>OX411823.1:20002256-21298506 GCA_948253155.1 Leucoma salicis
AAATTCTCCCTCCACCTGAACCACTTCACTCTCTTCTTACGGGTGATCATCAGAAATCCAAACAATTCATGCGCAATATACGCCGTTATAATAACGCATTTCAAATGACCTCTTTTAAGAGTAAGCAAGTCGTTGAGCGTGGGTTCATGCCTACATTTAAAATTCAAGGGCAAGTGTACCACTTAGCTGGGAGCTTGCTACCACTTCGACCCGATGATCACAAATTTCTGCAAATATATTTTATTGCAGATCCAGACACACAAGCATCTACGCGGTGTTCAAGTGTTGCACAACCAATTGATAGAGATTTAATTAGATCTCTGCAAGATATGTTACATTCTCATAATTACTATATACAGTCTTTCAAAACTGCGATTGAGAGTATTCCAGCAGATACTCCTGACTTTAATGTCGTAATCCATGCAAATAAAGTTCCTGTTGGAGAACACAGAGGACGATATAACGCGCCTTCTACGAGTGAGGTAGCAGTGGTGATAGCTGGACAGCAATTTGACAAAAGAGATATTGTATTGCATAGTCGTGATGATAATTTGCAAAAAAATTCAGAGTTACACAGATCTTATGACAGCTTACAATATCCTTTGATGCTATGTCGTGGAGAAAATGGTTATGCCATTAATATTTCTCAAGTTGATCCAATCGGTGGAACACCTCTGCGTAAAACAGTGTCATGTATGAACTAATATTGCTACCGTATAATGACAAGACGTAACAATTTCAACACTTTGCTTAGAAATGGAATGTTAACAAACCAATACTTGGTCGATCAATATGCGAAAATTGAATCTGAGAGATTGGCCTACATCCGTAATAATCAAACTAAATTGAGAGCCGAAAATTACGTTCATCTTCAGGATGCGTTACAGGCGAATGAACATGTCAACGGCATTGGTCAGTTAGTTATACTACCTTCATCATTCACAGGTGGACCTCGATATTTACACGAAAAATCGCAAGACGCCATGACTTACGTCAGAAATTACGGCAAACCTGATTTATTTATAACTGCAACATGTAACCCAAATTGGCCGGAAATTAAAGAAAATATTAACACTAATTTAAGTCCACAAGACAGATATGATATAGTTAACAGAGTCTTCCATTTAAAAGTACAGAAACTCCTGCACCTCATTAACAAGTCTCATATATTCGGTCCCTGCGCTGTCATATGTACACAATAGAATGGCAAAAACGTGGGTTGCCACATGTGCACCTGCTGGTGTGGTTAGTGAACAAAATTAGACCAAACCAAATTGACAAGGTCATTTCAGCTGAGTTGCCGGATAAAGATGAAGATCCTATCCTGTACGAAATCGTAAAGAAAAATATGGTACACGGCCCTTGCGGGACTTTAAATCCGAATTCTCCATGTATGCATGTAGAAGAATCTGGTAAAGCATCTGGACGGTATCCAGAAGATGCAGGTTCAAATCCTGCTCCTGACTGTTATTTTCGATTTCACATTTTTCACTTTGTGTTTAATGTATAGTGCTAAGCATGTCAAATGCTAAAAATATATATAAAAATATCTAAATATTCTAAATGCAGCAAAAAATTCCCGAAGTCATTCCAAACTCAAACAATCACTAGCGATGACGGATATCCCAAATATCGTCGACGATCGCCAGAATAAGGCGGGAAAAGTGCTACCGTCCGAAACCGTGATATTGATAACCGATGGATCGTTCCCTATAATCGGCTCCTTTTGAAAATTTTTGATGCCCACATCAACGTAGAGTTGTGCAATTCGATAAAGTCAATCCAATATGTTACTAAGTACATTAATAAAGGTAGTGATCAAGCCACTTTCAGCATACAATCACCAAATGAAGTGGAAAAATATCAGTCTGGACGTTACATCTGCAGCTCTGAAGCTGTATGGAGGATATTATCATTCGAAGTGCACGACCGGGCTCCCACAATTGTCCACCTTGCAGTTCATTTAGAAAATGGACAAGGGGTATATTTCATGGAGAACAATATACAAGAAGTTGTTAATAATCCGCGGGATACAACATTGACAGCATTTTTCAAGTTATGTGCTCAAGATGATTTCGCGAAAACACTGACATATGACAGAGTTCCAAGTTACTATACATGGAACCAGAGTTCTAAAACTTTTCAACGGCGAAAACAAGGTACTGCGGTTGATGGTTTCCCCGGAGTAAAAAAAACGGATGCTCTTGGCAGAGTCTACACGATTCATCCCAACAACAGTGAATGCTTTTATCTGAGAATGTTACTGCATATTGTAAAAGGCCCGACAACCTTTGCACGCCTAAGAACTGTACAAGGTGTTACAATACTTATCAAGCAGCGTGCAAAACTATGGGGCTCTTGGAAGATGATTCTCACTGGGAAAATACATTATCAGAAGCAGCTGTTTGTAGTTCAGCTACATCATTAAGATATTTATTTGCTGTCATAGTAGCGTTTTGTCAAGTAACTGATTCTGTTAATCTATGGAATAAATTTCAAGAAAACATGGCCAGTGATATTCTGAATCGACGACGGCGAGAGTTAAACTCAGATGATATACAATATGATCAACACATATTTGACGAAGCATTATTTGAATTGAATAAAGTACTGCAATTACTTTCGGGTAAATCGATCAAGGATTTTGGGCTGCCGATGCCAGCTAATACTACTAACTCAGATTTAACTAACAGTGGCGAATACACAAGAGAAATATCATACGATCAAACAAGACTTTTACAAAATATAGCTCAAGATGAGCCACGATTAAACATCGATCAGAAAAAAGTATTCACTGCATTACTATCAACAATTGATAACAATGAAGGGAAATTGTTTTTCCTTGATGCCCCAGGAGGTACAGGAAAAACATTTTTAATCAATCTGCTTTTAAAAAAAGTGAGATCTACCGGAAAAATTGCGTTAGCTGTTGCGTCATCCGGCATTGCCGCTACGCTTTTAGAAGGAGGTCGAACCGCACACTCTACATTCAAGCTCCCGCTGAAAATCGCCACCGATGACAATATCAGCGTCTGTAGTGTTTCTAAACAGAGCAATACAGGAAAATTGATGCGTGACTGCTCATTAATAGTCTGGGACGAAGCTACCATGTCAAACAAGTCGTCTGTGGAAGCACTGGATAGGACAATGCGCGATTTGCGCAACAAAAATTCACCTATGGGTGGATGTACAATTCTGTTTTCAGGAGATTTTCGACAAATCCTACCAGTTGTGACTCGAGGAACACGTGCTGACGAAATAAATGCTTCCCTAAAAAGATCAAACCTTTGGCCACATGTCAATAAATTAGAGCTTAAAACTAATATGAGGGTTTCGTCATCTTCACGTGAGAACAGGCTATTTCCAGAGATGATGCTAAAAGTTGGCAATGGAGAATTAACACAAAGTGAGGGAAGGATTAACCTTGAAAACCTTTGTGTTTTGATAGACAACATCCAAGAGTTAGTCAACAAAGTCTATCCTGACATTGATGACATAAGTTACAAGACAATATCTTGGTTTAAAGAAAGAGCGATTCTGTCACCAACTAATGAACAAGTAGATAAGGTAAATAACTTGATTCTTTCAAAGATTGATGCGCCGACGAAAATATACTACTCGGTGGATACTGTTCTCGATTTGGAAGAAGCTGTTCATTTTCCTACAGAGTTTCTAAACTCTTTGAACCCGTCTGGACTCCCTCCTCACAAAATGGTGTTGAAAGTAGGTTGTCCTGTTATTTTATTAAGAAACCTGAATCCACCTAAACTTTGCAATGGCACGCGTTTGCTGATAAAATCACTGAAAACTTTCATAATAGAGTGCACAATACTCACAGGATGTGGTACCGGAGAAGATGTATTGATTCCCCGAATCCCTCTGATACCATCGGATTTACCCTTCCAATTTAAACGTTTACAGTTTCCGGTAAAGACTTCTTTTGCAATGACCATTAATAAATCGCAAGGTCAAACCTTCAACGTTGCAGGCTTAGATTTGAGCGTTGACTGTTTTTCACATGGCCAACTGTATGTCGCTCTTTCAAGAGTAACCTCAAGAGAAAACATGTTTGTATTGTCTAATGACAAGAAAGCTGTGAACGTTGTGTATAAAGACATCCTGTAATATATTAATTGTTGTAAAAATAAAATAAATACCTAGGTAAAAATGTAAAAAGTAAATAAGTAAAAATGTGTAATGTAATAAAAATTGTATGAATTTAGATATTCCAAAGATAGCAGGAAATCTTCATAGTAAGTACAGGGAAAGAGGAATTGTTTTACTCCAAATTTAATGCGTGCAGGCCAAGGGCAGTAATGAATGAATCAAAAATACTGGATCGATTTTAATCATGTTTTCATTGACATAGGCATATATATTTTATGCCCGTGCAAAGTCGGAGCGGGCCGCTATGTTTTTATATACAACGTTCATAGTTTTTCTGTAGTGTATTTAATTTAGTATCAGCATTGCACCCGTGCGAAGCCGGGGCGGGTCGCTAGTTTTATTATAAAAGTAATATTGAGTTTTCTAATATCATTTTTTTCTAAACAGTGGGTCTAGCCAAGTTGCATTCTATGATCACTAACGCTAATAGAAAACTATTAAAATGTATGGAAATTTGACATCTCTAACGTTAGGTCACGTGACTTAGCGTTATAGATATTGTTAAAGACTTAGATAAATATAGGTTCTTTATCTAAGGGTAAAGATGTCAAATTCCCATACATTTAAATAGTTTTCTATTAGCGTTAGTGATCATAGAATGCAACTTGGCTAGGCCCACTGAATAGTTTGCGCGAGAGACACTTCCAAAGCGGTAAAATGTGTGTCCATGTAACTTTTAAAATAAGAGAATGATAAAACTGAAAAAAAATATATGATGTACATTACAATGTAAACTTCCACCAAAAATTAGCTTGAACGAGATCTAGTAAGTAGTTATTTTTACTATTATTAAAACATCGATCAAAGTTACAACGAACTACAAGAACTTTTGTATTATGTTACTTCCTTCTACGGGACCCTTCATGGGCGAGTCCGACTCGCACTTGTCGTATTTTTTTTCCTGAATGTTATAAGCAAATTGGATTTTTTTCTTAAGAAAAATCTCCCGGAATACTGAAAATTATGGATGTTTAACCTGCTCCTCGAGACTTCAGGCGCGTGGATATTAGTTATTGTACGTTCTGCATTTTTTCATTTAAAATTTATCCGTAGATTATATATAAAAAGACGTACGACCTGCCTCATTTTTGTAATGACCCTGAATTATTAAACACGTTTTTCTAAGATAATCCTGGCTCAAGCTTCGTTACAATACAGGAGCTAAGTTATTACGCATTCAACCGATATTCAAACATAAATACTTTTCAGCTTCAAGAAGTGACAGAACAAGATGTATTGCATTTTTTACTTAGTCTGAAGTCTAAGGCTACGGGTTCTGATCATATATCATTGGATATGCTAATGATGACTATTCCACAATCTATTGGAGCAGTAACAGCCATCATCAACAGATCTCTCGTAACCTCCACATTTCCCAGTGTGTGGAAAGTGGTTATTGTTCATCCGCTACCAAAAATCCAACATCCAACAAGTCCCAAGGATCTACGGCCGATCGGTTTGCTACCATGTCTCTCCAAAATATTAGGAAAGACGGTCTGTAAACAGCTGAGAAAGTATCTTGAGGATTCTAATATCTTACATGTTACTCAATCTGGGTACCGCGAAAAGCACAGCACTGCTACAGCTCTTTTAGATGTAGTAGATGATATACTGGAAGACAGAGACCAGGGCATGGTGACTCTACTCGTCCTGCTTGATTATTCGCGTGCCTTTGATACAATTAATATTTCTCTTCTTCTCTCCAAACTTTCATATTACGGTTGCGATGTTAAGACCATAAAATGGTTTGATAGTTATTTGTCCAACCGATATCAATATGTCCAAATAAAAAATAAGGATGGGCTTAACCTGGAATCGAGCTTAAAACAGGTTACGAGAGGTGTTCCCCAAGGTTCCATTCTCGGTCCACTTCTCTTTACTCTATACACTGCTGACATCACTAACTGCATAGTTAATTCTAAATTTCATCTTTATGCTGATGACCTTCAGTTATACCTGTCTTTTAACCCAAAAAATGCAGAAGAAGCTATAAAGAAAATAAATGAGGACCTTGAGAGAATATCTGAGTGGTCGAAGAGAAACTGCTTGGTGCTGAACCCTGAGAAATCTAAATTTATTGTCATGGGGTCCAGAAGTATGTTAAGGAACTGTCAAAAACTCCAGTTAAACATTAAAATAGATGGTCGTTCAATTGCACAAGTAGAGGAGGCACGTAACCTTGGAGTAATATTCGATGGGCAACTGCATTTTGAATCCCATGTTGTTCGGGCAGTAAGTGACTGTTTCTATAGGCTTAAAATAGTGTATCGAATTCGACGACATTTATATGATCGACATTTAACTTAATTATGCTGATACAGTGTATGGGAACTGCATTCTCGGTAAAACAGAGAAACTATTACAACGCGTACAGAACGCATGTGCACGATTTTGCCACCACATCCCTCCTCGTTCTCACGTCACCCCGTTTTTAAATCAAGGTAATTTAATGAAAATGTCAGCACGAAGGAAGCTTCATCTAGCTTCTCTTCTTTTTAATGTAATCTTGTCACAACAACCGGAATATCTTTATCGGAAATTGAGGTGGTCAAAAGATCATAATAAAATAAAAACAAAGGTGTCTACTTACTTACTACGAACACCACGGCACAGAACCGCAGCTTTTCATGGTAGTTTCAAATTTGCTGCCAGTCGCTGTTGGAACGATCTTTTGCCTCCATTTCGTGAGTTACGATCCGGAAATAGTTTCAAAATTAAATATAAAAACTTTTAATTAGAATTACAAAAGTCAGATTTTTTATTGCATCGGTAGCAATTAAAATACATAATTGTGGCGGAAAAAAACTACTCTTTTTTTCACTTTGTGTTTGATGTATTATAGTGCTAAGCATGTCAAATGCTAAAAATATCTAAATAAAAACTACCCTATTTGTGACACTAACAGTGAATAATATTTACCTTATTACTTTATTGCTATTATTTAATGTATATATATGTATGTATATATGTATATATGTATATATAATTTATATCGATATGGTCAAATTATTATTTAATTATATTAAGTTATGTATTAAGTATTGTATCGTGGCGGTCCGTAATCTTACTTAATAGGTATATCTGAAAACCAGCGCTGCAGCAGCCAAATGTTGTAGCATATGCTGAGGTTGTACCTTTTTGGTTTCTACGTGTTAGGTAATATTGCTAAAAGTGTATATAATTCTAAACGTTTTTACGGGATTTATACCATGTAAATTTTTACTTACGAGTTTCCGATATTTCGGCACTGTTGCAAGCGCCATGATCACGGAGCAACTGAAGTCCTTGCGGGTGGGAATAGTTTTTATTATTCTGCGGTTAGAAATATCTGTCTACCCGCTTTCTCACTCGTTTATGACACGCAACACTATCTATGGAACCACTACCACTGGTCTCATTCACGTATCGAGCTCGATCACGACACACAACACTTACGGTGTCGACCCTGGTTTCTGAGGTGTTTTTCTTCTTCTTTGTACATAGACGAATCACGGGACGCCAGGTGCTAGATAATTGAAAACCATCTTCACGGTTGAAATTTTTGTATTTCGTGATTTCAATGGCTTCTCTCACCAATCTGGGTATATAGTGGCGTTCTGTCGAAAGTATCTGAGGATTATGTAAATTCTCGATGTAGTGACTCGTTCCTGCCTCCAAAAGGTGTTGTGCTATCGCCAATGACCCAGGAAAATCGTACATATATACACATACACATACATACATACATATATATACATTAAATAATAGCAATAAAGTAATAAGGTAAATATTATTCACTGTTAGTGTCACAAATAGAGTAGTTTTTATTTAGATATTTTTAGCATTTGACATGCTTAGCACTATAATACATCAAACACAAAGTGAAAAAAAGAGTAGTTTTTTTCCGCCACAATTATGTATTTTAATTGCTACCGATGCAATAAAAAATCTGACTTTTGTAATTCTAATAAAAAGTTTTTATATTTAATTTTGAAACTATTTCCGGATCGTAACTCACGAAATGGAGGCAAAAGATCGTTCCAACAGCGAGTGGCAGCAAATTTGAAACTACCATGAAAAGCTGCGGTTCTGTGCCGTGGTGTTCGTAGTAAGTAAGTAGACGCCCTTGTTTTTATTTTATTATGATCTTTTGACCACCTCAATTTCCGATAAAGATACTCCGGTTGTTGTGACAAGATTACATTAAAAAGAAGAGAAGCTAGATGAAGCTTCCTTCGTGCTGACATTTTCATTAAATTACCTTGATTTAAAAACGGGGTGACGTGAGAACGAGGAGGGATGTTGTAGCAAAATCGTGCACATGCGTTCTGTACGCGTTGTAATAGTTTCTCTGTTTTACCGAGAATGCAGTTCCCATACACTGTATCAGCATAATTAAGTTAAATGTCGATCATATAAATGTCGTCGAATTCGATACAATATTTTAAGCCTATAGAAACAGTCACTTACTGCCCGAACAACATGGGATTCAAAATGCAGTTGCCCATCGAATATTACTCCAAGGTTACGTGCCTCCTCTACTTGTGCAATTGAACGACCATCTATTTTAATGTTTAACTGGAGTTTTTGACAGTTCCTTAACATACTTCTGGACCCCATGACAATAAATGTAGATTTCTCAGGGTTCAGCACCAAGCAGTTTCTCTTCGACCACTCAGATATTCTCTCAAGGTCCTCATTTATTTTCTTTATAGCTTCTTCTGCATTTTTTGGGTTAAAAGACAGGTATAACTGAAGGTCATCAGCATAAAGATGAAATTTAGAATTAACTATGCAGTTAGTGATGTCAGCAGTGTATAGAGTAAAGAGAAGTGGACCGAGAATGGAACCTTGGGGAACACCTCTCGTAACCTGTTTTAAGCTCGATTCCAGGTTAAGCCCATCCTTATTTTTTATTTGGACATATTGATATCGGTTGGACAAATAACTATCAAACCATTTTATGGTCTTAACATCGCAACCGTAATATGAAAGTTTGGAGAGAAGAAGAGAAATATTAATTGTATCAAAGGCACGCGAATAATCAAGCAGGACGAGTAGAGTCACCATGCCCTGGTCTCTGTCTTCCAGTATATCATCTACTACATCTAAAAGAGCTGTAGCAGTGCTGTGCTTTTCGCGGTACCCAGATTGAGTAACATGTAAGATATTAGAATCCTCAAGATACTTTCTCAGCTGTTTACAGACCGTCTTTCCTAATATTTTGGAGAGACATGGTAGCAAACCGATCGGCCGTAGATCCTTGGGACTTGTTGGATGTTGGATTTTTGGTAGCGGATGAACAATAGCCACTTTCCACACACTGGGAAATGTGGAGGTCACGAGAGATCTGTTGATGATGGCTGTTACTGCTTCAATAGATTGTGGAATAGTCATCATTAGCATATCCAATGATATATGATCAGAACCCGTAGCCTTAGACTTCAGACTAAGTAAAAAATGCAATACATCTTGTTCTGTCACTTCTTGAAGCTGAAAAGTATTTATGTTTGAATGTCGGTTGAATGCGTAATAACTTAGCTCCTGTATTGTAACAAAGCTTGAGCCAGGATTATCTAAGAAAAACATGTTTAATAATTCAGGGTCATTACAAAAATGAGGCAGGTCGTACGTCTTTTTATTTCTCAACGTAATAACAGATTTTAATTGTTTCCATAAAAGCTTAGGTTGAGTAATATTTTTATTTATCTGTGTCATAAAATATGCCTGCTTTTCGGTATCAATTGCTGCTCGGACAAGATGCTTAAGCTGTTTGTAGGAGTTATGGAATTGCTCACAGTTATTGGATTTAAATTTAGTATAGCTTTTGTCTCTCAATTTCATCATCAATTTTACAGTATCGGTTATCCAAGGGCAAGATTTATTTCTAATTAACACTTTTTTGATCGGCGCATGCAAATCGAATAATGTTAAAAGAGAGTTATTGAAAATAGCAACCATAGTATCCACTTCCTCCGTCGCTTTCACGGCCTCCCATTTAATGCTGTTTAGATATGTAGTAAAAAAGTCTAGTAAAATGTCTTTAAATGGCCGGTAAATAACCCAATGCGGAGCAGGTTTAAACAATTTAAAATTAAATTCGACTGACACTATTGCATGATGTCCCAGCTCCGGTATATGAGATACACTTACTGAACACACTCTCGCATCGGTACACACAGTATCAATTAGTGTCTCACTGTGGTCAGTGAAGTGAGTCGGCTGATTAATAATTTGTTTTAAATTTGAGCATTCGAGAAAATCATTGAACAGTTTCATTTTGTTGTCGGATTGATTAAGAATATTTATATTAAAATCGCCTAGAATTATAATTTTGTCTGCACTAGAAATAGAAGTAAGGGATTCAGTGATAGCATCAGGTTTTTTGCTTTATGCATCATTATAATAAAAAATAATAATAATCGTAATACGTATATAATATATAAATATTAATTTATATATATATATATATATATATATATATATATATATATATATATATATATATATAATTATTAAAAACCAAATTTAGAGAATAATAAATATATAAGACATAATTTGTACTAAATATTATAAGATTCTTAATTTTAAATGTTTATTATTGATTATTTAATATTTTAAAAATAAATGTAATAATAAATTCAAAAATTGAATTTAAGGTTGGTCATTTTTTAAATATTTTTATTGATTTCTTAATTTAATATTCACTTACCATTTTTATCAAAAAAATAAAGAAATAAATTTAATAAAACATTTAATAAAAATTTTCATTAAATTTATTTCTTTATTTTGTAAATATTAAATAACCAATAATAAGTATTTAACATAAATAATTTAATAATATTTAGTGTTAATTATATTAAATAAAAGTATTTTAATTTATATCAATAAATAATACATACGGATAGTTAACCTCAATTATATTGGAGCACTTGAAAAAGTACATAAGCACAATTTTTTTCACTAATATTCACAAATAGTAAGTAATATCAATCAAAATATTCAATTTAAATCACTACTGAATATAATTTATTAGCACATATATAATTCGCACTTGTATGAAACTAAAACACGTGTTGTGAATGTATAAACTAGAAACATGTTGATAAATATTATAAATATGAAAACAGTGATCAGAGGTGACGAGCGTACCAACATGCGCGACTAATATCGAGGTTCAATTTCTATTTTGTTGGTAGCTTTTTTTTCGAGACTTAATGAGCGGTTAAGCAGACAACTTCATACTGTAGACAACTTCATACTGTTAATTTTGTGTCACAGATGCGCGCGCATCTTAAAATTTCACTCTCATCATTTTTTCATAACGCGCCTAAAGAAGTATAACTTCAATAAATAGATAACATGACAATGATATAATAAGTGTTGGGTGCAAAATAAAACAGTAGCCTGTAATTGAAATGTAAATATATGCATATAATAAATATGTAACTCTAATAACAGATAGTGTAAAAGCATAAAAATTGTGGATCGGGCGACTCGTAAAATATTCATAGCTTTAGTTAATTTGTACATTAATAATTTCATATTACAATCATAGCGAGACCAGAATGAGTAAAAAATTAAAACACAGTATATAAGTATGAAGTTATTTTCAACGGTGTAAGCAATATCAATCGAGCTTAGTTTGTGCGACTTCAGCCCCAAAAACACGTACAAAATCTTCTTCTGAGTGGATGCTATGGAGGCAGATATTACATTATCTGTGAAGCTTTTAACGCCCGGAAAGAAACCTATAATCCATGGGGTTATATACGCAAGAATGGCTGGGGATGGAGTTTCATCATCTTACGTCAAAATTATGGAATCAAAACCATACGACAAACACTTGGTCGTATCCGTGTGGTGACGGATTAAGAATACAAGTGTCACCACCCCATTCTTTCCCACGGGTGTCGTATGAGGCGACTAAGGGAAGTAAGCAATTATCCATTGCATGACTGGTGGTAGGGCTGGGTACCAAGTGGGAGTACTCACTTGGTATCCGGCCTGTACCACCATCTCCTGTGTGACCGGCCATGAAGCACATCGTTGCGTTTTGGCTGTAGCAGGAGATAGCCGTTTATATTTCATTTCATCTGTGAAATGATTTGGTGAGCAGCGGCTTGACAATACTCTCGGTATAGTCGAGTCCATGGGCGACGGTTACCATTTACCATCAGATGGATCATAGCTCGTCTGCCACAAAAATCAATAAAAAAATAAATAAAAAGAAAACTTGGTAGAAAAAATGGAGAAGAAAATTGAGAATGTTTACATGAATGATAAAATGTTTACCAGAAATTTTGACCCACGATAAATTCGTGGCATAGCCATTGGAGATATAGCATTAGAGGATATAAAAGAAAATGTTTCCACCAATTTGCCACAACATGACATCATATAAACAATAAATATACCCATGTTTATAAGCTGAATCTAATATACACGATGAAAAACATGATGCAAGAATTCAGCGCTGTATATGTATTCAGCCTAGATATTTAAGTAATATCTACTGCCTCGTCAACAGTGGGTGCTAATAAAATTTCATTCCAGTCAATATGTTTTGAAAAATTATTAAACTTGATGTAATCGCATTTGTAAAAATTGAAGCGCGGTAGGTTATTTTCTTTCAAGATAGTGTGTTTGTCTCTTCTTGGACATAAATGAAATCAAATAGTGTGTTGAACTCTTCTTTAATCTTGATATTTTAATTAAAATTTACAAAAATATAGGAGCGCATTTGTTCGTGTGAATGATGTATTAGATAGTGCCCTGATGGAAAGAAAACGCAGCACAACGCGCGATCGAATGCTATAATTATTCGCGTAGGCGCCAACATCTTCCTCGCCGTTGAAGATGGAATCTTCAACCATCTTTTTAGTGTCTCAGCTCTCCTGGAGTGGGCAGTGGGCATAGGCGCACTAGAGAGCGGCGCACACATCCTCTAGTAGTGTTGACGTCGGCGACGCGCGTCACACCGTCAGGACCAGGAAACAGTCGCTGTATGCGGCCAAGGCGCTAGCATAGTGGTGGAAGGTTATCTTCTTGGAGAAGAACTAAATTTCCAATGTTGATAGGAGTGCAATTGGTTTTCCATTTACAGCGTTGTTGTAATTCAGCAATGCACTCTCGCTGCCAGCGTGACCAGAAGTGGTTGTGTATTTGCTGCAATCGATTGTAGCATTGCAGCTGAGTTGAGTCTCAATCAAAAACAGGTGACGGCAATGCTGTTAGAGCACGACCAATCAGAAAATGTCCAGGAGTAAGGGCTTGGAAATCATCGGGTGAAGGAGAGAGAGGACACAGGGGACGGCTGTTTAATACTGATTCTACTTGCGCGAATAGAGTCGACAATTCCTCAAAAGTTAAATGGGAATTACCCATTACGCGTTTTATATGAAATTTGGCGGACTTTACGCCAGCCTCCCAGATTCCCCCAAAATGAGGAGCGTAAGAGGGTGAAAACATGAATTTGATTCCTTCATCGCTTGCAAAATCAGACAGGGACGCAATACTAGATTTAAAAAAATTGTTTATTTCCTTGGCTCCTGCTACAAAATTACGTCCGTTGTCGCAGAATACCTCCACCGGCTTTCCTCTCCGAGATAGGAATCTACGAAAAGTAAGTATAAATGCATCTTTGGTAAGATCGGATACTTCCTCTAGATGCACGCATTTATATCTTAAACATATGAAAATGCATAGGTAACATTTTATTACCCTTGAAACGTGGCCCTTTCGATTAATAATGTGAAACGGGCCGGCAAAATCTATACCGACTGCCTTAAATGGGAAATCTGGAGCAACACGCTGAGAGGGCTAATTGCCTATGATCGGTTTAAAAGTTTTACCTTGTAGTCTCCTACATATGAAACAATTGCGGACCGTGCGTCGCGCTAGATGTCTTGCATTTACTGGCCAGACATAGTCCCTAACAACAGATAGCAATAGCTGTGGGCCAGCGTGTAGGTTATGTCTGTGTTCATATTCAAATATCAACTTTGTTAAATGATGCAATGCATGCAATAGAATCGGATGTTTCTTTTCGTATGGGAAATTGGAAGCATCGATGTGACCACCGACTCGCATTACCTTCAATTTGTCATCTAAAAATGGAGATAATGATAAAACATTAAGGACTTAGTGATTTATTATTAATTAGTAAATTGTATTCAGTAGCAAATGATTGTTGTAGAGACATACGACGTAAATTAAGAAATGAGTTATTTAGTTCATCAATAAATTAATTGCCAGTTAATTTATTTATAGGGTTTCTCAAATTGTAAATAAATCGCAACACATATGCGAATGAACGTTTTAATTTTGATAAATTGGAATAATTTTCCAATGAAACGATACATTCATTTGAGGACACATGAATGGTTAAAGCAATTTGCTTGGTTTCAGGCAGATCCTGGGCGTTTGTATGTGTTTTATCCAAAATTTGCCAAGTGTCTTCAGGATCAACCAAAAATTTAGGCCCTGACCACCACATCGTTTTGTTGGATAATTGATCAGGACTGACGCCTCTAGAAATCAGATCCGCTGGGTTAGCATCAGTTGGAACATACCGCCATGACGAAAGTTCTGTTAACTCGTTCATTTGAGCGATTCTATTCGCAACAAACGTTTTTAACCTTTGACTGCTAGCATGAAGCCAGCTAAGTACTACACTGGAATCACACCAGTGAATTTCACAAGTGATCTCACATCTCAATGAGTCCTTTACAGATTTGCACAGATTTGCGGCCAACAGTGCAGCACACAGTTCGAGTCTCGGAATCGTAGTGGGTCTAATTGGCAAGGACTTGGTTAATTTATTCCAAGCATTTTGAATATTGCTTGGGACCGGGTCATCCCAACCTTGATTTTCGCGCCATAATTGTTGTAATAGAATTTTGCTTTATATAACGCAGGGACTTAATAATCCCAAATAATCGAAGATCTTGAACAAGAAAGATAAAATGGAACGTTTCATTGAATTTCCACATTGTGCTGGGAGAGCCCTTTGAATGGGAAACAATAATTCGTCTGTGGTTGGCTCCCATCCAACACCTAGGGTGCTCGTCGATTCACTCAATGTTAGATTATCATCATTGTTTGTTGAGATTGAAGAAAATGTAGACAGTGAATTTGTTTTGAACTTCCTTAATTTGAAACAGGCTAGACTTAGGGCTGCAGTGACAAACTGTTGAATATTTACCAATGTTTGTTCATCGTCACATCCTGTTATTAGATCGTCAACTAGGAACTCGTGCTGTATGATTGTTTTTATTTGTTCGTCTGGACAGTGTTCACCAAGCTCCCAGAGGCACCGCGTACTTAAGAAGCTAGAACTCGCCATGCCATAGGTAACTGTACCTATTTAGGGTAAAAGTTTTAATAGGCAGAGATTCGTCTTCCCTCCTTAAAATGAGCTGCAAATTTCTATCGTCTGTATGTACTTGAACTTATCGGTACATTTTCTCTACGTCCCCGGTCAAGAGAAACTTATGCTGTCGAGCTTGAAGCAGTATGGAAAAGAGACTATCTTGCATATTAGGCCCTATCATGTAAATGTCATTAATGGAATAACCAGATGACATAAGCGTTGATCCATCAAAGACGACTCTGATCTTCGTTGTTTCGCTATTATCTTTGAATACAGCATGGTGACATAAATAACATGCAGGCTCAGGTTTTGGTATAGCTGCTTCGGAAAGATGGCCCAATTCTGCATATTCTTGCATGAAAGCGATGTATTGTGATTTAACTTCTGGTTGCTTTCTAAACCGCTATTCCAAATGTAGTAACCGGTTTTTGGCTATATTGTAGGAATCACCCAAACAATCAGGTGAAGTCTTAAGTGGCAAACGAACTGAGAATCTACCTGAATTTAGGCGCTCAGTGTTAGCTAAGAAATGACTTTCACATTGCATTTCGCTTCGACTTAGATGAGCTTTTAGTGGAATTTCTTCGAGTTCCCAGAACTTAGCTAGTTATTTGTTAATTTCGTTGAAATTTCGTTGAAAATTATTAGTTGAAGTAATTGTATGATGGCATTGTATATTCTTATATTTAGGTATTGATTTTATATTAGCATTAATTGGGCCCGATATTAACCATCCGAATTTGGAACTTCTGAGTTTAGGATTATTAGGGCCGAGCGATAGCTGCTTGCAGCCTAAAATGTCCCAAAATATTTCGGCACCGAGTAGTATATCAATCGGTGCGGACTGGTTAAAAGTAGGGTCAGCAAGTTGTATATCTTGCGGTAACTGAAGTTTTGTTGTATCTATGGTAAACTTGGGGATCTAACCTGTCAGTTCTGGTAAAACCAGAAAAGATTTTATGACTTTGAATGGTTCAGCTAATGAATGTAATTGTGCTACACATCTTTCAACTACAGTATTGGTGCAGCTGTTTCCTATGCCTACAATATTAACGGCATTACAGTTACTTGATTGTAAAGACATTTTTTTAGGGATGGGCCAAAGTTCGTTTTACATTCGGTTTAACCGAATTTATTTGTTTCGGCTATGCGCTCTTGAACTCTCATTGCTTTGAATTTACTGCAGTCATAAATATTATGATCACCATGGCATATGGAACATGAACGATAAAGACTGGTATTGAAGCTAGGTTTGTCTTGATTAGTACAAGCAAACGATTTTGTTTGTGGTCGGTCGGATTTATTGCTTGATCCTGATGACCTTACACATTTATTATTATTATTGCTTGAACTTTGTAACGACTCTAATACATCAGCACACTCGATTAAAAACTCATGAAATTGTTGTAAGTTAGGAGTGTCGTCTAAAGCGCCACGCTTTTCTTCCCATTTGGTAAGGGTACGGCTGATTAATTTGAAACTCATAATATGCACAATCAACACGTCCCACTTATCAGTAGGTTGTCCTAAACTTGACAACGCACGCAAGTTTTTAGTAACATGATCAACTATATATCTAAGAGATTTATCTGATTCTCGGGTTAGCTGTTGCACACTTAATAAAGAATTTAAATAATGATTTATAAGCTGCCGTTTATTGTCGTAACGTTTGTACAATAACTGCTATGCCGTATTTTAATTAGCACTCGAAACTTCCAAATTAGAGACGACGCTAGATGCATCACCTGTTAAATAAGATATTAAGTAATGGAATTTATGGACAGGTGTTGCTTACGCTGATGCATCTTCAAAGCTTCTTTATTCTTGAATTTGATTGTATTTTGCTTCCATAGTGAAGTTTCCGTTATTATTAATATCGTTGCTTCTCGTATGATTGAATTTGAAAAAGAATGTCTCGAATGACAGTCCCCGTCTCCAATGACAGCTAAGAACGCGGTAAGGGGACCTGTCATAGTCGCAGCGTCAATTGCGCTGCGTTCACGATGGTTAATTACAGGCCCGAACATCTTCCTCCCCCCCCTCGAACCCCTTGGGTTTTCGAGGAGCTGATTCTGTTGGTTGCGGCAAGGAGCACAAATTATGGACAGCTCTTCGGATGGTGCCCTTAACAGTGGCGACATCAGCAACTCGTGACATTCCATCGGAACCGAAATAGAGTTTCTCAATACGGCCCATGTGCCATTTGAGTGGGGGAGCCTTGGCTTCCGTTACAATTACTAATTCACCCTCTTGCAGTAATTCCTTAGTAAGTCGCCATTTGTTCCTTTGTTGTAACTCGCTTAGATATTCCTTTCTCCAACGGTCCCAAAAATGTTGGCGAAGTCTTTCGAGGCTTTGGTATCTGGTGAGGCTACTTGGCTTCTTATCGAGCAGATATGGCGACGGTAATGTAGTAAGTGGCCTCCCAAACACGAAGTGCGCAGGAGTCAAAGGGTTTAGGTCGTTAGGATCGGAGGAAAGAGGATATAACGGCCGAGAATTCAGTATTGCCTCAATTTCGGCAAAGAGAGTTAATAATTCCTCAAATGTTAGGTGTCTATCACTTCAAATTCTAGTAACGTGGTGCTTTGCAGACTTAACGCCTGCCTTCCAAAGTCCACCGAAATGAGGGGAGTAGCTGGCGAGAAATTAAACATGATGCCTTCATTAGCTGCGAAACCGGAAACACATTCATTGCCTGACCGTAAAAATTTTGTGATCGCCGACAAAATTAGTGCCATTGTCACAGTAAACTTCTAAGGACTTTCCTCGTCAGGATATGAATCGTTTAAGGCACAAAATGAAAATATCAGTGGTAAGATCGCTTGCCACTTCAAGGTGGATTGCCATTGTACTGAGGTATATAAATAGGCACATATAACATTTGGTTATTTTACGCCCACGTCCCTTGCAATCGGATATGTGGAATGGTCCAGCAAAATCCACACCACTGACAAGGAAAGGAAGACTGGGTGTAACCCGAGAAGCGGGTAGGTTTCCCATAATGGGATTTAAACCTTTAGCTTTAATTTTCCTACAAAATTTGCAATTATTTACTGTACTTCTGGCCAGTATTCTGCCCATTAAAGGCCAATAAGTATTTCTTGCATCACTGAGCAGCATTTGGGCACCGCAATGCAGCAATATTTTGTGTTGGTGAGCGAGTAGTAATTTAGTAAAATTGTGACTACAATGTAAAAGAATAAGATGCTTTTTTCAGAAGTTTCCATAGAATTTTGAAGTGGGCCCACACGAGGAATACCATCATCATCAATAAATGGACTGAGGCATAATATATTACATTTGGAAGGCAAATTGCGTTTTTCCTTAAGAATAACTATCTCATGTGAGAAATTTTCAATTTGATGTTGTTTTACTAATATGTTTAAAGCAGATTGCAACTCCATTACACTTAAAGCACCCGTCAGTTTATTGGATTTGTATTTTAAATTGTGAATAAAACGTAAGACATATGCTCATCTATGCAAGGTAGAAAATTTTGAATGTTTATCGAAATTTATTAAAAAGTACGGCTATTATGCTAACTTATAAATTTCATAAAATTGTAGCAATGTTAAAAAAGTACAATCAACTATAGTCTGGCTAATGAAAGTAGAGACTGAAAAAACGCGGCAAATTAAAAAAATATCCCCAAAATTAAAATGAAATACTTGGAAAAACCGACTTTGATACCTGTTCTTTTCATTTTGCCGAGCCTGTTTCGTCTTACATCCGAGCAAAGATCTCATCCTTGATACGTATATAATAATAATAGTAATGGTGTCCAGATCAAAATGTCAGTCACGGCGGCCAGTCTCAACAGACACTAGCCATATATGCAGCAGTTATTATAGTTCACGAGTGTGTGCAAGACAAGCGCACTCTCTGTTCCCTCACTCTCACAGTCCGATGGAACGGTATTCCAACTCAACTTTTGTTGTAAATTTCTACTTAAATAAATATTCATGGACATTTTCACACAACATCCTCTGGTCTCAAACTAAGCTTAACGCTTGTGTTATGGGTATCATATTACGGATATAATACATATACTACTTATTTATATATTTTTATATATATTTTTAGCATTTGACATGCTTAGCAATATACTTAAAACTTACCTGTAAAATCACAGAACATCTTGATAAAGGAGACAAGTGTGTAAGGGTGTTTCTGGACCTACAAAAGGCGTTCGACACCGTATCAATACCAATACTTTTAACTCGCCTAGAGAACTTAGGAATTATGGGGAACGCGCTTTTGTGGCTGAAGGACTATCTAACTGATAGGCATCAACGTGTAAGGGTCGAGAATCATGTCAGTAACTTCAAATCGGGCTCCTATGGAGTGCCGCAGGGCAGTACGCTGGCCCCCACCCTGTTTTTGGCGTATATTAACGACCTATTCAAATACCAAATTGAAGGTGCTGAAATACAAATGTTCGCCGATGACACAGCTATACTTTTTTATAGCAATACGTGGGAGAACGTACGAAAATTAGCTGAAGAAGGCATGTCACCTATTACCGCTTGGCTCGAAGACGTCGGTAAAACTAAATTCCTTTGTTTTAGCAAGACCATAGTGTCCTGTCCAAATAATTTCCGGCTTCGCACACATTGTTACCCTTGTAACCGATCTGAAAATGTGTTTCTCTCGTGTTGTAATTTTCCTACCTTAACAAGAACTTCTGGCATCAAATATTTAGGAGTAATTATAGATGACAAACAAAACTGGAAAAAACATATAGCTACCGTTAGCAATCGATTAAGGATACTTATTTATATTTTTAAAGAACTACGGATAATACGGGACACTACTTACTCTGCTCATACAAATATACAAAGCTTTAGCTGAATGTGTAATTACCTACTGCATCTGCTCGTGGGGCTCATCAGCTAAATCATATTTACTTGAGCTCGAAAGAGCGCAGCGAGCGGTGCTTAAAGTACTACTATATATACGGTTTCGGCATCCAACATATTTAGTTTATAAAAAGGCTAACGTTCTGACAGTGCGAAAGCTATTTATCTATCAGTGTATTCGTAAGTATCACAAAAAAACTGTACCTTTTCTACATAATTCAGGTAAAAGACTAGATAAGTGTCCTGTACCAAGAGTTCAAAGCGCATTTGCCCAACAACATTATCATATTGTTGCACCTAGACTGTACAATAAACTCAATCTAATACATAAAACGAGACATCTATAAAACTTTCAAATTAAAAATACGGTTAAACTAGCTTAAAGATTTGGACTACAACGAGGTGGAAAATTTGTTAGTAATCACAAACTGAAACCATTACCTATAAAGTTACTACGCACATTGACACAATATACACACGCACAAGTACACACGCACAAATACACAGGCACACACACACATACACAATACATACATAGCACATACACAGCTTGTATACTTGTTCATAACACTGAAATATTACCAGACCAGTTGTAACAAACATATATTAAAACTATGTAATTAAAATTTGGGAAGGTACTGGTTCTCAACATACAGCTCACGCTAGTTTGGGAATCAGGGCTTACATATAATCTACAAAATGTATTTTGTTGCAATAAAGAATTTATTATCATTATTATAATAGATAGAAAACACCCAGACGCAGTATAAATATCTGTGTTCATCACACAAATAATTGTCCTGAGTGGGAATCGAACCCGCTGCCACAAAAGCGACTACACCACGAGGCCCATCAAGATATATAATAGTACCCAGACCCCAAACAAACATCAGTTCATCCTACAAATATTTGCCTTGGATGGGAATACAACCCACGAAGAAGGTAGAGCTTCTATCAATTGCGTTATGGGACAAATCGTATAATTTTTTGCCAGCAAAGTGCATACATCATGAGGGTAGGTGCATAGGTGCAAAAATTAAGAAAAATAATAAAATTGCAAGCCCTTATTATGTGTAATAAAAAATAAAGAACAAATGGAAATTGAATTTAGGGCAATATATTGTAGCATCTAAAATAAATAATTATGAATTTATATAAAAGTATTAAAATAAGTCATACAAACCTAAGAAATCGAACAACAATGTTGCTTTTGATTGAATTCAGCGTCTTTCTCCTGTTATTTTTCCTTGAACTTGGAAACCATACAAAACAATAATACACACAGTCCACGTTTAATAGTTTTGTTCATTTATAAACTCTTAAATGATTTATCGTAGACCACATCAAATCACCAACAACCAAACCAAAGAGTATATACTGAAGATATACTGACTATATATATATACTATATATATATATATATATATATATATATATATATATATATATATATATATACATATATATACTATATACTATATATACTACTACTACATAGATATACTGAGTATATACTGACCAAACAATCTTGACCCATCCGCCATCTTTACTTGGAACATATGTCATTGACATTTATTTAGATTGTCTTCTTACTGGTAGTAATTGGTAGAATTTTTAAGCACTAAATAAAAACGAAAATTTTACAATTTAAGGCCCTGCTGGCTAAAGATTAAGATACAGATATTAATAAAATTGTAGTAAGAACACTAATCACCTTCCTTGTCTCTCCTAGATAGTGTTGCATACATTGTTCCGATCAAACCCCTTAGAATAAAAAACGAAACGTTAGACGAACTTTCGTTTCGAGTCATTGTGATTGATCAACAGTCCGACGCGTGATTCCTGATTAGTCGAGATTTCGACGCGTGATTCAGGCAACCAATCACAATGAAGCGAAATGAAAGTTCGTCTAACGTTTCGTTTTTCATTCTAAGGGGGCTGGTTAGTTTAATTACTACTGAAGTAATCCAACTGGTACTATACCAGTGGTCCGTCAACACAGGCGGAGAGACGGCACACAGCGGGTTTCTTTAGTGGGTGAGGGCCCCATACTACCCTGTTCGTGGCTCCGAATGACGGGGTGTGCGATTAGGTAATTTTTATCCCGCCTAACAACCAAGCCTTTTTTTTTTTTTTGTTTAGGCGGGAAAAAATATTCCTAACCGCACACCCCGTCGCTCGGGGCAACGAACAGGGTAGTGTGGGGCCTTCACCCACTAAAGAAACCCGCCGTGTACCGTCTCTCCGCCTTTATTGACGGGCCACTGGAACTATGTTACATTCCTTCGGTGGTGCCTAACAACCAAGCCTAAACAAAAAAAAAAAAAAAAGCAAAGGTTAATTTAATTATTACAATTGAGAATCATACTACATAATGATGATGCAGCTCTATAAATAGATACAAAACGTAAACATATTTTATTTTAGTTTCTTAATTAATTATAAAACGAGGTCATTGGTTTTGAGCACGATAACTCAAATGACAATGATTAAATAGAGTTCTATACGAATAAAGATAACTATTTAATTTAATAACGCCAAATAAATTACATTTCAAATAAAAAATTGTCGCGAAATATATGATTGTCTTTATAAACCAAGTGATACAAAATGATGGCGGTAGGTGACGGCTGACAGCTGACGGATAGCAGTTAGTCAATTTAAAAGGAGGACAGACGTCCCTGCGATATTCATTCAATTGGCAAGAGCGCGTACAGTTGGTCGTGGTCGCGATACTAACCTCACTGCATTCCATGTGATTATTTTGAGAGTTACATCCTAAAATATTGTGAGCATCACATCTTGTTATTTTGTTACCAAAACTAAGCTATCCATAAAGATCAGTGTTTTGGAACAATAACCCAGTATGAATTCAAGATGGGTAATCTTGAAATCACACTGCGTCATGTCTGACCATCATGATGATACATGAAAATGAAGATGTGCCCTTGCCCTCGTTATAATATGTATTTGTTTCTAAGATAACTAACTATGTATATATGATATTTGTAATTTGTTGAGGCCGTGTGGGGCCGGCTTTAGAATTGTCCCACCCCTCTCTACCCACGGGAGTCGTAAGAGCCGACCGAGGGAATAACGGGGCAGTGGGCAGCAGCACTCCCTCGAGTATTAGGCCTCCCAAAGAAATCGCCAAAACGAGCGGTCCCGTCATGGGGGATAATGCCGTAATCGCCACGCTTGGCTGACGGGTTGGCGATCGCAGTGGATGTTGTTAATAATCGAGGGAGTGCTGCTGCCCACTGCCCAGGTATTTCCTCAGTCGGCTCTTACGACTCCCGTGGGTAGAGAGGAGTGATCCTGCTCGTGACTGTTATTTTCGATTTCACATTTTTCACTTTGTGTTTAATGTATAGTGCTAAGCATGTCAAATGCTAAAAATATATATAAAAATATCTAAATATTTATAGGGTTTGCGTCATTATTAGGTAAAAATCTTAATTGTAAAATTAAGTTTACTTGGTCGGTACAATGTATGAAAATACTTCCGACAGATGGCGCAGGCGTCACCCAAAGACGTTAAGTATGAATGTGTTATCGAAATTAGCAATCAGGAGCAATTGTCATGATGGCTTAATTGGCAAAGCATCTGGACGGTATCCAGGATATGCAGATTCAAATCCTGCTCGTGACTGTTATTTTCGATTTCACATTTTTCACTTTATGTTTAATGTATAGTGCTAAGCATGTCAAATGCTAAAAATATATATAAAAATATCTAAATAGCAGCGTACTATTTTAGTTATAGGGAAAGCGTGTGCACACTTCTTGGCCACCATAGGGATGGATGGATTGACCGGGGAACCGCCACCTGTAAGGCCCCCTGCGAAGGTGTGACAATCTGGTGTGCGAACCTTATATATATATAAAGAGGGGAGGGTAAACCGCCGGCGGACCACTCAAGTAATGTCACACCGACACACAGTTGTATTTACAAAGCATTATGCAAAAAGCAATAAAATTTTACGACCGAAATTTTTGGGCAGGACAAGGACGGAGTGGAGACGAATATTTTTTTATAATTTTCATGTATGAACATTTACTTAGTTTATTGTTTCTTTAATTTATAAATGTGTTTCGAACTCATATTTATACTTTTATCTGATCGTATTAATATGCTTTTAGGTAGAATATTTATTTATATATAAATAAAATAAAACTAGTAAATATAAATTTTAGTGTTTATTCCCAATATAGTTTTTATTCCCAATATAGTAATTCTAATATTATTAGCAGTACCCAGATCTATTCTAGTCTAGATCAATGGCGTCATACATACATTGACAATACAGTAGTAAGTAAATCAAAATATATTTAAATTTAATGTACATTTTAAAACTAAGGAACACAAATAGGCCTTGGTTGTGTTTTTTGACCACATATGCGCTGTTCTCGTCTTATTATCTCCTCGGTTTTATTACATACAGTATATTCATCTTCACTAGCGTAACATAGACCAACAAAAACTTTTAAACCTATTAGTATGTGAAACCAAAATTTATACATAATACAACATTTCAACATTCATTATTGAAGCATAAAAGCCATAAATTCAACAATTTAAATGATCATCTTCGAGCTTTATCATCTGATTGGGTCCCTAGGAAAACTAAAATAAAAATCATCATATATAAATGACAATGTTATAGATATTTAAACTTTGTAAATAAAACAATGCCAACTAATTACTTAATATATATAAAAAAAATACATTCAAGAAAGTGACACCATTCGTTTTTAGAACCGAGAACGTCGTATTATGCGATCAAAGTGAGCAATATGCGTTGAAGTATGAGCATAGTTCGAGACTGCCTTTGTTTTAATACATACTCTATTTGACTGGTTTATACAAGGCCATCGTCGATAATTAGAAGGAGTGCAGGAAAGCGTAATCCTGCACTCCTTTATAGTGGACATTTTTCGTGCCTGATTGTGTATCTTCTCTTTTTTATATATCAATGGTGATTAGGTATTCTTTTTCTGTTTAAAAAAAGGATGATGTGCATTCACTATTATATACAAATATTAATATATCGGGTCTTAATCGCGTATATAATGTTGAGGTTGAATACCTTAATTTCCCGACGTTTCGACCGTATTGCATCGGCCGTGGTCACGGGTTGACTGGTGTAGTTCAGCGTTGCCTCCGTGAAGCGCGAGTGTCTGTAACTACCCTCGCCTCGTTTATATTTTGATCTCCGAAACTGTCGGTACTTCGACACACCACACTAACGACATCCTCACACTGGCGCGTAATGTTTGTTCGGCGATATGTACACTTACTGATGACAGGATTCCATGATGTTGACAAACGGTATCCATCTTCTCGGTTGAAATTAGCATGTTTTTTAATTTCAACCGCTTCCCGCGCCATCCTGGAGTAAAAGTGACGGTCGGTGGAGAGGACCTGTGGTTTATGCAGTTCAATCCAGTGGTTGGATCCCGCCTTCAGCAAGTGTTTCGCTATAGCTGACTTTTGTGTATATCGGTGTTTTACAGCCGCGATATGTTCTTTAACCCTTTCCGCAATTGTACGTTTGGTTTGTCCGATATAAGAACTACCACAACTGCAATCCACTTTGTAAACGCCAGGTGTCTGCAGTGTCACGCACGCGCCGTACGCATCGCATTGAACGCATTTGTCGAAAGGGTGCGTCCATTGCTTCAGCATTATGCTGATGTCAAACTATTGCTGATGAGGTTGCCATTACTTAAAAATTGGTAACCGTGTTTTGTGGTAAAACCTGAAAAATTGCCGTGGCTCATACAAATTTAATCAAAATGTAGACTTAAACACACAAGTGGATATTGTTCACATAGTTATAGTGATTAAAGGATATTAAATACAAATATGTAATATCCATACAAAATAAAATATATCAGATTAACAGACAGATTTTAGGGGTACAGTAGGCTGTTAGGTGTCACTGTTTTTCCTCTGCATATTACATTACAATCTTCTTTTGCTATTTTCGTTCATGCTTGTAAGTTTCGTAATAGTGGAATGAATGTAAGTACGTATGAAAGAACGAAAACGATCGATTGAAGAACATCTAATCTTCCGGGGAATTCTCTACTGGTGCCATGTCCATTATTAACTTATCATACTAGCGATGTGAATTCAATAACCAACTAAAGTGTGATGTCCAATGGTGCTATAGGTTGTATTAAATTACGTTATTGAGTAGCTGTATCCCGCGACTTAATGCGTTTTGTGAGAGTCCCCTGATTGACGATTATAATGCCTTGTACCGTGTTTTTTCAAATGGTACCCTTGTTTTTAAACCAGGGCACGATGACTGCGCCTCTCCAGTCCTTGGGAACCATTCCTGAGCTCCAACATAAATTCAGAAGCATCAGGAAGGATTCCCAGACACATGAGCCTCCAAGCTTGATCATCTTAGCAGACACCATATCAATACCCGCTGCCTTACCATTTTTCAAACTTCTAATCGCCAAAAATCCCACCACTGAAGGAATGTAACGTAGTTCCAGTGGTCTGCCAATAAGGCGTAGAGACGGCACACGACGGGTTTATTTAGTGGGTAAGGACCCCACCTACCCTGTTCGTTGCCCCGAACAACGGGGTGTGTGGTTAGGAACATTTTTTCCCGCCTTAAAAAAAAAAGAAAGGCTCAAAAAGCCCATTCTCCTTTCTTATAATGTTTAAATTGTTATGGTACTTAATTGTACTGGGAAACCAGCTCAATATGCCAATAAACCCTTGCTATACAAAAAGAGTACTTATAACGTAAAACACTATTATGATACCAAGCATAAAATTACACGTCGGCGTAACTTAAATTGTTTACAGGTACGTTGTTAATTGAACAGCCGACTCCGGCTCCGCTCAACTCGTCTATGAGATCATTCACATATAAATTAAATAATATGGGAGAGGTCAATCCACCTTGTTTCACACCAGTACCAAGAACATATTCGCTAGATAGCGCCCCCCCCCCCACTTTACTACATTTGCCTGCCCTTCGTACCAAAACTTCAACATGTGAACAATGTTATCTGGTATACCGACTTTGTACATCTTATCAGATAGCGCGTAGTAATTAATGCTATCGAAGGCACGACTTAAATCAAGAAAACATGCATATACATTTGTCCTATCTAAGTAATACCTAACAGTTTTCTTTGAAGCAAATATGGCAGTGTCCGTAGAAAGGCTACCACGAAAACCAAATTGCGCGCTATTGAGATTTAAATGATTTTTATCTGAGGTTCTAATAATCTTTCAAATATTTTTGAGAAAACAGTTGCTATGGTTATAGGTCTATAGTTAGACATGTCTGAAATATCACCTTTTTTATTTTTAACTATTGGAACTACCACAGTCTTCATAAAACTGCTAGGTAGGAAAGCATGTGTTAAAAAGGCATTATATAATGTTACACGTTTGTCTGCTAATTGAGTACCACCCAGAATTATATGAGTCATGGTAAGTCCATCATGCCCCGGCGACTTGCCACGCTTCATTTTACGCATACAATTCAGTAGCATTTCTAAGGTTATTGTAAAACAACGATCACTCGTCCGGGCACGATGTCATCCGAGTCTCTTTGCCTTGTCCCGCAAACCTCCTTCAGAACTAGTCAATTTAAATTGCTTTGCAAACGCCTCCGCGATCTCATTTGGGTCCTGGGTGTTATTAATACTTAATGCCCAGCTTGGTCTATAGGATAGGCTGTTAGTAGATTTCCAGAAACGCCCGAAATCTCCGGAGGCCCTTTGTTTGGCAATTATGTCCATTTTTATTTGACTCCGGTGTTGTAGACACCATTTAACTTTATTTTTAAAAGACCTTCTAGTTGAACACATTTTTTCATATACATATCCTTGCGTAGGCCTGCCGTGCAGCAACCATAACTTATAGGCTTCTCTCGCAGCTGAGTGAAGCGGTTTGATATGATAATTCCACCCAGTAATATACTTACACCTTTTAGCGGTATATCTGCTCACATAAGAATTACTCGCCGCTTGTGTCATAGCTCGAATTAAAGCACAGTAATAATTATCTATTAAATCACAACTTAATAGATAATTATTTAAATTGACTTGAGCTAAATATTTATCACATAATCATAGTCGATGAGAGTTAGACAATTGAACTTTATTTCTGTTATCAAGACACAATTTAGTTACTGAAGTCTCCTGTTGTATATATATTTTGCGATTTATAGCACTGAGATCGCATTCCACTAGGAGTGGATAATGGTCCGACCAATTCACGTCATTTAATACGCAAATGTTTCGGATTGAGTTCCACCCGGAGGAGGTAACTACACAGTGGTCTAGCCAGCTTGTAGTGCCGTGAGCTTCACTTAAAAAAGTAAAAGTGTTCGACAACTCACCCAAAAGTACAATATTTATTTATTATTTTATGTATCACATAAGAGCTTTTGTACTAAAATGCCTATAATAATCAAAATAAAAACTTGTAGGCAATTTTATGAAAAAAAAATATGTTTATTTAATTAGGTACCCGTACATGGCTTTTATGTTCGTAGCTTATGCTCCCATAGGTTCTTTGGTGGCATCGGATCTAGAGAAGTTCTGGGATAATTTTAGTGAAGTTGTGTAATAGTACATTGTTACCCTAGGGATGAAAGCAACTTACCGAGACGGGGTTTGGCGCCCGAGCCGTAGCGAGAGCTCCAATAGTTCGAGGGACTAAATAAATCTTTATACCGAGGTAAACACTGTGCTTTTCATTACGAATACGAGGAAACTAAAAATAAAAATCATGATAGCTTAGTGGTTTAGAGCACTTCCCCGGATTGGAAAAGATGCGGGTTCGATTCCCGCTCCTACTAAAAATCTCTTTTTCTTTATTCACAAATAATTTGTACTTTAAAAGGTAGCGGAGCATGTCAATTGCTAAAAGAAAGAGATCTAAAATGTTTAAAAAATCACGCCATCAAATAGTATGAATTTTAATTGCAAAATTAAACTTACTGTATTGGATGCATGTAATGCTTGCCGATAGATGGCGTTGGTCGTAAGATATGAATGTGATTAAGAAATTAAGATGATCGAAAGATCAGTAGGATAGCTTAGTGGCTTAGAGCTCTTCCCCGGATTGAATTCAACTTCATCCATACTAATGTCATCAGAGGATGCCGGTACCGAATGCTGATCTGTTAGATCACATGTGGCACCAGCATCACCCTGAACATCCGCATACATATCTCCAAAATATTCACTCCATCGGCTTAACACATCTTGTGTTTGCGTAAGAATGTCTCCACCTTTAGACCTTATTTTATTCATTCTGAAAGCCGACCAACCACTCCGAGATTTCTTCACCTCCCTCCAGAAAAGTTTGGTGTTGCTCTCGAAGTTTTTGGTCAGCCTTTCTTCTGCAATCATATTTGCTCTATCACGCTTCTCTTTAACTAAGGCTTTGGTGTCATTCTTACGTTGCCGGTATATTTCTTTCTTCTGTTCTTTCATACTTGCACTCAGGTTCAAAGAAGATACATAGTCCAGCCACGCTTTCTTCTTTTGGTCTACGGAAGCTGCTACTTCCGTATCCCACCATTCATCACCTTTCACTTTCCTATGCTTCTTTGAGCATGCGCATACTTCATTCGCTGTATCTACCATACTATCTTTTAATACTCTCCAGCATTCTTCAATGTCAGATTCCGGCTGACTTGCCATTGTCAGCCGTTCACGGACACCCTCTACATACTTTGCTCTTACACTCACTTCTTGCAACTTTTCAATATTTATTCTTTCAAGCCCTCCGAAGTGGACACGCTCTCTTGGTGTCTCCACTTTCTGAACAGACCACTAAATCTCGCAATAACGAGATAGTGGTCCGTGTCGACAGTGGGACCCCTGTAGGCTCTTGTATCCAGAATTTTACTTCAGAGGCGACTGTCTACCAGAATTAAATCTATCATACTTCTCTGTTCATTCCTTATCCATGTACTTAACATATGGATGTCCTTATGTTGAAAAAATGTGTTTGACACAACAAGTTTTCTCTCCTACATTCGCTATGAGCTTATCGGCATCTTTCACTCTCTTATCACTAAATGAACCAAGCACGTCCTCGAAGACTGGATGCTTGTTTTTTTACATATTTTAATCGAGTGCTTGACTATACTTGCTATTGCTGGTTAGTGGAAATATAGTCTAGGATGGTAAGACGCACTAGCCTTAGTAAAAACCTATTCACTCTAGCCTTGAAGACACGCACATTGTAATTGGACGGGAATACCGAAGCTGGCAACTTATTCCATTCCATTGCTGTGCGTATTATGAACGATGTAGTGAATCGCTTTGTTCGGAAAGATGGGATTTCCACATATGGATGAAAGCGGCTTGACAATACTCTCGGTATAGTTGAGTCCATGAGCGACGGTTACCATTTATCATCAGATGGGCCGAGGCTCGTCTGTCACTAAATAAAATAAAAAATAAATAAAAAAAGGCGTGATGGGTGGCGGCCCCCCTCGCCAAACATTATTTGAGAAAAATTAAAACCTCTTTTTAATGAAATCTTATGAACACCAGCTTTTTTATACTTATCATGTGTCATCCTTCACTTTCCAACTCGCTTAGAAAATGGCCTGATTCCGTCCCAAGCGAGACCTTTTAGCGGTGAGGAAACTCAAAGCATTGAACCAAAAGTTGGTTTAATGCTATAAGTGAGGGAACGAGATAGCCTGTTTGAGTAATTGTTTGTTTCCTAAACTACTGGTGAGTGAGGCAGTCGTATAGTATACCCTGTAGCAAGTACTTGTAAGCTAAGAATAAATCTACTTGTGATTTGTAAATATTTATACCTTTCAAATCAGCACTCGTTGTTTAATTAAAATTGACCTTAACTAGTTGAACTTAGTAATAAAAGTGCCTACAGTGAGTATAAAGTGACTTTTATTCAAAATAGCATAAAACACACATGTACAGAAAGTGAAAAACGTGCCATGACGTAAACAGACAAAAAGATGACTCAAACAATTTTAACTTTACATTGGAATAAGATATTTCGTGCGGAGGAGATAGCATTTTTCTCGTTGAGCATGTTTTACTTGTTTAACCTGCGAGACTAGCCAGCGCAGCCTGTAAAAAGAAAATATGTTATCAGATATTAGTCACACTGCTCGTGGTCGCTGCGGACAAGCTGCACAGAATGATGCTGTCTTTGGATGTCAGACGCGACGTTACTAGCGAGAGCCGACGTTTAAATTCACCAACAACGATGCAGAGTTTTCGAAGAATGAAACGTAAAATACCGCAAGTGAGATTTTGGCTGAAAATTATAATATCGCCGTGTACCTACTTTTAGCCTTAAATAATTGAACTTATTGTGAATGTTTTGTAATTGTTTGATTAATTGGATAATCAAGTGATTTAAATATGGTTCATTCAGATGTTTCATTATATGGCCAAAACATTGAGCTCTAGCTTCAAAGTTGCTTTTATAATGTAAATAAATAAAAAAAAAACTATTAGTATTTTTAGGAAATGTTTATTATATCGAATGTTACTTAGTTGACAAATTAAATTCCATCATGGATATAAAGATATTGCATTTGAATAATCTATGTTACGGAAATCCATAGCAGAACAAGAGTGCCCGTGGCGACAAGAATGAAGAAGAAGCGACAGTGGACAGGTCACAATGCTCCACGAACCGATAACCGTTGCGGAAGAAAGGTTCTCAAGTGGCGACTACGTATGAGGCCACTGATGGTGTGAAATTCTAAAAGGCTGATCAATTATTGGGTGAATGAGTCTATGTTCAGTTGTAAATGACGACAGCGGCGTCTCGGTAGAATGCGTTAACTCTCTTGGCTCTTGGTCATCAAACTGAGCTCTGTATGCAATTATTTTTTGTCTATTTCTTACACTATGTGGGTGGCAAACAAGCGTACGGCTCATCTGATGGTAGGTAAGTGATTACCGTAGTTAATAGACTCTAGCAACACCGTTTGTATCACTCGTCGCCAACTCTAATAAAACGATAGGAGGTGTATAATAAAGAGGACTGTGGCACTCTCACTGACTATACGACTTGCTTATTACTGTTATCTTTAATAATCAATTCGATGTCAAGCACCCTAAACTTGTTTGAAATCATTACTATATATTTTTATATTACGCCTTTTTAGTTCAACTAGAAAAAAAAGCGTGTTTTTTAGTTTTTCTAACCAGGTTTAAATTATTTTCTTCTTTTTATTCTCAAAACAACATCAAAACTAATTCAATTTAAAGAAAAAGTAACGTAAATAATTGCGTATTATGATCAGAAAAAGCTGAAGAGATTTTGAGAGCTAAGACCTGGAATGGATCCCGTTGATCATCTTAAAAATATTTTTCACAGCATAGATAAAGAACCTATAGATGTAGCGTTAGATTAATTATATTTCTAGATGGACCCTCGGCGTTGTAAACGCGTCAATATAAATTGGGGTGAACTTTTCATCCCAATGCTGTTCTATGGCTGTTAGTGTCAATCGTGACGTCACTTGACAAGGTCGTATCCAGGAGCATAAGTGTGTCATTTAAAATGTCAACATGTGTAATTAAAGTGTGCCGAAACTACAAAAATCGGAAAATGAGCACTAAAGATATCTCTTATCATCGGTTAGTAACATTATATGATACATTAACTGGCTAAATAAGTCATTTAAATATTCCGAAAATTAATTAATTTTAGTTCGTATTTCTTTATGTGATACCAGTTTATGAACTTAAATTTCCCGCGTAATCTTGCAAAGTTGATGATATTTTAACCATAGAGAGTAGAGATGTTGCGAATATTCGCATTCGCATCCGCAATTGCGGAGCTTCCGCATCGATTTAAACATCTGCATCTGCATCCGCATCGTCAATAATCGATGCGGATATTCATGCGGATGCAGATGTACCACAAGTCGCGACAAGAAAGCAAATAGGCGAAACCAGCGACGTCCGCGAGCACTATGCACGTGTGTATTGATCAATAGTAAAGAAGATTTCTTTGATGATCCCTGGTTCAGATACCCCCACTTTTAAAGCTTCACTCTGCATGATGACTGCAAGTGTAATAGCACCCAAAGATCTATCAGTTGCAATCAAACTGTTTGCATTACAATAATTATTTGAGCACATCCTTTACGTTCATTTCAACAAATCCCGACCGAACATTATAAGACTTGTATTTCTATCTATTATATTATGTATGTAAAAGTAATATATGTATTATATCCGTAATGTGGTACACCCATAGCACAAGCGTTAAGCTTAGTTTGGGACCAGAGGACGTAGTGCGAAAATGACCGTGAACATTTATTTATTATTATTATTATTATTTCAGAATAACGAACTTTGCTGTGTTATTAGCAGACTGTCAAAATCAAGTAATTCTGAGACTGAGAGAGAATGACGCAAACCCTATAAATATTTAGATATTTTTATATATATTTTTAGCATTTGACATGCTTAGCAACATACATTAAACACAAAGTGAAAAATGTGAAATCGAAAATAACAGTCACGAGCAAGATTCGAACCTGCATCATACTTAACGTCTTTGGGTCCGACAGATGGTACAAGCGTCACCCAAAGACGTTAAGTATGAATGTGTTATCGAAATTAGCAGTCGGGAGCAAGGGTCACGATGGCTGAATTGGCAAAGCATCTTGACGGTATCCAGGAGATGCAGGTTCGAATCTTGCTTGTGACTGTTATTTTCCATTTCACATTTTTCACTTTGTGTTTAATGTATGTTGCTAAGCATGTCAAATGCTAAAAATATATATAAAAATATTTAAATATTTATAGGGTTTGCGTCATTATTAGGTAAAATCTTAATTGTAAAATTGAGTTTACCTGGTCGGTATAATGTATGAAAATACTTCCGACAGATGGTACAAGCGTCACCCAAAGACATTAAGTATGAATGTGTTATCGAAATTAGCAGTCGGGAGCAAGGGTCACGATGGCTGAATTGGCAAAGCATCTTGACGGTATCCAGGAGATGCAGGTTCGAATCTTGCTCGTGACTGTTATTTTCGATTTCACATTTTTCACTTTGTGTTTAATGTATGTTGCTAAGCATGTCAAATGCTAAAAATATATATAAAAATATCTAAATATTTATAGGGTTTGCGTCATTATTAGGTAAAATCTTAATTGTAAAATTGAGTTTACCTGGTCGGTATAATGTATGAAAATACTTCCGACAGATGGTACAAGCGTCACCCAAAGACGTTAAGTATGAATGTGTTATCGAAATTAGCAGTCGGGGGCAAGGGTCACGATGGCTAAATTGGCAAAGCATCTTGACGGTATCCAGGAGATGCAGGTTCGAATCTTGCTCGTGACTGTTATTTTCGATTTCACATTTTTCACTTTGTGTTTAATATTTATTATTAATATGTTTAAGGCATTTGCAGAGCCATCAGCCTAACAGTAACTTATAAACATCGTTATTCTCACATCACACGTAAGTTTAATTCATAAAACAAGTCATAGTCGAAGTCAGTCATATAAAATTAGTCAGTCAAGTCAAAGTCCCACTTCAGTAAGACGATGGCGACCTTACTGAAGCATATATGGAGTTTTGGAGACAACAGGAAAAAACACGTTATGTCGCACTACATCACTTGCCAACACTTATGCACATACGCAAATAGTTAATAAGCAAAAGGCCACCACTTTTACACATTAATACTTGAAATAACACAAGTTTAAGAAAATAATGCAGAGCGACGACATGATCTTCTTCGTGGTCCCGCCAAAACTCTCTCAGACAGCAATATTACACTTCAGTGTGGTTATTACGTATAATTCGCCCTAAATGTGGCAAAAATTAAATGAAGATCGTCATATAATTTTTACCACTACCTAAATAAATCACTAACTGATTAATATCGATCACTTATTATCCAAGCAGCATGTCCTGAAAACACCCCACCGAAAATAAAGGGTAAGCAACCATGGTGGGGTCCGGAGCTCGAACGCAAACGGAAAAAGGTAAGGAAGGCCTTGGACAGAGCAATGAACACCAGCAAAGATGAGGACTGGGATGCTTACCAAGCAGCAAAGTCCGAATACAAAAAGTGCATACGATTCAGGAAAACAGAAGGGTGGAGACGCTTCTGTGGCAGTATTGAATCGTGTCAGCAAGCAAACAGGGTAAGAAAAGTGCTAAAGCAACAAAATGCGCCTGCACTAGTAACCCTCCGTAAATCAGCACACACACACACTTACATCATCAGTACACTTACATCATCAGTAGAGGAAGCTAGATGCGTTCTAATTGAAACTCACTTCCCAGGATGTGTCTTTACTCGAAGAATAAACTGGAATGATGAAGTAATCACACCCACAGTCCGGGACTGGGCCTACGCCAAGGGAACAGTCACTTTGGACAAAGTCCAATGTGCCGTTAGCAGTTTCCATCCCTTTAAATCACCGGGTCCAGATGGAGTTTTCCCCGCGCTATTACAGTGGGGTATAACCCAGATCATGGACAGACTGGTGTACATCTTGAGGGCATGCCTGGCCTTAAGATATGTCCCTATGGGATGGAGGGAAGTGAAAGTAATTTTTATCCCAAAGCTAGGTAAGGGTGACTACACAAATACGAGGTCCCACCGGCCTATTAGTCTGACCTCCTTTCTGCTGAAAACTCTTGAAAGGTTCTGCGAAAGGGAACTGAGAGATGGGGCCCTAAAAGCAATCCCACTTCATGTAAACCAACACGCCTACAGTGCGGGTAAGTCTACCGAGTCGGCTCTTCATCTAGTGGTCAGTAGGATCGAAGAGGCAATAGAGCAAAAAGGCTCTTGTCTAGGTACCTTCATAGACATTGAGGGCGCCTTCGACAGGACCAATTTCTCCAGCATATGTACAGCCCTATCTAAACATGGGGCACATCCCGTACTGATTGACTGGACAAGAAACATGCTTAGCAAAAGAGTGGTCCGACTAGAAGGAGACGAAAAAATGGCAATGATAGCCAAAGACTGTCCACAACGGGGGGTCCTCCCACCCCTGCTGTGGAATTTAGTCATAAATGACCTGATCACCAAACTCAATGCTAAGCACAAATACACGATAGGTTATGCGGACGACCTTGCAATCTTGATCTCAGGTAAGGTAACTGATACCATCTGCAACTTAACTCAACAAGCGTTAAGGACAGTAGAAACTTGGTGTAGTGAATACGAAGTAACGGTAAACCCCGCTAAGACCGGGCTCATAATGTTCACGAGAAAGCGAAAACTAGGAAACTACAGCCTTCCTAAACTATTCGGTACGGAATTACAACTATCAAATAAGGTCGAATATTTAGGCCTTACACTTGATATCAAATTAAATTGGAGTAGCCACTTAGACAATAAAATAAATCAGGTAAGCATAACCTTCTGGCAATGCCGGAGAATGATTGGGAAAAAAATAGGGTTTTAACCCAAAGATCATTCTATGGTTATACACCACAATCATACGCCCCATGCTCACTTATGGTGCTGTAGGTTGGTGGCCTAGGACCAGACTGAGCACAGCAACAAATAAACTACAGCGCGTACAACGGTTAGCTTGCACGGCAATGACAGGTTGCATGAGAACAACTCCCACAGCGGCAATGGAGGCCATGTTAAATCTATCACCGCTCTCACTGTACATACAGCAGGAAGCAGCTTTAGCATCTCTACGACTCAAAACCTTAAGTTTATGAAGGTATTGTAAGTCACAGCATACGGCCTTACTAGAAGAGCTCACCGAGGAGCTCCCTATCATCACAGCGGTAAGTGACGGTATACCAAAATAATTTATGTTTGATAAAAAATACAAGATCCAACTGTTTAAAGACGGACACTATAAGGGACTAAGGCCCAGTGAGCTCCGTATCTTCACAGATGGATCAAAAAGAGGTAAACGCACTGGAGCCGGAGTCTTCTCAGAAGATCTCAATGTACATATAGGTACGCCACTAGGTAGATATAACACGGTATTTCAGGTAGAATGTATGGGTAGCAGCATCTGCAATCACATCCAGAGAGATAAAGGGTAAGAATCTCCGAATACTGTCAGACAGTATGGCAGTGCTCCAGGCGCTGAACAGCCATACGGTCACATCTGGAGTCATACACGAATGCCACCAAAGACTAAATCAGGTAGGCAACTTCAATAATATAACGCTACAATGGATCAAGTGACACAGTGGCTCCAGAGGCAATGATGCCGCAGATGAGCCGGCTAGAAGAGATTCTGACATGGCTGCTGTCGGACCGGAACCCATCATAGCTTTACCCTTTGCCAAGCTTCGGACTCTGGTAAGGGAAAGAACTAGGGACCATCATCAACTCTATTGGTCGAGTCATGGTGAGTGTAGACAGGCCAAGCAAACATTGCCGCTGTTAGACAGCCAAATCACTAAACAGTTACTTCGGCTAACTAAGCAGCAACTGCGGATAGTTACGGCAGCTATCACTGGTCACGTATCCTTTAACAAACATTTATTTGTCTTAGGAATCACAGACAGCCCACTTTGCAGAGCGTGCCTGCAAGAGGAGGAGACGGCGGTCCATGTGTTGCAGCACTGTGCGGAGGTCGCCACGTACAGGACCAAATACTTCGGGAGCTCAAGTTCTCTCCAGGAGATCACCAGCAACACCAAGGGGCTGTTGGCGTTCTTCCGGGAGCTGGGGTGGATCGAGTGAAGGTTTCACACCCACCCACACGCAAAACACGCGCTCAGACGTGGAGTTGCGGAGAACAGCCCGCCGAACCAATACCAATACCAATAATCCTGATTAATATTGTGAATGCAAAATTAGGTATTTAGAGATAATAAACTCTCACAAAATTTTAACGCTAGAAAATTGAAAAGGTATATTTCGACGAATTACAGCTAGAAAATTGAAAAAGTATATTTCGACGAATTTAAGAAAATTCAAGTAAAGTTTGTTTATCTTACATATTTTTATAGATTTTGTACGGAAACCTTCTTTTTAATCACTATAACTATAGGAACAATCCATCCATCCATACATCAGCCTTTTCAAGTCCACTGCTGGACACAGGCCTCCCCAAGAATGGGGGATAGTGCCGTAATCGCCACGCTTGGCAAGCGGGTTGGCGATCGCAGTGGATGTTGTTAATACTCGAAGGAGTGCTGCTGCCCACTCCTTCGGTATTCCCTCAGTCGGCTCTTACAACTCCCATGGGTGAGACAATTCTAAAGCCAGCCCCACGCGGCCAATATGTTATTATTATTATTATTATCTATTATTATAATCAGGTGCGAAAGTCTGCTTTCTAATAAATTTGTGTGAGACACGGCATTTTTTCAACCCCAAAACACGGCACCTAATTTTGCTTTTAATGGCATTCCTGGTAGTCATGGTGATTAAGTTGTATGGCGAACTATTTTAAAGTTCGCCAGTTGAAAAACCTGCACGTCATATGAGACGATACTTTGTCTCAATTTTGTTAGGTATTTCGTATATGCTCGTCTCACTTCCACACTTCCTAATGGATCATAGCTACATCTATAGGTTATTTATCTAAGGCTTACAGCACTAATAGGCGCAGCCTCCGTGGAAACAATTATAAAGCAGAAACACAAAAGGGCCAAGAGTTTGAAATCCATTGCTTCAATTTGTATTTTTTCGTCAAATGGTAATAGTCGTCAGTACTTTATAAGACGGGGTACGACAATGACTCTTACAAACAAAATTACACTTATATACCCTGTACACTATCAGGAATTTAGGTCAAGATGGGGGCTAATGTAAACTAGCAAAAATAATATTTATCACAAATAATGATTAAACAATTTATTATGTACATTTTCAAAAAAATAGAATTATTTTAAATGGAAGACTTATTATTTTGTATACCCTTTTCTGTTAAGCATAGGGCTGTACTAAGCAAAACGCGTGTACAGATAAAAGTGAGACAATCATTCGATAACGGTATGCGCTCTATAACCTCACTGATACCAACATCGATGGGCTGGCTTAACAAAGGAAGTACCAATCTCTCACGGAATGTCGGCGTCATATAACTGCAAGTATCCCTACTGTTTTCTTTGATTTGGCGAGTAAAAGCAGTGAAGGTTCAAACACTTTCTAGCCTCTGCACCATAACCATTCATCACATTACATTAACCAAAGACAAGGCATAGAATTTTTGTTTGTGAATGACGTCCCTGTGGTCGTTTATGTAAGGCTCTTTATGATGGATTTCCGACTAAATGGACTTGTTAAAAAGATCTACTTCGTATTATAAATAGGTATATTTGATAAACAAAAAAAACATAGCATCACGCCTATATTCCACGAAGGGGTAGATAGAGGTGTATTACACACCCACGGTTCGCCAGCCATGTTTAAGTCCCACATAATAGGGGGCGAGCCTATTACCATCTACCGGGCACATTTCCAATCTCCGGGCTGTTACTAAGAATTTTTTCTTTTTACGTAAAAACTCAATAACACTGCCCTACCCTAAGATCGAACCCGAGACCTCATGATCAGCAGTCGCTCACACTACCGCTGCACCACAGAGGCAGTTGAATGGCAGTAGAATGCAACTTGGCTATGCCCACAGGTCTGGTAAGCTTTTTTTTTAATGCATACAGTGGCAGACGAGCCACGGCCCATCTGATGGTAAATGGTAACCGTCGCTCATGGACTCAAATATGCTGAAAGTATTGTCGAGCCGCTGCTCATCATTTCATTTCACCTATATAAAATGAAAGAATAAACGGCTATCCCCTGCTACAGCCAAAACGCATCGATGTGCTTCATGGCCGGTCACACGGGAGATGGTGGTAACAACCTGCACGGGCCTGATAACAAGTGAGTACTCCCACTTGGTACCCAGCCCTACCACCAGTCATGCAATGGATGATAATTGCTTACATGCTTACTTCCCTTAGTCGCCTCATACGACACCCGTGGGAAAGAATGAGGTGATGACACTTGTATTTTTAGTCCGTCACCACACGGAATGAATGAAAATGAGCTATAATAATAATATAAATACTAATGATGACGCAGCCCTATAAATTTGTTATTATCTACAAGCAAAAAAAAAAACACTAAATAGTTAACTTATTTTGTTTCTTGTTTCTTAATATATAAAAAAGAGGTCAATTGATTTTTAGCACGATAACTCAAAAGACAATGAACAAATAGTCTTGTGTTAATAAAGATACCTTTTAAATGGGAGCAGACAAACCTTCGAAATTAAGAATATTAAAATTTTATAATATATCCTCTTGTATTTTAGTAAGTCGCTACTTTTTTATGACCTAAGCAAATATTAACATTAGCAAAAACGAATGAAAATATAAGTGAATATTTACTTAAAAAGGTTTATTTTAAGTATTTACTTATTCTTCGCATAGATACTTAATCAGACGTTTTTTTTTATTATTTATTTTTCATCCCATCTATTCGAAAAGGACGACTTGGTTCGCCTTTAAGTGCACCCAAAGGTGGTGTTTTCTATAAGAAACTTTTAGCGGGCAGTAATGAATTTTTAATCCTCTATACGTGCGCCGCAATTATCTTTGCCGCGCACTTTCAAATTCAAATTCAACTACTTTATTTGTGGATCATAGGAACTTACATAAGTTGGTAAATTAGTAATCAGATGTGATCAGCTTTGTCCCGCCTCGAAGGCATACAATAATATTGTTAATTTATTACAAATAATAAATTAATAATAATACATATGTCAATATTTAAATTAGGTCAAAGATTGTAATAAATTAATTAAAACGATTCCAAATGTCAAGAGGGATGAATTAGAGAGAACTGTCCAATAAAAAATCATTTAAAGAATAATAACATTTCGTTAATAGCATGTCACTGAGTTTCCTTTTGAAAGAGTTTATTGTTGAAGTAGTTCTTATAGACTTTGGTATCTTATTAAATATTGTATATGTGTTGCAATACAGAAGATGCTATCATGTAACAGACGAGTTTTACTAGCAACTGTACGCAATTTATCTTGATGCCGTGCTCGATCACAAATACAACTCAATATTACATTTGATAAATACAGCACATTCATAAATATATAGACTGGGAAGTGTTAATAACTTTAATGACCTAAATAGTTCCCTACACGAGTCTGTTTGATGCAACCCACACATTGATCTAATGCATCTTTTCTGTGCTTTAAACGCACGCTCTTTGTCTGTACTGTTGCCCCAAAATATGACTCCATATCTTAACGTTGGGCAAACATAGCCATGGTAGGCTGTAAGTAGAGCTGACCGATTTGCTATTTTTTTTAAGTGCATAAGAGAACTGTCCTTGTTTTTTACATACATATTCTACATGAAGCTTCCAATTTATCTTACTATCAACGTGGAGATCTAAGAATTTTGTTGATGAGTTTTCTTCAATATTATTTATTTTGCATTTTATATTCAATGTATTTATGTATTTTGGTATCTGTTTAAAGCTTAAAATCTTTGTTTTATTTACATTTAACATTAAACTGTTACAGTCAAGCCATTCTATAATCTGTTCTAACGTACTGTTTATGTCGGTCTCCACATCTTTTATATTATTCCCAGTAAATAAAATAGTACAGTCGTCGGCAAATAATGTGATGTTATTATTAGTAACCATGGGCATATCATTTATATGCTCCATCCCGTCCCTATCCCTAAAATGATGACTGCTACAAACTGCGTGTGCAGAAGTCTCTACAGAAGACTGGAGAAAAGTCGTAGAGAAAACAAAGAAAATAATTTTACAAGATTTTGAACGAGATGTGAGAATAGACAATATTATTGAAAATGAATTAATATCTCTTAGTGCTGACAGCAGTGATGTAAATGACAATACTAATAACAGTTCTGATCGTTCAACTGAATAATTTTTTTTTTTTATTAATTTATGTACTTGCCTTATTTTGCTCCTTATATTTACGAAAGAAAAGCTAATAATGGGACAGGGATTCGCCTGATGATTATTAAAATTCACATATGTTCCAAGTCCGTATCGATTCATTCACTTTAATCGATGTTTTTTAGCAGATCACCTTACTATGAAGATAAAACTGACAGATGTCAAATGTTACCTATTAAAATGGCTCCACTTTAGTGGATACTAACCTCAGAATAAATACGTCCTAGACAGAGCCAAGAAAATTCTTTGACATGTATGAGCGAGAACATAAGATACAATTTACTAATGCAAAAAACAGACAAAGTCATAGATTTTTGTCTTTGTCGCCGTGGCCAGTTTTTGGTATTGTCACGATGTCAAAATGCTTTGTCTGTCACGATTCAACTGACATAATCGAAAATTTGTATAAAAAAACGGGTTTTAATTAAAATTTAATGTTAATTTGTGCTAATGAGTGTTTTGAGAAAAAGACTACGTGATAATAGTGCTTGTAAAATAGTGTACTATGCTACAAAAGCTATAGCGAGCGAAAATGTACAGGTATAACATTTCATTCATATGTAGTCGAAAATAAAAAAAAATTAATGATTGAATATTTAGATATTTTTATATATATTTTTAGCATTTGACATGCTTAGCAACATACATTAAACACAAAGTGAAAAATGTGCAATCGAAAATAACAGTCAGGAGCAGGATTTGAACCTGCATCTCCTGGATACCGTCCAGATGCTTTGCCAATTCAGCCATCCTGACAATTGCTCCTGACTGCTAATTTCGATAACACATCATACTTAACGTCTTTGGGTGACGCCTGCGCCATCTGTCGGAAGTATTTTCATACATTATACCGACCAGGTAAACTTAATTTTACAATTAAGATTTTTACCTGATAATGACGCAAACCCTATAAATATTTAGATATTTTTATATATATTTTTAGCATTTGACATGCTTAGCAACATACATTAAACACAAAGTGAAAATCAAATCAGGATGGCTGAATTGGCAAAGCATCTGGACGGTATCCAGGAGATGCAGGTTCAAATCCTGCTCCTGACTGTTATTTTCGATTGCACATTTTTCACTTTGTGTTTAATGTATGTTGCTAAGCATGTCAAATGCTAAAAATATATATAAAAATATCTAAATATTTATAGGGTTTGCGTCATTATCAGGTAAAAATCTTAATTGTAAAATTAAGTTTACCTGGTCGGTATAATGTATGAAAATACTTCCGACAGATGGCGCAGGCGTCACCCAAAGACGTTAAGTATGATGTGTTATCGAAATTAGCAGTCAGGGGCAATTGTCAGGATGGCTGAATTGGCAAAGCATCTGGACGGTATCCAGGAGATGCAGGTTCAAATCCTGCTCCTGACTGTTATTTTCGATTGCACATTTTTCACTTTGTGTTTAATTAATGATTGAATGCTATAAAGTGATATAAAATGGGCTTTTTTACTCAATAGGCTCGGCCCCTATTACGTGGGACTTAACCTAGCTGGCGAGTCGTGGGTGTGTAATACACCTCTGCCTACCCCTTCGGGGAAAACAGGCGTGATACTATTTTAATCTCATAAATTACATATAAATTTTTGTAAAGTGAAAACTGGGCAAATTAAATTCGCAATAAGGCAACACCGAAACAATTCTCAGTAATAGAAAGTTAGCTAGAAAACGTGTTTTGCGAGTGTATCTTAGTAGCAATTATTAATTTTGAGTAAAAAAGCCCATTTTATATCATATAGCATTCAATCATTAATTTTTTTCATTTTCGACTACATATGAATGAAATGTTATACCTGTATTTTTTCGCTCGCTGTAGCTTTTGTAGCATAGTACACTATTTTACAACCACTATTATCACGTAGTCTTTTTCTCAAAACACTCATTAACACAAATTAACATTAAATTTTAATTAAAACCCGAATTTTTATAAAAATGTTTGATTATGTCAGTTGAATCGTGACAGACAAAGCATTTTGACATCGTGTCACGCTTTTTTACAATAATTATTTATTGAAATATTATTGATGTGAAACATCTAATGCGGAGGGCGAGTAAAATCGGCTGTTAGCGTGGCGACGCTTTAATTTTACTTGTCCCGTTTAAATATTGCAAGATAAATTTGACACACTTCGCGGTTTCCGATTGAGTTCAAATTTTACACCCATCTGTATATCACGTGACAATGCAATATTATGATGACATGGAGCTGATCTGATTATAGAGCTGGAAGGTGGACATAGGAACTATATAATGAAACGGCGCAGCCCCATCGAATTTGGGCTCGTACGATTCGTCTTGACGAGTACTTTACCTTTAGATGGTATCCAGGCGCTGATGGTAAAGCTGGAAGGTGGCCACAGTAACTCTATAATGAAACGACGCAACCCCATCTAGTTTGGAATCGTTTGATTCGTTTTGACGATTACTTTGTCTTTAGATGGTATCCAGGGTCTGACGATGGAGCTGGAAGGTGGTCACAGTAACTCTGTAATGAAACGACATAACCCCATCGAGTTTGGCATCGTTTGATTCGTCTTGACGAGTACTTTGTCTTTAGTTGGTATCCAGGGTCTGATGATGGAGCTAGAAGGTGGCCATAGGAACTCCATTATAAGACGACATAACTCCATCGAGTTTGGGCTCGTATGATTTGTCTTGACGAGTACTTTGTCTCTAGATGGTATCCAAGGTCTGACGATGGAGCTGGAAGGTGGTCACAGTAACTCTGTAATGAAACGATGCAACCCTATCGAGTTTATACTCGTTTGATTCGTCTTGAGGAGTACTTTGTCAAGTTATGACCATTTTATTTCTACAAAATAATTTCGATGTTTTCACATCTGGTAGACGTCCCGCGACGTCTAGTTTTTTTTACTACTTTTTAGTTCAACTAGCTATTTAGCGTGTTATTTTAGTTTTTTAAACTATAATTTATTTTCTGCTTTTTCGTCTCAAAATAGTATCAAAAGTACTGTTATTTAAAAGAAATAAAACCTACTTATGCCATGATAATTTGCCTTTAAACTTCATCGGAGGGACGGACATGGCTAAACTATAAGGGTTCTTTATTGGCTACGGATAGACATGGGTAACTCAGCAAAAATCCTTGCGTTAACTCAGTAACTCAGGCGCAGTTAACTGCGCCGGCTCATTGCGTTATCCCAAATTGCGCCATGGTGCAACAAAATCAAACATTTTTTCCCGAAAAAAAATGAGGTATAACTCCATTTACATTTCACGGAGTTGCAATTTATAACAATGATTGTTACGATGTAACCGAACAAATTACTATATAAATTATAAAGTCGTATATTCAATTGATACCGGTTACCATATCCGCAAATTTAAAATACGCGCGGTGGCCTAGCCCCCTACCTAGTTAGATTATCGCCAATGGGTCGTATGATTTCACTCCCACAAAGACCAGAATCAAATATTATTACCATATATGGCCAGCATGCGATCCCGGATGCGAGCAGAGTACGCCGGGGTTCGAGAACGTTCTATGGCTACTCCAATCGCAACCGTATGGATAGGAAAAGTTCTAAAACAAAAAACTATCCACCAATGAGTAAGTCGTGGCAACAGCGCTAAAAAGAGATGGCAAGTATAACCTTAGAAGGGGGTATTATTAGAGTAAAAATATAAATATGGAACAGGAGGTAGATTTCTTTTTTCTCGGACTGAATTATCGTGTATGTCAAGGCAGATAACGCTGCTTAAATTAATACAGTAAGTTAATATAGTATTACATAAAAAACATTATTTTTGACTAGGGCATTTAAAAGTAAAAGTGTGTGACTTAGAAAACCCCAAAGGTACGTTTTATAATCATTTCTATTGTAGGACTCATTTTCCTTCGTTTACTTTATTGGTACAACCATATTTGAAAAGTAGATTTTTACGTGTAACTGTTCTATAAAGTTCGTTCTAACGAGATTTATTAGTATAATCATAATTGAAAAATAGATTTTACGTTAAGTAACTGTTCTATAAAGTTTTTTCTAACGAGATGATTAGACGTATTATACATACCTACCAATCATTTGTTTCAAAGGTACATAATTATCAAAAAACATCATACTGTTCGTACAGAGATTATTACCTATTTATTTAGTACTGCACAATATTTCGTACCCACCATATAATTTTTGACAATGCACTTTCCCTCCAGAACTGAGCTGATGGGAGCACCGGTCTTAAATATACCGCCTCCCATAATTAGTCACTAACACCCGAATAAAAGGTAACGTACATTTCTTGTACAATTCGAAATTAACCTCTAAAAATAGCCCATGTCTGCTGCACAATTTCGTGTGTGTTAAGATTCTTATGGGGGAATATTTCACCCTTTGGCACATATATTTTTTATTGTTACTACTCGTCATTTTATTACGTTAGATAGTTTTATTTTACATATCAAAATTTTTACACTAGTTTAGTTGACCGAAACTCCTCCAATAGAATTCTTATTATAATTAAATTCTTTACAAAATACCTAGTAATACTCATAACATAGTTGTCATTCCATAGAATTTGTATTCCAAATTTGTCAATACTAATTATTTAAGATTGTATCATACAACTGCATTTAGAATTTTATTCGCTTCTACCTGTAAAATATAATAGTTCGCATACAGTATATAATTTAAGAATATTGCTTTTTGCTACTTGCTACTTAACATCACGCTGTCTCCCTTATGGGGCAGACATGCACTTTTAAAACAGTTATTTCATAAATGTTATACATCATCACGCCGTCTCCATTATGGGGCAGACAGGCATTTTAAAACTATTTTTTGTTAAATGTTATATATCTTCACGCCGTCTCCCTTATGGGGCAGACAGGCATTTTAAAACTATTTTTTGATAAATGTTATATATCTTCACGCCGTCGCTCTTATGGGGCAGACAGGCATTTTAAAAACAGTTTTGTCATTAGATGTTACTTATCATCTAGACTATTATGCAACTGGTTTTTTTGTTTAAATGTAGTCAAAAATTATTCTGTTCGTATGTTGCTATATAATCTCACCGCCACCCTTAGGGGGCGGTCATTTATTAGGTAACTATTTTGTTTCAGTATCAAAGCTTTATACCTGCAGAATGTAGGGGGGTTCTGATTTATTTATTTTTTTTACTAAACTTTCACCATGTTTATATTTAGGATGGTCGCCAAAGGCCGAGGGCCTGCCCTTCGGCCCAGTTACAGCCTCCCCCCGCAGTTGAGTACCCGTAGGTGACGGTCTTGGGGACAATCCCCTGAGTTGCGAACCACCCCCGTTTTCTCATCGCTGACTCTCTCTCTCTCTCTCTCTCTCTCTCTCTCTCTCTCTCTCTCTCTCTCTCTCTTGTTTTAAATTTATCGTCAAATTTTTAAATGATTATTTATTTTGTAATTTTTTTTTAATTAAATTGTAAATTTAGAATTTTATTTTTTATTTCATTGTTAGGAATTTCCCCGTAACATGATATTTGAATTTCCCGGTCCTGGGCTATGCGCCAGCTCATTTTTAAGTAGCACCGTACATCCGACAGCAAAATCCGTACATGCAATAAATCTAAAACTGCATACGAAATAAAACCATTATTCTTCAAAACGTTGCATTCTACGGACTTTCTTTGTATATCCACTCATAATTACATAAATAAAGTGGTTTCTCAAAATAAATAATCCACAAAAACACTCAACTTCGCAAGTTCAATTTTTTTTTTATATTTGTTTTAAGTCATTGGCAGAACCATAAGCCTAACAGTAACTTATAAACATCATTATTCTCCAAACTAGATTAATTCATCAAACAAGTCGTAGTTGAAGTCAGTCATATAAAGTCAGTCAAGTCAAAGTCACGCTACAGTAAAACGATGGCAACCTTACTGAAGCTTCTATGGAGTTTTGGAAACAACAGGAAGAAACACGTTATGTCGCATTACATCACTTGCCAGCACTTATGCACATACACAAATAGTTAATAAGCAAAAGGCCACCACTTTTACACATTAATACTTGAAATAACACAAGTTTAGGAAAATAATGCAGAGCGACGACATGATCTTCTTCGTGTTCCCGCCAAAACTCCGTCGCAAGTTCAAAATGGAAACCAAAGAGAAATGTGTATAACCAGAAACATGGAAATAAACTCAGACTAAATACATCTATAGTCGGAATTTTAATCCGATTCCAGATTTGACAATTTCAGTGTTGCAACGTTATGACAAGTACTAAATAGTGATGTTGCGAAATTATTCGATACGGAAATGGAATATGTCCGGATCGATTCCTCTCGTTTATAGTAGTATATCTAAACAACTACTACTTTAATAGAAACTAAGTATATCAGGAAATTAAATATTTCTGAACGGATAATTTAGTTATGACGATTCATTTTATTAAAGATCTGAGAGATTTCTTTAATAATTGTGTGTGAAATAAATAAAAAAATGTGATCATGAAGGAACCTGAGAAATAAAACAAATAGATGTATTATGGTAATATTTTATTTTATAAATCGTCGCCGTCATCGCTATCGCTATCGCTGTCACTTTCTGTAACATTTATTATACATGTGTCTGTGATATTGTCAATTAACATATCTAGCCTACTGACTTTTTCCTCTTTGACAACATGGGATACGTTTATACCATTCAGTAGCCGTAATTTTTTGAACGCCTTCCTCAAATAAATTTTCACGTCTGTCAATTTGAAGGTTTTATTATTTTGAGTTACATGCCCCTTTACCTGCGCCCATATCAATTCGATAGGTTTCAGCTCGCAATGGTAAGGGGGCAGTCTTAAAACCGTGATCCCATGTTGTGCTGCCATTTCGTCTACAGCGTACTTATTAAAAGACTCGTTATGTGGAATCAGTTCTAAAAGCGTAGCTTTAACCATATCTGGTTCGTAATGAATATTTTTATTTAAAAGCCAGTCTTGAATTGCAGCTTTTTTCCAGCTCATTTTTGGTGCCGTTTCCAATTTTCGGGAGTGGTAAGGTGCATGGTTTTTAATCCAGTCGTCAGTCCCTCCAAAAACGCTTGCCGAGATGATGTGACTTTCTTGTCCACCCAAGTTTTTTTTACAGTATGACCTAAAAATAAATATAGTACATGGACATTCAATATTACTATTAAATTTAATGTAAATAGTATATAAATTCAAAATGCCTTACCTGCGTTAACCCAAGTTTCATCTTGATAATATATATGTCTCCCTTCGAAACTGACATATAGATCGCAAGTAACACTGGCGCTATGTTATTATATCATTTCGATCAATAAGTGTGATCTTGCGTGACCGTGCAACAAATTTAAAATTAAGATACTTCAAAATTTTTCTGAGGGTGTCTTTGGAAACCATGGGCATTTCTGGATCACCGTTCATCATTTGTAAAATCTAAAATAGTAAATTTTATAATAGTTTGGAATCATTAGTTATACCTATATAAAAGATGTAGGTATAACATAATACTGTCTGACTGATTGACTAACCTTTGCAATGGTTGGAGGTTCATTTCGGTAAAAGAACTGATGAACAATTCTTCGTATTGCAGAGAATGTAAATTCATCAATTTTATCTTTGAAACTTCGCTTTGGTCCAGTTTTTTTAGGAGGAGTTGGCGGCGCACCTTTATTTACTTCCTTCAAAACGTTACAAACAGAGCGTGAGGTTATTCCCAATATGTCAGCAACTTTGCTCATACATTCATTTTCTTCCACAACTTCAAAGGCCTCCAATTGCGCAGAAGTTTCATTTTTCACGTACTTGTAGGCGTTGCGGATCATTACTTTTTCAGTAACAGTGAAAGCTTTTCGTGGACGTTTTTTTCTTGGGGACAAGAAAACATCCACGTCTTTTTGTGATGTACTTGGCTGAGGATCCATTTTGATGGAAAACCAAAACAAATAGATTCACTCAAAGTTCACAAAAAACTATAAACGTAACAACAAACACAACGTAACAAAACTTTAACAATTACCCAACAAAATAACAAAATATCGATTCGCAATGAAACAAGATATTCGTGCAGTTAGACTGGGAGAATGAAGCCGAATGACAAGATAAACAAAATGGCGATAGCAGGGCCCTGATTTACTATGATTAAAGAAGCACGTTACGTGGCGAGTTGACGATGTATGCGTGGAAGTCGTCTAAAATTGTATACACTATGCAAAGTATCAAGTTTCATAACGTGGCTAGGTCGTTTTGAAGCTGTTCTAAACTGTCAATCTAACGTGTTTCATGCTGGCGCGTTTGTAGTTACGTTTACCATTGTTATTATACTTTCGTGGGTGAAATGACTACAAGTTTCTGTAACTGCCAAAATAAGCTAAAGTTTAGAAACCCAGTGATTTTAATGGTTTATAATACCATTAAAATCGCTACCTGCTAATACTTTACCTAGTTATTATTTTCTTTTTAGGCATACATTTACAGAATCACTAAGATAATATTTAGGTATTAAAAGGTCATTTGTTATTTATTAAGAGAACAAGAGTAATTAAATTCTGTCTTCTTAGTATTACAACTTACAATTTTATTATAGGTACTATACATTGTATATATAATATCAATAACTTTACAATGCACATACCTACTTATTGATAAAATAGTTCTCGTTGTTATTTGGGAGAAACAGTAACTACGACTCATGTCTTAGATATAAATGGAACATTGTTACAAACTCTTACAAAATGTCCAAGTAATATAATATTTAATAAACTATTCCATGTACCTATGACATTATAAAATCTGTATTTAGATCAAGTATTAGACGTGTGTATAATAGTAGGCAAACTCCTCTTGTGTTCTTATAAATAAAATTGATGAAATAAAGTATGCAGAAAAGTAATAATCGTTTATTTATTTGTATAAATAAGTATCTTAATTAGTATCTATGAAGTCTCACAAACAAAAGTTAAGCAAGTCACTGATTGGAAACATCACACAGGCAAGAAGGCACTAATACGTTCACAACAACATCTCACAACACGTCTACTAAAATTATGTCCATTTTATGAAATTAAGTCCTTGTATTAAGCAATAGCCGCCGCAATTTTGCCGTTGATATCGATGAAGTAGGTATCGTATAATATGTGAATTTTGCTTTTGCATTTGTTATTATATATAATGTGATAATTCAGTTCTTGATTAATAGTTATGATAGCCTTCTAAAAATAACGTTGCCAATGCCCCGTACTTAATTCAAAACGATTATCAAAGGAAGGAGCAATGTGTTAGCATCAGCAAATTAATAATCGAATAGATCGGCAAAATAATAAATCGAAATAAATTATTCAACCAAAAAAACAACAATATTCACAGGAAGGACAAAAGGACACGGTTGCCAACCTGTAAAAACGCAGTGACAGAAACTAAAAAAGATCGGATTTGATTATGACGCGGCCGGGAGCATGGTGGTTGGACGTCGAGGGTAGATCCTAGGCATTAAAAGCAAGCAAAAATTAATAGGGCGATCATTGTATCATTATATCTTGTATTATAATTTGTGTAAAAGTGTGAAAATAAAGCTATTGAGAGTGAAAAAGACGTGGCTAGTATTATTTTTGTCAGGGTAAGCTTACAAATAGGTACGGCTCTTATTTTACAATTACTAGCTATTCTATCATTATACCGTGGCCGACATTCATTTGTTTGCGTTAACGGAACCAAATATCCACATAATTGTACTTATTACTAGGCACGTACTTATATTTAAGACGAGAACTTATAGAGTAAACTGTATAATGATTGGCACCTAATAAAGTAAGATTATATTAGAAAATTGTTCAAAGCACTCATTGCCATTATTTACCTAAAAACTAAGCATAATAATAAATAATCTATGTTACAGTCATTAATTGATGACCCCTTATTAGAAAGTGATGTTTTAACAGTTCTGCATGGCGCCGGTATATGTTTATTTTCTTTATAGCTTCTGCTTTAATATTATAAAACCTACTTTTTTCTGCAAGCAATGTTACTATGCAATACTTAATGAAAAAAAAAAGAGTAGAATAGACGTTTTTTGCTATACCAGTTCTTAATATTTGCATTTAAAATCCAAAGTGCCAATGACTAAGGGGGTGTCAGCGAATAATACTATATTTTACCCTACCTACTTCCCTTTTGCAAAACTTATGAGCACCCGGCAGATATCTACTAGACTACAACATACATATTACATACATAAAGTAAATCCCTAGAAACTATTGGCTAGACTGATATTATTGAGACATGATTTACATTACCTACAATAAGTACTCATTTACATGAATACATATTACAAACTATACAACTAACTACTACAGGCATGTACACTAGCAAATACTTTTAAAACGCTACAAGAAGTCTGAAACGAAAATCAATAGCTCTAAACAAGTACACCCATTTTCATGTAATAATAAATATTTTTTATAGACATGAAAAACTAATAAATAACTGTACTATGCATATTTATTTACGTAAAATACACCCAGTGCTGCGAAACTCGACGTAGGCAAATCTGTACCAAATAGAAAATGTGCATAGATTAATACTTCTATTACCAAGTACCTATGTTCCTAAATATGGTAAGGATACAGCAGGTGGTGAAATTTACTTGTAATTTGTGACATAAAAAGAAGTGTGCAAAAGTTTAAGAGCAGTAAAAAAAAAAAATTGTAGAAAAATAATTGTACTTGAAAAAAAAAAGACAAAGAGACTACTAGACTTACTTACTTAGAATTTACTCGTCATAGAACTTCAAGTTACTAAAATAAATGTATAAACAATTATTAACCTTAAGATCAACAGTTACGCCATACTCATCTATGATTTCAATATTCTTTGTAGTAGTTATATACTCTTTGATGTTTATACTACTGCTGTGACAACCAGGAATCACCGATTGGTCCCGAAAGAATTCAAGGGCTAGTAGTGTTGCTAGTTATTCCTATGACGAACATTGGTAGAAGATTGGAATGTTTCTGGCATTAGGATAAGTGTCGGTAAAAAGTGACTTATTACTTTGTATACTGAGGTCATAAATCTGTATAAAAATATGTCAAGTCTGTTATCTATTACAAAGTCAGAAAATCTGTGTGTATAGAGAAATCTGCAAATATGCAGCACTGAATACACCTAAGTATATATGAGTATGAGAAAGTAATTTTAATTCTTACTTAGTCTGTTGTAGCCTTAGTCTATAGTCCATCCAAAAAATAACATAATTGCTGACATTTGGAAATCAATTAAGCATCTGAATACATGGTATACTAACTAAGAGCTTATAAAATATATGGTGTGTCTTAATACAAATGAACTTTCTTATTAAATACAGTATCTTTTTAACTAAAATAGACATGCCTCAGTACTCATAGCATAAATATATATCTGCCACAGTGTTTGAAACGTCCCTGCCTCTATAAGGGAGGCAATATAGGTATGTAAAGCTAATTCATGGGCAGTTATTAATGTGTCTGAATTTGATGCTATGAATTTGTGTTTTACATATACATGCGTTACATATGTACATGATGGAATAAGAAATTAATACTTACCTATAAAACTAAACTTATTGGACTATTTCATACATACTATGATTACCTCAGCAGCCACTATGAGCTCTTGCATTTATCAACGTATGACTTGCAATCAAAATGCTTGCGTATTAATTAAAGCATTGTATCTTCCCCGTTATACCTCCCGTCCTACATATTGAAAAATATTAATTATAGACTTGATAAACTGACCTATGATGGCCGAACCTAAACAAAATGCATACATCCCACTGCTTGATAGGACAGCATAATAGAAAACAGAATGGCAGATACCCTCGCACAAAGCACTCTCGTAGTTCCTTTAGGAGTTTCAACAGTTCAGAGGAATCATTTAGAGATAGTTCTAGCACTTTGAGGTCTTCAAACTCAGATCTATCATCAATCCAAGGGCCAGATGACCAAGACTAGCAGTAATAAATCACTAATATAATAATTCAATAGTATAATTATTATTATAATTTTATAATATAGTATAATAAAAAAAAAGTAAGTAATAATAAAAATATAATCATTTAACAGTCAATAATACACAAATTCAATATTTCAATAATTCAACATATCAAAAATTCAATCAGTCAATAATTTCAAAATTTTACAGTTTAGTACCATGACAAAACTTGTCATAATTGTAAATCTGACAATCAGGTAATTTGACAATCTAGCAATTTCATAGTTTGATAGAATGATAAGTTGATAGGCTGATAAGTTGATGGGTTGATAAGTTGACGGGCGGATAAAGTGATAATTTAACATAAACTATTAAAATCATGATACCAGTAAATCGCAATCAATAATTACATCAGTCTAATATATGCCCTCATCCTTTCCTGCGGAACTATGTTGATGTGCCCGACAGGGCCCATAATTTTATCTACGATCTCATGCCTACTGTGTGTACATTGTGTACACTCACATCACATTATGGGGTACAATAAAGAATTGAATTAATTTTGTGGAGGGCTCAAAATGTCACCTCCACATTTGACTTTAGCCAGAAGGCACAATTTACGAAGTCTGGGCTCAAAAGGTTTAATGAAACTGGCAGTATATATGATTGGAGTAACAAACAAACAGTATTTTAAGCTATTCGGTTTGGCAAGACAATGGTACTAAGGCAACATCAGTTGAAAACTAAACTGGAAGCAATGGCAACGAAAACGATTGCGACACGTCGGCGTCATACATGGGATCTTTGCCTGCAACAAAATTAAATGCCCAGGGAGCCAACTTTAGGGCATCTGACGGAACTCTTAAATGCCTACGCAGTATCAACGTAGAGTGCCAGCAAAGACTTAGTATTAAATGCACCAACAAGAAGTACACAGCACCCATCAAGGAATACCGACAGTCTCAGAGAGCACAGAACATTTAACGCTACTACCCGCGTATGTTATAATTACAATAGACCAGGTCATCGTGCACCAGAGTAAAAAAAAAAAAAAAGAAGCACAAACGTAATAAATGTAACCGTTTAGGTCACTTAACTGAGCACGGTAGACAAGGTATACCTACAGAAAGCAGGGCTACTGGTAACACAGAATAGCGTCGTAAACCGAGTACAAAGCATACCGGTAAGAACTGAGTGAGATAAAGACTACATATACAACAAAGCTATTAAACGTAATGGAGGACCAAAAACTGCATTCATCGATTTCGGAAACTAATCATAAAGGAAAGTATTTTAAAGGACTTTAATCTTTAACAAACCGCGAACATTTGCCAGTGATCAAAGAGTTTGCTTCCGGGACTATTGTCCCATATGCAATGGTAAACTTACATGGTAAGGTGGACTTTGTGAGCACCAAGGTTGAAGCCCTAGTCGTATCAGACGGTTACTTAAATACGCATATTCTCTTAAGACAGAACGTTACATACTTATGCTTAAGGTTGTGGTGCTCAAGACTAGCTCCAGTCTTATCCCTTTGTAAGACGGATTTGCTTAAAGCGAAAGTATTCCTCGCGAATGACGTAACCATGAAAAGCAGGCAGACTATCATGGTACGCTGCGATGCATATCAAAATGGTACATATCTATAACTTCATGAAAAAATATACTGAATAAATTATGGATTTACCCAGCTTGTACTATATTAACGAAGATAATGGTGAGCAGTGATTATAAATCTTACCAAAAACTATATAAAGCTGACAAAAGATAAGCCCCTAGCCAGACCAACCCTTAGAAGCCCTAAAGCATTACCATTAGAAGATGATGCGTCACCCGCTTACGCCGCTTATTACTTAATTAAAGATGGATACGATTACGTTAGAAAATAGTGAACGCGTCGATCCGACAAAGGAACGCATAACCATAAAAATGCCAAAAAGCTGAGCATAGGTAGTGATTTAACAAAGGAGCAGGAACATCAGCCCTTGACTCTGCTTAACGAAATCAGAGACTGTTCCGCATTAAACTTCGGCGAACTAGGTTTGACTAATAGAACTTAAATACATATATGCAGCTTAATGACAACACACCAGCTTCTTATACACCCTACCGACTACCGTACAGTGAACGAATAGTTATACAAAATACTAGCCTCTGCCCGCGGCTCCGCTGCAGCTAAAAGCTAGTTTTGGGTTATATCTCAGGACACAGCTCTGTTACAGCTTTATAATAGTATAAGATAATGAACCAACTACTAGACACTAATATAATGCAAGAATCGGTTCATCCCAGGATTCGCAAGTATTGCAGAACCAATGACTATGCTCACAAAATCAAATGTCACGTGGAGATGGGGAACAGAACAAGAAGCTGCTTTCCAATCAATGAAAATCAAGCTAACAGAACACGAGGACCACTCCCATTCTTAAGAGCTGGAGATGCTAGCTGTCGTATTGACACTCGGAAAATTCCGCATCTATTTAATGGGGATTCCATTTAAAATATTCAAAGGGGTCATAATGTTTATCGGCGTTAAACATGTTGTGCACGCGGTAGCTACAATGAAGAATATAATTGTACTATCTTAGAAGTCATAATTGATTACTGGAGGACATCTGTTGATTAATGGAATTTGTTTATGGATAACCGGATTAAACGGGAACATTTACTATGTTGAACAAAATTGGTACACACTCAAGTGAGTGTCGTACTCGGTACCACTCAAGCTCTAAATAATTTTGCCTCCAAACGCTAGTGTTAATTTTATCGGTTAAATACACTATCTATGTGAAATATGCTACGCAATGTAGTGATCACACTATCTACTATGTGAAATATGCTACGCTATGTAGTGATCACACTATTTACTATGTGAAATATGCTACGCAATGTAGTGATCACACTATCTATGTGAAATATGCTACGCAATGTAGTGATCACACTATCTACTATGTGACATATGCTACGCTATGTAGTAATCACACTATCTACTGTGAAATATGCTACGCTATGTAGTGATCACATTACTATGTGAAATATGCTACGCTATGTAGTGATCACATTACTATGTGAAATATGCTACGCTATGTAGTGATCACACTATCTACTGTGAAATATGCTACGCTATGTAGTGATCACATTACTATGTGAAATATGCTACGCTATGTAGTGATCACACTATCTACTATGTGAAATATGCTACGCTATGTAGTGATCACACTATTGACTATGTGAAATATGCTATGCTATGTAGTGATCACACTATTTACTATGTGAAATTTGTTACGCTATGTAGCGATCACATTACTATGTGAAATATGCTACGCTATGTAGTGATCACACTATCTACTGTGAAATATGCTACGCTATGTAGTGATCACATTACTATGTGAAATATGCTACGCTATGTAGTGATCACACTATCTACTATGTGAAATATGCTACGCTATGTAGTGATCACACTACTTACTATGTGAAATATGCTACGCAATGTAGTGATCACGTTACTATGTGAAATATGCTACGCTATGTAGTGATCACACTATCTTATATGTGAAATATGCTACTCTATGCAGTGATCACACTATCTACTATGTGAAATATGCTACGCTATATGGTGATCACACTACCATGGAAAATATGCTACGCTATGTAGCTGTCACACTATTTACTATGTGGAATACGCTACGTTATGTAGTGATCACGCCATCCATCACGCTAAATATCAAGTATTTGGATCAGAATCGCTTAAATACCCAACCCTACACCGAGAGCTACGGGTTCGATTCCTAAATAAAGTTAAGTCTGTGCACTCCGTATTTATTTATGATCTTGTATATTTGGAAAATTCCCTTCCAGGGCTGTCCTCTAGATTATAACTACATATACGAGTATATATATATATTGCTAGTGTTAGTAAAACGAGACTTTATATTCCACAGGATTCTTAAAAATAGACAGACGTTTGACAGAAACAGCTCCAAGGGTTGCAGCGTTACCCGGTTTATCAGCTCTACAAATTTGAAGAATTATTGACAGGAAAGAAGGAGAATAATTATCCAAATACCAATCGGTTTAGTCCAAACTGTAAAATAATGATTCTCTTTCTATTTCTCACCTTTTATTTTGCAATATAATTGGCTGACTTATCGTGAAAGCGGTAATATAATATAATTATGTTACTTGATGGCCAAGTTAACATTAATGTCCACAGACACTCGAATGGCCGAATTGGAATAGGGACATCCCACTACCAGGACGGTCGTCTGTTAGCATCAGCAAATTAATAATCGAATAGATCGGCAAAATAATAAATCGAACTAAATTATTCAACCAAAAAACAACAATATTCACAGGAAGGACAAAAGGACACGGTTGCCAACCTGTAAAAACGCAGTGACAGAAACTAAAAAAAGATCGGATTGGATTATGACGCGGCCGGGAGCAGCCGGGAGCATGGTGGTTGGACGTCGAGGGTAGATCGTAGGCAATATAAGCAAGCAAAAAATAATAGGGCGATCATTGTATCATTATATCTTGTATTATACTTTGTGTAAAAGTGTGGAAATAAAGCTATTGAGAGTGAAGAAGACGTGGCTGGTATTATTGTATTATTGTCAGGGTAAGCTTACACCCGTGATCATGAATGCTGTAAAGTATTCGAAACGTCGGGATAGTAGTAAAATCAAGTAAACGCGATAGATTCCGTAAACGAAGTTTTATTTCAAAAAGTGTAGGAATAGTTTCAAGTACCTACATATACATTCTACAATAAAATCTTATTAATTTTCGTATTTCCCAAGTTTCTGAGCGTTTCCTAATATTGTCTTATTATGTAGGTACCTACTATACTTAAATATTTACTTACGCGAACTACTAGCAAAACGCAGTTCTATTAAAGGACAGATAACTAAATTTAAAAACGTATACTAATTATTTGTGAATAAAGAAAAAGAGATTTTTAGTAGGGGCGGGAATCGAACCACGCATCTTTTCCAATCCGGGGAAGTGCTCTAAGCCACTGAGCTACCCTACTGACCTTTCGATCATCCCGAATTCTTAATGTCTTACGACTAAACGGATATTGGATGCATGTAATGCTTGCCGGTAGATGGCGTTAGTCGTAAGACAAATGTTGCTAAATTTCAAGGATTATCGACAAGTTGTTCTCTCTGCCTACCCCGCAAGGGAAATGGCGTGATGATAGGTGGGTATCGACAAGGTTTGATGATGTTTAGATAGAGATCGAGGTTCTAAATACTGCAAATATTGAGTCAGCTTGATGAGCGAGAACACATCGAAAATGACATCGTACAATACATAGCCATATCTAAGACTGAGTTTCAAAAATAAACTTGTGAGGGAAATGTTAAGCATCGTCAGTCTATAATTAAAAATGCGGATTCTGATTATCAGAGCGGCTTCCGGTTACCTAAAATTCAAATTTCAAAATTTCACGGTTCACATTTCCGTTGGTTGGAGTTTAGGGATACTTACGTCAGCTTGGTTCACATCGCCTTCAAGACATACATAAGTTTCATTATTTGGTTTCCTACCTAGAGGGCAATGCTGCTCGAGTGATATCAAACCTCGAGGTGTCATTGGCTAATTACAAGGAGGCTTGGCAGCTTATTTGCGAGCGGTTTGAAAATCTATAGCCGCTCCTCCCACCGTTGAAAAGAATACATTAAATAAAATTTCTTTCTTCTTATCATCTAAGCTTTGCAACCCAATAGGTCTCTGTGACGCTTGAATAAATGCCCATTTAGCATCGTCGGCTCCCCTATTATTGATTGCTAATGTATTTGAATTAAGGTCTTAAAACTCTCGTATTACAAAGGTCTATATATCTATTAAAATCCAATATTGTGTATGATTCCAATGAGAAAATCAAACATATATCGCGACCAACTTTTATTTAAAATGGAATTTAGTTGGCATTGTAAGTCATATATATATAATTATCTTTATTCGTACAAAACTCTATTTTAGTCATTGTCATTTGAGTTATCGCGCTGAAAACCAATGACCTCGTTTTATAATTCATTGAGAAAGTAAAATAAAATAACTTTACATTTTATATGTATTTATAGAGCTGCATCATCATTATATAGTATGATTCTCAATTGTTATAATTAAATTAACCTGGTTGGAACAATGTGTGCGAGAATATCTAGAAGAGACAAGGGAGGTGATTAGTTTTCTTACTACAATATATATCTAGCATCTATCTCTTAAGATTTAGCCAGCAAGGGCCTTAAATAAGATTTATCACTTGATTACCAAAACATTTCGTTTATTAACTTTTACAGTAACTTATAGCGCTTGTGTGTTTGTGTTCGTTACGATGTCGTGCAATAAATACTCAACTGATTAACATTATAATAATCGGCTACTTTGAAGAAAAGGATAAACGGCTAGCAGTCCTGGGGCACTGGACACCGCTAGAGCTAACCAGGGAATGTCTTATCCTTTGTGCACGAATGAGTGAGTGATTGGAAAGAGTCTGAGTGTGCGAGTGAGTGAGACTGTAATTATGGAGTATATATCATTTTACACAAATATTTATAAATATATAATACCAAAAACATAGTTGTTGTTATTAAGTCAATTACGTAGGCTGCCGCCGGAGGTTGAAAAAAAAACAAAATTTAAGTTAAATAAAACTATATTTTAAAATTAACTTATTACAATATTAATCATTTTTTAATTTTTTTTTAATTTAGGTGGGCAAAAATGTTCTACCGCACACCCCGCTGCCCGGGGAGATAACGGGGTAGTGTGAGGCTCTCACCCTCTAAAAACCCACCGTGCGCCCTCACCCGCCCTTGCTACGGCGGATCACGAGTACCGCGCCGTTACGACCGCGATCCGCAGGCGGCAGCCCCTCGGGCACCCTCTCTTGAGTGACGCCTCGCGCACTTGGGCGTCACACCTTCGCGGTAGGCTTCCGCGGACGGCAGGGTACTCCCCAACCCCACCGTTCGCAGTCTCGGCTAGGGCGGCATCAGGCGCAGGTAAGCGCGCGCACGCCGCCCCGCGCGCCGGCGGTGAATCGGGTCCGCGAAGGAGGATTCCTCCCGGGCCCTCTCCGCCACCTCCTTCCGCGAGATGATAGCCTCGCAGAAGGCGGCGACCGCGGTCCAGGCCCTGTCACTGCCAACCATCGCTGTGCATGTGCATGTGTATGGGTAATGGCGTTCGTGGGCTACCTATCATATTAGGGAATTTAACTCCTTGACTAATCTGTCCATGAGCAATATTATTTTTCTTTTCCGTAAAATTGCTATTTATTTGCTGTAAGTATAATGTATTCATTTCCTCGTGCACAAATTCTAAAGCTTGTTTAATGGTTTCCGGCCTCATGCAACGTATGCGTGATCCTAACGGATCTCTAAGACCATGTAGAACGCTTGTAAAGTTATTTTTTATATAAATTGCGTTTTGATTCAATTGTACTTTGCAAGTTCTCGTGCAAAGAGATATCCGTCATTATTGTACTAAATAAGCTTTGACATTTTTCATAAAATTCTTGAGCTGATGGACATAAAAGTGCTAGGTAATTGTACAAAGATGTCTCATCTCGTTGGTCTGCAAAGCTATTAATAGGAGCGCTACGAATACCTGCCCAATTTTCGGCTATTCCGTTACTATTGATTAAACGAGCCGCGGGCCCAGCTACTTTATTTAATATTCCATTTATAAGTGCAAGGTTACGCAACTGGTTACTAGGGTTGCTATTAATAAATTCATTACTAATTGGTCACAGAGCTTTATGAACCCGGTAAGAACATTTGAGTTTCCGTCAAATTCGGGAACTAGGCGGAGGGCCTTGAATACTGCTTCTACGTCCGACATGCTTGTACTGCTTAAAGAAAAAGAACTTAAACTTAAATCTCTACCTGCGTCTTGTAAACTACTTCTACTACTAATGCTATTTAACCTAGAGGTACCAGATTTCCTAGGATGGAAAATTTTGGCGTTTAAAATATATACTTTAGGATAGAAAGGAGAGCAACCACAGAACGATTCTAAGGCACTCACATATACATTCTGGTTTCTTTCGCGTATCGATGTCTAGATACACCTCTGCTGCGGAGCAGCTCTCGTAGATTCTGGATACTCGTAATCGGTAGTCGCGCTAGGGCGCAAGACCTCGGTCCGATTTTTGGGGTAATCTTGACGCGAAGGCAATACTATTCTCGAGTTTCCTACCGACTGCGCCAATTACGTAGTCTTCCGCCGGAGGTAGGAAAAAAAGCCAAAATTTAATTTAAATAAAACTTTATTTTCAAGTTAACTTATTACAATATTAATCCTAGCCTAAAGTTAGTGCCGATCGTTCGATGTTAGAACAGAAAGTGTGGGAATAGGGGATTGCAAAAACGACGATGACACCTCGAGCACGTTTCGCTGACTTTGCGCCTCGTGGAAGTAGGTGTCGCAATATTCCATGTAATGAGGTTATTGGTATCAGCGATTAGCAGCACTCCATCGAGTATTAACAACATCCACTGCGATCGCCAACCCGCCTGCCAAGCGTGGTGATTACGGCATTATCCCCCATGATGGGACCGCTCGTTGTGGCATTCTCTTGGGGAGGCCTATGTCAAGCAGTGGACGTTGAAAGGCTGATGGATGGATGGAAACACATGTATCTACTTATTATCTACTTTCATTTGTAACTACGTAATTAGGTACATAATAATATCTTAGGTCGTTCATCTGCTAAGGACACATACTCAAGTAATGTTTCCACAATAGATTTTTAAAGCCTTTTTAGTAACACCCTCCGTAGTTACTTGTAATCCTACTACCTACTGGTAATTCATTTAAAAGTGTGGGAGTCAACCATTGCCGTGTGCGTCGGCCAAAATCATTGGTAATTTTGGGCACTTTATATTCATTTTTGTGCGCCAATTTACGCGCTGGTTGGCTATATACTCTTTCAATCTTATGCTGTCCTAAAATTATAGTAAGCTTTACTTTTTTTTTCCACAGGTAAAATTATTTAATCGGAAATCTAACATAAAGAGCCTTCCATAAGCGACCACAGGGACTTCATTCATAAAAGAATCTGTAACTTGTCTTTGTTAATGTAATCTGATGATAAATAGTTACCGTAGCTTTAGAGGCTTGTAACGCTAAGGTTGTGACTCACGTGAGGTTAGAAAAGGGGTGATGGAGAGGTGATTAGAAAGTGTTTGGACCTTCAGCGCTCATACTCGCCAAACCTATGACGACAATACGGATACCTACAGTCATTTGACGCCGATATGCCGAGATTTGGTGCTTCCTCGGCTAAGCCCGCCCATCGATGTTTTAAATCAATGAGGCTGTAGAGTACATATTCTTAATGATTGTCTCATTATTTATCTGTACGCACGTCTTGTTTACTCTTAGCGATAGACATACGCATTTTTTACGTTAATTATGTATCTTAAAAAAACTTCTGTCGTTGATTTGCAAAGTTTGCACACTTACACTGGGTCAGCGTGGTAGACAAAAATCTACATTCTTCTCATTCTGAGTTGATACCTATGCTCAGAAGTGTATAAATGGGTTGTATAAAAAAAAATAGTCTTCCATTTTAAGTTAATTCTATTTTCTTTAAATATTCACAAAATAAATTGTTACCTATTCGTTATTTGTGACCGATAGTGTTATTTTTTTCTAGCTTAAATATATTATATATTAGTCTTTTCTTGACCTAAATTCCTGATAGTGTACCGGGTATATAAGCGTAATTTTGTTCGTAAGAGGCACTGTACAGGGTACCCGTCTTTTAAAGTACTAACGACTATACCAGTAGACTAAATAACACAATTGAAGAAATGGATTTTAAACTCTTGGGTATTTTGTGTTTCTACTTTATAATTATTTCTACGGAAGCTGCGCCTATTAGTTCTGTGAGTATTCTTTTTATTAATTTGCACCATGTCTTGGCTCTCAAACTTTGGTTTGACTTTTTTGATCATAATACGCAAATATTTATGTTACCAATAAAATAACAATTCGCGCATAGATGCTGGTATGTTATGAAAATGTTTTTTTTAAAGGTAACATAGAAATGGTTAGAGAATGCATAAATTCACTTATTTTAACACACTTTTATTAAGGTCCAGTTTTTACTGCAAGCAACGAGATCCCAAAGACGAACGAGTGAAAGCTTTCTTCTAAAAAAAATTCTTAAAAGTAACTGAGTATGTCAAGTGCCAAAATACAGATCAATATATTAAAAAAAAATCCTTACTGGTGCTTCTCAATTTATGTTGGAGCTCAGGAATGGTTCCCAAGGACTTGAAAAGCGCAGTCATCGTGCCCTTGTTTAAAAACAAGGGGTCACGTTATGACTGTGCAAACTACAGAGCCATAAGCTTGACCAGTTTGGCAGCCAAAGTGTATGGTGAGATTGTTGAAAGGAGAATGAGGATGGTATCTGATGAATTTATGTGTGTGTAGGCCAGTGGATTTTCTGCAGTTTTGTGGATTTGGAGAAAGCCGTGTCAAATAACACGGTTGTACGAAAGGAACTTTGGAACATTTTCCCGGAGTATGGTATCAACGCATGAAGGAATTTCGCCCTGATTTAATGTATATATCGGCGTTAAACAGGGATGCGTTCTATCAGCCAGACTGTTTATCATATATCAAGATAAATGTCTACTAAGGTCGAATGAAATTAATGTGGCATTTCAAATGGGCGGCTTAGTGATTAACACTGATATATGCAGACGGTACGGTCTTATTAGCGTAGTCCGCGACTGACCTGCAAACGCTAGTTGACGTAATTACTGAAGATTGTAAGAAAAGGGGCCTACGGGTGAATGTGGGCAAAACCAAAATAATGGTTGTTGAAGGAGGAGAAGTTAGAACTGATGTTAGAGTATCAATAGACAATGGTGTGCTAGAACAAGTGGATGAATTTGTATATCTTGAGTGTAGATACAGTCAGGATGGAAGGTACACCACTTATATAGAGGGAAAAGTAAATGCGGGCAATAGAGTGAACGGAGCATTGGGACAACTACTCGGCAGCCATCACTTCAGTCAGAAGGCACGTATTGCAATACACAACGCAGTGTTTGTCCCAACGTTATTATATGGAAGCGAGAGTTGCATATGCAAAAAGGGGCATGAGAGTAAAATCAATGCGGTGTGGAGTGAGGCTGACTGACTGCATTCGTAACGACGACGTAAGAAAGCGATTAGGTATGAAAGAGAGTATTGGTATAGAGATGCGAAAGGGAATGCTCCGATGGTTCGGACATGTGGAAAGAATGCCGGACGTGCGACTGGTTAAGAAGATATACAATGCGAAAGTGGAAGGATGCAGGTGCAGGAAGAGACCGAGACTCACCAACCTAGACCAAATCGGTCATGTATTGAAGGTAGGCAACCGGCGAGAGTGTATGAAGAGAATTATGAATGTTGAGGAAACGAGCGATGTATGCAAAAATAGAGCCTTTTGGCAATTTTTTATTTCTGCTTACCCAGTAAGGGAGATGGCGTGATAAGTAAGTAACTAAGTAAAATATTTAAAAAATCGCACCATGGATTAGTATGAATATAATTGCTAAATTAAACTTATTATTTAAATATTTTATATGTTTTTTAGCATTTGACATGCTTCGCTATTAAAGTTAACACAAAGTGTGAAAATGTGAAATCGAAAATAACAGTCACGAGCAGGATTTGAACCTGCATCTCCTGGAATACCTTCCCAAACCCTTTGCCAATTCAGCAATAGTGACAACTGCTCGGGAAGTCGGGACTGCGAATTTCGATTTCAACTTCTGACAGATGGCGGAAGCGTCACCCTAGACGTTAAGAATGAATGTGTTATCGAAATTCGCAGTCCCGAGCAATTAACACGATTGATGAATTGGCAAAGTATCTGGGACGGGGCAACTTTAAAACTAGTGCTCAATTTTTTGGCCATATAATTAAACATCTGAATGAACCGAATTTAAATCACTTGATTATCCAATAAATAAAACAATTACAAAACATTCGCAATAAATTCAATTATTTTAGATTAAAAGTAGGTACACGTCGATATTATCATTTTCAGCCAAAATCTCAGTTAAGGTATTTTACGTTTACCACCGAAGGAATGTAACATAGTTCTAGCCCGTCAATAAAGGCAGTGAGACGGCACACGGCGGGTTTCTTTAGTAGGTGAAGGCCCCACACTACCCTGTTGCCCCGAACGACGGGGTGTGCGGTTAGGAATTTTTTTTCGGTATTTTACGTTTTATTCTTCCAAAACGCTGCAACGCTGTTGGTGCAAATGTCGGCTCTCACTAGTTACTAAACTAGCGTCTGACATCCAAAGACAGCAACATTATGTGCGGCTTGATCGCTGAGACCACGAGCAGTGTGCCTAACATCTGATAACATATTATTTTCTTTTTACAGGCTGCGCTGGCTAGTCTCGCAGGTTAAACAAGTAAACCATGCTCAACGAGAAAAATGCTATCTCCTTCGCACGAAATTTCTTATTCCAATGTAAAGTCAAAATAGTTTGAGTCTTCTTTTTGTCTGTTTATGTCATGGCACATTTTTCACTTTCCGTACATGTGTGTTTTATGTTATTTTAAATAAAAGTCACTATATGTATAGTCATTGTAGGTATTTTTATTACTAAGTTCAACTGGTTAAGGTCAATTTTAAGATTAATTAAATAACGAATGCTGCTTGAAAAATTACCCGTAAGTACACAAATGTGACAAATCACAAGTAGATTTATTCTTAGCTAAGAAGTACTTACTATAAGACTGCCTCACTCACCAGTAGTTTAGGCAACACACAACTACTCAAACACCTTGGAAACTTGGGTGGGACAGAATGAGGCCATTTCTAAGCGAGTAGCGAAGTGAAGGATGACAGGATAAGTATAAAAAAGCTGGTGTTCATAAGATTTTAATAAAAAGAGGTTTTAATTTTTCACAAATAATGTTCTAGAAACTGTGTTTTTAAGGTTTACAGTAAATCATTTAGAAATGTAGGATTTAGTTAGAGAAACCCTAACAGAAATTATTGTAATTAAAATAATATAGCGGTCATCAACATTTCATATTTTATAAATCCCTCGTTTGAAGTCAGGAATCGGAAGCCATTATTTGGAATCCTCACGAAGCAAAATATATCCTTAGGGCGGAAAAATACAGAACCAATTAACTAGTTTATTTAAATTTAAAACTATACGGAGTGTATCTGATGTGTCCTTTGATGTGCCTACCCGAGCCTGTTCTGGTGGTCGTGGTCTAGTAGGTGCGGCTGAGCGTGCGCCGTGACTCGTCACTGGTGTGCTACGTGTGTACGGACAGCTGGCATACCGCTACTTGCTGTCGGCGTGCGACGGTAAAAGATAGGTGCTCAAGATAGCTCCCATGTCTCGCGCTATACAGCTTATAAATTTAATAGAAACGAAGAAGTCTATATATAGAATTGCAGGTATTAATTAAATAATGAGAATGAGTTTATATAAATTAATATTTCATGAATTTGTGTACATACCAATTGTAACCATCTAGAAACTGAACAAAAAGATATATCATCAGTCTGATGCCGTGTTTAACAGATACGCTATCTATGACCACCGTCGCCGCGCTGCGAGCAAAAGCTAGCCACTTGTAATATAAATACGTCACTTTCTGACACAACAATATATATTATAAGAACCTTAATTTTCTTTGATCAACAGTAGGCTATGTCCTAACAATATATTGTATCCCAAATTTTGTGTAGCTCAGTTAAGTAGATACGGTGTCAAAGCTAACGAACAAAAACAAACAGACAAACAATCAAACTCACTTTCATTATTATTAGTATGGACTAGTAAAACTTCATTGTTATAAATAATAACATTTATTATAATAAGGCAAAATAATAACTGAAACCCCAGAAAATTTATTTATTTATTTATTTTATAGACCTAGCCTAGACCTATTTTATAGCCTTTTTCTCAGAGGGGTAGGCAGAGACAACGGATTTCTACTTGCCACGATCCTTGCTCACCTTTTTTGCCTCATTCACTGTTATTATATTCCTTATATATGCACGTCGGTTAAGGGTACTTCTGACCTGACCTTTCTCGAGAACTTCTGTGATTTAATCAGAAAACGCTCGACGAGGTCCACCCTTCCCAACTGCACCATTCACACTCGCTATATGTCGCCCCAGAAAAAGGAACTGATAATGATATTATAATGACTTACATAGGATACCAGGAACTACTTAGTCTCCACAGTAAAAAAGGAACAGCAGTAGTTGGATTTTATCACAAATGGACATATAAAGCCGGCCCCACACGGCGTTTAAGATATGCCACTCATTAAAACGATTATTGTCTGTCGGCAATGGTCGAGTACCTCTGGGGCTACATACTAGCAGGCCGTAGTCGGTAGTAGGCAGCAGCACTCCCTCGAGTATTAACAACATCCACTGCGATCGCCAACCCGCCTGCCAGGCGTGGTGATTACGGCACTATCCCCCATATGAGCGAAACACCTGTAGTGGCGTTCTCTTGGGGAGGCCTATGTCCAGCAGTAGACTTCGAAAGGCTGATGGATGGATTAGGTACAAGAATTTATGAAAAAATATTTATTTGGAATTTTTCTTCAGAAATCTCCCGGGAAACTGAAATCCTGTGGATGATTGAACACACACCTAACACTGTTTAATATTTTCAAATCGAATTTTTACTTATGAGCTGACAGTTCTGCTGTGACATGTTTACATTTTTTTCATTTACTAAAATTTATCCGTAGAAGATTACCCACCGTTCTGAAGAAAGTTGTGGAAAATGTCTCATTTAAGTATCTCTGCACAGAATAAGTATTCGATTACTTAAAGGTTTGCTTGATTGCTAAATCTTTTATTAAAAATGTAATTTATTTGGCGTTATAAATAAAATAATTATCTTTATTCGTACAGAACTCTATTATAGTCATTGTCATTTGAGTTATCGTGCTCAAAACCAATGATTATTATATATATATATTTATTAATTAGGGTGATCATAGTCCGGAGCGTGCTCGTCGCGATCCCTGCCAGCCTGCAATCCACAGGCTGCAATCCGGCTCGAATGCGTACCGCAGTGCAGGTTAGGGCGTGCCCCAGAGGCGACACGTACCGACCCGCCCCCGTCGGTACGAACAATGGCAGATGCGGCGATGGGGGCCGCCACCCATCACGCCTTGCCCAGTTTGGTGAGTCGAGGGGAGCAGAGTGTCGAGTAGGCACGTGGAATGTAAGAGGTGGTGTAGAAGGTAAGTTACACGAGCTGGTAACCGTCATGTCGGACAGACAGCTTGATGTGCTCTGTGTAACATAGACCAAGCGAAAGGGCAGTGACACCTGTGATCTTCCTGGTGGGGGATAGCTCTGTGGTCTGGTGCACCGCAGAGCGATCGGGCCAGTATGGGAATGGGGGTGTTGCTGTCCGCTCGCTTGGCCTCAGGTGTGAAAGACTACGGAATGTTTGATCCCAGTCTTTTATGGGTCCGAATAAAACTAAGTGTCACCAGGGTCTTCATGGTCGCAGCTTATGCTCCCGTAGGCTCTTCGATGGCATCGGATCTAGAGAAGTTCTGGGATAATGTTAGGGAAGTTCTGGATTTGGCAGAAGCTAGTGAACGTGTGATAGTATGCGGAGACTTGAATGGATGGGTTGGAACCAAGCGTCCAGGCTTCGAGGACGTGCTTGGTTCATTTGGTGATAAGAGAATGAACGGTGCAGGTAGCCTACCTGCATCGTTTCGGATGTATGTATGGAGAGAAACCTTATTGTGTCAAACACATTTTTTCAACATAAGGATATCCATATGTATACATGGAGAAGGAATGAACAGAGAAGTATGATAGATCTAATTTTGGTAGACAGTCGCCTCCGAAGTAAAATTCTGGATACAAGAGCCTACAGGGGTCCCACTGTCGACACGGACCACTTTCTCGTTATTGCGAGATTTAGTGGTCTGTTCAGAAAGTGGAGACACTGGCGAGAGCGTGTCCACTTCGGAGGGCTTGAAAGAATAAAGATTGAAAAGTTGCAAGAAGAGAGTGTAAGAGCAAAGTATGCAGAGGGTGTCCGTGAACGGCTGACAATGGCAAGTCAGCCGGAATCTGACATGGAAGATGTTACGATGTAACCGAACAAATTACTATATAAATTATAAAGCCGCATATTCAATTGATACCGGATACCATATCCGCAAATTTAAAATAAGCGCGGTTGCCTAGACTCCCTACCCAGTTAGATTATCGCCAATTGATCGCATGAATCCACTCGCACAAAGGCCAGAACCAAATATTATTACCATATATGGCCAACATGCGATCCCGGATGCGAGCAGAGTACGCCGGGGTTCGAGAACGTTCGATAGCTACTCCAATCGCAAGCGTATGGATAGGGAATGTTCTAGAACAAAAAACTATCCACCAATGAGTAAGTCGGGGCAACAACGCTGAAATGAGATAGCAATAAGAGAAGGATAGAAGGGGTATAATCAGGGAGAAAATATAAAGCTGAGAGTGGGGAGAATTTTTTTTTCTGACTCTGAATTATAGTGTGTGTCAAGGCCGATAACGCTGCTTAAATAATATAGTAAAGTAATTTATATTAAGTGTATTAAAGAAATTAATAACATTCAAACAAAAAAGTGCGTGACTTAGAAATCCCCAAAGAACTGAGCGGAAGGGAGCGCCGGTCTTATATATACCGCCCCCCATAATTAGTCACTAACACCCGAATAAAAGCTCCTGGGGTTTTAACTCAAGATTTCAAGTCAAGAATTCGAGTTCAAGTACTGTTCCTGGCTGCGCTCGAGATCCGGGTTAGGGCCTACCAGGTTGCGGCTGCCTACAGGTCCGGTTCTAGCGCCGGTTGCGCCGGCTTCACCCACCCTCCGGCATACATCTGCGCGCCTTTCCCCCCCGCAGTTGAGTACCCGTAGGTGACGGTCTTGGGGACAGTCCCCTGAGTTGCGAACCACCATTTCTCGCTTTTTTTTTAATTAAATTCGGATCTGCGTTTTAAGTAATTAATTAATTTTGTAATTTTTTTTTTAATTATATTGTAAATTTTGAATATTATTTTTTGTTTCATTGTTAGGGATTTCCCCGTAACAAAGAATGCTGGAGAGTATTGAAAGAAAGTATGGTAGATACAGCGAAAGAAGTATGTGGATGCTCAAAGAAGCATAGGAAAGTGAAAGGTGATGCATGGTGGGATACGGAAGTAGCAGCTTCCGTAGACCAAAAGAAGAAAGCGTGGCTGGACTATGTATCTTCTTTGAACCTGAGTGCAAGTATGAAAGAACAGAAGAAAGAAATATACCGGCAACGTAAGAATGACACCAAAGCCTTAGTGAAAGAGAAGCGTGATAGAGCAAATATGATTGCAGAAGAAAGGCTGACCAAAAACTTCGAGAGCAACACCAAACTTTTATGGAGGCAGGTGAAGAAATCTCGGAGTGGTTGGTCGGCTTTCAGAATGAATAAAATAAGGTCTAAAGGTGGATACATTCTTACGCAAACACAAGATGTATTAAGCCGATGGAGTGAATATTTTGGAGATATGTATGCGGATATTCAGGGTGATGCCGGTGCCACATGTGGTCTAACAGATCAGCATTCGGTACCGGCATCCTCTGATGACATTAGTATGGATGAAGTTGAATGGGCGATTAGAAGTTTGAAAAATGGTAAGGCAGCGGGTATTGTTATGGTGTCTGCTAAGATAATAATATTTTTAATAATAATAATAATATAATATAATAATATTTATTTGTTTCAAAAACTTAATAGCAAAATGCAGTACTTAACTATTACATATGAGCAGCTTAATACTATGAGTTTTACATAATAACAGAGCGTCTATAAATCGCGTGTTTTTCTAGTAGTATGTAAATTACTGTATCGGTTTTAAAAATTATCTCACAGGCACTTAAACTAGGCCGTAGCCTGTAATATAAGCACCAAAGAGACAACTCTTTCATCCTCAAGAATTGCGTGAAAGACATACCTAATAATAGAATTACATAAGCGGACGCTTTTTACGGTGCGCGGGCGGGTGCATGTGTGGTTGTTAAAGTTGTTATTAGTGAAGATAAGTACATATAGGCATATTTAACTGAAAGTGGTGTGTGTGTGTGTGAGAGAGAGTGTGCGTGTGTGTGTGTGCGTTTGTTTACCTATATCAATGTTAAAGTTTATTAGATATAATTAATTATACTGAAGTTGTACTCGTACTATTTAAGTATACTTAGAAGGTTTTCTGTTTCAATATAGTTTAAGTTGTGTAACCATTTCGTGAGTGAGAGTTTGAAGTTATAAGTATTAAGATGGTATAATTTAATTCTCTTATTTATTTTGTTATAAAGATAACCACCGAGAAAGCACGAAAATTTGTGTGTATAAAATATTTTGAACCTAGGTATCACAAATAAATTATAATCCCTGCGTTTAGTTACAGTGCTACGAATAATAGCCTTATCAAGATTTTTGTGGTATCGTATTAGAAGTCTTTGTATAAATAACTTTCTTACAGTTAATACTTGACAGTCTTGGTATAAAGAGGTGGTGGGGTAAGTAAAAGAGCGAAAGTTGCTTACTTTTAGAATAGCTCTTTGAGCACGTTCTAGGCAAAACAGATGACTCTTTGCAGCTCCTCCCCAAGAATCAATACAGTAAGTGATAAGCGATTCACATAAAGTATTATTTTGATGAGCTTCGGATTAGCAATATAACGAATATTTTTAAAAATGGCTATTAATTTACGTAGCCGCGTTGCTAATGTTTTAATGTGTGGTACAAAAGTTAAAGTACTGTCCAAAATAATTCCTTAGTATTTGATGCTATCTACCCTAGCAATACAAGGACAAGAGCAGGACACATTCGCAGCAGATGGTAATGTTTGGCATGAATGAGCATAGAGTTTGTGATTATGCTCAGGTGGTTGAGTAGATTTTAGCATGGTTAATGAACGGTAGTTAGTCTTACTAGCATTTAAGGTAATATTATTTTGTAGCCACTTGAGGACTATGTCAAGACGATGTTATGTTGCGAACATTGAAAGACCTTATCCCAACTTTTCTCCCAAAATAAACAAACAGTATCGTCAGCGAAAGTTATGATATCGCAATTTTTTATGTTTAAATCATATAACTGGTTTATGTAGATCAGGAACAATGATGGGCCAAGGGTACTTTCCTGGGGTACCTGATGGGTTATTTTTTGAGGAGAACTAACGCTATCCGCAATCCGTGTAGTTTGAGTTCTATCAGTTAAATAGTCTCTAAAAAGTTTCAATTAAGTACCTCTTACTCCCACATTCTCAAGCTTTTTTAATAGAAGTGGAATCGAGACGGTATCAAAGGCCTTGGCTATATCAAAGAAAACAGCTATGCATTTGTAACCAGCATCCATTTTTTAGTGACCGCGTCAGTAAATTTATAAACTGCATCAGCAGTAGACTTCGCTTTTCTAAAACCGAACTGGTTGTCTGATATGAGCTTCTGTGTTTCTAAATACCGTGTAAGTTGTTTGTTTAATATATGTTCAAGAATTTTGGAGAGCGACGAGAGAATTGAAATGGGTCTATAGTTACCAATGAGACCTATGTCACCACTTTTGTAAATAGGAGTAATGACAGATTTTTTAAAAGCATCAGGGAAAACGCCCTTACGTATAGCAAGATTGCAAATGTGTACGATTGCATCAACAAGAACTTCTTTGTTCTGTTTTAGTACCATTGAAGAGATTCCATCCCAGCCCACAGAATTCGTACTTTTAAGTGAGTTAATAACTGTCAGAACTTCCTGTTTATCGGTCTCCAAAAGGACCATAGAATTCACAGGGCCACAAGTTGGCTCATGATTGATATAGGATTTTAAGTTATCAGTAAGATCCCGACCTACACTTGCATAATACTGATTTATGCCATTCAACGATAGATCTGATTTTTTTACTAATTGTAAGAGTTTATCGTGGCATTTTGGTTTTGTTCTTAGGTTAGTAATCGAGTTTATTACTTCCCAAGTTTTTTTAATACGATGTCTGAATATATCGCGAATATTATAGGTTTTCTTGAAAAAATTATGTTATAATGTGCAGAATGTGTAAAATATAGCATGTAAGTATAAAAGTTATTTATTAGATCATGTGTAATATAAGAATTTGGTGTAAACATGTAGTTAATTGAGTACAATCCAATTTGTGCGTAAAAAATGTTGTAGTTCCACAATCACAAACACAATATCTCGGCAAGAAAACAACTTACTTTCTAGGAATGTAAATAAGGTAGTGAGACACCGAGATAAAAAATAATGCAAACTTAATATCGTTAACCCCTAGACTCCCGGGAGTCAAATACCTAAAGATTTATTTAAAAAAAAAATGTTCCAAAATCATTTTATTTCATATCCAGGGGCCCGGAAAAGCGGGCCGGATTTTATTTATTTCTAGGTAAACTGGTATAAAAAAATAACTAGACCACTTATCTTAGTTCTGTATAAGGTATCGGCTTTATGAATTGTTCCTTTATGTATAGACGTAAAGTGTCTGCACTTTACGCCTATATAAAATAAACAATAAGAAGTACGTACGTACGACGTAAATACCCTTGCAATGACATTAAACACAAAGTGAAAAATGTGAAATCGAAAATAACAGTCAGGAGCAGGATTTGAACCTGCATCTTCTGGATACCGTCCAGATGCTTTACCAATTCAGCCATCCTGACAATTGCTCCTGACTGCTAATTTCGATAACACATCATACTTAACGTCTTTGGGTGACGCCTGCGCCATCTGTCAGAAGTATTTTCATACATTATACCGACCAGGTAAACTTAATTTTACAATTAAGATTTTACCTAATAATGACGCAAACCCTATAAATATTTATATATATTTTTAGCATTTGACATGCTTAGCACTATACATTAAACACAAAGTGAAAAATGTGAAATCGAAAATAACAGTCAGGAGCAGGATTTGAACCTGCATCTTCTGGATACCGTCCAGATACTTTACCAATTCAGCCATCCTGACAATTGCTCCTGACTGCTAATTTCGATAACACATCATACTTAACGTCTTTGGGTGACGCCTGCGCCATCTGTCAGAAGTATTTTCATACATTATACCGACCAGGTAAACTTAATTTTACAATTAAGATTTTACCTAATAATGACGCAACCCCTATAAATATTTATATATATTTTTAGCATTTGACATGCTTAGCACTATACATTAAACACAAAGTGAAAAATGTGAAATCGAAAATAACAGTCAGGAGCAGGATTTGAACCTGCATCTTCTGGATACCGTCCAGATGCTTTACCAATTCAGCCATCCTGACAATTGCTCCTGACTGCTAATTTCGATAACACATCATACTTAACGTCTTTGGGTGACGCCTGCGCCATCTGTCAGAAGTATTTTCATACATTATACCGACTAGGTAAACTTAATTTTACAATTAAGATTTTACCTAATAATGACGCAAACCCTATAAATATTTATATATATTTTTAGCATTTGACATGCTTAGCACTATACATTAAACACAAAGTGAAAAATGTGAAATCGAAAATAACAGTCAGGAGCAGGATTTGAACCTGCATCTTCTGGATACCGTCCAGATGCTTTACCAATTCAGCCATCATGACAATTGCTCCTGACTGCTAATTTCGATAACACATCATACTTAACGTCTTTGGGTGACGCCTGCGCCATCTGTCAGAAGTATTTTCATACATTATACCGACCAGGTAAACTTAATTTTACAATTAAGATTTTACCTAATAATGACGCAAACCCTATAAATATTTATATATATTTTTAGCATTTGACATGCTTAGCACTATACATTAAACACAAAGTGAAAAATGTGAAATCGAAAATAACAGTCAGGAGCAGGATTTGAACCTGCATCTTCTGGATACCGTCCAGATGCTTTACCAATTCAGCCATCCTGACAATTGCTCCTGACTGCTAATTTCGATAACACATCATACTTAACGTCTTTGGGTGACGCCTGCGCCATCTGTCAGAATTATTTTCATACATTATACCGACCAGGTAAACTTAATTTTACAATTAAGATTTTACCTAATAATGACGCAAACCCTATAAATATTTATATATATTTTTAGCATTTGACATGCTTAGCACTATACATTAAACACAAAGTGAAAAATGTGAAATCGAAAATAACAGTCAGGAGCAGGATTTGAACCTGCATCTTCTGGATACCGTCCAGATGCTTTACCAATTCAGCCATCCTAACAATTGCTCCTGACTGCTAATTTCGATAACACATCATACTTAACGTCTTTGGGTGACGCCTGCGCCATCTGTCAGAAGTATTTTCATACATTATACCGACCAGGTAAACTTAATTTTACAATTAAGATTTTACCTAATAATGACGCAAACCCTATAAATATTTATATATATTTTTAGCATTTGACATGCTTAGCACTATACATTAAACACAAAGTGAAAAATGTGAAATCGAAAATAACAGTCAGGAGCAGGATTTGAACCTGCATCTTCTGGATACCGTCCAGATGCTTTACCAATCCAGCCATCCTGACAATTGCTCCTGACTGCTAATTTCGATAACACATCATACTTAACGTCTTTGGGTGACGCCTGCGCCATCTGTCAGAAGTATTTTCATACATTATACCGACCAGGTAAACTTAATTTTACAATTAAGATTTTACCTAATAATGACGCAAACCCTATAAATATTTATATATATTTTTAGCATTTGACATGCTTAGCACTATACATTAAACACAAAGTGAAAAATGTGAAATCGAAAATAACAGCCAGGAGCAGGATTTGAACCTGCATCTTCTGGATACCGTCCAGATGCTTTACCAATTCAGCCATCCTGACAATTGCTCCTGACTGCTAATTTCGATAACACATCATACTTAACGTCTTTGGGTGACGCCTGCGCCATCTGTCAGAAGTATTTTCATACATTATACCGACCAGGTAAACTTAATTTTACAATTAAGATTTTACCTAATAATGACGCAAACCCTATAAATATTTATATATATTTTTAGCATTTGACATGCTTAGCACTATACATTAAACACAAAGTGAAAAATGTGAAATCGAAAATAACAGTCAGGAGCAGGATTTGAACCTGCATCTTCTGGATACCGTCCAGATGCTTTACCAATCCAGCCATCCTGACAATTGCTCCTGACTGCTAATTTCGATAACACATCATACTTAACGTCTTTGGGTGACGCCTGCGCCATCTGTCAGAAGTATTTTCATACATTATACCGACCAGGTAAACTTAATTTTACAATTAAGATTTTACCTAATAATGACGCAAACCCTATAAATATTTATATATATTTTTAGCATTTGACATGCTTAGCACTATACATTAAACACAAAGTGAAAAATGTGAAATCGAAAATAACAGCCAGGAGCAGGATTTGAACCTGCATCTTCTGGATACCGTCCAGATGCTTTACCAATTCAGCCATCCTGACAATTGCTCCTGACTGCTAATTTCGATAACACATCATACTTAACGTCTTTGGGTGACGCCTGCGCCATCTGTCAGAAGTATTTTCATACATTATACCGACCAGGTAAACTTAATTTTACAATTAAGATTTTACCTAATAATGACGCAAACCCTATAAATATTTATCAGGTCAGGAGCAATTGTCAGGATGGCTGAATTGGTAAAGCATCTGGACGGTATCCAGAAGATGCAGGTTCAAATCCTGCTTCTGACTGTTATTTTCGATTTCACATTTTTCACTTTGTGTTTAATGTATAGTGCTAAGCATGTCAAATGCTAAAAATATATATAAATATTTATAGGGTTTGCGTCATTATTAGGTAAAATCTTAATTGTAAAATTAAGTTTACCTGGTCGGTATAATGTATAAAAATACTTCTGACAGATGGCGCAGGCGTCACCCAAAGACGTTAAGTATGATGTGTTATCGAAATTAGCAGTCAGGAGCAATTGTCAGGATGGCTGAATTGGTAAAGCATCTGGACGGTATCCAGAAGATGCAGGTTCAAATCCTGCTCCTGACTGTTATTTTCGATTTCACATTTTTCACTTTGTGTTTAATGTATAGTGCTAAGCATGTCAAATGCTAAAAATATATATAAATATTTATAGGGTTTGCGTCATTATTAGGTAAAATCTTAATTGTAAAATTAAGTTTACCTGGTCGGTATAATGTATGAAAATACTTCTGACAGATGGCGAAGGCGTCACCCAATGACGTTAAGTATGATGTGTTATCGAAATTAGCAGTCAGGAGCAATTGTCAGGATGGCTGAATTGGTAAAGCATCTGGACGGTATCCAGAAGATGCAGGTTCAAATCCTGCTCCTGACTGTTATTTTCGATTTCACATTTTTCACTTTGTGTTTAATGTATAGTGCTAAGCATGTCAAATGCTAAAAATATATATAAATATTTATAGGGCTTGCGTCATTATTAGGTAAAATCTTAATTGTAAAATTAAGTTTACCTGGTCGGTATAATGTATGAAAATACTTCTGACAGATGGCGCAGGCGTCACCCAAAGACGTTAAGTATGATGTGTTATCGAAATTAGCAGTCAGGAGCAATTGTCAGGATGGCTGAATTGGTAAAGCATCTGGACGGTATCCAGAAGATGCAGGTTCAAATCCTGCTCCTGACTGTTATTTTCGATTTCACATTTTTCACTTTGTGTTTAATGTATAGTGCTAAGCATGTCAAATGCTAAAAATATATAAATACCCTTGCAATGACCTTGACCACAAGAATTGTCATAGCAATATTCTTTAAATATTATATAGATATTATATCAAAAATTGGTTCAAATGCATAAGCAGAGTCTAGTTTCCATATTTCAATATTAATCTTGTATATTACAATGAAAAAATAAAATAATTACTTGAATTTGGCATATTTTTTTTTTATTTACGAAAGCGAAAATCACATGTATCTACTTATTATCTACTTTCATTTGTAACTACGTATCTGCTAAGGACACATACTCAAGTAATGTTTCCGCAATAGATTTTTAAAGCCTTTTTAGTAACACCCTCAGTAGTTACTTGTACCTACTGGCAATTCATTTAACAGTGTGGGAGTCAACCATTGCCATGTGCGTCGGCCAAAATCATTGGTAATTTTGGGCACTTTATATTTATTTTTGTGCGCCAGTTTACGCGCTGGTTGGCTATATACTCTTTCAATCTTATGCTCATTTGTATATGCTGTCCTAAAATTATAGTAAGCTTTACTTTTTTTTTTTCCACTGGTAAAATTATTTAGTCGGAAATCTACCATAAAGAGCCTTCCATAAGCGACCACAGGGACGTCATTCATAAAAGAATCTGTAACTTGTCTTTGTTAATGTAATCTGATGATAAATAGTTACCGTAGCTTTAGAGGCTTGTAACGCCAAGGTTGTGACTAACGTGAGGTTAGAAAAGGGGTGATGGAGAGGTGATTAGAAAGTGTTTGGACCTTCAGCGCTCATACTCGCCAAACCTATGACGACAATACGGATACCTACAGTAATTTGACGCCGATTTGCCGAGATTTGGTGCTTCCTCGGCTAAGCCCGCCCATCGATGTTTTAATTCAGTGAGGCTGTAAAGTACATATTCTTAATGATTGTCTCATTATTTATCTGTACGCACGTCTTGTTTACTCTTAGCGATAGACATACGCATTTTTTACGGTAATTATGTATCTTAAAAAAACTTCTGTCGTTGATTTGCAAAGTTTGCACACTTACACTGGGTCAGCGTGGTAGACAAAAATCTACATTCTTCTCATTCTGAGTTGATACCTATGCTCAGAAGTGTAACACAAATGGGTTGTATAAAAAAAAATAGTCTTCCATTTTAAGTTAATTCTATTTTCTTTAAATATTCACAAAATAAATTGTTACCTATTCGTTATTTGTGACCGATAGTGTTATTTTTTTCTAGCTTAAATATATTATATATTAGTCTTTTCTCGACCTAAATTCCTGATAGTGTACCGGGTATATAAGCGTAATTTTGTTCGTAAGAGGCACTGTACAGGGTACCCGTCTTTTAAAGTACTAACGACTATACCAGTAGACTAAATAACACAATTGAAGAAATGGATTTTAAACTCTTGGGTATTTTGTGTTTCTACTTTATAATTATTTCTACGGAAGCTGCGCCTATTAGTTCTGTGAGTATTCTTTTTATTAATTTGCACCATGTCTTGGCTCTCAAAAACTTTGGTTTGACTTTTTTGATCATAATACGCAAATATTTATGTTACCAATAAAATAACAATTCGCGCATAGATGCTGGTATGTTATGAAAATGTTTTTTTTATAAAGGTAACATAGAAATGGTTAGAGAATGCATAAATTCACTTATTTTAACACACGTTTATTAAGGTCCAGTTTTTACTGCAAGCACTGAGATCCCAAAGACGCAGTGAAAGCCCTCTTCTAAAAAAAATTCCTAAAGGTAACTGAGTATGTCAAGTGCCAAAATACAGATCAATATATTAAAAAAAAATCCTTACTGGTGCTTCTCAATTTATGTTGGAGCTCAGGAATGGTTCCCAAGGACTTGAAAAGCGCAGTCATCGTGCCCTTGTTTAAAAACAAGGGGTCACGTTATGACTGTGCAAACTACAGAGCCATAAGCTTGACCAGTTTGGCAGCCAAAGTGTATGGTGAGATTGTTGAAAGGAGAATGAGGATGGTATCTGATGAATTTATGTGTGTGTAGGCCAGTGGATTTTCTGCAGTTTTGTGGATTTGGAGAAAGCCGTGTCAAATAACACGGTTGTACGAAAGGAACTTTGGAACATCTTCCCGGAGTATGGTATCAACGGATGAAGGAATTTCGCCCTGATTTAATGTATATATCGGCGTTAAACAGGGATGCGTTCTATCAGCCAGACTGTTTATCATATATCAAGATAAATGTCTACTAAGGTCGAATGAAATTAATGTGGCATTTCAAATGTGCGGCTTAGTGATTAACACTGATATATGCAGACGGTACGGTCTTATTAGCGTAGTCCGCGACTGACCTGCAAACGCTAGTTGACGTAATTACTGAAAATTGTAAGAAAAGGGGCCTACGGGTGAATGTGGGCAAAACCAAAATAATGGTTGTTGAAGGAGGAGAAGTTAGAACTGATGTTAGAGTATCAATAGACAATGGTGTGCTATAACAAGTGGATGAATTTGTATATCTTGAGTGTAGATACAGTCAGGATGGAAGGTACACCACTTATATAGAGGGAAAAGTAAATGCGGGAAATAGAGTGAACGGAGCATTGGGACAACTACTCGGCAGCCATCACTTCAGTCAGAAGGCACGTATTGCAATACACAACGCAGTGTTTGTCCCAACGTTATTATATGGAAGCGAGAGTTGCATATGCAAAAAGGGGTTTAAGAGTTAAATCAATGCGGTGTGGAGTGAGGCTGACTGACTGAATTCGTAACGACGACGTAAGAAAGCGAGTAGGTATGAAAGAGAGTATTGGTATAGAGATGCGAAAGGGAATGCTCCGATGGTTCGGACATGTGGAAAGAATGGCGGACGTGCGACTGGTTAAGAAGATATACAATGCGAAAGTGGAAGGATGCAGGTACAGGAAGAGACCGAGACTCACCAACCTAGACCAAATCGGTCATGTATTGAAGGTAGGCAACCGGCGAGAGTGTATGAAGAGAATTATGAATGTTGAGGAAACGAGCGATGTATGCAAAAATAGAGCCTTTTGGCAATTATTTATTTCTGCTTGCCCAGTAAGGGAGATGGCGTGATAAGTAAGTAACTAAGTAAAATATTAAAAAAATCGCACCATGGATTAGTATGAATATAATTGCTAAATTAAACTTATTATTTAAATATTTTATATATTTTTTAGCATTTGACATGCTTCGCTATTAAAGTTAACACAAAGTGTGAAAATGTGAAATCGAAAATAACAGTCACGAGCAGGATTTGAACCTGCATCTCCTGGAATACCTTCCCAAACCCTTTGCCAATTCAGCATTAGTGACAACTGCTCGGGAAGTCGGGACTGCGAATTTCGATTTCAACTTCTGACAGATGGCGGAAGCGTCACCCAAGACGTTAAGAATGAATGTGTTATCGAAATTCGCAGTCCCGTGCAATTAACACGATTGATGAATTGGCAAAGTATCTGGGACGGAGCAACTTTGAAACTAGTGCTCAATTTTTATAATTAAATATCTGAATGAACCGAATTTAAATCACTTGATTATCCAATAAATCAAACAATTACAAAACATTCGCAATAAATTCAATTATTTTAGATTAAAAGTAGGTACACGTCGATATTATCATTTTCAGCCAAAATCTCAGTTAAGATATTTTACGTTTACCACCGAAGGAATGTAACATAGTTCTAGTGGCCCGCCAATACAGGCAGTGAGACGGCACACGGCGGGTTTCTTTAGTGGGTGAAGGCGCCACACTACCCTGTTCGTTGCCCCGAACGACAGGGTGTGCGGTTAGGAATTTTTTTTCGGTATTTTACGTTTTATTCTTCGAAAACGCTGCAACGCTGTTGGTGCAAATGTCGGCTCTCGCTAGTTACTAAACTAGCGTCTGACATCCAAAGACAGCAACATTATGTGCGGCTTGATCGCTGAGACCACGAGCAGCGTGCCTAACATCTGATAACATATTATTTTCTTTTTACAGGCTGCGCTGGCTAGTCTCGCAGGTTAAACAAGTAAACCATGCTCAACGAGAAAAATGCTATCTCCTTCACACGAAATTTCTTATTCCAATGTAAAGTCAAAATTGTTTGAGTCTTCTTTTTGTCTGTTTATGTCATGGCACATTTTTCACTTTCCGTACATGTGTGTTTTATGTTATTTTAAATAAAAGTCACTATATGTATAGTCATTGTAGGTATTTTTATTACTAAGTTCAACTGGTTAAGGTCAATTTTAAGATTAATTAAATAACGAATGCTGCTTGAAAAATTACCCGTAAGTACACAAATGTGACAAATCACAAGTAGATTTATTCTTAGCTAAGAAGTACTTACTATAAGACTGCCTCACTCACCAGTAGTTTAGGCAACACACAACTACTCAAACACCTTGGAAACTTGGGTGGGACGGAATGAGGCCATTTCTAAGCGAGTAGCGAAGTGAAGGATGACAGGATAAGTATAAAAAAGCTGATGTTCATAAGATTTTAATAAAACGAGGTTTTAATTTTTCACAAATAATGTTCTAGAAACTGTGTTTTTAAGGTTTACAGTAAATCATTTAGAAATGTAGGATTTAGTTAGAGAAACCCTAACAGAAATTATTGTAATTAAAATAATATAGCGGTCATCAACATTTCATATTTTATAAATCCCTCGTTTGAAGTCATTTGGAATCGGAAGCCATTATTTGGAATCCTCACGAAGCAAAATATATCCTTAGGGCGGAAAAATACAGAACCAATTAACTAGTTTATTTAAATTTAAAACTATACGGAGTGTATCTGATGTGTCCTTTGATGTGCCTACCCGAGCCTGTTCTGGTGGTCGTGGTCTAGTAGGTGCGGCTGAGCGTGCGCCGTGACTCGTCACTGGTGTGCTACGTGTGTACGGACAGCTGGCATACCGCTACTTGCTGTCGGCGTGCGACGGTAAAAGATAGGTGCTCAAGATAGCTCCCATGTCTCGCGCTATACAGCTTATAAATTTAATAGAAACGAAGAAGTCTATATATAGAATTGCAGGTATTAATTAAATAATGAGAATGAGTTTATATAAATTAATATTTCATGAATTTGTGTACATACCAATTGTAACCATCTAGAAACTGAACAAAAAGATATATCATCAGTCTGATGCCGTGTTTAACAGATACGCTATCTATGACCACCGTCGCCGCGCTGCGAGCAAAAGCTAGCCACTTGTAATATAAATACGTCACTTTCTGACACAACAATATATATTATAAGAACCTTAATTTTCTTTGATCAACAGTAGGCTATGTCCTAACAATATATTGTATCCCAAATTTTGTGTAGCTCAGTTAAGTAGATACGGTGTCAAAGCTAACGAACAAAAACAAACAGACAAACAATCAAACTCACTTTCATTATTATTAGTATGGACTAGTAAAACTTCATTGCTATAAATAATAACATTTATTATAATAAGGCAAAATAATAACTGAAACCCCAGAAAATTTATTTATTTATTTATTTTATAGACTCACGCCTTTTTCTCAGAGGGGTAGGCAGAGACAACGGATTTCTACTTGCCACGATCCTTGCTCACCTTTTTTGGCTCATTCACTGTTATTATATTCCTTATATATGCACGTCGGTTAAGGGTACTTCTGACCTGACCTTTCTCGAGAACTTCTCTGATTTAATCAGTAAACGCTCGACGAGGTCCACCCCTCCCAACTGCACCATTCACACTCGCTATATGTCGTCCCAGAAAAAGGAACTGATAATTTATCTGTTTATCACGCAGAAACTACTGAACAGATTTATCTAACCCAAAAACTAGCATTTGGCTGCGGTGGAGCCGCGGGTAAATGCTAGCTTTTACCCGCGGCTCTTATATATTATTGTCTTATAAACTACAATTTCAAATTATAACCGAAGGTATAAGAAGAAGTTTACGTTCACCTTAAGCACTCCACATATTAATAGTTCACCTGCAGTCTCTGACCCTATCGTTCAAGATATCATCCATCCATCCATCAGCCTTTTAACGCCCACTGCTGGACATAGGCCTCCCCAAGAATGGGGGATAGTGCCGTAATCGCCACGCTTGGAAGACGGGTTGGCGATCGCAGTGGATGTTGTTAATACTTGCAGGAGTGCTGCTGCCCACTCCCCCGGTATTCCCTCAGTCGGCTCTTACGACTCTCAGGGGTGGAGGGGGTGGGACAATTCTAAAGCCGGCCCCACACGGCGTTTAAGATATGCCACTCATTAAAACGATTATTGCTTGTCGGCAATGGTCGAGTACCTCTGGGGCTACATACTAGCAGGTAGTCGGTAGTTTCATACCTCAACAGCACGTACCGGTGGCCGATGGCCTGAATATCGTTTCGCGTTCACGCAATAGCGTGCAGTCAGCAGTATTTGTCATCAGTCATTTCACAAAATTTTCTTCTCTCAGATATGCTGGTTTCATAATTTCGAAAAATCTCGTATAACCAGATGTGCGTGCCGTACAAAGTCTGAACCTTAAACTGGGGATCGAACTGGAAACCACTATCTTTGCACTCCTTGGTTTTACCACTAGGCTGTTTTTTTTCTTGAATGTTATTAGGTACAAGGTAAGTTTGCCGTGTGGGGCCGGCTTTAGAATTGTTATGGGAGTCGTAAGAGCCGACTGAGGGTATTCTCTCAGTAGCCGGGAGAGTGGGCAGCAGCACTCCCTCGAGTATTAACAACATTCACTGCGATCGCCAACCCGCCTGCTAGGCGTGGTGATTACGGCACTATCCCCCATATGAGCGAAACACCTGTAGTGGCGTTCTCTTGGGGAGGCCTATGTCCAGCAGTGGACTTCGAAAGGCTGATGGATGGATTAGGTACAAGAATTTATGAAAAAATATTTATTTGGAATTTTTCTTCAGAAAAATCTCCCGGGAAACTGAAATCTTGTGGATGATTGAACACACACCTAACACTGTTTAATATTTTCAAATCGAATTTTTACTTATGAGCTGACAGTTCTGCAGTGACATGTTTAAATTTTTTTCTAAATTTATCCGTAGAAGATTCTGAAAGAGAACGTTCTGAAGAAAGTTGTGGAAAATGTCTCATTTAAGTGTCTCTGCACAGAATAAGTATTCGATTACTTAAAGGTTTGCTTGATTGCTAAATCTTTTATTAAAAATGTAATTTATTTGGCGTTATAAATAAAATAATTATCTTTATTCGTACAGAACTCTATTATAGTCATTGTCATTTGAGTTATCGTGCTCAAAACCAATGATTATTATATATATTTATATATATATATAAATATTTATTAATTAGGGTGATCATAGTCCGGAGCGTGCTCGTCGCGATCCCTGCCAGCCTGCAATCCACAGGCTGCAATCCGGCTCGAATGCGTACCGCAGTGCGGGTTAGGGCGTGCCCCAGAGGCGACGCGTATTGACCCGCCCCCGTCTGTACGAACAATGGCAGATGCGGCGATGGGGGCCGCCACCCATCACGCCTTGCCCAGTTTGGTGAGTCGAGGGGAGCAGTGTCGAGTAGGCACGTGGAATGTAAGAGGTGGTGTGGAAGGTAAGTTACACGAGCTGGTAACCGTCATGTCGGACAGACAGCTTGATGTGTTCTGTGTAACAGAGACAAAGTGAAAGGGCAGTGACACCTGTGATCTTCCTGGTGGGGGGATAGCTCTGTGGTCTAGTGTACCGCAGAGCGATCGGGCCAGTATGGGAATGGGGGTGTTGCTGTCCGCTCGCTTGGCCTCAGGTGTGAAAGACTACGGAATATTTGATCCCAGTCTTTTATGGGTCCGAATAAAACTAGGTGTTACCAGGATCTTCATGGTCGCAGCTTATGCTCCCGTAGGCTCTTCGGTGGCATCGGATCTAGAGAAGTTCTGGGATAATGTTAGGGAAGTTCTGGATTTGGCAGAAGCTAGTGAACGTGTGATAGTATGCGGAGACTTGAATGGATGGGTTGGAACTAAGCGTCCAGACTTCGAGGACGTGCTTGGTTCATTTGGTGATAAGAGAGTGAACGATGCAGGTAGCCTACCTGCATCGTTACGGATGTATGTATGGAGAGAAACCTTATTGCGTCAAACACATTTTTTCAACATAAGGACATCCATATGTATACATAGAGAAGGAATGAACAGAGAAGTATGATAGATCTAATTCTGGTAGACAGTCGCCTCCGAAGTAAACTTCTGGATACAAGAGCCTACAGGGGTCCCACTGTCGACACGGACCACTTTCTCGTTATTGCGAGATTTAGTGGTCTGTTCAGAAAGTGGAGACACTGGCGAGAGTGTGTCCACTTCGGAGGGCTTGAAAGAATAAAGATTGAAAAGTTGCAAGAAGAGAGTGTAAGAGCAAAGTATGCAGAGGGTGTCCGTGAACGGCTGACAATGGCAAGTCAGCCGGAATCTGACATGAAAGATGTTACGATGTAACCGAACAAATTACTATATAAATTATAAAGCCGCATATTCAATTGATACCGGATACCATATCCGCAAATTTAAAATACGTGCGGTTACCTAGACTCCCTACCCAGTTAGATTATCGCCAATGGATCGCATGAATCCACTCCCACAAAGGTCAGAATCAAATATTATTACCATATATGGCCAACATGTGATCCCGGATGCGAGCAGAGTACGCCGGGGTTCGAGAACGTTCGATGGCTACTCCAATCGCAAGCGTATGGATAGGGAATGTTCTAGAACAAAAAACTATCCACCAATGAGTAAGTCGGGGCAACAACGCTGAATTGAAATAGCAATAAGAAAAGGATAGAAGGGGGTATAATCAGGGAGAAAATATAAAGCTGAGAGTGAGGAGAATTTTTTTTTCTGACTCTGAATTATCGTGTGTGTCAAGGCCGATAACGCTGCTTAAATAATACAGTAAAGTAATTTATATTAAGTGTATTAAGGAAATTAATAACATTCAAACAAAACAGTGCGTGACTTAGAAATCCCCAAAGAACTGAGCGGAAGGGAGCGCCGGTCTTATATATACCGCCCCCCATAATTAGTCACTAACACCCGAATAAAAGCTCCTGGGGTTTTAAGTCAAGATTTCAAATCAAGAATTCGAGTTCAAGTACTGTTTCTGGCTGCGCTCGAGATCCGGGTTACGGCCTACCAGGTTGCGGCTGCCTACGGGTCCGGTTCTAGCACCGGTTGCGCCGGCTTCACCCACCCTCCGGCATACATCTGCGCGCCTTTCCCCCCGCAGTTGAGTACCCGTAGGTGACGGTCTTGGGGACAATCCCCTGAGTTGCGAACCACCATTGCTCACTTTTTTTTTTAATAAAATTTGGATCTGCGTTTTAAGTAATTAATTAATTTAGTAATTTTTTTTTTTAATTGAATTGTAAATTTTGAATATTATTTTTTGTTTCATTGTTAGGGATTTCCCCGTAACAAAGAATGCTGGAGAGTATTGAAAGAAATTATGGTAGATACAGCGAAAGAAGTATGTGGATGCTCAAAGAAGCATAGGAAAGTGAAAGGTGATGCATGGTGGGATACGGAAGTAGCAGCTTCCGTAGACCAAAAGAAGAAAGCGTGGCTGGACTATGTATCTTCTTTGAACCTAAGTGCAAGTATGAAAGAACAGAATAAAGAAATATACCGGCAACGTAAGAATGACACCAAAGCCTTAGTGAAAGACAAGCATGATGCAGGTGAAGAAATCTCGGAGTGGTTGATCAGCTTTCAGAATGAATAAAATAAGGTCTAAAGGTGGAGAAATTCTTACGCAAACACAAGATGTGTTAAGCCGATGGAGTGAATATTTTGGAGATATGTATGCGGATGTTCAGGGTGATGCCGGTGCCACATGTGGTCTAACAGATCAGCATTCGGTACCGGCATCCTCTGATGGCATTAGTATGGATGAAGTTGAATGGGCGATTAGAAGTTTGAAAAATGGTAAGGCAGCGGGTATTGTTATGGTGTCTGCTAAGATAATAATATTTTTAATAATAATAATAATATATATATAAAAAAACTGGCAACACTCCGTGCAAAAAGTCACATTTTCTTTTGATTCTAAAATTTATTTAATTACTAGTTCAGATTGCTTTTTATATTAATTTTTGAACACTATTTAGAAACTTGACAATAGAAAATATTTAAAATTATGAAAACCCACAATATTACGCGAAGTACATCCACAAAAAAATCATAAACATGAAGAATAGAAAAATGACATATGTCAAGACAATATTACACAAAAATATACAATATAATTGCAAAAATACCAACTATTATCCAAAATAAATGAAATTGAAGACAAAAGATGTTGACTCGAGCTAAAGCCAGGCTACTAACTATAGCACAAACACCAACCCCGGACTCGTCGCTCAGCTCCGCCTCACAGCTACTAAAACCGATGTCAGCGACATCGGTTCCTGTTGAGGCGTCGAGCTCGTCATCGAGTGGCGAGTATTTCTCCCCGCCCACGTCGCCGTTACCTGTACGGAGGAAGAGGAGAGGCCGGCCACCGACGTGCTTGGGACCCCGAGACCAACAAGACTCAAATAGGGCCCCCGCTACCGGTGGTGATGTGCGCCGCATGAGATGGTCTCAAAAAATGAATGAAAATGTCATGCGGGCATATTATGTGGCTACAGAGGGAGGAAGCAACCTCACAGCGTATCGTGATCGTATGCTGTCTTTGTTTCAGGAGCTTGAACCGGCTGTCAACGTCACGGCACAAAGATTATCGGATCAAGTGCGGGCCATCCAGCGTTGTCATCTATTGGATGATACCGTACTTGAACGGCTTCGCTCAGACGTACGGAGTAATATTGTTACCCTCATTTCCTCACAAACTGCTGAGTGTATACCCAAGGATATGCCAGCACCGCAGTTGGATTCCGTTGAGGAAGTGGAGGACAATGGAAACTTAACCGTAAGTACCGAGTACAACGATCAATTAAGGAGTGCTTTGGAATGTGCTTTGCAACAATACCGATCTATATCTCCTGAGCGTAGACCACGCTTACCCCGTCTGCCCATGCATAAAAAAAATATAGCGCTAGTGAGAGCCCTGGATTCGCTGTTGTCTCCCTATATGGAACGCAGCGAAAATTTAGCGGATACGCACTCAATTCTATATTGTACAGCTGTTGCAGCATGTCGAGTGACTAGGATTAAAATTATCGAAGAAGATCCCGTTACTCGACCAGCAGTACCAGCGTGGCAATATAGGATTGAGCGACGTATAGCTGAAACCAGGGTGCTCATTGGTAAGCTTATCTGCTTCAGGTTGGGTAACACCCGTCCGAAGGTGATGCGCTTTGTGAGTCGAGCATTCTCGGGGACTGGAATAAGACCGCGAGAATATATGTCTCGCGTCACGGAGCGCATCGACTTCCTGAAGCAGAAAGTTTATGCATGGGCAAATCGCATTAGGCGCTACAAAAGGAGAGTAGGTCGATATATGATAAATCGCACATTTCAAAGGGATGAGAGGCAGGTCTATCGTAACTGGGAACGACCCGATGAAGCTCTGAATGTCAGGTATCTTCCGGATGTTAATGCTACTAAGACGTTTTGGCAAAACATCTGGTCGAAGCCTGTCATTCATGAGGAGGATGACTGGATTCGGGATATTGAACGATCATGTGAACATATTCCTCCTATGGAGCAAGTAACAATAACAACTAATGATGTAACCAGTGCAGTTCGCTCGTTACCCAACTGGAAAACAGCGGGACCGGACGGACTGCACAATTTTTGGCTAAAGTGGTTACGCAGTTCACATGATCGTTTAGCATCTCAATTTCAGTTATCTCTAACATCGGGATCGTTACCACAGTTTTTAACTACCGGTATGACCTGCCTTATCTACAAGTGTGGTAGTTCTGCGGACCCCAAAAATTACAGACCTATAACATGTTTGCCAACACTGTATAAGCTTCTCACATCCATTTTGACAGTAAAAATTTCTTTACATATTAAAAATAACTCAATTTTGGCCATATATCAAAATGGATGTAGGAGCGGGGCACGTGGAACTAAAGAGCTCCTTATTATTGACACGGTCATTAGCCAACAGGTTCGTCGCGGCCGGAAAGAACTGGTGACTGCCTGGATAGACTACAAGAAAGCCTATGACTCTGTTCCTCATACATGGCTCTTGAGGGTGCTGGAGTTGTATAAAATAGATACAACTCTATGTGCTTTCTTGGAGGCATGTATGAAGCAATGGAGAACGGCCCTTTACTATCCAGGCAGTCCCCGGGGCCACGTTGACGGCATACCGTTAAAAGTTGAGCGGGGCATATTTCAGGGGGACAGTTTGAGTCCATTGTGGTTTTGCCTGGCCCTGAATCCTCTTAGTACTTTACTGGAGAATTCAGGCCTAGGCTATCAGTTGCGGAGAGAAAGTCGGGGTCTGTCCCATCTCCTTTACATGGATGACTTAAAGCTATTTGCCCCCACCAGGCCTCAACTGATGGCATTACTTAAGGTAACTAAAACCTTTAGTAAGTCTATCAGAATGGAGTTTGGTGTGGATAAATGTGCAGTTTTACATGTGAAACGGGGTGGGATAGTGGAATCTGAAGGAATACAACTTTCAGATTTCACACATACCCGATCTCTGTCTGCTACTGAGACCTACAAATATCTGGGTATGTCACAGGCGTTATGCATCGCTGAGGCAGGCATGAAGCAAAAGTTGCAGGATCGCTTCTTTTGCCGTTTAAGAAAAGTGCTGAATAGCTTACTTTCTGGCGGCAACAGGGTGCGTGCCTGTAACAGTTGGGTAATGCCTGTCTTGATGTATTCCTTTGGCATACTCAGATGGACTCAGACTGAACTTGATATCCTTGATAGAAAGGTTCGTACACTCCTGACTACATATCGAATGCACCACCCGCGTTCGTCGGTAATGAGGCTGTATATCCCGCGGAAATGTGGGGGTCGTGGTTTTTTAAACACCAAAACCCTTCACAACCGCGAGGTATACAACCTCCGAGAATATTTTCTCAATGCTGACACGGACGTGCATCGAGATGTGGTCGGAGTGGATCAAGGACTTACCCCGCTTGCTTTGGCTAAAGAGAACTGGCACAAACCTATAATACTTAGCATTGAGGACCGCCGGGAGGTATGGAAGAACAAGGAGCTGCATGGACGTTTTTATCGGGCCTTACACGGGCCCGATATTAATTTTGCAGCATCTGTTTCCTGGCTGCAATTCAGTGATCTCTTCGGAGAAACTGAAGGTTTTGTCTTTGCAATAATGGATGAAGTTGTAATGACGAATAACTACCGAAAATATATCCTGAAAGATGGTACGGTTGACATCTGTCGGGCATGCCACCGACCCGGAGAATCTCTCAGGCATATTATTTCCGGCTGCACTCGTCTTGCAAACGGCGATTATTTGCATAGGCACAACCAAGTAGCCAGGATTGTCCATCAGCAACTTGCTCTTAAATACAATCTGGTGGAAGTAGAAGTGCCGTACTATAGATATGTGCCCGACCCAGTTCTCGAAAATGACCGTGCAACGTTGTACTGGGATCGGTCTATCATTACTGACAGGACTATTGCTGCTAATAAGCCTGATATGGTGGTGATAGACCGATCAGAGCGCCGTGCACTAATTGTCGATGTCACTATTCCGCATGACGAGAATCTCGTGAAAGCTGAAAAAGAAAAACAAATTAAATATTTGGATTTGGCTCACGAAATTGCCGACATGTGGGATGTTGACTCGACAATTATTGTCCCGATAGTCTTATCAGTCAATGGGCTGATCGCCAAGAGTCTCGACCAACATCTAAAGAGACTCTCGTTAGATAGCTGGATCAAGGGCTTGATGCAGAAAGCAGTACTCCTCGACACGGCACGCATTGTGAGGAGGTTCCTGTCTCTGGAGCCCTAACCACCGGCAGCTTGGTCCCTGCACCCGATGTCGGTGGCCTACTATTTTATTCATTTTCAAATTTATTATATTTAGCTGATTGTATTTTTGTTTGTATTTTTTGTTTGTGTGAGTGTTTGTGTATTTTTATAATATCTTTAAAAATGTGTAAAATATGTTGTAAAATAAATATAGAGAATAATAATATAATATAATAATATTTATTTGTTTCAAAAACTTAATAGCAAAATGCAGTACTTAACTATTACATATGAGCAGCTTAATACTATGAGTTTTACATAATAACAGAGCGTCTATAAATCGCGTGTTTTTCTAGTAGTATGTAAATTACTGTATCGGTTTTAAAAATTATCTCACAGGCACTTAAACTAGGCCGTAGCCTGTAATATAAGCACCAAAGAGACAACTCTTTCATCCTCAAGAATTGCGTGAAAGACATACCTAATAATAGAATTACATAAGTGGACGCTTTTTACGATGCGCGGGCGGGTGCATGCGTGGTTGTTTAAGTTGTTATTAGTGAAGATAAGTACATATAGGCATATTTAACTGAAAGTGGTGTGTGTGTGTGTGTGAAAGAGAGTGTGTATGCGCGTTTGTTTACCTATATCAATGTTAAAGTTTATTAGATATAATTAATTATACTGAAGTTGTACTCGTACTATTTAAGTATACTTAGAAGGTTTTCTGTTTCAATATAGTTTAAGTTGTGTAACCATTTCGTGAGTGAGAGTTTGAAGTTATACGTATTAAGATGGTATAATTTAATTCTCTTATTTATTTTGTTATAAAGATAACCACCGAGAAAGCATGAAAATTTGTGTGTATAAAACGTTTTGAACTTAATTCAAATTCAAATTCAAATTCAAATTCAAAAATATCTTTATTTCATAGGCCTATTAATTAGCACTTAAAATCGTCAAGAATACACTAATAATCAACACGAGCGCCTGAGGCGAGTGCATCCGCAATAACAAAGTGGCGATTGCAATCGCCACAAGCGGCCGGATTCCGAAGTAAAGCCTTTCATGAGAAGAACCCGGCAAGAAACTCATGGGCCACTTTTTTAAATTGCCAATTTATTACAATTTAATATAATCTTTATAACTAAAATGACATTATATCATACAAAACAATTTTGAAAAATAATGAATGAGGAGCAGCTCAAGCCCATTTTGTTTTGTCCTCAAGATAATCCGAAACAGTGTAATAACCTTGATTACAAAGTCTAATTTTTATGGCTTTCTTAAACTTATTTAGTGGCATGTTTCGGACATTTTCAGGAATCTTATTGTAAAAGCATATACATTGCCCCATAAAAGATCTACTAATTCTGTGGAGACGTGTACTGTGTGCAATAAGATTGCCTTTGTTCCTAGTATTAATGTGATGAACATCGCTATACTTATCAAAACATCCGATGTTTTTCTTGACATACAACAGATTTTCGTATATAAATTGAGACACAACAGTTAGAATATTCATTTCTTTGAATTTCTGTCTAAGGGAAACTCTCGGGCCCAGATTATAGATTGCACGAACAGCCCTTTTCTGAAGTACAAATATGGAATTTAAATCGGCGGAACATCCCCATAGCAGTATGCCATAGGACATAATACTATGAAAATAACTGAAATAACATAGCCGTTTCAACATCAGTCAATAATCTAATTTTTTTTACCGCATATGCCGCTGAGCTTAACCTACCTGACAATTTTTTAATATGGGGGCCCCATTGGAGTTTGTTATCTATAGTGATACCTAGGAAAACCGTGGACTCCACAAGGTCCAGTTTAACGCCATTCAATTGTACATTGGTTTCTACATGCCTTACATTGGGTGTAGTAAATTTTATACATTTAGTTTTATTTTCACTTAAAACTAGGTTATTAGTATTGAACCAATGAACAACTTTAGATAGTGCGTTGTTCACATCGTCATAATTAAGCAGTTGCCTTCTTAGTTTAAATAATAAAGATGTATCATCTGCGAACAACACAATACTTCGATTATCTCCTACGTAGTATGGTAGGTCATTAATATAGACTAGAAACAGAAATGGCCCTAAAATAGACCCCTGTGGCACACCCATTGTCATGACAGACCCAAGCGATAACGTACCATTAACATCGACCCTTTGAATTCTATTGCTCAAATAAGAAGTCAAAAGCTCGAGAGCCCTGTTCCTGATTCCGTAATGGTATAACTTTTTAATGAGGGTTTCATGATGTACACAGTCAAATGCCTTAGACAAATCGCAAAATACGCCTAACGCATCATGCGAATCTTCCCAGGCTCTAAATATGGTTTTTAACAATTCTATACCTGCATCAGTAGTAGAGCGATTCTTTGTGAAGCCGAACTGGTTTTTATGGAAAATTTTATGATTGTCAAAATGATTAATCATTCGTTTGAGAATAAGCTTCTCAAATACTTTACTTAGTGTCGGTAGTACAGAAATTGGACGAAAATTATTAAGTTCTGAGGTACTACCAGATTTAAACAAAGGAATTACTCTACTAAACTTCAGAAGGTCGGGGAATACACCATTAACAAAACAACCGTTAAATACAGATGTCAATTGGGGAGCAATAATATGAATGATTGAGTTAACTAACTTAACAGACATACCCCATAAATCCGCCGTTTTTTTAATATTGAGACTTTTAAAGTTATTTATAACACTGTTTACATTGACATCCGAAAATTTAAAGGAAGTATTACATATCGGAACACATTGCCTAAGGAGCGATTCGGCTGCAGTAGGAGACAACGTCAGATGTTTTGTTGTTAAAACAGGAATATTAGTAAAGTAATTTTCAAATGCCGTTGCCACTTCTCGATTCGCTCTTACATTTTTGTCATCTATTTTCAAGTTAAAGTCCCTCTTGCGCACTGTTTCTCGACCGGTTTCACTGTTTATCACCTTCCAAGTCATTTTAATAATATCGCCGGATTCTTTGATTTTATTTTTCAAATATAGTGATTTAGCACAGTAACAGGCTCGTTTGAACGTTTTGGAATATTTTTTTACATATTCTAAAAATATTGGGTTATGATTATATGATTTTTCGTTATAAAGTTCATACAACCTCAGTCTGCTTTTATAAATACCACAGGTTGCCCATTGACTAAAGCCCGCGCGAGCGCCAATAGTTACAGTTTTAGGTTTAAACTTCTTGTTGAATTCATTATTGATCAACTGAAATAAAGCAGTATACAAATCGTTAGGGTTGTCATGAAAAGGCAACCGCGGTACTTTCTCAGATAGATTACATTTAAAAAGCTCTAAGCGGCTAGAATTCATTGGAACAAAGGTAACCTTTTCTTTATGGACCCTACTAGTTCCAGGAAATACCACCAGTTGTCCACAATGATCAGATTCTAGTTTATTTATGATAGATTTATTGATTGGTTTTGCATTAGTAAATATATTATCTATACAAGTTGCGCTCAAAGAAGTAATCCTAGTAGGTTCCAAAAAAACATTGTACGTGTTATAAGATTTCATAATAGTTATAAATTTTTGAGTGATAGTACTATTTTCAAGTAAATTTATATTAAAATCTCCACAGATCACAATTGTTTTATTTGAACTAGAGGTTTTAAATAAAATGTCCTCTAAATGTCTTTCAAAATCATCATATGGTGAACATGGGGGTCTATAAACACATGCGACAATGAACTGCTCAGACTCAATACAAGCAATTTCAATAACCCGTTCAACAGAGAGGCTGACTATATCATTACGTACTTTATATTTCATTTTATTATCTATAATAATTAGGGCACCACCCCGTATACTAATGCCTCTGTTGAATGAGCAAGCAACCTGGTGATTGGGAAAATTGAACATGTATTGATTATTTTTCAGCCAATGTTCTGTAATACAAAGAATATCTACAACACAATCATTAATAAATAATTCTATTTCCAATTCTTTACCAAGGATACCTTGAATATTCTGATGTACCAGGTTGATTGGCTTTAATTTCTTATTATTACTAGAGCAAGAGGGTGTCTCTTTTGTCTTTATTAAATTATAATTACTTGATAAACTATTTTTTAAGCAAGAGGATATCTCTATTGTCTCGTATTGTAATTTAAATTAGTATATGAAATGTCGTTATTTTTATTACTATAAATGTCATCATTTAAATTACAAATGTCAAACTTAGGTATCACAAATAAATTATAATCCCTGCGTTTAGTTACAGTGCTACGAATAATAGCCTTATCAAGATTTTTGTGGTATCGTATTAGAAGTCTTTGTATAAATAACTTTCTTACAGTTAATACTTGACAGTCTTGGTATAAAGAGGTGGTGGGGTAAGTAAAAGAGCGAAAGTTGCTTACTTTTAGAATAGCTCTTTGAGCACGTTCTAGGCAAAGCAGATGACTCTTTGCAGCTCCTCCCCAAGAATCAATACAGTAAGTGATAAGCGATTCACATAAAGTATTATTTTGATGAGCTTCGGATTAGCAATATAACGAATATTTTTAAAAATGGCTATTAATTTACGTAGCCGCGTTGCTAATGTTTTAATGTGTGGTACAAAAGTTAAAGTACTGTCCAAAATAATTCCTTAGTATTTGATGCTATCTACCCTAGCAATACAAGGACAAGAGCAGGACACATTCGCAGCAGATGGTAATGTTTGGCATGAATGAGCATAGAGTTTGTGATTATGCTCAGGTGGTTGAGTAGATTTTAGCATGGTTAATGAACGGTAGTTAGTCTTACTAGCATTTAAGGTAATATTATTTTGTAGCCACTTGAGGACTATGTCAAGACGATGTTATGTTGCGAACATTGAAAGACCTTATCCCAACTTTTCTCCCAGAATAAACAAACAGTATCGTCAGCGAAAGTTATGATATCGTAATCATAAAGGAAAGTATGGTAAAGGACTTTAATCTTTAACAAACCGCGAACATTTGCCAGTGATCAAAGAGTTTGCTTCTGGGACTATTGTCCCATATGCAATGGTAAACTTACATGGTAAGGTGGACTTTGTGAGCACCAAGGTTGAAGCCCTAGTCGTATCAGACAGTTACTTAAATACGCATATTCTCTTAAGACAGAACGTTACATACTTATGCTTAAGGTTGTGGTGCTCAAGACTAGCTCCAGTCTTATCCCTTTGTAAGACGGATTTGCTTAAAGCGAAAGTATTCCTCGCGAATGACGTAACCATGAAAAGCAGGCAGACTATCATGGTACGCTGCGATGCATATCAAAATGGTACATATCTATAACTTCATGAAAAAATATACTGAATAAATTATGGATTTACCCAGCTTGTACTATATTAACGAAGATAATGGTGAGCAGTGATTATAAATCTTACCAAAAACTATATAAAGCTGACAAAAGATAAGCCCCTAGCCAACCCTTAGAAGCCCTAAAGCATTACCATTAGAAGATGATGCGTCACCCGCTTACGCCGCTTATTACTTAATTAAAGATGGATACGATTACGTTAGAAAATAGTGAACGCGTCGATCCGACAAAGGAATGCATAACCATAAAAATGCCAAAAAGCTGAGCATAGGTAGTGATTTAACAAAGGAGCAGGAACATCAGCCCTTGACTCTGCTTAACGAAATCAGAGACTGTTCCGCATTAAACTTCGGCGAACTAGGTTTGACTAATAGAACTTAAATACATATATGCAGCTTAATGACAACACACCAGCTTCTTATACACCCTACCGACTACCGTACAGTGAACGAATAGTTATACAAAATACTAGCCTCTGCCCGCGGCTCCGCTGCAGCTAAAAGCTAGTTTTGGGTTATATCTCAGGACACAGCTCTGTTACAGCTTTATAATAGTATAAGATAATGAACCAACTACTAGACACTAATATAATGCAAGAATCGGTTCATCCCAGGATTCGCAAGTATTGCAGAACCAATGACTATGCTCACAAAATCAAATGTCACGTGGAGATGGGGAACAGAACAAGAAGCTGCTTTCCAATCAATGAAAATCAAGCTAACAGAACACGAGGACCACTCCCATTCTTAAGAGCTGGAGATGCTAGCCGTCGTATTGACACTCGGAAAATTCCGCATCTATTTAATGGGGATTCCATTTAAAATATTCAAAGGGGTCATAATGTTTATCGGCGTTAAACATGTTGTGCACGCGGTAGCTACATTGAAGAATATAATTGTACTATCTTAGAAGTCATAATTGATTACTGGAGGACATCTGCTGATTAATGGAATTTGTTTATGGATAACCGGATTAAACGGGAACATTTACTATGTTGAACAAAATTGGTACACACTCAAGTGAGTGTCGTACTCGGTACCACTCAAGCTCTAAATAATTTTGCCTCCAAACGCTAGTGTTAATTTTATCGGTTAAATACACTATCTATGTGAAATATGCTACGCAATGTAGTGATCACACTATCTACTATGTGAAATATGCTACGCTATGTAGTGATCACACTATTTACTATGTGAAATATGCTACGCAATGTAGTGATCACACTATCTATGTGAAATATGCTACGCAATGTAGTGATCACACTATCTACTATGTGACATATGCTACGCTATGTAGTAATCACACTATCTACTGTGAAATATGCTACGCTATGTAGTGATCACATTACTATGTGAAATATGCTACGCTATGTAGTGATCACACTATCTACTGTGAAATATGCTACGCTATGTAGTGATCACATTACTATGTGAAATATGCTACGCTATGTAGTGATCACACTATCTACTATGTGAAATATGCTACGCTATGTAGTGATCACACTATTGACTATGTGAAATATGCTATGCTATGTAGTGATCACACTATTTACTATGTGAAATATGTTACGCTATGTAGCGATCACATTACTATGTGAAATATGCTACGCTATGTAGTGATCACACTATTTACTGTGAAATATGCTACGCTATGTAGTGATCACATTACTATGTGAAATATGCTACGCTATGTAGTGATCACACTATCTACTATGTGAAATATGTTACGCTATGTAGTGATCACACTATTGACTATGTGAAATATGCTATGCTATGTAGTGATCACACTATTTACTATGTGAAATATGCTACGCTATGTAGTGATCACATTACTATGTGAAATATGCTACGCCATGTAGTGATCACACTATCTACTGTGAAATATGCTACGCTATGTAGTGATCACATTACTATGTGAAATATGCTACGCTATGTAGTGATCACACTATCTACTATGTGAAATATGCTACGCTATGTAGTGATCACACTATTTACTATGTGAAATATGCTACGCAATGTAGTGATCACGTTACTATGTGAAATATGCTACGCTATGTAGTGATCACACTATCTTATATGTGAAATATGCTACTCTATGCAGTGATCACACTATCTACTATGTGAAATATGCTACGCTATATGGTGATCACACTACCATGGAAAATATGCTACGCTATGTAGCTGTCACACTATTTACTATGTGGAATACGCTACGTTATGTAGTGATCACGCCATCCATCACGCTAAATATCAAGTATTTGGATCAGAATCGCTTAAATACCCAACCCTACACCGAGAGCTACGGGTTCGATTCCTAAATAAAGTTAAGTCTGTGCACTCCGTATTTATTTATGATCTTGTATATTTGGAAAATTCCCTTCCAGGGCTGTCCTCTAGATTATAACTACATATACGAGTATATATATATATTGCTAGTGTTAGTAAAACGAGACTTTATATTCCACAGGATTCTTAAAAATAGACAGACGTTTGACAGAAACAGCTCCAAGGGTTGCAGCGTTACCCGGTTTATCAGCTCTACAAATTTGAAGAATTATTGACAGGAAAGAAGGAGAATAATTATCCAAATACCAATCGGTTTAGTCCAAACTGTAAAATAATGATTCTCTTTCTATTTCTCACCTTTTATTTTGCAATATAATTGGCTGACTTATCGTGAAAGCGGTAATATAATATAATTATGTTACTTGATGGCCAAGTTAACATTAATGTCCACAGACACTCGAATGGCCGAATTAGAATAGGGACATTCCACTACCAGGACGGTCGTCTGTTAGCATCAGCAAATTAATAATCGAATAGATCGGCAAAATAATAAATCGAACTAAATTATCCAACCAAAAAACAACAATATTCACAGGAAGGACAAAAGGACACGGTTGCCAACCTGTAAAAACGCAGTGACAGAAACTAAAAAAAGATCGGATTGGATTATGACGCGGCCGGGAGCAGCCGGGAGCATGGTGGTTGGACGTCGAGGGTAGATCGTAGGCAATATAAGCAAGCAAAAAATAATAGGGCGATCATTGTATCATTATATCTTGTATTATACTTTGTGTAAAAGTGTGGAAATAAAGCTATTGAGAGTGAAGAAGACGTGGCTGGTATTATTGTATTATTGTCAGGGTAAGCTTACACCCGTGATCATGAATGCTGTAAAGTATTCGAAACGTCGGGATAGTAGTAAAATCAAGTAAACGCGATAGATTCCGTAAACGAAGTTTTATTTCAAAAAGTGTAGGAATAGTTTCAAGTACCTACATATACATTCTACAATAAAATCTTATTAATTTTCGTATTTCCCAAGTTTCTGAGCGTTTCCTAATATTGTCTTATTATGTAGGTACCTACTATACTTAAATATTTACTTACGCGAACTACTAGCAAAACGCAGTTCTATTAAAGGACAGATAACTAAATTTAAAAACGTATACTAATTATTTGTGAATAAAGAAAAAGAGATTTTTAGTAGGGGCGGGAATCGAACCACGCATCTTTTCCAATCCGGGGAAGTGCTCTAAGCCACTGAGCTACCCTACTGACCTTTCGATCATCCCGAATTCTTAATCACATTTGTCTTACGACTAAACGGATATTGGATGCATGTAATGCTTGCCGGTAGATGGCGTTAGTCGTAAGACAAATGTAATTAAGAATTTGGGATGGTCGAAAGGTCAGTAGGGTAGCTCAGTGGCTTAGAGCACTTCCCCGGATTGGAAAAGATGCGTGGTTCGATTCCCGCCCCTACTAAAAATCTCTTTTTCTTTATTCACAAATAATTCGTACTTTAAAAAGTAGCGCAGCATGTCAATTGCTAAAATAAATAGATCTAAAATATTTGAAAAAATCGCGCCATCAAAAATAGTATGAATTTTAATTGCAAAATTAAACTTACTATATTGGATGCATGTAATGCTTGCCGGTAGATGGCGTTAGTCATAAAACAAATGTGATTAAGAATTTGGGATGATAGAAAGGTCAGTAGGGTAGCTCAGTGGCTTAGAGCACTTCCCCGGATTGGAAAAGATGCGTGGTTCGATTCCCGCCCCTACTAAAAATCTTTTTTTCTTTATTCACAAATAATTTGTACTTTAAAAAGTAGCGGAGCATGTCAATTGCTAAAAGAAATAAATCCAAAATGTTTGAAAAAAACGCGCCATCAAAATAGTATGAATTTTAATTGAAAAATTAAACTTACTATATTGGATGCATGTAATGCTTGCCGGTAGATGGCGTTAGTCGTAAGACAAATGTGATTAAGAATTTGGGATGATCGAAAGGTTAGTAGGGTAGCTCAGTGGCTTAGAGCACTTCCCCGGTTTTGGAAAAGATGCGTGGTTCGATTCCCGCCCCTACTAAAAATCTCTTTTTCTTTATTCACAAATAATTTGTACTTTAAAAATTAGCGGAGCATGTCAATTGCTAAAAGAAATAGATCTAAAATGTTTGAAAAAATCGCGCCATCAAAATAGTATGAATTTTAATTGCAAAATTTAACTTACTATATTGGATGCATGTAATGCTTGCCGGTAGATGGCGTTAGTCGTAAGACAAATGTGATTAAGAATTTGGGATGATCGAAAGGTCAGTAGGGTAGCTCAGTGGCTTAGAGCACTTCCCCGGATTGGAAAAGATGTGTGGTTCGATTCCCGCCCCTACTAAAAATCTCATTTTCTTTCTTCACAAATAATTTGTACTTTAAAAAGTAGCGGAGCAATTGACATCAATTGCTAAAAGAAATAGATCTAAAACGTATACTAAGACAAAATTTGCAAATTATCTGAATCATCCAGCATTGAACTTGCTGAGTTAGACATAAAATTAACTAAATTTCAAGGATTATCGAAAAGTTGTTCTCTCTGCCTACCCCGCAAGGCAAACTTGTGAGGGAAATGTTAAGCATCGTCAGTCTATAATTAAAAATGCGGATTCTGATTATCAGAGCGGCTTCCGGTTACCTAAAATTCAAATTTCAAAATTTCACGGTTCACATTTCCGTTGGTTGGAGTTTAGGGATACTTACGTCAGCTTGGTTCACATCGCCTTCAAGACATACATAAGTTTCATTATTTGGTTTCCTACCTAGAGGGCAATGCTGCTCGAGTGATATCGAACCTCGAGGTGTCATCGGCTAATTACAAGGAGGCTTGGCAGCTTATTTGCGAGCGGTTTGAAAATCTATAGCCGCTCCTCCCACCGTTGAAAAGAATACATTAAATAAAATTTCTTTCTTCTTATCATCTAAGCTTTGCAACCCAATAGGTCTCTGTGACGCTTGAATAAATGCCCATTTAGCATCGTCGGCTCCCCTATTATTGATTGCTAATGTATTTGAATTAAGGTCTTAAAACTCTCGTATTACAAAGGTCTATATATCTATTAAAATCCAATATTGTGTATGATTCCAATGAGAAAATCAAACATATATCGCGACCAACTTTTATTTAAAATGGAATTTAGTTGGCATTGTAAGTCATATATATATAATTATCTTTATTCGTACAAAACTCTATTTTAGTCATTGTTATTTGAGTTATCGCGCTGAAAACCAATGACCTCGTTTTATAATTCATTGAGAAAGTAAAATAAAATAACTTTACATTTTATATGTATTTATAGAGCTGCATCATCATTATATAGTATGATTCTCAATTGTTATAATTAAATTAACCTGGAAGAGACAAGGGAGGTGATTAGTTTTCTTACTACAATATATATCTAGCATCTATCTCTTAAGATTTAGCCAGCAAGGGCCTTAAATAAGATTTATCACTTGATTACCAAAACATTTCGTTTATTAACTTTTACAGTAACTTATAGCGCTTGTGTGTTTGTGTTCGTTACGATGTCGTGCAATAAATACTCAACTGATTAACATTATAATAATCGGCTACTTTGAAGAAAAGGATAAACGGCTAGCAGTCCTGGGGCACTGGACACCGCTAGAGCTAACCAGGGAGTGTCTTATCCTTTGTGCACGAATGAGTGAATGATTGGAAAGAGTCTGAGTGTGCGAGTGAGTGAGACTGTAATTATGGAGTATATATCATTTTACACAAATATTTATAAATATATAATACCAAAAAAATAGTTGTTGTTATTAAGTCAATTACGTAGGCTGCCGCCAGAGGTTGAATAAATAAACAAAATTAAAGTTAAATAAAACTATATTTTAAAATTAACTTATTACAATATTAATCATTTTTTAATTTTTTTTTAATTTAGGTGGGCAAAAATTTCCTACCGCACACCCCGCTGCCCGGGGAGACAACGGGGTAGTGTGAGGCTCTCACCCACTAAAAACCCACCGTGTACCACCCGCCCTTGCTACGGCGGATCACGAGTACCGCGCCGTTACGACCGCGATCCGCAGGCGGCAGCCCCTTCGGGCACCCTCTCTTGAGCGACGCCTCGCGCACTTGGGCGTCACACCTTCGCGGTAGGCTTCCGCGGACGGTAGGGTACTCCCCGACCCCACCGTTCGCAGCCTCGGCTAGGGCGGCATCAGGCGCAGGTAAGCGCGCGCACGCCGCCCCGCGCGCCGGCGGTGAATCGGGTCCGCGAAGGAGGATTCCTCCCGGGCCCTCTCCGCCACCTCCTTCCGCAAGATGACAGCCTCGCAGAAGGTGGCGACCGCGGTCCAGGCCCTGTCACTGCCAACCATCGCTGTGCATGTGCATGTGTATGGGTAATGGCGTTCGTGGGCTACCTATCATATTTGGGAATTTAACTCCTTGACTAATCTGTCCATGAGCAATATTATTTTTCTTTTCCGTAAAATTGCTATTTATTTGCTGTGAGTATAATGTATTCATTTTCTCGTGCACAAATTCTAAAGCTTGTTTGATGGTTTCCGGCCTCATGCAACGTATGCGTGATCCTAACGGATCTCTAAGACCATGTAGAACGCTTGTAAAGTTATTTTTTATATAAATTGCGTTTTGATTCAATTGTACTTTGCAAGTTCTCGTGCAAAGAGATATCCGTCATTATTGTACTAAATAAGCTTTGACATTTTTCATAAAATTCTTGCGCTGATGGACATAAAAGTGCTAGGTAATTGTACAAAGATGTCTCATCTCGTTGGTCTGCAAAGCTATTAATAGGAGCGCTACGAATACCTGCCCAATTTTCGGGTATTCCGTTACTATTGATTAAACGAGCCGCGGGCCCAGCTACTTTATTTAATATTCCATTTATAAGTGCAAGGTTACGCAACTGGTTTTTAGGGTTGCTATTAATAAATTCATTAACTAATTGGTCACAGAGCTTTATGAACCCGGTAAGAACATTTGAGTTTCCGTCAAATTCGGGAACTAGGCGGAGGGCCTTGAATACTGCTTCTACGTCCGACATGCTTGTACTGCTTAAAGAAAAAGAACTTAAACTTAAATCTCTACCTGCGTCTTGTAAACTACTTCTACTACTAATGCTATTTAACCTAGAGGTACCAGATTTCCTACGATGGAAAATTTTGGCGTTTAAAATATATACTTAAGGATAGAAAGGGCAGCAACCACAGAACGATTCTAAGGCACTCACATATACATTCTGGTTTCTTTCGCGTATCGATGTCTAGATACACCTCTGCTGCGGAGCAGCTCTCGTAGATTCTGGATACTCGTAATCGGTAGTCGCGCTAGGGCGCAAGACCTCGGTCCGATTTTTGGAGTAATCTTGACACGAAGGCAATACTATTCTCGATTTTCCTACCGACTGCGCCAATTACGTAGTCTGCCGCCAGAGGTTGGAAAAAAAGCCAAAATTTAATTTAAATAAAACTATATTTTCAAATTAACTTATTACAATATTAATCCTAGCCTAAAGTTAGTGCCGATCGTTCGATGTTAGAACAGAAAGTGTGGGAATAGGGGATTGCAAAAGAGACGATGACACCTCGAGCACGTTTCACTGACTTTGCGCCTCGTGGAAGTAGGTGTCCCAATATTCCATGTAATGAGGTTATTGGTATCAGCGATTACTGTGAGAAGATAATGTATGTAACAAGTCCATTTTTTATTGTTTTATTAAATTAATATTATCTAAACACATGGTAGCCGTGTGGAGCCGGCTTTAGAATTGTCCCACCCCTCTCTACCCACGGGAGTCGTAAGAGCTGACTGAGGGAATACCGGAGGAGTGGGCAGCAGCACTCCATCGAGTATTAACAACATCCACTGCGATCGCCAACCCGCCTGCCAAGCGTGGTGATTACGGCATTATCCCCCATGATGGGACCGCTCGTTGTGGCATTCTCTTGGGGAGGCCTATGTCAAGCAGTGGACGTTGAAAGGCTGATGGATGGATGGAAACACATGTATCTACTTATTATCTACTTTCATTTGTAACTACGTAATTAGGTACATAATAATATCTTAGGTCGTTCATCTGCTAAGGACACATACTCAAGTAATGTTTCCACAATAGATTTTTAAAGCCTTTTTAGTAACACCCTCCGTAGTTACTTGTAATCCTACTACCTACTGGTAATTCATTTAAAAGTGTGGGAGTCAACCATTGCCGTGTGCGTCGGCCAAAATCATTGGTAATTTTGGGCACTTTATATTCATTTTTGTGCGCCAATTTACGCGCTGGTTGGCTATATACTCTTTCAATCTTATGCTGTCCTAAAATTATAGTAAGCTTTACTTTTTTTTTCCACAGGTAAAATTATTTAATCGGAAATCTACCATAAAGAGCCTTCCATAAGCGACCACAGGGACTTCATTCATAAAAGAATCTGTAACTTGTCTTTGTTAATGTAATCTGATGATAAATAGTTACCGTAGCTTTAGAGGCTTGTAACGCCAAGGTTGTGACTAACGTGAGGTTAGAAAAGGGGTGATGGAGAGGTGATTAGAAAGTGTTTGGACCTTCAGCGCTCATACTCGCCAAACCTATGACGACAATACGGATACCTACAGTCATTTGACGCCGATATGCCGAGATTTGGTGCTTCCTCGGCTAAGCCCGCCCATCGATGTTTTAAATCAATGAGGCTGTAGAGTACATATTCTTAATGATTGTCTCATTATTTATCTGTACGCACGTCTTGTTTACTCTTAGCGATAGACATACGCATTTTTTACGTTAATTATGTATCTTAAAAAAACTTCTGTCGTTGATTTGCAAAGTTTGCACACTTACACTGGGTCAGCGTGGTAGACAAAAATCTACATTCTTCTCATTCTGAGTTGATACCTATGCTCAGAAGTGTAACACAAATGGGTTGTATAAAAAAAATAGTCTTCCATTTTAAGTTAATTCTATTTTCTTTAAATATTCACAAAATAAATTGTTACCTATTCGTTATTTGTGACCGATAGCGTTATTTTTTTCTAGCTTAAATATATTATATATTAGTCTTTTCTTGACCTAAATTCCTGATAGTGTACCGGGTATATAAGCGTAATTTTGTTCGTAAGAGGCACTGTACAGGGTACCCGTCTTTTAAAGTACTAACGACTATACCAGTAGACGAAATAACACAATTGAAGAAATGGATTTTAAACTCTTGGGTATTTTGTGTTTCTACTTTATAATTATTTCTACGGAAGCTGCGCCTATTAGTTCTGTGAGTATTCTTTTTATTAATTTGCACCATGTCTTGGCTCTCAAAAACTTTGGTTTGACTTTTTTGATCATAATACGCAAATATTTATGTTACCAATAAAATAACAATTCGCGCATAGATGCTGGTATGTTATGAAAATGTTTTTTTTTATAAAGGTAACATAGAAATGGTTAGAGAATGCATAAATTCACTTATTTTAACACACTTTTATTAAGGTCCAGTTTTTACTGCAAGCAACGAGATCCCAAAGACGCAGTGAAAGCCCTCTTCTAAAAAAAAATCTTAAAAGTAACTGAGTATGTCAAGTGCCAAAATACAGATCAATATATTAAAAAAAAATCCTTACTGGTGCTTCTCAATTTATGTTGGAGCTCAGGAATGGTTCCCAAGGACTTGAAAAGCGCAGTCATCGTGCCCTTGTTTAAAAACAAGGGGTCACGTTATGACTGTGCAAACTACAGAGCCATAAGCTTGACCAGTTTGGCAGCCAAAGTGTATGGTGAGATTGTTGAAAGGAGAATGAGGATGGTATCTGATGAATTTATGTGTGTGTAGGCCAGTGGATTTTCTGCAGTTTTGTGGATTTGGAGAAAGCCGTGTCAAATAACACGGTTGTACGAAAGGAACTTTGGAACATTTTCCCGGAGTATGGTATCAACGCATGAAGGAATTTCGCCCTGATTTAATGTATATATCGGCGTTAAACAGGGATGCGTTCTATCAGCCAGACTGTTTATCATATATCAAGATAAATGTCTACTAAGGTCGAATGAAATTAATGTGGCATTTCAAATGGGCGGCTTAGTGATTAACACTGATATATGCAGACGGTACGGTCTTATTAGCGTAGTCCGCGACTGACCTGCAAACGCTAGTTGACGTAATTACTGAAGATTGTAAGAAAAGGGGCCTACGGGTGAATGTGGGCAAAACCAAAATAATGGTTGTTGAAGGAGGAGAAGTTAGAACTGATGTTAGAGTATCAATAGACAATGGTGTGCTAGAACAAGTGGATGAATTTGTATATCTTGAGTGTAGATACAGTCAGGATGGAAGGTACACCACTTATATAGAGGGAAAAGTAAATGCGGGCAATAGAGTGAACGGAGCATTGGGACAACTACTCGGCAGCCATCACTTCAGTCAGAAGGCACGTATTGCAATACACAACGCAGTGTTTGTCCCAACGTTATTATATGGAAGCGAGAGTTGCATATGCAAAAAGGGGCATGAGAGTAAAATCAATGCGGTGTGGAGTGAGGCTGACTGACTGCATTCGTAACGACGACGTAAGAAAGCGATTAGGTATGAAAGAGAGTATTGGTATAGAGATGCGAAAGGCAATGCTCCGATGGTTCGGACATGTGGAAAGAATGCCGGACGTGCGACTGGTTAAGAAGATATACAATGCGAAAGTGGAAGGATGCAGGTGCAGGAAGAGACCGAGACTCACCAACCTAGACCAAATCGGTCATGTATTGAAGGTAGGCAACCGGCGAGTGTATGAAGAGAATTATGAATGTTGAGGAAACGAGCGATGTATGCAAAAATAGAGCCTTTTGGCAATTTTTTATTTCTGCTTACCCAGTAAGGGAGATGGCGTGATAAGTAAGTAACTAAGTAAAATATTAAAAAAATCGCACCATGGATTAGTATGAATATAATTGCTAAATTAAACTTATTATTTAAATATTTTATATGTTTTTTAGCATTTGACATGCTTCGCTATTAAAGTTAACACAAAGTGTGAAAATGTGAAATCGAAAATAACAGTCACGAGCAGGATTTGAACCTGCATCTCCTGGAATACCTTCCCAAACCCTTTGCCAATTCAGCAATAGTGACAACTGCTCGGGAAGTCGGGACTGCGAATTTCGATTTCGACTTCTGACAGATGGCGGAAGCGTCACCCAAGACGTTAAGAATGAATGTGTTATCGAAATTCGCAGTCCCGAGCAATTAACACGATTGATGAATTGGCAAAGTATCTGGGACGGAGCAACTTTGAAACTAGTGCTCAATTTTTTGGCCATATAATTAAACATCTGAATGAACCGAATTTAAATCACTTGATTATCCAATAAATAAAACAATTACAAAACATTCGCAATAAATTCAATTATTTTAGATTAAAAGTAGGTACACGTCGATATTATCATTTTCAGCCAAAATCTCAGTTAAGGTATTTTACGTTTACCACCGAAGGAATGTAACATAGTTCTAGTGGCCCGTCAATAAAGGCAGTGAGACGGCACACGGCGGGTTTCTTTAGTAGGTGAAGGCCCCACACTACCCTGTTGCCCCGAACGACGGGGTGTGCGGTTAGGAATTTTTTTTCGGTATTTTACGTTTTATTCTTCCAAAACGCTGCAACGCTGTTGGTGCAAATGTCAGCAGCAGCTCTCGCTAGTTACTAAACTAGCGTCTGACATCCAAAGACAGCAACATTATGTGCGGCTTGATCGCTGAGACCACGAGCAGTGTGCCTAACATCTGATAACATATTATTTTCTTTTTACAGGCTGCGCTGGCTAGTCTCGCAGGTTAAACAAGTAAACCATGCTCAACGAGAAAAATGCTATCTCCTTCGCACGAAATTTCTTATTCCAATGTAAAGTCAAAATTGTTTGAGTCTTCTTTTTGTCTGTTTATGTCATGGCACATTTTTCACTTTCCGTACATGTGTGTTTTATGTTATTTTAAATAAAAGTCACTATATGTATAGTCATTGTAGGTATTTTTATTACTAAGTTCAACTGGTTAAGGTCAATTTTAGGATTAATTAAATAAATGAATGCTGTTTCAAAAATTACCCGTAAGTACACAAATGTGACAAATCACAAGTAGATTTATTCTTAGCTAAGAAGTACTTACTATAAGACTGCCTCACTCACCAGTAGTTTAGGCAACACACAACTACTCAAACACCTTGGAAACTTGGGTGGGACGGAATGAGGCCATTTCTAAGCGAGTAGCGAAGTGAAGGATGACAGGATAAGTATAAAAAAAGCTGGTGTTCATAAGATTTTAATAAAACGAGGTTTTAATTTTTCACAAATAATGTTCTAGAAACTGTGTTTTTAAGGTTTACAGTAAATCATTTAGAAATGTAGGATTTAGTTAGAAGAAACCCAAACAGAAATTACTGTAATTAAAATAATATAGCGGTCATCAACATTTCATATTTTATAAATCCCTCGTTTGAAGTCATTTGGAATCGGAAGCCATTATTTGGAATCCTCACGAAGCAAAATATATCCTTAGGGCGGAAAAATACAGAACCAATTAACTAGTTTATTTAAATTTAAAACTATACGGAGTGTATCTGATGTGTCCTTTGATGTGCCTACCCGAGCCTGTTCTGGTGGTCGTGGTCTAGTAGGTGCGGCTGAGCGTGCGCCGTGACTCGTCACTGGTGTGCTACGTGTGTACGGACAGCTGGCATACCGCTACTTGCTGTCGGCGTGCGACGGTAAAAGATAGGTGCTCAAGATAGCTCCCATGTCTCGCGCTATACAGCTTATAAATTTAATAGAAACGAAGAAGTCTATATATAGAATTGCAGGTATTAATTAAATAATGAGAATGAGTTTATATAAATTAATATTTCATGAATTTGTGTACATACCAATTGTAACCATCTAGAAACTGAACAAAAAGATATATCATCAGTCTGATGCCGTGTTTAACAGATACGCTATCTATGACCACCGTCGCCGTGCTGCGAGCAAAAGCTAGCCACTTTTAATATAAATACGTCACTTTCTGACACAACAATATATAAGAACCTTAATTTTCTTTGATCAACAGTAGGCTATGTCCTTACAATATAGTGTATCCCAAATTTTGTGTAGCTCAGTTAAGTAGATACGGTGTCAAAGCTAACGAACAAAAACAAACAGACAAACAATCAAACTCACTTTCATTATTATTAGTATGGACTAGTAAAACTTCATTGCTATAAATAATAACATTTATTATAATAAGGCAAAATAATAACTGAAACCCCAGAAAATTTATTTATTTATTTATTTTATAGACTCACGCCTTTTTCTCAGAGGGGTAGGCAGAGACAACGGATTTCTACTTGCCACGATCCTTGCTCACCTTTTTTGCCTCATTCACTGTTATTATATTCCTTATATATGCACGTCGGTTAAGGGTACTTCTGACCTGACCTTTCTCGAGAACTTCTGTGATTTAATCAGAAAACGCTCGACGAGGTCCACCCTTCCCAACTGCACCATTCACACTCGCTATATGTCGCCCCAGAAAAAGGAACTGATAATGATATTATAATGACTTACATAGGATACCAGGAACTACTTAGTCTCCACAGTAAAAAAGGAACAGCAGTAGTTGGATTTTATCACAAATGGACATATATTATCAATAAAAAAAAAATCAATCAATTCTAAAGCCCGCCCCACACGGCGTTTAAGATATGCCACTCATTAAAACGATTATTGCCTGTCGGCAATGGTCGAGTACCTCTGGGGCTACATACTAGCAGGCCGTAGTCGGTAGTAGGCAGCAGCACTCCCTCGAGTATTAACAACATCCACTGCGATCGCCAACCCGCCTGCCAGGCGTGGTGATTACGGCACTATCCCCCATATGAGCGAAACACCTGTAGTGGCGTTCTCTTGGGGAGGCCTATGTCCAGCAGTAGACTTCGAAAGGCTGATGGATGGATTAGGTACAAGAATTTATGAAAAAATATTTATTTGGAATTTTTCTTCAGAAATCTCCCGGGAAACTGAAATCCTGTGGATGATTGAACACACACCTAACACTGTTTAATATTTTCAAATCGAATTTTTACTTATGAGCTGACAGTTCTGCTGTGACATGTTTACATTTTTTTCATTTACTAAAATTTTTCCGTAGAAGATTACCCACCGTTCTGAAGAAAGTTGTGGAAAATGTCTCATTTAAGTATCTCTGCACAGAATAAGTATTCGATTACTTAAAGGTTTGCTTGATTGCTAAATATTTTATTAAAAATGTAATTTATATTCAGGGTGATGCTGGTGCCACATGTGGTCTAACAGATCAGCATTCGGTACCGGCATCCTCTGATGACATTAGTATGGATGAAGTTGAATGGGCGATTAGAAGTTTGAAAAATGGTAAGGCAGCGGGTATTGTTATGGTGTCTGCTAAGATAATAATATTTTAATAATATTAATAATACAATACAATAATATATATTTGTTTTAAAAACTTAATAGCAAAATGCAGTACTTAACTATTACATATGAGCAGCTTAATACTATGAGTTTTACATAATAACAGAGCGTCTATAAATCGCGTGTTTTTCTAGTAGCATGTAAATTACTGTGTCGGTTTTAAAAATTATCTCACAGGCACTTAAACTAGGCCGTAGCCTGTAATATAAGCACCAAAGAGACAACTCTTTCATCCTCAAGAATTGCGTGAAAGACTTACCTAATAATAAAATTACATAAGCGGACGCTTTTTACGGTGCGCAGGCGTGTGCATGTGTGGTTGTTAAAGTTGTTATTAGTGAAGATAAGTACATATAGCCATATTTAACTGAAAGTGGTGTGTGTGTGTGTGAGAGAGAGAGTGTGCGTGTGTGTGTGTGCGTTTGTTTACCTATATCAATGTTAAAGTTTATTAGATATAATTAATTATACTGAAGTTGTGCTCGTACTATTTAAGTATACTTACAAGGTTTTCTGTTTCAATATAGTTTAAGTTGTGAAACCATTTCGTGAGTGAGAGTTTGTAGTTATAAGTATTAAGATGGTATAATTTAATTCTCTTATTTATTTTGTTATAAAGATAACCACCGAGAAAGCATGAAAATTTGTGTGTATAAAACGTTTTGAACCTAGGTATCACAAATAAATTATAATCCCTGCGTTTAGTTACAGTGCTACGAATAATAGCCTTATCAAGATTTTTGTGGTATCGTATTAGAAGTCTTTGTATAAATAACTTTCTTACAGTTAATACTTGACAGTCTTGGTATAAAGAGGTGGTGGGGTAAGTAAAAGAGCGAAAGTTGCTTACTTTTAGAATAGCTCTTTGAGCACGTTCTAGGCAAAGCAGATGACTCTTTGCAGCTCCTCCACAAGAATCAATGCAGTAAGTGATAAGCGATTCACATAAAGTATTATTTTGATGAGCTTCGGATTAGCAATATAACGAATATTTTTAAAAATGGCTATTAATTTACGTAGCCGCGTTGCTAATGTTTTAATGTGTGGTACAAAAGTTAAAGTACTGTCAAAATAATTCCTAAGTATTTGATGCTATCTACCCTAGCAATACAAGTACAAGAGCAGGACACATTCGCAGCAGATGGTAATGTTTGGCATGAATGAGCATATAGAGTTTGTGATTATGCTGAGGTGGTTGAGTAGATTTTAGCATGGTTAATGAAAGGTAGTTAGTCTTACTGGCATTTAAGGTAATATTATTTTGTAGCCACTTGAGGACTATGTCAAGACGATGTTATGTTGCGAACATTGAAAGACCTTATCCCAACTTTTCTCCCAGAATAAACAAACAGTATCGTCAGCGAAAGTTATGATATCGCAATTTTTTATGTTTAAATCATATAACTGGTTTATGTAGATCAGGAACAATGATGGGCCAAGGGTACTTCCCTGGGGTACCTGATGGGTTATTTTTTGAGGAGAACTAACGCTATCCGCAATCCGTGTAGTTTGAGTTCTATCAGTTAAATAGTCTCTAAAAAGTTTTTAATTAAGTACCTCTTACTCCCACATTATCAAGCTTTTTTTAATAGAAGTGGAATCGAGACGGTATCAAAGGCCTTGGCTATATCAAGAAAAACAGCTATAAATTTGTAACCAGCATCCATTTTTTTAGTGACCGCGTCAGTAAATTTATAAACTGCATCAGCAGTAGACTTTGCTTTTCTAAAACCGAACTGGTTGTCTGATATGAGCTTCTGTGTTTCTAAATACCGTGTAAGTTGTTTGTTTAATATATGTTCAAGAATTTTGGAGAGCGACGAGAGAATTGAAATGGGTCTATAGTTACCAATGAGACCTATGTCACCACTTTTGTAAATAGGAGTAATGACAGATTTTTTAAAAGCATCAGGGAAAACGCCCTTACGTATAGCAAGATTGCAAATGTGTACGATTGCATCAACAAGAACTTCTTTGTTCTGTTTTAGTACCATTGAGGAGAATCCATCCCAGCATTCCACAGAATTCGTACTTTTAAGTGAGTTAATAACTGTCAGAACTTCCTGTTTATCTGTCTCCAAAAGGACCATAGAATTCACAGGGCCACAAGTTGGCTCATGATTGATATAGGATTTTAAGTTATCAGTAAGATCCCGACCTACACTTGCATAATACTGATTTATGCCATTCAACGATAGATCTGATTTTTTACTAATTGTAAGAGTTTATCGTGGCATTTTGGTTTTGTTCTTAGGTTAGTAATCGAGTTTATTACTTCCCAAGTTTTTTTAATACTTATCTTACCTGCCTTTTCGAGTTCAGATTTTTGATACTGATATTTTATTTTTTTTAGCAGTGCACAGCAAAAATTTCTGTATCGTCGATAAGTAACCTTTAAATCAAAATTATTTGGGTCCTTTTTTGTTCTCGTATGCATTCGGTCGCGGTTTTTCAAGCATCGTAAAATGCCCGAGGTTATCCAAGGCTTTATAGGGGTTTTATGTCGTGATATTTTACCGGTATAACTGTTTAATCTTATGACTCGAGTTAATATATTAATTAGAAATTCAGTGGCTTCATTAGGGTCACATATGCAGAAAATGGGTTTAAAATCATAATTAATTAAATCTTTAGTAATTCCTTGATAGTTAATTTTGGTGTAGGATTTTCTAATAAATTTTTCGCGACGTTTTGTGTCAACGGTTAAGAGAATGGTGTCATGATCTGTTATACTATTTTTAATGATTAACGCTGTGCAAGAATATTTAGTTTTTACGAGTACATGGTCCAAGCAATTATTTAGCCTTGTTGGGATGTAGAGGGTTGGAAGAAGTCCGTAATAAGAAGTTAAGTTTAGGTAATGTGTTGAATGAGAATCCGTATTATTGGCTTTAATGTCTATGTTAATTTCACCAACCAGAACTATGTTTTTATTTTTATCTAATGAATCAAACAAAGTATTTAGAGATTTTATAAATGTAACCGTATTTTTGAAAGCAGGAGGTCTATAAATAGATATAAGCGTCAGTGTATTTTATATGGTAGACACGAGGCAGTTTGCCTCTTGAAAGTTAGGTTCATAAGTCTTATGACAGAGGTCATTTTTTATGTAGATAACAATACCGTAGCTTTTATTATAGCTAGTTTTCGAGTACGTTGATGAGTAGTTATCAAGTTCGGGCAAATATTGATTACAAGACAGCCAACATTCAGTCAACACAATGATATCTGGTTCTGTATTAATCCTGACTAGCAAACATAGGAATTCCGAAAGATTATGACCTATGCTCCGTATATTCTGAGTAATTATTTGGTTGCACCTATTTTATTACGAATATAATTAATGCAGTTTTCTGGCTCACAAATATATGTCTTAAATAAATTTAAATCATCCAGATTGGATATCGTAGATTCTATATTATCATCCATTAGAGGAACGGGTATATAAAATATAGCTGCAAACGAGTAGTCACATAAGTTACAGTTTGCAAAGATTGATTCCGTATTTTGAAATTTTTATATAGTTTTTTTGCTAGGCATAACCGATCGTTTAAATTTTTGCCAACATAATCAGATCGGATAACAGTAGATAGCCGAAAGCACAAAGATACCTTCCAAGAACTGATAGAATCACTAGAATACTATAATATATAAGTGCAATAAGTATACTATAACGATGTCTGAATATATCGCGAATATTATAGGTTTTCGTGAAAAAATTATGTTATAATGTGCAGAATGTGTAAAATATAGCATGTAAGTATAAAAGTTATTTATTAGATCATGTGTAATATAAGAATTTGGTGTAAACATGTAGTTAATTGAGTACAATCCAATTTGTGCGTAAAAAATGTTGTAGTTCCACAATCACAAACACAATATCTCGCCAAGCAAACAACTTACTTTCTAGGAATTTAAATAAGGTAGTGAGACAACGAGATAAAAAATAATACAAAATTAATATCGTGTATAAAAAAAAATAATGATAAAGTACAGTAAGACTTAATTATACCAAGAATGTGAACTGCTTTACGCAGTCATGTTTTCTTCAGAGCCAGTAAGTCTTCCTCATTTTTTATTAATAGTCGAGTGCTGCCATAAATTTTCTTTATGTAGATATTACCTCTTCTAGTCCAGCAGTATTTATACTGAAGTGTTTTTGCAGTTTCGCGAGCCATAGCAAATAGCTTACGATTTTTGTTTGTGAGACTCTCAGCTATAAATATCGGCTTTGCAGGATTTTCAATACCGATATTCAATGTTGATAATATACTGTATGGGTTTTTTTTGGTTAAAATATTTTATTCCATTTAGTAATCTTGTTTTTAGTCAAAACACTGGTCAAATCAGTTATAATTGTAGAAGAACCTGTTTTCGATGTAATTCTGTAAATATCTCTGATTTCGTTGGTCTGTATTATTAAAGGAATTGCATATTTTTGAAAAAAAAATCGTATTAATCTTGGTGTGTTTCTTGCTTTACTTGCTTGGATACATTACGAAATTCAATGACTGTGAATTTGGCCTTTTTTTGTAAATCGTCTACTTGGTTCTCAAGTGTTTTTATATAGCTCAGTATTTGCTTACGTTCACATTCCATTTCAAATAGTTTTCCTCTGATATCTTCATATTGAGAGGATATGAATTGAATTGATCTCTCAAGTTCATGGCAGGTTGCTTGGACACTGGAATTTTGTTTCTTTAGTTCAGCGATGTCTGAGCATAGTTTAGTGAGAGTACTATCCTGATCTTTTTTCCAGTTCATTAACATTTCCAATAATTCTTCCTTTAATGAGCTATCTTGAGACTGAACCTCCAGTTCCTTACGGGGCCTTTTAGTTTTCCTACCGATGAAACTAGATGGAGCTTCCAAATCGAGGTTACAAATGTCATTCTCAGATGATACATGGGATACAACACTGAATCTGCCAGGTGGAGTACGAAGCGTTGATGCAGCCATTTTACTTTTTAAGTAGATTCTTATTGAATAAGTTCACAGTTACAGTGGTCATTTAACATATGATAGCGTGAACACGGGGACCGGTTTATTAGCACGAAATAAAATAAAATTATTTAAACGAACTGCTGTGCACACGACTGGTCGCTGCGACGGTCCACGCGAAAGTCCCAATGATCAAGCTTGGAGCCTCATGTGTCTGGGAATTCTTCCTGATGCTTCTCAATTTATGTTGGAGCTCAGGAATGGTTCCCAAGAACTGGAGAAGCGCAGTCATCGTGCCCTTGTTTAAAAACATGGGTTCTCGTTATGACTGTGCAAACTACAGAGCCATAAGCTTGACCAGTTTGGCAGCCAAAGTGTATGGTAAGATTATTGAAAGGAGAATGAGGATGGTGTCTGATGAATTTTTGTGTGAGGCACAAGAAGGTTTAAGGTGTGGAAGGGGATGCATGGATCAAGTGTTTTCTCTGCGCAACATTGTGGAGAAGCATCTGGCTGTAGGCCAGAGGGTTTTCTGCAATATTGTGGATTTGAAGAAAGCATTTGACACGTTTGTACGAAAGGAACTTTGGGACATTTTGCCGAAATATGGTATTAACGGTAGACTGCTACAAGCGGTGCAGTCCAACTACATGGACTGCAGAGCTTGTGTGCGGCTGGATGATGGAATGTCACCCTGGTTTGATGTCAATATCGGCGTTAAACAGGGCTGCGTTCTATCAGCCAGACTGTTTATCATATATATGGATAAATGTCTACAAAGTTTGAATGAAATGAATGTGGGAGTTCAGATGGGCGGCTCAGTGGTGTCTCTGCTATATGCAGACGATGCGGTTTTATTTGAGCGCAGTCCGCGGCTGACCTGCAAACCCCAGTCGACGTAATACAGAAGATTGTAAGAAAAGGGGCCTACGTGTGAATGTGAGCAAAACCAAAATAATGGTTTTTGAAAGAGAAGAAGCCAGAACATATGTTAGAGTAGCAATAGGAAATGGTGTGTGTGACAAGTGGATGAATTTGTATATCTTGGATGTGGATTCAGTCGGGATGGAAGGTACACCACTGATGTAGAGAGAAGAGTGAATGCGGGAAATAGAGTGAACGGAGCATTGGGACAACTTCTCGGCAGTCATCACCTCAGCCAGAAGGCACGTGTCGCAATACACAACGCAGTGCTTATCCCAACGTTATTGTATGGAAGCGAGAGTTGGGTATGCAAAAAGGAGCATGAGAGTAAAATCAATGCGGTCAAAATGCGATCTCTGCGGAGAATCTGTGAAGTGAGGCTGACTGACCGCATTCGTAACGACGACGAAAGAGAGCGAGTAGGTATGAAAGAAAGTATTGGTGTAAAGATGCGAAAGGGAATGCTCCGATGGTTCGGACATGTGGAAAGAATGCCGGACGAGCGACTGGTTAAGAAGATATATAATGCGAAAGTGGAAGGATGTAGGTACAGGGGGAGACCGAGACTCACCTACCTAGACCGGTCATGTATTGAAGGAAGGTGGAGTCAGGAGTCTCCGAAACCGGCAAGCGTGTATGAAGAGAGTTATGAATGTTGAGGAAGCGAGGGATGTATGCAAGAATAGAACCTCTTGGTACTCTATGCTCTCTGCCTACCCCGCAAGGGAAATGGCGTGATGATAAGTAAGTAAGTATAATAGGATAGGAGGGGTAGAATCATTCTTTTCACTCGTCATTTTTGCCGTTGCGATCTTGCAGTGAATTAAGATTTACATAAATTAAGTTTAATCATTCGAGCAAAAACACTATATCTGTATAATTAAATAACTGACGATTACTGTTATTGTGGATATGTTCCAGAAAAAACCCAGAGAACAGCAGTATCGAGCGGCGTGTTGATATATACCGCGTTCGCACAAATAACATAAGACATAAAAAGAGCTCCTGGGGTTTTTTTGTTTCCTGTTCAATCTTCTTCCGGCTTTTCCTACGCACGTTCGAGTATTCCGTTCCGTATACTCTTCGGCCGGATACGCCGGCTTGCAGAAATGCCCCCGGAACCGCCTGCTTCTCGCCTCTCCTCTCTCCGGGTCCACGCGGCGGAAAGACCGAACATAAGAAGAGTGCCCCCTAGGTTACAATCCGGGGAACCCCCTGTGTTGTGAACCTTCCCCCTGCTTTCTTATCTCTGTTTTTTTTTGTATACTAAATAATTCTTATTTTATTTAAATTTAACTTTATTCTAATGCGATTGTAGTTTTTGTTTTTATTTAATTATATTCCTTAATTTTACTGTTTTTTTACTTCTTATTTCAATTGTTAGGGATTCCCCGTAAACCACCGAAGTAATGTAACATAATTCCAGTGGCCCGCCAATAAAGGTGGAGAGACGGCATACGGCGGGTTTCTTTAGTGGGTGAAGGCCCTACACAGGGTAGTGCCCTGTTCGTTGCCCCGAACGACGGGGTGTGTGGTTAGGAACATTTGTTCCCGCTTTGACAAAAAAAAAGGGGATTCCCCGTAACAACTGGGTCAGCGTGGTAGACAAATATCTACATTCATCTCATTCAGAGAGGATACCTATGCTCAGAAATGTAACAGAAATGAGTTGTACAAATAAATGAAACTTCAATTTTAATTAATTCTATTTACTTTAAATATTCACAGAACAAATTATTACCTATTCGTTATTTGTGACAGATAGTGTTTAATTTCTCTAGCTTAATTTAAATTACTCTCTTCTTGACCTAAATTCCTGATAGTGTACAGGGTATATAAGTGTAATTCGTAAGAGTCACTAGCATACCCCGTCTTTTAAAGTACTGGCGACTATTACCATTTCACGAAAAAATATAAATTGAAGCAATGTATTTCAAACTCTTAGCCCTTTTGTATTTCTAATTTATAATTGTTTCCACGGAGGCTGCGCCTATTAGTTCTGTGAGTAATATTTTTAAGGAGATGGTCTTAGCTATCAAAAACTTTGGTTTAGCTTTTTGGAATCATAATACGCAATTATTTATGTTACTTTTTCTTATAAATTGAAGTAGTTTTGATGTTGTTTTGAGACTCAAAAGAAGAATATACTCTATCCATCCATCCATCCATCAGCACGATGGATTATCTCATATATACTGGCATGGCGTGGTATTCTGCCTGCACTTTTTCTGCATGATAAGCCATGGTGTCCGAGACTATCGACGGCCTCTCCACAGTGAGAGTGATGGTAACACACGGGGTTCCTAAACGGAGACAAGCTGCAGTCCGGAAAGTTGTGTTGGACGACGGATGCAATATATCTTTCTTCCCCAACAGTTCGGGTCGTTGAGGAATGTGGCCTACCCATTATCGCTTCAGTGTGTTACTATGTGTATATGTGTATTATATCGGTCTCTCTGTTCTGCTATGGATCTCAGCTCTAGCTCAATTCAGTATCGGCCCAAAATCTCATTTGTAGTGTATTACTTGTCGTCATTCAATATAATTAGAAAAGTCTTTAAAAACACTTGAACGCTGGTGAATTTAATGTCGGCTCTCACTAGTTACCAAACTCGCGTCTGACATAGCAAAACAGCATCATTAGACCAAGAACAGTGTTACTAAGATGTGATAATATATTATATTTTTGCATGCTGGGATGGCTAGCCTCGCGGGTGGAAATGTGGGTTAAACAAGGAAGACATGATCAAACAGGACAATACTATTTCCTCAGCGCAAAACCTCCTTATTCGATTGTGAAATTAAAATTCTTTGAGTCGTCGTTTTGTCTGTTGGTTTGTGTAATGACGTGATCCTCAATTTCTGTGCATACGTGATTATTTATTTATTTATTTTAGTAGGTAAACCAACAACATATATATAAAGCGAATTACATTAGCGGCAGCCGAAGGATCGAAAAAAAAAATTACTTCTAAAACTATTTAATTAATTAGAAATTACAAAAAATTTTATTAGCCTAATCTATTCGAAGTATGAATATTGAATGCTTAAAATTATGTTGAAACTAAATAAATTGAGTACATGACGATTGCAGCGTTAGCTCCCGATTTCCGGCGACGCGGCAGCGTCGAAACACTACTTGCGCAATTGATGTTTTCTATAATAATTATACTGCTGCTGAATCCGTGGTCTGCCTATGGTATTAATTTGTAACATCTACCCCCGTAGATCTGCGACTATTTTAGAACGCTGAGTGAAAATGGTGCTGGGATGTTCTCTGGGGTTTCTTGATTCTTTGTCTTCTCTTCCTGGGTCACCTTCTTGCTGTAATGATGCTGTGGGGATGTGATCTTTGCTCAGACATGAGCGACGGTTAATCAGTGTGCTTATGATGAGTAAAGCTGCTACTATTATCATGACGTAAAATGGTATAGTAGTATGATATAGGACGTCTGAGTTTGTCTTCACAATTTGCAGTGGCGTCTCCAATTGTACTTTATTCTGAATGCTGTGCAGACCTCGCAGATCTATTGAGTTAAGACTGGCATGCTTTGGGACAGCGTTTACTTGCATCTCAGCATTAAATGGAATATCAATTAATTTCAGGGGCTGGCCATGTAGCTCGTCGTTTTCGTTCATGACAGTGAATTCTGTAGTTTGCAGGTAACAGTTGATCGTGACAAGACAACTCCCGTTTAGTGATATAAAGTCCTCTCCTCCGCATACTATCTGTACTTTAGTTGGATGTGGGAGAGATAATACGTAATGTTGGTTATCTAACTTCTCCATTGCCTCTATAGTTAATGAAATTGTTATGAACTGGCAGGAGTCATACAAAGCTCATGATGAGCTATTGAACGCAATCCGGGCTGACACGCATCTGGTGCGAGGTTTGCTTCTCACAGAGATACCAACTCCCAACCTTCGGGCATTCAGCCTCCATGTACATGAATATATATATGTTGATTGCAATAAAAGAATAGGAAGGTACAAGGGCTTGTCGGTTTCCATTGGGTGCTATAGCTAGTCTAAATATATTAAAATAATCTTTAGAAATTACGGGGAATTTAAAAACCATTACTATTAGTTTTTTATTTTTTTATGCCGTGTGGGGCCGGCTTTAGAATTGTCCCAACCCTCTCCACCCATGGGAGTCGTAAGAGCCGACTGAGGGAATACCGGGGGAGTTGGCAGCTGCACTCCCTCGAGTATTAACAAAATCCACTGCGATCGCTAACCCGCCTGCCAAGCGTGGCGATTACGGCACTATAATAAATAATAATAATAATAAATATTCACGGACATTTTCACACAACGTCCTCTGGTCCCAAACTAAGCTTAACGCTTGTGCTATGGGTACCAGATTACGGATATAATACATATATTACTTTTTTTTTGTAAATACATACATATAATAGATAGAAAACACCCAGACGCAGTACAAATATCTGTGTTCATCACACAAATAATTGTCCTGAGTGGGAATCGAACCCACGACCTCGTGCACGGAAGTCAGTTACACTACCGACTACGCCACGAGGCCCGTCGCTATCCCCCATATGAGCGAAACACATGTTGTGGCGTTGTCTTGGGGAGGCCTATGTCCAGCAGTAGACGTCGAAAGGCTGATGGATGGATGATGGATGATTCGTTTTTCGAAGAAATATGAACTGGGGATGATTATATCATAGTACTGTCTTAACTAAGATCTCATCTTTATTATAAATTACGTCTAACTTATCTAATATAGACGTTTCAATGTCTATCATTGAGCGGTGCATACTCGAAATATGAGTGAAAGCTAATGTATTTTCTATTCTAATTATTTCTAACCTTAAATCTTCTACGTTTTCACTAAGTATAACTAAGAGCTGGCCGAACTTTGCTTATTTTATTAGACTTTCTGATCGGTAGGCATTATCATTAAGTATTAATTCTAGAGTATCGTTAATTTTATTTTAGTTTTCTACTAATTGATTTAGAACTTTATTATGGTTATCCATCCATTCTTTACTGAGACTTATCTGATTGTTATATACTGCAACCGAATAGTTGCAGTATATAACAATCAAAATATAAAATTATCTTGATTAGATTGTAAATTCTTAATAACTTTGTTATATTTAAGGGCATCTGAATAATCTCAATTGCCGGTTATACTTTTGATTGTAGAGCCAAGACCATCTACGAGACCCCTCTTAGTCCGACTGGGTTTTAGAGATCGCAATTGCGTTAATATTTCCTCAAACTTATTAGTGAGATAGTCTACTTGAAGTTCATATAACATGTAAGTATCATTATTAAGACGAGCTTTGTAACTTTGCAACTGAGTTTGTACCAACCTAACTTTATCTTCAAACTTTGCTAAATCTACAAACTGTAAGAAAGTATGGTGGTGCGTTGTCATTCGTGCTGCTCCAAATTTGTATGTAAGAAGTCCTGGTCCATCAGCTAAACTCTCAAGTTTTATCTCGAGAGGCGTTGTTTCGTGTAGGATCAGTAATAGTAGAATCCTGTAACAATTTAGGTTCTTTATGGCCTCTTTTTAGCCTAGACTTGGCTACAAGTCCGCGTTTTTTAGAGATGTAAATATTAGGAGTGTTCGTTATATTAAATAACTAATAAAATCACTTGCTATTTATAAATAATCTATAGCCCCGTTATTTATTACACCAGGCAAGCGTTATTTTTGTTGAGTGATTATTTTTATTACATTAGCGCTACCACAACCGCTATGCCATGACGTCGACGACACACTACACTAACAGAACATCACAGTCACATGCATACTTGAACAGTCAGTCACTTCAGTCAGTCATACCGCGAAAGAAAGGGACAGAACGGAATGACCCTGACCCGTTCATATCATTGTCACATGCGAAATTATGCTCTAACTTTACCACTTATGAACTATATTTCTGTCAATTACAAAAATAACGTGCAAAATAATCTAAGTATCTAAGACATCATTTGGTTATTTGATTTCTGTTTCGTTATATTTTTGAACGATTATATAACGAATCAGTACGGATAACTCGCTTAAGCTGGAATAACGTATGACTATCCTGAATTTTTGAGCAATTGTCACGCGTTATTTGTTTAGATGTACTTATAATTTATGGTTTTAAATTATTCGTGGTGTTGGTTTGTTGTGTATGTTTGTTTTTTTTTTGTATTATAAAACTGTAAATAAAATTTTGCTGTAGTATAGTGTAAATAATTTTCGGTTAGATAATATCTTTAACTGCTCAACGCGCGTACATAGCTATATTAAATAACGTAACCTCAAATAGCGCACGATGTGCTATACGACGATAATCAAAAGATATCGTTAATATATATAAAGTGTAAAAAATAAAAGGCGTTGAACACAAAGTGAAAAATATGAAATCGAAAAAAATTTCACTTTGTGTTTAATGTATAGTGCTAAGCATGTCAAATGCTAAAAATATATATAAAAATATCTAAATATTTATAGGGTTTGCGTCATTATTAGGTAATAATCTTAATTGTAAAATTAAGTTAACCTGGTCGGTATAATGTATGAAAATACTTCCGACAGATGGCGCAGGCGTCACCCAAAGACGTTAAGTATGATGTGTTATCGAAATTAGCAGTCAGGAGCAATTGTATTGTCAGGATGGCTGAATTGGCAAAGCACCTGGACGGTATCCAGGAGATGCAGGTTCAAATCCTGCTCCTGACTGTTATTTTCGATTTCACATTTTTCAATTTGTGTTTAATGTATAGTGCTAAGCATGTCAAATGCTAAAAATATATATAAAAATATCTAAATATTTATAGGGATTGCCTCATTATTAGGTAAAAATCTTAATTGTAAAATTAAGTTTACCTGGTCGGTATAATGTATGAAAATACTTCCGACAGATGGCGCAGGCGTCACCCCAAGACGTTAAATATGATGTGTTATCGAAATTAGCAGTCAGGAGCAATTGTCAGGATGGCTGAATTGGCAAAGCATCTGGACGGTATTCAGAAGATGCGGGTTCAAATCCTGCTCGTGACTGTTATTTTCGATTTCACATTTATCACTTTATGTTTAATGTATAGTGCTAAGCATGTCAAATGCTAAAAATATATATAAAAATATCTAAATATTTATAGGGTTTGCGTCATTATTAGGTAAAAATCTTAATTGTAAAATTAGGTTTACCTGGTCGGTATAATGTATGAAAATACTTCTGACAGATGGCGCAGGCGTCACTCAAAGACGTTGAGTATGATGTGTTATCGAAATTAGCAGTCAGGAGCAATTGTCAGGATGGCTGAATTGGGAAAGCATCTGGACGGTATCCAGGAGATGCAGGTTCAAATCCTGCTCCTGACTGTTATTTTCGATTTCACATTTTTCACTTTGTGTTTAATGTATAGTGCTAAGCATGTCAAATGCTAAAAATATATATAAAAATATCTAAATATTTATAGGGTTTGCGTCATTATTAGGTAAAAATCTTAATTGTAAAATTAAGTTTACCTGGTCGGTATAATGTATGAAAATACTTCCGACAGATGGCGCAGGCGTCACCCAAAGACGTTAAGTATGATGTGTTATCGAAATTAGCAGTTAGGAGCAATTGTCAGGATGGCTGAATTGGCAAAGCACCTGGACGGTATCCAGGAGATGCAGGTTCAAATCCTGCTCGTGACTGTTATTTTCGATTTCACATTTATCACTTTGTGTTTAATGTATAGTGCTAAGCATGTCAAATGCTAAAAATATATATAAAAATATCTAAACATTTATAGGGTTTGCGTCATTATTAGGTAAAAATCTTAATTGTAAAATTAAGGTTACCTGGTCGGTATTATGTATGAAAATACTTCCGACAGATGGCACAGGCATCACCCAAAGACGTTAAGTATGATGTGTTATCGAAATTAGCAGTCAGGAGCAATTGTCAAGATGGCTGAATTGGCAAAGCATCTGGACGGTATCCAGGAGATGCGGGTTCAAATCCTGCTCCTGACTGTTATTTTCGATTTCACATTTTTCACTTTGTGTTTAATGTATAGTGCTAAGCATGTCAAATGCTAAAAATATATATAAAAATATCTAAATATTTATAGGGTTTGCGTCATTATTAGGTAAAAATCTTAATTGTAAAATTAAGTTTACCTGGTCGGTATAATGTATGAAAATACTTCCGACAGATGGCGCAGGCGTCATCCAAAGTTGTTAAGTATGATGTGTTATCGAAATTAGCAGTCAGGAGCAATTGTCAGGATGGCTGAATTGGCAAAGCATCTGGACGGTATCCAGGAGATGCAGGTTCAAATCCTGCTCCTGACTGTTATTTTCGATTTCACATTGTGTTTAATGTATAGTGCTAAGCATGTCAAATGCTAAAAATATATATAAAAATATATAAATAATAATAGGCGTTTTAAAAATAGCACATCGTTATTTAACGTGTTTAATAAATAGCCATTGCGGACACTCCTAGTAAATATGTATAGGTAGATCTGTTAGGACAGTGTCCTGAGTGAATCGCGGTGTAACTTTCTGGCGATTGGAAAATGGATTTATAATGATAACTTGCTGTTGGGGAGTGTACTTTATCTCAGGCTCACGGTTTTTATTTCTTTGTTCTATGAGGGTGGTTCTTTTAGCTAAGGATGATTCATTTATTATTTAGTAAACTTCTTTCATCTGGGTTTTATGATTTTGGCTATATTATTGTAGTAAATGTTGTGTGAAATCTATGTCTAGCATATCTCTTGAGTCAAAGTTTCCATTTAATAAGTTTAACGGTCTACATTTTGTGAAACTATGGATAGAGCTATTGTAAGCTATTATAGCATAAGGTATTAAGTCAACTATGGGTTCGTTTTTACTTTTCAATTTAAAAATACGAAGATGTTCAAGAATTGTGGAGTGAAAACGTTCGATGTTCCCGTTATCGTTAGGAGAATGAGGTAAGATGTGATGGTAGTTTATTTTATGAAGCCGTGTAAACTCTGAGAAGAGTTAGTTCGTAAGCTCAGTTCCGTTATCTGTTATTAAAGTTAATGGTACTCCGTGATGGGTACAGAATTTTAAAAGAGCCTATAATATGCTTACAGCTGTGCCATCGCTAAGGTGGTATGCCTGCCTATATTTTGTGAATACATCTACAAAGCTGATATATTTTTCACTGTGTACGGTGAATAGATCCATGTGAACCATTTCAAGTGGTTTTGTTGCAGGGGGCACGATATTAAAACAGGGTCTGATAGGATTCCTATCGTAGTCAGTCGTATTTAGTCTCGAATTGGGTTCCTTTAAGTTCACCATCCATTGTAATGGTTTTTGATCGGTTATGATTTTGATTTTGAATTTTCGACCAAACAGTTATGGACGGAAATATTTCGTTGCCCAAACTATAGCTCGAAACTCCTTTTCTATAGTACTATAATTGAGCTCACTATCGTTTATTGGATCCAATTGGACCTTGGGATAGTACGGCTCCTAAAGCAAAGTTCGAAGCGTCGGTCGTGAGGTTAAAGTCTTTTTCAAAGTCGGGGTATTAGATGTGACCAAGCTTAAAAAAATCTGATTTGTCCATTTGTATTTTAAATTGGACTCTCGGAGTCTTTGAAAAACCTTCTCAAGGTTAACCAGGTGCTCTTGGAGTGAGGTGCTGAAGACCACAATGTCATTAAGATACACTCAGCAGATGTGGTTCTGGAGGCCTCTGAAGACGTTATCCATAACCCGCTGAAAGGTAGAAGGCGAGTTCTTAAGTCCCATGGGCATTCTATGGAATTTGAAGTGTCCGTGCTCGACGTTAAACGCTGTTTTTGGAATATCCTGGGGATTCAACTTGGTAGAAGCCGCTGGCCAAATCAAGGGTTGTGAAATACTGACAGTGTCCTAATTTATCAAGTACATCACTAATAATAGGGATAGGATATTTATCGTCAACAGTATTATGGTTCAATTTTCGAAAATCAACTACTAGGCGCCATTTTTGCTTACCTAACGCGTCCATTTTTTTGGGGACGACCTAAATGGGTGAACTCTACGCTGAGTCTGTTGGTCTTATGATACCCTGATCCCTGATCAAGCATTTTCGAAATCTGGTCTCTAACTTCTTGTCGGTGTATAAACGGGTATCGATAGCTCTTTTTGTAGACAGGGACTTCGTCGGTTGTTGTTGGTATAATGTTTAATTTTGTTCGTAAAAGTAAACGTCTCTCCTTCTATGAAAAAAACGTCCGCGAGAGCATAATGTGGTGAGGTTGGCTTTTTCTTCTGGGTCTAAATGTTTCATACGTAAACGTGATATAACGTCTGAGACGCGCGAGCTTAGTTGTTTGGTACGCATGCACTCAGTATTAAATAATTCCGCGTGTGCAGGCCGGTCGAGTGAGAATATTATATCGTTAGGTGTAGAGTTTTCAATTTCTAAATAACCACCATTGTTTTTTACATTTAGTAATACATTCGTGGATAGTGCAATTACATATAGTCTGTTCACTAACCAATGCTGCGCCTTCTGGGGTATGAATAGGAATTTTAATAAATTTTTTTGACTTGGCTGGTATAATATCCTCGTATACATTTACGTTGCAAGAGTTGTACATACGAATTGGATTTGAGGCGTATTACGTTATTAATTGTTGGTCTTTTAGGCCCATCTTAGCCTCCCATTTAGTTAATAAGTCTAAGCCTATAAGTCCGTCGAAATAGTTATGGAAACGGTATACAAATAATTTAACTGGATTAGGGTCATTAAATTCGGTAAAGTTGGGCAGAGTAATAGAGTAATCATTTCTTCTAACGGCGTGTACGTTGGTAACCTCAAATGGGTCGTAGTTTAATGAAAAATTAGAGAAATATAATTCGACTGCTTCCGGGCTAATAAATTACTGGTTTGCACCGGTATCAATTAATAGTTTTAAGGGTGGTTCTGAAATTGAAATATATGGTAGCTGTCTCTAAGTTTGGAGATTTAATTCTATTTTGGCTTTTTTGACATTGGCTCAACTGAAAATCCGACTCTGATGAACTTGTACCGGGTTGAGGTTTTATATTTTCTGTAATCTGAATGTCATCACTCATATCCTAACACATAGTATTATCGGTGCACTCGTAATGTAGCGTATGGGTATTATTGTAACAATGAAAATCCTCCTGTTCGTAACAATAATCGACTGGGTAATACGACTCTTTGTATGACGCACACTCATTCATGTTCATTTCACGCGGTTTAAAATAATTACTAGGTGGGTTTCCTGATTTGCGTCAATCATAACCAGATAACATTGGTTTAGGGGTGAAGTGCTAAACGCCACTCATAGGTTTTGGGCCTAAGTTTTGTGGAGAAAGTTCCTAGGGGCTAACCGGAAAACGTTACTTTGCGGATTGTAGCCAAGGGGTTGAGTGCGAAATATTTGTAGAGTACGATTGGGGGTGCGATACTGAAATGGTTGGTTCTGAGGGGAATTAAATTTAAACGCTTGTGGTGGGGGTTGGTGTGGTCTAAGACCTACTGGTGCCGGCGTTTTAATTAGGAGAAGAATGAATAAGATTTTGTGCGCGAGGTTGGTTTAAATTTATAGGGGGTGGAATGAACGCCTTAGGGGTATTTGACTATTTCGGGGCATCATATCGCTGTTGCAAATAAATTACATTTAACTCTCCTTGAACATATTCGAGCGCTTTTTCTATCGACTCCGGTCGCATGCACCGTATACCGGACCCTAACGGTTCGTAAAAATAGTTTTCTTTCTTTCTTTCTTGAGCGGACTTTGTACCCGGTTTGGCTAAGCATAGGTCACTATAGAGAGCAGTTTCATCGCGCTGATCGGAAAAGTTGTTTATTAAGGCCGTTCTTATACCTAGCTAGCTGTCTGTTATGCCATTGGAATTAATAGTACTTGCGGCCGAACCAGTAATTTTATTTAAGATACCATTTAATAAGCACAAGTTTAATCTTTTCTAACAAGTTTAATAGTTCGTTTCCAGGTTGATCACTTAAATATTGTACAACTATTCTATTACAAATATTAATAAATCTAGTTAAGACATTCGGGTTCCCATCGAACTCCGGGACTAGGCGAAGTGCCTTAAAAATAGTGTCCGGGTCATGGGTTACTATTGCTACGTTCCCCTGTACCTGAGCCATATTTTGTGAACTCTGTGGCGGGCTACTACTTAAGTCTAACGAGCCTGACGAGATGCAGGATATCGGTGCTTTGAATTTTCCGGGTGTAAAATTTTGGATAATGAAAATAACTAGGAATAAGGGAAGCAAGCAACACGAGAACAGAACCGCAGCTGAACCGTAGATTCAGGAACCTCGGTGTCGGGGCTAGAAAGCCACCCGGGCGTCTCGCGACGCGAATTTCGATATAAAGATAATTCTAATTCTCGCGAACCGGCCCGTGGGGATCCTACTGACTGCGCAAATTACGTTCGCGGCAGCCGAAGGATCGAAAAAAAACAAAATTACTTCTAAAACTATTTAATTAATTAGAAATTACAATAAATTTAATTAGCTTAAACTAAACGAAGTATGAATATTGAATGCTTAAAATTATGTTGAAACTAAATAAATTGAGTACATGACGATTGCAGCGTTAGCTCCCGATTTCCGGCGACACGGCGGCGTTGAAATACTACTTGCGGAATTGATGTTTTCTATAATAATCATACTGCTGCTGAATCCGCGGTCTGCCTGTGATATTAGTGTATAACAAATAAGAAGGAATAATAAATACAATGGTCTTATATATATGTCAATTATAGGTTAACACAACATTATAAAAATTACAAAACATAAGAACAAATAACAAAATATAATTTTAAATTATTTAATTAACCACGAAGCAAAAAAAAGAAAAAGAAAATAAACATCTTAAGAACTAAACGAAAACTAATACAAGGTAAAAAATAACGTTTGAAAAGGAAAAGAACAAAAATGTGTAATTATCATATAATTATGATAATATATGTGGTATTGTATCCAATATTTATTGTTAAACACAAAGTGAAAAATGTGAAAATTGAAAATAACAGTCACGAGCAGGATATAAACCTGCATCTCCTGGATCTGGACGGTTCCAGATGCTTTGCCAATTCAGCAATCATGACAATTGCTCCTGACTGCTAATTTCGATAACAAATTTATACTTAACGTCTTTTGAGTGACGCCTGCGCCATCTGTCGGAAGTATTTTCATACATTACACCGACCATGTAAACTTAATTTTACAATTATGATTTTACCTAATAATGACGCAAACCCTATTATTATTTAGATATTTTTATATATATTTTTAGCATTTGACATGCTTAGCACTATACATTAAACACAAAGTGAAAAATGTGAAAATCGAAAATAACAGTCACAAGTAGGATTTATTGGTTAACTACTACCGATTGAATTCTGTTAATAAATAAGATTGAAACCAAGACAAGAATGAACCGTGTAATCCATAGCTATCAAGTTTATTAAGAAGCAAAACGTGGTTAACTTTGTCGAAAGTACTGCTAAAATCGGTATAAACCACATCTATTTGGTAACCAGGATCGACATCGTGTGATAAATTTGATATAAAATTCACAAGGTTTGTTTGAACAGAACGAGAACAGAACCTGATTTATGTTATCTCTAATAAAACTCACTTTATAGTCACTGTACTTTTATTACTAAGTTAAACTAGCTTCTACCCAGGATTCTGTCTACATGAATTATGTTATTTTTTTTTATTGCTAATAATGGCTGACGTGCTACGGCCCACCTTATGGTAAGTGATGACCTTCGATAGATACTTCCCTTAGTCGCCTTGTACGACACCCGCGTGAAAGGATAGGGTGGTGAAACTTGTATTCTTAATCCGTCACCACACGGACTTTGTGTATATAATATATTAGACATATAAAAAAATCATTATTAGAATATTATAATAATACGGTAGTGACATACTACAGATTGAGGCCATTTTCAGGTTATTTAGAAAACGAGGGCTGATTTAACTCTGAACTGTGAAACTCGATTATGTAAATATATTATTATATAATAGATTCAATTGTGCCCAGACGCTAAAAAATATGGCCGCAAATAATTTTCTGTTTTACCAACTGTACTGGTACTGTCAATAAAACTACATATTATTGAAGTGGATACTTCTTTAGAATCGTTGTGATTTGAGTCATAAGTCATATTTATTTCATAAGAAAATACATTGCGTTTAAATTTTATAATACGAAAACTAAACAATTATATTTACATCGGTTCGGTTATATCTCAGGTTCCTGATATAGTAGCGAGATTAAATGTATACCAGTTTTTAAGTCTAATCAAAACCTTTCAAATAAAAAAAGTTGCATCAAAATCAGTTCATTAGTTTTTGTGTGATGCACGAACAAACAAACAGAAAAACAGATAAACAGACAAACAGACAAAAATTCTAAAAAAAATGTTTTGTGTTTAGACACGCCTATATAGCCTATTACAGTCATTTTTTCTCAAATATCTTAATTGTACAGACACAGCTCTGTTACAGTTTTATAATAGTATAGATAATGATTAATGGATATACAATGTATAAACATTTGCGCAAAAATAGACGTGGTGGTGGTGTAATTGTATATGTAAGAAATATTCACAAAGGACATGTACCAATTACGGCCTGGTAGTGGACATAATGTTTTTAATATTTAAAATTAAACTAATAAAAATAGATTGATAGGATGCCAAGCGCGCGCTTTTTAAATTAAAGGGAGTCGTATCCGTTACTAAGAAAGATTATAACTTTACTATTTATTTTATTTTTGAGGTGTACAACGGTACAGGGGCCTCTGTAGGCGACCAAAGAGTAAAGTAATACTAAGTAGGCGACTGTCTACCAGAATTAAATCTATCATTCTTCTCTTCTTTCTCTTCTTCATTCCTTCTCCATGTACCTACACATATGGATGTACTCATGTTGAAAAAATATGTTTGACGCAACAAGTTTTCTCTCCTTACATACATCCGTTCATCGTTCACTCTCTTATTTTTAAATTGGTGATATGTCTAGATGGACACTAGGCGTTGTGAACGCGTCAAAAAAAATTGGGGTGAACTTTTCATCCCAATGCTGTTAGTGTCAATCGTGACGTCACTTGACAAGGTCGTATCCAAGTGCAATAGTGTGTCATTTAAAATGTCAATGTGTGTAATTAAAGTGTGCCGAAACTACAAAAATCGGAAAATGAGCACTAAAGATATCTCTTATCATCGGTTAGTAACATTATTTCATACAGTAACTGGCTAAATAAGTCATTTAAATATTCCGAAAATAAATTAATTTTAGTTCGTAATTTTTTATGTGATACCAGTTTATGAACTTAAATTTCCCGCGTAATCTTGCAAAGTTGATGATATTTTAACGATAGAGAGTAATAGAAACATTACCTAACATAATTATTAGCGTTTTTAATGGATACATAAAGCTGCACAGTCGTCATTTTCGGAATTAATTACAATATTACTATTTGTAATATTATTATTTATTTTAAAGATGAAGATTGTTTACATTTTTAAATTTGTAATTATCATGGGTTATAGTAGTATTCTCATTAAGGAAGAGGTTATATATATATCATTTTTATGTTATATATATATATACATATATATATATATTAAGATTATGAAAGTAAATAGAAAGAGATAATTCACTATATACCTACGAAACATTTTGTAGTACAAGATGTCTTGAATCTATGATAATATAATTTTCCCATAATTTAATGGAACTACCACTGAAACTAGTATCATTACGTACGCACAAAAACACAAATTGCACAAGCGTAATGACAGCTGTCGCGCACACTAGCATAATAATTCCCGCCCGATTTTTATGACGTTTATAAGAGTGACACTCCATCTAGATTATATATGTCGGATCCAGTCAAGAAACGGAAGTCCTTCAATTGACTACGGCAGAGTCAAGACGCCATAAAATCGAGCGCAGTCTGCGCGTAGGGGCCGATTCCAATCTCAGCGCTCAGTGTGAAAACATCACGGAACTGTCCCTCCGTTTCATGTCGGAACTACCTACGTCTGATTTTTCATATCTACGTACTTTGTACATTCAATAGTAATAAATTGCGATTTATCGATCAATGTTGATTTTGCACGATACCTTACGCCGGCCACATGATATCCGACGAGGCGAATGCTCAAAAACCCCTGACAAAATCTGACATATAATTAATCTAAGCTCTTATCACTAAATGAACCAAGCACGTCCTCGAAGACTGGATGCTTTTTTTTACATATTTTAATCGAGTGCTTGACTATACCCCACCTGATGATAAGTGGAAATATAGTCTAGGATGGTAAGACACCCTAGCTTAGTAAAAACCTATTCACTCTAGCCTTCAAGACACGCACATTGTAATTGGACGGGAATATCGAAGCTGGCAACTTATTCCATTCCATTGCTGTGCGTATTATGAACGATAAAGCGAATCGTTTTGTTCGGAAAGATGGGATTTCCACAACATATGGATAGAAGCCCGCCATTCATCTGGTCTTCCGATGGTGTAACTTATATTCCACAACAACTCTTACATTCCACGTGCCTATTCAACACTCTGCTACTACGCCTGCTCCGTGTGGTGACGGATTAAGAATACAAGTGTCACCCCCCATTCTTTCCCACGAGTGTCGTATGAGGCGACTAAAGGAAGTAAGCAATTATCATCCATTGCATGACTGGTGGTAGGGCTGGGCACCAAATAGGAGTACTCACTTGGTAGCGGGCCAAGGGCCACCGCCCATCGCATCAAGTTCAGATACTTAATCTGGGCCTTAACCTCAATTTGGACCCAGTCCACCGTGATCGAGGCGCCAGCTGGTGGCTGACGTCGGGGCCCACGGAAAAGTAGGGCCTCCGACTTATCCAGGGCCAACCTGAGCTCTAGCGCCCCAATCCACCTGACCACTTCAGAGGTCCCTAAGTTGACCAGGAACGCCACTTCCTCGAAGATTCCGCTCCGAAGCCACGACCAGCGTGTCATCTACATAGCAGATGACACCCATTCGTAACCGATGTCCCACAGGAGTGGCCCTAGAACCGAACCCTGTGGGACACCGCACGCCATGGGTCTCCTCACAACGTCCCCTATGCGGCTCTCATAGAGAACGCTACAGCCCTCCAAGATAGTCCGCCACCAGCCGCCTCAGGTATACAGGCACCTCGTGATACCGGAGCGCCTCCCTGATGCAGCTGAATGGCAGACTATTGAATGCATTGGCGATGTCGAGTGACACCGCCAACAGCACTCCACCACCAGCGACGACCGCCGCGGCCGCGGCCCTCGGGCGCATGATCGCGGCGACCGTTGAACGACCAGCTCGAAAACCGAACTGGGCGTCTCACAAGTCAGGTCTGACGTCGCGCAGGTGCTGGACGATGCGGGCAGTGAGGATTTTTTCTAGCAGCTTACCCACCTCGTCCAGCAGCACGATGGGCCTGAAGGCCCGAACTGAATCCGGCGTTCGCCCCGATTCCGGCAGGAGTACCAGCCTCCCCTCCTTCCAGCAGTCAGGGAACCGACCGGACGCCAGGCAGCGCTGCATGGTACGGGTGACCCCAGGGGTGGCCAGCACCTCTTGCCTTTTCTCTGTTTTGGCGCGGCAGATGCAACTTGAACGCGGCTCGCGAGATGTGGTACGCCTCGTAAAGCTGGCCTTCCTGCTCCCCATCGCGGTTGCGCCGCCGACTGCGGGTGTAGGACCTCCGGGCATGAATTCACGCCGCACGGAGGTCCGTCAGCTCCTGGTCCTCCACCAGTAGAGCTCCTTCCTCGGAGAAGGACGTCGCACACGGGGCATGGCCGAGTCGCACACCTGCGTAATCGCAGCGCTAAATCAGCCAGCCCCAACGTCCACCCCCTCGGTCATGGCTGGTGAGGCCAGCCACGATTGAACAATGGCTGCCTCCGCCAGTAGGTCCCTATCCAGCCTGCCCACAGCCCACCGCGGGAACGCGGGAGTTCTGCACGCCGTGTGACCCCTACTGGGGACTACCCCTGAAGGGACCGGGAGACCTCAATCCGGATGTACCAATGATCGGACAAGGTCTCAACCTCCTCCAGGCATACTAGTTCTTCACCCGTGCTGCGACGTCGGGACTAACGAACGGAAGGTCCACTGACGCACGCACGTGTTGACCGAACCTCTGTTTAGCAAACAGAGGCCCGTCTACGCCACCCACTCTACCGCCGCCGCTTCACGGGCGTCCGTCGCAAGGACCTCTACACCGTGGATTTGGCGTTAAATCACATCACACTTCACTCTAATAATAGAAGTGCGAAGTTTGTGTTAGTTTGTTACTTCTTCACGGAAAAACTAAAAAAAATGGAAAAACCCAATTGCGTCAATATCTGTCATCTTTATTAAATTCATTGAAGAACTTAGAAGATTTTAATTTGAATATTTATTTTGGTTTTGAATAATCATAGTTGACAGTGTTCACAAACGTAATAAAGATGGTAGGCAGATATAAACGCAGTCGGTTTCTTTATTTGATATTTTTTTTTTATTTAACGGTCGCTCATGGACTCAACTATACTGAGAGTATTGTCAAGCCGCTGCTCACCATTTCATTTCACAGATATGAAATGAAAGAATAAACGGCTATCTCCCAAAACGCAACAATGTGCTTCATGGCCAGTCACACAGGAGATGGTGGTACCAACCCGCTCGGGCCCGATACCAAGTGAGTACTCTCCCACTTGGTACCCAGACCTTTTAATTGCTTACTTTCCTTAGTCGCCTCTTACGACACCCGTGCGAAAGAATGGGGTGGTGACACTTGTATTCTTAGTCCATCACCACACGGATCAAACTAATGTTAGTATCCGCTTAGGTCTTAAAAAAGTAGCGACTTACTAAAATACAAGAGGATATTATAAAAAAAACTCAATTTTGAAGGTTTGTGTGCTCTTATTTAAAAGGTCGTAATGTCTTAACATTATCTTTATTCATACAGATACAAGACTATTTGTCCATGCTCATTTGAGTTAACGTGCTCAAGGTTTTGAGCACGATAACTCAAATGGTTAATGACCTCGTTTTTGAAGTTAGACTTCTTTTGGCGCGTTAGGGAAAAATGATGAGAGTAAACTTTTACGATGCGCGCGCACATCGTCACGAAAAACCGACACCCTGAAGTTAGACTTAGACACCCTGAAGTTAGCTATAGATCATGGAAGTGTGACGTCACTAGATGGTGGTACTGGCATTTGACGTTTGGGTAAAAACAAAGTACCTATTACGACGAGGGATTATATTTTAATTTATTGAGAAACAAAAAACAAAATAAAGTAACTTTTTAATATATTTTTTTTTGTAGATAATGACTATAGGACTGCGTCATCATTTGTATTTATATTATTATAGCTTAGACTAAGGATATTATCTCAGACTAATTACATCTAGACAGAGCGAAGAAAATTCTTTGACATGTATGAGCGAGAACATAAGATAAAATTTACTGGTGCAAAAAAACAGACAAAGTCATAGATTTTTGTCTTTATCGCCGTGCCCAGTTTTTGTTATATGCCACGATGTCAAAATGCTCTGTCTGTCAAGATTCAACTGACATAATCGAACATTTGTATAAAAATACGGGTTTTTGCATATTATTCAGTGTCATTACGTGTTATTCAGTGTTTTGAGACAAAGACTACGTGATAATAGTGCTCGTAAAATAGTGTACTAGGCTAAAAAAGCTACAGCAACCGAAAAAAAACCGGTATAACATTTCATGAGTATGTAGTCGAAAATGAAATAATTTAATGATTGAATGCTATAAAGTGATATAAAATGGGCTTTTTTACTCGAAATTAATAATTTTTACTAAGAAACACTCGCAAAACACGTTTTCTAGCTAAATTTCTATTACTGAGAATTGTTTCGGTGTGGCCTTATTGCGAATTTAATTTGCCCAGTTTTTACTTTACTAATAGATTTATATGTAATTTATGCGGTGATGATAAATATTTACTATTTTAGGTTTGCCTCTAATCCAGATGCGAGATTGAAATGGGTGGATGCTACGGGAAAACGAGGCAACCCACGAAATATTCAAAATATGTTCCACGATATTTTGTTCATGTTTCATTATACATATTAAGAAAATGGTAACATTGGGAGCAAAATCATGGCCAGTAAATATGTTCATGTAAGTATAGCTTTTAAAGTCTTTGTAACTTTAAAAACCATAGCATCACGTAATAGGGGCAAGCCTATTGAGGTCTACCGGGCACATTTCTAAACTCCGGCTACTAAGATTTTTTTTTGTTACGAAATATCTCAATAACACTGCCCGACCCGGGGATCGAACCCGAGACCTCATGATCAGCAGCCGCTTACACTACCACTGCACCACAGAGGCAGTTGTAACTTCATATTTGTAAGTAAATCTCAATTCTAGATTATTTTTTATTAGAACTTATTTGCTCTAAGTTCTTATTCAATTAATTAAATCAGCGCTGGAAGGATGATAATTCTTTTGTTATTTGTCCCAGAAAAGAAAGAAAAGATAATTTAATTGTATTCTTGTGTACTATTATTTTATTAAGTATAACTTATTATTATTTACCAGATGAGATATCGAACAGAACGGCAACTTATGGAGCAGCAATACTTACCTTGCATCAAGTCTCAAAGTCTTGGTATTTCCCTACGTGATCGAATTCTTATTACGGAGATCCGTAGAACGTTAATATCCGACATAGCCCGCCGGGTCTGCATGTTGAAGTGGCAATGGCCAGGCCATATCGCTCGACGTATTGACAACCGTTGGGGAAAAAGATTTTCGAGTTGCGAGCGCAGCGTAATATGGCCTTCCAACAGATGGACCAAATATATGGTCAAAGCTGCAGGGCGCCGTTGGATGCAGTCAGCACAAGCCCGCTAGTTCTGGTGCTCTCTTGGGGAGGCCAATTTCCAGCAGTGCAAGTTTAAAGACTGATGATTGGATGAATAGAAGGGGTGGTAGATTTACTTTTAAATAACTATTTTGATAAACGTTGTGATTTTGAATAAAATATTTTTTACGAAGAGTTTCTTATTTACGACCAAGTTACAGACCTCATTCTAACTATCGTTTAATTTTCCCAGATATGGTTAAATATTTGTCTACCTGGCAACATTTAAAAAAAATATTGCTGTTTCAAGTGCGGCCACGCCGTGGATCCGTCTAGTTCATAGTCTAAGCGACCGATGAATTGTTTGTGAAACTCTCAAAAAACATAGGTATATGACTTAGATAAATAACCTATAGATGTAGCCATGATACATTAGGAAGTGTGGAAGTGCGAAAGGCGTATACGAAATACCTAAGAAAATTGAGACAAAGTATCGTATCTTCCTGTCTCATATGACATGCAGGTTTTTCAACTGGCGAATTTTAAAATAGTTCGACATACAACTTAATCACCATGACTACCAGAGATGCCATTAAAAGGAAAATTAGGTGGCGTGTTTTGGTTTTGAAAAAATGCCGTGCCTCAAAGCAGACTTTCACACCTGATCATAATAATAAACAATTATAATAATAATTATATATATATTGTTCCTATAGTTACTGATTAAAAAGAAGGTTTCCGTACAAACTCTATAAAAATATGCCAGATAAACAAACTTTATTGAATTTCACTAAATTCGTTGAAATCATCAACCTCATAATATAACTGTCTGATATCACTGATACTTATTTTATCTACCTATAACAAAAACTTAAAACTTACTTTAAACAAACTACACTTAAGAGAAAAAGTTTAGGATACGTGTGATGGATTTTCTATTTTAATGTTCTAGCTGTAAGTATTTCTATAAATTAATATGATTCAGATTGTAAAAAGCAGTGCCTTTGCATGCCTTTACAAGTATTTCATACATAATCTTGGTCAAATAATACAACAGTTAAGCTACTTTGTGAGCTTAGCACTCTTTGTCACAACAGATATTGGAGCAATAAAAGGAAACCTTTGCTTTGTGAGTCATATTGATACTAAATCAAATATTGTTTACTCAGCTTATCCACTTCAAATGTTTACTTTGGATATATGGATTAATTCAATCCATGTGACACATTTAATACAGACCACTTTAAATAGTATAATTATGAACAAAAATTACTATGAGCTCAACTCTCTAAAATATTATATTACTATTTTTTTTGTTGGGGGGTGTCTTTAAGATTGCAGAGATTTGAAATCTCATGATATATCGGAATTGAGGGTATCGCAAAGACAGACCAACTTGCTAAATCAGCATCTTTGAGTGGGACATACTATGAAATATTTCCTCATTACAGCGAAGCAATCCCTAGATACAAAAGGCTGGGATATATGGCAGGAATATTTTGATTTAAGATCAAGAGAAAAGGGTATTTGGTATAAAACCATACAGTGCTCAATCTTTCGTAGCCCCTGGTCCGGAGATGTCATAATTAACAGGCAATATTTAAAATTGCTTTCAGACTCCGTTCCGGTCCATCAGCAAAGTATGCATTTCTGTTAAAAATATGCACCACACCCAAAGGTGAGATATGTGATGTGGTGGAAGACGTGCATCATTTATTAGTGGAGTGTGATAGGAACCGGAGTCATAGGGAAGTGTTGCTGAGAGAGTTTGGGCTGATTAGAAGCAATGTGGGTATTTTCCAATCCATTCTGGCAGAACCCGTTTCAGTTGCTGCAAGAAGGGTATATGAGACGGTGGTTGCTTCTCAGCAGCTCCTCCCTGCCGCTTAGATTAGATTAGGTTGAGATTGTTATTAGTTAAGAGTACAATAGGACTGGCATATCCATGTTCGATAAAAGTCCCGAAACTAAATAAAGAATAAAAAAAATATACATTCTAACTAACTAACCTTCCTTCTTAAAGTCACTCTATAATAATGAGCGATTTTAACACCTGCCTATTAAAAAATGACTCCCGTTCCAAATCACTCTTTTCTGTAACTGAATCCTGTAACCTGTCTATTCTTCCTCTTAATGCTACACATCACTTTCCTAACTCTAACCCTTCTCTTCTCGATCTAATCATGGTATCTTCAAGAGAGCGCGTCGCTAGGTTTGGCCAATGCCCAGCTGATGCGTTCTCCTACCATGATTTACTCTTTTTTTCTTATAAGCTCCGGCCACCTAAGTCTAAACCTAAAGTCCTAATGCAGCGTAATTTTTGACACATAAATCTTAACAATCTACGTGAAGATGCAAATAGTATCGACTGGACATCGCTTACTAATTCGAGATCAATAGATGAGAAAACAAAAATGTTTACTGAAAAACTCGTTAAACTTTATGACAAGCATGCACCTATCCGTCCAGTGAAAATCAAACATCCACCTGCGCCATGGCTTACTACTAGCATCAAGCACTTGATTTCGCAAAAGGCTGCTGCTAAATTTAAACACAAAATTAAGCCTAGTGAGTCAAATTTAAAGAAGTATGTTGCCATTAGAAATCGCTGCAATAAGGTGTGTAGGGATGCACAACGCCAGCATATTCATAACTCGGTTCAAAATGGAGACCCAGCAAAAGTCTGGAAATTTCTCAAAACATTGGGAGTTGGAAAAGCACGACAAGAAATAAATCCTAGTGACTTCAATATTGATTTACTTAACCAACATTTCTCTGATTCGTCCAACTTCGATAGGACTACCAAAACTGATACGACTAATCTTCTTTCATCATTTCCTACTCCTATTTTCCCACCGTTTGTTTTTAATCTTTTTACTGCTTGTGACGTTATGAAGAGCATAATTTCGATCAAATCCAATGCAGTTGGATCCGACTGTGTCAGCCGTAATATGATCCTTCCTATCCTTGATGAAATCCTACCAGTCATCTGTCACGTCCTGAATTTTTCCTTATCCAGCAGGGTCTTTCAATGTATGTGGAAAGATGCTCAAATCACTCCTTTGCCACAAAAGCATAATCCCACAGCCTTTTCCGATTATCGTCCCATATCTATATTGCCATTCCTCTCTAAAGTCCTTGAACGTCTCGTCCACGGTCAATTAAGTAGGTAGTTTCCTTACCAAAAATAATCTCCTCAACTCATTACAATCCGGTTTCCGTCCCGGTCATAGTACCACCACAGCCCTCGTGAATATTATGGACGACATCAGATCCGTTATGGAGTGTGGTAAGCTGACTGTACTAGCTCTGCTAGACTTCAGCAATGCATTCAATACGGTAGATTTTGAGATATTACTCTCTCTACTTGGCTCTCTTAACATATCTCCAACGGAAATAGATTGGTTTCGCAGTTACCTGTGTGGCCGCCGACAATGTATTCGCATTGAAAATACATATTCCTCCTGGTGTAATATGTCAGTCGGTGTGCCCCAGGGTGGCGTTTTATCCCCTCTACTTTTCACAATTTTTATTAATTCCATCTCTAGTAACCTATTTTCCTACCATCTATACGCAGACGGCAGATATGGCGGGCGAGTGTGTAACCATTAAGATCGATTCCCTAGTAAATATTGTCTAAAACGTTTAAAATTGAGTGAATACTGAAAAAATATACAAAATAAAGTTGATTGAGTAATAACTCGTAACATATCGTGTGAATAGTGATAAATATAAACTGTGAAATGGATAAATTAAGTGAAAACATTTACCGTTAGAACATTCATAATCACGGAGATTATCGAAAAATTATCTTATGACTATATAAAATCAGTGCGTGGGTGAACTTAAAGGATTAAAATAGATATAGTGCAACAATAATAAAAGAAAAAAACAAAAAAATGCATTGTCATAATCTTTTTCAAGGTCAATTATTCAAAGGTTATTTGATTGGATTTGATAACAGCGCCATCTAACGAAAGTGTTGCGAACTGAAAAGTTAAAGCCCTCTAACGGACCACGAGTTAGTTATCGAACAATTGGCTAATCGAGAAAAGCGTCCCAATACTTCATCCAAATCAAAATAGAGGGCGCTACTAGTATTAACCCCGATCATGGAAGTACTACAAAAGTTGATTATAGAGATGAAAGCAGACTTTAATCACAGATTTACTTCATTAGAAACGCAAATGTTACAAATTCCAGATTTAGAAGAAACAATAAGTACAAAAATCAATACTCACATAGACACAAACTTTGAAGAATTATACATAGACTTCGGAAATATTCGTGCACAAATAGAGGAGCAAGAAAAGAGATTGTATGTTCTTGAGAAATACCATAGAACTGGAACTACAGAGTATTAGGAGAGTGGGGAAAAAAGGAGACAGGCCATGACCCATTTCTGTCAAGCTTAGCACATTAGGGAAAAAGATAAAGATTCTTCAAAATAAAAGAAAATTGGGAGGAACTAACATATATATATAACAGAAGAGTTCCCTATAAACATTTTAAAGGTACGGGAGGAATTAAAGCTTAAGCAACAAAAGGAAATCGAAAAAGGTAATACTGCTTTAATAAAATATGATAAACTAGTGATCGAAGACAAAAAGAACGAAAAAATTACGAATAAAAGACAACTACCCAGCTCTCCACCACAATCAATGCAATCCATGTCTACTATGAGTACACCATCGATTACTAAACAAAACAAGGAGCAACAAGTACTACGATCGAGTAAAAAGTATAAAACAAAAAATTCAATGATGTCTTATGTAAAGAGGAACGAAGAAGCATGAAAATTAGAAGCTCCCTCCAACTGCATCATACACATACAAAAAAATCCAACCTATAATGTAAAGCTCCCGATAAGGCTGGTCACCGAGGGAGTTCCTGACCAAAACCCTCCAGAGAAAGATATAGATTCACTACATATAATAACCTACAATGTGAGAACTTTATCATCTTATAGAAAACTACTTGAACTTATGGACTCGTTAAAAAATACGAAATTTGATGTGATTGGCTTATCTGAAGACAGAAGATTAGGTAACTCAATACAAGAATACGACAACTTCATATTTCAATACATAGGAGAGACTGCAGTCTTGTATAGAGTCGGTTTCATTATAAAAAAACACTTTAAAAATTACATAGAAGAAATTACAGGTTTTTCAGAACGGGTTACACTACTTATGTTAACAATAGAAGAAACCAAACTTGCCATTATTCAAGTCTACGCTCCAACTGAGTCTGCAGACGACAGTAGCCTCGAAGAGTTTTATGAAACGGTCTACAGAGCGTTAGCAATAGCAAAAGACAGAAAAGCAATAATAATGGGAGACTTCAACGCAAACATAGGAATACCCAAGCCTGAAGAACATGTCATAATGAGGAAATATGGGTATGGGACCAGAAACAGCAGAGGAGAGAAGCTAATCAAGTTCGCTTACGAAAACCAACTTTCAATATTAAACACATTTTTCAAAAAGAAAATTAGAGATAGGTGGACTTGGAAATCACCTGATGGTAAAACCAAAAGTGAACTAGACTATGTTATGTCGTCAAATTTTCCTAAAAACTTCCATTATCTTGAAGTACTGCACATAAAGTTTCCATCAGACCATAGGCCAGTAAGAGTAAAAGTTAAAATACAACTCCCAAAAAAGAGCAGAGCAAACTATAGTAGAAAACTCATTCAATCATTTAAATCACAGAAGTAAATTAATATTTATTTAGAAACTCTCCATACCAATATAAACAATATATTATCCGATGTAATGAATTATAAAATCCAAGATTACTATGATAAATTGATTCATGTTATCCAAACCAGCGTAAATAGAGCTATCGCGTACAAGTTAGAGACAAAATCATCCTCAGTGATAACCGATTACACTAGAGAATTAATGGTGCGTAGAAATGAACTTCAGAAAACTAAACCAAAAAACAGACAGATGACAAATGAGTTAAAAGCGCTCTACAAGCTAACAAGTAAATATATTCAACATGACTATAGTACCCATAGAAAACGCACAATAGAAAGACATTTGAACAACACTGGCAGCTTAAAACGAGCATTTAAAGAATTACGAACACACAAAGATTGGGTAGCGACACTACAAAAGCAGAAAAAGGTATACAACAAAAGAGAAGACATATTGGACATTGCAACGAAATACTATAGAGACTTATGCGGACAGCCCCCAACCGGGGCAATACGGGCCGGTGAGTCGCAAGTCTGGGCGGAGACATCAAACCGGATATACCGGTGGTCAGAAAGTGTCTCCACCCCCTCAACGACGCACCAGCCGTGCACGCGGCGCGCAGCAGCAGGGCTAGCGAATGATACGTCTACTATGGATCCGCCCCGCTGCCGCACACACGTGTTGACGGTGCCGCGATTGAGGACAAGCAGGCCCATCGACAGCGACCACTCCTCCAACTCCTCACCCCTGGCGTCCGTAAATGGGGAACCCCAAGCACTAGATTTTGCATTGAAGTCCCCAAGGACGACAACAGGGTGAGGGCTGCCACAACTGACGATGGAGCCTACTTCCATCAACCATCGCTCAAATTCAGCGAGGGACCGGTTCGGAGAGAAATAGCATCCGACGACGACGACATTCCCGATCTGTGCCGACGATCCCCGTCCCCTGGTGACATTCTCCAGGCACGGGGTACCAGTGGCGGGTCTCACAATTAAGGCTACCGAGCCGCCCGCGTCACACACCCAGTCGTCTCTGGGGGGGACGAAGTATGGTTCGGCGACCACCGCAACATTTATCAACCACTGCGCCATGGTCTGAAGCAGAAGATCCTGAGCAGCAGCGCAGTGGTTGATGTTGGCTTGTAAGAAGCGGAGGCGTGCAGACATTAATGAGTGTCCATCTCCACATCCACCTGACGATTCTGCGGCGCTTTCGCTGCTGAACCACCAGGAGTCGGCCTATTCCTGGCCCACTCTTGCCTCGGACCCCCTTTATCAGACGCAGCACATGCTTTGGTGCCAGCCTGGTGCTCCACCGGCTTTCCCGTCGCCGCACAAAGCACGCAGTGTGGTGTTGCACTGCACGAGCCAGCAGTGTGACCGGGCTTACCGCAGCGATAACAAAGAACCGCTGCAGTCCACCTCCGAGGAGCATTTAATTCCCACATGTCCTGTTGCGAGGCAGCGAAAGCACCTCGAGGGTCTGGGCTGCAGGAGTCTTACCCGCGCCGATACCCAGCCCACCAAGATTCGGTGGCCATCCACCATGTTCTGCGCTGCCGCGACGGGGCAGCTGACCACAGCAGCCCCTAGACCATTCAAGCCGCGACGGATCGCACCGGCTTTTATTTGCTCCGGGGGACATTCAGCCACCCTTGCCACGGCAGCCACCAACTCTTCAGCTGTCACGGAGTCATCCAGGTCTAGGACGCGCATGGATTCGCATTTAGTAGGCCTAGATACCGCGACCTCACCTGGGTCGAAGATTGCCCTCAGCCGGTTAGCGATAGCATCCGCCTTTGGTCCACTTGTGACACCGGGCACCTCTATGAGGCGAGCGCCGGTCCTAGAGGTCTTCAGCCAAATCTCCGCTGGAGAATCCAGATCCGCGAACGGGATGACCTCTTTCGCCTTGGTTAGAATGGCGGAGTAGGTCATTCCCTTCTCCACGGCTTCTGGCTGCAGTTTTAAAACCACTGCCGCTGACCGTGGGGGGGAGGAGCTTTTTTGCCTTTTTGGCCTCCTTTGCGGCCTTGCGCTTATTTTGCTTAGCCGTCTTCTTTTTGGCCCCCGCAACTTCCCACCTCTCCCGGTCTATCGGGGCAGCTATAATTGTCTCCGAAGAAGCAGGTAAGGATTGGGCGGCTTCTTTTAAGGCCCTCTTCCTCTTCTTTTTGCCCAATGAGCCGCCTGAGCCGCTGAGGTCGACGCTGCTTTCCGGGCAGAGGCCCTAGTTGACACTTTACGCGTCGACTCCTTCATTCTTCCAACAACATTTGCCACCGCTTCCACAGCATGATCCACGGTCGCAACGTTCTTTTGGCCAGTTTTCGAGTAGCATGCCAGGCTGTCGCAGTGAGAACAGACAGGTCTGATGTCACTATTTCCCCCCCTCCCCAGACGAACACACACATGAATTATTAAGAGAATCAGAGTCCATAACTGTTCCCACGAGTACGGGAGAAATACACGGTCCACCCGGGCAGAGATCGAAATACCCGGGTAAGCGTAAATTTGTAACCCAACCGGGGGGTCCGCTGGTACCCCAGCTGGGAGCGCGCTCGAGACTGAACTGCCCGTCAGCCACGCATCCCCTCGCCGCACGCCAGAACTTAGGATTCGGGGTAATTTTTATAGAGGTTTTCTTCCTCACAGTCCGGGCAGTTAAGCCAAGACCCTCGTTCCTGAATGAGTCAGGTTTACGATTGGACGCGGTTGGCATAATAGCCTGTCCAGCTCTCGAATAAACAAGTAGCTGGACCCGTCGATCTTCACGTCCTGAGCACTCTAAGGCTAGAGAGCACGGAGCAAAGCAGGGGCTTCAACCATAAAGTAAGCCCGCCGTCTTGCCAGATATTCGCCGCGAGCGACAGCTCCCAAAAGTAGATTCCAGGGGCTGTCGCTCGCGCCCAGTGTGCACCACGGTGAGGTTTCTGACATGGGTGCGGCCCCTGGTAGAGGTTGACCTAGGCGAACGTATTTTGACCAGATCGGAGACATTCTTAACCAGCCAGGTTAAGAGTACTCGAAATCAACTAGCATGCATAAAAGCGCTGATGAAAGTAGATAAAGCGAAAGATGTGTGTCAGGATCGTAAGATCGAAGTGGTCTCTGGCTACCCCTACAAGAAAAAGGCTTGACAATATGTATGTATGTATAGAGAATAGATTCAATTGTGCCGAGATACTAATAAAAGTATGGCCGCAAGTAATTTTCTGTTTTACATAATAGGCAACCTCGTACTGTCAAAAAAACTATTATTTGGTATTTAAGATCTAACATTTATTATAAAATTACGGAGAAAACCACGCTATCAATAGATTGCTAACAAATGATAAAAGACAAGCTAGCCTCTTTAGGTTATTTATGTTGAGTTCAACATAAGTAGTTCAATAATGGAAGCTTAGTGTGGTTTCACAAGTCACTTTACTAATACTAATATTAGAATTTACAATTAAACTGAAAACGACTTTACTAGTACGTGTATAAAATTTTACGTCTATACTGTGAGAAGCACAGCATGACAGCGTGTTGACCGCTTTGTGTTGTGTGGGCGCTGGGCGAATGAATGAAATGAAAAAATGAATTGAAAAAACAATATTTTTTTAGATTTTTTGTCTGTTTATCTGTTTGTTCGTTCGCACATCACGCAAAAACGACTGATTGGATTTTGATGCAACTTTTTGTATTTGATAGCTCTTGATTAGACTTATAAACTGGTATATATTTTATCCCGCTACTATTTCGGAAACCTGAGATATAACCTAAAAACTAGCTTTTGGCTGCGGTGGAGCCGCTGGCAAAGTCTTTTTTAGAATTTAAATAGATAAATATTCACGGACATTTCCCACAACGTCCTCTGGTCCCAAACTAAGCTTAACGCTTGTGACATGGGTACCAGATTAAGGATATAATAAATAATTATTACTTTTTTTGTAAATGCATACATGTAATAGATAGAAAACATCCAGACGCAGTACAAATATCTGTGATTATCACACAAATAATTGTCCTGAGTGGGAATCGAACCCACGACCTCGTGCACGGAAGTCGATTACACTACTACGCCACGAGGTATTTATTTTTTTGTACATCATACAAAAATTACAGAGCGGATTTTGAATGAAACTTTTTTGTCTGACAGCTCTTGATGAGACTTAAAAACTGGTATAGATAGATACATTTTATTCCGCCACAATATTGGGAACCTGAAAACTACCTATTGGCTGCGGCGGAGCCACAGGCAGAGACTAGTTATTATATTTTTTTCAGACAACAGCCTGCTTTAGAGCCCTGTATCGCGAGGGCCTTTACAAATATACAATATTATGTACCTACGCAAAGTTAACCAAGAACCAGAGCAACCATTTGTGGATCACACATAGAATTCTCCTGTCTATACAGGAGGAATCGAACATATAACAGATAATAAATTAATAAAAATTAGACGATGATGGTGTAAGAGAGAGAGAGAGTAGATCTGAAAGAGAGTATTGTAATTTTAGGGAATATAATAATTAATTGTAGGGAAAGTGAAAGAATGTCAGACGCGCGATGTATAATGCAAAAGTGGAAGAATGTAGGTACAGGGGAAGACCGTGATTGACCTACCTAGACCAAATCGACCACCTCGTCTCTCGTCATCGCTCGTCTCCGAAACCGGTGAGCGTGCATGAAGAGAATTATAAATGTTGCGGAAACGAGAGATATATTTAGATATTTTTATATATATTTTTAGCATTTGACATGCTTAGCACTATACATTAAACACAAAGTGAAAAATGTGAAATCGATAATAACAGTCAGGAGCAGGATTTGAACCTGCATCTTCTGGATACCGTCCAGATGCTGGTCTGTTATTTTCGATTTCACATTTTTCACTTTGTGTTTAATGAGAGATATATTGCAAGAATAGATAGAGCCTTTTGGCAATTTGTTTTCTCTGCCTACACCGCAAGGGAGATGATAAGTAAGTAAAAAATTGAGAGATTCCTAATGGTTGTTACAAGATATTTATGAAAAAAGCTTTAGTTTCTACCGGAAAATTAGTAAATTAGTAAATTAGTATGTAAAACGTCTGAATTAAGTATCTATGCGCAGAATAAGTACTCGTAAATACTTAAAAATAAACCTTTTTAAGTAAATATTCACTTATATTTTCATTAGTTTTTGCTAATGTTAAAAATATATGCTTAGATCTTAAAAAAGTAGCGACTTACTAAAATACAAGAGGATATTATAAAATTTTAATATTCTTAATTTCGAAGGTTTGTCTGCTCCGTGGTCGTAAACAATTAAACATTATCTTAATTCACACAAGACAATTTTTTCATTGTCTTTTGAGTTATCGTGCTCAAAACTAATTGACCTCTTTTTTATTTATTGAGAAACAAAAAACAAAATAAGTTTACTATGTAATATTTTTTTTTGCGTGTAGATAATAATAAATTTATAGGGCTGCGTCATCATTAGTATTTATATTATTATTGATGTGAAACATCTAATGCGGAGGGAGGGTAAAATCGGCTGTTAGCGTGGCGACGCTTTTATTTTAATAGTCCCGTTCAAATCTTGCAAGTTAAGTTTGACAAACTTCATTGAACTGAAATTACACGCATGTGTATATCGCTTGACAATACAATATTATGATGACATGGAGCTGATCTGATGAACTGGAAGGTGGGCATAGGAACTCTATAATGAAACGGCGCAACCCCATCGAGTTTGAGCTCGTATGATTCGTCTTACCGAGTACTTTGTGTCTATATGGTATCCAGGGGCTGATGATGAAGCTGGCAGGTGGCCACAGTAACTCTATAATGAAACGACGCAACCCCGTCGAGTTTGGACACGTTTGATTCGTCTTGATGAGTACTTTGTCTTTAGGTCAAATGAAGGGTCTGATGATTAAACTAGAAGATGGCCATAGGAACTCCGTTATAAAACGACAATAACTCCATCGAGTTTGGGCTCGTATGATTTGTCTTGGCTAGAAATTCAGTCCTAGATGAAATCCAGGATCTGATGATAGAGATGGAAGATGACCACAGTAACTCTGTAATGAAACGACGCAACTCCATCGAGTTTGGAATCATTTGATTCGTCTTGACGAGTACTTTGTCTTTAGATGGTATCCAGGGTCTGATGATTAAACTAGAAGATGGCCATAGGAACTCCGTTATAAAACGACAATAACTCCATCGAGTTTGGGCTCGTATGCTTTGTCTTGACGAGTACTTTGTCTCTAGATGGTATCCAGGGTCTGACGATGGAGCTAGAAGGTGGCCACAGTACCTCTGTAATGAAACGACGCAACCCTATCGAGTTTATACTCGTTTGATTCGTCTCGAAGAGTACTTTGTCAAGTGATATTAATGATAATAATGATAATTTTATTTCTACAAAATAATTTCGATGTTTTCACATCTGCTAGACGTCCCGCGATGTCTAGGTTTTATAGCTTACCAGACCTGTGGGCATAGCCAAGTTGCATTCTACTGCCATTCAACTGCCTCTGTGGTGCAGCGGTAGTGTGAGCGACTGCTGATCATGAGGTCTCGGGTTGGATCCCAGGGTCGGGCAGTGTAATTGAGTTTTTTCGTAAAAAGAAATAAATCTCAGTAGTAGCCCGGAGTTTGGAAATGTGCCCAGTAGACAGTAAGCCCCCTATTATGTGGGACTTAAACATGGCTGGCGAACCGTGGGTGTGTAATAATACACCTCTATCTACCCCTTTATGGAACACAGGTGTGATGCTATGTATTTTTGTTTATTAGATATATTTGCAACACGAAAAAGATCTTTTTTGTTATTAAGTCTATTTAGTCGAAAATCCATCATAAAGAGCCTTACATAAGCGACGACAGGGACGTCATTCACAAACAAAAATTCCATGACTTGTCTTTGGTTAATACAATCTGATGAATGGTGGTGCAGAGGCAATTAGAAAGTGGTTGAACCTTCATTGCTCTTACTCGCCAAATCAAATAAAACAGTGAGGATACCTGCAGTGGTATGACGCTGACATTCCGTGAGAGTACTTCCTGGGTTAAGCCAGCCCATCGATGTTGGAATCAGTGAGGTTATAGAGCGCATACTGTTATCGAATGATTGTCTCACTTTTGTCTGTACACGCGTTTTGCTTAGTACAGCCCTATGCTCAACAGAAAGAGGTATACAAAAGAATAAAAATAATTCTATTTTTTTTGAACATGCCCAGAACAAATTGTTTAATCATTATTTGTGATAGATAGTATTTTTTCTAGTTTACATTAGCCTCTTCTTGACCTAAATTCCTGATAGTGTACAAGGTATATAAGTGTAATTTTGTTTGTAAGAGTCACTGTCGTACCCCGTCTTTTAAAGTACTGACGACTATTACCATTTGACGAAAAAATATATATTGAAGCAATGTATTTCAAACTCTTGGCCCTTTTCTGTTTGTACTCTATAATTGTTTCCACGGAGGCTGCGCCTATTAGTTCTGTGAGTAATTCTTTTTTTTTTTTTTTTTTTTTTTTTTAAGATAATAAATGGGATCCATTCCAGGTCTTGGCTCTCAAAATATCTTCAGCTTTTTCTGATCATAATACGCAATTATTTGCGTTACTTGTTCTTTAAATTGAATTAGTTTTGATGTTGTTTTGAGAATAAAAATAAGAAAAGAATTTATAGTTAGAAAAACTAAAAAACACGCTTTTTTCCAGTTTTTTGGCATAATATTACAATAGATAATAATGATTGTAAACAAGTATAGGATGCTTGACATCGAATTGATTATTAAAGATGTCGGCTCTTACGACTCCCGTGGGTAGAGAGGGGTGGGACAATTCTAAAGCCGGCCCCACACGGCTAAAAGTAAAAGTAGGTACCTACACGACGATATTATAATTTTCAGCCGAAATCTCACTTGCGGTATTTTACGTTTCATTCTTCGAAAACTCTGCATCGTTATTGGTGAATTTAAACGTCGGCTCTCGCTAGTAACGTCGCGTCTGACATCCAAAGACAGCAACATTCTGTGCAGCTTGTCCGCGGCGACCACGAACAGTGTGACTAATATCTGATAACATATTTTCTTTTTACAGGCTGCGCTGGCTAGTCTCTTGGGTTAAACAAGTAAACCATGCTCAACGAGAAAAATGCTATCTCCTTCGCACGAAATTTCTTATTCCAATGTAAAGTCAAAATTGTTTGAGTCTTCTTTTTGTCTGTTTATGTCATGGCACATTTTTCACTTTCCGTACATGTGTGTTTTATGCTATTTTAAATAAAAGTCACTATATGTATAGTCATTGTAGGTATTTTTATTACTAAGTTCTTCTAGTTAAGGTCAATTTTAAGATTAATTAAATGAAATGAAATATTTAAAATAAATCAAGAAGAAGAGCAAGAATTTTCGTTATAACATTGCCGAGGTGTTAGTAGCTGATAAATAATCTGACAAAATTCTGCCTTAAAAGGCGTACACAAATGTTAGGCGAACATGAATCGATGTCAATTTAATCCCTTTATGTCAATTGTTTGAATGTCAATAATATAATAATAGTAAGAAATATAATTGTCGTTGTTAATGAAATAATTACAAAATTAAAATAATAATGTCATTAAGAGAACAACAATATATGTATATATTTATTTATTAAATTATTAGGCGATAATAATATTTTTGATCTATATTTTTTAGCAATTGACATGCTCCGCCACTTTTTAAAGTACAAATTATTTGTGAATAAGGAAGAGATTTTTTGATGTGAAACATCTAATGCGGCACGAGGGTAAAATGGGCTGTAGCGTGGCGACGCTTTTATTTTTGTTTTAAGCGCCATCTGTTGACAACAGCGTGTACTTACATGGTTTTGTGCTAGTGGAAGCATAATGGATAATCAATAAACTAATAACGGTTTTAATTCGTCTATGGATAGCGAGAGGGCGCTATTCGATGTGGTTTAAAGCTAGAACCAAACTGTCGGACGCGTCCGTAAGTCGCGACTTGTACGTATCTGGATAATTAATGTACACTGAACTGTGCAAACTATCAGATGTAAGTCGCGGACGTAACCTTACGCCGTCCTTGAGCGTTCGGACGTCCGATAAGAATCTGGCCCGTTGGATGTTTTTGTCATGTGCACACTTATCAGTCGCGGCTGTCAGCCGCGGCTTACGGACGCGTCCGATAGTTTGTTTCAGCCTTAATTGTTATAATAAACAAAAAAAGATATTGAATATTTACGGCATTTACCAGAGATGCGCAAACTAAATCACCAATGAGTTCAGTGATTTATAAATCTTTTTCTTCAAAAGATTTAAATCATAAATTATTTGAGAATAAGGAAAAAGAGATTTTTTTGTACTAGCGGGAATCGAACCCGCGTCTTTTCCAATCCGGGGAAGTGCTCTAAGCCACTGAGCTATAGTACAGGTCCTTCGACCATCCCAATCTCCTTATTACATTTGCCTTTACGACCGGGTTCGATTCCCGCTAGTACAAAAAAATCTCTTTTTCCTTATTCTCAAATAATTTATACTTTAAAAAGTGGCGGAGCATGTCAAATGCTAAAAAAAAAAAAATATAGATCAAAAAAGATTTAAATCACTCTTTTAAATCTTTAACTCTTTTAAATCTTTGGTTACGAATGACGTTATTCATTCAATGATCATAAGTAATGCAAATATCTATTGATTCTTGTACTTATTCTCTCATTCCCTCAAGTCGCAACCGGTTTTGAGTTTTTACTATAACGACAGAGAGTCTAAGTTTCTGTGTACCTACCTATCGTCATTGTATTTCAAAAGAGTGCGTTTGTGCGTGCCTACAACTTATGTTATCTCTTTTCAATTCACAATATCCTTTATCTATTGTCTCATTCTAAATCTACGTCCATCATTCCATTCCATCTAATCAATCCTAACCATGGACGTAAAGTCCATGATCCTAACGTAGTGAGTTAAAGATGTATTTTCGAAACCAAAGATTTAAAGAGTGATTACGCATTTTGAAAGATTATACATCTTTCGTACCAATCACTCCTCAGTTACGCATCTCTAGCATTTACGCTCGACGCGACGCTAAAGAAAGCGCCTTTCATGATAACCACCTTTTACGTACGCATAGTCAACTGAACGCCGTTCGCCCGGCCGGTACATTGTTTTTTGTTAAAAGAAAGTTCTTACCTTTTCTTGACGAACTGATGATATTTGTCAAGTATAATAACTATTTTATCCATAACAATAATTAAAAACACTAAACACACGTAAATAATAACACACCAACGATATAAAACACCAAAAAAAACATATTTTACATTCCACAATCTCTTTACGTAGTCTTGACGTGCGCGCGGCCCGGAACTGAGTACTTCTTAAAATTAGCGCTAGATGGCGTATAAGACATGAAACCCACATTAGTACTTTTTGAAATAGTCTAGTATTATGTTAGAGAATGAAACTATCGCATAATTTATAAACTTTCTCATATCGAAATATTCGAATATTATCGTACTATTTTTGAAGATTATTAAACGGCAGTAAAAAGTTGATAGTTTATTGAAATATTGAGTAAAAAAAGCTCAATAAAATTTGGTATTTGTCGGCATAATGAAGGGCCTCGTGGCGTAGTCGGTAGTGTAACCGACTTCCGTGCACGAAGTCCTGGGTTTGATTCCCACTCAGGACAATTATGTGTGTGATGAACACAGATATCAAGTGCGCTGTTATTTACCGAAACGATTTTTTGTGTCGCCGCGATATCTATTGCATTGTTGATCGAAGCATTAAACGCATAGTGTTTATTTTTTATGTTTGGTAAAGGGATGAGAGTATTTAAGTCTATGCAGATTTTTTTTTACAAAGTTAAACAATTATATAAACGAACAGGGTAGTGTGAGGTATATTAATTTTCTTTCATAAGCTATCCTTTTATGTTCATTTTCACTTTTACACTCACTCTGTAACTTGATCGTAAATAAGAAACTCTTCGTAACAAATATTTAATTGAAAATCACAGCGTTTATCAAAATAATTATTTAAAAGTAAATCTACCACCCCTTCTATTCATCCAACCATCAGTCTTTAAACGTCCACTGCTGGACATTGGCCTCCCCAAGAGAGCACCAGAACTAGCGGGCTTGTGCTGACTGCATGCAACGGCTCCCTGCAGCTTTGATCATATATTTGGTCTATCTGGTGGGAGGCCATATTATGCTGCGCTGTCCGATACGTGGTCGCAACTCGAAAACCTTTTTTCACTATGGCTGAATTGGAAAAGCATCTGGAAGGGTATCCAGGAGATGCAGGTTCAAATCCTGCTCGTGACTGTTATTTTTTATTTCACATTTTTCACTTTGTGTTTAATAATGATCCCGACAATTATTCGGTATCGATTGTACGGAAACTGGATTTAGTGAATATAGGGGATCTAGCCGTGCTCGTTAAGTTTTGATCAGTGTTATATCCCTTTTGTACTGTTCGGCGAAACGTTCATCTAATACGCCGAACAAGTGTTTGCGATATATCCGACACCATCTATCAGGCCGCGTCGCACGCGCGCCCGCTTATCAAATTGCTGACTCTGAAATACGCGGTTATAGTACTCCAACTCGACCATGCCGTGATCCTTGTACATATATCTGATAAATAGTCGTAATATTTCACCAAAACTTTGTTTCCTTGCCAGTAGGGTTCCTTGTCATAGTAAACGACTATTTTCCATTTATCTTGAATTAGGTGTATATCTGATAATTTGTCAAAATAAATGGTGTTGGTATTTTGTAATGCTGTAACATTATAAGCGCCGTGAACCGGTGATGATGCACATAGCATAAACAACATAAATATAAATGCTATGAAGTTTAGGCAAGACATCTTATAAGTTGTTTTGATTTTTTGTTTTCTGATAGCTGTTTCAGGTTTCTGTTCCTGCTGATTAGATTGTTTTGATGATTCATTGATGGGTAAAACTGTCAATTTAATGATAGGCCGCTTGATTATGCCGCCTTTGGTCTTGATGCTTATGACCCGCACGCGTCCATCCTTTCCTGGGTGAACTTCAACAACTCGGCCCAGTGCCCACTTGCCAGGGGGCAAGTTGGCGTCGTGAATGATAACAATATCATTTATTTGCACATTAGGGTGCATTCCTCGCCATTTACTTCTTGCTGATATTCCTGCTAAATACTCTGAACGCCAACGAACCCATATGTCATTAAATTTTTTTTGTGTTAACTTCCATCTAGTTCTTTCGTCTCTCTCGGTTTCCGTTATCGTTAAGATACGTCCACTAGCCAGAAAGTGTGATGGCGTCAGATAGTCTACATCATTTGGATCTTCTGTAATTGCACACAGGGGTCGGGTGTTGAGACACGCTTCGAGCCGTGATAGCAAGGTAGCGTACTCCTCGTACGTGAGTTTCTGATCGCCCACTACCCTACGCAAGTGATGTTTAAGGCTCTTCACTGCTGCTTCCCATAACCCTCCAGCACTAGGCCATGAGAGAGCATTAAAAGTGCCACGTGATTTGCATCTCACTGATATCTGATAAGAATTCTTCTGAGATAATTGAATGTAAGTTTAAATATTCTTGACGCAAAGTGATGCTTGCTCCAACAAAGTTAGTTCCATTGTCACCCAATATATGCCTGGGGGTACCTCGTCTTGCTGCTAGTTTTCGTAAGGCTGCCAGGAACGCTGCTGATGATAAGTCTGATACTAATTCCAGGTGCATGGCCTTGGTCACCATGCACATGAATACTGCCACGTAACCCTTCGTGGTTTTGATACCTCGGCCTTTATTTGATTTTACTTCGACGAAGCCAGTGAAGTCTACGCCGGTGTTGTAAAACGGTCGGGAAGGATTCGTCCTACACTCGGGTAAGTCTCCCATAAGTTGTTCTTGCTTGACAGGACTATGTCGCTTACATAGCACACATTGATGTAAACGTTTTTTTTGACTGCTCTGTTTCCTCCCAGTATCCAATACTGTTGTGTGTGTGTGTGTGAAGTGACTTGAAGCGAGAGTTGGGTATGGGTATGCAAAAAGGAGTCCATCCATCCATCCATCAGCCTTTTCTCGTCCACTGCTGGGCATAGGCCTCCTCAAAGGGGGTATAATGCCGTAATCGCCACGCTTGGCAGGCGGGTTGGCGATCGCAGTGGATGTTGTTAATACTCGAGGGAGTGCTGCTGCCCACTCCCCCGGTATTTCCTCAGTCGGCTCTTACGACTCCCATGGGTAGAGGGGTGGGGTAATTCTAAAGTCGGCCTCACACGGCCAATAGATAAGTTAGTTAGTTAGTATCCACTAATAATTTGTCGTTGGCAGAATCGTCGTCATCGGCACGGCCCCATCTACCATGAAGAAGAATACTCGTAAAATAGAATTATAGTAAACCTGACAGGACCACCTTTTATTTAAAATGGAGTTAAGTTGGTTGTTAGCTTCTGAATTTAGAGACTTTGTAAAATACAGGGTAATATTAAAACAAATCTTAATTTCGAAGGTTTGTGTGCTCTCATTTACAAAGGCCGTAAGCAATTAAGCGTTATCTTTATTCATACACTAGCCTTTGCCCGCAGCTTCACCGCAGCCAAAAGCTAGTTTTTGGGTTATAAGCCGACCCGAGATATATCTCAGGTTCCCGATATAGTAACGGGATAAAATGTATACCAGTTTTTAAGTCTAAACAAGAGCTACCAAATAAAAAAGTTGCATCAAAATCCGTTCAGTAGTTTTTGCATGATGAACAACCAAACAGACAAAGAGACAAAAATCTAAAAAAAATGTTTTCTGTTTAGACACGCCTATATAGCCTTTTTTCTCAAATATCTTAAATGTACTATAAATAAAAATACTAAGCCGGTTAACATGGTATATTTGCCTGACTGTTATAACTTACTACATTATCATTAATTATATTTGAGTACTATAGCTACGGTCTACTTTTTATCTAACATAGCAGGAGCAACTAGATCTCTTCCATGTGATTTCACTCTACTGGCCGTCGAACCAGAATGTGTCATCTGTCGTCTTCTGAGACCTTCGTTTCTTGTTTACAATTCCCCCACCATCTACTATGGCCTATGCACGGAGACAGCTGTTACCAGTGCTGCCACACTATTCTTAAAGTAAGTACTAAAATTATGTCAAGTTATATTTTATTTTTAAAATCATGACATTCGGCCATCCGATAACGTGCTGTCTCCCGACGCACACATAATTAATACAATTGAACTCGTAATATGAACAGATGATATATACATAATCTATCTATATAGTTAATTAAATTTAATCATAACATCTAAAATGTACGTCATTATTTACATTGTCTACAATTTCATAATAATCATGACATTCGGGGTAGTAATGAACTTTCTTCTTCAGTACCTAATCTGTATACATGGATTTAGGCTTCGATCTAACAGCATAGATGCCTGCCTGCTCCTGACTGTTATTTTCGATTTCACATTTTTCACTTTGTGTTTAATAGATGAAATTAAATTGATCTGATATTGAAGTAAAATTATTGAACCTGAGGTACACAAACTTCTTATTCCCTAAAACAGTTTGAAGCGTTAACCCATGTACATATTCAACAATATTTTTGACGCTGATCTAAATGATAAGGTTATAATATCATGTCTCTTATTTTAAGGGCAGCCAACAAAGGAAATTATTGTACTAAAAAGGTAACATAGAAAGGTTTAGAGAATACATCAATTCACTTATTTTTAATGAGTTACTTTGCTAGTGATAGTATTTTTTTTCTAGTTTTTATGAACAGCACCCGATGATTCACAAAATCGTATCGACATTGTATCGTCTTACTTGTGATTGGTAGAGACATAGACGCTTGATATCTCAATAATCGCTCAACCAATCACGGTGATCTTTCAAGATCTCTCAACCAATGGCAATATCACAATGCGATGTCGATACGATTTGTGCGTTACATTCTACGGGCCCGACTTTACTACAAGCTACGTCGTCATGTTACATTGCAACTTTGATGAGCACTGGTTTCATCTTCCACTCCACATTTAGGTTGCAATATATCTTTCTTACCAAACAGGTCGGGTACTTATGTGATTTATGTGACCTGCCCATTAACGTTTCAGTGTTGTGACCCGGCGGGATATGACGGACACTTGTTCTTTTACGGATTTTCGTAACACAGCTCTCAGCTCTAGCTCAATTCAATATCGGACCAAAATATTATTTTTAGGGCCTTACTAATAAACGATGTTTAACCTCTGAATAGTTATTCAGTATTTTGTCTTTGTCACTAATATGACAGTTTGACGTTGAAAGAACGGAACAAAACAGTGAATTACTACCTATTCGAAGCTTAAACAATGGTATAGTAAGGGGGATAGTGTTTTACCTTTCGTCCCTCAAAATTAGAAAAGCCTTTGAAAACACTGCAACTCTGTTGGTGAATTTAATGTCGGCTCTCGCTAGTTACCAAGCTAGCGTCTGACATCGCAATACAGCATTATTCTAGAGCTTAGCTTGATCGCTGAGACCAAGGCCAGTGTAACTAAGATCTCATAATATATTTTCTTTTTGCAGGCTCCGAGATCTAACCTCATGGGTTAAACAAGAAAGACATGTTTAGATATTTTTATATATATTTTTAGCATTTGACATGCTTAGCAACATACATTAAACACAAAGTGAAAAATGTGAAATCGAAAATAACAGTCACGAGCAGGATTTGCACCTGCATGTCCTGGATACCGTCCAGATGCTTTGCCAATTCAGCCATCGTGACCCTTGCTCCTGACTGCTAATTTCGATAACACATTCATACTTAACGTCTTTGGGTGACGCCTGCACCATCTGTCGGAAGTATTTTCATACATTATACCAACCAGGTAAACTTAATTTTACAATTAAGATTTTACCTAATAATGACGCAAACCCTATAAATATTTAGATATTTTTATACATATTTTTAGCATTTGACATGCTTAGCAACATACATTAAACACAAAGTGAAAAATGTGAAATCGAAAATAACAGTCACGAGCAGGATTCGAACCTGCATCTCCTGGATACCGTCATACCTCCTGGGTGACGCCTGCACCATCTGTCGGAAGTATTTTCATACATTATACCGACCAGGTAAACTTAATTTTACAATTAAGATTTTACCTAATAATGACGCAAACCCTAAAAATATTTAGATATGTTTATATATATTTTTAGCATTTGACATGCTTAGCAACATACATTAAACACAAAGTGAAAAATGTGAAATCGAAAATAACAGTCACGAGCAGGATTCGAACCTGCATGTCCTGGATACCGTCCAGATGCTTTGCCAATTCAGCCATCGTGACCCTTGCTCCTGACTGCTAATTTCGATAACACATTCATACTTAACGTCTTTGGGTGATGCCTGCACCATCTGTCGGAAGTATTTTCATACATTATACCGACCAGGTAAACTTAATTTTACAATTAAGATCCGCCGTCACAGAAACCGAGTGAAGCCACCCACAGTTGAGCGCCTCCCTGCAGTCCTGCCCTATGTTAAAGGAGTCACTGACAAGATTGGCTACATTCTTAAAAAAGCTTCAATTAAAACCTACTATAAGCCACTCAAAAGAATTAGTCAATTTTTACCACCAGTCAAGTGCCATATACCCTTACAGGATGCAGGAGTATACAAGCTGGATTGTAATTGTGGTATCTCCTACATTGGGCAAACAAAGAGATCCATAACAACTCGGATCAAAGAACACTTAGCTGATGTGAAGCACAGTCGCTATACAAAGTCTGCAATTTGTGAGCACACACAGGACCACACCCGCCATTACATTAGGTTTGATAAACCTCAAATCCTCGCAAAAGAACATCGATATCGCCCTAGAATGATACGTGAGGCTATTGAAATTAAGAAACATCCCAATTTCAATAGAGAAGACGGCTGGGTCTTACCATCAAGCTGGAATCCTGTGATAGGCCTCACCAAACAGAATACAAGAAGGCACACCACAAGATTGCAAGACACAGTTAGCGCTTATTGTGTAGATAAATCACGCAAAAACTACTGATTGGATTTTGATGCAACTTTTTGTATTTGATAGCTCTTGATTAGACGTATAAACTGGTATATATTTTATCCCGCTACTATTTCGGGAACCTGAGATATAACCTAAAAACTAGCTTTTGGCTGCGGTGGGGCCGCTGGCAAAGTCTTTTTTAGAATTTAAATAGATAAATATTCACGGACATTTCACGCAACGTCCTCTGGTCCCAAACTAAGCTTAACGCTTGTGACATGGGTACCAGATTAAGGATATAATAAATAATTATTACTTTTTTTTGTAAATGCATACATGTAATAGATAGAAAACATCCAGACGCAGTACAAATATCTGTGATTATCACACAAATAATTGTCCTGAGTGGGAATTGAACCCACGACCTCGTGCACGGAAGTCGGTTACACTACTACGCCACGAGGTGTTTATTTTTTTGTACATCATACAAAAATTACAGAGCGGATTTTGAATGAAACTTTTTTGTCTGACAGCTCTTGATGAGACTTAAAAACTGGTATAGATAGATACATTTTATTCCGCCACAATATTGGGAACCTGAAAACTACCTATTGGCTGCGGCGGAGCCACAGGCAGAGACTAGTTATTATATTTTTTTCAGACAACAGCCTGCTTTAGAGCCCTGTATCGCGAGGGCCTTTACAAATTTACAATATTATGTACCTACGCAAAGTTAACCAAGAACCAGAGCAACCATTTGTGGATCACACATAGAATTCTCCTGTCTATACAGGAGGAATCGAACATATAACAGATAATAAATTAATAAAAATTAGACGATGATGGTGTAAGAGAGAGAGAGAGTAGATCTGAAAGAGAGTATTGTAATTTTAGGGAATATAATAATTAATTGTAGGGAAAGTGAAAGAATGTCAGACGCGCGATGTATAATGCAAAAGTGGAAGAATGTAGGTACAGGGAAAGACCGTGATTGACCTACCTAGACCAAATCGACCACCTCGTCTCTCGTCATCGCTCGTCTCCGAAACCGGTGAGCGTGCATGAAGAGAATTATAAATGTTGAGGAAACGAGAGATATATTTAGATATTTTTATATATATTTTTAGCATTTGACATGCTTAGCACTATACATTAAACACAAAGTGAAAAATGTGAAATCGAAAATAACAGTCACGAGCAGGATTCGAACCTGCATCTTCTGGATACCGTCCAGATGCTGGTCTGTTATTTTCGATTTCACATTTTTCACTTTGTGTTTAATGAGAGATATATTGCAAGAATAGATAGAGCCTTTTGGCAATTTGTTCTCTCTGCCTACACCGCAAGGGAGATGATAAGTAAGTAAAAAATTGAGAGATTCCTAATGGTTGTTACAAGATATTTATGAAAAAAGCTTTAGTTTCTACCGGAAAATTAAAAAATATGGATGGTATTTTTAATTGATAATTTCAAAACTATTTTTTTACACCTTTAATTTAACAGTTATGCTGTGATATGTTTACAATTAAAAAATTATAAGCTTATTTATCCGTATAGTTCCAATATTCTGAGGAGAGTTGTGTAAAACGTCTGAATTAAGTACCTATGCGCAGAATAAGTACTCGTAAATACTTAAAAATAAACCTTTTTAAGTAAATATTCACTTATTTTTTCATTCGTTTTTGCTAATGTTAAAAATATATGCTTAGATCTTAAAAAAGTAGCGACTTACTAAAATACAAGAGGATATTATAAAATTTTAATATTCTTAATTTCGAAGGTTTGCTCCGTGGTCGTAAACAATTAAACATTATCTTAATTCACACAAGACAATTTTTTCATTGTCTTTTGAGTTATCGTGCTCAAAACTAATTGACCTCTTTTTTATTTATTGAGAAACAAAAAACAAAATAAGTTTACTATGTAATGTTTTTTTTTGCGTGTAGATAATAATAAATTTATAGGGCTGCGTCATCATTAGTATTTATATTATTATTGATGTGAAACATCTAATGCTACGAGGGTAAAATCGGCTGTTAGCGTGGCGACGCTTTTATTTTAATTGTCCCGTTCAAATCTTGCAATTTAAGTTTGACAAACTTCATTGAGCTGAAATTACACGCATGTGTATATCGCTTGACAATACAATATTATGATGACATGGAGCTGATCTGATGAACTGGAAGGTGGACATAGGAACTCTATAATGAAACGGCGCAACCCCATCGAGTTTGAGCTCGTATGATTCGTCTTACCGAGTACTTTGTTTCTATATGGTATCCAGGGGCTGATGATGAAGCTGGCAGGTGGCCACAGTAACTCTATAATGAAACGACGCAACCCCGTCGAGTTTGGACACGTTTGATTCGTCTTGATGAGTACTTTGTCTTTAGGTCAAATGAAGGGTCTGATGATTAAACTAGAAGATGGCCATAGGAACTCCGTTATAAAACGACAATAACTCCATCGAGTTTGGGCTCGTATGATTTGTCTTGGCTAGAAATTCAGTCCTAGATGAAATCCAGGATCTGATGATAGAGATGGAAGATGACCACAGTAACTCTGTAATGAAACGACGCAACTCCATCGAGTTTGGAATCATTTGATTCGTCTTGACGAGTACTTTGTCTTTAGATGGTATCCAGGGTCTGATGATTAAACTAGAAGATGGCCATAGGAACTCCGTTATAAAACGACAATAACTCCATCGAGTTTGGGCTCGTATGCTTTGTCTTGACGAGTACTTTGTCTCTAGATGGTATCCTGGGTCTGACGATGGAGCTAGAAGGTGGCCACAGTACCTCTGTAATGAAACGACGCAACCCTATCGAGTTTATACTCGTTTGATTCGTCTCGAAGAGTACTTTGTCAAGTGATATTAATGATAATAATGATAATTTTATTTCTACAAAATAATTTCGATGTTTTCACATCTGCTAGACGTCCCGCGATGTCTAGGTTTTATAGCTTACCAGACCTGTGGGCATAGCCAAGTTGCATTCTACTGCCATTCAACTGCCTCTGTGGTGCAGCGGTAGTGTGAGCGACTGCTGATCATGAGGTCTCGGGTTGGATCCCAGGGTCGGGCAGTGTAATTGAGTTTTTTCGTAAAAAGAAATAAATCTCAGTAGTAGCCCGGAGTTTGGAAATGTGCCCAGTAGACAGTAAGCCCCCTATTATGTGGGACTTAAACATGGCTGGCGAACCGTGGGTGTGTAATAATACACCTCTATCTACCCCTTTATGGAACACAGGTGTGATGCTATGTATTTTTGTTTATTAGATATATTTGTAACACGAAAAAGATCTTTTTTGTTATTAAGTCCATTTAGTCGAAAATCCATCATAAAGAGCCTTACATAGGGACGTCATTCACAAACAAAAATTCCATGACTTGTCTTTGGTTAATATAATCTGATGAATGGTGGTGCAGAGGCAATTAGAAAGTGGTTGAACCTTCATTGCTCTTACTCGCCAAATCAAAGAAAACAGTGAGGATACCTGCAGTGGTATGACGCTGACATTCCGTGAGAGTACTTCCTGGGTTAAGCCAGCCCATCGATGTTGGAATCAGTGAGGTTATAGAGCGCATACTGTTATCGAATGATTGTCTCACTTTTGTCTGTACACGCGTTTTGCTTAGTACAGCCCTATGCCCAACAGAAAGAGGTATACAAAATAATAAAAATAATTCTATTTTTTTTGAACATGCACAGAACAAATTGTTTAATCATTATTTGTGATAGATAGTATTTTTTCTAGTTTACATTAGCCTCTTCTTGACCTAAATTCCTGATAGTGTACAAGGTATATAAGTGTAATTTTGTTTGTAAGAGTCACTGTCGTACCCCGTCTTTTAAAGTACTGACGACTATTACCATTTGACGAAAAAATATATATTGAAGCAATGTATTTCAAACTCTTGGCCCTTTTCTGTTTCTACTCTATAATTGTTTCCACGGAGGCTGCGCCTATTAGTTCTGTGAGTAATTCTTTTTTTTTTTTTTTTTTTTTTAAGATAATAAATGGGATCCATTCCATGTCTTGGCTCTCAAAATCTCTTTAGCTTTTTCTGATCATAATACGCAATTATTTGCGTTACTTGTTCTTTAAATTGAAGCAGTTTTGATGTTGTTTTGAGAATAAAAATAAGAAAAGAATTTATAGTTAGAAAAACTAAAAAACACGCTTTTTTTCCAGTTTTTTGGCATAATATTACAATAGATAATAATGATTGTAAACAAGTATAGGATGCTTGACATCGAATTGATTATTAAAGATGTCGGCTCTTACGACTCCCGTGGGTAGAGAGGTGGGACAATTCTAAAGCCGGCCCCACACGGCTAAAAGTATAAGTAGGTACCTACACGACGATATTATAATTTTCAGCCGAAATCTCACTTGCGGTATTTTACGTTTCATTCTTCGAAAACTCTGCATCGTTATTGGTGAATTTAAACGTCGGCTCTCGCTAGTAACGTCGCGTCTGACATCCAAAGACAGCAACATTCTGTGCAGCTTGTCCGCGGCGACCACGAACAGTGTGACTAATATCTGATAACATATTTTCTTTTTACAGGCTGCGCTGGCTAGTCTCTTGGGTTAAACAAGTACCTAAGACATGCTCAACGAGAAAAATGCTATCTCCTTCGCACGAAATTTCTTATTCCAATGTAAAGTCAAAATTGTTTGAGTCTTCTTTTTGTCTGTTTATGTCATGGCACATTTTTCACTTACCGTACATGTGTGTTTTATGCTATTTTAAATAAAAGTCACTATATAGTCATTGTAGGTACTTTTATTACTAAGTTCTTCTAGTTAAGGTCAATTTTAAGATTAATTAAATGAAATGAAATATTTAAAATAAATCAAGAAGAAGAGCAAGAATTTTCGTTATAACATTGCCGAGGTGTTAGTAGCTGATAAATAATCTGACAAAATTCTGCCTTAAAAGGCGTACACAAATGTTAGGCGAACATGAATCGATGTCAATTTAATCCCTTTATGTCAATTGTTTGAATGTCAATAATATAATAATAGTAAGAAATATAATTGTCGTTGTTAATGAAATAATTACAAAATTAAAATAATAATGTCATTAAGAGAACAACAATATATATATTTATTTATTAAATTATTAGGCGATAATAATATTTTTGATCTATATTTTTTAGCAATTGACATGCTTCGCCACTTTTTAAAGTACAAATTATTTGTGAATAAGGAAGAGATTTTTTGATGTGAAACATCTAATGCGGCACGAGGGTAAAATGGGCTGTAGCGTGGCGACGCTTTTATTTTTGTTTTAAGCGCCATCTGTTGACAACAGCGTGTACTTACATGGTTTTGTGCTAGTGGAAGCATAATGGATAATCAATAAACTAATAACGGTTTTAATTCGTCTATGGATAGCGAGAGGGCGCTATTCGATGTGGTTTAAAGCTAGAACCAAACTGTCGGACGCGTCCGTAAGTCGCGGCTGACAGCCGCGACTTGTACCTATCTGGATAATTAATGTACACTGAACTGTGCAAACTATCAGATGTAAGTCGCGGACGTAACCTTACGCCGTCCTTGAGCGTTCGGACGTCCGATAAGAATCTGGCCCGTTGGATGTTTTTGTCATGTGCACACTTATCAGTCGCGGCTGTCAGCCGCGGCTTACGGACGCGTCCGATAGTTTGTTTCAGCCTTAATTGTTATAATAAACAAAAAAAGATATTGAATATTTACGGCATTTACCAGAGATGCGCAAACTAAATCACCAATGAGTTCAGTGATTTATAAATCTTTTTCTTCAAAAGATTTAAATCACTCTTTTAAATCTTTAACTCTTTTAAATCTTTGGTTACGAATGACGTTATTCATTCAATGATCATAAGTAATGCAAATATCTATTGATTCTTGTACTTATTCTCTCATTCCCTCAAGTCGCAACCGGTTTTGAGTTTTTTACTATAACGACAGAGAGTCTAAGTTTCTGTGTACCTACCTATCGTCATTGTATTTCAAAAGAGTGCGTTTGTGCGTGCCTACAACTTATGTTATCTCTTTTCAATTCACAATATCCTTTATCTATTGTCTCATTCTAAATCTACGTCCATCATTCCATTCCATCTAATCAATCCTAACCATGGACGTAAAGTCCATGATCCTAACGTAGTGAGTTAAAGATGTATTTTCGAAACCAAAGATTTAAAGAGTGATTACGCATTTTGAAAGATTATACATCTTTTGTACCAATCACTCCTCAGTTACGCATCTCTAGCATTTACGCTCGACGCGACGCTAAAGAAAGCGCCTTTCATGATAACCACCTTTTACGTACGCATAGTCAACTGAACGCCGTTCGCCCGGCCGGTACATTGTTTTTTGTTAAAAGAAAGTTCTTACCTTTTCTTGACGAACTGATGATATTTGTCAAGTATAATAACTATTTTATCCATAACAATAATTAAAAACACTAAACACACGTAAATAATAACACACCAACGATATAAAACACCAAAAAAAACATATTTTACATTCCACAATCTCTTTACGTAGTCTTGACGTGCGCGCGGCCCGGAACTGAGTACTTCTTAAAATTAGCGCTAGATGGCGTATAAGACATGAAACCCACATTAGTACTTTTTGAAATAGTCTAGTATTATGTTAGAGAATGAAACTATCGCATAATTTATAAACTTTCTCATATCGAAATATTCGAATATTATCGTACTATTTTTGAAGATTATTAAACGGCAGTAAAAAGTTGATAGTTTATTGAAATATTGAGTAAAAAAAGCTCAATAAAATTTGGTATTTGTCGGCATAATGAAGGGCCTCGTGGCGTAGTCGGTAGTGTAACCGACTTCCGTGCACGAAGTCCTGGGTTTGATTCCCACTCAGGACAATTATGTGTGTGATGAACACAGATATCAAGTGCGCTGTTATTTACCGAAACGATTTTTTGTGTCGCCGCGATATCTATTGCATTGTTGATCGAAGCATTAAACGCATAGTGTTTATTTTTTATGTTTGGTAAAGGGATCAGAGTATTTAAGACTATGCAGATTTTTTTTTACAAAGTTAAACAATTATATAAACGAACAGGGTAGTGTGAGGTATATTAATTTTCTTTCATAAGCTATCCTTTTATGTTCATTTTCACTTTTACACTCACTCTGTAATTTGATCGTAAATAAGAAACTCTTCGTAACAAATATTTAATTGAAAATCACAGCGTTTATCAAAATAATTATTTAAAAGTAAATCTACCACCCCTTCTATTCATCCAACCATCAGTCTTTAAACGTCCACTGCTGGACATTGGCCTCCCCAAGAGAGCACCAGAACTAGCGGGCTTGTGCTGACTGCATCCAACGGCTCCCTGCAGCTTTGATCATATATTTGGTCTATCTGGTGGGAGGCCATATTATGCTGCGCTGTCCGATACGTGGTCGCAACTCGAAAACCTTTTTTCACGATGGCTGAATTGGAAAAGCATCTGGAAGGGTATCCAGGAGATGCAGGTTCAAATCCTGCTCGTGACTGTTATTTTCGATTTCACATTTTTCACTTTGTGTTTAATAATGATCCCGACAATTATTCGGTATCGATTGTACGGAAACTGGATTTAGTGAATCTAGGGGATCTAGCCGTGCTCGTTAAGTTTTGATCAGTGTTATATCCCTTTTGTACTGTTCGGCGAAACGTTCATCTAATACGCCGAACAAGTGTTTGCGATATATCCGACACCATCTATCAGGCCGCGTCGCACGCGCGCCCGCTTATCAAATTGCTGACTCTGAAATACGCGGTTATAGTACTCCAACTCGACCATGCCGTGATCCTTGTACATATATCTGATAAATAGTCGTAATATTTCTTCAAAACTTTGTTTCCTTGCCAGTAGGGTTCCTTGTCATAGTAAACGACTATTTTCCATTTATCTTGAATTATGTGTATATCTGATAATTTGTTAAAATAAATGGTGTTGGTATTTTGTAATGCTGTAACATTATAAGCGCCGTGAACCGGTGATGATGCACATAGCATAAACAACATAAATATAAATGCTATGAAGTTTAGGCAAGACGTCTTATAAGTTGTTTTGATTTTTTGTTTTCTGATAGCTGTTTCAGGTTTCTGTTCCTGCTGATTAGATTGTTTTGATGATTCATTGATGGGTAAAACTGTCAATTTAATGATAGGCCGTTTGATTATGCCGCCTTTGGTCTTGATGCTTACGACCCGCACGCGTCCATCCTTTCCTGGGTGAACTTCAACAACTCGGCCCAGTGCCCACTTGCCAGGGGGCAAGTTGGCGTCGTGAATGATAACAATATCATTTATTTGCACATTAGGGTGCATTCCTCGCCATTTACTTCTTGCTGATATTCCTGCTAAATACTCTGAACGCCAACGAACCCATATGTCATTAAATATTTTTTGTGTTAACTTCCATCTAGTTCTTTCGTCTCTCTCGGTTTCCGTTATCGTTAAGATACGTCCACTAGCCAGAAAGTGTGATGGCGTCAGATAGTCTACATCATTTGGATCTTCTGTAATTGCACACAGGGGTCGGGTGTTGAGACACGCTTCGAGCCGTGATAGCAAGGTAGCGTACTCCTCGTACGTGAGTTTCTGATCGCCCACTACCCTACGCAAGTGATGTTTAAGGCTCTTCACTGCTGCTTCCCATAACCCTCCAGCACTAGGCCATGAGAGAACATTAAAGTGCCACGTGATTTGCATCTCACTGATATCTGATAAGAATTCTTCTGAGATAATTGAATGTAAGTTTAAATATTCTTGACGCAAAGTGATGCTTGCTCCAACAAAGTTAGTTCCATTGTCACCCAATATATGCCTGGGGGTACCTCGTCTTGCTGCTAGTCTTCGTAAGGCTGCCAGGAACGCTGCTGATGATAAGTCTGATACTAATTCCAGGTGCATGGCCTTGGTCACCATGCACATGAATACTGCCACGTAACCCTTCGTGGTTTTGATACCTCGGCCTTTATTTGATTTTACTTCGACGAAGCCAGTGAAGTCTACGCCGGTGTTGTAAAACGGTCGGGAAGGATTCGTCCTACACTCGGGTAAGTCTCCCATAAGTTGTTCTTGCTTGACAGGACTATGTCGCTTACATAGCACACATTGATGTAAACGTTTTTTTTTGACTGCTCTGTTTCCTCCCAGTATCCAATACTGTTGTGTGTGTGTGTGTGAAGTGACTTGAAGCGAGAGTTGGGTATGGGTATGCAAAAAGGAGTCCATCCATCCATCCATCAGCCTTTTCTCGTCCACTGCTGGGCATAGGCCTCCTCAAAGGGGGTATAATGCCGTAATCGCCACGCTTGGCAGGCGGGTTGGCGATCGCAGTGGATGTTGTTAATACTCGAGGGAGTGCTGCTGCCCACTCCCCCGGTATTTCCTCAGTCGGCTCTTACGACTCCCATGGGTAGAGGGGTGGGGTAATTCTAAAGTCGGCCTCACACGGCCAATAGATAAGTTAGTTAGTTAGTATCCACTAATAATTTGTCGTTGGCAGAATCGTCGTCATCGGCACGGCCCCATCTACCATGAAGAAGAATACTCGTAAAATAGAATTATAGTAAACCTGACAGGACCACCTTTTATTTAAAATGGAGTTAAGTTGGTTGTTAGCTTCTGAATTTAGAGACTTTGTAAAATACAGGGTAATATTAAAACAAATCTTAATTTCGAAGGTTTGTGTGCTCTCATTTACAAAGGCCGTAAGCAATTAAGCGTTATCTTTATTCATACACTAGCCTTTGCCCGCAGCTTCACCGCAGCCAAAAGCTAGTTTTTGGGTTATAAGCCGACCCGAGATATATCTCAGGTTCCCGATATAGTAACGGGATAAAATGTATACCAGTTTTTAAGTCTAAACAAGAGCTACCAAATAAAAAAGTTGCATCAAAATCCGTTCAGTAGTTTTTGCATGATGAACAACCAAACAGACAAAGAGACAAAAATCTAAAAAAAATGTTTTCTGTTTAGACACGCCTATATAGCCTTTTTTCTCAAATATCTTAAATGTACTATAAATAAAAATACTAAGCCGGTTAACATGGTATATTTGCCTGACTGTTATAACTTACTACATTATCATTAATTATATTTGAGTACTATAGCTACGGTCTACTTTTTATCTAACATAGCAGGAGCAACTAGATCTCTTCCATGTGATTTCACTCTACTGGCCGTCGAACCAGAATGTGTCATCTGTCGTCTTCTGAGACCTTCGTTTCTTGTTTACAATTCCCCCACCATCTACTATGGCCTATGCACGGAGACAGCTGTTACCAGTGCTGCCACACTATTCTTAAAGTAAGTACTAAAATTATGTCAAGTTATATTTTATTTTTAAAATCATGACATTCGGCCATCCGATAACGTGCTGTCTCCCGACGCACACATAATTAATACAATTGAACTCGTAATATGAACAGATGATATATACATAATCTATCTATATAGTTAATTAAATTTAATCATAACATCTAAAATGTACGTCATTATTTACATTGTCTACAATTTCATAATAATCATGACATTCGGGGTAGTAATGAACTTTCTTCTTCAGTACCTAATCTGTATACATGGATTTAGGCTTCGATCTAACAGCATAGATGCCTGCCTGCTCCTGACTGTTATTTTCGATTTCACATTTTTCACTTTGTGTTTAATAGATGAAATTAAATTGATCTGATATTGAAGTAAAATTATTGAACCTGAGGTACACAAACTTCTTTTTCCCTAAAACAGTTTGAAGCGTTAACCCATGTACATATTCAACAATATTTTTGACGCTGATCTAAATGATAAGGTTATAATATCATGTCTCTTATTTTAAGGGCAGCCAACAAAGGAAATTATTGTACTAAAAAGGTAACATAGAAAGGTTTAGAGAATACATCAATTCACTTATTTTTAATGAGTTACTTTGCTAGTGATAGTATTTTTTTTCTAGTTTTTATGAACAGCACCCGATGATTCACAAAATCGTATCGACATTGTATCGTCTTACTTGTGATTGGTAGAGACATAGACGCTTGATATCTCAATAATCGCTCAACCAATCACGGTGATCTTTCAAGATCTCTCAACCAATGGCAATATCACAATGCGATGTCGATACGATTTGTGCGTTACATTCTACGGGCCCGACTTTACTACAAGCTACGTCGTCATGTTACATTGCAACTTTGATGAGCACTGGTTTCATCTTCCACTCCACATTTAGGTTGCAATATATCTTTCTTACCAAACAGGTCGGGTACTTAAGTAATTTATGTGACCTGCCCATTAACGTTTCAGTGTTGTGACCCGGCGGGATATGACGGACACTTGTTCTTTTACGGATTTTCGTAACATAGCTTTCAGCTCTAGCTCAATTCAATATCGGACTAAAATCTTATTTTTAGGGCCTTACTAATAAACGATGTTTAACCTCTGAATAGTTATTCAGTATTTTGTCTTTGTCACTAATATGACAGTTTGACGTTGAAAGAACGGAACAAAACAGTGAATTACTACCTATTCAAAGCTTAAACAATGGTATAGTAAGGGGATAGTGTTTTACCTTTCGTCCCTCAAAATTAGAAAAGCCTTTGAAAACACTGCAACTCTGTTGGTGAATTTAATGTCGGCTCTCGCTAGTTACCAAACTAGCGTCTGACATCGCAATACAGCATTATTCTAGAGCTTAGCTTGATCGCTGAGACCAAGGCCAATGTAACTAAGATCTCATAATATATTTTCTTTTTGCAGGCTCCGAGATCTAACCTCATGGGTTAAACAAGAAAGACATGTTTAGATATTTTTATATATATTTTTAGCATTTGACATGCTTAGCAACATACATTAAACACAAAGTGAAAAATGTGAAATCGAAAATAACAGTCACGAGCAGGATTCGCACCTGCATGTCCTGGATACCGTCCAGATGCTTTGGCAATTCAGCCATCGTGACCGTTGCTCCTGACTGCTAATTTCGATAATACATTCATACTTAACGTCTTTGGGTGACGCCTGCACCATCTGTCGGAAGTATTTTCATACATTATACCAACCAGGTAAACTTAATTTTACAATTAAGATTTTACCTAATAATGACGCAAACCCTATAAATATTTAGATATTTTTATATATATTTTTAGCATTTGACATGCTTAGCAACATACATTAAACACAAAATGAAAAATGAGAAATCGAAAATAACAGTCACGAGCAGGATTCGAACCTTCATCTCCTGGATACCGTCATACCTCCTGGGTGACGCCTGCACCATCTGTCGGAAGTATTTTCATACATTATACCGACCAGGTAAACTTAATTTTACAATTAAGATTTTACCTAATAATGACGCAAACCCTATAAATATTTAGATATTTTTATATATATTTTTAGCATTTGACATGCTTAGCAACATACATTAAACACAAAGTGAAAAATGTGAAATCGAAAATAACAGTCACGAGCAGGATTCGAACCTGCATGTCCTGGATACCGTCCAGATGCTTTGCCAATTCAGCCATTGTGACCCTTGCTCCTGACAGCTAATTTCGATAACACATTCATACTTAACGTCTTTGGGTGACGCCTGCACCATCTGTCGGAAGTATTTTCATACATTATACCGACCAGGTAAACTTAATTTTACAATTAAGATCCGCCGTCACAGAAACCGAGTGAAGCCACCCACAGTTGAGCGCCTCCCTGCAGTCCTGCCCTATGTTAAAGGAGTCACTGACAAGATTGGCTACATTCTTAAAAAAGCTTCAATTAAAACCTACTATAAGCCACTCAAAAGAATTAGTCAATTTTTACCACCAGTCAAGTGCCATATACCCTTACAGGATGCAGGAGTATACAAGCTGGATTGTAATTGTGGTATCTCCTACATTGGGCAAACAAAGAGATCCATAACAACTCGGATCAAAGAACACTTAGCTGATGTGAAGCACAGTCGCTATACAAAGTCTGCAATTTGTGAGCACACACAGGACCACACCCGCCATTACATTAGGTTTGATAAACCTCAAATCCTCGCAAAAGAACATCGATATCGCCCTAGAATGATACGTGAGGCTATTAAAATTAAGAAACATCCCAATTTCAATAGAGAAGACGGCTGGGTCTTACCATCAAGCTGGAATTCTGTGATAGGCCTCACCAAACAGAATACAAGAAGGCACACCACAAGATTGCAAGACACAGTTAGCGCTTATTGTGTAGATAAATCACGCAAAAACTACTGATTGGATTTTGATGCAACTTTTTGTATTTGATAGCTCTTGATTAGACGTATAACTGTCCTGAGTGGGAATTGAACCCACGACCTCGTGCACGGAAGTTGGTTACACTACTACGCCACGAGGTGTTTATTTTTTTGTACATCATACAAAAATTACAGAGCGGATTTTGAATGAAACTTTTTTGTCTGACAGCTCTTGATGAGACTTAAAAACTGGTATAGATAGATACATTTTATTCCGCCACAATATTGGGAACCTGAAAACTACCTATTGGCTGCGGCGGAGCCACAGGCAGAGACTAGTTATTATATTTTTTTCAGACAACAGCCTGCTTTAGAGCCCTGTATCGCGAGGGCCTTTACAAATATACAATATTATGTACCTACGCAAAGTTAACCAAGAACCAGAGCAACCATTTGTGGATCACACATAGAATTCTCCTGTCTATACAGGAGGAATCGAACATATAACAGATAATAAATTAATAAAAATTAGACGATGATGGTGTAAGAGAGAGAGAGAGTAGATCTGAAAGAGAGTATTGTAATTTTAGGGAATATAATAATTAATTGTAGGGAAAGTGAAAGAATGTCAGACGCGCGATGTATAATGCAAAAGTGGAAGAATGTAGGTACAGGGGAAGACCGTGATTGACCTACCTAGACCAAATCGACCACCTCGTCTCTCGTCATCGCTCGTCTCCGAAACCGGTGAGCGTGCATGAAGAGAATTATAAATGTTGAGGAAACGAGAGATATATTTAGATATTTTTATATATATTTTTAGCATTTGACATGCTTAGCACTATACATTAAACACAAAGTGAAAAATGTGAAATTGAAAATAACAGTCAGGAGCAGGATTTGAACCTGCATCTTCTGGATACCGTCCAGATGCTGGTCTGTTATTTTCGATTTCACATTTTTCACTTTGTGTTTAATGAGAGATATATTGCAAGAATAGATAGAGCCTTTTGGCAATTTGTTCTCTCTGCCTACACCGCAAGGGAGATGATAAGTAAGTAAAAAATTGAGAGATTTCTAATGGTTGTTACAAGATATTTATGAAAAAAGCTTTAGTTTCTACCGGAAAATTAAAAAATATGGATGGTATTTTTAATTGATAATTTCAAAACTATTTTTTTTCACCTTTAATTTAACAGTTATGATGTGATATGTTTACAATTAAATAATTATAAGCTTATTTATCCGTATAGTTCCAATATTCTGAGGAGAGTTGTGTAAAACGTCTGAATTAAGTACCTATGCGCAGAATAAGTACTCGTAAATACTTAAAAATAAACCTTTTTAAGTAAATATTCACTTATTTTTTCATTCGTTTTTGCTAATGTTAAAAATATATGCTTAGATCTTAAAAAAGTAGCGACTTACTAAAATACAAGAGGATATTATAAAATTTTAATATTCTTAATTTCGAAGGTTTGTCTGCTCCGTGGTCGTAAACAATTAAACATTATCTTAATTCACACAAGACAATTTTTTCATTGTCTTTTGAGTTATCGTGCTCAAAACTAATTGACCTCTTTTTTATTTATTGAGAAACAAAAAACAAAATAAGTTTACTATGTAATGTTTTTTTTTGCGTGTAGATAATAATAAATTTATAGGGCTGCGTCATCATTAGTATTTATATTATTATTGATGTGAAACATCTAATGCGGAGGGAGGGTAAAATCGGCTGTTAGCGTGGCGACGCTTTTATTTTAATTGTCCCGTTCAAATCTTGCAATTTAAGTTTGACAAACTTCATTGAGCTGAAATTACACGCATGTGTATATCGCTTGACAATACAATATTATGATGACATGGAGCTGATCTGATGAACTGGAAGGTGGACATAGGAACTCTATAATGAAACGGCGCAACCCCATCGAGTTTGAGCTCGTATGATTCGTCTTGATGAGTACTTTGTCTTTAGGTCAAATGAAGGGTCTGATGATTAAACTAGAAGATGGCCATAGGAACTCCGTTATAAAACGACAATAACTCCATCGAGTTTGGGCTCGTATGATTTGTCTTGGCTAGAAATTCAGTCCTAGATGAAATCCAGGATCTGATGATAGAGATGGAAGATGACCACAGTAACTCTGTAATGAAACGACGCAACTCCATCGAGTTTGGAATCATTTGATTCGTCTTGACGAGTACTTTGTCTTTAGATGGTATCCAGGGTCTGATGATTAAACTAGAAGATGGCCATAGGAACTCCGTTATAAAACGACAATAACTCCATCGAGTTTGGGCTCGTATGCTTTGTCTTGACGAGTACTTTGTCTCTAGATGGTATCCAGGGTCTGACGATGGAGCTAGAAGGTGGCCACAGTACCTCTGTAATGAAACGACGCAAACCTATCGAGTTTATACTCGTTTGATTCGTCACGAAGAGTACTTTGTCAAGTGATATTAATGATAATAATGATAATTTTATTTCTACAAAATAATTTCGATGTTTTCACATCTGCTAGACGTCCCGCGATGTCTAGGTTTTTATAGCTTACCAGACCTGTGGGCATAGCCAAGTTGCATTCTACTGCCATTCAACTGCCTCTGTGGTGCAGCGGTAGTGTGAGCGACTGCTGATCATGAGGTCTCGGGTTGGATCCCAGGGTCGGGCAGTGTAATTGAGTTTTTTCGTAAAAAGAAATAAATCTCAGTAGTAGCCCGGAGTTTGGAAATGTGCCCAGTAGACAGTAATAGGCTTGCCCCCTATTATGTGGGACTTAAACATGGCTGGCGAACCGTGGGTGTGTAATAATACACCTCTATCTACCCCTTTATGGAACACAGGTGTGATGCTATGTATTTTTGTTTATTAGATATATTTGCAACACGAAAAAGATCTTTTTTGTTATTAAGTCCATTTAGTCGAAAATCCATCATAAAGAGCCTTACATAAGCGACGACAGGGACGTCATTCACAAACAAAAATTCCATGACTTGTCTTTGGTTAATATAATCTGATGAATGGTGGTGCAGAGGCAATTAGAAAGTGGTTGAACCTTCCTTGCTCTTACTCGCCAAATCAAAGAAAACAGTGAGGATACCTGCAGTGGTATGACGCCGACATTCCGTGAGAGTACTTCCTGGGTTAAGCCAGCCCATCGATGTTGGAATCAGTGAGGTTATAGAGCGCATACTGTTATCGAATGATTGTCTCACTTTTGTCTGTACACGCGTTTTGCTTAGTACAGCCCTATGCTCAACAGAGAGGTATACAAAAGAACAAAAATAATTCTATTTTTTTTGAACATGCACAGAACAAATTGTTTAATCATTATTTGTGATAGATAGTATTTTTTCTACTTTACATTAGCCTCTTCTTGACCTAAATTCCTGATAGTGTACAAGGTATATAAGTGTAATTTTGTTTGTAAGAGTCACTGTCGTACCCCGTCTTTTAAAGTACTGACGACTATTACCATTTGACGAAAAAATATATATTGAAGCAATGTATTTCAAACTCTTGGCCCTTTTCTGTTTCTACTCTATAATTGTTTCCACGGAGGCTGCGCCTATTAGTTCTGTGAGTAAATTTTTTTTTTTTTTTTTTTTTTAAGGTAATAAATGGGATCCATTCCAGGTCTTGGCTCTCAAAATCTCTTTAGCTTTTTCTGATCATGATACGCAATTATTTGCGTTACTTGTTCTTTAAATTGAATTAGTTTTGATGTTGTTTTGAGAATAAAAATAAGAAAAGTATTTATAGTGAGAAAAACTAAAAAACACGCTTTTTTTTCTAGTTTTTTGGCATAATATTACAATAGATAATAATGATTGTAAACAAGTATAGGATGCTTGACATCGAATTGATTATTAAAGATGTCGGCTCTTACGACTCCCGTGGGTAGAGAGGTGGGACAATTCTAAAGCCGGCCCCACACGGCTAAAAGTAAAAGTAGGTACCTACACGACGATATTATAATTTTCAGCCGAAATCTCACTTGCGGTATTTTACGTTTCATTCTTCGAAAACTCTGCATCGTTATTGGTGAATTTAAACGTCGGCTCTCGCTCGCGTCTGACATCCAAAGACAGCAACATTCTGTGCAGCTTGTCCGCGGCGACCACGAACAGTGTGACTAATATCTGATAACATATTTTCTTTTTACAGGCTGCGCTGGCTAGTCTCTTGGGTTAAACAAGTACCTAAGACATGCTCAACGAGAAAAATGCTATCTCCTTCGCACGAAATTTCTTATTCCAATGTAAAGTCAAAATTGTTTGAGTCTTCTTTTTGTCTGTTTATGTCATGGCACATTTTTCACTTACCGTACATGTGTGTTTTATGCTATTTTAAATAAAAGTCACTATATAGTCATTGTAGGTACTTTTATTACTAAGTTCTTCTAGTTAAGGTCAATTTTAAGATTAATTAAATGAAATGAAATATTTAAAATAAATCAAGAAGAAGAGCAAGAATTTTGGTTTTAACATTGCCGAGGTGTTAGTAGCTGATAAATAATCTGACAAAATTCTGCCTTAAAAGGCGTACACAAATGTTAGGCGAACATAAATCAATTTAATCCCTTTATGTCAATTGTTTGAATGTCAATAATATAATAATAGTAAGAAATATAATTGTCGTTGTTAATGAAATAATTACAAAATTAAAATAATAATGTCATTAAGAGAACAACAATATATGTATATATTTATTTATTAAATTATTAGGCGATAATAATATTTTTGATCTATATTTTTTAGCAATTGACATGCTCCGCCACTTTTTAAAGTACAAATTATTTGTGAATAAGGAAGAGATTTTTTGATGTGAAACATCTAATGCGGCACGAGGGTAAAATGGGCTGTAGCGTGGCGACGCTTTTATTTTTGTTTTAAGCGCCATCTGTTGACAACAGCGTGTACTTACATGGTTTTGTGCTAGTGGAAGCATAATGGATAATCAATAAACTAATAACGGTTTTAATTCGTCTATGGATAGCGAGAGGGCGCTATTCGATGTGGTTTAAAGCTAGAACCAAACTGTCGGACGCGTCCGTAAGTCGCGGCTGACAGCCGCGACTTGTACGTATCTGGATAATTAATGTACACTGAACTGTGCAAACTATCAGATGTAAGTCGCGGACGTAACCTTACGCCGTCCTTGAGCGTTCGGACGTCCGATAAGAATCTGGCCCGTTGGATGTTTTTGTCATGTGCACACTTATCAGTCGCGGCTGTCAGCCGCGGCTTACGGACGCGTCCAATAGTTTGTTTCAGCCTTAATTGTTATAATAAACAAAAAAAGATATTGAATATTTACGGCATTTACCAGAGATGCGCAAACTAAATCACCAATGAGTTCAGTGATTTATAAATCTTTTTCTTCAAAAGATTTAAATCACTCTTTTAAATCTTTAACTCTTTTAAATCTTTGGTTACGAATGACGTTATTCATTCAATGATCATAAGTAATGCAAATATCTATTGATTCTTGTACTTATTCTCTCATTCCCTCAAGTCGCAACCGGTTTTGAGTTTTTTACTATAACGACAGAGAGTCTAAGTTTCTGTGTACCTACCTATCGTCATTGTATTTCAAAAGAGTGCGTTTGTGCGTGCCTACAACTTATGTTATCTCTTTTCAATTCACAATATCCTTTATCTATTGTCTCATTCTAAATCTACGTCCATCATTCCATTCCATCTAATCAATCCTAACCATGGACGTAAAGTCCATGATCCTAACGTAGTGAGTTAAAGATGTATTTTCGAAACCAAAGATTTAAAGAGTGATTACGCATTTTGAAAGATTATACATCTTTTGTACCAATCACTCCTCAGTTACGCATCTCTAGCATTTACGCTCGACGCGACGCTAAAGAAAGCGCCTTTCATGATAACCACCTTTTACGTACGCATAGTCAACAGAACGCCGTTCGCCCGGCCGGTACATTGTTTTTTGTTAAAAGAAAGTTCTTACCTTTTCTTGACGAACTGATGATATTTGTCAAGTATAATAACTATTTTATCCATAACAATAATTAAAAACACTAAACACACGTAAATAATAACACACCAACGATATAAAACACCAAAAAAAACATATTTTACATTCCACAATCTCTTTACGTAGTCTTGACGTGCGCATGGCCCGGAACTGAGTACTTCTTAAAATTAGCGCTAGATGGCGTATAAGACATGAAACCCACATTAGTACTTTTTGAAATAGTCTAGTATTATGTTAGAGAATGAAACTATCGCATAATTTATAAACTTTCTCATATCGAAATATTCGAATATTATCGTACTATTTTTGAAGATTATTAAACGGCAGTAAAAAGTTGATAGTTTATTGAAATATTGAGTAAAAAAAGCTCAATAAAATTTGGTATTTGTCGGCATAATGAAGGGCCTCGTGGCGTAGTCGGTAGTGTAACCGACTTCCGTGCACGAAGTCCTGGGTTTGATTCCCACTCAGGACAATTATGTGTGTGATGAACACAGATATCAAGTGCGCTGTTATTTACCGAAACGATTTTTTGTGTCGCCGCGATATCTATTGCATTGTTGATCGAAGCATTAAACGCATAGTGTTTATTTTTTATGTTTGGTAAAGGGATCAGAGTATTTAAGACTATGCAGATTTTTTTTTACAAAGTTAAACAATTATATAAACGAACAGGGTAGTGTGAGGTATATTAATTTTCTTTCATAAGCTATCCTTTTATGTTCATTTTCACTTTTACACTCACTCTGTAACTTGATCGTAAATAAGAAACTCTTCGTAACAAATATTTAATTGAAAATCACAGCGTTTATCAAAATAATTATTTAAAAGTAAATCTACCACCCCTTCTATTCATCCAACCATCAGTCTTTAAACGTCCACTGCTGGACATTGGCCTCCCCAAGAGAGCACCAGAACTAGCGGGCTTGTGCTGACTGCATCCAACGGCTCCCTGCAGCTTTGATCATATATTTGGTCTATCTGGTGGGAGGCCATATTATGCTGCGCTGTCCGATACGTGGTCGCAACTCGAAAACCTTTTTTCACGATGGCTGAATTGGAAAAGCATCTGGAAGGGTATCCAGGAGATGCAGGTTCAAATCCTGCTCGTGACTGTTATTTTCGATTTCACATTTTTCACTTTGTGTTTAATAATGATCCCGACAATTATTCGGTATCGATTGTACGGAAACTGGATTTAGTGAATCTAGGGGATCTAGCCGTGCTCGTTAAGTTTTGATCAGTGTTATATCCCTTTTGTACTGTTCGGCGAAACGTTCATCTAATACGCCGAACAAGTGTTTGCGATATATCCGACACCATCTATCAGGCCGCGTCGCACGCGCGCCCGCTTATCAAATTGCTGACTCTGAAATACGCGGTTATAGTACTCCAACTCGACCATGCCGTGATCCTTGTACATATATCTGATAAATAGTCGTAATATTTCTTCAAAACTTTGTTTCCTTGCCAGTAGGGTTCCTTGTCATAGTAAACGACTATTTTCCATTTATCTTGAATTATGTGTATATCTGATAATTTGTCAAAATAAATGCTGTTGGTATTTTGTAATGCTGTAACATTATAAGCGCCGTGAACCGGTGATGATGCACATAGCATAAACAACATAAATATAAATGCTATGAAGTTTAGGCAAGACGTCTTATAAGTTGTTTTGATTTTTTGTTTTCTGATAGCTGTTTCAGGTTTCTGTTCCTGCTGATTAGATTGTTTTGATGATTCATTGATGGGTAAAACTGTCAATTTAATGATAGGCCGCTTGATTATGCCGCCTTTGGTCTTGATGCTTATGACCCGCACGCGTCCATCCTTTCCTGGGTGAACTTCAACAACTCGGCCCAGTGCCCACTTGCCAGGGGGCAAGTTGGCGTCGTGAATGATAACAATATCATTTATTTGCACATTAGGGTGCATTCCTCGCCATTTACTTCTTGCTGATATTCCTGCTAAATACTCTGAACGCCAACGAACCCATATGTCATTAAATTTTTTTTGTGTTAACTTCCATCTAGTTATTTCGTCTCTCTCGGTTTCCGTTATCGTTAAGATACGTCCACTAGCCAGAAAGTGTGATGGCGTCAGATAGTCTACATCATTTGGATCTTCTGTAATTGCACACAGGGGTCGGGTGTTGAGACACGCTTCGAGCCGTGATAGCAAGGTAGCGTACTCCTCGTACGTGAGTTTCTGATCGCCCACTACCCTACGCAAGTGATGTTTAAGGCTCTTCACTGCTGCTTCCCATAACCCTCCAGCACTAGGCCATGAGAGAGCATTAAAGTGCCACGTGATTTGCATCTCACTGATATCTGATAAGAATTCTTCTGAGATAATTGAATGTAAGTTTAAATATTCTTGACGCAAAGTGATGCTTGCTCCAACAAAGTTAGTTCCATTGTCACCCAATATATGCCTGGGGGTACCTCGTCTTGCTGCTAGTTTTCGTAAGGCTGCCAGGAACGCTGCTGATGATAAGTCTGATACTAATTCCAGGTGCATGGCCTTGGTCACCATGCACATGAATACTGCCACGTAACCCTTCGTGGTTTTGATACCTCGGCCTTTATTTGATTTTACTTCGACGAAGCCAGTGAAGTCTACGCCGGTGTTGTAAAACGGTCGGGAAGGATTCGTCCTACACTCGGGTAAGTCTCCCATAAGTTGTTCTTGCTTGACAGGACTATGTCGCTTACATAGCACACATTGATGTAAACGTTTTTTTTTGACTGCTCTGTTTCCTCCCAGTATCCAATACTGTTGTGTGTGTGTGTGTGAAGTGACTTGAAGCGAGAGTTGGGTATGGGTATGCAAAAAGGAGTCCATCCATCCATCCATCAGCCTTTTCTCGTCCACTGTTGGGCATAGGCCTCCTCAAAGGGGGTATAATGCCGTAATCGCCACGCTTGGCAGGCGGGTTGGCGATCGCAGTGGATGTTGTTAATACTCGAGGGAGTGCTGCTGCCCACTCCCCCGGTATTTCCTCAGTCGGCTCTTACGACTCCCATGGGTAGAGGGGTGGGGTAATTCTAAAGTCGGCCTCACACGGCCAATAGATAAGTTAGTTAGTTAGTATCCACTAATAATTTGTCGTTGGCAGAATCGTCGTCATCGGCACGGCCCCATCTACCATGAAGAAGAATACTCGTAAAATAGAATTATAGTAAACCTGACAGGACCACCTTTTATTTAAAATGGAGTTAAGTTGGTTGTTAGCTTCTGAATTTAGAGACTTTGTAAAATACAGGGTAATATTAAAACAAATCTTAATTTCGAAGGTTTGTGTGCTCTCATTTACAAAGGCCGTAAGCAATTAAGCGTCATCTTTATTCATACACTAGCCTTTGCCCGCAGCTTCACCGCAGCCAAAAGCTAGTTTTTGGGTTATAAGCCGACCCGAGATATATCTCAGGTTCCCGATATAGTAACGGGATAAAATGTATACCAGTTTTTAAGTCTAAACAAGAGCTACCAAATAAAAAAGTTGCATCAAAATCCGTTCAGTAGTTTTTGCATGATGAACAACCAAACAGACAAAGAGACAAAAATCTAAAAAAAATGTTTTCTGTTTAGACACGCCTATATAGCCTTTTTTCTCAAATATCTTAAATGTACTATAAATAAAAATACTAAGCCGGTTAACATGGTATATTTGCCTGACTGTTATAACTTACTACATTATCATTAATTATATTTGAGTACTATAGCTACGGTCTACTTTTTATCTAACATAGCAGGAGCAACTAGATCTCTTCCATGTGATTTCACTCTACTGGCCGTCGAACCAGAATGTGTCATCTGTCGTCTTCTGAGACCTTCGTTTCTCGTTTACAATTCCCCCACCATCTACTATGGCCTATGCACGGAGACAGCTGTTACCAGTGCTGCCACACTATTCTTAAAGTAAGTACTAAAATTATGTCAAGTTATATTTTATTTTTAAAATCATGACATTCGGCCATCCGATAACGTGCTGTCTCCCGACGCACACATAATTAATACAATTGAACTCGTAATATGAACAGATGATATATACATAATCTATCTATATAGTTAATTAAATTTAATCATAACCTCTAAAATGTACGTCATTATTTACATTGTCTACAATTTCATAATAATCATGACATTCGGGGTAGTAATGAACTTTCTTCTTCAGTACCTAATCTGTATACATGGATTTAGGCTTCGATCTAACAGCATAGATGCCTGCCTGCTCCTGACTGTTATTTTCGATTTCACATTTTTCACTTTGTGTTTAATAGATGAAATTAAATTGATCTGATATTGAAGTAAAATTATTGAACCTGAGGTACACAAACTTCTTATTCCCTAAAACAGTTTGAAGCGTTAACCCATGTACATATTCAACAATATTTTTGACGCTGATCTAAATGATAAGGTTATAATATCATGTCTCTTATTTTAAGGGCAGCCAACAAAGGAAATTATTGTACTTAAAGGTAACATAGAAAGGTTTAGAGAATACATCAATTCACTTATTTTTAATGAGTTACTTTGCTAGTGATAGTATTTTTTTTCTAGTTTTTATGAACAGCACCCGATGATTCACAAAATCGTATCGACATTGTATCGTCTTACTTGTGATTGGTAGAGACATAGACGCTTGATATCTCAATAATCGCTCAACCAATCACGGTGATCTTTCAAGATCTCTCAACCAATGGCAATATCACAATGCGATGTCGATACGATTTGTGCGTTACATTCTACGGGCCCGACTTTACTACAAGCTACGTCGTCATGTTACATTGCAACTTTGATGAGCACTGGTTTCATCTTCCACTCCACATTTAGGTTGCAATATATCTTTCTTACCAAACAGGTCGGGTACTTAAGTAATTTATGTGACCTGCCCATTAACGTTTCAGTGTTGTGACCCGGCGGGATATGACGGACACTTGTTCTTTTACGGATTTTCGTAACATAGCTTTCAGCTCTAGCTCAATTCAATATCGGACCAAAATCTTATTTTTAGGGCCTTACTAATAAACGATGTTTAACCTCTGAATAGTTATTCAGTATTTTGTCTTTGTCACTAATATGACAGTTTGACGTTGAAAGAACGGAACAAAACAGTGAATTACTACATATTCAAAGCTTAAACAATGGTATAGTAAGGGGATAGTGTTTTACCTTTCGTCCCTCAAAATTAGAAAAGCCTTTGAAAACACTGCAACTCTGTTGGTGAATTTAATGTCGGCTCTCGCTAGTTACCAAACTAGCGTCTGACATCGCAATACAGCATTATTCTAGAGCTTAGCTTGATCGCTGAGACCAAGGCCAATGTAACTAAGATCTCATAATATATTTTCTTTTTGCAAGCTCCGAGATCTAACCTCATGGGTTAAACAAGAAAGACATGTTTAGATATTTTTATATATATTTTTAGCATTTGACATGCTTAGCAACATACATTAAACACAAAGTGAAAAATGTGAAATCGAAAATAACAGTCACGAGCAGGATTCGCACCTGCATGTCCTGGATACCGTCCAGATGCTTTGGCAATTCAGCCATCGTGACCCTTGCTCCTGACTGCTAATTTCGATAATACATTCATACTTAACGTCTTTGGGTGACGCCTGCACCATCTGTCGGAAGTATTTTCATACATTATACCAACCAGGTAAACTTAATTTTACAATTAAGATTTTACCTAATAATGACGCAAACCCTATAAATATTTAGATATTTTTATATATATTTTTAGCATTTGACATGCTTAGCAACATACATTAAACACAAAATGAAAAATGAGAAATCGAAAATAACAGTCACGAGCAGGATTCGAACCTTCATCTCCTGGATACCGTCATACCTCCTGGGTGACGCCTGCACCATCTGTCGGAAGTATTTTCATACATTATACCGACCAGGTAAACTTAATTTTACAATTAAGATTTTACCTAATAATGACGCAAACCCTATAAATATTTAGATATTTTTATATATATTTTTAGCATTTGACATGCTTAGCAACATACATTAAACACAAAGTGAAAAATGTGAAATCGAAAATAACAGTCACGAGCAGGATTCGAACCTGCATGTCCTGGATACCGTCCAGATGCTTTGCCAATTCAGCCATTGTGACCCTTGCTCCTGACAGCTAATTTCGATAACACATTCATACTTAACGTCTTTGGGTGACGCCTGCACCATCTGTCGGAAGTATTTTCATACATTATACCGACCAGGTAAACTTAATTTTACAATTAAGATCCGCCGTCACAGAAACCGAGTGAAGCCACCCACAGTTGAGCGCCTCCCTGCAGTCCTGCCCTATGTTAAAGGAGTCACTGACAAGATTGGCTACATTCTTAAAAAAGCTTCAATTAAAACCTACTATAAGCCACTCAAAAGAATTAGTCAATTTTTACCACCAGTCAAGTGCCATATACCCTTACAGGATGCAGGAGTATACAAGCTGGATTGTAATTGTGGTATCTCCTACATTGGGCAAACAAAGAGATCCATAACAACTCGGATCAAAGAACACTTAGCTGATGTGAAGCACAGTCGCTATACAAAGTCTGCAATTTGTGAGCACACACAGGACCACACCCGCCATTACATTAGGTTTGATAAACCTCAAATCCTCGCAAAAGAACATCGATATCGCCCTAGAATGATACGTGAGGCTATTAAAATTAAGAAACATCCCAATTTCAATAGAGAAGACGGCTGGGTCTTACCATCAAGCTGGAATTCTGTGATAGGCCTCACCAAACAGAATACAAGAAGGCACACCACAAGATTGCAAGACACAGTTAGCGCTTATTGTGTAGATAAATCACGCAAAAACTACTGATTGGATTTTGATGCAACTTTTTGTATTTGATAGCTCTTGATTAGACGTATAACTGTCCTGAGTGGGAATTGAACCCACGACCTCGTGCACGGAAGTTGGTTACACTACTACGCCACGAGGTGTTTATTTTTTTGTACATCATACAAAAATTACAGAGCGGATTTTGAATGAAACTTTTTTGTCTGACAGCTCTTGATGAGACTTAAAAACTGGTATAGATAGATACATTTTATTCCGCCACAATATTGGGAACCTGAAAACTACCTATTGGCTGCGGCGGAGCCACAGGCAGAGACTAGTTATTATATTTTTTTCAGACAACAGCCTGCTTTAGAGCCCTGTATCGCGAGGGCCTTTACAAATATACAATATTATGTACCTACGCAAAGTTAACCAAGAACCAGAGCAACCATTTGTGGATCACACATAGAATTCTCCTGTCTATACAGGAGGAATCGAACATATAACAGATAATAAATTAATAAAAATTAGACGATGATGGTGTAAGAGAGAGAGAGAGTAGATCTGAAAGAGAGTATTGTAATTTTAGGGAATATAATAATTAATTGTAGGGAAAGTGAAAGAATGTCAGACGCGCGATGTATAATGCAAAAGTGGAAGAATGTAGGTACAGGGGAAGACCGTGATTGACCTACCTAGACCAAATCGACCACCTCGTCTCTCGTCATCGCTCGTCTCCGAAACCGGTGAGCGTGCATGAAGAGAATTATAAATGTTGAGGAAACGAGAGATATATTTAGATATTTTTATATATATTTTTAGCATTTGACATGCTTAGCACTATACATTAAACACAAAGTGAAAAATGTGAAATTGAAAATAACAGTCAGGAGCAGGATTTGAACCTGCATCTTCTGGATACCGTCCAGATGCTGGTCTGTTATTTTCGATTTCACATTTTTCACTTTGTGTTTAATGAGAGATATATTGCAAGAATAGATAGAGCCTTTTGGCAATTTGTTCTCTCTGCCTACACCGCAAGGGAGATGATAAGTAAGTAAAAAATTGAGAGATTTCTAATGGTTGTTACAAGATATTTATGAAAAAAGCTTTAGTTTCTACCGGAAAATTAAAAAATATGGATGGTATTTTTAATTGATAATTTCAAAACTATTTTTTTTCACCTTTAATTTAACAGTTATGATGTGATATGTTTACAATTAAATAATTATAAGCTTATTTATCCGTATAGTTCCAATATTCTGAGGAGAGTTGTGTAAAACGTCTGAATTAAGTACCTATGCGCAGAATAAGTACTCGTAAATACTTAAAAATAAACCTTTTTAAGTAAATATTCACTTATTTTTTCATTCGTTTTTGCTAATGTTAAAAATATATGCTTAGATCTTAAAAAAGTAGCGACTTACTAAAATACAAGAGGATATTATAAAATTTTAATATTCTTAATTTCGAAGGTTTGTCTGCTCCGTGGTCGTAAACAATTAAACATTATCTTAATTCACACAAGACAATTTTTTCATTGTCTTTTGAGTTATCGTGCTCAAAACTAATTGACCTCTTTTTTATTTATTGAGAAACAAAAAACAAAATAAGTTTACTATGTAATGTTTTTTTTTGCGTGTAGATAATAATAAATTTATAGGGCTGCGTCATCATTAGTATTTATATTATTATTGATGTGAAACATCTAATGCGGAGGGAGGGTAAAATCGGCTGTTAGCGTGGCGACGCTTTTATTTTAATTGTCCCGTTCAAATCTTGCAATTTAAGTTTGACAAACTTCATTGAGCTGAAATTACATGCATGTGTATATCGCTTGACAATACAATATTATGATGACATGGAGCTGATCTGATGAACTGGAAGGTGGACATAGGAACTCTATAATGAAACGGCGCAACCCCATCGAGTTTGAGCTCGTATGATTCGTCTTACCGAGTACTTTGTTTCTATATGGTATCCAGGGGCTGATGATGAAGCTGGCAGGTGGCCACAGTAACTCTATAATGAAACGACGCAACCCCGTCGAGTTTGGACACGTTTGATTCGTCTTGATGAGTACTTTGTCTTTAGGTCAAATGAAGGGTCTGATGATTAAACTAGAAGATGGCCATAGGAACTCCGTTATAAAACGACAATAACTCCATCGAGTTTGGGCTCGTATGATTTGTCTTGGCTAGAAATTCAGTCCTAGATGAAATCCAGGATCTGATGATAGAGATGGAAGATGACCACAGTAACTCTGTAATGAAACGACGCAACTACATCGAGTTTGGAATCATTTGATTCGTCTTGACGAGTACTTTGTCTTTAGATGGTATCCAGGGTCTGATGATTAAACTAGAACATGGCCATAGGAACTCCGTTATAAAACGACAATAACTCCATCGAGTTTGGGCTCGTATGCTTTGTCTTGACGAGTACTTTGTCTCTAGATGGTATCCAGGGTCTGACGATGGAGCTAGAAGGTGGCCACAGTACCTCTGTAATGAAACGACGCAACCCTATCGAGTTTATACTCGTTTGATTCGTCTCGAAGAGTACTTTGTCAAGTGATATTAATGATAATAATGATAATTTTATTTCTACAAAATAATTTCGATGTTTTCACATCTGCTAAACGTCCCGCGATGTCTAGGTTTTATAGCTTACCAGACCTGTGGGCATAGCCAAGTTGCATTCTACTGCCATTCAACTGCCTCTGTGGTGCAGCGGTAGTGTGAGCGACTGCTGATCATGAGGTCTCGGGTTGGATCCCAGGGTCGGGCAGTGTAATTGAGTTTTTCCGTAAAAAGAAATAAATCTCAGTAGTAGCCCGGAGTTTGGAAATGTGCCCAGTAGACAGTAAGCCCCCTATTATGTGGGACTTAAACATGGCTGGCGAACCGTGGGTGTGTAATAATACACCTCTATCTACCCCTTTATGGAACACAGGTGTGATGCTATGTATTTTTGTTTATTAGATATATTTGTAACACGAAAAAGATCTTTTTTGTTATTAAGTCCATTTAGTCGAAAATCCATCATAAAGAGCCTTACATAAGCGACGACAGGGACGTCATTCACAAACAAAAATTCCATGACTTGTCTTTGGTTAATATAATCTGATGAATGGTGGTGCAGAGGCAATTAGAAAGTGGTTGAACCTTCATTGCTCTTACTCGCCAAATCAAAGAAAACAGTGAGGATACCTGCAGTGGTATGACGCTGACATTCCGTGAGAGTACTTCCTGGGTTAAGCCAGCCCATCGATGTTGGAATCAGTGAGGTTATAGAGCGCATACTGTTATCGAATGATTGTCTCACTTTTGTCTGTACACGCGTTTTGCTTAGTACAGCCCTATGCCCAACAGAAAAAGGTATACAAAATAATAAAAATAATTCTATTTTTTTTGAACATGCACAGAACAAATTGTTTAATCATTATTTGTGATAGATAGTATTTTTTCTAGTTTACATTAGCCTCTTCTTGACCTAAATTCCTGATAGTGTACAAGGTATATAAGTGTAATTTGTTTGTAAGAGTCACTGTCGTACCCCGTCTTTTAAAGTACTGACGACTATTACCATTTGACGAAAAAATATATATTGAAGCAATGTATTTCAAACTCTTGGCCCTTTTCTGTTTCTACTCTATAATTGTTTCCACGGAGGCTGCGCCTATTAGTTCTGTGAGTAATTCTTTTTTTTTTTTTTTTTTTTTAAGATAATAAATGGGATCCATTCCATGTCTTGGCTCTCAAAATCTCTTCAGCTTTTTCTGATCATAATACGCAATTATTTACGTTACTTTTTCTTTAAATTAAATTAGTTTTGATGTTGTTTTGAGAATAAAAATAAGAAAAGAATTTATAGTTAGAAAAACTAAAAAACACGCTTTTTTTCCAGTTTTTTGGCATGATATTACAATAGATAATAATGATTGTAAACAAGTGTAGGATGCTTGACATCGAATTGATTATTAAAGATGTCGGCTCTTACGACTCCCGTGGGTAGAGAGGGGTGGGACAATTCTAAAGCCGGCCCCACACGGCTAAAAGTACTAGTAGGTACCTACACGGCGATATTATAATTTTCAGCCGAAATCTCACTTGCGGTATTTTACGTTTCATTCTTCGAAAACTCTGCATCGTTGTTGGTGAATTTAAACGTCGGCTCTCGCTAGTAACGTCGCGTCTGACATCCAAAGACAGCAACATTCTGTGCAGCTTGACCGCAGCGACCACGAACAGTGTGACTAATATCTGATAACATATTTTCTTTTTACAGGCTGCGCTGGCTAGCCTCGCAGGTTAAACAAGTACCTAAGACATGCTCAACGAGAAAAATGCTATCTCCTTCGCACGAAATTTCTTATTCCAATGTAAAGTCAAAATTGTTTGAGTCTTCTTTTTGTCTGTTTATGTCATGGCACATTTTTCACTTACCGTACATGTGTGTTTTATGCTATTTTAAATAAAAGTCACTATATAGTCATTGTAGGTACTTTTATTACTAAGTTCTTCTAGTTAAGGTCAATTTTAAGATTAATTAAATGAAATGAAATATTTATTTTGCAAGAATTTTGGTTATAACATTGCCGAGGTGTTAGTAGCTGATAAATAATCTGACAAAATTCTGCCTTAAAAGGCGTACACAAATGTTAGGCGAACATGAATCGATGTCAATTTAATCCCTTTATGTCAATTGTTTGAATGTCAATAATATAATAATAGTAAGAAATATAATTGTCGTTGTTAATGAAATAATTACAAAATTAAAATAATAATGTCATTAAGAGAACAACAATATATGTATATATTTATTTATTAAATTATTAGGCGATAATAATATTTTTGATCTATATTTTTTAGCAATTGACATGCTCCGCCACTTTTTAAAGTACAAATTATTTGTGAATAAGGAAGAGATTTTTTGATGTGAAACATCTAATGCGGCACGAGGGTAAAATGGGCTGTAGCGTGGCGACGCTTTTATTTTTGTTTTAAGCGCCATCTGTTGACAACAGCGTGTACTTACATGGTTTTGTGCTAGTGGAAGCATAATGGATAATCAATAAACTAATAACGGTTTTAATTCGTCTATGGATAGCGAGAGGGCGCTATTCGATGTGGTTTAAAGCTAGAACCAAACTGTCGGACGCGTCCGTAAGTCGCGGCTGACAGCTGCGACTTGTACGTATCTGGATAATTAATGTACACTGAACTGTGCAAACTATCAGATGTAAGTCGCGGACGTAACCTTACGCCGTCCTTGAGCGTTCGGACGTCCGATAAGAATCTGGCCCGTTGGATGTTTTTGTCATGTGCACACTTATCAGTCGCGGCTGTCAGCCGCGGCTTACGGACGCGTCCGATAGTTTGTTTCAGCCTTAATTGTTATAATAAACAAAAAAAGATATTGAATATTTACGGCATTTACCAGAGATGCGCAAACTAAATCACCAATGAGTTCAGTGATTTATAAATCTTTTTCTTCAAAAGATTTAAATCACTCTTTTAAATCTTTAACTCTTTTAAATCTTTGGTTACGAATGACGTTATTCATTCAATGATCATAAGTAATGCAAATATCTATTGATTCTTGTACTTATTCTCTCATTCCCTCAAGTCGCAACCGGTTTTGAGTTTTTTACTATAACGACAGAGAGTCTAAGTTTCTGTGTACCTACCTATCGTCATTGTATTTCAAAAGAGTGCGTTTGTGCGCGCCTACAACTTATGTTATCTCTTTTCAATTCACAATATCCTTTATCTATTGTCTCATTCTAAATCTACGTCCATCATTCCATTCCATCTAATCAATCATAACCATGGACGTAAAGTCCATGATCCTAACGTAGTGAGTTAAAGATGTATTTTCGAAACCAAAGATTTAAAGAGTGATTACGCATTTTGAAAGATTATACATCTTTTGTACCAATCACTCCTCAGTTACGCATCTCTAGCATTTACGCTCGACGTGACGCTAAAGAAAGCGCCTTTCATGATAACCACCTTTTACGTACGCATAGTCAACAGAACGCCGTTCGCCCGGCCGGTACATTGTTTTTTGTTAAAAGAAAGTTCTTACCTTTTCTTGACGAACTGATGATATTTGTCAAGTATAATAACTATTTTATCCATAACAATAATTAAAAACACTAAATAATAACACACCAACGATATAAAACACCAAAAAAAAACATATTTTACATTCCACAATCTCTTTACGTAGTCTTGACGTGCGCGCGGCCCGGAACTGAGTACTTCTTAAAATTAGCGCTAGATGGCGTATAAGACATGAAACCCACATTAGTACTTTTTGAAATAGTCTAGTATTATGTTAGAGAATGAAACTATCGCATAATTTATAAACTTTCTCATATCGAAATATTCGAATATTATCGTACTATTTTTGAAGATTATTAAACGGCAGTAAAAAGTTGATAGTTTATTGAAATATTGAGTAAAAAAGCTCAATAAAATTTGGTATTTGTCGGCATAATGAAGGGCCTCGTGGCGTAGTCGGTAGTGTAACCGACTTCCGTGCACGAAGTCCTGGGTTTGATTCCCACTCAGGACAATTATGTGTGTGATGAACACAGATATCAAGTGCGCTGTTATTTACCGAAACGATTTTTTGTGTCGCCGCGATATCTATTGCATTGTTGATCGAAGCATTAAACGCATAGTGTTTATTTTTTATGTTTGGTAAAGGGATCAGAGTATTTAAGACTATGCAGATTTTTTTTTACAAAGTTAAACAATTATATAAACGAACAGGGTAGTGTGAGGTATATTAATTTTCTTTCATAAGCTATCCTTTTATGTTCATTTTCACTTTTACACTCACTCTGTAACTTGATCGTAAATAAGAAACTCTTCGTAACAAATATTTAATTGAAAATCACAGCGTTTATCAAAATAATTATTTAAAAGTAAATCTACCACCCCTTCTATTCATCCAACCATCAGTCTTTAAACGTCCACTGCTGGACATTGGCCTCCCCAAGAGAGCACCAGAACTAGCGGGCTTGTGCTGACTGCATCCAACGGCTCCCTGCAGCTTTGATCATATATTTGGTCTATCTGGTGGGAGGCCATATTATGCTGCGCTGTCCGATACGTGGTCGCAACTCGAAAACCTTTTTTCACGATGGCTGAATTGGAAAAGCATCTGGAAGGGTATCCAGGAGATGCAGGTTCAAATCCTGCTCGTGACTGTTATTTTCGATTTCACATTTTTCACTTTGTGTTTAATAATGATCCCGACAATTATTCGGTATCGATTGTACGGAAACTAGATTTAGTGAATATAGGGTATCTAGCCGTGCTCGTTAAGTTTTGATCAGTGTTATATCCCTTTTGTACTGTTCGGCGAAACGTTCATCTAATACGCCGAACAAGTGTTTGCGATATATCCGACACCATCTATCAGGCCGCGTCGCACGTGCGCCCGCTTATCAAATTGCTGACTCTGAAATACGCGGTTATAGTACTCCAACTCGACCATGCCGTGATCCTTGTACATATATCTGATAAATAGTCGTAATATTTCACCAAAACTTTGTTTCCTTGCCAGTAGGGTTCCTTGTCATAGTAAACGACTATTTTCCATTTATCTTGAATTAGGTGTATATCTGATAATTTGTCAAAATAAATGCTGTTGGTATTTTGTAATGCTGTAACATTATAAGCGCCGTGAACCGGTGATGATGCACATAGCATAAACAACATAAATATAAATGCTATGAAGTTTAGGCAAGACGTCTTATAAGTTGTTTTGATTTTTTGTTTTCTGATAGCTGTTTCAGGTTTCTGTTCCTGCTGATTAGATTGTTTTGATGATTCATTGATGGGTAAAACTGTCAATTTAATGATAGGCCGTTTGATTATGCCGCCTTTGGTCTTGATGCTTACGACCCGCACGCGTCCATCCTTTCCTGGGTGAACTTCAACAACTCGGCCCAGTGCCCACTTGCCAGGGGGCAAGTTGGCGTCGTGAATGATAACAATATCATTTATTTGCACATTAGGGCGCATTCCTCGCCATTTACTTCTTGCTGATATTCCTGCTAAATACTCTGAACGCCAACGAACCCATATGTCATTAAATATTTTTTGTGTTAACTTCCATCTAGTTCCTTCGTCTCTCTAGGTTTCCGTTATCGTTAAGATACGTCCACTAGCCAGAAAGTGTGATGGCGTCAGATAGTCTACATCATTTGGATCTTCTGTAATTGCACACAGGGGTCGGGTGTTGAGACACGCTTCGAGCCGTGATAGCAAGGTAGCGTACTCCTCGTACGTGAGTTTCTGATCGCCCACTACCCTACGCAAGTGATGTTTAAGGCTCTTCACTGCTGCTTCCCATAACCCTCCAGCACTAGGCCATGAGAGAGCATTAAAGTGCCACGTGATTTGCATCTCACTGATATCTGATAAGAATTCTTCTGAGATAATTGAATGTAAGTTTAAATATTCTTGACGCAAAGTGATGCTTGCTCCAACAAAGTTAGTTCCATTGTCACCCAATATATGCCTGGGGGTACCTCGTCTTGCTGCTCGTCTTCGTAAGGCTGCCAGGAACGCTGCTGATGATAAGTCTGATACTAATTCCAGGTGCATGGCCTTGGTCACCATGCACATGAATACTGCCACGTAACCCTTCGTGGTTTTGATACCTCGGCCTTTATTTGATTTTACTTCGACGAAGCCAGTGAAGTCTACGCCGGTGTTGTAAAACGGTCGGGAAGGATTCGTCCTACACTCGGGTAAGTCTCCCATAAGTTGTTCTTGCTTGACAGGACTATGTCGCTTACATAGCACACATTGATGTAAACGTTTTTTTTTGACTGCTCTGTTTCCTCCCAGTATCCAATACTGTTGTGTGTGTGTGTGTGTGAAGTGACTTGAAGCGAGAGTTGGGTATGGGTATGCAAAAAGGAGTCCATCCATCCATCCATCAGCCTTTTCTCGTCCACTGCTGGGCATAGGCCTCCTCAAAGGGGGTATAATGCCGTAATCGCCACGCTTGGCAGGCGGGTTGGCGATCGCAGTGGATGTTGTTAATACTCGAGGGAGTGCTGCTGCCCACTCCCCCGGTATTTCCTCAGTCGGCTCTTACGACTCCCATGGGTAGAGGGGTGGGGTAATTCTAAAGTCGGCCCCACACGGCCAATAGATAAGTTAGTTAGTTAGTATCCACTAATAATTTGTCGTTGGCAGAATCGTCGTCATCGACACGGTCCCATCTACTATGTAGAAGAATACTCGTAAAATAGAATTATAGTAAACCTGACAGGACCACCTTTTATTTAAAATGGAGTTAAGTTGGTTGTTAGCTTCTGAATTTAGAGACTTTGTAAAATACAGGGTAATATTAAAACAAATCTTAATTTCGAAGGTTTGTGTGCTCACCTTTACAAAGGCCGTAAGCAATTAAGCGTTATCTTTATTCATACACTAGCCTTTGCCCGCAGCTTCACCGCAGCCAAAAGCTAGTTTTTGGGTTATAAGCCGACCTGAGATATATCTCCGGTTCCCGATATAGTAACGGGATAAAATGTATACCAGTTTTTAAGTCTAAACAAGAGCTACCAAATAAAAAAGTTGCATCAAAATCCGTTCAGTAGTTTTTGCGTGATGAACAACCAAACAGACAGAGACAAAAATCTAAAAAAAAAATGTTTTCTGTTTAGACACGCCTATATAGCCTTTTTTCTCAAATATCTTAAATGTATAAATGATTAATACTATAAATAAAAATACTAAGCCGGTTAACATGGTATATTTGCCTGACTCTTATAACTTAATACATTATCATTAATTATATTTGAGTACTATAGCTACGGTCTACTTTTTATCTAACATAGCAGGAGCAACTAGATCTCTTCCATGCGACTTCACTCTACTGGCCGTCGAACCAGAATGTGTCATCTGTCGTCTTCTGAGACCTTCGTTTCTCGTTTACAATTCCCCCACCATCTACTATGGCCTATGCACGGAGACAGCTGTTACCAGTGCTGCCACACTATTCTTAAAGTAACTACTAAAATTATGTCATGTTATATTTTATTTTTAAAATCATGACATTCGGCCATCCGATAACGTGCTGTCTCCCGACGCACACATAATTAATACAATTGAACTCGTAATATGAACAGATGATATATACATAATCTATCTATATAGTTAATTAAATTTAATCATAACATCTAAAATGTACGTCATTATTTACATTGTCTACAATTTCATAATAATTATGACATTCGGGGTAGTAATGAACTTTCTTCTTCAGTACCTAATCTGTATACATGGATTTAGGCTTCGATCTAACAGCATAGATGAAATTAAATTAATCTGATATTGAAGTTAAATTATTAAACCTGAGACTTGACCTTATTCCCTAAAACAGTTTGAAGCGTTAACCCATGTACATATTCAACAATATTTTTGACGCTGATCTAAATGATAAGATTATAATATCATGTCTCTTATTTTAAGGGCAGCCAACAAACGAAATTATTGTACTTAAAGGTAACATAGAAAGGTTTAGAGAATACATCAATTCACTTATTTTTAATGAGGTACTTTGCTAGTGATAGTATTTTTTTTCTAGTTTTTATGAACAGCACCCGATGATTCACAAAATCGTATCGACATTGTATCGTCTTACTTGTGATTGGTAGAGACATAGACGCTTGATATCTCTATAATCGCTCAACCAATCACGGTGATCTTTCAAGATCTCTCAACCAATGGCAATGTCACGATGCGATGTCGATACGATTTAGTGCGTTACATTCTACGGGCCCGACTTTACTACAAGCTACGTCGTCATGTTACATTGCAACTTTGATGAGCACTGGTTTCATCTTCCACTCCACATTTAGGAAGCAATATATCTTTCTTCCCAAACAGGTCGGGTACTTCAATGATTTATGTGACCTGCCCATTAACGTTTCAGTGTTGTGACCCGGCGGGATATGACGGACACTTGTTCTTTTACGGATTTTCGTAACATAGCTCTCAGCTCTAGCTCAATTCAATATCGGACCAAAATCTTATTTTTAGGGCCTTACTAATAAACGATGTTTAACCTCTGAGTAGTTATTCAGTATTTTGTCTTTGTCACTAATATGACAGTTTGACGTTGAAAGAACGGAACAAAACAGTGAATTACTACCTATTCGAAGCTTAAACAATGGTATAGTAAGGGGGATAGTGTTTTACCTTTCGTCCCTCAAAATTAGAAAAGCCTTTGAAAACACTGCAACTCTGTTGGTGAATTTAATGTCGGCTCTCGCTAGTTACCAAACTAGCGTCTGACATCGCAATACAGCATTATTCTAGAGCTTAGCTTGATCGCTGAGACCAAGGCCAGTGTAACTAAGATCTCATAATATATTTTCTTTTTGCAGGCTCCGAGATCTAACCTCATGGGTTAAACAAGACATGGCCAACGAGAAAATTACAAAACCTCCTTATTCGAATGTTAAATTAAAATCCTTTCTTTGTCTTTTTATCTGTTTGTTTGAGTCATGATATGTTCTTCACTTTCTGTGCCCACGTGTTTTATGTTATTTTGAATAAAATGCATTATATAGTCACTGTACTTTTATTAAACTAACTTCTACCCTAGGATACCCTAAGATTCTGTCTACGTGAATTGAGTTAATAGACACATAAAAAATCATTATTAGAATATTTTAATAATACCGTAGTGACATACTACAGATTGAGGACAATTTTAAGGTTAATTAAAGGGCTGATTTATTAACTCTTTAAGCCGTGAAACTTAATTGTGTAACCTATCCAGCTGCAAGATTTTTCGTCCATCTGATTTGTAATCAAAATGCCATTTTGTATATAGGTATAGTATAGAAGTGTGGGTAGTGAATGTTGGGCATGGCAGAAGAAGCATGAGAGTATGATAAATGCTGTGGAGATGAGAAGTCTGAGAAGCATAACCTGACTCTGATGGACAAAGTGAGAAATACTGTGAATCGAGAATGCTGTGGTGTAACAGAAGATATAGTGACAAAAATAGAGAAAATAATGCTTAGGTGGTTCGGACACGTAGAGAGGATGGATGAAAGAAGATTAACAAAACAGATATACAAGGCGACTGTGAATGGGCAAGTTGGTAGAGGTTGACCTAGGCAAACGTATTTTGACCAGATCGGAGACATTCTTAACCAGCCAGGTTAAGAGTACTCGAAATCAACTAGCATGCATAAAAGCGCTGATGAAAGTAGATAAAGCGAAAGATGTGTGTCAGGATCGTAAGATCGAAGTGGTCTCACCACCCTTCCAAGAAAAAGGCGCGACAATATGTATGTATAGAGAATAGATTCAATTGTGCCGAGATACTAATAAAAGTATGGCCGCAAGTAATTTTCTGTTTTACATAATAGGCAACCTCGTACTGTCAAAAAAACAATTATTTGATATTTAAGATCTAACATTTATTATAAAATTACGGAGAAAACCACGTTATCAATAGATTGCTAACAAATGATAAAAGACAAGCTAGCCTCTTTAGGTTATTTATGTTGAGTTCAACATAAGTAGTTCAATAATGGAAGCTTAGTGTGGTTTCACAATTCACTTTACTAATACTAATATTAGAATTTACAATTAAACTGAAAACGACTTTACTAGTACGTGTATAAAATTTTATGTCTATACTGTGAGAAGCACAGCGTGACAGCGTGTTGACCGCTTTGTGTTGTGTGGGCGCTGGGCGAATGAATCAAATGAAAAAATGAATTGAAAAAACAATATTTTTTTAGATTTTTTGTCTGTTTATCTGTTTGTTCGTTCGTACATCACGCAAAAACTACTGATTGGATTTTGATGCAACTTTTTGTATTTGATAGCTCTTGATTAGACTTATAAACTGGTATATATTTTATCCCGCTACTATTTCGGGAACCTGAGATATAACCTAAAAACTAGCTTTTGGCTGCGATGGAGCCGCTGGCAAAGTCTTTTTTAGAATTTAAATAGATAAATATTCACGGACATTTCCCACAACGTCCTCTGGTCCCAAACTAAGCTTAACGCTTGTGACATGGGTACCAGATTAAGGATATAATAAATAATTATTACTTTTTTTTGTAAATGCATACATGTAATAGATAGAAAACATCCAGACGCAGTACAAATATCTGTGATTATCACACAAATAATTGTCCTGAGTGGGAATCGAACCCACGACCTCGTGCACGGAAGTCGGTTACACTACTACGCCACGAGGTGTTTATTTTTTTGTACATCATACAAAAATTACAGAGCGGATTTTGAATGAAACTTTTTTGTCTGACAGCTCTTGATGAGACTTAAAAACTGGTATAGATAGATACATTTTATTCCGCCACAATATTGGGAACCTGAAAACTACCTATTGGCTGCGGTGGAGCCACAGGCAGGGACTAGTTATTATATTTTTTTCAGACAACAGCCTGCTTTAGAGCCCTGTATCGCGAGGGCCTTTACAAATATACAATATTATGTACCTACGCAAAGTTAACCAAGAACCAGAGCAACCATTTGTGGATCACACATAGAATTCTCCTGTCTATACAGGAGGAATCGAACATATAACAGATAATAAATTAATAAAAATTAGACGATGATGGTGTAAGAGAGAGAGAGTAGATCTGAAAGAGAGTATTGTAATTTTAGGGAATATAATAATTAATTGTAGGGAAAGTGAAAGAATGTCAGACGCGCGACGTATAATGCAAAAGTGGAAGAATGTCAGACGCGCGACGTATAATGCAAAAGTGGAAGAATGTCAGACGCGCGACGTATAATGCAAAAGTGGAAGAATGTAGGTACAGGGGAAGACCGTGATTGACCTACCTAGACCAAATCGACCACCTCGTCTCTCGTCATCGCTCATCTCCGAAACCGGTGAGCGTGCACAAAGAGAATTATAAATGTTGAGGAAACGAGGGATATATTGCAAGAATAGATAGAGCCTTTTGGCAATTTGTTCTCTCTGCCTACACCGCAAGGGAGATGATAAGTAAGTAAAAAATTGAGAGGTTCCTAATGGTTGTTACAAGATATTTATGAAAAAAGCTTTAGTTTCTACCGGAAAATTAAAAAATATGTATGGTATTTTTATTTGATAATTTCAAAACTATTTTTTTTCACCTTTAATTTAACAGTTATGATGTGATATGTTTACAATTAAATAATTATAAGCTTATTTATACGTATAGTTCCAATATTCTGAGGAGAGTTGTGTAAAACGTCTGAATTAAGTATAGATCTATGCGCAGAATAAGTACTCGTAAATACTTAAAAATAAACCTTTTTAAGTAAATATTCCGTGTGGGGCCGGCACCAAGAATAGCTCCACCCCGTCTCTTCCTATGGGAGTCGTAAAAGCCGACTAAAGGATTACCGGGGGACCGGGCAGCAGCGTTCCCCTGTGTACTAAAAACATCCACTGCGATCGCCAACCCGCCTGCCAAGCGTGGCGATTATGGCAATACCCCCCCCATATGAGTGCACACACACACACATCGGCCCCCAGTCACGGCAGCTCCGCTATTCCGTGGCCTAACGGTAGCGGGCCCGGTAACGGCGGAGCAGGGGGTGCTAAGAATCTCCGGTCGCGATCCGGCTACCAGAAACGACTTCTGGCCCTGGTAACACACAACGTCAGGACACTGAGGACTGACGAGAGGATCACCGCGCTGGAAGAGGAGCTGAGCAAGATCCGATGGGACGTTGTAGGATTATCAGAAGTGCGAAGACAGGGTGAGGGCACGATAATCCTCCAGTCGGGTAACTTGCTCTTCCACCGGGAGGGCGACCAACAGTCCCAGGGTGGTGTCGGGTTTATCGTTCGCAAGTCTCTCATAGGTAACGTGGAGAAGATTGAGAGTGTGTCGAGTAGGGTAGCGTACCTTATACTCAGAATAACCAAAAGGTATTCGCTGAAGGTCATACAGGTTTACGCACCGACCTCGACACATTCCGACGACGAAGTGGAGGCCCTTTACGAGGACATCTCGAAAGCCATTCACGCGTCTAAAAGTCACTTCACGGTGGTTATGGGAGATTTCAACGCAAAACTAGGCATAAGGAGAGACGATGAGCTGAAGGTGGGGCAATATGGATTTGGGCAGAGGAACCACAGGGGCCAGATGCTGTCTGATTTTCTGGAGAAGGAAGGCCTCTTTATGATGAATTCCTTCTTCAGGAAACAGCCCCAGCGAAAATGGACCTGGATTAGCCCTGATGGTTCAGTGAAAAATGAGATCGACTTCATCTTAACGGACAAACGACAGATATTCAATGATGTCTCAGTGATCAGCAGGATTAAAACTGGGAGTGATCACCGCTTAGTTAGAGGCATATTGAATCTAAATATGAAAGTCGAGAGGTCACGCTTGATGAGGTCTACGCTCCGACCAACACGTGCTCAATACCAGAACCCCGAAAACTTTCAGCTCGAACTACAAAATCGCTTTCAATGCCTAGACGAGTGCGATTCAGTGAACGATATGAACAACAGGTTCGTGGAAACTGTCCAAGCGGTCGGGTCGACCCTTTTTAAGACCAGTCGCGTCAATAGGACTCAAAAGCTTTCGGACCAAACTCTTAAGCTCATAGCGACACGGACAGAAATGACGGTGCAGTCTTCGGCTGATTGGTCCAATCAGAGGCGACTAAACAGACAGATCTCCAAGTCTATGCGACGAGACATTCGCCGATTTAATACCTTGCGTATTAAAGAGGCGATAGAGCGGAACCAAGGTTCCAAAGTGTTCGCAAGAGATCTGTCTGTTGGGAAAAGCCAGTTGACCAAGCTGAAGACCAATGATGGTACTGTTGTTTCTTCCAAAGATGAGTTATTAAGAGAGGTCCACGAGTTCTATGGACAGTTATACAGATCCCAGAACCCTGTTGTCAGCTTGGTCCATGAGCCCAGATCCAAGCTAACTCGGCACTATACCGAAGATATCCCGGACGTCAGCCTGTACGAGATCAGAATGGCTCTCAAACAACTAAAGGACGGAAAGGCACCGGGAGACGACGGAATTACTATAGAGCTTCTGAGGGCAGGCGGAAAGCCGGTCCTCAAAGCCCTTCAGAGGCTATTCAATTCCGTCGTTCTCGGGGGCGACGTTCCAGAATCGTGGACCAGGAGCTTGGTGGTGCTGTTCTTCAAGAAAGGTGACAGAACCCTCTTGAAGAATTACAGACCCATCTCGCTCTTGAGCCATGTCTATAAGTTGTTCTCGAGGGTCATTACAAATCGACTCACGCGCAGGCTTGACGACTTCCAGCCTCCCGAACAAGCCGGTTTCCGAAAAGGCTATAGTACCGTAGACCACATACATACGCTGCGCCAGATTATACAGAAGACCGAGGAGTATAATCGGCCTCTGTGTCTAGCGTTTGTGGACTACGAGAAAGCCTTCGATTCGATCGAAACTTGGGCGGTGCTGCAATCCCTTCAGCGGTGCCAAATTGACTATCGATACATCGAAGTGTTGAAGTGTTTGTATAGAAACGCCACTATGTCTGTCCGAGTTCAGGACAAGAGCACGAAACCGATCCAACTGCAGAAAGGTGTTAGACAGGGAGACGTCATGTCCCCGAAACTCTTCACCACTGCATTGGAAGATGTTTTCAAGCTCTTGGACTGGACCGGATTAGGCATCAACATAAATGGCGAATACATCACTCACCTTCGATTTGCAGATGATATCGTGGTCATGGCAGAATCGCTGGAGGACCTTGGTACCATGCTCAACGACCTCAGCCGTGTCTCCCGACTAGTGGGTCTAAAAATGAACATGGACAAGACGAAAGTCATGTCTAATATCCATGTCATTTCAGCACCGGTTCTGGTCGGGAGCTCGCTTCTCGAAGTTGTCGACCACTATGTATACCTGGGACAAACTGTCCAGTTAGGTAGGCACAACTTCGAGAAAGAGGTCGATCGACGAATCCAGCTCGGCTGGGCAGCGTTCGGGAAGCTGAGGGAGATCTTCTTGTCCAATATTCCACAGTGTCTGAAGACGAAGGTCTACGACCAGTGTGTGTTACCAGTGATGACTTACGGCACAGAGGCGTGGTCTCTGAATGTTGGCCTTATGTCAAGACTTAAAGTCGCTCAGCGTGCTATGGAGCGGGCTATGCTTGGGATCTCTCTACGTGATAAGATCCGTAATACGGAAATCCGTAGGAGAACGGGAGTGACCGACATAGCCCGCCGGGTCAGCATGCTGAAGTGGCAATGGGCAGGCCACATCGCTCGACGAACCGACAACCGTTGGGGAAGAAAGGTTCTCGAGTGGCGACCGCGTAACGGACGGCGCAGTGTAGGACGGCCTCCCACCAGGTGGACCGATGACCTGGTCAAAGTCGCAGGCAGCCGTTGGATGCAGGCGGCACAGGACCGTTCACTGTGGCGTTCTCTTGAGGAGGCCTATGTCCAGCAGTGGACGATAAAAGGCTGATGGATGGATGGATGGAAGTAAATATTCACTTATTTTTTCATTCGTTTTTGCTAATGTTAAAAATATATGCTTAGATCTTAAAAAAGTAGCGACTTACTAAAATACAAGAGGATATTATAAAATTTTAATATTCTTAATTTCGAAGGTTTGTCTGCTCCGTGGTCGTAAACAATTAAACATTATCTTAATTCACACAAGACAATTTTTTCATTGTCTTTTGAGTTATCGTGCTCAAAACTAATTGACCTCTTTTTTATTTATTGAGAAACAAACAACAAAATAAGTTTACTATGTAATGTTTTTTTTTGCGTGTAGATAATAATAAATTTATAGGGCTGCGTCATCATTAGTATTTATATTATTATTGATGTGAAACATCTAATGCGGAGGGAGGGTAAAATCGGCTGTTAGCGTGGCGACGCTTTTATTTTAATTGTCCCGTTCAAATCTTGCAATTTAAGTTTGACAAACTTCATTGAGCTGAAATTACACGCATGTGTATATCGCTTGACAATACAATATTATGATGACATGGAGCTGATCTGATGAACTGGAAGGTGGACATAGGAACTCTATAATGAAACGGCGCAACCCCATCGAGTTTGAGCTCGTATGATTCGTCTTACCGAGTACTTTGTGTCTATATGGTATCCAGGGGCTGATGATGAAGCTGGCAGGTGGCCACAGTAACTCTATAATGAAACGACGCAACCCCGTCGAGTTTGGTTTGATTCGTCTTGATGAGTACTTTGTCTTTAGGTCAAATGAAGGGTCTGATGATTAAACTAGAAGATGGCCATAGGAACTCCGTTATAAAACGACAATAACTCCATCGAGTTTGGGCTCGTATGATTTGTCTTGGCTAGAAATTCAGTCCTAGATGAAATCCAGGATCTGATAATAGAGATGGAAGATGACCACAGTAACTCTGTAATGAAACGACGCAACTCCGTCGAGTTTGGAATCATTTGATTCGTCTTGACGAGTACTTTGTCTTTAGATGGTATCCAGGGTCTGATGATTAAACTAGAAGATGGCCATAGGAACTCCGTTATAAAACGACAATAACTCCATCGAGTTTGGGCTCGTATGCTTTGTCTTGACGAGTACTTTGTCTCTAGATGGTATCCTGGGTCTGACGATGGAGCTAGAAGGTGGCCACAGTACCTCTGTAATGAAACGACGCAACCCTATCGAGTTTATACTCGTTTGATTCGTCTCGAAGAGTACTTTGTCAAGTGATATTAATGATAATAATGATAATTTTATTTCTACAAAATAATTTCGATGTTTTCACATCTGCTAGACGTCCCGCGATGTCTAGGTTTTATAGCTTACCAGACCTGTGGGCATAGCCAAGTTGCATTCTACTGCCATTCAACTGCCTCTGTGGTGCAGCGGTAGTGTGAGCGACTGCTGATCATGAGGTCTCGGGTTGGATCCCAGGGTCGGGCAGTGTAATTGAGTTTTTTCGTAAAAAGAAATAAATCTCAGTAGTAGCCCGGAGTTTGGAAATGTGCCCAGTAGACAGTAAGCCCCCTATTATGTGGGACTTAAACATGGCTGGCGAACCGTGGGTGTGTAATAATACACCTCTATCTACCCCTTTATGGAACACAGGTGTGATGCTATGTATTTTTGTTTATTAGATATATTTGTAACACGAAAAAGATCTTTTTTGTTATTAAGTCCATTTAGTCGAAAATCCATCATAAAGAGCCTTACATAAGCGACGACAGGGACGTCATTCACAAACAAAAATTCCATGACTTGTCTTTGGTTAATATAATCTGATGAATGGTGGTGCAGAGGCAATTAGAAAGTGGTTGAACCTTCATTGCTCTTACTCGCCAAATCAAAGAAAACAGTGAGGATACCTGCAGTGGTATGACGCTGACATTCCGTGAGAGTACTTCCTGGGTTAAGCCAGCCCATCGATGTTGGAATCAGTGAGGTTATAGAGCGCATACTGTTATCGAATGATTGTCTCACTTTTGTCTGTACACGCGTTTTGCTTAGTACAGCCCTATGCCCAACAGAAAGAGGTATACAAAATAATAAAAATAATTCTATTTTTTTTGAACATGCACAGAACAAATTGTTTAATCATTATTTGTGATAGATAGTATTTTTTCTAGTTTACATTAGCCTCTTCTTGACGTAAATTCCTGATAGTGTACAAGGTATATAAGTGTAATTTTGTTTGTAAGAGTCACTGTCGTACCCCGTCTTTTAAAGTACTGACGACTATTACCATTTGACGAAAAAATATATATTGAAGCAATGTATTTCAAACTCTTGGCCCTTTTCTGTTTCTACTCTATAATTGTTTCCACGGAGGCTGCGCCTATTAGTTCTGTGAGTAATTCTTTTTTTTTTTTTTTTTTTTTTTAAGATAATAAATGGGATCCATTCCATGTCTTGGCTCTCAAAATCTCTTTAGCTTTTTCTGATCATAATACGCAATTATTTGCGTTACTTGTTCTTTAAATTGAATTAGTTTTGATGTTGTTTTGAGAATAAAAATAAGAAAAGAATTTATAGTTAGAAAAACTAAAAAACACGCTTTTTTTCCAGTTTTTTGGCATAATATTACAATAGATAATAATGATTGTAAACAAGTATAGGATGCTTGACATCGAATTGATTATTAAAGATGTCGGCTCTTACGACTCCCGTGGGTAGAGAGGTGGGACAATTCTAAAGCCGGCCCCACACGGCTAAAAGTAAAAGTAGGTACCTACACGACGATATTATAATTTTCAGCCGAAATCTCACTTGCGGTATTTTACGTTTCATTCTTCGAAAACTCTGCATCGTTATTGGTGAATTTAAACGTCGGCTCTCGCTCGCGTCTGACATCCAAAGACAGCAACATTCTGTGCAGCTTGTCCGCGGCGACCACGAACAGTGTGACTAATATCTGATAACATATTTTCTTTTTACAGGCTGCGCTGGCTAGTCTCGCGGGTTAAACAAGTAAGACATGCTCAACGAGAAAAATGCTATCTCCTTCGCACGAAATTTCTTATTCCAATGTAAAGTCAAAATTGTTTGAGTCTTCTTTTTGTCTGTTTATGTCATGGCACATTTTTCACTTACCGTACATGTGTGTTTTATGCTATTTTAAATAAAAGTCACTATATAGTCATTGTAGGTACTTTTATTACTAAGTTCTTCTAGTTAAGGTCAATTTTAAGATTAATTAAATGAAATGAAATATTTAAAATAAATCAAGAAGAAGAGCAAGAATTTTGGTTTTAACATTGCCGAGGTGTTAGTAGCTGATAAATAATCTGACAAAATTCTGCCTTAAAAGGCGTACACAAATGTTAGGCGAACATGAATCAATGTCAATTTAATCCCTTTATGTCAATTGTTTGAATGTCAATAATATAATAATAGTAAGAAATATAATTGTCGTTGTTAATGAAATAATTACAAAATTAAAATAATAATGTCATTAAGAGAACAACAATATATATATTTATTTATTAAATTATTAGGCGATAATAATATTTTTGATCTATATTTTTTAGCAATTGACATGCTCCGCCACTTTTTAAAGTACAAATTATTTGTGAATAAGGAAGAGATTTTTTTTTTATATAGATGGCGTTGGTCCTAAAGACAAAATGTAATAAGTAAATTGGGATGATCAAAAGATCTGTACTATAGCTCAGTGGTTCAGAGTACTTCCCCGGATTGGAAAAGGCGCGGGTTCGTTTCCCGCTAGTACAAAAAATCTCTTTTTCCTTATTCACAAATAATTTGTACGATAATAATGTGTTTTTCATTTAAATAGTCAAGTACTGAATAATAACACTTATGTAGGAGAAAATAAGACAGTTTTTTTTAAATGTGTTAAGAGAGTCTTCTTTTAAACTAATGGGCAATTTATTAAATATTCTTATCGCCATACAATAAGCATTTCTATTAGTTAATGCTAGACGTTGCATTGGAACAAAGAGCCTATCAGGGTTTCGACTGCTTCTTTTAATAACATCGCAATGTTTGTCGAATAAGTGCAGATTCTTTTTTACAAATACACATATTTCGTAAATATACAAACATGGAAAAGGCAATATGTTACATTGTTTGAAGAGCGGCACACAACTATCCAGATACCCTGCACCACACATAGAACGCATGCATTTTTTTTGTTCTATAAAAAACAACGAGTACTGATTTAAAAGGTATAAGTCCCAAGTACAAGTAGATTTATTTTTAGCTAAGAAATACTTGCAACAGGGTATACTATAAGACTGCCTCACTCACCAGTAGTTTAGGAAACAGACAATTACTCAAACAGGCTATCTCGTTCCCTCACTTTTAGCATTAAACCAATTTAACCGTTTTGGTTCAATGCTTTGAGTTTCTTCACCGCTAAAAGGTCTCGCTTGGGACAGAATGAGGCCATTTTCTAAGCGAGTAGCGAAGTGAAGGATGACAGGATAAGTATAAAAAAGCTGGTGTTCATAAGATTTCATTAAAAAGAGGTTTGAATTTTTCTCAAATAATGTTTGGCGATGGGGGGCGCCACCCATCATGCCTTTCTTATGTTTTTTTCTTATTTTATATAGTAACAGACGTGCCACGGCCCAACTGATGGTGAATGGTAACCGTCGCTCATGGCCTCAACTATACCGAGAGTATTGTCAAGCCGCTGCTCACCATTTCATTTCACCGATATGAAATTAAAGAATAACGGCTATCTCCTGCTACAGCCAAAACGCAACGATGTGCTTCATGACCGGTCACACGGGAGATGGTGGTATCAACCTGTTTGGGCCCGTTGCCAAGAGTACTCCCACTTGGTACCCAGTCCTACCACCAGTCATGCAATGGATGATAATTGCTTACTTCCCTTAGTCGCCTCATACGACACCCGTGGGTAAGAATGGGGTGGTGACACTTGTATACTTAGTCCGTCACCACACGGAGCAGGCGTAGCAGCAGAGTGTTGAATAGGCACGTGAAATATAAGAAGTGTTGTGGAATATATTTACACCATCGGAAGACCAGATGAACGGCGGGCTTCCATCCATATGTTGTCAAAATCCCATCTTTCCGAACAAAGCGATTTGTTACATCGTTTATAATACGCACAGCAATTGAATGGAATAAGTTGCCAGATTCGGTATTCCCGTCCAATTACAATGTGGGTGTCTTCAAGGCTAGAGTGAATAGGTTTATACTAAGCTAGTGCCGTGTGGGGCCGGCACCAAGAATAGCTCCACTCCGTCTCTTCCTATGGGAGTCGTAAAAGCCGACTAAGGGATTACCGGGGAACCGGGCAGCAGCGTTCCCCTGTCTACTAAAAACATCCACTATTACTCGTGCAGTTAAAGAATGGGATTATAAATGGCGTCGCCACTATTTACTTCACGCTCACACACTATCGCCGTCTATACTCACACCTAACGGTATAGACAGCAAAAAAATGAACGGTACAGTTATAACGTTAACTATTGTTTATAGTTACACCGTAGTATGCTGACAGTACAGGCTCAATGTGCATGCACGAGTAGTATATTGGATGCATGTAAATGCTTGCCGATAGATGGCGGTGGTCGTAAGACAAATGTGATAAGGAGATTGGGATGATCGAAGGATCGGTAGGATAGCTCAGTGGCTTAGAGCACTTCCCCGCATTAGAAAAGACGCGGGTTCGATTCCCGCTCCTACTAGAAATCTCTTTTTCCTTTAAACACAAAGTGAAAAATGTAACATAGAAAATAACAGTCACGAGCAGGATTTGAACCTGCATCTCCTGGATACCGTCCAGATGCTTTGCCAATTCAGCCATCGTGACAATTGCTCCTGACTGCTAATTTCGATAACACATTCATACCTTACGTCTTTGGGTGACGTCGATCTCACATTTTTCACTTTGTGTTTAATGTATAGTGCTAATCATGTCAAATGCTAAAAATATATATAAAAATATCTCTTTTTCCTTATTCACAAATAATTTATACTTTAAAAAAAGCAGCGGAGCATGTCAATTGCTAAAAAATATAGATCTAAAATGTAATAATTATGTTGTTAATAATTAATTATTCCATCCATCAGCCTTTTTAAAGTCCACTGCTGTACATAGGCCTCCCCAAGAATGGGGCATAGTGCTGTAATCGCCACGCTTGGCAGGCGGGTTGGCGATCGCAGTGGATGTTGTTAATACTCGAAGGAGTGCTGCTACCCACTCCCGCAGTATTCCCTCAGTCGGCTCTTAAGACTCCCATGGGTGGAGAGGGGTGGGACAATTCTAAAGCCGGCCCACACGGCAAATTAATTATTATTTCATTTAAATTATGTAATATACCACCTGTTTTTTAAATAAAAAATGTATGTTAACTAAAATGTATACACCATTAGTAAGTAATTAAGTGATTTATTAATATTAAATTACAAAGTGGCGATGTTTACGGGGAGGGCCCCATCCAATGAATTTGCCACGGGCCCCAGATGGTATAGTTACGCCACTGGTAAGTAGCACTTATATTCCTAACCACACACCCTGTTGTTTGGGGCAAAGAACAAGGATGTAGTGTGGGGCTCCCACCCACTAAATAAACGTGTCATTTGACCGCTTGTATTGGCGGACCACTGGAACTGTATGGCATTACTTCAGTAGTCCGCCAGCGGCTTACCCTCAGGTACCCTCTCTGAGTAACGCATCTGTACACCTAAGTAGGTATGGCATCGCTCTAACAACGCTCGGCAGAGAGAGGTCCCCACCTACTACCGCGACGATCAATCGTGTGCCGCACCGTGTCCTCGCCGCAGCGGCAATGGTATCGGCACGGAGTCGCTTCCCTCCTCTTGACTATGTGTAGGTATCTGCCGTAGCATCTTTGCCTTGACTGCACCTGCACCAGTTGGAAGGTAAGGACTCCGTGCCGTCATCTTGCCCACTCCTTCAGCATCAGCTGAAGCGCCCCTATGGTCCACTCTACAGGACTACCCCTACCCCTATTTATAAATATTCTAGCCATTCTAACTAGGTATAGACTAGTTTTCAGGATAATAACGCCCTATAAAACATAGGTAAGTAGGGAAATAACGTAGGTATAAATACGCGACCGTGCGGGGCCGGCTTTAGAATTGTTCCACCCTTCTCCACCCATGGGAGTCGTAGGAGCCGACTGAGGGAATATCGGGGGGAGTGGGCAGCAGCACTCCCTCGAGTATTAACAACATCCATTGCGATCGCTAACCCGCCTGCCAAGCGTGGCGATTACGGCGCTATCCCCCATTTGAGCGAAACAGCACAGGACCGCTCGTTGTGGCGTTCTCTTGGGGAGGCCTATGTACAGCAGTGGACGTCGAAAGGCTGATAGATGGATGGATAAATACGCGTCGTAGTTTCAATCAGTCTTTTGTACTGGGCCTAATCGCCTAAGAAAATTGGTATTCTCCTTTGGAAATAGAACATTTAATTCTATTTTCTTTGAATATTCACAGAACAAATTGTTACCTATTACGTTTTTGTTATCTATAGGTAGGTATACGAAAAGGTAGCAATTTTGTTTTGCTAATATTCAAAGAATATAGAATTAATTTAAAATGGAAGATTCCTTTTTTGTACAATCCATTTCTGTTACACTTCAGAGCATAAGTTTCCTCTCAGAATTAGAAGTGTGTAGATTTTTGTCTACCACGCTGGCCCGGTGTAAGTGTGCAAACTTTAAGAATCAACGGCATTAAGTTTATAGAAACATATCACTGAAAAAAAGCGTACCTATAACTCTAAGACTAAGCAAAATGAGTGCACAAATTTAAATTGTAATGAGACAACCTTTAACAATATGTAGGTAGGTACTCTATAGCCTCACTGATTCCAACATCGATGGGCTGGCTTAACCAAGGAAGCACCACCCTCTCGTGGAATATCGGCGTCAAACAAATTTATATGGATACTTATGGTCGATTTCCGACTAAATAGACTAACAACAAACATATATTTGGCATTATAAATGTTTGCGTACATTCCATATATTTAGAGTCTCGCTCACTCACACGCTCAGACTCTTTCAAACATTCACTCATTCGTTCACAAAGGATAAGACTCATTCCCTGGCAAGGTCTAGCAGTGTCCAGTGCCCCATTACTACCAGCCGTGTATCCATTTCTGCAAGCATCCCGACGATTTATAGTTGAGTATTTATAACACGAAAGCGTAAGGAACACACGAACACACACCCACACCGAGTAAGTTACTTACAGTCATCCAATGGTAATACCCAATTTCCACTTCACATTTTTTTTGGATGTCGCTAATACCCACACCACCTATTACAAATAATTAAATTTGTTCTTTCAAGTAGCTGAGCATGTGAAGTGCTAAAATACAGATCAAAATATATTATACGTATGGTTATGTTAAATATGTAACGAAATTCATAAAAAATATACTTTTATAAGACCTAAGCAAATATTAACATTAGCAAAAGCCTATACGCAATCGAATACTTATTGAATTGAAAATTTCTTTTAGCGCGGTACGCATATTTTTAGATGAGATATAATCTCTGAACTTGCGAAACCGTTACGAGACGTGACACCGTTACGAGACGCAGTTATAGTGTGTGCATTGTAAATTAAATTTAACACACTTGCCAGTTTCCGATTGAGCTGACATTTTACACCCATATGTATGTCGCGTGACAATGCAATATTATGATGAATCTTATACATTTATGTGTTTGAACCTTTTTCGTGACGCAATTTCGTTTCATCGAGTTTCTTATTCGTGGAAATGTTTTGGGTCTGTTTAGCTCATGTATACGTAATAGACAACAGTACGTAAGTTTATAAATCTAATGTGACCACTACAACCTGTGGTGTTCCCCAGGGTTCCGTCCTGGGACCAATTTTCTTCATCTTATTCCTAAACGACTTAATTGAATATATAAGAAAACATAAAAAAGCATTTCAGATACTAATGTTATTGTTTTCACTGATGTTACAAATGCAATCGTTTCTGCAGATAGTATACACAACTTAGAAGCTAGGATAAATATGGTGTTAAAAGCTTTTGAAAATTGGCTTAGTGTCAATAATCTGAAGCTGAATATCAGCGTATTATTTAAGTCAACAGTGAGAAGTAAACCCGTGCTCAAAATTGTATCATGTGATAAAACTATTGACGTGATTGAGAATGTAAATTTTCTGGGGGTAAATATTGATGCATTATTGAATTGGAAAATAGAGACTCAATCTATTACCAACTCTATCAGTTCTGCATGCTATGCTCTAAGAAGTCTAAGAGAAGAACTTACTTTAGCTCAAATCAGGATGGTATATTTTACTTTAGTTGAATCAAAGATTAGGTATAGTATTGAGTTTTGGGGCAATAAAGAGCTACTGTTACAATATGAAGTCTATATTTGTAATGCAAAAGGGGGCGACTAGAACTATGCTTTGACTTAAACAAACAGACTCATGCAGAGAGATTTATTAAACTAAGAATTTTAACTATTCCATGTATCTATATTATGGTATTATTAGTTGAACTGGTTAAAAACTTGCACAAATCGAGACTACTGAAGATAGGCTGACGAGACACAGTACACGTAGGAAAGATTTACCGAGCAGTTCAACATAGTCCTTGAGCGCAATCAGACAATTTGTTATTTAAAATTAAATTAAAGACATTTTTACTGAGAAAAGGGTTTTTTAATATAGAAGAATTCATTATTGCTAAATAAAGTATTGACAAAATAATATATTTAATTTAATAACGTTAATTTAACGATGTAATAACTGTTTAGTTTTAGTATTATAAAATTTCAACACAATGTATTTTGTTAAGAAATAAATATGACTTATTGACTCAAATTACAACGATTTCAAAGAAATATTCACTTCAATCTCAGGCTAAGAACTAGACGGAGCCACGGCGAGGCCGCACTTGAAACAGCAATAATTTTTTTAATTCATAATTTTTTTAATTTATAATTTAATTCATATTTCATATTTGGGCAAAATAAACGATAGTTAGAATGAGGTCTGTAACTTGATCGTAAATAAGAAACTCTTCGTAACAAATATTTAATTGAAAATATTTAGATATTTATATATATATATATAAATATCTATATATATATATTTAGCATTTGACGTGCTTAGCACTATACATTAAACATAAAGTGAAAAATGTGAAATCGAAAATAACACAGTCACGAGCTGGATTAACTTTAAAGCATCTGGACGGTATCCAGGAGATGCAGGTTCAAATCCTACTCGTGACTGTTATTTTCAATTTCACATTTTTCACTTTGTGTTTAATTAATTGAAAATCACAACGTTTATCAAAATAATATCAAAATAATTGACGGGCTTCGTGGCGTAGTCGGTAGTGTAACCGACTTCCGTACACGAGGTCGTGGGTTCGATTCCCACTCAGGACAATTATTTGTGTGATGAACACAGATATTTATACTGCGTCTGGGTGTTTTCTATCTATTATATGTATGTATTTACAAAAAAAAGTAGTATATGTATTATATCCGTAATCTGGTACCCATAGCACAAGCGTTAAGCTTAGTTTGGGACCAGAGGACGTTGTGTGAAAATGTCCGTAAATATTTATTTATTTAATTATTTAAAAGTAAATCTACTACCCCTTCTATTCATCCAACCATCAGTCTTTAAACGTCCACTGCTGGACATTGGCCTCCCTAAGAGAGCACCAGAACTAGCAGACTTGTGCTGACTGCACCCAACGGCTCCCTGCAGCTTTGATCATATATTTGGTCTATCTGGTGGGAGGCCATATTACGCTGCGCTGTCCGATACGTGGTCGCTACTCGAAAACCTTTTTTCCCAACGGTTGTCAGTTCGTCGAGCGATATGGCCTACCCATTGCCACTTCAGCATGCAAACCTGGCAGGCTATGTCGGATATTCACGTTCTACGGATCTCCGTAATGAGAATTCGATCACGTAGGGAAATACCAAGACTTTGAGCCTTGATGCAAGGTATATTGCTGCTCCATAAATTGCCATTCTGTTCGATATCTCATCTGGTAAATAATAATAAGTTATATTTAATAAAATAATAGTACACAAGAATATAATTAAATTATCTTTTCTTTCTTTTCTGAGTCAAATAAGAAAAGAATTATCTTCCTTCCAGCGCTGATTTAACTAATTGAATAAGAACTTAGAGCAAATCAGTTTCTCTGAATTACTTACGAAGATGAAGTTACAACTGCCTCTGTGGTGCAGTGGTAGTGTAAGCGACTGCACCACAGAGGCTCGATCCCCGGGTCGGGCAGTGTTATTGAGATTTTTCAAAACAAAAGTAAGTTCTCAGTAGCAGCCCGGAGTTTGTAAATGTGCCCGGTAGACGTCAATAGGCTCGCCCCCTATTACATGGGACTTATGCATCGCTGGCGAGTCGTGGGTGTGTAATACACCTCTGCCTACCCCTTCGGAGAATACAGGCGTGATGCTATGTTTATTAAAGTTACAAAGACTTTAAAAGCTATACTTACATGAATATATTCACTGGCAATGATTTTGCTCCCAACGTTATTATTTTCTTATTATTTATAATGAAACATCAACAAAATGTCGTGGAACATATTTTGGATATTTCGTGGGTCGCCTCGTTTTCCCGAAGCATACACCCGTTTCGATTTCGCATCTGAATTAGAGGGAAACCTAAAATAGTAAATATTTATCATCATCTCATAAATTACATAAAAATTTTAGTAAAGTGAAAACTGGGCAAATTAAATTCGCAATAAGGCAACACCGAAACAATTCTCAGTAATAGAAATTTAGCTATAAAACGTGTTTTGAGAGTGTATCTTAGTAACAATTATTAGTTTCGAGTAAAAAATGCCCATTTTATTTTTGCCCATTTTATTGAATGCATCATTAAATTATTTCATTTTCGACTACTTACGAATGAAATGTTATACCGGTATTTTTTCGCTCGCTGTAGCTTTTATAGCCTAGTACACCATTCTACAAGCACTATTATCACTTAGTCTTTGTCTCAAAACACTGAATAACACGTAATGACACTGAATAATATGTAAAACACATATTTTTATACAAATGTTCGATTATGTCAGTTGAATTGTGACAGACAAAGCATTTTGACACAAAGCCATATAGAAAAAGAAGAAGAAGAAGACATCGTGACTTATACCAAAAACTAGCCACGGCGACAAAGAAAAAAATCTATGACTTTGTCTGTTTTTTGCACCAGTAAATTGTATCTTACGTTCTCGCTCATACATGTCAAAGAATTTTCTTCGCTCTGTCTAGTTCTTAGTCTAAGACTTCAATAATAGTTTTTTTGACAGTACGAGGTTGGCTATGTATAACCATAGATATAGTAACGCATAGATCACATGACAGCTCGATAACGCCTAAAGGCCCGCGTCCATCAGGCGCGCCGAATCGAATCGCAGAAATTCGCTAGCTATACATTTACTATGAAACTGCGCCCATTAGAGGCGCGCCGAAGCGCGTCGAATCGAATTGCGCCTGTGAGGCGAATTTCTTCGCCGACGCGTTTCAAAGACAATCCAGCGCCTAGTAGACAATTCAGCGTCTATTACTTATGTAGTATCTATGGACTCTATGGTCGACGCGGCCAAGTAAAACTTAGAGCTCAATGGTAAAACTACTACCCTCCCTACATAAACGTAGTGATTATAAATATAATACTCTTTGCGGCCAAGCGGATACGAGTGGGTGTATTATTTTATATATTATCCCAAAAGGTTAGATGACAAAATATATTAATATTTTTCTTATCTTAAAAAACAGGGTTCTAACACTGACAAAACTATATTTATTTATTTTATATAAATATTCAGGACCGCATTTTACATAGGGCGCGCATTGTCCCACCCCTCTCCACCCATGGGAGTTGTAAGAGCCGACTGAGGGATCCTATTCGCACACCCCATCGTTCGGGGCAACGAACAGGGTAGTGTGGGGCCTTCACCCACTAAAGAAACCCGCCGTGTGCCGTCTCTCCGCCTTTATTGGCGGGCTCTGGAACCATGTTACATTCCTTCGATGGTCCGCCGGCGGCTTACCCTTTCGGGTACCCTTTACTGAGCGACGCATCCGCACACGGAGCATCGCACCTTCGCGGGAGGCCTTGCCGTTCCCTGGTTCATCCACCCGCAACCTCAGCTAGGGCGGCATGAGGCGCAAGTACTCACGCCTGCGCCACCACAGTCGCTGGCTGCGGTTTGGGTCAGCGGAAGAATCCTGCTCCCTGGCCCTCTCCGCCGCTTCCCTCCACGAGATAACCTCCTCGCAGAAGGCAGCGACCGCAGCCCAATTCCTGTTGCTGCCAAGCATCGCTCTGACGACGCTCGGCAGCGAGAGGTCCCCTCCTGTTGCCGCGACGAGTTCACAACGCTGCTCGGCCCAAGCTGGGCCCAACTCGAGCGTGTGCTGCGCAGCCGCAATGGTGACAGCCCAGAGTCGCTTCCCTCCTTGCGACTATGTACAGATATCTGCCGAAGCAACCGTGCCCCGACAGCACCCGCACCAGTCGGAAGGTAAGGACTCCGCCCACTCTTTCAGCACCAGCTGGAGTGCCCCTACGGTCTGAAGACCGGCCCAGGGTGCCTCCAGCCGCGCCCTCCAGCTGGCCATGGCAGCCCGGCGGGTGTCGCCATGGCAGGCTACCACCCTGGGTGGGGGACCACCTCCCTCCCGCTCTTGCGACGCCTGCCGATACACCTCGGCGAGCACCTCCACCTTCAGGTCCCACGGAGGGGTTCCGGCCAACGTATTAACATTTAACCTGGAAAATCCACAGTTAAAATATAAAGTAGGTAACCCTCTAAACTCTCAAAGAAAATATCCAAGGTGCCTACTGTTCCCAGTGCACACCAAATGGGGCGTAATGTCAAATTTACAAAATATGTATAAAACTAAGAAAATATCGTTATTATCAATTTAATAAATAAAAGTACAACAAAGAAAATAGCAGTATTGATGTATTTTCACAAAAAAGACATTAATTTAATAACCTAACTTTTTCTGAAACTCTATGGCCAAAATTCTTCGATTATGCCAAAACCGCTGACACGCGTCTTTTTTTATTTATTCTACTCAAATTCTACTCTTTGGATACCCCATGGACCTATCATACAACACGCGTTTCAATTTCTAAGGATTAAAATGGCATAGAAAAACACATCTAGATAAATTTTTCATTTATCACAACTTTTCAACGGAATAAGTTTTAGTCCTTATGGTGACGGACTCAGAATACAACCAATATCACCACCGCATTCTTTCGGGAATATGGGGCCAGTTTTAACGGGTGTCGTACGAGGTGACTAAGGGAAGTAAGCAATTATCATCCATTGCATGACTGGTGGTAGGGCTGGCTACCAAGTGGGAGTACTCACTTGCTATCGCATCTGAGTGGGTTGGAACCAGCATCTCCCGTGTGACCGGCCATAAAGCACATCGGTGTATTTTGGTTGTAGCAGGAGATGGCTGGTAATTCTTTTATTACATATCCATGAAATAAAATGGTGAGTAGCCGCGTTGAGTCCATGGGCGACGTTTACTAAGTAATTACCATCAGGTGGGCCGAGGCTCGTCTACCATCATACGCAATAAAAAATAAAAAGTAGTTCGTTCTTGCGTTATAGACAACTCTGATGAACAGAAGTGTTTTAATTTAAAATACTTTCAATATATAAAACTTAGTGCTCCGCAGCTCTTCGAACTATCATCCATCCATCCATCAACCTTTCTACGTCCACTGCTGGACACAGGCCTCCCCAAATTGGGCGTATAGTGCCGTAATCGCCACGCTTGGCAGGCGGGTTAGCGATCGCAATGGATGTTGTTAATACTCGAGGGAGTGCTGCTGCCCACTCCCCCCGATATTCCCTCAGTCGACTCCTACGACTCCCATGGGTGGAGAAGGGTGGAACAATTCTAAAGCCGGCCCCACACGGCCAACTATACTTGGTCGTAAAAACTACCCCAATATATGATTTTACATCATCATCATTTGATGACATGACAAAGCGAAAAGCTTTCAGTCCGCCCTTCAATAAAGCGTAGCAGCTTTCAGAAAACTACCAGGACAAAGCGATAAAGCTTTCAGTCCACCCGTCAATAAAGCGTAGCAGCTTTCAGTAAACCACCAGGACAAAGCGACAAAGCTTTCAATCCACCTTTTAGTAAAGCGTAGCATCTTTCAGTAAACCAACAGGACAAAACGATAAGGCTTTCAGTCCGCCCTTCAATAATGCGTAGCAGCTTTCAATAAGCCACCAGGACAAAGCGATAAAGCTTTCAGTCCACCCTTCAATAAAGCGTAGCAGCTTTCAGTAAACCACCCGGAAAAAGCCATAAAGCTTTCATTCCACCCTTTAGTAAAGCGGAGCAGCTTTCAGCAAACCATGAGGACAAAGCGATAAAGCTTTCAGTCCACTCTTCAATAAAGCGTAGCAGCTTTCAACAAATCACCAGGACAAAGCGATAAGGCTTTCAATCCACCCTTCATTACAGTGTAACAGCTTTAAACACAAAGTGAAAAATGTGAAATCGAAAATAACAGTCAGGAGCAGGATTTGAACCTGCATCTTCTGGAACCGTCCAGATGCTTTACCAATTCAGCCATCCTGACAATTGCTCCTGACTGCTAATTTCGATAACACATCATACTTAACGTCTTTGGGTGACGCCTGCGCCATCTGTCGGAAGTATTTTTATACATTATACCGACCAGGTAAACTTAATTTTACAATTAAGATTTTACCTAATAATGACGCATACCCTTTAAATATTTAGATATTTTTATATATATTTTTAGCATTTGACATGCTTAGCACTATACATTAAACACAAAGTGAAAAATGTGAAATCGAAACTAACAGTCAGGAGCAGGATTTGAACCTGCATCTTCTGGAACCGTCCAGATGCTTTACCAATTCAGCCATCCTGACAATTGCTCTTGACTGCTAATTTCGATAACACATCATACTTAACGTCTTTGGGTGACGCCTGCGCCATCTGTCGGAAGTATTTTTATACATTATACCGACCAGGTAAACTTAATTTTACAATTAAGATTTTACCTAATAATGACGAAAACCCTTTAAATATTTAGATATTTTTATATATATTTTTAGCATTTGACATGCTTAGCACTATACATTAAACACAAAGTGAAAAATGTGAAATCGAAAATAACAGTCAGGAGCAGGATTTGAACCTTCATCTTCTGGAACCGTCCAGATGCTTTACCAATTCAGCCATCCTGACAATTGCTCCTGACTGCTAATTTCGATAACACATCATACTTAACGTCTTTGGGTGACGCCTGCGCCATCTGTCGGAAGTATTTTTATACATTATACCGACCAGGTAAACTTAATTTTACAATTAAGATTTTACCTAATAATGACGCAAACCCTTTAAATATTTAGATATTTTTATATATATTTTTAGCATTTGACATGCTTAGCACTATACATTAAACACAAAGTGAAAAATGTGAAATCGAAACTAACAGTCAGGAGCAGGATTTGAACCTGCATCTTCTGGAACCGTCCAGATGCTTTACCAATTCAGCCATCCTGACAATTGCTCCTGACTGCTAATTTCGATAACACATCATACTTAACGTCTTTGGGTGACGCCTGCGCCATCTGTCGGAAGTATTTTTATACATTATACCGACCAGGTAAACTTAATTTTACAATTAAGATTTTACCTAATAATGACGCAAACCCTTTAAATATTTAGATATTTTTATATATATTTTTAGCATTTGACATGCTTAGCACTATACATTAAACACAAAGTGAAAAATGTGAAATCGAAAATAACAGTCAGGAGCAGGATTTGAACCTTCATCTTCTGGAACCGTCCAGATGCTTTACCAATTCAGCCATCCTGACAATTGCTCCTGACTGCTAATTTCGATAACACATCATACTTAACGTCTTTGGGTGACGCCTGCGCCATCTGTCGGAAGTATTTTTATACATTATACCGACCAGGTAAACTTAATTTTACAATTAAGATTTTACCTAATAATGACGCAAACCCTTTAAATATTTAGATATTTTTATATATATTTTTAGCATTTGACATGCTTAGCACTATGCATCTGGACGGTTCCAGAAGATGCAGGTTCAAATCCTGCTCCTGACTGTTATTTTGGATTTCACATTTTTCACTTTGTGTTTAATGTATAGTGCTAAGCATGTCAAATGCTAAAAATATATATAAAAATATCTAAATATTTAACGCCGTGTGGGGCCGGCACCAAGAATAGCTCCACCCCGTCTCTTCCTATGGGAGTCGTAAAAGTCGACTAAAGGATTACCGGGGGACCGGGCAGCAGCGTTCCCCTGTGTACTAAAAACATCCACTGCGATCGCCAACCCACCTGCCAAGCGTGGCGATTATGGCAATACCCCCCCATATGAGTGCACACACACACACATCGGCCCCCAGTCACGGCAGCTCCGCTATTCCGTGGCCTAACGGTAGCGGGCCCGGTAACGGCGGAGCAGGGGGTGCTAAGAATCTCCGGTCGCGATCCGGCTACCAGAAACGACTTCTGGCCCTGGTAACACACAACGTCAGGACACTGAGGACTGACGAGAGGATCACCGCGCTGGAAGAGGAGCTGAGCAAGATCCGATGGGACGTTGTAGGATTATCAGAAGTGCGAAGACAGGGTGAGGGCACGATAATCCTCCAGTCGGGTAACTTGCTCTTCCACCGGGAGGGCGACCAACAGTCCCAGGGTGGTGTCGGGTTTATCGTTCGCAAGTCTCTCATAGGTAACGTGGAGAAGATTGAGAGTGTGTCGAGTAGGGTAGCGTACCTTATACTCAGAATAACCAAAAGGTATTCGCTGAAGGTCATACAGGTTTACGCACCGACCTCGACACATTCCGACGACGAAGTGGAGGCCCTTTACGAGGACATCTCGAAAGCCATTCACGCGTCTAAAAGTCACTTCACGGTGGTTATGGGAGATTTCAATGCAAAACTAGGCATAAGGAGAGACGATGAGCTGAAGGTGGGGCAATATGGATTTGGGCAGAGGAACCACAGGGGCCAGATGCTGTCTGATTTTCTGGAGAAGGAAGGCCTCTTTATGATGAATTCCTTCTTCAGGAAACAGCCCCAGCGAAAATGGACCTGGATTAGCCCTGATGGTTCAGTGAAAAATGAGATCGACTTCATCTTAACGGACAAACGACAGATATTCAATGATGTCTCAGTGATCAGCAGGATTAAAACTGGGAGTGATCACCGCTTAGTTAGAGGCATATTGAATCTAAATATGAAAGTCGAGAGGTCACGCTTGATGAGGTCTACGCTCCAATGATGGTACTGTTGTTTCTTCCAAAGATGAGTTATTAAGAGAGGTCCACGAGTTCTATGGACAGTTATACAGATCCCAGAACCCTGTTGTCAGCTTGGTCCATGAGCCCAGATCCAAGCTAACTCGGCACTATACCGAAGATATCCCGGACGTCAGCCTGTACGAGATCAGAATGGCTCTCAAACAACTAAAGGACGGAAAGGCACCGGGAGACGACGGAATTACTATAGAGCTTCTGAGGGCAGGCGGAAAGCCGGTCCTCAAAGCCCTTCAGAGGCTATTCAATTCCGTCGTTCTCGGGGGCGACGTTCCAGAATCGTGGACCAGGAGCTTGGTGGTGCTGTTCTTCAAGAAAGGTGACAGAACCCTCTTGAAGAATTACAGACCCATCTCGCTCTTGAGCCATGTCTATAAGTTGTTCTCGAGGGTCATTACAAATCGACTCACGCGCAGGCTTGACGACTTCCAGCCTCCCGAACAAGCCGGTTTCCGAAAAGGCTATAGTACCGTAGACCACATACATACGCTGCGCCAGATTATACAGAAGACCGAGGAGTATAATCGGCCTTTGTGTCTAGCGTTTGTGGACTACGAGAAAGCCTTCGATTCGATCGAAACTTGGGCGGTGCTGCAATCCCTTCAGCGGTGCCAAATTGACTATCGATACATCGAAGTGTTGAAGTGTTTGTATAGAAACGCCACTATGTCTGTCCGAGTTCAGGATAAGAGCACGAAACCGATCCAACTGCAGAAAGGTGTTAGACAGGGAGACGTCATGTCCCCGAAACTCTTCACCACTGCATTGGAAGATGTTTTCAAGCTCTTGGACTGGACCGGATTAGGCATCAACATAAATGGCGAATACATCACTCACCTTCGATTTGCAGATGATATCGTGGTCATGGCAGAATCGCTGGAGGACCTTGGTACCCTGCTCAACGACCTCAGCCGTGTCTCCCGACTAGTGGGTCTAAAAATGAACATGGACAAGACGAAAGTCATGTCTAATATCCATGTCATTTCAGCACCGGTTCTGGTCGGGAGCTCGCTTCTCGAAGTTGTCGACCACTATGTATACCTGGGACAAACTGTCCAGTTAGGTAGGCACAACTTCGAGAAAGAGGTCGATCGACGAATCCAGCTCGGCTGGGCAGCGTTCGGGAAGCTGAGGGAGATCTTCTTGTCCAATATTCCGCAGTGTCTGAAGACGAAGGTCTACGACCAGTGTGTGTTACCAGTGATGACTTACGGCACAGAGGCGTGGTCTCTGAATGTTGGCCTTATGTCGAGACTTAAAGTCGCTCAGCGTGCTATGGAGCGGGCTATGCTTGGGATCTCTCTACGTGATAAGATCCGTAATACGGAAATCCGTAGGAGAACGGGAGTGACCGACATAGCCCGCCGGGTCGGCATGCTGAAGTGGCAATGGGCAGGCCACATCGCTCGACGAACCGACAACCGTTGGGGAAGAAAGGTTCTCGAGTGGCGACCGCGTAACGGACGGCGCAGTGTAGGACGGCCTCCCACCAGGTGGACCGATGACCTGGTCAAAGTCGCAGGCAGCCTTTGGATGCAGGCGGCACAGGACCGTTCACTGTGGCGTTCTCTTGGGGAGGCCTATGTCCAGCAGTGGACGATAAAAGGCTGATGGATGGATGGAAATATTTAAAGGTTTGCGTCATTATTAGGTAAAATCTTAATTGTAAAATTAAGTTTACCTGGTCGGTATAATGTATAAAAATACTTCCGACAGATGGCGCAGGCGTCACCCAAAGACGTTAAGTATGATGTGTTATCGAAATTAGCAGTCAGGAGCAATTGTCAGGATGGCTGAATTGGTAAAGCATCTGGACGGTTCCAGAAGATGCAGGTTCAAATCCTGCTCCTGACTGTTAATTTCGATTTCACATTTTTCACTTTGTGTTTAATGTATAGTGCTAAGCATGTCAAATGCTAAAAGTATATATAAAAATATCTAAATATTTAAAGGGTTTGCGTCATTATTAGGTAAAATCTTAATTGTAAAATTAAGTTTACCTGGTCGGTATAATGTATAAAAATACTTCCGACAGATGGCGCAGGCGTCACCCAAAGACGTTAAGTATGATGTGTTATCGAAATTAGCAGTCAGGAGCAATTGTCAGGATGGCTGAATTGGTAAAGCATCTGGACGGTTCCAGAAGATGCAGGTTCAAATCCTGCTCCTGACTGTTATTTTCGATTTCACATTTTTCACTTTGTGTTTAATGTATAGTGCTAAGCATGTCAAATGCTAAAAATATATATAAAAATATCTAAATAGTGTAACAGCTTTCAGCAAACCATGGGGACAAAGCGATAAAGCTTTCAGTCCAGCCTTCAATACAGCGTAGGAGCTTTCTAGATCACCAACTAGAAATGGATAAATAGTGGCTTTATTAGGGTCATAACAAATTTTATCTTTCGTCATCTGGTCGTCCATCCTACTCTTAGCCGTTTCTCTAATTTTGGACAAATTCTGTTCATTGGCAATATCGGAATGTATCGCGAGATAGTTCAATTGGGGTGCGTTCTTATTACAGTCAAATAATAACTGAAATGCACTTTTGCCCAGTGCCACATTGCCGTGTAGGGCCGGCACCAAGAATAGCTCCACCCCGTCTCTTCCTATGGGAGCCGTAAAAGCCGACTAAGGGTTTACAGGGGGACCGGGCAGCAGCGTTCCCCTGTGTACTAAAAACATCAACTGCGATCGCCAACCCGCCTGCCAAGCGTGGCGATTATTGCAAAACCCCCATTTTGGGGAGGCCTATATCCAGCAGTGGACGATGAAAGGCTGATGGATCGATGGGTGGATGGACTTTTGCCCATATTTTAGACACAGAACAATTCAGAGATAGGTGGACTTCACCGATAACAGATTTTCAGGATCTGTTTTCATGATTTTCAGTGACTGTGAAGTAATTATTTAGAACAGACATTAGACGCTCTACCTGCCCGTTGGCACGGCTTATGCCACTGGCGATTTCGTGAAACTATCCACCATTACTTACACAGGTTTTGAAAATCTTTTACTTTTTTTATTTTTGCATGTAGTTACAGACTTGCCACGGCCCATCCCATGGCAAATAGCAACCGTCACTCATGGACCCAACCATACCGAGAGCATTGTCAAACCGCTGCTCACCATTTCATTTCACCGATATTAAATGAAAGAATAAACGACCATCTCCAGCCACAGGCAAAACGCAACGATGCGCCCCACGGCCGGTCACACGGGAGACGGTGGTAGCAACCCACTCGGGCCCGACACCAAGTGAGCACCCCCACCCGGTACCCAGCCCTATCACCAGTAACCGTTTCCTGTGAATGAGGTGCCTTGAGGAAACAATATGCTTGGGTGTTGCAAATATGTGAACAAAACTTCTAAGTGCCTCACAAACAGATCGAGAAGTCAAATTTTGACAGCTGTTAAGTGGCATAACTTAATAAAAGCATCGACTATAACAATCACATATTCCTTCTATACAAATACAAATACATATTCCTTCGAGATCCTACCACCGGTCAATTTACCACTCTTATCAATGTGAATATTGTGAAATGGCTCTGCAACCTTATATATGGGATGTAACGCCGATTGCTTTTTACCGGAGGGATTCTTATTAATTTTATACGGTAGATAGTGGTCAACGTCGTCGTGAACTTGTCGCAGCAATAGGGGGGACCTCTCGCTGCCGAGCGTCGTCAGAGCGATGCTTGGCAGCGACAGGAATTGGGCCGCGGTCGCTGCCTTCTGCGAGGAGGTCATCTCGCGGAAGGAAGCGGCGGAGAGGGCCAGGGAGGCTGATCCTTCCGCAGACCCAAACCGCTGCCAGCGACTGGGGCGGCGCAGGCGTGAATATTTGCGCCTAATGCCGCCCGCTGGGGCTGCGGGTGGATGGACCGGGGAACGTCCGCCACCCGCAAGGCCTGCCGCGAATGTACGACGCTCCGTGTACGGATGCGTTGCTCAGATGAGGGTACCCGAAAGTGTAAGCCGCCGGCGGACCACCGAAGGAATGAAACATAGTTCCAGTGGCCCGCCAATAAAGGCGGAGAGACGTTACACGGCGGGTTTCTTTAGTGGGTGAAGGCCCCACACTACCCTGTTCGTTGCCCCGAGCGACGGGGTGTGCGGTCAGGAACATTATTTCCCGCCTAAACAAAAAAAAAAGGGTAGTGGTCAACGTACGTCCTTTTTCTTAAAGATAACAGACAAAAGAGGAGCCACGCAAACAATTACATCTTTACAAATTTTTACAGAAATGTTCCATAAATCACCGGTATGTTTTAAGTTTAGGATTAATGTCTTTATAATGTCAACAGGGGTAACATGTATAAAGCTAAATGTGCTTTTACATTCCTCAACATGGTTTTTAAGAAATTCCATTGCTTTATGAGGGAAAGTTTGCAATGAGCTTGGAATAGTTTGCGGTATGTTTGGAAATAATACTTCAAAAGCACATGCAATATCAATATCATATGTTAGCTTCTTCCCATCCACAGTCACAACTAAACTCCGGCTGCATGGATGGTTTCATTTTACCAGTAGCTCTGTTAATGATGTCCCACGCTGCTTTAACTCTATTGTCTGACTGGTAAATTTTCCGACTTTAGTCTATTTTGTCCATAGACTAAGTATATTCTGTCCTTAGATAAAGATTCTGAGAGATTTTGACTTTCTTCTCGTAGAGTAATAAATTATAGTTTAAAAAACTAAAATAACACGCTTGAAATACGAGTAGCTAGTTGAACTAAAAAGTAGTAAGTAATATTACAATAAATAACGATTGTAAAAAAGCGTGTGGTGCTTTTTACTATATAGGTGAACTATTTGTAACATTTGATTATGCACCTCACGCTTTTTTACAATCATTATTTATTGTAATATTACTTACTTACTTACTTACTTATCATCATGCCATTTCCCTTGCGGGGTAGACAGAGAGAACAGAGTGCCAAGAGATTCTATTCTTGCATAAATCTCTCGCTTCCTCAACATTCATAACTCCCTTCATACACGCTCGCCGGTTTCGGAGACTCCTGACTCCACCTTCCTTCAATACATGACCGATTTGGTCTAGGTAGGTGAGTCTCGGTCTCCCCCTGTACCTACATCCTTCCACTTTCGCATTGTATATCTTCTTAACCAGTCGCTCGTCCGGCATTCTTTCCACATATCCAAACCATCGGAGCACTCCCTTTCGCATCTTTACACCAATACTCTCTTTCATACCTACTCGCTCTCTTACGTCGTCGTTACGAATGCGGTTAGTCAGCCTCACTCCACAGATTCTCCGCAGAGATCGCATTTCGACCGCATTGATTTTACTCTCACGCTCCTTTTTGCATACCCGACTCTCGCTTCCATACAATAACGTTGGGACAAGCACTGCGTTGTGTATTGCGACACGTGCCTTCTGGCTGAGGTGATGACTGCCAAAAAGTTGTCCCAATGCTCCGCTCACTCTATTTCCCGCATTCACTCTTCTCTCTACATCAGTGGTGTACCTTCCATCCCGACTGAATTCACATCCAAGATATACAAATTCATCCACTTGTTCTAGCACACCATTTCCTATTGCTACTCTAACATCTGTTCTGGCTTCTTCTCTTTCAAAAACCATTATTTTGGTTTTGTTCACATTCACACGTAGGCCCCTTTTTTTACAATCTCCTGCCATTACGTCGACTAGGGTTTGCAGGTCAGCCGCGGACTGCGCTAATAAAACCGAGTCGTCTGCATATAGCAGAGACCTAACCACTGAGTCACCCATCTGAACTCCCACATTAATTTCCCACATTCATTGTAATATTATTTACTACTTTTTAGTTCAACTAGCTATTGAAAGCGTGTTTTTGAAGTGAAAACTTCTTTTAGCGTGGTACGCATATTTTTAGATGAGATAAAATCTCTGGACTCACTACACCGTTACGAGACGCAGCTATAGTGTGTGCATTGGAAATCAAATTTGACACACTTCCCGGTTTCCGATTGAGCTGAAATTTTATACCTATATATATATCGCGTGACAATGCAATATTATGACGACATGGAGCTGATCCGATGATGGAGCTGGAAGGTGGACCTAGGAACTCTATAATGAAACGGCGCAACCCCATCGAGTTTGGGCTTGTATGATTCGTCTTGACGAGTACTTTGTTTTTGATTTACAAGTTTTAATTTAAGATTAAAATAGTACATTGTTACCCTAAGGATGAAAGCAACCCCTCGAACTATTGGAGCCCTCGCTACGCTCGGGCGCCAAACCCCGTCTCGGCACTAAATAAGTCTTTATCCCAAGGTAAACACTGTGCTTTTCATTACGAATACGAGGATACTAAAAATAAAAATCATGAAATAGCTAAAGAAAAAATGGGAGACTTTAAAAAAAATTATTTGGAATCGCCGTTTTCCCGCCGATTTTGTTTTTTTTTCTTTGGCCTGTCAGCTATTCCGCGATTATTTTTCATTTTAATCATTGAAAATATATAAATCTTCGTCATTTTAAAGATATAAGGGGTGATCCAAAAGTAATGATAATGAAAATAAAACACGGTAATTAAAGTTAAAATAATAATTTATTTTTCTACATAGTCTCCTAACAAATCAATACATTTAGTCCATCTTTTTTATAAACCCAGGATTCCCTTTGAAAAAAATTCCTTTTCTTGACCCTCCCAAAACGCCTCAACAGCGGCCATAACTTCGCTATTGTCTTCAAATTTCTTGCCTCGGAGGTGTTCCTTGAGCCGAGGAAAGAGGTAAAAGTCACTAGGAGCTAGATCTGGCGAATAGGGAGGGTGTTCGACCAGTTCGAATCCCGTTTCTTGAATGGCAGCCATCGCAACTGCGGCTTTGTGAGCCGGTGCGTTGTCTTGGTGAAACAGCACTCCAGCTCGCAGTTTGCCGCGTCTTTTTTCCTTAATGGCCTCCCGTAATCTTCTTATTTGGTCTGCGTAGTAAGAGCCCGTAATAGTGGCTCCTTTTTCCAAATATTCCACCAAAATTATTCCTTTAGCGTCCCAAAAAACAGACGCCATAACCTTTCCCGCCGAACTTGAGACTTTGAATTTCTTTGGCGTCGGTGAGGAGGCTCGCTTCCAAGTCATCGATTGTTTTTTTGTTTCAGGATCAAAATGGTGGATCCAGGTCTCGTCCATAGTCACAAAACGCAACAAAAAATTTTCTTTATCTGCTTGGAACTTTTCGAGATTGACCCTCGAAATGTCAACTCGTTTTTTCTTTTGCTCGTCGGTTAACATTCTGGGAACCCAACGCGCAGAGACCTTTTTCATATGCAACTCGTTCGAAATGATTCTTTGAACGCTTCCATATGAGATCCCTGTGACCTCAGCTACATGCCTGATGGTCACTCTTCGATCTGCCAATACAACATCTTCGACTTTTTTCACGTTGTCTTCTGTGAGGGACGTGGATGGGCGTCCTTCGCGATGTTCATCTTCAGTGGATGTTCTGCCCAGCTTTAACTCCTTGGCCCAGCGTGCAACTGTAGAATATGGAGGAGCAGAGTCCCCCAATGCTTCCACCAAGTCACAGTGTATGTCTTTTGTAGACATTTTTTTCAAACAGAGGTACTTGATCACAGCTCTAATTTCGTTTTTCTCCATGTTGATGTTATCTCTTCGACAGTTCGTATTCAAATGAATGTATCTCCCGGAAATCCTGACCTATTTATATGATTTTTTTAGGCTGACGTAGTGAGTGTATAGGCTAGCGAAAAAAAATTTTTTTGGATTTTTATGTGGACCTGAAGTAACCAATTATATTAAAATAAATTCATATAAAAAACAAGTTCTTTAATAAATACTTAACTTTATGTCATTTCAATTTTACATCGCGCTGTAATTGGCTGGCTGTACAGAAAATAGAACTGTTTTTTTCTATAATTAATCAGCTGTCAGTTGAAAGTAATTCTCCCTAGGGCTGAAAAGTATTACTTTCAACCCGCTCCTCAGGCAACTTCAGGCCTACTTTCAGAGTATGAGTAATGAAAAATTAATTACAAAAATAACAACTGTTTATTTATAGTTTTAAGTTTTCACTTCTCTTGGCAGTCCTCATGACTGGTTTTTTTTAGTTTTTTAAACTATAATTTATTTTCTTCTTTTATAGTCTCAAAATAGTATCAAAAGTACTGTTATTTAAATGAAATAAAACCTACTTATGCCGTGACAATTTGCCTTTAAACTTCATCGGACGGACGGACATGGCTAAACTATAATTATTGGCTACGGAATAGACATGGGTAACTCAGCAAAAATCCTTGCGTTAACTCAGTAATAGTCTTGTGTAGTTCGCGAACGATGACCGATTAGGAAACGTATCCTTGCACTGTACTAAAAGATACGTTTCCGAACGCTAACTGTTAATCGGTCTATTAGCTCTATCGTTTCATCATTCCTAACGAAACGAATGCGAGCGGCAGAGCCGGTGACAGAGTAATATGAGTAAATTAAATAAGTACATTATCGGAGAAGACGAAGAGTTAGGCAAGAGTTAGGTACTTTCTTGCTTTTGATAGTTCGTTTCGAGAAAGTTGGGGTTATTAAGTTATAATAATAATTTATTTTATCATTGTTTGTACTTTTTATTCCCACCCTAGCAAAAAGTAAAGTAAGATAGTCCATAGACTTTAGATAATAAAGTTTATGTTTTATCACAGTGTAAGGTTTAGATTCATTAGACCATCTTGACATTTTAATATACTCTGATACATATTAGCACGATCATGAATGATGACCGTTTGCCTGACCGACCGAATCCGAAGACTGAATAGAGCTAATATAACTAATAGAATGAATTAGTTCACTGTCCGAAATGAAACAGTACAGAGCGCTCTTTTAAATGACCGAGCAGGCACAAGACTACCTACTCAGTAACTTCGAGTGTGAGTCATGCATAGACCAAGTATGGTCCGAGGAGTCATGAGTCACGTACATAGACACATAGAGTAACTTTTATCACCACGGTAGTCTTCACTCCTCCATTTGGATGGAGGGCGGAATCTGTGTCGGGGCGGTTGCCCCCTGACAGAGGCAAATCCTTCTCACCCATTAGAGAATGGGTGGTCCTGGGGTGTCTTCGGCGGCCTCCCTCCGAGTCTTCACACCACCGTGGCGGTCAGCCCGAGCCAGATGAGACCCCCGGTTGTCCCGGGGGAGGTCCAGAACCGGGCGACCAGCGACAACGGCGGTGACTCAACGGAGCGGGCCGCTTTAAGTTGATTGTTTTGTATAGGGGTAGGCTAACTTATAGCCTAGGGGGTCTACCCCACCCCGCGACCAACCGCGCCCGAACACAATACGCGTACTTCTCCGCAAAATATGCGCATGTGCTGCGGGCGCGGGGGTTGCGGGGCGGGGCGAACAAGTATACCAGGGACGGGAGCTGAGCCCGTCCCATGAAGCCGCGCTGTGAGGCGCGACTGGGAGGCTATTGAGTAGCGGACGTCTGGTGGTTTGCAGGGGGTACGCCGGTGTAGGCGGCGATGACGTCGACCAACCCCTGTCGTACCATCTCCTTCAACCCGTAGGGGGGTCTAGCTCGACCTGAGTCCCCCTCTCCACGAACGAGGGGGAGGAGGCAATCGGGGCGGCAAGCGGCTCTGGGGGGTCTAGCTCAACTTGTGTCCCCCTCTCCACGAACGAGGGGGTGACGATCGGGGTGGCGAGCGACGCTGAGGCGCCCTGCTCGGCTGCCTTAGGTGGTGGTGGTGGCAGCAAAGGTGGTGATGATGATGGTGGCGGCGCTGGCGGGAGGGAGGCAGCGCCCTTCCCCCTCCGTTTTCTCCTTCCCCTCCTACGTGGTGCTCCGCGCTCAGTGGGGGGGTTGGCGTCAGCCATCAGCGAGCCCCCCTGAGTTGACTCGCCGATGGGTTGTGAGTTCACCGGGGGCGGACAAGGTTTCGACGCCCCGGTGACGGCGACCGTCCCCGCCTTCCTATTCCTAGCCTCATTTCGGAAGACAGGGCAGTTGATGTTGTTGGCGGGGTGTTCCCCGCCGCAATTCGCGCACGTCGCAGGTTCTGCGAGCGGGCGCGGGCACTCCTTCGCGAAGTGGCCACCGCCGCACCGTACGCAGGCTAGCGGGCGGTGGCATTGGTGGGTGCTGTGCCTAAAATGTTGGCAGCGGTGGCACTGGGCAGGCTTGCGCTTCCCGCGCCACGCTTCGATTTTGACCCCGGGGATACCGAGCATTTCGCTCACTTCGTATATCCCCGGGTGATGTTCGGAGTTCTCTTCAGGATCGCGATGAGTATGCACCCCGGGTGGTCGCCGCGAGCCCGAATGTTACGCACATATTCGGGCTCGAACCCGAGGTCGCGGAGCTCCTCTTGGACCTCCTCTGGCGTGGCGTTGCTAGGGAGCCCTCGGATGGCCTTCAGGCTCCAATCCGCCGGAGGGGTATGGGAAAACCAGGAAACACGCTCTGATTTTTCTAGGTCCGTCAGGTAGCGCTGTACCTGATGGAACTCTTCCTCGTAACAGGGGGAGAAACGGATCCCCCTCCCGTACGGCCGGGCGATGACGGCGCGGCCGAGCTGCTTTTTGAGCTCGCGCATGTGGTGAGCTCAGTTTGGGAGCAGCTCCACTACCAGAGGCAGGTAGCGGGCGCTCCTCTGGGCCACATGCGCGGCTGGAGTCGAGGCCGCAGCGGCGCAGTGGCGGTGCGGCGGTGGAGGCAGCAGGGGTAACCGCTCTAGCGGTCGAGCCCGAAGGTGCGGGTGCGGCCGTAACTACGGCGGCGTACGACGTAGATGGGCCGGCGGGAGACCCGGCGGGGCGTCGTGTGAGGCGCGGGTCGCGCTGCGAGAGTGGGGGCGCCTGGGGCGCGGTGCGCCCTCAATCGGGATGCGCGGGTGGCGGGCACGGACGGGGGTGGGGGCGTCTTCGTTGAGGGAGGCGCCGCTGAGGGTCGGGGTGGATACCGCCCGCGTCATCGGCGGCCTCCGGAAGCAATAGTCCGCCGGATGGACGAACTCGGTGGTCCGGCTGCGTTTCCCCGGACTCGGCAGAGGCGAGGGAGGGGTCAGACCCCTCTCCGAGGAGCAGGCGAACCGCGGGGCCGGCGAGGCCATCGCGGCTTCCCGCGGCGGTGCGGCGTGGTGCGCGGTACGGCGCGCCGGGGTGCGCGGCTGGGAACCCTCGCTGGAAGCGGGGGACTCCCAAACCGCCGAAGAGTTCCGGCGACGACCGGTCTTGCCGGGAGCAGTCTGGGGGGCTGTCACTTCTGGGACCGCGGAGTGTGCGGTAGTGCCAGGGGCCGCGCAATGGGCGGCCACGTCCGGCGGCACGTAAAACCCTGCGTGGGCCACGTGAAGCGCGTCTGTGCTTGGGGCCGCAGGGTAAGCGCTTTCATTGGCGGATGGAGGGCGGTACTAAGGTGGTGCCTCTTCATGACCCGCGGCGGCACTCGGGGTCGAGTCTACCGCGACGCAAACACAACTGGGTTGGTGGTGGCACTGAAGCTACTTGCCCGACATTCGCGGCGTGTACCGCGGATGCCGGAGCGAGCAACAAAGCGCGTCCGAGCGGTTGAGAGAACACTGGTAGCGTAGCACTAAACACACGTCTTCACTTGGCGACTGCGAGGCGAATCCTAAAACTTTACTTAACTTGTAACTTTTATAGAGTCACGTACGTACGTACCACAGAGTACTTTTTATTATAGGGAAGTACTCTGTGCAAGGAACATATACTCTACTCCTCTACTCTGTGCTCTTCTTTGGTGAGGTGAGTCACGCTCACACTTCTCATCAATCAATCATCATTTTATGTTATTTTCATACATTATCAGTGTGTCAGAAACTTAAGTTAAGCTCCATGTCAAATAAGATAAATCTATTTTGTATGAAATAATTGAAGAGGACTTGTGATAGTGTTTAAAGTTCGTAGGTGTTTACTTTGCAAGCAATTGAAGTAACAAAACAAAGATAAACTATGGCCGAAAAGGTGAGTACTACATTTACATTATTACATTATTTATGCCGTAATAATCTTGGTTTCTTTCTTACTGGTAATAATGATATGAGAACAGAAGTGGTAAGATCATCCATAAAATTTGACGTAATGAAGAGCAAAGAGCATATAACACTACGTTTAATGAAGAGCAATAATACACTGAGCTGAAAAGTTTTTTTTTTATTGGATTCATTTCATATTATTATGTTACCTCTATGCAGGTTGCATCGAAGTCAGCTGAAAAAATGCCACTTTGTTTTTGTTTATCTTTGACATGGTTTCGTTTTGGCATATAGCGTAAAATTTGTTAGTGTGCTTTAGTATATTTAATTAATTTATAAAAAAACGTTTTGAATCTAAATTTCGTGTTATATTATTTCTGAAAATTGATGAAATTCTTGTTTATAAAAGGTAATGTAATAACTCCTCAAATAATGTTTATTATTGAACATACCATTTTTAATTAATCATATTTTTATTCATCTCCCCTTTTTCTTGGATCAACTAATGATATCCAATTAGAATGATTCCATCCATCAGCCTTTTGACGTCCACTGCTGGACATAGGCCTCCCCAAGACAACGCCACAACATGTGTTTTGCTCATATGGGGGATAGTGCCGTAATCGCCTCGCTTGGCAGGCGGGTTGGCGATCGCAGTGGATGTTGTTCATACTCAAGGGAGTGCTGCTGCCCACTCCCCCGGTATTTCCTCAGTTGGCTCTTACGACTCCCATGGGTGGAGAGGGGTGGGACAATTCTAAAGCCGGCCCCACAAGGCACAGACGGCATTAGAATGATTAGGGTAATTAAATAAATAATAAATTAATAAAACATTATCACCCCCTGTCTCGCTATTTTTAAATTTTTCCTAATCCATTGTAGTGAAATTTGTTTTTAAATCATTTCTAATGATAGTGAGGTTAAGTCGAGCAGCTTAAATGATATATCTACTTTAGTCGCCTGTTTTTATATCCCTTGATCCCCCAATTGCTTTTTACCTATATGGCTAGTAGTATATTGTTGATCCCGAGAACCAGATATAGACCATTTTGGGTGTCATTACAATCTTTAATAACACATTGACTGCTAGACAATTTTATATATTATTTTTATTTTTGAAATGGTGGCGCTAGACATAATCACTTTGTCATGGGGGACTACAAATAGTGGAAGGGCAGAGGTACCTACTATTGTTTCACGCTAATCTGTTGTGGGTACTTCCCCAGTTGATCTGGCCCATTCATGCTGGGATAAGCAAGGTTCTACCACTAGAAAATTGTGCATTTAACAGCTGTACATCACGTCTAATAGAAATGAAACAATTCTTATATAAAGCTGTTGTGCACATTAAGATCTACTGTAACTTTTGTTATGATGAACATTTGATATGTTGGCTGTATCTTAATAACATATATTACCAGGTCCATGTCCCCAGTTATTCTTTGCTTAACCCTTAACCACCTACCATCAAATTTTGTCCTTTAACCACCTACGTGCGGTCGTAGAGACGGCTGCTGATATATTACCTTTTATTTCGAATTTAAGGCATTAACTAAACATCTGATTAAATGAAATAATAGTTTATACTCTAGATGTTTATTTTTGAAATCACAAATAATAAAGTTTTTATAAAAATGTTGCAATACTCTTAAATTCTTTATGAAATAACTTTTATGACACAAAAAAATCACTGTGATAAAAAAGTGAGATCTGTAGCTCGAAAACTTTAAATTTCCACTTTTTTAATTTCTTACTTCTAAATTGAGTAAACTGACAAGGAAATGAAACAAAAATATCAAACATAAATTAAAAGATTTTTCAAAATTGCATTGCCTAAACATTTTTGTTTTTGCAGTAGCACTTTTTTCGGACTCTCACTTTTCTGCATTAGAAGTTGCCTGATCTGCAGAATATCTCTACCTTAATACGCAAACCACGTAACTCCATTTTGACCAACTTATCAGGAGCAATAAAACTAATTTAAAAAAATAATGTTAATCATTTCGTTTAATAATTGATTTACTTTTCTATATATGGATACTATTAAAGTACGTAAACAACCAAATAATTAAAAAATATGAACATTTTTGGTATTTTATCTTAAAAAAAAGGAGTTACAAGGTTTACCCATGAAATATTTTTCTTTTATATACCATTATTTTATAACTTTATTAACAGCCTTTAACACAGTTAGTAACCTAATTATAGGAATTTTTTGAAAATGGGCTGTTGTGATAACAGTGCAAAAACCTATGAATAACACAAACCAGTAATTAAATTTAACTTTTAAAAATATTATGTTGGGATCAATACAAAAATCATTGAGTATACGGATCAATTAAAGCCATTGGTAAGCCAGATAATAAAAAATCAGGATACTCAGTTTCTTTGATTAATCCAAATCGTCCTGTCTTAAGCACTACTACTTACGAATATAATATCAAGAGCGTGCTATCTCTATAAAAAGTGGACGAATTTGTATATCTGGGAAGTGGATTCAGTCGGGATGGAAGATACACCGCTGATATATAGAGAACAGTAAATGCAGGAAATAGAGTGAACGGAGCATTGGGACAACATGCAACCATCACTTCAGCTACACAACGCAGTGCTTGTCCCAGAGTTATTATATGGAAGCGAGAGTTGTGTATGCAAAAAGGAGCATGAGAGTAAAATCAATGCGGTTGAAATGCTATCTCTGCGGAGAATCTGTGGAGTGAGACTAACTGACAGCATTCGTAACGACGACGTAAGTGAGTGAGTAGGTATGAAGGAGAGTATTGGTGTAAAAATGCGAAAGGGAATGCTCCGATGGTTCGGATATGTAGAAAGAATGCCGAATGAGCGACTGGTTAAGAAGATACAACGCGAAAGTGGAAGGATGTAGGTACTGGGGGAGACCGAAGCTCACCTACCTAACCAAATCGCTTATGTATTGAAGCAGTCGGGAGTCTCTGAACCTGGAGAGCGTGTATAAAGAGATTTGTGAATATTGAGGAAGCGAGAGATGTATGCAAGAATAGAGCCTTTTGGCACTCTGTTCTCTCTGCCTACCTCGCAAGGGTGATGGCGTGATGATAAATAAGTAAGATGTCTCCATGAGATGGTTCTTTAAACACATGCTCAGTTTCTTTTACTTATTCCTCTGCTCTTTTATTTTTAACCCCCGACGCAAAAAGAGGGGTGTTATAATAAGTGTTTGACGTCGATGTCTGTCTGTGTGTGTGTCTGTCTGTGGCATCGTAGCTCTCAAATGAATGGACTGATTTCAATGCGGTTTTTTTTCATTTGAAAGCCAGTTTCCTTGCGGTAGTTCTTAGCTATGTTTGGTTAATATCGGTCCAGCAGTGTAATGGCGTGCATTCATGCGTGCCAGTATAATCTTTAAATGACAATTAATTGATAACTTCGACTGCAACCAGAATGGTCTCCAGAGTACCCAACTCTTCGAAAACTCACAGCAGACATATCGTATTTCTGGGTTTAATAGATATGTTTCGCTTAGATTTCTATATTTATTGTGTTGCCCTATAGTTTAGTGCAGTATAAAAAGCTTAAAATAAAAAGTAGCTAGTTCAGAATCTAAATTGCTGCTTGTCCACAAACATGTACACCAGGAGCTCATGAGCGCCTCTGAGAACGCAATTAAGGTGGTAGCGTACTGGACCAATTTGACAAGTGATATGCCACCGATGTGATAGAAGAAGAATTGATATTTAAATTTTGTCACATAGCGATACACCGCGGCGACTTTAAATCACTAAAAAAAATTCTAGGTATATTTCGGAATGTTGAAAAACAAATATCGTTAAATTGAGTATATAGTTTATTGTTAAGTTTCATCAGAAAATATAATGTTTAGCTTATTATGCTTGGTTTGTTAAATGTTTTTCAATTCACACTGCGATAAACATTTGTTTATTTGGTTTCTAACGACTGATAAAGAACAATTATTTTTTACTTTTTAAGGGTTGTTCCTTAAAAGTTTTTTTGCGTAGGGTTTTTTTTTAAATTTGAAATTTAATTTTTATGAACCAAGTATAAACTGCATCATCCTGAAGCTACTTTTTGAAATATTTTCATGATTTTGTGTGGTAGATAAGCTTCGTCTTCATGAATATAGGCGAATTGCATTATAGTCATAAAGGAATCAGAATTGTTCCAGGCATATTTATTGCCAGATTTTTTAAACACAATAATATCGCCATGTCCTTTAAGTTCATTTATTACTAGCTTAAAATAAATTAGGAGTTACGTAGCCAATATTCTCAGATACGGATAAAAGCAATACTTGTAACTCCATTTAAAACTTTGCACCATTTAATAACTGTATTATTACTTTAATTATTGAATTCAATATTTTTTCAAAACTAATCGATATGCTATCAATATTTAATAAAGACTTCGCATTTTACTGAATACGTAGTATTTTTTGCTTAAAACATAAAAATAGCACACTGGTCTACATACACAACTTCGCGTCATAACATTGCCGTAGTAAAAAACGTTGCCAAGGGAGAACGTTGACAAAACTTGCTATTGAAAAAAAATTAATAGTGTAGTTACGAAGTTTGCTTGACCTTAATTTTTAGTGTTACCAAAACACAAAAAATAACGATGCTTAGAAGGAAAACTCATAAAGTCAATTTCGACCTTTGGTGGAGTTACGAGGTTTGCGTATTAAGGTGACGATATAGCGAACAGAGTTCTGGATGTCCCTCTGAATAAGATTATTTTTTCGCGGCATTTCGTTAGCAGTCTTGTAAGCTGTTCTGTCAATTTTTATTTTTATTTTAATTGACTTTCAGCTTTCAGTGCTTGCAGTTAGCAACAGATTACGTATGCATTCGCAGCTCAGATGTTTAACATTGATGACGAAAAGTGCAGTAGTTTGAGAGAAGAAGTAGATAGACTCCTAGTTTTCCTTCAACCTGCAGTAGATCTTCGGTAACACCGGTTTTCATTTCACTGCAGTCCTCATCTGGTGTACCCTATTCATCTGACATCACTGCAACAATATTTTCATAGTTACTAATTTTTACACTAAAACAACATGAAAGTAAATAAATACAAAAATAAACACAATCACCTACGTGCGATCCCTGAGACCGCTGGCGAAACACTTTTACTTACCTAGGCCAGACGCGCGCACATATACGATCACCGAGCTCAAGCGCGATACTATTTATATACACGGACGTGCTGTGCCGCTCGATAGAAAAAATTGAATTGAAAATCTGTTGCGGTCCCTGAGACCGGTGGTAGGTGGTAGGTGGTTAGGGGTGAAGCGGAATATGCAGCTACCAGGTTAGCACTAAAACAGCCTTTATTCTACACAGAAAATTGAAGAAAACCCAATACCTGTGGAACCTGCACCAGAAACTATTGATAAACCGAAGGAAATTTCAAAGCCAACACAAGCACCTGATAAAGCCACAGTACCGGTACCAATGGTGGCGTCACCACCAGCTGCACCGACGGTTTCGGTACCGGTGTTTACAAAGACATCTCCAAATGACTTATATAGGAGGTTGTTGCCGGCAATGCTGTTTGTGCTTACATTTGTAACAGTCATGACAATGCTGCTAATATATATGGACACTGTTGGTAAGTTAGACAAATTTATTGACTAAGGTCTATTGATAAAAACCTTTAAACAAGGTTTGGGAAGAGCAACTTATGGTAGGCGGTGGCTTGGCTGTACCCCTGGTATTGCCAGTTACCCTCAGTTGGGCCTTAAAAAAAATGAAGATCTACAATATTTACAGTCATATATTATGGAATCACAATAGGATAGAAAAAATAAAAAAAGTTCCTTACCAATGCATAAAGGAGACTAGAAGTTTTCTGCCTGAACTCCTACAGAAATACAAATTCTTTGGAAAATCCAAAACTGCACGCCTCATAATCTTCATTTTTCACAATAAAATTGATTATTTGATAAGTAACTAATAATGTATTGGTCTTACTAAGTAGTTTTCAATAAATCACATAGATGGCGCTAATTTCAAAAAGTACTAATGTGGGTTTCGTGTCTTATACGCCATCTAACGCTAATTTTAAGAAGTACTTCTATATTGGTCTACGGGTCTACCTCTCAGTTCCAGAAACGTCATTACGTCAAGGTTGACATTCAGTGTCGTAAAAATTGTGGAATGTGAAATATGTTTTTTTCGTGTTTTATAACGTTGGTGTGTTATTATGTACGTGTTATTAGTGTTTTTAATTATTATTATGGATAAAATAGTTATTATACTTGACAAATATCCATCAGTTCGTCAAGCAAAGGTAAGAACTTACTTCTAACAAAAAACAATGTACCGGCCGGGCGAACGGCGTTCTGTTGACGATAGTAAAACCACCGGTGGCTATGCGTATTGCGTACGTAAAAAGGTAGTTCTCATGAAAGGCGCTGGTTTTAGTGTCGCGTCGAGCGTAAATATCCACTATTTTTTTTGTTTATTTAATAACAATTAAACCACATCGAATCAGACCGTGTAAAATAATAGGGCTCTATTCCTAATCATAATAATTCGTAAACGAAAAAAAAAAGACTCGATTAGTAAAGTATTTTGGTCGTTATCATGTTAACATACATTACCTACAACTCACGGACGTCCAAGCCAGATTTTTTTCAAACAGTTTTTTAACTAGTTTAAATAACAAAAATGGCATAAAAAATATCATGAGTGTTAAAAATAGTGTTTGTTCTTTATATGTGTGTGCAGATATTATTTTACAAGTGCAATATATGATAAATAGAGACATTTTAAGTTTGAAAAATCAGTTGTTCCGTGTAAAACGGGAGTAGAACACACCTCAACGCACCGCTTGTGAGGCGTGCAAAAAAAAAAGTATGTTTTTACTTCAGTACTATTCCCAAAAAACTTTTCTGAGTGGAGAAAAATAATTTCTAATATTGTGGTTAGAGAGCCGAGTGCCATTTTGGTATATGATTTATTCGTCTTTCATATTATATAAACATCGAAGAAGCAGATGCTGCACAGAGCCATCTCTGTTTTATCACGGGACGTAGGTGCAAAAATGTAAAAAAGAAGCTATACTAAATCATTTGTTCGTCGTTCTCGTTGCGTCCATGCGATTCATTAGGACTCCCAGAATAGGAAAAAAAAGTTGGCAGACGTCTAGGTCGCTGATTTTATTATGTACGATTTTTAAAAGTTTTTTTCAGGAATTAAGGTAAAGCGGGTATTACGGTTTATTATTGTTATTACTAAGAGTTTACGTAATAGTGTATTATTTTCTGTCTTTTATGAAGGAAATAAATTTTAATCAATTAAAAATTTAAAAAGGTTTATTTAAAAAAAAAACATAGCATCACGCCTGTATTCCCGAAGGGGTAGGCAGAGGTGTATTACACACCCACGACTCGCCAGCTATGTTTAAGTCCCACGTAATAGGGGGCGAGCCTATTGACGTCTACTAGACTATGTAATGTAATTTTATTATTGCATGAATCACTTACCTTCAATATCTTATAATGTCTCCAAATTATAAGTATTTCGTTGTGATGTGATGACAGACGTCAGGCGGTAGGTGACGGCTGCTAGATAGCAGTTAGTCAATTTAAAAGAGGACAGACGTACTACGAGGGATTCGAGAGAGCGTGAACACAGTCGGTCGTGGTAGCCATACAACTAACCTGCACTCTATGTGATTATTTTGAGAGTTACATCCTAAAATATTGTGAGCATCAATTGTTATTTTGTTACCAAAACTAAACTATCCATAAAGATTAGTGTATTGAACAATAACGTCGTGTGATTTCAAGACTAACCTCATGTCTGACCATCATTCTGATGAACATGAAAATGAAGATAAGCCCCTGCCTTCGTTAAATATTTAGATATATATTGTACACCATAGTCCATCCACCCATCAGCCTTTCAACGTCCACTGCTGGACATAGGCCTCCCCAAGAGAACGCCACAACGAGCGGTCCCGTCATGGGGATAATTTCGTAATCGCCACGCTTGGCAGGCGGGTTGGCGATCGCAGCGGATGTTGTTAATACTCAAGGGAGTGCTGCTGCCCACTCCCCCGGTATTCATTGGACATCAAAATCCGAGGGGTCAGGCCAATGACCGCGTGATTTGACGCAGAATTCCCCATAGGTAAACGCCAACTACCTGGGGAATTATACCGATGTCACTCTCTTTTGTCTAAGAAAGAAAGACAAAACTTTCGAAAAAAAAATATATATATAAATGCTCTGCCCTTGGAAAATAAGAGGTCTGGACGTCTGCCTCTTCGATGTTTATCGTCTTGAGGATGATTCTCACCATCAGTTCAAAAGGCAGATGAGACAAATGATTTAGCAGACTTTTTTTTTTACACTTAAAGCATTGTCGATTGAACACGCAGCGCGGTGGCAGACTATTTTTCTGTGGTTCTTTATATCGTAATTAATCGAACAATTCGGGCCTGCCAAGCGAACAATTCATATACAAATTTTTAAATCATAAAAAATTGTTTTAAAATTAATTACCTAAAATGTCAGAGGGCTGAACATCTGCAGCTTCGATGTGCCTCGTTTTGAAGGTGTTTCTGACCATCAGTTCAAGAGGCAGAGACGAATAAATGATTTAGCATACCGTTTTTTTGCTACATTTAAAGTGCTGTCAATTGATAACGCGGGCCTGTTACGGTGGCAGACGCGGTCCTTAATGCTTTTTATGGTACAATCATCGCTATTAATCATGTCTGCCACACGAACATATCATATAGAAATTTTGGCATCCAGCTCCCTAACCATTGTGATTATATTGTCAGATACAAACCATTTTACTTTCATCACATGATTCGACCTACTTTGTACCTTAGATCAGTTTCTTTATTATTTACATCCCAAGGTATGTGTTTGCCAAGGTAATGAAGTATTTTAAATAATACTTTCTGATATTTACGCGAATGTTACACATTACAAACATTTACATTTTGAAATAAAACTACGTTTAGGGATTCTATCGCGTTTACTTGATTTTATACTATCCCGACGTTTCGAATACTTACAGCATTCATGATCACGAGTGGACTTAGATGATAGGTAGATATCAGCCTTGGACGTCAATCTCTTAAGTTTATGTTTTATATCAATTTTCAGACAAGTTTTTGAATAAAATGACGTGATCATACTTGGTTTCCTAATTAATAATGCTATCAGGAAACGTTAAAATTATCCATGTAGGTGATCAGGCCGAACGCTCCAAGGAAACCCGCCAGTCTCCTTTGTTGATAGGTCCCCATTTTATATTTATATGCATGACTATATGATACATTAGATAATAATAATATACATACTTTAATCTGCCCTTAGCGTTAGGTGCTCAGAAGTTCCGCGCGAATATGTCTCGTGACTACGAGCTGGCGAACATCCCTCAGGGCTCACCCGCGCTTGTCGCCTTCGTGCAGCAGCTCCATTTGTCACCCCCCCACAGTGCTGCACTCAGCCATCCGCCACCTGAGCCAACACCACAGGTGCTGGTCATGGACAAACTTTATGGGGAGATTGTGAGTATTATTTTATTAGAACATGGTTAACGGAAGAGTATTCTCAAAGTCATATCCAAAAATAAGGTTCTTTCCCTTCCTACTGTTGTGGATCACTGAAGCGTGATCTTCTGTGCTGTGTGGTCAGCTCCACAAAATTGCAAGGCTCGGTGGTGAAAAAAAACGGACCAACCTGGTAGAGAAAACCAGAGTATAAAATAGTAGCTTCCGGGTGAAATTTTGGCTCGGATGGCCCGATCCTATATAGTTAATGCAGGAAAAATTCAAATGATTGCTTGAGAGACCAATTGAATTAGTGCTTGTGGGGGCCGTTAATTAAGTTTGTGTGTGTGTGCAGTACAACGGCACGCTGGTGGAGGTGTTACCGCGGGGCCCTCGCGCCCGCACCGGCGAGTTCCTGCAGGCGGCGCGCGCCTGGCGCGGGCTCGCCGCACGCGCCGCCACGCGCGACTTCCTCGCGCTACGTGGCGCCCGCGCCCTGCACGCCTGCCTCAGCGGCGCGGCGCACCCGCGCGAGGTACGTCCCGCTGTCACACACTACACTACACCCGCGAGGTACGTCCCGCTGTCACACACTACACTACACCCGCGAGGTACGTCCCGCTGTCACACACTACACTACACCCGCGAGGTACGTCCCGCTGTCACACACTACACTACACCCGCGAGGTACGTCCCGCTGTCACACACTACACTACACCCGCGAGGTACGTCCCGCTGTCACACACTACACTACACCCGCGAGGTACGTCCCGCTGTCACACACTACACTACACCCGCGAGGTACGTCCCGCTGTCACACACTACACTACACCCGCGAGGTACGTCCCGCTGTCACACACTACACTACACCCGCGAGGTACGTCCCGCTGTCACACACTACACTACACCCGCGAGGTACGTCCCGCTGTCACACACTACACTACACCCGCGAGGTACGTCCCGCTGTCACACACTACACTACACCCGCGAGGTACGTCCCGCTGTCACACACTACACTACACCCGCGAGGTACGTCCCGCTGTCACACACTACACTACACCCGCGAGGTACGTCCCGCTGTCACACACTACACTACACCCGCGAGGTACGTCCCGCTGTCACACACTACACTACACCCGCGAGGTACGTCCCGCTGTCACACACTACACTACACCCGCGAGGTACGTCCCGCTGTCACACACTACACTACACCCGCGAGGTACGTCCCGCTGTCACACACTACACTACACCCGCGAGGTACGTCCCGCTGTCACACACTACACTACACCCGCGAGGTACGTCCCGCTGTCACACACTACACTACACCCGCGAGGTACGTCCCGCTGTCACACACTACACTACACCCGCGAGGTACGTCCCGCTGTCACACACTACACTACACCCGCGAGGTACGTCCCGCTGTCACACACTACACTACACCCGCGAGGTACGTCCCGCTGTCACACACTACACTACACCCGCGAGGTACGTCCCGCTGTCACACACTACACTACACCCGCGAGGTACGTCCCGCTGTCACACACTACACTACACCCGCGAGGTACGTCCCGCTGTCACACACTACACTACACCCGCGAGGTACGTCCCGCTGTCACACACTACACTACACCCGCGAGGTACGTCCCGCTGTCACACACTACACTACACCCGCGAGGTACGTCCCGCTGTCACACACTACACTACACCCGCGAGGTACGTCCCGCTGTCACACACTACACTACACCCGCGAGGTACGCCCCGCTGTCACACACTACACTACACCCGCGAGGTACGCCCCGCTGTCACACACTACACTACACCCGCGAGGTACGTCCCGCTGTCACACACTACACTACACCCGCGAGGTACGTCCCGCTGTCACACACTACACTACACCCGCGAGGTACGTCCCGCTGTCACACACTACACTACACCCGCGAGGTACGTCCCGCTGTCACACACTACACTACACCCGCGAGGTACGTCCCGCTGTCACACACTACACTACACCCGCGAGGTACGTCCCGCTGTCACACACTACACTACACCCGCGAGGTACGTCCCGCTGTCACACACTACACTACACCCGCGAGGTACGTCCCGCTGTCACACACTACACTACACCCGCGAGGTACGTCCCGCTGTCACACACTACACTACACCCGCGAGGTACGTCCCGCTGTCACACACTACACTACACCCGCGAGGTACGTCCCGCTGTCACACACTACACTACACCCGCGAGGTACGTCCCGCTGTCACACACTACACTACACCCGCGAGGTACGTCCCGCTGTCACACACTACACTACACCCGCGAGGTACGTCCCGCTGTCACACACTACACTACACCCGCGAGGTACGTCCCGCTGTCACACACTACACTACACCCGCGAGGTACGTCCCGCTGTCACACACTACACTACACCCGCGAGGTACGTCCCGCTGTCACACACTACACTACACCCGCGAGGTACGTCCCGCTGTCACACACTACACTACACCCGCGAGGTACGTCCCGCTGTCACACACTACACTACACCCGCGAGGTACGTCCCGCTGTCACACACTACACTACACCCGCGAGGTACGTCCCGCTGTCACACACTACACTACACCCGCGAGGTACGTCCCGCTGTCACACACTACACTACACCCGCGAGGTACGTCCCGCTGTCACACACTACACTACACCCGCGAGGTACGTCCCGCTGTCACACACTACACTACACCCGCGAGGTACGTCCCGCTGTCACACACTACACTACACCCGCGAGGTACGTCCCGCTGTCACACACTACACTACACCCGCGAGGTACGTCCCGCTGTCACACACTACACTACACCCGCGAGGTACGTCCCGCTGTCACACACTACACTACACCCGCGAGGTACGTCCCGCTGTCACACACTACACTACACCCGCGAGGTACGTCCCGCTGTCACACACTACACTACACCCGCGAGGTACGTCCCGCTGTCACACACTACACTACACCCGCGAGGTACGTCCCGCTGTCACACACTACACTACACCCGCGAGGTACGTCCCGCTGTCACACACTACACTACACCCGCGAGGTACGTCCCGCTGTCACACACTACACTACACCCGCGAGGTACGTCCCGCTGTCACACACTACACTACACCCGCGAGGTACGTCCCGCTGTCACACACTACACTACACCCGCGAGGTACGTCCCGCTGTCACACACTACACTACACCCGCGAGGTACGTCCCGCTGTCACACACTACACTACACCCGCGAGGTACGTCCCGCTGTCACACACTACACTACACCCGCGAGGTACGTCCCGCTGTCACACACTACACTACACCCGCGAGGTACGTCCCGCTGTCACACACTACACTACACCCGCGAGGTACGTCCCGCTGTCACACACTACACTACACCCGCGAGGTACGTCCCGCTGTCACACACTACACTACACCCGCGAGGTACGTCCCGCTGTCACACACTACACTACACCCGCGAGGTACGTCCCGCTGTCACACACTACACTACACCCGCGAGGTACGTCCCGCTGTCACACATTACACTACACCCGCGAGGTACGTCCCGCTGTCACACACTACACTACACCCGCGAGGTACGTCCCGCTGTCACACACTACACTACACCCGCGAGGTACGTCCCGCTGTCACACACTACACTACACCCGCGAGGTACGTCCCGCTGTCACACACTACACTACACCCGCGAGGTACGTCCCGCTGTCACACACTACACTACACCCGCGAGGTACGTCCCGCTGTCACACACTACACTACACCCGCGAGGTACGTCCCGCTGTCACACATTACACTACACCCGCGAGGTACGTCCCGCTGTCACACAAAACACTACACCCGCGAGGTACGTCCCGCTGTCACACATTACACTACACCCGCGAGGTACGTCCCGCTGTCACACACTACACTACACCCGCGAGGTACGTCCCGCTGTCACACACTACACTACACCCGCGAGGTACGTCCCGCTGTCACACACTACACTACACCCGCGAGGTACGTCCCGCTGTCACACACTACACTACACCCGCGAGGTACGTCCCGCTGTCACACACTACACTACACCCGCGAGGTACGTCCCGCTGTCACACACTACACTACACCCGCGAGGTACGTCCCGCTGTCACACACTACACTACACCCGCGAGGTACGTCCCGCTGTCACACATTACACTACACCCGCGAGGTACGTCCCGCTGTCACACACTACACTACACCCGCGAGGTACGTCCCGCTGTCACACACTACACTACACCCGCGAGGTACGTCCCGCTGTCACACATTACACTACACCCGCGAGGTACGTCCCGCTGTCACACACTACACTACACCCGCGAGGTACGTCCCGCTGTCACACACTACACTACACCCGCGAGGTACGTCCCGCTGTCACACACTACACTACACCCGCGAGGTACGTCCCGCTGTCACACACTACACTACACCCGCGAGGTACGTCCCGCTGTCACACACTACACTACACCCGCGAGGTACGTCCCGCTGTCACACACTACACTACACCCGCGAGGTACGTCCCGCTGTCACACACTACACTACACCCGCGAGGTACGTCCCGCTGTCACACACTACACTACACCCGCGAGGTACGTCCCGCTGTCACACACTACACTACACCCGCGAGGTACGTCTCGCTGTCACACACTACACCCGCGAGGTACGTCCCGCTGTCACACACTACACTACACCCGCGAGGTACGTCCCGCTGTCACACACTACACTACACCCGCGAGGTACGTCCCGCTGTCACACACTACACTACACCCGCGAGGTACGTCCCGCTGTCACACACTACACTACACCCGCGAGGTACGTCCCGCTGTCACACACTACACTACACCCGCGAGGTACGTCCCGCTGTCACACACTACACTACACCCGCGAGGTACGTCCCGCTGTCACACACTACACTACACCCGCGAGGTACGTCCCGCTGTCACACACTACACTACACCCGCGAGGTATGTCCCGCTGTCACACACTACACTACACCCGCGAGGTACGTCCCGCTGTCACACACTACACTACACCCGCGAGGTACGTCCCGCTGTCACACACTACACTACACCCGCGAGGTACGTCCCGCTGTCACACACTACACTACACCCGCGAGGTACGTCCCGCTGTCACACACTACACTACACCCGCGAGGTACGTCCCGCTGTCACACACTACACTACACCCGCGAGGTACGTCCCGCTGTCACACACTACACTACACCCGCGAGGTACGTCCCGCTGTCACACACTACACTACACCCGCGAGGTACGTCCCGCTGTCACACACTACACTACACCCGCGAGGTACGTCCCGCTGTCACACACTACACTACACCCGCGAGGTACGTCCCGCTGTCACACACTACACTACACCCGCGAGGTACGTCCCGCTGTCACACACTACACTACACCCGCGAGGTACGTCCCGCTGTCACACACTACACTACACCCGCGAGGTACGTCCCGCTGTCACACACTACACTACACCCGCGAGGTACGTCCCGCTGTCACACACTACACTACACCCGCGAGGTACGTCCCGCTGTCACACACTACACTACACCCGCGAGGTACGTCCCGCTGTCACACACTACACTACACCCGCGAGGTACGTCCCGCTGTCACACATTACACTACACCCGCGAGGTACGTCCCGCTGTCACACACTACACTACACCCGCGAGGTACGTCCCGCTGTCACACACTACACTACACCCGCGAGGTACGTCCCGCTGTCACACACTACACTACACCCGCGAGGTACGTCCCGCTGTCACACACTACACTACACCCGCGAGGTACGTCCCGCTGTCACACACTACACTACACCCGCGAGGTACGTCCCACTGTCACACACTATAATACACCCGCGTGAGGTACGTCTCTATATCTTATTTTACAATACATTATTTTTGCTGTATTAGATTCAGAGACTAGATTACATTACAGAAATATTAGTAGTATATTCAAATGCCAATGCTTGATTCGTTCTTACATTTCTATCCCTTATATTGCACGCCTCGAAATAAGTGAAGCGTTGAGGTGGGTTCTACTCCCGCTTTATACAGAACAACTGATTTTTCAAACTTAATGTGTCTCTATTTACCATATATTACACTTGAAAAATAATATCTACAAACACATATGAAGAACAAACACTATTTTTAACACTCATGATATTTTTGATGCCATTTCTGTTATTTAAACTAGTTTAAATCTGGCTTGGACGTCCGTGAGTTGTAGGTAATGTATGTTAACACGATAACGACCAAAATACTTTACTAATCGAGTCTTTTTCTTTCGTTTACGAATTATTATGATTAGGAATAGAGCCCTATTACTTTTCACGGTCTGATTTGATGTGGTTTAATTGTTATTAAATAAACAAAAAAAATACTGAATATATATATACTATACTAAAACCAGCGCTTTTCATGAGAACTACCTTTTTACGTACGCATAGCCACCGGTAGTTTTTTTACTATCGTCAACAGAATGCCGTTCGCCGGGCCGGTACATTGTTTTTTGGTAAAAGAAAGTTCTTACCTTTGCTTGACGTACTGATGATATTTGTCGAGTATAATAACATTAATTAAAAACACTAAACACACGTAAATAAAAACACACCAACGGAATATTTTTAACGGTGCCGGGGCCCTTTTTTTTGCGTAGCCTTGGCGTGCGCGTGGCCCGAAACTGAGAGGTAGACCAATATAGAAGTACTTCTTAAAATTAGCGCTAGATGGCGTATAAGACATGAAATCCACATTAGTACGTGTTGAAATTAGCGCTATCTATGTGATTTATTGAAAACTACTTAGTAAGACCAATACATTATTAGTTACTATTGTGAAAAATGAAGATTTTGAGGCGTGCAGTTTTGGATTTTCCAAAGTATTTAAAGTTTACAATCTGCCGATTTCACTAGCTATTCCTAAGTTATTTTTATGTGAAACTGCAATCAGTAGATTTGTCTACAGACATAGTTTAATTTAAGAATACTGTTTAATAGGTAACATACCAGGAGACAGAAAGCCAAGAGTCAGTGTTCAGTTCCCGTGTGTTGTGCCTGCCCTTGTTGACGATACTCTTAGCCGCCGAGACCCCTAATGCCACCTACGTGTTGCTTGGTGGACATAATGCATTGCCAGCCCTCACTCACCTGCCGTTTGAAGATCCTAGAGTGCATCTGCAGGTCAGTATCTACTAAAACTTTGTTGATTATATGATAGTTCATGTGCACTATGCGTCTGCTGACTGAACTTCTTTAAAGAACAAATTATTTGTGAAATGTGGAAAAAGAGAACTTTAGTGTGAGTGGGAATCGAACCTGTGTCCCTTCCAATCCGGGGAAGAGCACTTCCATTATTTTTTTCTTTAAAGTAGCTGAGCATGTCAAGTGCTAAAATAAAGATAAAAATAGTAAAGTATTTCGGTCGTTATCGTGATAACATACAGGATCCACACATACATTACACATTAAAAAAGTTCTGTCTTGGACACGGACGTCCAAGACAGAACTTTTTTAAACAGTTTTTTAACTAGTTTAAATAACAAAAATGGCATCAGAAATATCATGAGTGTTAAAAATAGTGTTTTTTCTTGATTTGTGTGTGTATATATTATTTTACAAGTGCAATATATGATAAATAGAGACATTTTAAGTTTGAAAAATCAGTTGTTCTTGGTAAAGCGAGAGTAATACCCACCTCAACGCAACCACTCCGCCAACTATGCAGTCAAATCCTGTAGGATAACGGGTTTTAAGCGTAGCTTATGTAATTTGACCCAGATCTGAAACTACTCAAACGAAATCCTAGAGAATATATAGTTTGGTATAAACATAGAAAGAGAGAGGATATTATAGATACGTTCTCAGCGTATGCATTGTCGAGATAGCAATAGTTTGACATATGATAACTAGAGAAGATAACTGTGATCATAACTTTGTAGACTAAAAATGCACTACCTGTTTTAGCTGATACAAGAATGACAGGACAAAGGAAATTGCAGTTAAAAAAATGTATTAAAACGTGTAACATTAGCGTATATAACGTGATTAATTAACGTTTTTTTTTTAACAAAAGCAAGCTTACATACTGATGATCGGTCCCCCCGTTGGCCACCTTATTGTTGGGACCCAGTTGATTGGGTTCAAAAATAACGCATACGCGAAAAGGATAAAAAACTTATACATGTGTCTCGCTCACTCTTGCAAAGACCTAGAATCCTTTTCTTCATCCTTAGTATTAAAATAGTAGCGAGTCTATAGTTATATATTTGTCTATGGGTATAAATCTCACAATTTTGTACACAGATTATAGAAGTACAATTCACCAACGCAACTGTCCGAAACCAAACGACCAATTTCCTGCAGTCTAAGAACTACACAGTTGCAGCGACGTTCAACGACAGCGTTATGTACGCTCTCCCCCGCGAAGTGTAACCTGCGCGGTAATCACAACACAACTGAGTAGTTCGGCGTTTCAGTGGTAGGTGGCGTTAGGTGTACCCGAACTTATGTATGTGAAATTTGTCTTGGTATCAAAATGTCTTGTAATTGTTTTAATATTGTCACGTAAATCATAAAGTTGATTGTTGACAAACAGGCCTAATTTTTTTTTGATGTTGGGGTAATGTTTGTCCTATATTTGACTTCGAACTATTTTCATTGCAAAATGTCATGTTTTTTTTTTGTGGATTAATTATATTTATTTAATATTGGCAATACTAACTCTTGAAAAGTTATATTTTGAAATATTATACTTTTTTATATTGGCAAAAAGTATCAAACACAAAGTATTTGATATCATAATGAATTTCGAAAAAAAAACATTTAAAAGAGTAAAATACTTTTTAAAAAATATAGCATTTTGTAACGGCAAATTATTATTATTTAGGAATAATAATAATGATCAATATTATTATGCCTAAACAGTAATAATCATTACAGAGCCCAAATAGTAAAATAAACACTTAGAGGTTTTAGTCCAATCTCTGTAATTACATTTGAAATACCGCCATCTATTATCTGAAACTAAGAAACTGTGCACAAAATGAAAACTTGATCTTGACAATACATTAATAATCTCAGTGAATCTAACTTCTTTATTATTTTAATGTGATTTAATTAAGTTTTAATGTCAAGTGATTTTTATATGATAAATTATTAATTTTGATTTAATGTACTGATTATTTAATTATTAATTATGGAGTTATGCCATAATTTTGTATGTGTCTCGTTTTAGTTTGTAAGGATTTTGGAATATTCCATTTTAGGATTCCATAACAAGTGATTGTTTTATAATTATAACAAGAAAGGTTTCAGTGAATTCGTTTTAATTTTCGCAATTTATCATTAAATTTAGTACATGAATATAGTTAGCTACAGGAAGTACAGACAGTGGTTGTACGTGCCCTATATTGTACTGCAGACGCTAGAAGAAATTCCTTTAACTTTATAACTAACAATGTATCTAGTATGAGCGTAGCCTTGTTCTATACTAACAAATTTAATAAATAAAATTGAAGTGTCTGTTTTGTAATGTCTAAATAATAGCTTTTTGCTAAATTACCTACATTAGCTATAATATCAATTTCTAAAGTTATTGTCAGTCTTTTGGGCGGGACTGATAACTGATAAGGCAACTTCTAAAATAATTAGGGTTCTGTACAAATAAAGAAAATAACTGAATTCCACGAGGACGAAGTTGCGGGTAGCAGCTAGTCAATACTAAAAATGACGGGCATAACCCGATCAAAGATGAAACTTCATTCCAACTTTCAAAATTGTGTCCTGTTTAAGTTTATTTGCATGCCAACTATGTAATTTTCCAAAATTAAGAAATTCGCTATAGAAAGTATGACATTCAAATCCAAATTAATATTTATCAAATACGTAGTTCTGTATTTAATGGTACTACCATTAAATACCTACCGTTTACAGTGTTATTAGTTCATTACTTTCATACTTCTTTTCATTTAATATTTCCAAATATAAAAGTGACATATAAGTACCCTTTTTATAATTTGATTACCTTTTGTGTTACGGCTGGAGAGCTTATATTAAGTTACGGAATCCTAAAATATTCCAAGTATATAGTGATAACTAGCATCCCAGCGTAAAGTGCCTTATGTGAGCTCACGGTGTCAGCGACGCTTTCACAGAGATATTGCCTTCGCACTGTTACTTCTACACCCGCGTGGATAATGTAATGTTGTGGTTTTAATACAAGTTGAACTTACTAAGACCGGTGTACACCCTGTCACTTGGTAGACTGAAGTATTTAAGTCTATTGCACTACACCCGTCAGTTTTTTTTTCATGTGTTTTATAGTAGGTTTATATGGGCATAAATTAAATTGGCAAAATAAAATAATAAAAATAACAAGATTGTATCCGGTGTCAAGATTTGCCCGAGCCACATTTTTGACATGATCATAGCATTATGAAAAAATTTAACTTGTATTAAAATTGAAATGTGATAATGTAAACTTTGTTGTCATATACGGACAATAATAATGATAGAAATGAAACTAAAATTACATGGATACCTCTAATATACACAACTATATATAATGTAAGTGTAACCTTATAATATTTATGGGTTGCTTAAAAAGCGACAATAAGCAAAGTTGTAACTCATCTAATCTACAGAAGATCTTTTAATAGTTGCTGAACTGTTTTTAAGGTAAAGAAATTTTCGTTTTCCTACAAATAAAATATTGATCTACATGAAGACATGTTTAGTTCAAAAAGTATTCAATTAACATTCATAAGCTTTGATGTGTAATTTTAGCGTTATTTAACGTATAAACAAAGGTATGTGCTGACGGTTGTTATTGAACTTAGCTTGTACTACATCGCACTTAGATAGGCAATTTAATTTAGTGCCTTATTGAATAGTGACTCTTATACTTGCATTTGTCACAATAATTATAAATTAAGTTATAGTTTGCTAAATCATATTCATGGATTAAAGTTGGTAATAACTGATTTTTTTACTTATTTTTAGGCAAATAGGCTTGCTACAATGTACATCTTAGGCAAAACTTGAAATTAATAATACTCGTCAAATGTTTAAGTTTACAAATACACCACCTGGTGTGCATATTATTGTATTGTCACCACTTTACAATATAATCATTAAAGATGAGTCCACTAATTATATTAATGAGCGCTATATAAGCAAATAAATTTAGAGTTATTTAATTTGTTAAGCTAATTTCTACAAATTACTGAGTTTTATCTCATATTGTTTATCAATTTGATACAGTATTGATATTCCATCCAGTTTATTTTTAACCATAACATATTATTTTTTATGAGCGTTATTAATTAAAAAATACAGTTAACAGATCCACTTGAATACAATTTTATATTATAGAGATGTGAGCAACTATTTTCTGAAATCTGATCTGAATATTTTTGTATTGGTATCTATTAATAATAAGTGTTTGAACATCTGTTACAACTACAGTATATTTATTTTAAAATTAATTATACAGGTTTTTAACTACTAAAGAGGGACTTAGCCCTTTATACGCTGATAGTAGTATCTCTTATTGAATTTTATCAATGTTATTCACACTCTTGAACTTAGCCGTGGATTCTGGCGATTGCCAGCGACGCGGCTGCACCCCTGGTAAGGCTGGGCCAATGAGCGGTGGGTACCTCTCACCATTAGGTGGGCCGTGATCGATAACAAGTAAAAATAAATACTGTTACTGAATTTTGATAGTTCCTATTTTGACTCTATAAAAATATATTCTTTGGTTTTTTTTTTCAAGTCAAATTCCATAGACAACTAGGTATCCTAGATTTTTGTGGCAATACCAGCAAATGTTAACAGTATTTTAGATTTTAATTATACTAATTCTATGTTCATCTATAGGTTGGCTTTAATTAATGATCGTTTAGTCATTCCATTTATATATCTTAATAAAATTCCATTTATAAAATTTAATTATTAATAAGACTGAGTAATATCGAATATTTTTTAAATCGCATAATTGATATTTATTTTGTGAATGTATGAGTTATTTCAATGAAATTTTCAACGGTAATTAAGTGAATTATTATTAATTTTAGCGATTATGTTAATTTTAAGACTACTTTTGTTAGGCTTAATTTAAAAGCGCTCAATTTTTCACGAATAAAATTGCTTTAATTAATAATCCTTTTATTTTACCTTTCTTGTAGATATAGCAAATAGTGCGCACTATTTGTATCTATAAAATTTTCTTAAATCATTAAGGGCGGATTCGACCAAACAAGAATTAATTTTATTCCTAGAATAAATACGTGCGTGTGAACTGAGGACCACCCTCGTATTTTGCAATATAAAAATATTATGATTTAGTAGAAGACTTGAAACAATTGTAGAACAAATCTGGGAATATGTAAAAAGATATATTAAAAACTACAACCCTTAAAGTGGTCCCTCAGTCCTCACAGACCATCAGCCAGATCTCGGAAAGTATCTGAAAAATTAAGGTTTTGTGATTACAGACATTTAGTAAAGAATTTGTAAAGGTAGGTAATTACTGAATTATAGACCACAAAGAATCAAAGATAAAAAAATATATAACGACTAAACTGTGCTCCCTCAATGCACACAAGAAAGATAAATATTTTAGTGAATATAACCAAATCAAATCAAAAATCTTTCTTTTCCTACATAATGTTTTAGAAAACATTTTGTAAAAAAGAAATAGAAATAAAATATCAACTCAATTCGAAGATAGCTAGGTTTAAAACTGGTCCCTCAATCCTCACCTCCACTGACATAATATGCATTGCTAGTTAGTAGACTATAGAACTACCAGAAAGTCTAGTGTACTTAACTTATAGTAAAAATATTCTACTAAATAATAGGTAGGTACCTATATAAAATTATGCATTTCGTACCTCTTAGCTGAGATAATATTATTTTTTGAATCCTATGAAAATAGATAGAGTAGTGTGACCATACAATTAAACACAGTGGACAGTACTATTGAACTTCATTTAATATACGAAACGAAAACAAGGTAAGAACCAAATCATTCTTTCCCATGGGTGTCGTATGAGGCGACTAAGGGAAGTAAGCAATTATCATCCATTGCATGACTGGTAGGGCTGGCCAAGTGGGAGTACTCACTTAGTATGGGGCCCGAGCGGGTTGGTACTACCATCTTCCGTATGACCGGCCATGAAGCACATTGTTGCGTTTTGGCTGTAGCAAGAGATAGCCGTTTATTCTTTCATTCCATATCGGTATAAATGAAACGGTGAGCAGCGGCTTGACAATACTCTCAGTATAATTGAGTCAATGAGTGACGGTTACCATTTACCATCAGATGGGCCGTGGCTCGCCTGCCACTACATGCAATAAAAAAAATATATCACAGGTTCCCGATATAGTAGCGGATAAAATGTATACCAGTTGTTAAGTCTAATTGAGAGCTATCACATAGAAAAAGTTGCATCAAAATCCCTTCAGTAGTTTTTGCGTGATGCGCGGACAAACAAACAGACAATCAGACAAAAAATATAGATTACATGGCGTATGTGTATTTCAGTAGATTAAAAAAATAACTAATCATTAATTGTAATACCTACTATTTTTAAGTAAGTGAAATTTAGATGTAGCATAATGAATGTAAGAAGATCTAGAGAAGTTCTGAGAGAATGTTAGGTAAGTATAATACTTTCTAACATTTACGCGAATTTTACACATTTTGAAATAAAACTACGTTTACGGAATCTATCGCGTTTACTTGATTTTTATACTATCCCGACGTTTCGATTCATCTACTATTGGTTTATTTATTTCAACCCACATAATATTCGTTTAGAAACACAATTAAAAATATCTACTTTAAGTTTTATGCTTACAATGTATGAGATTTAATTTTAAAGCTAGTATAATAAAATTAGTATAATACTCCTTTAAGTTTTAAAATGTTTGCTTATATTTAGTGCTAAACAATTCTACCACAAACTACCAATTAAAATTTTAAGTAATCAAAAAGCTAGCAAAGCACACAGCAAGCACCGTTGCTATACAAAGTCTGCAATTTGTGAGCACACACAGGACCACATCCGCCATTACATCAGGTTTGACAAACTTCAAATCCTCGCAAAAGAACATCGTTATCGCCCTAGAGTGATACGTGAGGCTGTTGAAATTAAGAAACATCCCAATTTCAATAGAGCAGACGGCTGGGCCTTACCATCAAGCTGGGATCCTGTGATAGGCCTCACCAAACATAATACAAGAAGGCACACCACAAGATTGCAAGACACAGTTAGCGCTTTTTGTGTAGATAAAACCCACAGTAGTGATTAGTTAGTATTTCCGCATAAATTTAATAATCTATAACAAGTTGTTGCCTACTGAGTTTTCTGGCCGGATCTTTCTCAGTCAGGCCGCGTTCCGATCCGGTGGTAGCTTTTTAGTCTTAGCTTCTATTAAAATCAATATAATTAATAATAGAAACTAATAATCAATATTGTCTTCATACTGGTAGCTTTTTGATTAGGTACTTATAATTTTAATTGGTGGTTTGTGGTAGAATTGTTAAGCACTAAATATAAGAAGTGAGAAAAGAGAAGGCTTTATAATTGTCCCACCCCCCTCTCTACCCACGGGAGTCGTAAGAGCCGACTGAGGAAATATCGGGGGAGTGGGCAGCAGCACTCCCTCGACTATTAACAACATCCACTGCGATCGCCAACCCGCCTGCCAAGCTTGGCGATTACGGCATTAACCCCCATGACGGGACCGCTCGTTGTGGCGTTCTCTTGGGGAGGCCTATGTACAGTAGTGGACGTTTAAAGGCTGATGGATGGATGGATGGAGAAAAGATAGCCAGTGAATGCGTGATAGTATGCGGAGACTTGAATGAATGAGTGGGGACCAAGTGTCCCTACTTTGAGGACGTGCTTGGTTCATTTGGTGATAAGAGAGTGAAGGAGCAGGTACGCTCATTGCGGAGTATGGAGAAAAGTTATTGTTTCAAAAAACATAAAAATAACAGAGAAGTATAATAGATTTAATTCTGATAGACAGTCGCCTCCGGAGCAATATACTGGACAGGCCATTGTGTCTGGGAATCTGTCCTGATGCTTCTCAATTTATGTTGGAGCTCAGGAATGGTTGCCAAGGACTGGAGAAGCGCAGTCATCGTGTCCTTGTTTAAAAACAAGGGTTCACTTGGTATTCCCATGCTAGTTATAACTAATTTAAATAAAGTATTTTTCTGACCTACCCCCAAAGCTTTTGTTATTTATGTTGTTATGGCGAAGTTCACAAGATCTGTTACCAAAGTTGTCCCATGAATTCCTACGGGATAGTTTTATCTTCAAGATCGGCGCTGTGTGGTGATTATTTTGACGAATAGTTATATTTCAATGATTTATTTAAAGTAAGATGCACAACACACAAGTAACACGTCTGTTCCCAATCAACGATCCGAGAAAGAGGAAGGAGGAAAGTTTACGTCCGCAATAATCATGTTACTTTTCAGAAGTTTTACTTCTGCCGTGTGTGAACACATATGGGTTTTTTTATATTTTTTTATTAAATACACATACATTAAAAATTAACCGACCTTGTTTTCGTTTCGTACATTGCTATAGGTATTGAATGAAGTATAATAGTACTGTCCATTTTTTTTCATTGTGTGGTCACACTACTCTTTCTATTTTCATAATATTTTCTCAGCTAAGAGGTACGAAGTGCTCAATTTTATATATATACGTATTATTTAGTGGAATATTTTTACTAAAACTTAAGTACACTAGACTTTCTGATAGTTCTGTCGTCTACTAGCTAGCAATGCATATTATGTCAGTAGAGGTGAGGATTGAGGGACCAGCTTTAAAACTCGCTATCTTCGAATTGAGTCGATATTTTATTTCCATTTCTTTTTTACAAAATGTTATAAGACTCTTACTAAAACATTATGTAGGAAAAGAAAGATTTTATTTATTTGATTTGGCAATATTCACTATAATATTTATCTTTCTTGTGTGGATTAAGGGACCACAGTTTAGTCGTTATATATTTTTTATCTTTGATTCTTAAACATAGCATCAAGCCTGTATTCCCCGAAGGGGTAAGCAGAGGTGTATTACACACCCACGACTCGCCAGCTATGTTAAGTCCCACGTAATAGGGGGCGAGCCTATTGACGTCTACCGGGCACATTTCCAAACTCCTTGCTGCTACTGAGAATTTTTCTTTTTAGGAAAAAGCTCAATAACATTGCCCGACCCGGGGATCAAACCCGAGACATCATGATTAGCAGTCGCATACGCTACCACTACACCACCGAGGCAGTTTGATTCTTTGTGGTCTATAATTCAGTAATTACCTTTACAAATTCTTTACTAAATGTCTGTAATCGCAAAACCTTAATTTTTCCGATACTTTCCGAGATCTGGCTAATGGTCTGTGAGGCAGTGGTGAATTTACCAGTAGGCTGAGTAGGCCTAGGGCGGCAGATTTTAGGGGGCGGCAAATTAGGGCCCGACTCGAATTTACACACACAACAAAAGAAAAGTCATCCGGACAGTTAATAAGTCTGTCTTCGTTCCTGCGAAAACAGAATTTGGAAAACATTTATCCAAACTTGGATCCTATAGCAGTTCGCATGGCCACCAGCGAGAAATTGTTCGGGTGAGAAAAAGTTTTTTCAGCAGCTGAGAAACTAAAATCTACCTAACCGCATACCTCAGTTTGGGATAAGGACAAGGGAAGTGTGGGCCGTGTGATGTCTCTCCGTCTGTTCTGGAGGATCACTGGTGTGACATTACTCCGGGGATCCACCGGTGGAATACCCTTTCCGGACCTACCCTCCACTGAGCGGCACTTCCACACACCGGAGCGTCGCATCTTTGAGGGAGACCTTGCAGGTGGCGGACGTTTCCCGGTCCATCCACCTGCGGCTTCAACTAGAGTGGCATCAAGCGCACATTCTTGCGCCTGTGGTTCGGGTTAGCGGAAGAATCGTCCTTCCTGGCCTTCTTCACCGCTTGAGACCAAAATGATGTCATCTTGGACATCCTGGCATCGACCGCTATCCAAATCCAATCGCTACAGCCATAGTAAAAGGAAACAAGTGCGGTAACTCAGACCCCGTGCGCGCGATAATTACCTGAGCACGCAGGGCTGGTCACTGTTAGTTTATTCAAACGTCATAAATACAGAGCTAGTGCCGGGGTCCGTCCTCTCACCGACCCTCTTCTCGCTGTACACCAGCGACATACCTCAGCATCGGCAAGTGCAGACAGCAGTTTTTGCAGACGTTACCGCTATCTCTTGTTCAGGGACTAACCCTCTCACAGTGCATAGGAAACTCCAATCCGCGGCCACTGCCCTCAGTACGTGGTTTAGCAAGTGGAGAATAGAGATCAACCCCAAGAAGAGCCAGGCGGTCATGTTTCATAGGAGACTACCCCCCCCCCCCGACTCTATCCCCCTGAGGAGATCAAACAGACTAGCATGTTTGGTAAACCTATTCCTTGGAGTAGGCGAGCCAATTCTACTCTACTATTTAGTATAATTTCAGAGGTTTGTAGGGTTGGCAAAACTTGAATAGCCTCCAGGCGGCAAGTTCGTATATCCGCCACTACTGTGAGGACTGAGGGACCACATTTTAAGGGCTGTAGTTTTTAATATATATTTTTTACAAATTCCCAGATTTGTTCTACAATTGTCTTCTACTAAATTATACTATTTTTATTTTGCGAAATACCAATGTCGCAGTCTCAGTTCACACGCACGTGAATAAATCACTACTTCCATCCATCCATCCATCAGCCATTCAACGTCCACTGCTGGACATAGGCCTCCCCAAGAGAACGCAACAACGAGCGGTCCCGTCGTGGGGGATAATGCCGTAATCGCCACGCTTGGCAGGCGGGTTGGCGATCGCAGTGGGTGTTGTTAATACTCGAGGGAGTGCTGCTGCCCACTTCCACGGTATTCCCTCAGTCGGCTCTTACGACTCCCGTGGGCAGAGAGGGGGGTGGGACAATTCTAAAGCCGGCCCCACACGGCCTGACTGGCATCACTACTTACTCGAGAATAAATCAATTTTACGTTTTACCAATAACAATTCGAAGAATACGAGTAGCGAGCCTATTCGGGAATAGTCACTACCACCGATAAACATCGAATAAAGAGTTAATTCAAGAATAAAAAAATGGCGTCATCTTTTTTGTCCTGTCATTTGAATTCGAAACTTTTAAACTAGGTATATAGTGACAGCTACTTTCCCACGATTATAATAAGACAAATAAGAGTTAAGCTATACACCGTCCCGTTTGTAGAACAACTTCTTTTTGCTGGGTATTACATTCACTTCGCTATTCGCGAATAGCTATTCCAAGTATATACGTCAAATTGCATGGAAAAACGACTCGTTGATTATCTAGAGAATAAAATCGTGGAATAGATTATTCTCGGTATAGTTATTCTTGTATATATTCGAGTTTGGTCGAATCTGCCTTAAGCTGAATTGGCAAAGCATCTGAGACGGTATTCCAGGAGATGCAGGTTCAAATTCTGCTCGTGGCTGTTATTTTCAATTTCACATATAAGCGCGTGTTAATTTATATGGCTAAACATGTCAAATGTTTAAAGATATCAAAATATTCATAATTAAGTAAGGCAGTAAGAGTATTTATATCAGACTATTATTTTGGTTTTGCTCATATTCACAAAAAATATACCTAACCGCACACTCTATCGTTCAGGGCATCGCACAGGGTAGTAGTAGTGTGGGGCCCTCACCCACTAAATAAACCTCCGTGGTCTCTCCGGCTGTATTGGCAGGTGGAACTGTGGTATTACTTCAGTGGGTCCGTTGATGGTAGGTACTATAACTATATCTATGGTAGGTACCTACATACGAAGAGTGATCAAAAAGTAGTGAGAACGACATACTCCTTGGTAAGAAAAAAAAAAATACTGGCAGGCATAGCTCAGATACATATTTGTAATATGTAATAATAAAGAAAAAAATCTTCGATTCTCTTTTGTTTTTTTCTGAATGTAGTCATTTGTTTGCTTCGTGTCGGAACGTGTTCTCGAAAATGGAGAAAAACGAAGTACGAGCCGTTATTTAAAAACCTCTGTTTAAAAAAGTTAACGACGCAAGAGATTAATTGCGATTTGGAGGCAACATTAGGAAAGTCTGCTCCACCGTATTCCACTGGTGCAAGGTGGGCTTCTCAATTTCGAGTAGGGAGAACGAGCATGGAAGACGAACATCGTTGCGGCCGTCCATCGACGTCAGTCACCCACGAAAATATTGCGAAAGTCGAGAAAATTGTATTGAGCGATCAAAGAGTTACCATCCGATACTTAATTCATGAAACGGGCATTTCATATGGAAGTATTCAATCCATATTGAAACAATCTTTGAATACCTATGAGAAAAGTCTCCGCAAGATGGGAGCCGAGAATGTTAACCGACAGTTGGACAAGTTTCAAGAAGATTCTGAAAACTTTTTGTCTCGTTTCGTAACAATGGACGAAACATGGCTCCATCATTTTGATCCCGAGACAAAACAGCAATCTTCGCATGGAAACGACCATCATCACCGACCCCGAAGAAGTTTTGTGCCGTGGCATCGGCTGGCAAGGTTATGGCCTCAATATTTTTGGACTCAGAAGAGATATTGTTGATTGATTACCTAGAGCGTGGAACCACTATTACAGGCCAATATTATGCAGCTTTAGTTCTCAAGTTGAGGAATGCAATCAAAGAGAAAACGAGAGGGACACTTCGAAGGGGCGTGCTGTTTTATCACGACAACGCACCCGCGCACAGGTCGGCAGTTGCGATGGCTGCCGTTCAGAAAGCTGGCTTCGAATTGGTTGACCACCCCCCTTGTTCACCAGATCTGGCGCCTAGCAATTTTTATCTGTTCCCCGAATTGAAAGAATACTTAAGGGGAAACAGGTACGAAGACGATAACGAGGTGATGGATGCCGTGGAGAGCTTTTGGCAGGACCAAGACAAAACTTTTTTTTTGAAAGGGATTGAAGCCTAGGAAATCGCTGGAGTCGGTGTGTAGAGAGACTCGGAGACTATGTAGAAAAATAAATTATTAAGTTATCAATAGTCATTATATTCTATCTCATTCTCACTACTTTTTGATCCCTCCTCGTATAACTTCTTTGACGATGAATCAATTTTCTAGATTTTGTCAACCAAATAGGTAGGTAGTATAATAACCTCCGCCGGCGAACCATCGAAGGAATGTAACATAGTTCCAGTGGCTCGCCAATAAAGGCGGGGAGACGGCACACGGTGGGTTTCTTTAGTGGGTGAGGGCTCCACACTACCCTATTCGTTGCCCCGAACGACGAGGTGTGCGGTTAGGAACATTTTTTCCCGCCTTAACAAAAAAAAAGGTAGTATAATAAAATTAAACACTGCGGTATTTCTATTTCCTTAATGCTCTTGGTCTTCTATCAGTAATTGAAAATTTTTTGGCGTTTTCAGTCATGAACGATTTAGCAGCACACGTAGGTGACATAAATTAAATAGGTACCGCAAGTTCCAATTTGTCACGGAACTTGTTATTTCTCGTAAGGAGTGTGGGTTAAATACTTAAGTAGGCAGAACTAAATTTGTTAAACACATAATTTGTCAATTGCTAGACATCCTTTAAGTGTGAAATCCGGCTTTATACCTTAGAGCGTCCCGCATTCGATTTGTACCCTATACGAGCACATTTACACACATGTGACGCTCGAGATTTATAAAAAGCGTGTTTAGTGTGATCCCTATAGCTGACACTGGATCCCAAATTATAGACAGTCCTCGTGGCGTGGTCGGTAGTGTAACCGACTTCCGTGCACGAGGTCGTGGGTTCGATTCCCACTCCGGACAATTATTTGTGTGATGAACACAGATACTTGTACTGCGTCTGGGTGTTTTCTATCAATTATATGTATGTATTTACAAAAAAAAAGTAATATATGTATTATATCCGTAATCTGGTACCCATAGCACAAGCGTTAAGCTTAGTTTGGGACCAGAGGACGTTGTGTGAAAATGTCTGTGAACATATATCTGCCAAGATGGTCCAGTGTTAAAAGTAACGACTACCTTGGGTCCTCGAGTTCATGTCAGGTCTATTATTGGAATACATAATTTGTACCCATGAATTTATGAAAACTATCGTGAAAAAGAATTAGTTTTTTTCAGCATCCTGTAGATACCTATACGGCACAAACTTTAGCGAGAGTACCCATCTGTGTAGATTCAATACTTGCTAATATTATAAATGCAAAAGTGAGTTGGGGTTTGACGCTTTCAGGCATCATCATGAAATTTTGCACATATATAGTCTAGACTTAGAGCATATCGTCACCTTAATACGCAAACCTCGTAACTCCACCAAAGGTCGACAATTTCGACAAATGTGGTAAGGAAATTGGTATTTCTAACAAATAGTACGGTAGCTCAGTGGATTAGAGCACTTCCCCGGATAGGAAGGGGCGCAGGTTCGATTCCCGCTCGTACTAAAATACTATTTTTCCTTATTAACAAATTATAATTTGTACTTTAAATAATTGTTCTTTATCAGTCGTTAGAAACCAAAGAAACAAATGTTTATCGCAATGTGAATTGAAAAATATTTAACAAGCCGTCTCTAAACATTATATTTTTTGATAAAACTTAACAATAAACTATTTGTTTTTCAACATTCCGAAATATACCTAGATTTTTTGTAGTGATTTAAAGTCGCGGCGGGGTATCGTTCGAAAAAAACACATTGAAATCGGTCCATCCATTTGAGAGCTACGATGCCACAGACAGACACACACACACACGGACAGAAATCGACGTCAAACTTATAACACCCCTCTTTTTGTGTCGGGAGTTAAAAATAAAAGACAGCAGAGGAAGAAGGGAAAGAAACTGAGCATGTGTTTTAAGAACCATCTCATGGGGACATCTTACCTATTTATCATCACACCATCACACTTGCGAGGTAAGCAGAGAGATCAGAGTGCCAAAAGGCTCTTCTTGCATACATCTCTCACTTCCTCAACGTTCATAAGTCTCTTTATACACGCTCGCCGGGTTCAGAGACTCCTGACTCCTTCAATACATAAGCAATTTGGTTAGGTAGCTGAGTCTCGGTCTTCCCTAGTACCTACATCCTTCCACTTTCGCATTGTATCTTCTTAACCAGTCGCTCATTAGGAATCCTTTCTATATATCCAAACCATCGGAGCATTCCTTTTTGCATTTTTACACCAAAACTGTTTCATATTTACTCACTCACTTACGTCATCGTTACGAATGCCGTCAGTTAGTCTCACTTCACAGATTCTCCGCAGAGAGACATTTCGACCACATTGATTTTACTATCATGCTCCTTTTTGCATACCCAACTCTCGCTTCCATATAATAACGCTGGGACAAGCACTGCGTTGTGTATAGCAACACGTGTCTTCTGGCTGAAGCATAGAGCAGCGCGGCCCAGGGGTCCGCGTTGCTATGGGCTGAAGTGATGGCTACAAGTTGTCCCAATGCTCTGTTCACTCTATTTCCCGCATCTACTCTTCTCTCTGTATCAGTAATGTACCTTCTATCCCGACTGAATCCACAACCCAGATATACAAATTCGTCCACTTGTTATAGCACACTCTTGGTGTTATATTCGTAAGTAGTAGTGCTTAAGACAAGACGATTTGGATTAATCGAAGAAACTGAGTATCCTGATTTTTTATTATCTGGCCTACCAATGGTTTTAATTGATCCGCATACTCAATAATTTTTATATTGATCCTAAAATAGGTAATATTTTTAAAAGTTAAATTTAATTACTGGTTTGTGTTATTCATAGGCTATTGCACTATTATGACAACAAGCCATTTTCAAAAGATCATTCAAAAGATCTCATATTTAGGTTATTAACTGTGTAAAAGGCTGTTAATAAAGTTTTAAGATAATGGTATATAAAATAAAAATATTATGTTATTAAAGTGCAGACTGATTTATTTAAGTGCAGTCTATGTGCAAAAACAATTAAAATAAATAAATATAATCAAGTAGGTACTAGATAAACTCGTAACTCCAATTTTTATACACATCTTTCATGGGTAAAACTTGTAACTCCTTTTTTTTAAGATGAAGTGCCTAAAATTTTCATATTTTTTAATTATTTGGTTGTTTACGTACTTTAATAGTATCCATATATTGAAAAGTAAATTAATTATTAAACCAAATGATTAACATTATTTTTTAAAATTAATTTTATTGCTCCTGAAAAGTTGGTCAAAATGGAGTTACGTGGTTGGCGTATTAAGGTAGAGATATGAAAGGACATAGGCTACTCTTCATTCAGGAAAAATCAATGATTCCCATGTGCGATGTATTTATATACTCAAGTCCACGCGGACGAAGCTGCGGGCAGAATCTAATACTTATATTATTAACATCAATCTTCTTTTTTTATTATTATAGTAAATGTATGTACGTAGAAGTCATGTCCCTGTATTATTAATAAATAAAACCAATCTATTATTAAGTTTTATTTAATACATTTCATCAACTTAGACAATCTTTTCTTGATCCTACTCAAGTATGTTATAACATCGTACCAACGACAAAACTATATAATTTTTAAAACAATATTTATTACGCTGTCCATTTTACTTTATTTACCACGTAATAGAACCGAATGAATTCGGCGTCAAACCCAGGTGGGTCGATAATAAAACAATTTCTCAATAAAGTTACTGAAATAATTACATGTGATAAAACTTTAATTTATTAATAATTGTGCGAATAATCAAAGTAATGACACACCACATAATTATTAGATTTAATAATAAAAACTCTAAATAATATAACTTATAAAATAATTATTGCTTTGAAATCTTCGTAACAATGAACTTAATGGAAGTACACGGAAATAATTGATGAATAATTAATTATATTTACATGTGTTTTAGTCACTGATTGGAAACATAGTTTAATTACGTATCTTTACAAAATCTAATTATGTATCATTATTTCATTCCAAGGCCGTAGTAGAGATTAAATATACAAATGATCAATATCATTTGTAAGGGCAGAAAATATCTAACCCCGTAAACTCGTTCGACCAGCGCTACAGCGTGACGAGATGGCCTTAGTTCTTGTTAGCGTACGTGATTAATACTAATATATATTTTTGATATTTAACTATGTTCCCGATCTGTTGACTATGATATAATAATTGTAATATTAACATAATTTAAAAATAAAACTATGCACCAAAATTACAGAGGCACAATTAAATAACGTCGGTCCGACTTAATCTAATACTTTCCTGAGATATTTCAAAACTAGATACTGTGCCACTGACTGACCTTGCGGTCAAAAATGTGAAAGGTCAATCCAAAGAGTAAAGTAGTTCTTCTCAATCAGTCCTATCATTCCACCATTTGATGAAGTCTGTGTTTTAATTTGTAGTGTTTATTCGAGTAACATATAAAATAAACATTATATAATATTACCAATACATATTTCTCACGTAAACTAAAATTTAATATAGTAACGCTAACACAACATTTAAGCATTTAGGTAATATTTAGCTCACTTCCTTGCATGATATGTTTAATTAGCAATACCAAATGCGACAGCAGCCACGCTGTCTACGGGTCAAAAAAATTTGGTTAATGATTCCTGAAGAGATTTACATTGCGGTTCCCGTAACTCACTTGGCAATGCTATCTATATAGACTGATCAAAAAATCCATTCCTAAAAAGATTGTATTCTTAAAATTAAACTAAATCAAACGTACACATTCAGTATACGATATATCCAAATTGTATACTGATTAATCATATAATCGAGATGTAGTTGTATACATCCAGACTGTTCCGACGGAGACTAAATCGAACCGACACACTTAATATACAACACATCCAGATTGCTATGCTCCGGGTATAACTAAATTTCGATAATTTGGTCCCAAACATTTGATTTATCCGCAACGGACATGTTGTATACAACTGATTGAATTATAATATACATCAAATTATACATCTTAAGTTTTCTGTTAATAAATGTACATTTAATTATTGTGATGACAGTTAAATATGATTTTGAATAGCAGTAACTAACCATTGGCTTACCTGCTGGTAAGTGGAAACCGATGCTCATAGACTTTAGAACACCAGAGGTGCAGCTTATCTGATTGATAAATTATGATAGTGAGCAATACCAGTTTAGAACGGAGTTAGGTGTAAAGAGAAGGGTCACAGTATTAGCTAGAGAATAATAAATACTAAGCAAATTCAGTATTACTAAATTATCTAATGAATGTTTAAAAAAAATAAGTAGTACCTATAAGAAAAAAATATAGATACTTTTAATGTTTTGATTAAGATATAGGCGTTCTAGGAAAACAATCAATTACATTACCGGATATGTAATTGATTCAAAAAAGGAATTTATTTAAAGATAAGCATATATTAATAAACACAAATAACTAGACATAATAATTATTAACGCTATCAACAGCTGCCTCACCACAACGCAAGTTACAAAACGGAATGAATTTAAATGCAAAGATTTATTGGGTGTAAAACTTAATTATTACATTAAAATTATTTATTTAATTCCTTATTTAATGTACGCCTGCCTGCCTAGTAGATGACATTATTTCCCTGAAACATTACTGCAAATTTAAGTGCATTACACATTATATAAGGGGTAAATTGGTTTATAGAAATATCTACATGGGTGACATTTTATAAAAGTTGTAAAACGATTCCGCAGGCATTAATTTAAGAACAAACCTTTTGAATATACAAAAATATTACACGTTATTTCGAAATAAAACTATTAATATTTAATAAACCAGATAAAAGAAATTTAACCAACAATGAGAATTAATCTCGGATCAATGGGGGAAACGGGACAACTGCTCAGAACGCAAGGGTGCGCCAAATTCATATTTGAAAAAAAAATATACCCAAGCCGTAAAACTGTTTAGAAATTTTTATATATATTTTTAGCATTTGACATGCTTATACATTACATATACATTAAACATAAAGTGTGGAAATGTGAAATCGAAAATAACAGTCACGAGCAGGATGTCGAGGATGATGAGACGAGGCGTCACCCAGGACGTTAGGTATGAATGTGTTATCGAAATTAGCAGTCGAGAGCAGTAGTCACGATGGCTGAATTAGCAAAACTGAAAAAATTGATGAAAATCTGGACGGTATCCAGGAGATGCAGGTTCAAATCTTGCTCGTGACTGTTATTTTCAATTTCACATTTTGTGTTTAATCCGTAAAACTGTGTTAAATATAACCTATGAAAATGTTATTTACAAATATTAAACGATTTTAAAACAAAATTTTGATGAAATCTGGTCTTTTTTATTTGAAAATCCCTTATACCGCCGAAGTCGGATCTATCATACAAACTTTTTCGTAGCCATTTCACCTTAAACTGTAATTTCCAGTTATGGATGCGTAAATAAACCTATATTAACAAGTATATAGTTCAAAATTCGAAAATGTTACAAGTTCAAGTCGATCGATAAACGTTATATTAATACTCATACCCCTCATGATAGTTCAATAATTTCAACGCGTAGTAGTCTATATAAACGCTTCCAAACCATTAACTTTGGTTGAATAATTCAGTTTCAATGTCAATGAAAGAACATTTTGATAAATTCATCCAAGCTAAGAATCCCGTTATATCATGATGCCGTCATCCACCTAATCCTAATGATTTCCACTAACGTGCTTAACCGGATTCGGTAAATCTATTTTTCTTTCGAAACCAGTTCAATGGTTAGAAAAGGTTACGTCACCTTTTACACATAATAAAATATTAACACTTACACTCAAAATGTACGTAAAACTACTTTTGACACTAGGTGTTCAGTGCGAACCAAACATGAATGAGATCGTGAATGATATTTACATGTCAATTGGTAAGTAATTTTTTTATTGGTGTTTGTTGAAGATTAGCATAAGGTTTCGCGTCCGAAACATTTAAAAAATAAAATTGATACGTTAAACAGAAAAGTATAAATTTTAGGTTTATTTTTATACTAAGTGGGTGGCAAACGAGCTTACGACCCACCTGATGGTAAGTAGTTATCGTAGCCTGTATACGCTAGTGAACCCAGAGATATCATTCGCGCTATGTAATTGGAATTATATTAATAAGCTTGTTGAGCCACTCTATCTTACAGGTCTTCTGGACTCTGATGATGAACTGTGTCCTAAAAAAAGACATTGATCGGATAATGATTATTGTGTTATAATATTCTAACGGCAAGAACTGCTTTGGACAACAAGGGCACACAACACATTACTAGTGATTATTAAGTAAATTAAGTTTTGAAAGATATGCGGAGTAATTTTTCTTGCTAACCGTACTACTTGACAATTGACAGTTATCACTGACATTCTCCTTCACATTTGAACCTCTGCGGCTATCCGAAGCGGGTATAAAAATATTCTATTAAATAACATATCAACAACTACGAATCACTACATATATATACCACATCGCTAACAATAAAATCGTTCATTCAATATTAGTTAAATATTTATTACCAACTCAGACTTAATATTTTTTAAGAAAACTATTTTTAGGAAAGAAATAATTTTAACTTTATTACAAAGAATTACTGTATCGTGAGTAGGGCCAATATCTACCCTTTGTGCCGTCCTGAGCCCCTAAAAACATCGCCGCCTTACCTATATAACTTTAATATTTTGATTGACACCCCAAAGTCCATCACCCGCGGAAATAAGACGCTTTAGGCTTCTGAAAAATGAGTCTTCATTACCTATCAAACAAATATATATTTTATGTCTTATTCAGCAGCCTCCTGTATAGAAAATCCAGGGCTGACGACGAGACTCATGTGAGGGACTAATAGTACATAATACCCCATTCTCGTTAAAGACAACTTAAAGAATAAAGTTATTTCAAAATTATCTTTTACTGTACCTGGTAAACATAAAGAAATAGATACGTCAGATTTGGACCTTACCTATAGTGTTCTCTAAATATCTGCTCGTTTTTGTCAACAGTACAATGGATAAATCCAAGAACGGTGAGGACCGACGATAGAACCCTGTGGCACTCCCTCAGTAAAAAGTCGTCTTCACTAGTCGGCTTCGTTAGTAATTTCCACTAGTTGACCTCTCGTGTCTTGATAGGATGCAATAACTTATAATGCATTATACATATACTATAGTACGGATAAACTTGGATCAACTTTGTTATTAACTTAAAGCTTTCAAACGTTTGAGCAGGTGTTTTGAGAACAACTTAAATCAGGGTTTCTCAAAGTGTTAGTCACGACTCCATATTATGTGGTTTTCTAAAATTGTGCTGATTTATGGTAATATTAGTAAAAAATATTTACTTAGACTGAATAAGTTATTCTAGTAAATAGCACTGCAAGTGTTATTTAAAAATGCTTATCTACTAATACTTATTATAAATGAGAAAGAGTTCGTTTGTTTATTACGGGTCTCACGCCGTAACTACTGAAGCAATCAATCATCATGTAATTGTGCATAGTCTGGACCTATAAAAGGAGATATGCTTACATTTTACCCCGGAAAAATCAAGTTCCTGAGGGATTGCCACTTTTGCACAGATATTTAGCTATATTCTGAAGTCCACGCGAACGTAGACGCGGGCAGAATACAGTTAATAATAATCTATTTTTAATATTTTTATATCATTAATTATTTGTTTTATTTCTAAGACCATCAAAACTATGTCTTACAATCAAGTTAATTGGAACAATCGCATTTATTTTTATTGCGTGTGAGTAAACCAGTTAAATATTTTCGAGATTTTTTTAGATCCAGGGCATGACGCCAAAGTTTGAGAAACCCTATCTTATATAAATCAAATAATAAATTCTAACTAGGTATATAATATGTATGGTTCAATGAGCTATACTTACATTAAGTGAGCTTTTATAGAAATATCAACTTCCCACGGCACTTAAATCGCACTATTCAATTAGTTTTTAATTATTAAGTTTGAGATAAGAAATGATGATTAGTTATGTTTAGGTTATTTATCGTGATATTTTTGAATTGAGACTTAGAGGATTAATCATTCGGGCAAATATTCAAATAACATTATATTTTGAATACGAAACAACGAAGCCTATATAAAAAAGTAATAAACTATATAAAAATATACAGGTTGAAGTTCAATTATATTCTTTGATTTTCACAAAATTAAAGCTAACTACAACTTGGAAAGAAACGAAATAAGATTGGGAAGGAATGTAATGTTAGCATTGGTCAAAAGAAAAACTTATGGAAACACAATTATTCAATTCATATATTTTAAAATAATTGAATACCTCTCTCTTTCTAACGGGATTATGTATTGTCTCAGTAACACGCTAGAGGGACAACGCTATTTTTGCTTTTAACGGCTAACGAGTAGAATGCTATTCCTACCAATTTGGATAGGTTTCCAACTATTAATATCACTAGATATTTCTTGATATGCACCTATGTACAATTACTTTTGAAATTGATATTCAGTCTTTAACCTAAAACCATCTGGTTTAAAATAAACTTTAAACGGATTCTAGTTTACACACACATATATATATATATATATATATATATATATATATATATATATATATATAGCAACAAAACTAGCTCGATATTTCACCATGTCGAGATAGCTTAACTTTGTTGTATAGATATAACATTGCACTGGTGGCATTGATTGTGTTTTTAGGTGGTAACCGCTTTTCACGGACTTGCGCTACCAAAGGCAAAGATAATCCACTGCCTACCATCATGTGTATACTGTTAAGTATGTAATGTATACTGTTTAGTGTGTAATGTATACTGCTAATTTAAGTAATACATATTATAGTGTTAGATGTATACAGTAAAGTATGTAATTAATACTGTTTAGTGTGTAATGTATACTGCTAATTTAAGTAATACATATTATAAAGTGTTACATGTATACAATAAAGTATGTAATGTATACCGTAAATTTGACAGATTGATTTTTATGGCCAGCTTGTATGCATTATATATTATACTGGTTGGATCATCTTTTCAGGATATCTCGGATTCGATTGATTATCAATTTCGATAGTAGGATTTGAAATCATCTAATATCAAATTCGTATAAAAATTATTTGTAATTATAGTACTAATTAGACACCGATTTGTTACAAAGTTTTAAGGGAACAATGGCAGTATCTAGAAAAACTTAAATAAATAACAATTTTGGAGTCGGGGGATATATTTTTTATTGCACGTGTTTCTTCAAAATAAACTTTATGAACATAACATTTAAGTCTTATTACGATTGACTGATGTCATTTATCTCTTCAAAATGTAAGAATAGCCACCACTATTTTTAATAATCAAAATATAACACGGGGTACCATTAAGACCCTACCATTGCTCCATACCCTACTAAAACTCAACCGTTCTGGCATACATCTGCCAGTAACAAATATCATTGGAAAAACGAATTCTGGTTCGCAAAAGCTGGCCGCACAATATTTTGTCCAGCGGGCGGGAAATTGTTGTTCATTAGTGGACTTTGCATCATTAAACCACCTACAGGTGACATCATTGGCATTTGGGGGGTTAAACTGTGCGCGGGACTGTTCGGACTGGATTTCAATTGGTTTATAGTTGGCGCTGGACCGGCTTTAGGCGACCTAGGCGCTAGTAAGTTGTCGACATCAATGTTGATAGCCCCTTTTGTGTCGGCCCAGGTTGCCCCGAGTTTTGTTGTAGGTTTCGTTGTAGCCGTGGTCTGTTGCTGTTGGGCCGGCGCTATGGGTTGCATTAGTCCCACTGGAGTTGGTTGTATACCTGCGGAGATTTTGTTATTTTAATACATTGACAATTTATTGTAAAGCAGGAAAATGTCTTATTTATAAATAAAGAATACGACTCAAATATATTTATGTGAAACAATAAGATATCCACGACACAGGCTATCCTAGTGAATTTTAGTCCTAAAAACCTTGTAATATTTGAGACCATAATTTTTTACATAATTATTATATTATATGCTGCCTAGCCACTCATGGACTTAACAACACTTTTTGATCTATATTTTATAGCATTTGACATGCTCCGCTACTTTTTAAAGTACAAGTTATTTGTGAAATAAGGAAAAAGAGACTTTAGTACGAGCGGGAAAAGACAAATGTGATATTTAGATATTTTTATATATATTTTTAGCATTTGACATGCTTAGCACTATACATTAAACACAAAGTGAAAAATGTGAAATCGAAAATAACAGTCAGGAGCAGGATTTGAACCTGCATCTTCTGGATACCGTCCAGATGCTTTACCAATTCAGCCATCCTGACAATTAAGCCAAAGTCACCCAAAGACGTTAAGTATGATGTGTTATCGAAATTAGCAGTCAGGAGCAATTGTCAGGATGGCTGAATTGGTAAAGCATCTGGACGGTATCCAGAAGATGCAGGTTCAAATCCTGCTCCTGACTATTATTTTCGATTTCACATTTTTCACTTTGTGTTTAATGACAAATGTGATGAGGAAATTGGGATGACCGAATAGGTCAGTACGATAGCTCAGTGGCTTAGAGCACTTCCCCGGATTGGAAAAAACGCCGGTTCATTTCCCGCTCGTACTAAAAATCTCTTTTTCCTTATTTCATAAATAACTTGTACTTTAACAACACTAGTTAATAGTCAAACCGCCGTTTGGTATAAACAAAGATTTGTAAAATAATGGTAAAGCCTATTCGAGAAAGAATGAAATGACCAGCTTGAGCGGTAAAATATCACCCTCTCACAGATTCGTGGCGTCGGTAGTGTAACCGACTTCCGTGCACGAGGTCGTGGGTTCGACTCCCACTCAGGAAAATTATTTGTGTGATGAACACAGATATTTGTACTGCGTCTGGGTGTTTACTATCTATTATAATAAGTATGTATTTACAAAAAAAGTAATATATGTATTCCGTAATCTGGTACCATAGCACAAGCGTTAAGCTTAGTTTGGGACCAGAAGACGCTGTGTGAAATGTCCGTGAATATTAATTTATTATAGAAACAAGCTTACACATTCGCCACCCTTGTAGTTCAAAAAAGGAGGTACTAATAACGAGTGAGTGTAATAGTTCGCTGTTAGAATTAAGATTGAGTCTGGTCCCAAATCCATCCGCAACTACACTACTGGCAGGTTAATCCAACCTTTTTTTTTGTTAAGGCGGGAAAATATGTTCCTAACCGCACACCCCGTCATTCGGGACAACGAACAGGGTAATGTGGGGCCTTCACCCACTAAAGAATCCCGCCATGTGCCGTCTCTCCGCCTTTATTGGCGGGCCACAGGAACTATGTTACATTCCTTCTGTGGTAGGTTAGTCCAACCTGCAGGCGGATACACTGTAGTTTGTATTATACTTAACATAGTTTTTCGGCTCTATTTGTTAAATACAAACAAAATAAAAAAACAATTCTGATTTAGAGTATTAATTTCCTTAACAAGCTTTTTGTAGTTTTATAATAATTTATACACAAATAACACTTGGAAGTGTTAAAAAAAATAATTCATGACTGATGAGGACTGCCAACAGAAGTGAAAACTTAAAACTAAGCGTTCGGTGACGATGACACCAGTTCCATGATTTTTGTTCACCCAAAAAGTGCTCAACGCTCCTAAAGAAGTTTACACTTCAAAAACAAATAATAAGTTAAATAAAGCCACTGTGCTTTGGGACTGACCGGAATTATGCTAAAACTAGCTGTGCCCTGACTGCGCTGAGGTTTAACCTCGTATTTCCCGGAAAGCGCCATCGCCTTTATTCAATATGTACTCCAGTTTGCGACGTCAGGTGGCACTTATTTTACTAGTTTTTATTCTTGCTCGATGCCTAAGCATTACAGCGAGACGTCCATGTCCATAGTCTTCTTCAAAAATTGGGCTATCAAGAGCAAATATATTTTTTGGTATTTCCAAAGAGAGAGAGAGAGCGCATATAAATAAACGAACTCTTCAGCTTTATTACATCACTGTTAACACACATTAGTGACCTGCCCTCGTTCAGTTTGCTCGCAATAGCTCGCCCGCTATCGCGCAGATGCAATTGACAACTGCAAATTCATTTAGGATTTTTGAAGAACTACAGCTGTCTATTAGGTTTTGAAACTATCTTAAATCGCAGCCAGACATTTATAAACATTAAATTTTTATTTTTCTACTTCTTATTACAATCTTAACGTATTTTTTGTCAAATGTGTGATTTGTTGAAACTTAATCAAAGGTTAGTTTTTATCCCGATTATTTCCTTTTTTATTGCAAAATAATAACGGACGAATTATGTGTGCCGTAGCATCGCGTGGCTGGATCTGCTATTGTAAGTATTTAAATTTAGAATTTTGTACACTGATTTACCTTTCCATGAGGCTGTATGTACTACATTAGTAGTCGGAGCGTACAGTAGTCACAACGGATCTTTGTGTATCTGAGGTTGGCTGCAAGAGGCTGCGCAGTAGCCATTTTTGTGTCGCAAGGCATGTGCGTCTTCTACAGTACATTAATCGAAAAATTATCGATTATAATTTAACAATTGTAATCGATATTTATATAATTTAGCGATCGTACTAAAAGATGTGGACTCTTCTAAATCTAAATTAAAGCTTATTCACTCAAATCACATGTATACTTTTTTTATTGAATATAAAAATAATAAATAACCTAAATACTTAGATATGAAAATTTTATGATCTCATTCAATTGTTTTGTTAATGGAGGAATAACATTTGAATTGGTCAGCACTTATCGTATGATTCTGTCTAAATTCCCACTTCGCGCTCTGTGCCTAACTTCAGCGACACAAAGATCCGTTGTGAATATTATACACAAATATATATGTTCGTTACTGTGGTTTATACATATATAGGGTAAACTGTATAATGATTGGCACTCTAAGCATATTAATTTAAGATTGATATATATATAATTTTTAAATTGATAGGTGTTTAAAATGTCAGCAAACGTTGATAAAGGATTCTCTGGTATAGATATTTTCAAATGAAAATGCATTAATCAATCTAATTAGAGAAAAAAAAAAACAAAAAAAATATTTGAAATTACAGTCATTGGCACCATAAAGTACAGTTACTGTTATTAACGCATAGAAATCAGTCATTGGCACCTAATAAAGTAAGATAATAACAGAAAATTGGACAAAATAAGCACTCGTTGCCATTATTTACCTAAAAACTAAGCATAATAATAAATTACAGTCGTTAATTGATGACCCTTATTAGAAAGTGATGTTTTAACAGTTCTGCATGGCGCCGGTAAATATTTATTTTCTTTAGTGCTGCCAGCTATAATATTATAAGACCTACTTTTTTCTGCAAACAATGTTACTATTGCAGATTATGAAAAAAAGTAGAACAGATGTTTTTTGCTATACCAGTTCTTAATATTAGCATTTAAAATCCAAAGTGCCAATGACTAAGGGGGTGCCAGCAATACTATAGTTTACCCTATATATTTTTTATTATAAGTTTGATCAATTGGTGTTTTAAAACATAATATAAAGAGGTTATAGGTTTACATTTTGAAATAAAAATTATCAAATTCAATAATTGTTATTCTTTTCGGGCGAAGTTTTAATTTTGGCGTTTATTATTTTAAATTTAGGCTTATTAATATGTATGATTCAGGTACCATTCGAAGCGCTTATTCGACTAGATCATAGGAAAAATAAAAAGACCCGTCGTTCTCAGCTTTTGAGTTGGTAAATTATCTCTATTGAAATCATTGAGAATTTACTGTAGGCGACCACTTGGCTGTACCCCGATACGCTTACCATTACCAACCGATTGCCATCAGGAGTTGATTCTGGTATATCATAAAACAGCGACACTGTTCTACAATAAGTAAATATGAAGATTAGGATAAATAAAACAACAATTTATTTTTATATATTTATTGACGGTGGGTACATAAAGTGCCTACATACACAAAACTACATACACATCTACAACATCTACACATACAAAATATTACACGACACTACTTTTACATAGATTTATATTGGAATATAAAAAACCTTCACGTATTTCAATTGATGAAGAAAGAATGTGTCACCCACCCCATTCTTCATTATCTTTATATATACCTACCGCTAGGTACCGAGTGGGTATTCTTTTCTATGCCACAACGGAATATCAGTGGCAATTAAAACTTCACCATCACATGAGCCGACGACAACGAGAAGTATTCAGTTACCAATAATAGCATTACTGTTTACTGGTGGAGGGGTTGTGTGACATATGGGAGTACTCCCTTGTCAGCCCGAGTAGGTTGGTGCCACCCATTGACCTACCAACAAATGGACCTCGTGTCTGCGCTCAAGTGTTCGAACCAAAAGAGAAAGAAAACGCCAAAAGAGATACAATCGCGCGCCAGTCTCGTTTGGTCGACCGACTATAAACCTATTCTAAGGACCGACTTGACTATACGTTCAATATGCCGTACTGTATTGTGAAAACGTGTAAAAACTACTTCAAAGAATATAAGTACACTATTGTTTTATACGCCGTGTGGGGCCGGCTTTAGAATTGTCCCACCCCTCTCTACCCACGCGAGTCGTAAGAGCCGACTGAGGGAATACCGCGGGAGTGGGCAGCAGCACTCCCTCGAGTATTAACAACATCCACTGCGATCGCCAACTCCCCTGCCAAACGTAGCGATTACGGCATTATCCCCCATGACGGGACTGTTCGTTGTGGTGTTCTCTTGGGGAGGCCTATGTCCAGCAGTGGACGATGAAAGACTGATGGATGGATGGATGGGATTGTTTTATCATTTGCAAGTATTATTTGGCATAAAAACAAAGAATTTGTTTTATTTTTTGTTAAAAATTTGTAAAAATAAATCATCAACACATGTCATAATATTCACTAGAATCTGCATAAGGTGAATCATGGCGCGGCCTAATGGTAGAAGCTACATAAGCTAAAGAAAATTCAACACTATTATGATGGTACAAAGGTTTCAAATTAGAAGTTTGTACGTATTAAAATAGACTGTCTATTGACTAGAGACACTTTTTTCGTGAAATTTGTACTAGACCCGACGTCTATTTTATTAGGTCAATGGTGCCACCATAAGCAGCGGTTATCACTAACCATAAGATGGTCAGTGGCTCCTCCGCCGTCATAAGCGATAAAAGTGAGCACGTGACTGTGTTTACAAACTTCTGCAGTGACAAGTTCGCGATTTTGTGGCCTGCCAGCTCGTTTTTCAGTCCTTACATTTAGTCCTAATAATGATTACAACCAGATTAATTCAATCATATTAAAAAGGTGCTATAGTATAAAGATTACGTTTACACAAACACCGATAACGTTAAATATTATTTTCTTATTAATTTCTTGTTTTTAAAAGACAACACCATACATACACTAGGGAATAATCCTTGTATAGCGTACTTTACAAACACAATTAAGGTCAAAAACCACCTAGGAAAAAAACAACCATTTGTAGCTCACACAAAGCATTGTCCTACGTGGGAATCGAACCCACAACACACAGCGAGGGAGGTCGGTATCTTTACGTAAAACTAGTTGCCTAGACCTTGCTTCGCACGAGTGCAATTTACTTAGAAGGAAGGTTTATAAAACATTGAATAGGTATGTCTCTACTAAAAAAATGTATTATTAAGATGAGAATTAATGTAACTTTTATTTTTATAAGATATTATATATAAAAACATTCCTTGAATAAATATCTTAACGACTATAGAACCCGTTTCAAAATCTATTGCGTGGTTTAGAAGAAAAACACGTATAATGACTTTATTTTTTTCTATACTATGTGGCAAGCATACAGTTCACTTGATGGTAAGCGGCTACCGTAGCCTAGACGCTAGCAACACCAGAGGCATCACTCGCACGTCACCATCTCCAATGAAAGGGATAGATGCTGGAGAGGAAGAATAATAAGGTGGGTTGCGGCTAGCCTCCATTAGACGTCCAACATTTCTCAGTCCACCCGTGACTATGAATGCTGTAAAGCATTTGAAACGTCGGTTAGTAGAAAATCATTCCCCAAAATGGGCTTAATTATGTAATAATAAGTCAGTACTACATATCTACTGCGGTTATTTCTTCCTTTCGTAATATCTAGGATTATCGGATCAAAATTGTATCTCAAAATAGCTTTTACTAACAAAAGAAGTAATAACAAAGCCGAGACCTTTTCATGGTTTAAATAAATCTCCTCATCAAGATCAAAAGGAGTCTCAATTCGTTTCAGCCATTGTTTTATCAATCAATACAAGCAATTGTCCCGCAAACATTGTTACTTCTGACTTATCTTTAATGGTTCTTAATGCTAAATCCAAATTACTGAGACAATCTCCTAACCAACTTCTCAATTCCATAATTACGTCAAAGAACTCCGTCCGAAGTATACTCCCGGGTAATGCAAAGACTATAGAAGCTAGTAAGGACATAGCGCATAATTGGATGTTAGGATCTGGCGCATATCTCAGATATAACACGATTCTGATGACTTCCCAGCAGTATGCCGTGCACTTGGGACAGTTTTTGGAGGCCAAAACTATATTTCCAACGACTGAAAAGTATTTTAAAAGCAATATATTATCGATGTCTTGCTTCAAATTCTTGTGATTTAGCGTCAACTGCTTATGACCAAAACCACCTAGCAAAGGATAGAAAAAGTAATCAGAGACGCGAGAAAATTGGTTCTTTTTAGCATTGGCGAAGGGGTGCTGTCGTATCGAATGAAAATATCTGGTTTTGTTGATCAATCTGCGTCTAATAATCTCATGTGGATCAATTTGTGTTTTTTCAGGATTTTTAGCTTCACATATGATTTCAGATTTCTTTTCGTTTGTGTCATTCTGGAGTTTTACGTCAGCTATTCGATTTACAGCTTCCGATATAACATCCAGCATAAATATCTTAGTAGCAATCGAATACCTCCCGATATCTGTATGGATTTGTGTACACAAATGTTCAGCGGATACTTTCGGTTGCATGCAAACGATTGCAACGCAGATATTAAACTTTATACTATCGAAATTGTCCACATGATATTTCTCGTCTAGATGAACGAATAAATCCAGTAATTCAATAATTAGTTTAGGATCCTCATTCCTCAATTGCTGGTTGACTAATTCTTCTCCTATTTCTAATCCAGCTTCAAACGTTTCTACAGATTTCGCCTCAATAATAACTTCAATTAAATCTCTCAAATATTTTGGCCTAAGCTTTGCACTCACAGGCAAGTCATTGCTCATGTCGTAAGGTACTAAGTCGTCATCGGAGTCTAGATTTTCCTGTTTTCCATCTAAAGCATCAAGTTTCACAGATATAATGGCTTTGACTATTTCCTTTGTTTGTGCTTGATTTTTAACTGCACACATAACTAAACTATTATGCACGCGACAGTTTTCGTCACAAGAAAACATGTAAGCAATATGATTCATGACTTTATTCAAATTTATTCCTTTTGTTCCCTTACAAGTGATCCTACGTTTTCTATCTATAAGACATTTACTGTCAGATAGTTCTTTGAGAATTCTATGAATTTCCTTGCAAGAATCTCCCATTTCATCATAATCAAATTTCAGTTCAGCATGCTTGTCAATATGTTCAAGTAGTGATAAAATTTTAAGTATTATTTGTACAGTAGCCATTCCGATACATCTAAATTCTGGAGTTATAACATCTAAATGTTTACTCATTCCATGAAACAGTACATTTTTAAGCTCACATGTCTTCCATTTGATTTTATTGTTAACCCACATAGCAGCTCGATACTTCACAGCCAACACGAGTAACTCTGATATATACATGTGTTCGTTCAAATTTGATGTATTAGTCAGTTTCACATCGGCCCATACAGAACTTAGCCTTGAAATGAGTTCATTTAAGTTTTCCACAGCGTTTCTTGTTGTTGAAATGTAATATATGAGATTTTCTGGAATGGTCGTATCTTTGTAATCTTTGGGTTTTATATATAAAGGTATTTTATAACTTAAAATTTCTTGCCAATCTTTATTTGTATCGTAAATATCGCCTATTAATTTCAATATAATCTGTTCCTCTGATGACCCATAGTTTAATGGACATCTTTTCAGTAAAACAATAGATAAATACTCTATAGCTTGCCGTGATAGATGCTTCATTACTGACTGTAGTAGCTTCCTCTTGACATATTTACTTGGCTCATTGAATTCTGTCCATCCCGCTAGTGCATCCACGAAACTGAAAATGGCCGGGGAATTTCCTGTCATGTAATAATTTGTGATAAATTTACTCACTAAATGTGATAAAAATGTTATATTATAAAACGTTCCTTCGTAGTAACTGCTATCAGCCATATAATCTATGCCCCTGATTATATGAAAAACTAAATAGTAAGAATAATTCTCATGGGAGAATCCTTTAGGGGTATCCATTTTTAATTTGTTGGCAACCCGCTCCGGTAATGTTATCAGTAATTGGACATAATGTTCCCAGTGTATTTCAAGTTTATATAATTTATAGGACTCTAGCGGTACGTAGTGGCAACAATCAATAATTGCTGCAAATATTGTGTTGCTTTTAACAAACTTTAGTATTATTTCTGACAATGCTTTTAAAACTATATTGTCTTCAGAAGCCTTAAGGAAACCGCACAAAATAGACAGAGATTCATGACTCAATTTGAAACTTTCGTCTATAGAAAATAAATGCTTGATTTCTTCTCTAGCTACCGGCCACTGCGGTAGCAGTACTTTTATTACAACAGTTAATAACTCCGTATAAATATCTAGGACTTCCTTTTTTAAAATAAAATCATCAATTCGACTCAATTTTTGTACAGTAACAGACCCCGGGAGTGTGTATACAACATTTACAATCACTTCGTTAACTCTATCCAGATCTTCTTCAGTTTTTATTGTCCCAATGTCGTGTATAACTTGCATGGCTTCATGTATAGCGGCTTGGAGTGGAGTTAAACGCTTCGGTCTTCCGCCTGCAAATAAAAAATACCTGAAAGTGTCCAAAACTGTTTTCGATACACCTTTATATAACACATGCACTGTATCACTTAATGAGGAGAATAACGGTTCCACATAGTCAATAATGAAACGCAACTTTTTTTATCAAAAATGCTTTTAGACCGAAGAATAGTTTTTTTAACTACTTCTTTTGTAGTTTAAATTATATCATTTTTAGTATATAAGGTATACTAAAGAAACATGATTTTAAATTATAGATGATTTATTTTTGATATAAAGAAAGTACCCGAAACGCCGGGATAAATACCCAAAGAAACGATATAAAATCCTTGCAATTAATTTTAGATTTTATTAGTACATATTAATGTTATGTATATTAGTGTTAGTGTTCAAGCAACTGGTAACACTGGAATACTGGGGTACAGCAAAGTCGCTCATTAATCTAATATTTCTATCCTAAGCTGATTGACTATATATGGGTAAGTAAGGTTTCAAACAGGTCATTGTATATTAACCTAATGTTTAGGATATCTTCCAAAACATATTAATTACTTCCTTAAACTTACCTTTTTAAGCCTCTTTCTGAGATGTTTTTTTTAATATAGCGATATAGCATAGTATGAAGTGTCTTTAAGCCCTATCTATTATAGCCCTATTATCTTTAAACTATTTCTCGGAGGGGTGGGCAGAGACAACAGATTGCCATTTGTTATTCCACTGTCCACTTTTCGCTCCATGAGGACAGATGACGGGTGGCGAACCACGTCACCGAACCTCCATGACGTTTTCACAAGAACAATGCAGTTTTAATAAGATATTATATGCTTACTTTCCTTAGCCGCCTCGTATAACACCCGCTAGACAGAATGGGGTGATGACACCTATATTTTTAGTCCATCACCATATAGATATACAAATAAAAATAGGAAGATATAATCCATAGATTTATAATGAAAAAGCCGATTAACGTCTTGAAATTTAAAGAAAAAATATTTATGAAAATATATAGAAACAGAATTTTACTGCGAGCGGGATTCGAACCTGTGTCCCTTCCAATCCCGGGAAGTGCTCTAGACCGCTAAGCCATCGCAGTGACCGACAGCCATGCCCAATCTCCACGACACGTTTGTCTCCAAATTAATTTATTTATAAATGAATTTCTACTATGGTATACCTACATAAAAGATTAAATATATACAAAACATATTTAATAAATATGCTTATATAAATAATTTTAATTTACAATTTATATGAAGCAGAATATAATTTATATGCAAGTGATTGGGTACTTTATGGAATTTGAAATCTGCTTCTATATTATAAGTTTATAACTAATATAGACAGTGCTTACCTGTGAATGTGTCCATGGTTGGCTGTAGAGTGGTGGCTGCCAGCTGACCCGTCAGTGCATCCATATTTGAGAATGGAACTGAGCTTAATGGTGCCGGAGACAGTTCTGATAGCAGGTCCACGTTTGAAGCCGGGGCTGAAAACAAGCAATACAAACTTGGAATATTATGTAAGTTTTGTTAATATGGTTTTTATTTCTGTAAAGTAAGCAATTCTCATCCATGGCATTATTGGTGGTAGGGTTTGGTGCTAAGGGCAGGGAATACCACTGCTTGTCTCCTTTGGGAGCAGGTGATGCGCGCAAAGGAGACGAGCGTGATCGTGAGCGGGAGATTACCAGTCATCTCCAGTCCTGAAGAAGACGCACTGGGCACTAAAGGGCGATAGTCGACCTCTGGCCCCCATAAGCGCATTTTTTTATTGCTAATGATGGTAGATGATCCACGTCCCACCTGATGGTAAGTGGTAACCGTCGCTCATGGACTCAACTATAACGAGCCGATGTAGCTTTTTATTGTTACTTCCAATTTTGTTATTGTATCCGTGTGGTGACAGACTTAGAATAAAAGTGTCACTACCCCATCCTTTGCCGCGGGTGTCGTACAAGACGAGGGAATTAAGCAATTATCACCCATTGCATTACTGGTGGTAGGGCTGGGTACCAAGTGAGAGTACTCACTTGCCGTTATCGAATTAGAACGGGTCAGTACCGTCTCCTATGACCGGTCATGAAGCATATCAGTATGTTTTGGCTGTAGCAGAAGATAGCCGTTAATTCTTCCATTTCATATCAGAGAAATGAAACGCTTGGGAATACTCTCGCTATAGTTGAGTCCATGAGCGACTGTTACCACTTACCATCAGGTGGGCTGGCTCGTCTGCCATCATAAGCAAAAAATTGTTGGCAATTGTATTTTTGTGATTTTCGAATTAGGTAATTTAAAATTGTAATTACCTGCATTATTAGCGGTAAGACTGCTGCCACTGTTGGTCATGATACTGGCAAGTCCGTCCGTAGAGCCCAGCAGGTGGTTGCCGTTACTGGTATTGTCACCACTGAACGCGCTTGTGAAGTCGGCAAACCCTTCATTATTGTTCTCGAATGCTTTGGTGAAGTCGCCAAACTCGTTGGAGACTTTCCGCGGAGGTTTAGGTTCTTCAGCTCTGAAAATTTTACACAAAAAAAATATATTTTTTACTTCATGGGTTGGCCTAAAAAATCAACCTTATGGTAAGTGGTGGGTACAATAATCCAAGCAAGCCATTAAAATTAAAAAATACTTTGGGACATCCAAAAGTGCACGCCTCATAATCTTCATTTTTCACAATAAAATCGATTATTTGATAAGTAACTAATAATGTATTGGTCTTACTTACTAAGTAGTTTTCATGTCTTATACGCCATCTAGCGCTAATTTTAAGAAGTACTTCTATATTGGACTATAGAAATAGTTGCAAGTAATTATCACGAAATAAGGTATAGCGTAGCGCTGGTTTTAGAGTTGATCGTAACTATTCACTATTTTTTTGTTTATTTAATAACAATTAAACCACATCGAATCAGACCGTGAAAAGTAATAGGGCCCTATTCGTGACCATAATAATTAGTAAAAGAAAGAAAAAGACTCGATTAGTAGTATTTTGGTTGTTATCGTATTAACATACATTACCTACAACAAACGGACGTCCAAGACATTATCAAAGTTTTTTAAATAGTTTAAATAACAAAAATGACATCAAAAATATCATGAGTGTTAAAAATAGTGTTTTTCCTTGATATGTGTGTGTATATATTATTTTACAAGTGCAATATATGATAAATAGACATTTTAAGTTAGAAAAATCAGGTTTACACACCTCAACACTTCGCTTATGAGGCGTGCAAAAAATGTTTTGACAGATGACAGAACGCTGCGCCTGCTACTACGATAGAAGGTAATGGGTCGAACTGAGGCCAAGAGGTCTATTATAAGCCCTATTAATTCGTATGAAGACAAAAGATTCCCTTCACAAGGTATTTTTATAAGATTTTTTTTTAAAGCAAGTAAGCGGGTATCGTAGCCTATAGACGCTAGCAACACCAGAGGCGTCTTCGTCCATCTCCAAGGAAAGGGATAGGACGTGGAGGGGAAGAGATAGGATGGATACTAAAGAGAGAATGGGGAGGGCGATTCGGGGTATTTTTCGCCAACAATAGTGTCCTACTGTTGGGGGCAGATCTCCTCTTGTCAAAGGAATTTAGACAGGCACCTTCAGGATTTGCACCTAAGTTGCAGATGCAGATTCAACATTCTAGATAGTCTGCCAACTGAGCTATCTCGACATTTACTCTGGACCAGGGGCATTTTAGCTCGTTCATTTTGTTTTTCATAGATTTTTATTTTGAACATCGCTCGATAGATGGCGTTAGTACAAAATAAGTTAAAAATTAATATATTTTTCTTATTGAATGTAGTGGCAGACGATCCACGGCCCATCTGATGGTAAATGGTGACCGTCGGTCATAGACTCAACTATACCGAGAGTATTGTCGAGCCGCTGCTCACCATTTCATTTCACCGATATGAAATGAAAGAATAAACGGCTATCTCCTGCTACAGCCAATACGCAACGATTTGCTTCATGGCCGGTCACACGGGAGATGGTATTACCAACCCGCTCGGGCCTGATACCAAGTGAGTACTCCCACTTGGTACCCAGCCCTACCACCAGTCATGCAATGATTGATAATTGCTTACTTTCCTTAGTCGCCTCCTACGACACCCGTGGGAAAGAATGGGGTGGTGACTTGTATTCTTAGTCCGTCACCACACGGAAACTTACAATATTTTACACGAAACATATTCCTTATATTACAAAATAAATTATAGGTAGTAACACAATTTAATAATGTAATATGAAGCTAAAAAGAAATTAATAATTATAGTTAAAAGTAGTAATGGTATGGATATAACTCGAGCGCCGCTCAACAGATGTCGCTAGTCTAAAATTTGATGCTGATATCTCGATCTCCGTATATTTAATGTACTTTGTGCTCTGGACTACTAACTGTTGTCGGCTCCTAAAGAAAGCACGACGACGAGTGATCTGTGGCAAATTCTACCAGATCGTAAGTCCACCTAGATAGTTATATCCTCACCTTGGATCAAAATCATCCAGCACGGATTCAGAGGTGTTTACAGGTGTGGATGTGGGCGCACAGGTCTTGAACAGGTCATCGAGCAGCTCCTGCGACTGCTGGTTCTGGTTAGCGGGAGCCGCAGGGGGAGACGTGGTAGATGTGGATTTGCCGTATGAAGCTGCAGCACCTGTAACACGTATAATAACAATGAGTTATTAGGCAATCTTACTGACGACCCTGCTTCATGAACCCGACGCGACAGCAACCTTCAAACTGCCTCGTGGTCTGTGGCCTTAGAATGTGAATCACAAAATGATATCGACATCGTATCGTTTCACTTATGATGTGATTGATCAACTGTGTTAAAAACAGCACATTCACGTTCGATATAAAAAACATAATGTATGACTCAAACCACATTTATGGACTATGTATATGAAAATGGAAAATTCAAACTTGAAATGTAATTTTCTCCAAATCAATTGTATGCACTTGGTACATTTTGGTATAACTATGAAAAATTAGCGACCTCAGTACATGGTGCCATTTAGATTATCTTCAGGATGCCGACAACAAACTTTGTGCCGTTGATATTAGACAACCGGGACCCAGTTCTGAAACACGGAAGTGGTCCTGTTTAAATAAAAAAAGGTGTCATAATAGTCACCCATCTAATTGCCGGCAAGGCAAAAGTAGCTTAACCTTGCATATGTTTCGGTTATTGTTGATAATATTTAATTTGAAATGGTTAAACCACTAACTAAGATTTGTCAATCTCGATGTTCAAAATATTTGTTTATAAAAATTATTATTATTATTATATTAAATGTATAAAATTACATTCAAGACTGTTTTCTCATCATGTCAGAGAATAAGATTTGTCGTGCTGGATAGAAGAAAATCGTTATTTTTATAAAATTGGAAAAGAAAGAGATTTTTTGCAAGCAGTATTGAACCTGCATCCTTCTCTATTTGGGGGAGTGCTCTTGACCGCTTAGCTATCACAGCTACTGACTTTTTATGATTGTTCTGCGTCGCTGCAATCTGCAGATCTTGCTGCAATAAACAGTTCATCTGTCCAGCCACAGGTAATGTTTGAGGATGTATCTGCTAGGCGAGATCCACTGATCTCTGCCCCATTACGATGTTTAGAAAATGGTTGTTATTTTATAATCGGCAGTGTGAGGATGTTTTGTCTCTTTATCCGAGAGAAGACTACATTATTCTCTGCTAGCAAGTTGGCAACCAATATATTAGGATGTTGTGTTAGCCGTTTTCCTCCATGACTGTGGGGATACCCAGGTCAAGATAAATGAAACAGTTGCTGATATACCATGGGATATTCAACATGGATCTCAGTGTTTAGCTTTGGAACCTTTCCAGGATGTCTATTGTAGATTTGCAGGCAGTTCCCCATAATTCGATGCCATAAGTCCATATTGGTTTGATTACGGTTTTATATATGCTAAGTTTGCATGCTAGCAGCTCTTCTAGTTTTTTTTATTTTTATTGCTAACGGTGGCAGACGAGCAAACGGCCCACCTGATGGTAAGTGGTATCCGCCGCTCATGGACTTTGGCTCAAGGGCACAGCCAAGCCGCCGCCTACCGTGAGTAAAGTGCTCTTCTCAAACCTCGTTTAAAGAGGCACAAATCGTAACGCTGGGGAAACACCGAAGTAGGATGTTCATTCCACAGCTTACACGTACGTAGTAGAAAAGAACGCTGAAAACGAACCGTCTTGGACGAGATCGTCTCCAGGTAGTATGGATGAACTCTAGTACGGCGTCTCGTGGTACGGTTGTAAAATGGCGATGTTGCCTCAGAGCACTCCCCGTTGAAGAGTCGATAGACACAGAGCCCCAGTCTCTCCGCCGCCCTAACGGCTCCAGCTCATCCGTGAGATTGGGATCATCGACAATCCGAACAGCACGCCTTTGCAGGGAGTCAAGTGGGTCGAGCTGGTATTTTAGTGCGCCTTGCCCAGAGATGTGAGCAGTACTCCACGTGAGGGCAGACTTGTGCTTTATACAGCACAAGTCGCTGCCTCGGGGTGAAGTACCGCTTGGCTCTGTTCAGGACGCCCAGTTTCTTGCTCGCCAATTTGGCTTTGTCCTCCAAATGATTCACGAACTGGACTTTGCTGGATACTTCGATGCCGAGGATCCCAATACTCTCGGAGACCGGGAGAGTTACCCCTTGGAACTAGGGCGTCACGACAAATGCGTCCTTCTTTGCAGTGAACGCGCATACCTGTGTCTTCGTAGGGTTGAATTGAACTTTGGGGGTGTGCGAGGAACAGGGTGTAATGTTCCTCATCCCCCATTGAAAAGGGAGGATCCTCCGACCAGACGGGTGTTGTGTCTGGTGGGCAACATGGCATACATGACTCGCTGCTTGAAAGCGTGAGAAAGTGATGATGACGTCACAATGACGTAGCTCGCGAAGGCTGCGCTGACATTCTTGCTCGGGGTCACCACTTTGGGGGGTGAGAGGAACAGGGTGTAGGGTTCTTGAAAAGGGAGGTTCCTCCGACCATACGGGTGTTGTGTCTGGTGGGCTAACTCTGCCTTTTCTTCGTTGGTTCTGGCCCAACTTTTGTCACTTTTCTTAGGGGTGGAATTTGACTGATTGGTTTTCATGTAATTTTTGTGGCTTTCCAAACGCTGTCGGTTGAATTTGAATTTGGTTCAATTGTTTCAAGAAAGTGTTGAAGTGACTCTTCTTCCAGCTTTTTCAACAGTGCTGTGAGTCGTCTTGACGAGTTATTGAACCTCCTTTTATCGTCGGGATGGCTTGTCATTTGCCATTTTTTACATAGATCTATTGCTCCCTTTATTTTATTTTGTATGTCTTAAGGGTAAGATTTATTTAGGTGTAGTTTTGTGGGTGGCTATCAAAGCCAGGCTTCAGTAACAATTTTGTGGTTCAGATTTTCTACTGCCTTTTCTATTTCGTCCGACGATTTGAGTGAAATAGTTAAGTCCAGAGAGTTGTTTAGCCTTTCTCGGAATACTTCCCAAATTCTGAATTTGTTAGTAAGATGGGTTTAGTTTCTTTTTCTATCGGGATTGTGCTTACAGTTAGAATAATCGGCGAGTGGTCTGACGAAAGTTCTGAGATAGACTCTACACTAAGATATGGTTCAGCTATGCCTTTTGTAACGAAAAGTCCAAGAGATCAGGTGTTCTGTTAGATGACTCCTAATATCCAAGTAATGTTACTTCGGCCACCTCTCGGATGTATTTGTATAATATTTTTTCCTATGCTTAATTATTACAATTGGATTTCCAATATTAAATAATTATCTACAAAGAGTACTCACCCAGGTCAATTTTTTTGACGGGAGTATTGGGCTTCTGCTTGGCGGGGCTCTTCAGGTTAATGCTGAAGGGTTTGGGAGCGGCGCCCCCTCCTCGCTCGGCTGCCCGTGTCCGCGGTGGAGATTCAGAGATTACTTCCGAGTCACGATACACGTTCTCCCTGGAAACAGTATTGAAGATATAAACTTCTGAACCTATCAAATTTAAAAGCACAAGACGCAGGCGCAAACTGGAGGAAGTTAGTCCTCGCCAAAAAAAAAATAGAAAATGGCCATGTAAATCTGACATTACATGGAATGACTAGCTACTAAAACCTACACAGGCACCTTGGAGTAGCATAGCCTAGGACGATAAAGATGAGATATTTCTTCCTAGGTGAGTTCCCAGGCAGATTCACCCCTAATAAATCTGTCCTACATGGCCAGAAGGCAAGGGTAATCAAGCGCTACTAACTTGTGTGGTCTCCGTTCCCTACTCTGTGAATAGTCTCCATCAGAATCTTCTCTATCATATTCCTCTTCTTCGCGTTCCTTTGGCTCTTCTGAAAGCACAAGTTGAGGTTTTTAGTGCCATCTTATTTCTCTATGATGACTGCAGACATGGCGAGTGGTTTAGAAACCGGCCTCCCACGCGAGTGTTGTGAGTTTGATTCCCACACAGGACAACACTGTGTAATCCGCAAATGGTAGTTCTGAGTCTGGGTATACTTTGTGTCTGTGAAATTGTATGTTTGTAAAGTCCCCTGCGATACAAGTATTATTCCTCAGTGCAGGGTGTTGTCTTTTTGAAAAAACAAAACAAACTTAGTTAAATAAAAGAAGTAGTTGAGAGGGATCTCTCAAAGATACAATTAGTAAGTGATCAAGAGAGGAGTAGGAAAGCGATTGACGAGAGTAACCGCCAGATACACATATAGATGAACCAAATACGTTAAAGTAGATGGGTCTTAATCACTGAAGTAATGTAACATAGTTCCAGTGGCCCGCCATTACAGGTGGAGGGCCCCGCACTTGCCCCGAACGACGGGGTGTGCGGTTAGGTATATTTTCCCGCCTCAGGAAAAAGAAAAAGGACAGATGGGTCTTCCAAAGGGCCCATGACATGACGCCCCTACATATTGCCTCTGTGTGGTGGTGACACAGAATCGCTTATTGCAGCGCTCTCTTGAGAGACTATGTTAGGCTGATGGATAGTCGAAAATAAACATTTGCAAATTGAGTTCCAACTGATACGGAATGGGTGCAATATGGATGATATACAATTTAACCAATCCCCATCATATTTGTTACGCACAGATATTTGTTATGCACAGATATTTGATATGCACAGATATTTGTTACGCACAGATATTTGTAATGACTGATATTTGTTATGCACAGATATTTGATATGCACAGGTATTTGATATGCACAGATATTTGGGTGTTTGATATGCACAGATATTTGACTGCGACAAATATATGTGAACCATGCGCAATAAAGGGACAGAAAAAGGTTTAAAAAACCCAACAAATGGCTAGTATAACATAAAAATCCCACTAACCCCAGTTACCACCACGGTCGGTGAACTCGCCCCATCCACCGGTACTGCCTCTCACACCCATCACCACAGCTTCTGAAGACATTCCTGCAGCCATACATTTAAAACGTACAGACAAATAGTTAATATTAAACAAAAGTACATTAATTTACATAAACTGGAGATCTGTAAACAGCATTGTGTCTGATCTGCAGATCCTACCATCGCAGGTAGTTTGTTCACAATCCATTTCTATTCCACTATTAGGGCATAGGTATCTATATAGAGGAATCATTTCACAAAAATCAATCAATCCTCACTAGTTCAATATGAGTTAGGAATAAGGATGTGAAGTACAAATTCATTACGAGTAATACCTATATTAACTTAGTGGTTAAATCGTTTTGAATGTATTTCTAAAACACATATGGCGGAGTGGTTTAGATACCGGCCACCCGAGGGTTCGATTTTTTTTCTTTGTGTGACCCACAAGTGATTGTTGAGTCTGGGTGTACTTTGTGTCCGTGAAATTGTAAGTTTGTAAAGTCCCCAACCATACAAGAATTATTCCTTAGAGCAGGGTGTTGCCTTATTAAAAAAAATAAGGCTTAAACTCTATTAGAAAGATCTAAAGATAGCGCTTTCTGTTTTTACATTGTTTAATCAAAATGTTTGTTTATAAACTGTGTTTTTCATGGCATTTCTCCTAAACTGAGGGTTTAACAACTAGTATAAAATCAGAGGCACGAGATACCGATATATTTGTCCTTATTCTTCTTCGCCTTTTTCCTCTCTTCGCGGAGTTTCTCGTCATCCTGTATGAAGTCTATGAGCTCACGAACTTTGTGTCGCACATTTATACCCTTGAAAGAAAATTTAATAATAGATATAAATGTTAGTTTCTGCAATAAAAGGTAGCGTTCATCCTTTTCTGGGCGCCGTACTATACGTTTTCAACATTTCACGATGATAGGTTGGCTAGTTGTGACGTGAAAAAGTAACAAACAAACAAGCACTTTCACATTTATAATTAAGAATGGGCGTTTAAACGAAAAGCGTCTAAAAAAGCGTGCTTTTCAAAAAGTCTCTATAGACGCTTATAAGTGTGTGAAAAATAACCTTATAATAATAGAGAAAAGGCTCAATTTAAAAACGACGAAGTATAATAAATAAACGGCTAAATCACGTTTGAAATGTTTATGTAGTATTATTTTATTACTACTTGTATTTTAATTTCAAGACAGTCCTATGCCTCATAATTGATGAAGGTGAGTACATTGATTTTTATAATCGTATATAGATATACACAACATTATACGCTTTTGCGGCGTATAATGTTGTGTATATTATTGACGGGCCTCGTAGCGCAGTCGGTAGTGTAACCGACTTCCGTGCACGAGGTCGTGGGTTCGATTCCCACCCAGGACAATTATTTGTGTGATGAACACAGATATTTGTACTGCGTTTGGGTGATTTCTATCTATTATATGTATGTATTTACAAAAAAAAAGTAGTATATGTATTATATCCGTAATCTGGTACCCATAGCACAAGCGCTAAGCTTAGTTTGGGACCAGAGGCGTTGTGTGAAAATGTCCAGAAATATTTATTATTATTATATTTATTTTTCAACAAATATAACGAAAGTCGAAGTAACATTTTCTTCAAAACTAGAAGCTTTTATGAAAAAAAGCGTTTTAAGTTAAAAGCTCTTTTAAAAGCGCGCTTACAAAAATAAGCATAACGTTTAAACACGTTGTAAATTTTAAGCCGTTTATACCATCTCTATTTATAATAATAATAGCTGGTGCCGGCTAATTTGTATCCCTCGCGCGAGTGATGGTCCTGGTGTTGCTAGCGTCAATAGGCTACCTACAGTAACCACTTACCATCACGTGGGCCGTACGACTGCTTGCCATCCTCGTAGTATCAAAAAAATCGTGGAGACTAACGTTCAAGCAATTGTAACAGTTCTCACCTGATCTTTTCCGACGTCATCAACATAGGTGTAGTTCTCTAGGGAGCGCAGATCGTAGATGTGTTCTCTGGCTGAGGTCACCACTCGTTCAGAACCGTTTCTTACCAGGTAACTTAACAGTAGGAGACACTGCGGACAATATACAATCAATATATATAATTTCCTTTTCCATCTATCACGCTGGCCCTGTACGGGTTTATGCCTTAACGAGTCATCGTCGATTTCTTCACGGGGCAGTAATATTTGTAAACTAATACATATAGCGTCGAAAGCTCAAAGGTGTGTGCTTCCGACATCACCTAGCGTTCGAACTCTTTACCTTTGCATAAGCAGTTACTGAAACGTGATATAAGACTAGGAATGGGCAGTTGGTTTATTTAAGCGCGCTAATCTTTGCAACTAGCAGTAATAGTCAAATAAGCGCAATCTCACGTTACGAAATTTAAACTTGCCTGCGATATATAAAACTAGCCTTTGTCCGCGGCTCTATCGCATCCAGCTAGTTTTTTATAATCTCAGGTTCGCGGATAATACGGTAGATTTAAATCTTAAGATTTTATCAATATCCGAAAAATATTGTTTTGTAATACATTTTTTTTCTCAAATAGATATATATAATAAATGTACAGGCACAGCTCTGTAACAAGAATCAAAATATATTCGAAATAAATTCCAATTCGGGTCTTAAAATACACCTAAAAAAGTGAAGATTGGGAGTCACCAGTAGAAGTCTGCGATAGCTTAGCAGCCCAAAGTATTCACCCGGATTGGGAGTGACTTTAGGTTCGTATTCTGCTCGCAGTTCTCTTAGTTTTGTGTGCAGAAATACCTATTGTTTTCTTTGCAATTAATATGTTCTTACTATTTATCAAAGCTCTCATAAGTATCTCTGGCTATGTCTTGTGTATTGCAAAGTCAAGAAACGGTTACCACTTACCACCAGAATAAGTAGAAATAGTCTTTACCTTATAAGTCCGTCGCCAATGAGCCCGGTTGTCATGCAGCATTCTCCTCCACAACATGGACATGACTTCGGGGAAGTGTTCGTACGTGAAGGTGGCTAAGGCCAGATCCTGCATCTGCTGGCCAGTGGGGCCCCAGGCCTCATCCGAAGTGGCCTCGCGGACCTTGCCCTCTACTTCTGTGTAATTCATCACCACGTTTGTGCTGGAAAGTGAGAACTGTGGATAATACAACCTTCAAAATTAATCTAAAAACAGGAGTTTAATGCCTATGCCTCCGAGTCAAGCAAGCACATTACTTGCTCGGAAAGTACCTTCGTTCTTAATTGAAAGAATTTGATGCAGAAATTACGTCATTACTGTCACACGAATATTCGGAAGGAAAAAGTGTATGAAAATCCATTGGATACTAATGCGTCGAGCGGGAGGAAAAACACGTTAATTAGCCGGTCGCATAATGCCTAATCTATATACTACATATATAAATGAATCTCTTTTTCCCTTGGTCATCGCATCACGCGTGAACGGATGGAACAAATTTCGCTAATTCTTTTAATGTGAAACATCTAATGCGGAGGAGGGTAAAATCGGCTGTAAGTGTGGCGACGCTTTTATTTTACTTATCCCGTTCAAATCTTGCAATGACACACTTCCCGGTGTTCGATTGAGCTGAATTTTTACAAGCATAAGTATATCACGTGACAATGTAATATTATGATAATATGGAGCTGATCTGATTATGGAGCTGGAAGGTGGACATAGGAACTCTATAATGAAACAGCGCAACCCTATCGAGTTTGGATTCGTTTGATTGGTCTTGATGAGTACTTTGTATTTAGATAGTATCAAGGGTCTGATGATGGAGCTAGAAGATGGCCATAGGAACTCCAATACAAAACGACACACAACCCCATCGAGTTTGGGCTCGTATGATTCGTCTTGACGAGTACTTTGTTTCTAGATGGTATCCAGGGTCTGATGATGGAGCTGGAAGGTGGCCATAGTAACTCTGTAATGAAACGACGTAACCCCCTCGAGTTTATACTCGTTTGATTCGTCTTGTCGAGTACTTTGTCTCTAGATATGTAGTATTCAGGGTCTGATGATGTAGCTGGAAGATCGCCATGGGTACTCGGTAATTAAACGTCGCAACCCATTGATTTAGGGCTAGTTTGAGTTATCTTGAATAGTACCATAGTCCTAGATGATATTCACGGTCTGATGATGAATCCGGATGGCCATGGGCACTATGCTATAAAACGCTGCAATCGTCGGTATAATGTATGAAAATACTTCCGACAGATGGTGCAGACCCAAAGACATTAAGTATGAATGTGTTATCGAAATTAGCAGTCAGGAGCAAGGGTCACGATGGCTGAATTGGCAAAGCATCTGGACGGTATCCAGGAGATGCAGGTTCGAATCCTGCTCGTGGCTGTTATTTTCGATTTCACATTTTTCACTTTGTGTTTAACGCTGCAATCCCATCAACTTTGGAATTGTTTGATTCGTTTTGACAAGTACTTCGGTCCTAGATGATATCCAGGCCCTGATGATGATGATTTATGTCCATTTCCGTTATTTTACACATGTTTTATACTAGCACACTGAAAAAGTTATGATCATTTTATTTCTCCTCATTATTTCTACAAAATAATTTCGATGTTTTCACATCTAATAGACGTCCCGTGACGTCTATTTTTTTTGTTGTGTTTATTATTGTCAGGAGAAGAAGGGTCTTATTAAAGAATATGGCGCATATGATTGGAAAATTTCATAAAACTTAACGACTATTATATTTAAATTAGGACGTTTGACAGTTCACAAGTAATTAAACATTCATATCTAAGACCCCCACCGTGCGCCTCCACCCGCCCTTGCTACGGCGGATCACGGGTACCGCGTCGTTTCGACCGCGATCCGCAGGCGGCAGCCCCTTCGTGCACCCTCTCTTGAGCGACGCCTCGCGCACTTGGGCGTCGCACGATCACGGTAGGCTTCCGCGGACGGCAGGGTACTCCCCGACCCCACCGTCCGCAGCCTCGGCTAGGGCGGCATCAGGCGCAGGTATTCATAGCTAAGACCAGGACAACGTCCGTCGGGTCAGCTAGTTTAAGTATATAGTATTAAGTTAGAGCGAAATAGCTTTTATGATACAGACAGAATGATAATGGCTTATGTTTTTTTTTATTGCATATAGTGGCAGACGAGCCACGGCCCATCTGATGGTAAATGGTAACCATCGCTCATGGACTCAAATATACTGAGGGTATTGTCAAGCGGCTGCTCACCATTTCATTTCACAGATATGAAATGAAAGAATAAACGGCTATCTCCTGCTACAGCCAAAACGCAACGATGTGCTTCATGGCCGGTCACACGGGAGATGATGGTACCAACGGGCCCGATACCAAGTGAGTACTCCCACTTGGTACCTCCCCTACCACCAGTCATGCAATGGATGATAATTGCTTACTTCCCTTATTCGCCTCATACGACATCCGTGGGAAAGAATGGGGTGGTGACACTTGTATTCTTATTCCGTCACCATACGGACAAACAACAAAAAGGTTTTATATGTTATAGAAAATACAAATTTGCAGAAAATACAGGGTTGCAAGTCTGATTGCACATGATCGCCACTTGCATTTTCAACATGTTCTGCATTATTAAATACATGCTTTGGAAAATCCAAAACTGCACGCCTCATAATCTTCATTTTTCACAATAAAATTGATTATTTGATAAGTAATATTGATTATTTGATAAGTAATTCATAATGTATTGGTATTTTTGGTATTGGCTAAGTAGTTTTCAATAAATCACATAGATAGCGCTAATTTCAAAAAGTACCTTTTCATGTCTTATACGCCATCTAGTGGTAATTTTAAGAAGTTTTTTTTTTACATTGGTCTATAGAAATAGTTCTCACGAAATAAGGATAGCACAGATTTTAGTGTCGCGTCGAGCGTAAATATTCACCATTTTTTTGTTTATTTAATAACAATTAAACCACATCGAAACAGACCGTGAAAAGTGAAAGGGCTCTATTCGTAATCATAATAATTCGTAAACGAAAAAAAAGACTCCATTAGTAAAGTATTTTGGTCGTTATCGGGTTAACATGCACTACCTACAACAAACGGACGTCCAAGACAGAACTTTTTCAGTTTTTTAACTAGTTTAAAAACATAGCATCACGCCGGTATTCCCCGAAGGGGTAGGCAGAGGTGTATTACACACCCACGACTCGCCAGCTATGTTTAAGTCCCACGTAATAGGGGGCGAGCCTATTGACGTCTACCGGGCACATTTCCAAACTCCGGGCTGCTAATGAGAATTTTTCTTTTTAGCAAAAAGCTCAATAACATTGTCCGACCCGGAAATCGAACCCGAGAACTGATGATTAGAAGTCGCATACACTACCGCTACACCACCGAGTTTAACTAGTTTAAATAACAAAAATGGCATCAAAAATATCATGAGTGTTAAAAATAGTGTTTGTTCTTTATATGTGTGTGTAGATATTATTTTACAAGTGCAATATATGATAAACAGAGACATTTTAAGTTTGAAAATCAGTTTAACTCCATGAAACGAGAATAGTACACACCTCAACGCTTCGCTTATGAGGCGTGCAAGAGTGGGTGAAGATCACAAACGAGCCAATTTCTTTATGCGTTTTATATTTGTAAAATAACTACTCTTTGCCAAATGTGTTAAATTTTCCTCGCAGAAGGACGAGTAGTATAGTGCCGCTGGCTGAAATAATGCAACATGGTACCAGTGGCCCGCCAAAACAGGCGGAGCGACGTCGCACGGCGGTTTTGTTTAGTGGGTGAGGGCTCCACGGTACCCTGTTCGTTGCCCCGAACAACGGGGTGTGCGGTTAGGTACACATTTCCGCCTTAACAAAAAGAAAATACTTTGGAAAATCCAAAACTGCCGCCTCATAATCTTCATTTTTCACAATAAAATTGATTATTTGATAAGTAACTAATAATGTATTGGTTTTACTAAGTAGTTTTCAATAAATCACATAGATAGCGCTAATTTCAGAAAGTACTAATATGGGTTTCATGTCTTATACGCCATCTAGCGCTAATTTTAAGAAGTATTTCTATATTGGTCTACCTCTGTCATTTTGCAAGGCGCCATCTGGCAATTAGTAAGAACAACAATCCATGAGTTTACATATCCATCCATCTGCCTTTCGACGTCCACTGCTGGACATAGGCCTCCCCAAATTGGGGGTATACTGCCGTAATCGCCACGCTTGGCAGGCGGGTTGGCGATCGCAGTAGATGTTGTTAATACTCGAGGGAGTGCTGCTGCCCACTCCCTTGGTATTCCCTCAGTCGGCTCTTACGACTCCCATGGGTGGAGAGGGGTGGGACAATTCTAAAGCCGGCCCCACACGGCCCACATATGCGATGAGTTTACATATATACCTGCATAAGTGCATATAATATACATAAACATGTAAAATTGAATAATTTATTAAACTGTAAACAAAAACAATTTAAGAAAACAAAAAGACCGCTAGATTCATTACAAAAAAAGCAATATTGTGGTTCTATATATACAACAGCAACTGAATACATCTAAAATTGCCACTTGCGACATCTAGGGCTGCATTTGTCAATATCTCTTTTACTTTAAAACAGCGACATCTATCAATAGAAAATTGCAATTTTGGACAATATTATACGACTTATTTAAAAATCAATGAGTTCAACAAGAAATCTCTAAACCATTTATCTTCCTAATTTGGTGGCCTTATAATTTTATACTTTGTTCACTTCACTTAGAAGTGAAAACACAGTGACGCCAAGGCCACGCAAAAAAAATTGTGGAATGTAATAGTACATTGTTACCCTAGGGATGAAAGCAACTTATTTAGCCTCGAGACAGGGTTTGGCGCCCGAGCGTAGCGAGGGCTCCAATAGTTCGAGGGACTAAATAAGTCTTTATCCCGAGGTAAACACTTTGCTTTTCATTACGAATACGAGGAAACTAAAAATAAAAATCATGAATTAGCTAAAGAAAAATGGGAGGCTCTAAAAAATTTAATTTGGTATCACCGTTTTCCCGCCGATATTGTGTTTTTTTCTGTGGCCTGTCAGCTATTCAGCCATTATTTTTAATTATAATCATTGAAAAAATATAAATCTTCGTTATTTTAAAGATATTATAGTTGCAACTATATTAAAATAAAGTCATATAAAAAAACAAATTCTTTAATAAATACTTAACTTTATGTTATTTCAATTTTACATCACGCTGTAATTGACTGGCTCTACAGAAAATAGAACAGTTTTTTTTTATAATTACTCAGCTGTCAGTTGAAAGTAATTCTCCCTAGGGCTGAAAAGTATTACATTCAACCCGCTCCTCGGGCAACTTCAGGCCTACTTTCAGAGTATGAGTAATGAAAAATATGTTTTTTTCGTGTTTTATAACGTTGGTGTGTTATTATTTACGTGTGTTTAGTGTTTTTAATTATTGTTATGGATAAAATAGTTATTATACTTGACAAATATCATCAGTTCGTCAAGCAAAGGTAAAAACTTTCTTTTAACACAAAACAATGTACCGGCCGGGCGAACGGCGTTGTTCTGTTGAAGATAGTAAAACCACCGGAGGCTATGCGTACGTAAAAAAAGGTAGGTAGTTCTCATGAAAGGCGCTGGCTTTAGTGTCGCGTCGAGCGTAAATGCCGTAAATATTCAGTATTTTTTTTTTTTATTTAATAACAATTAAACCACATCGAATCAGAACGTGAAAAGTAATAGGGCTCTATTCCTAGTCATAATAATTTGTAAACGAAAAAAAAAAGACTCGATTAATTAAGTATTTTGGTCGTTATCGTGTTCATTACCTACAACTCACGGACGTCAAACCCAGATTTTTTTCCAACAGTTTTTCAACTAGTTTAAATAACAAAAATGGCATCAAAAATATCATAAGTGTTAAAACTAGTGTTTGTTCTTTATGTGTGTGTAGATATTATATTACAAGTGCAATATATGATAAATAGAGACATTTTAAGTTTGAAAAATCAGCTGTGCCGTGTTAACCGGGAGTAGAACACGCCTCAACGCTTGGCTTATGAGGCGTGCAATAAAGAGTAGTAGATATAAAGTCCCTAGACGCCTTAAACAGGGCTCTTATATGGAAACGTATACCGCACCGCACGGTGTTGACCGTAACCGTAAACGTGGGAATTAAGAAGCGGAAGTGCGATCGCCGATATACTCGTACACTTAAGAAAAAAAAAAATAATTAGTTCATTTTTCCAGGATAAAAAGTAGCCTATGTCGTTTTCTGGGCTCCTGAATATATGTATGCAAAATTTCATGACGATTAGTTCAGTAGTTACAGCGCGAAATCATGTCAAATAAACAATCAAGCAAAAACGATTACACATTTGAATGAAAATTAGCACACAAATAATTTACCACAGACCCCCTTTTTTGTCAAGGAGAGAAAAATGTACCTATCCGCACACCTCGTCGTTCGGGGCAACGAACACGGTAGCGTGGGGCCCTCGCCCACTAAATAAACCCGCCGTATGCCGTCTCTCCGCTTGTATTGGCGTGCTACTGGAACTATGTACTACATTCTGATCTATATTTTAGCACTTGACATGCTCAGCTACTCATCAAGTACAAATTATAATTTGTGAATAAGGAAAAAGAGTATCTTTGTACGAGCGGGAATCGAGGGGTTCGAGTAATGTCTTCAGATCACATACTCCCTAGCCATGTTGCATAAGCGTTGTAGAATAGAAATAGAATAGAATAATCAATGTATGGGATTGACAGTTGGTTACGCTTACGTTGTTGTAACCTTATGTCAATCTCATACATTGATTATTCTATTCTACTAGCGTTTATGCCACTTGATTAGGGGGGCAGACAATTTACTTTTTACTTACTTATCATCACGCCATTTCCCTTGCGGGTAGGCAGAGAGAACAGAAACCATCAAAGCACCAAAGTAACCATCCATTTTTTTTACTTTTTATCCTGTAAAAAATGGATGATTCCGGTAGGATAGCAATTTTTACATAGGGATAATAATTTTTGTGACGCAGAGTGGAAGTACATTTTATATTCTAAGTCCACGCGGACCCGGAAACTAGTAACCAATAAAGAATTGACAGATGGCAAAGTGTTGTGGGTTCCATTCCCACACAGGACAACTATTTGTGTATTTTTTTTTTTTATTTTTTTTTTTTAGGGTTTGCGTCATTATTAGGTAAAATCTTAATTGTAAAATTAAGTTTACCTGGTCGGTATAATGTATGAAAATACTTCCGACAGATGGCGCAGGCGTCACCCAAAGACGTTAAGTATGATGTGTTATCGAAATTAGCAGTCAGGAGCAATTGTCAGGATGGCTGAATTGGTAAAGCATCTGGACGGTATCCAGAAGATGCAGGTTCAAATCCTGCTCCTGACTGTTATTTTCGATTTCACATTTTTCACTTTGTATTTAACTCTTTGTGTGATCCACAAATGATTGTTTTGAGTCCCCCGCTATTCAAGGATTAGTCCTTAGTGCAGGAAAAAAGGTGCGAGGTCGTAGACGTACAAATAGGTGGCAGTTATTAAGGAATGTTTGGTCTGTAACGTGTATGTCGTTATATCTCAAACCTGTGCGCACAGACGCATTCCGACCAGATATGACCTTGTAATAACCTTTCACTCATGTTAACATATTGCAAAATATATGTTCATATTTGTTGATGTGCACTTTCTGGTTATTTTTAACCGCTTCTACACGCGTCTAAAAGCAAGTATTCCATAAAACACATCGATACCAAATTTAAAATGTATTCGTCCTAGTTATTTTTTTCAATAATATGATTTGTCCGTGTGGTGACGGACTAAGAATACAAGTGTCACCACCCTATTACTTTCCACGGGTGTCGTACGAGGCGACTAGGGCAAGTAAGCAATTATAACCCATTGCATTACTGGTGGTAGGGCTGGGTACCAAGTGACAGTGCTTATTTGCTATCGGGGCCGAACGGGTTGGTACCATCTCCCGTGTCTCGCCATGAAGCACATCAGTATGTTGTTGTTATAGCAGGAGATAGCCGTTTATTCTTTCATGTCATATCTGTGAAATGAAATGGTCAGCAGCAGCTAGACGTACTGTCTAGCAGGTATAGTTGAGTTCATGAGCGAAGGTTACCATCAGGTGGGCCGTGGCTCGTCTGCCACCATACGCAATAAAAAAATGATAGACCATAAGGTGGATAGATTCCATAAAAGTGGTTTTATTTCTTAACTAGCTTTTATTCACGGGTTCGGCCCTTAATATATCGAAATCCTAGGACTGCCAGACCATACTTATTTTCTAAGAAAACGATATATGTATATATGTACATTATTTTTGTGATTTATTAAAATATTTTTGTATATACGAGGGATCAAAAAGTAGTGAGAATGAGATAGAATATAATGACTATTGATAACTTAATAATTTATTTTTCTACATAGTCTCCGAGTCTGTATCTCGGTGTGTAGGGACACCGAGTCCAGCGCTTTTCCAAGGCTTCAATCCCTTTCAAAAAAAAAGTTTTGTCTTGGTCCTGCAAAAAGCTCTCCACGGCATCCATCACCTCGTTATCGTCTTCGTACCTGTTTCCCCTCAAGTATTCTTTCAATTTGGGGAACAGATAAAAATCGCTAGGCGCCAAATTTGGTGAATAAAGGGGGTGGTCAACCAATTCGAAGCCAGCTTGCTGAATGGCAGCCATCACAACTGCCGACCTGTGCGCGGGTGCGTTGTCGTGATAAAACAGCACGCCCCTTCGAAGTTTCCCTCTCCTTTTCTCTTTGATGGCATTCCTCAACTTGGGAACTAAAGCTGCATAATATTGGCCTGTAATAGTGGTTCCACGCTCTAGGTAATCAATCAACAATATCGCTTCTGAGTCCCAAAATATTGAGGCCATAACCTTGCCAGCCGATGCCACGGCACGAAACTTCTTCGGCGTCGGTGATGATGACCGTTTCCATTGCAAAGATTGCTGTTTTGTATCGGGATCAAAATGATGGACCCATGTTTCGTCCATTGTTGCGAAACGAGACAAAAAGTTTTCAGAATCTTCTTGAAACTTGTCCAACAATAGACGATAATAGTCGATTTTGTTTCTGACTGTCAGTTAACATTCTCGGCACCCATCTTGCGAAGACTTTTTTCATATTCAAAGATTGTTTCAATATGGATTGAATACTTCCATATGAAATGCCCGTTTCTTGAATTAAGTATCGGATGGTAACTCTTCGATCGCTCAATACAATTTTCTCGACTTTCGCAACATTTTCTTGGGCGTCGATGGACGGCCGCAACGATGTTCGTCTTCCGTGCTCGTTCTCCCTACTCGAAATTGAGAAGCCCACCTTGCAACAGTGGAATACGGCGGAGCAGACTCCTAATGTTGCCTACAAATCGCAATGAATCTCTTGCGTCGTTAACTTTTTTAAACAGAGGTATTTAATAACGGCTCGCACTTCGTTTTTCTCCATTTTCGACAACACGTTCCGACACGAAGCATACAAATGACTACATTCAGAAAAAAACAAAAGAGAATCGAAGATTTTTTTCTTTATTTATATTATAAATATGTATCTGAGCTATGCCTGCCAGTATTTTTTTTTGTTTCTTACCAAGGAGTATGTCGTTCTCACTACTTTTTGATCCCTCCTCGTATTTATATTATATATTTGCCGTGTGGGGCCGGCTCCAAGAATAGCTCCACCCCGTCTCTTCCTACGGGAGTCGTATAAGCCGACTAAGGGATTACCGGGGGACCGGGCAGCAGCGTTCCCCTGTGTACTTAAAACATCCTTTGATATCGCCAACCCGCCTGCCAAGCGTGGCGATTATGGTAAAACCCCGCATTTGGGGAGGCCTATGTCCAGCAGTGGACGATGAAAGGCTGATGGATGGATGGATGGATATATTTATAATGTGAAGATTTATTTACATTAGTAGATATGTTATATAATTATTTGTGTATTGTTTTTACACTCACAACGCTACTGTAGCAGCATCGTGCTTCTAATTCCATTCAAAGGCTGTCTAGCAGAAACTAAATAATAAAACTAAAAGAATTTGACTCTTTCTCATGAATCACTACGTCCATTGGTGATATCTATAAAATTTTTCAAGATAATTTCTGAGAAAGAACGACTACGTATTATTCAAAGGATTCATTGAGAGATTCCCGCGAAGGTGCGACGCAACCACCGGTCTACCCAAACGTACCACCAGTTATGCAATACGTGATATAATTGCTTGCTTCTCTTAGTCGCGTCGTAAGCCACCGCGTCGTCGGGCAAGAATAGGGTAGTGGCACTTGTATTCTTAGTCCACCACCCCACGCTCTATGCCTGTTGTCATTATCAAACTTTTTAACTGTAAATTATACAACTGATAAAATATAAAGACAACGTTATCTCGATAGACAAAAACATTATACCTGTCAAATTAATTATCAATTAACCCATTAAGATAATTAGGTTTAAACAACTTGTTTAAGTTTAGCTGTCTATTATCATTAGCAAAATTGCGTTTGTTTGTTTCGCTTTTACGACGTAAATAAGTACTTAACCAAACGTCGGGTCTCGTACAAAATTCTTGAAAAATGTGTCTCTAGTCAATAGACATTATATATCAATCGAATTTGAAATCTTGTATCATTATAATAGTGTTGTTTTCTATGCAATAATTTATTAGCTTATGTAACTTCTACCAATAGGCTGCACACCACGATCACCATAATAGTAGTTTTTACTCGTTTTCACAATACAATACGGCAAAGAAAAACCTACCTACTACACTGCCTACCCCTTCGGGGAATACAGGCCTGATGCTGTTTTTTTTTTATTACGGCGTATTGAATGTATAGACGAGACTGGCGCGCGATAATTTCTCTTTTGGCGTTTTCTTTTGGTTCGGACACTTTTGAGCGCGGACACGGGGTCCATTTGTTGGTAGGTCAATGCATATATGCATAAGTGAATTTGTGTGTTTGTTACTGATTCAATCATCCAGAAAATTTTCATAAATATAGTCTTGAGTGGGCTGCAGACTTTCTGGGTAAAGGACATTTCATCCTGGAAAAATGAATGGTTCCCGTGGGATAGCTGTTTTGTAATATGCCGTAGAGTGATGTATTTATATTAATAATAATTTATTTTATTCTCGCTATAACGATTAAATACTATAACACTTAATCCTAAGACATTGCACAAAGCGTTATGGATTGCTGGTGCCCGTTGTAGGAAAAAATACCTGTAATACTAAATATTAATAACATTCTTAAGTCGCGGGCAGAAACTAGTATTAATAAATGAATAAAGTCACATTGTGACTTCACAGATGCTGGAGTGCTTTATCAACTTCAGGTGCTGAGTGTTGTGGGTTGATTCACAAGCAGGACATTTTTTGTTCAAAGCCTGACTGTAGGTACTTTGTGTCCGTTAAATTGTATGTTTGTAAAGTCCCTCGAAAGACAGGAATTATTGCTTAGTGCAGGGGATTGTCTTTTTTTAAATAAAAAAGGATCATTATTATAACAGACAATTACTAGTCTTTGAACAACTGTTATGAGGAAAATGCTAATTGGAAGTAATAACACTAAACAAGGACTATTTATAACATTTCTTCCCTTTAAAGTGCAATTATATGTTAATTATTAAAGGCCGTAAAAATACACCTAACCCGCACATTCCGTTGTTTGGGATAATGACCGTTCATTAGGTAGTGTGGTGCTCACTAAATAAACCCACCGTGTGCCATCTCCCCACCTGAACTGACCACTGGAACTACTAAGCCACCTCCCTGGCCTGTCCTGCACAAATTATGATTTACCTATTATAAGTAGCTCCTTTTCAACAGTCGGGATTTGGAGTGAAATTTTCTCAATATGTTGTAATCCAAATCCAAAAAAAATACTTAAGAACAAATCACCAATCTCATTTCCTACTAAGTATGTAAATCTAATACATCCAAAAAATATATTCATATTTACAGTGCTCATGATTAGCTGTATTCACTAGAGCAACACAGCACAATTACAAGTTTAAATGTTTCGAGTGCTACGGAACCGGTTTATACTGCATTAGGTGTATATAATTATCATGAAATGCTGTGTGGGGCCAGCATCAAGAATAGCTCCACCCCGTCTCTTCCTATGGGAGTCGTAAAAGCCGACTAAGGGATTATCGGGGTACCGGGCAGCAGCGGTTCCCTGTTTACTAAAAACTTCCACTGCGATCGCCAACCCGCCTGCCAAGCGTGGCGATTATGGTAAAAACCCCCAAATGAGTGCACAGAGACAAATATCGGCCCCCAGTCACGGCAGCTCCGCTATTCCGTGGCCTAACGGTAGCGGGCCCGGTAATGGCGGTGCAGGGGGTGCTAAGAATCCCCGGTCGCGATCCGGCTACCATAAACGACTTCTGGCCCTGGTAACACACAACGTCAGGACACTGAGGACTGACGAGAAGATCACCGCGCTGGAAGAGGAATTGAGCAAGATCCGATGGGACATTTTAGGATTGTCAGAAGTGCGAAGACAGGGTGAAGGCACGATAATCCTCCAGTCCGGAAATTTGCTCTTCCACCGGGAGGGCGACCACCAGTCCCAGGGTGGTGTCAGGTTTATCGTTCGCAAGTCTCTCATAGGTAACGTGGAGAGGATTGAGAGTGTGTCGAGTAGGGTAGCGTACCTTATACTCACAATAACCAAACGGTATTCGCTGAAAGTCATACAGGTTTACGCACCTACCTCGACACATTCCGACGACGAAGTGAAGGCCCTCTACGAGGACATCTCGGAAGCTATTCACGCGTCTAAATGTCACTTTACGGTGATAATGGGAGACTTCAACGCAAAACTAGGCATAAGGAGAGACGATGAGCTGAGGGTGGGGCAATATGGATTTGGGCAGAGGAACCACAGGGGCCAGATGCTGTCTGATTTTCTGGAGAAAGAAGGCCTCTTCATGATGAACTCCTTCTTAAGGAAGCAGCCACAGCGGAAATGGACCTGGATTAGCCCTGATGGTTCAGTGAAAAATGAGATTGACTTCATCTTAACGGACAAATGACACATATTCAATGATGTCTCAGTGATCAGCAGGATTAAAACTGGGAGTGATTACCGCTTAGTTAGAGGCATATTGAATCTAAATATGAAAGTCGAGAGGTCACGCTTGATGAAGTCTACGCTCCAACCAACACCTGCTCAATACTAGAACCCCGAAAACTTTCAGCTCGAACTACAAAATCGCTTTCAATGCCTAGACGAGTGCGAATCAGCGAGCGATATGAACAACAGGTTCGTGGAAACTGTCCACGCGGTTGGGTCGACCTTCTATAAGACCAGTCGCGTCAATAGTACTCAAAAACTTTCGGACTAAACTCTTAAGCTCAAGACAAGACGGACAGAAATGACGGGGCAGTATTCGGCTGATTGGTTCAATCAGAGGCGACTAAACAGGCAGATCTCCAAGTCTATGCGACAAGACATTCGCCGATTTAATACCCTGCATATTACAGAGGCGATAGAGCGGAACCAAGTTTCCAAAGTGTTCGCGAGAGATCTGTCTGTTGGGAAATGCCAGCTAACCAAGCTGAAGACCAATGATGGCACTGTTGTTTCATCCAAAGATGAGATATTAAGAGAGGTCCATGAGTTCTATGGACAGTTATACAGATCCCAGAACCCTGTTTTCAGCTTGGTCCATGAGCCCAGATCCAAGTTAACTCGGCATTTTACAGAAGATATCCCGGACGTCAGCCTGTACGAGATCAGAATGCCTCTCAAACAACTAAAGAACGGAAAGTCACCGGGAGAAGACGGAATTACTATAGAGCTTCTGAGGGCAGGCGGAAATCCGGTCCTCAAAGCCCTCCAGAGGCTATTCAATTCCGTCGTTCTCGGGGGCGACGTTCCAGAGTCGTGGACCAGGAGTGTGGTGGTGCTGTTCTTCAAGAAAGGTGACAGAACCCTCTTGAAGAATTATAGACCCATCTCGCTCTTGAGCCATGTCTATAAGTTGTTTTCGAGAGTCATTATAAATCGACTCACGCGCAGGCTCGACGACTTCCAGCCTCCCGAACGAGCCGGTTTCCGAAAAGGCTATAGTACCACAGACCACATACATACGCTGCGCCAGATTATACAGAAGACCGAGGTGTAATCGGCCTGTGTCTAGCGTTTGTAGACTATGAGAAAGCCTTCGATTCGATCGAAACTTAGGCGGTGCTGCAGTCCCTTCAGCGGTGCCAAATTGAATATCGGTACATCGAAGTGTTGAAGTGTTTGTATAGAAACGCCACTATATCTGTCCGAGTTCAGGACAAGAGCACAAAACCTATCCACCTGCAGAAAGGCGTAAGACAGGGAGACGTCATGTCCCCGAAATTCTTCACCACTGCATTGGAAGATGTTTTCAAGCTCTTGGACTGGACTGGATTCGGCATCAACATAAATGGCGAATAAATCACTCACCTTTGATTTGCAGATAGATGATATCGTGGTCATGGCAGAATCGTTGGAGGACCTTGGTACCATGCTCAATGACCTCAACAGTGTCTTCCGACTAGTGGGTCTAAAAATGAACATGGACAAGACGAAAGTCATACTCAATAACCATGTCATTTCAGCACCGGTCCTAGTCGGGAACGCGGATCTCGAAGTTGTCGATCACTATGTATACCTGGGACAAACAGTCCAGTTAGATAGGCACAACTTCGCGAAAGAGGTCAATCGACGAATCCAGCTCGGCTGGGCAGCGTTTGGGAAGCTGAGGAAGATTTTCTTGTCCAATATTCCACAGTGTCTGAAGACGAAGGTCTACGACCAGTGTGTGTTACCGGTGATGACTTACGTAACAGAGGCGTGGTCTCTAAATGTTGGCCTTATATCAAGGCTCAAAGTCGCTCAGCGTGCCATGGAGCGGGCTATGCTTGGGATCTCTCTACGAGATAAGATCCGTAATACGGAAATCCGTAGGAGAACGGGAATAATCGACATAGCCCGCCGGATCAGCATGCTGAAGTGGCAATGGGCAGGCCACATCGCTCGACGAACCGACAACCGTTGGGGAAAAAAGGTTCTCGAGTGGCGACCGCGTATTGGACGGCGCAGTGTAGGACGGCCTCCCACCAGGTGGACCGATGACCTGGTCAAAGTTGCAGGCATTCGTTGGATGCAGGCGGCACAGGACTGTTCGCTGTGGCGTTCCCTTGGGGAGGCCTATGTCCAGCAGTGGACGATAAAAGGCTGATGGATGGAACAGAGCTGTCTGTACATTGAAGATATTTAAGAAAAAATGACCGCCACGCTTGGCAGGAGGGTTGGCGATCGCAGTGAATGTTGTTAATACTCGAGGGAGTGCTGCTGCCCACTCCCCCGATATTCCCCCAATCGGCTTTTACGACTCCCGTGGGTAGAGAGGAGTGGAACAATTCTAAAGCCGGTCCCACACGGCTCTGTTACAGCTTCATAATATAACAGATCATTTTTTACATAGCATCACGCCTGTATTCCCCTTAAGGGGTAGGCAGAGGTGTATTACACACCCACGATTCGCCAGCTATGTTTAAGTCCCACATAATAGGGAGCGAGCCTATTGACGTCTACCGGGCACATTTCCAAACTCCAGACTGCTACTGAGAATTTTTCTTTTTAGGAAAAAGCTCAATAACATTGCCCGACCCAGGGATCGAACCCGAGACCTCATGATTAGCAGTCGCATACACTACCGCTACACCACAGCGGCAGTAATTTTTTATAAGACAAGCAATTTGTAACATTGCAGTATTTGTTTTACAAATAAGTGATAATTTCACTATCACTCAACATTGAAATACTATAATAAATAATAATAATATTTTATTTCTTCACCAACCACCAGATGCAAATAAATACAGCAAATACATTGATATCAATGGTTTATTCTTAATAGGTTGTGGATCGCTGATCCCTGAGGAAGGTATATAAAACCTGTAGTACAGGTCACCAGGTCCCCAGTCAGATGCTACTTGGCCAGTTCAAATACATTACAAGTATCGGTATACTGGTAAAAAGGTCAAAGCTGCGGGTAGCTGTTGGATGCGGTTGGCACAGGACCGCTTATTGTGGTGTTCTCTTGGGGAGACCTATGTCCAGCAGTGGACGTTGAAAGGCTGATGGATGCATGGATGATCGGTATGCATAGTTTTATGATGAAAAATTATTATGTAATGAAAATAAAAGAATTAAAACAATTATACATGCATAGATATACCATTATTACACGTATGTTTATGTAGGTGAATTTGAGTGTAAGGATGTATGTGTGTGTGCATAAGTTTAAAGGAACTTGTTTGTTTTTTTACTGTCTCCATGTTCTATTACTTATTATTGATTTATGATTTAAAATAATATACATACTATGTGTATGTGGAAACTAATTAAATAGAGTAAGTAATGTACCTAAGTATATTAGGAACGCGCAAATTTTTTTTTTAATTGGTATATGTCACGAAATCTGCACTTATGTACTAAAACGACTAATGATAACTTCAATTTTTAACATAAAAATTACTATGATTATCATCTGACCAGTGTCCATTCGTATGCACAGGTACCTCAAACCAGTGTTGTAAAAACATATTTACACCGAAATATATGTAAATTCGACATCAAGGTTAACAAAAAAATACATATAATAACCATATTAGTTCACCAGATTGCTCAGATTGCTGTAATTTACCTAAGTAGTATTAACATGTATTACACTTACACCTTGTCCGCCAACTCTCGCACTTTCCACATACTTATAAATCGGTCCATTTTCTAATTGAAATAATATAAATAATCTTCAAACACAAATTCACTGTAATTTTAAGAAGAGATAACATAAAAACTAACTAAAATCTCGCTCTGATGATTTGGCTGACATTCTTGCAAAATGGCGATTAGTCGGAATTATCAATGCTGCCATATGCAAAAAGAAATTTATGCTATCAACGTGAAACGGAATGTTTTATAAATCTTTGCTTTCTGGTTTTAGCACCAAAAGTTCCAAAGGCTCGGCTCGGCTCATAAATAATATAAGTAGGAACATACTAATACAAAAAAAAATGGGTGCGCGTGAGAAGTTATACTTTGGCATCATTAGTCTATACTTCTATACTATTATTATAAAGAGGTAACGTTTGTGAGTTTGTGACGTTGTAAGGGGTAATCTCTCGATCTACTGAACCGATTTTCAAAATTATTTCACCAATTGAAAGCTACGTTATCGTGGAGTGTCATAAGGTATAATAATTTCCAAAATTAATTACGCATCTTTACTTAAACTTGAATAATGTTATCAAAGTTGTAAAAAAAATTGCTTTCATCGCATGCGCTGCGGAAACTATTGAGGATAGAACAAAACAATCTACTACAATATTAAATAACGTATCAAAATCTGTAAAAAAGTTCGCGATAGCATATGCCTATCTCCTACGGATAACTCAAAATAACCGCTTTTACTGTTAAAATTGTGGGTTAAAAATAATTTTTGTGAAGCTTATTGAGCCCATATGGTATTAATTTATATCTTTATAAATATGTTTTTTAGAACGAAAATTCAATGTAAAATATTTGTGCCCTTTACTCTATACAGTTTAAACAAATATCTTCAAAGATATTATTTAAAGACTGAGGGTTGGATGAATAGAAGGGGTGGTAGATTAACTTTTAAATAATTATTTTGATAAACGTTGTGATTTTCAATAAAATATTTGTTACGAAGAGTTTTTTATTTATGACCAAGTTACAGACCTCATTCTAACTATTGTTTAATTTGCCCAAATATGGTTAAATATTTGTCATCCTGGCAACATTTAAAAAAATATTGCTGTTTCAAGTGCGGCCACGCCGTGGGTCCGGCTAGTTCTTAGTCTGAGCATGCTATGCTATCTTAACCAGTTTGATAGATGGCTGCAAAGAGTATATAACATAGTTATATACTAAAGATGGCTGTTAAATAAACAATGGACATGTTCGAAGATAACATAGCATGCTTTAACCTGTTACATTTGTGTTACAGTGATGCGAACTAAAATAATCAATTTGAATAATAGTTACGAATTTAATAATTACCTACTTTATTTATTACTAGCAGTGCCCACGGACTCCGTTCCGCGTTAGAAATATTTTTGCCCCGGCCAGTTTGTCCCGCGTAATACTTCAGGTTAAAAGTTCGGGATAAATAAAAATTATGATGATCAAGATTGTTGTTGATGTTACTGTTTTTTGTTGTTATTTTTATTACTTGATGTTAATATACACTGTTTACATAAATACATCATGTTTACTTATTTTTATTCTTCAAAACTTGTCGATATACTACCTATATTAGTAGTAATGTTATCATTTGGTACTAAAATATATTGTCTTTCAGGAGTTCCAACCCGAGGTAAGCCAACATATAACTGCCCATGGGAAAAACAGGGCTTTCTCAGGTCAATACCCACCAGAGAAAATGTTTGACCCTGGGACTTATTAATAGTGAGGGCAAAAGAGACCTTGACGGGATACTGTAACCTTTTAAACGGTATAGGTAAATCAGTCGGAATCATGGGTATCCGCGGAATATAAGCAAGTTGTCCCGCTGCTGGCCCTGTGAGAATGGTCGCCACGATTATATTCTCCCGCAACTCTTTTATGAACAGCCTTGTGCCATTACACATGTTGGGGGTCTCAAGTTCCTTAAAAGCATGATAAGAATGGCAACTTTTAGCATAAGGTCGTGAGGAGGTAAGCCAGAAGGACTCAAAGAATTTAAAAATTCTTGAGAATAGTGCACTGTATCCTCGATATTACACGCCGTGTCAATGAACCGGGAATTATTCCTAAAATTATTTTATTTATCTCATTCACTGAATCGTTTCTGGGTGAGACTGCCCTAGAACAAAGCCAATGATAATCTCTTTCCATTAAACTTTCAAGACCGGGATATATTGCGTCCATGGACATGTAAAAATATTCGGACATAGTCTCGCTAACACAACTTTGTGTCGCTTAGAGTCGGAACAAAGTTGTTCCGTGATCATGGCGCTTGCAACAGTGCCGAAATATCGGAAACTCGTAAGTAAAAATTTACATGGTATAAATCCCGTAAAAACGTTTAGAATTACTAAGAATCTTTTTGTTACAATCAATAAGGTGAACCAGTAGCATCATTTTATTTCGTTAGTTTATAACATACTCGATATATGTCAACTACCATTGCAGTGTCAACAACTTTAGCCCGTCAGTAAATAATTATTTAATTTCGGCCATTTCAAAACTTGTTTTTTCTTGCGACATGCCCCTTTACCTGTGTCTATACACATTCGCCGGAACAGAACATAAAATAAGCCTCATTAAAAATATAGTGGAAAAATATTTAACAATTCGATTTCACCACATTTCAAAATTAGAGGGAATTACATGAACCTCTCAAAGTAAAATACAATATTATAAAAAAACTACTCAGCTTATGGGATGTTAGACATTAGGTACTTATAATAAAAAAGTAAACAAACATCTTTTTCTTTTACTATATACCTACAGTAGTCACAACGGATCTTTTTGTCTCTGAAGTTGGCTGCAAGACGCTGCGTAGTAGCTACTTTTGTGTCGCGAGGCATGTGCGTCTTTTACAGTTTGCATTAGTCGAAAAATATTCGATTATAATTTAACAATTGTAATCGATAATTATATAATTCATCGATTGCAAGATGTGGACTCTTCTAAATCTAGAATTATCTTTAATCTAGATTAAAGCTTTTTCACTGAAATCGCTCGTATACCTACTTTTAATTGAACATGAAAAAAAAAAATACTTAGATATGAAAACAATATGATCTCATTCGATTGTTTTGTTAATCAAGTAATAACATTTGAATTGGTCAGCACTTATCGTATGATTCTGTCAAAATCCCATTCTATACTAATCCCAAGCTATACTTACATGAACATATTCACTGGCAATGATTTTGCTCCCAACAAAATGTCGTGGAACATATTTTGGGTATTTCGTGGGTTGCCTCGTTTTTCCGTAGCATACACCCATTTCGATCTCGCATCTGGATTAGAGGGAAACCTTAAATAGTAAATATTTATCATCATCTCATAAATTACATATAAATTTTAGTAAAGTGAAAACTGGCCAAATTAATTCGCAATAAGGCAACACCGAAACAACTCTCAGTAACAGAAAGTTAGCTAGAAAACGTGTTTTGCGAGTGTATCTTAGTAGCAATTATTAATTTTGAGAAAAAAGCCCATTTTATATCACTTTATAGCATTCAATCATGAATTTTTTTCATTTTCGACTATGTTATACCTGTATTTTGTCGTTCGCTGTAGCTTTTGTAGCATAGTACACTATTTTACAACCACTATTATCACGTAGTCTTCTTCTCAAAACACTCATTAACACAATTTAACTTTAAATTTTAATTGAAACCCGAATTTTTATACAAATGTTCGATTATGTCAGTTGAATCGTGACAGACAAAGCATTTTGACATCGTGACAATACCGATATTTTGTTATTTTGTTGGGTTTTTGATAAAGTTTTGTTACGTTGTGTTTGTTGTTACGTTTATAGTTTTTTGTGAACTTTGAGTGAATCTATTTGTTTTGGTTTTCCATCAAAATGGATCCTCAGCCAAGTACATCACAAAAAGACATAGATGTTTTTTGGCCCCAAGAAAAAAACGTCCACGAAAAGCTTTCACTGTTACTGAAAAAGTAATGATCCTTAACGCCTACAAGTACGTGAAAAATGAAACTTCTGCGCAATTGGAGGCCTTTGAAGTTGTAAAATTGATGAATTTACATTCTCCGCAATACGAAGAATTGTTCATCAGTTCGTTTACCGAAATGAACCTTCAACCATTGCAAAGGTTAGTCAATCAGTCAGACAGTATTATTTTATACCTACATCTTTTATATATAACTAATGATTTCAAACTATTATAAAATTTACTAGTTTAGATTTTACAAGTGATGAACGATGATCCAGAAATGCCCAAGGTTTCCAAAGACACCCTCAGAAAAATTTTGAAGCATCTTAATTTTAAATTTGTTGCACGGTCACGCAAGAGCACACTTATTGATCGAAATGACATAATAACATGGCGCCAGCGTTACTTGCGATCTATATGCCAGTTTCGACGAGAAGGGAGACATATATATTATCAAGAAGAAACTTGGGTTAACGCAGGTAAGGCTAACATTTCGAATTTATATACATTTTACATTAAATTTAATAGTAATATTGAATGTTCATGTACTATATTTATTTTTAGGTCGTACTGTAAAAAAAAACTTGGGTGGACAAGAAAGTCACAACATCTCGGCAAGCGTTTTTGGAGGGACTGACCACTGGATTAAAAAATCCATCTGGAAAAGGCAAACGTCTCATAATTAGCCATATAGGTAGTGAAGAAGGCTTCCTGGAAGAGGGGCTCATGATTTTTGAAGCAAAGAAAAATTGTGAAGATTACCATGATGAGATGAATGCAGTTTGTTTTGAGGAGTGGTTCGCTGGAGTCTTACCAAAATTAAGACCAAACTCAATTGTGGTGATGGATAATGCACCTGACCACTCCCGAAAATCAGAAACGGCACCAAAAATGAGCTGGAAAAAAGCTGCAATTCAAGACTGGCTTTTAAATAAAAATATTCATTACGAACCTGATATGGTTAAAGCTACGCTTTTAGAACTGATCCCACATAACGTGAGAGACAGACGTGAGAAATTTATTTGAGGAAGGCATTCAAAAAATTACGGCTACCGAATGGTCTAAATACGTATCCCATGTTGTCAAAGAAGAGAAAAAAATGAGTAGGCTAGATATGTTAATTGACAATATTACAGACACATTTATAATAAATGTTACATACAGAAAGTGACAGCGATGACGGCGACGATTTATAAAATAAAATATTACCATAATACATCTATTTGTTTTATTTCTCATGTTCCTTCATGATCACATTTTTTTATTTATTTCACACACAATTATTAAAGAAAACTCTCAGATCCTTAATAAAATTAATCGTCATAACTAAATTATCCGTTCAGAAATATTTAATTTCCTGATATACTTAGTTTCTATTAAATTAGTAGTTATTTAGATATACTACTATAAACTAGAGTTATCGATCCGGAAATATTCCATTTCCGTATCGAATAATTTCGCAACGTCACTATTTAGTACTTGTCATAACGTTGCAACACTGAAATTGTCAAATCTGGAATCGAATTGGAATTCCGACTATAAGTTCTTATTCAATTAGTTAAATCAGCGCTGGAAGGAATATAATTATTTTCTTATTTGACCCAGAAAAGAAAGAAAAGATAAAATTATTTTGATAAACGCTGTGATTTTCAATTAAATATTTGTTACGAAGAGTTTCTTATTTACGATCAAGTTACAGACCTCATTCTAACTATCGTTTATTTTGCCCAAATATGGTTAATATTTGTCAACCTGGCAACATTTAAAAAAATTTTGCTTTTTCAGTGCGGCCACGCCGTAGCTCCGTCTATAAGTTAGTCTGAGGTTATCCCTATAGATTATACACCGCAGAAATGACACTTTTTTTACCTACAAATATTTATTAGAATTCATACTCTATTCCAATACTATGCACAATAGTAAAATGTTTTTGTAAGCTCGAAAACGTTGCCTGCAGAAACAATATCATATTAGATAAAGAATCATAAAAGTAAATTAAAATAAACCTTTATCTAACAAAAACTTCAACTAAACTACATAATTATTATACTCGCATCATCTATCCTTGTTGAATAATGATCTTCAACTCAGGATAATATGTTTTAGCCTCGTGGTGTGATCTTAAATTTGGCGTATTTTTCAAACACTAGGTACTCAGATTTAATGTGTTCTGTAATTTAGCATCCCTGGCTGCTGTAAAGAATATGAATATAGAGAGTCCTGTGACCTTATCCAAATGCACTCTTCACATATTTATGTTAATATGTTAATTTCGAATTTCATCATATTTGCTTTGTCAATTATTTCATATTAATAATTACTGAAAAGAAGAAACTAAATAGGTATTTAATAATATCTAACTAGTTTTATTTACAAAATACTCAAACATATTAAAGCACTTGATAAAAACACCACATAAAATCTAAACGACTGCTAATCATGAGGTCTCGGGTTCGATCCCCGGGTCGGGCAAATTATTGAGCTTTTTCCTAAAAAGAAAAATTCTCAGTAGCAGCCCGGAGTTTGGAAATGTGCCCGGTAGACGTCAATAGGCTCGCCCCCTATTACGTGGGACTTAAACATAGCTGGCGAGTCGTGGGTGTGTAATACACCTCTGCCTACCCCTTCGGGGAGTACAGGCGTGATGCTATATTAAAATCTAAATAAGATGGGCCTCGTGGTGTAGTCGGTAGTATAACCGACTTCCGTGCAAGAGGTCGTGGGTTCGACTCCTACTCAGGACAATTATTTGTGTGATGCACACATATATTTATACAGCGTCTGGGTGTTTTCTATCTATTATAAGTGTATAGGTATGTATTTACAACAAAAAAAGTAATATATGTATTATATCCTTAATCTGGTACCCATACCACAAACGTTAAACTTAGTTTGGGACCAGAAGACGTTGTGTGAAATGTCCGTGAATATTTATTATTTATTTATTTAAAATATTTTATTGCTTAAAAATTTGTAATGGAAAATCTGAATCTAAGATAGAGGATCCTTTATCTTACATCTGCATTCCGCATAATATTTTAGTCTATGATTTTAGATGGCGGCGAAATAAAAATATATGAATTGCCATGTCATTTAAATGAAGAAATATATTCTATATATTTATTCACTAAAACAACATATAATTTTGCTTATTTGACTCATTCGGTTGGTAATTTCTCCGTTTACACTTTAGTTTTATTATTATCAGCGTTCTGTGCTCGTCTGCACCGCTAGAATGTCGATGGTCAAAGCCGTTCTAAGGTAAGGTGTAAGAAATGTACGAATTGCAGTTCAGTTCAGTCGACCAAAGTTAATGTTCGGAACGGCCAAACTAGTACGTAGTACATAGGTATACCTACATCAATGAGCCTACGAAATATTGAGATGGATATAGAGATATAGTGTATCAGGTCAGGAGTATTAGGAATAATAGGATAAAGTAATGCCGGCTGTACACACTCGTCTATTTGCCTCGCAAGCCTCTCGTCCACTCTCGTCGCGTAGAAGCTCGACACGAGAGCACACCATGTACACACTCGTTGTATCAATTGAACTTCACATGCCCGTTGCGATGGACCTAGAAGAAACTGTTGCAGCTTTTTTTTAAATAAGTTATTGTCTTATTTTTGTTACTATTGCTGTGATAAGTTGAAAAAGAAAACACAGAATGATAATTACTCGGTTTTATTTACTTGCAAGGTAAAACTTAACGACAGAAATGATGACGCAGAAAACTTAACTCGAGTATCTAAACTTAGCCATATTAAACAAATAATTGTCCGTGTGGTGACGGACTAAGAATATAAGTATCATGACCCCATCCTTTCCCGCGGGTGTCGTATAAGCCAACTAAGGGAAGTAAGCAATTTTCACCCATTGCATTACTGGTCGTAGGGCTGGGTACTAAGTGACAGTACCTACTTACTTCCTATCGGTCCCGAACGGGTCGGTACCACCGTCTCCTGTGTGACCGGTCATGAAGCACGTCAGTGTGTTTTGGCTGTAGCAGAAGATAGCCGTTTATTCTTTCATTTCACATCTGAGAAATTAACTGATTTGCAGCTGCTTGACTACTATCGGTATAGTTGAGTCCATGAGCGACGGTTACCACTTACCATCAGGTAGGCCGTGGCTGCCATCATAAGCAATAAAAAAATTGAAATGAATCACAGTAAAACAAACACTAATGAGATTTAGATAAATGTGTTCTGGCCCTTGGAACATACTGAAAAAATCATTATGGCCCTAAGGCTTCAAAGTTTGGAGACCTATGGCATAGATGATACACTAAACTAGTGATAGATAAGCAACTCCAGACTTGGAGGAAAGTTAACGGGCCTCGGCCACAAGATGGTGTCTTGAACGGTTTTAACCTCTCAGATCTTTCAAGGATGTTTGTTACCAGTTTCTCATAAGTCCCATAGATAGTATTACCTACTATTATATTTTTTTTAATGCATAGGTTGCAGATTGGATTAGATACCAATCTCCCGCTCGCTCCAGTATTGTGGGTGCCCACATTTTCCACACAGGACAACTCTACGAATAATATTAAACTTTAAACAACAACAATTATCCAAAAACAGTTCGGCTCGGTAGATATCGCTAGTTCCCCAGTATAAAACTTCGAAAATATGGCTGCATATTAACAACAGCAACTGAGTACAATGATATCGACATTTAAAATTGCCCCTAGCGACATCTAGGGGCGCATTTGTTAATATATCTTTTACTTTGATATGTTACAGAGTATTTTTAAAACAATATAAATAGAAAATTACAACTTTGGCCAATATTATACGATTTATTTAAAAATCAATGAGTTCAAGAAGAAGTCTCTAAACCACTTATCTTCCTAACTTGGTGGCCTTATAATATTATACTTTGTTTGAAGTGAAAACACCGTGGTTTAGGGGTATCGGCCAAACGGTGGCGCTAGTTTCCATATAAAAGTTCTTTTACGTTTAGTACATTTGTACGGCACGGCAGTTTCATGGCCCTGGTGGTTGGCGAGCAACTAAACGAACGAGTGTGTACAGGCGCGCTCTCATTTTCATTGCGAGACTCCCCGAGACCCTTTGACTCGTGCACAAAAAACCAACACGCTTCCGAGATTGAACGAGAGCCGCGAGACGAGACGCCTCGTCTCGTGTTCACGGGACGTGACCACGGCTGCTGCTTAATACGCGAAAAAAGACCCGTTTATGCTACTTTAAATATGTGTACAATTCGCGAATTTTTAAAAGTTAGACCAAATTAGTTATATATTGAAGGTCAGGTGTCTCCGCAACCGGCGAGCGTGTATGAAGAGAATTATGAATGATGAGGAAGTGAGTGGTGTATACAAGTATTGGGTCTTTTGGCACTCTGTTCTCTCTGCCTACCCTGCAAGAGAGATGGCGTGATGATAAGTAAGTAAGTTGTAGTGTTGTTTTTTTTAAATAATTAAGAAAATAAATCAAGAATTATTTTATAGATAATAGTTGAAATCGATTTTCGATCTATTTACTTTGAAACGATGATCTTAAGATTGATTTAGTGGGTAAAATAAATATCAATTAAATATTTGATAAACCGGTTCCTAATGAACATTTTTCCATAAAATCGAATAGAGATCGGAATCACTACCTCTGCGTTTGCCGCAGTGCCGCACTACGTCACCACCCAAAAGTAAATAGAGTAATAGATTGGAAGTCGCCGTAGCAGTATACGTAGTAAAGATGGGTTAATACCGATATTTGTCAATATCGCTGATATGAATATATTCTTCAAGCAATATCATGATATGTAAACTAATATATGAATATCACTAATATTTGATACGGAGGATATAGAGATGTGCCGCATATCATAATATCATGTATGCATATCAGTTAGTTTGTGCTATTCGTTTCAGAATAATGTCTTACTATCAATATCGCTTATTCACATTATATTCACATTAATATCTGTTTAATATTGTTACTTGTTTTAATAATGGTATTCTATAGCATTATTAAAACAAGTAACATATTTAAAAAAATCCATTATTAAAACAAATACCAATATTAATACCTTGCTGTTTATAGGTGGACACTTTTTTTCAACTTATCCCATATACAAGACGGTCCTTTTATTTTTTTTTGTTAAGGCGGGAAAAAATGTTCCTAACCGCACACCCCGTCGTTCGGGGCAACGAACAGGGTAGTGTGGGGCCCTCACCCACTAAAGAAACCCGCCGTGTGCCATCTCTCCGCCTTTATTGGCGGGCCACCGGAACTATATTACATTCCTTCAGTGGTATACAAGACGGTCCTACTTACTTCTACACTCCATAATAGATACCACCATTTTTATTTCAATGATAAGTACGATGTTCTCACCGATATGCGATTCTATCTAGTCTATGGATATGGATATAGCAACACACGCATGTTCAGTGGTCACTGTTCATGTTTACGATATAGTGAATATGGTATATTATCAATACGGCCGTATTAGCATATCAGATTGTGTCGGATTACTGATACATGAATACCTCCAATATTACTGATATCTTAATGGATATGAATATATTGGTTCCATCTTTAATACGTAGTATCCTTAGTCTGTGGAAGTCGCCACCACATCGCCATTGAGAGTTTTGGCGGGAACACGAAGAAGATCATGACGTCGCTCTGCATTATTTCCTAAACTTGTGTTATTTCAAGTATTAATTTGTAAAAGTGGTGGCCTTTTGCTTATTAACTATTTGTGTATGTGCATAAGTGTTGGCAAGTGATGTAATGCGACATAATGTGTTTTTCCTGTTGTCTCCAAAACTCCATAGAAGCTTCAGTAAGATCGCCATCGTCTTACTGGAGTGGGACTTTGACTTGACTAACTAATTTTATATTACTGACTTCGACTATGACTTGTTTTATGAGCTAAACTTATGTGTGATGAGAGAATAACTATGTTTATGTTACTGTTAGGCTGATGGTTCTTCCAAGGCCTTAAACAAATTAAAAAAAAAAAAAAAAAAAAACCACATCGCCATCTTGGATGCGATTATGATAAAATAAGTAAACTTTAAAGGAAGAAATTTGCTAAAACACTGTAAATTCATAAAAGTTAATAAGATTAAATTGTAAATGTATATACATATTATAGAGGTAAAGGGTATTTAGTTTAAAAAAAAATAGTTTTGGTTTTGTTTATATTGTATTCCTATAAGTAGTTTTATGTCATGTAGTTAGAGTTGTATTTTTTGTTTCAGTGTATATCTTGGTATATCTCATGGTAATCCGTCGTGTTGGACTCATTTTTCACTGTTTATTTCTCTTTCACCGAACAAATTTCCTTCGTTTGACGGTCTACCTTAAATTAATACTCGATATTGGCGAAATTGTGCTCACACTGCCACAACAAGAGCCATTAAACAAGAAGATAAGATACTTTACAATACAATGTATTGAATACATATACATATAAAGGTTTGTTTCAATTGTTTGTTTTTATTGAGTGAAATTTTCTCAATATTTCACTTAAATAGGACTAACTAATCGCTTCTTTAATGTATTATTTTCAGGTTTCCGGAGCCATACCAAAAAAATAATCAGCTCTTGTGGCGTAAGCGCTTTGTATTAGAGCAATTTCGATAGCCTCGTTAAGAACTTTTGTCTGTGAAACTCCTCAATCATATAAGTCAGACAAGTAAGTTGTTAATACATCCCATAACATAACCAAAAAAATATGAGCTAAACCTATGAGTGTCTAGAATAATTTATATTTTGTAGTACTTTTAGTCATAGTTTCATTAGCTTTTATCTAAATAATATATATATTTTTTATTGCTTGTTGTAGCAGACGAGCCACGGCCCATCTGATGGTAAATGGTAACCGTCACTCATGGACTCAACTATACCCAGAGTATTGTTAAGCCGCTGCTCACCATTTCATTTTACCGGTTTGAAATGAAAGAATAAACGGTTATCTCCCGCTACAGCCAAAACGCTGATGTGTTCATGGCCGGTTACGGTGTTATGATCAAAATATGTTTAATATTCCTAATAACATCATTACCTAGAGATCATTCACCTAGAGATTTTTCCGTTTTCTGGCACAACTTTTACAGTATAGTAAAGTAAATAAAAATTTGAATATTAAACATTCAAACAGATACAAGTGTAAAAGCCTGTTACAAGCCTTTTTAGCTCATTTAAGATGTAAATGTAAGATGCAAAATGTGTTATTAGAAATTTTTCATCTGGAAATTCTCAGTAGCAGTAATGAGTGGAACTGTACCCGGTAGTAGGCAATAGGCTCACCCCCTATTACGTTGGGACTGACTACAATATAGATGCAACATGGGTGTTTTACAGCTTTGCTTACCATCTCATAACTCTCTTTAATTAAGTTGGTTATTGAACTTCATGAATTGTAACCCACCAATCACCTTCTGGGCCAATTACTTGCTTGTGTTCAATTAATTTAATGCATCTATTTTAAGACCATATTATGAATCACATACATATAGATACTTTATTGTACACTAAGTTAACTAATGTACAATGGGTGTTGCTAATAGCAATTTCTGCCTGATATTAGTTTAGTTTTATATTGTACTAGCCTTTGCCCGCAGCTTCGCTGCAGCAACAGTTTTTCGGTTATAGCTCAGGTTCCCGATATATTAGTGGAATAAAAGTTAAAAGTTGCATCAAAATTTGTTCAGTAGTTTTTGCGTGATGCGCGAACAGATAGACAAAAATTCTAAAAAAAATTGTTTTGTGTAGCCTATTAATTATATTTTTTTTTATTACATATAGAGGTAGACGAGCCACAGCCCATCTGATGGTAAATGGTAACCGTAGCTTATGGACTCAACTATACTGAGAGTATTGTCAAGCCGCTGCTCACCATTTCATTTCGCCGATATGAAATTAAAGAATAAACTGCTATCTCCTGCTACAGCCAAAACGCAACTATGTGCTTCATGGCCAGTCACACGGGAGATGGAGGTACCAACCCGCTCGGGCCCGCTACCAAGTGACTACTCCCACTTGGTACCTAGCCCTATCACCAGTCATGCAATGGATGATAATTGCTTACTTCGCCTCATACGTCACCCGTGGGAATGAATGTGGTGGTGACACTTGTATTCTTAGTCCATCACCACACGGAAAAATATCATAAAAGTACAGACACAGCTATGTTACAGTTTTATAATAGTACTAGTGGACCCAACAGACGTTGTCCTGTCCGAACATTGACATTTCGTTTGGATGGAGCAGTTATTTTAGCTACTAAGAATTATTTTCTGGTGTGGGAAATTTTGTTTACAGGTAGGTCCTAAAAACCTATCGTGGCGCCACCTACCGGGTCCAAATGTGAATCTAAGCCATCCCAGTACTTACTCAAACATACACCAATAAATTGAACAAAAATCCTGAAATCCTATCGTGGCGCCACCTACCGGGTCCAAATGTGAATCTACTCAAACATACACCAATAAATTGAACAAAAATCCTGAAATCCTATCTTTATGCCACCTACTGGGTCCAAATGTGAATCTAAACCATCCCGGTACTTACACAAAAAATTTCGTCATGATCGGTCCAGCCGTTTAGGAGGAGTTCAGTGACATACACTCGTACAGTAGAATTATACATATATATGTATAAAGATAGATGTAATAATGTTTTTTTTACAGCTTCTGATGGCAGAAGATGCAGACATGTACTTGGAATTTCAACCTTTAAATTAAAATGGTACAGAAGAAAGTGAAGATCAATATTAAATCAAAATACAAAGTTAACATTGGTTGCGAAATATATGTAAATATTGTATAAGAATATATTCTGGAATTTAAGCCTTGTAATACATAACTAGTGCAATAAGATAGGATCATTTGTTTTGGGCTAAGAAATAAATCTTTACCAGAAAAAAACTAAGGTTTTAATAAATTAAATAAAAATTGTTTTGTTTTACTACCTAAAATTAATTAATTAAATAAGTAGTGATATTAGAGGCTACAATAATATATTTTGTAGATAAAAAGACCTGTACCTTAACCAAGAATTTTTAGTAAACTGTCGTAAAGAAAAAAAATTTAATAAAAAAAATACACGTCAGTCTAAAGTAGACTTGATAGTCGGGAAGTCTAGTTTATTTGTAGGGGAGTGCACCGTCTGTATTCCTTCCTAGTCTGTGAAGGGTCAGCATCGCGTAGGCGAAAGCGGCGCGCCAAGCGCGAAATCGCAAAAAAATAAAAATAAATTTTGGCGCTAAAAACTTATTTCCTACTCCTTCACTTTCAATGCTATCTACTTTTGAATTTTTGCCCGATACAGTCTGTTCATTCTATAATCTGTGCCTGTGTATGATTTTTGCCTACGCCTTAGATAAATAACCTATAGATGTAGCCATGATACATTAGGAAGTGTAGAAGTGAGACGGGCATATACGAAATACGCTAAGAAAATTGAGACAAGTATCGTATCTTCCTGTCTCGTATGACGTGCAGGTGACACACTTCCCGGTTTCCGATTGAGCTGAAATTTTACACGCATGTGTACCTATATCACGTGACAATGCAATATTATGATGACATGAAGCTGATCTGATGATGGAGCTGGCAGGTGGACATAAGAACTCTATAATAGAACGGCACAACCCTATCGAGTTTGGACTCGTTTGATTCGTCTTGACGAGTACTTTGTCTTTATATGGTATACAAGGCCTGATGATGGAGCTAGAAGGAGGCCATAGGAACTTCAAGATAAAACAATATAACCCGATCGAGTTTGGACTCGGTTTGATTCTTCTTGATGAGTACTTTGTCTTTAGATGGTATCCATGGCCTGATGATGGAGCTGGAAGGTGGCCATGAGATTTCTGTAATTAAATAGCGCAATTCCATCGAGTTAGGGCTCGTTTGAATTGTCTTGACTGGTACTCCAGTCCTAGATGATATCCAGGGTCTGACGATGGAGCTGGAAGGTGACCAATAGGACTCCGTAATGAAACGACGCAACCCCTCGAGTTTGGAATCGTTTGATTCGTCTTGACGATTACTTTGTCTTAAGATGGTATGCAGGGACTGATGATAGCTCCATCATGATCAGAAGGTGGCCGTAGGAACTCCGTTATAAAAAGACATAACCTCATCGAGTTGGGGCTCGTATGATTCGTCTTGATGAATACTTTATCTCTTGATGGTATCCAGGGTCTGACGATGGAGCTTGAAGGTGGCCATGGGTACGCGGTAATTAAATGTCACAACCCATCGATTTAGGACTAGTTTGAGTTATCTTGAATAGTACCATAGTTCGAAATGATATCCAGGGCCTGATGATGATGATTTATGTCAATTTTCCTTATTTTACACATGTCATCATTTAATACAAGAACACATTGAAAAATTTATAATTACCATTATTTCTACAAAATAATTTCGATGTTTTCACATCTGGCAGACGTCCCGTGACGTCTGTTTTTTTTAGAATAAAGTAAATGAAACTAGAAAGACTTTTATATAACTTTATGTACAATATATTTCTTTACACTAGATTTTTGAAAAAGCCAGTTCAAAATAGTATTTTGAAATATTTGATACAGTGCAGCCTGTTAATATTTCTAATCAAGCTTCTTAATTTTCAATCGTAAAAAATATATTCTAACCAGGTCCAGTTAACTTGAGTTGTTGGTACGATTCCGCAACACTATTTCAATTTTAGTAATATTTAAGTTTTAACTTACGTTCCGTATTCAATTGAATTATGTACAGAGATGATCCTACTATTAAATTATTGTTTTTAGCTATATAGCAACACCGCTTATTTTTACAACAACAATATGCATAATCGTGCACTTTGTACACGTATATATAGTTACTGTTAGGACGTATGGACCAACTATCGCATTTATTTACACACGAGTACACAAGAACAGGACATCATATATATAAATATATAAATAATTTCTGTTCATATCTAGAGTATTTGTGTTTTACATATATAGTACATTAAAATACATTTATTTATACATTTCATTGCCGAATAAAGCTGCCAATATTTCAGACACGTCTTTTATTCTCTTGTATGCGCCTTCTAATGAGTATACTCATTAGAAGGTCATGCATCATTTTTTTGCAATAGTATCATTCTGTGGCTGTGCACCGTAGTATTGCCATAGTTCTATTGCTTTATTAGCTACTACCTCTTCACACTGTTCTGGAATCTGTAAATAAAAAAATATAAACACATCGCTATTTTTTATATAATTTTTATAGCTGAAGGCTAGACTGAATGTCAGTAGACGGTAAGCCACACATATTAATAAAAATTACCTGGGAAACACATTTGAGAACCTCGTCAGCCGTTTTAGCTTTCAACGTATTTCTTCTTAAAGTAATAATTAACATAACAGCTACAAAAGCTAGTATCTTAGGTGCACCGCTGCAAACTTTGTCCCATATTCTGAAAATTAGAATATTATTATGCTGCTGCTGCTTTTAGAATTTTTTAGTTATTACGCCTCATAACATCAGCTGTCGTCCCCGAGATTAGGCGAAACAAACAGGCAGACAGACAAACAATTTAAAAAATTGGTATGTTGTTATAGGTAATGTATAAAGCTGTTATTTAGAACTACAAACAGACACTTAAATTTTATTTATTTGTATACATAGATGCATGGGGTTTTATAACTACGAGTATTAACAACATCCACTGCGATCGCCAACCCGCCTGCCAAGCGTGGCGATTAGGGCACTATACCCCATTACGGGACCGTTCGTTGTGGCGTTCTCTTGGGGAGGCCTATCCTGTCCAGCAGTGGACGTTGAAAGGCTGATGGATGGATTCTTATATAATCTTGACTAATAATTCTTGTTCTTTCCCTTGGGTGTACATGTACTTATAGGTCGACCGCCGTAAGTGCAGCCCTCCTAATGGTATGCGGGACGCGGGGCGGATGATGTTCTCAGCTATACACGATAGGACGCAATGACTTAATAACTTGAGATTTTCTAGTCTTAAGATTATATAGAATATGATTTGTTAAGTAATCTGGTACCCATAGCACAAGCGTGAAGCTTAGTTTGGGACCAGACGTTGTATGAAATATCCGTGAATATTTTTGATGTGAAACATCTAATGCGGAGGGAGGGTAAAATCGGCTGTTAGCGTGGCGACGCTTTTATTGTGTTTGTCCCGTTAAAATCTTGTAAGTTGAATTTGACACACTTCCCGGTTTCCGATTGAGCTGAAATTTTACACGCATATGTATATCACGTGACAATGCAATATTATGATGACATGGAGCTGATCTGATGATGGAGCTGGAAGGTGGCCACAGTAACTCTATAATGAAACGACGCAACTCGTTTGATTCATCTTGATGAGTACTTTGTCTTAAGATGGGTCTGATGATGGAGCTGGATGGTGGCCATGCGAAACTCTGTAATTGCCTAAATGGCGCAACTCTATCGAGTTAGGGCTTGTGTGAAATATCTTGACTAGTACTCTAGTCCTAGATGATATCCAGGGTTTGATGATGGAGCTGGAAGGTGGCCACAGTAACTCTGTAATGAAACAACGCAACACCATCGAGTTTGGAATCGTTTGATTCGTCTTGACGAGTATTTTGTCTTTAGATGGTATCCAAGGTTTGATGATGGAGCTGGAAGGTAGCCACAGTAACTCTGTAATGAAACAATGCAACCCTATCGAGTTTATACTCGTTTGATTCGTCTTGACTTCTTTGTCAAGTTATGATCATTTTATTTCTACAAAATAATTTTGATGTTTCACATTTGGTAGACGTCCCACGACGTCTATTTATTATATTATTATTATTTATATCTTTTTATTTTTATTTCAACTATATTATTGAGTTTCCCCCCGCGTCCCGCATACCATTAGGAAGTCTCGATTACGGCGGTATAGTACGTGACTAAGGGAAAAAACTAAGGGAAGTAAACATTTGTCACCCATTCCATTACTGACTCGTTATAGAATCCGAGCAGATCGGTACGACCGTCTACCATGTGACCGACCATGAAGTCCCTCGGTGTGATTTGCTTGAAAGGTGGAAGGCAAGTCTAACTTTCATGACATGATATTTAAATATCACAAATAAAAAACTATAAATAATTTAGTTCAACTTACTTTGTCAGTGATATATCATCTAGTACTCCAGCGAAACAACAGTTGAACCATTTTGTGAGTGGCAACAGTTCTAATGCATTTATGTCCACTAGGTGACTGTAATAGAAAATGTATATTTATGTATTTATAGGTTAACATGTTCTACATAATAAATGTATCAGAGTGGTATCCTGGACATAGAAGATACACACACATAAACGCACGACGGACGTAGCCACGGGGGTTAGGCAGAATGTCATATGTCACGTGTCGACCGTATCGAGATCACTGTGATTGGTTGACAGATTACCGTGATTGGTCAACGGATTATTGTGACATCATGTGTCGGTTTCTCGACCAATCACAGTGATCTCGATACGGTCGACACGTGAAATATGAAATTCTGCCTAATCCCCCAGGTCAATTCTTTTTGTGATTCACAGATGGTTGTTCAGAGTCTTAGACTAACTAAAAAATAAAGACAACGTATTGTTAACTAAAAAGTGAAGCCACTTTATGAAAGATGTGTGCGTGAAAGTGTTGTCACAGGGAAGAAATAATCTCTAAAAATGGGTAAATTTTTAAAAGTATTATGTTTAAAACAAAGGAAGTAAAAGTATAAAGTAAGTTTACAGCAAATCATATAGGGAATATTATGGCGCTGACGACGTATTCATATACGGAACATAGCATACATCACGCCTGTATTCCCCAAAGAGGTAGGCAGAGGTGTATTACACACCCACGACTCGCCAGCTATGTTTAAGTCCCACGTTATAGGGGGCGAGCCTATTGACGTCTACCAAGCATATTTCCAAACTCCGGGCTGCTACTCTGAATTTTTTTTTTTTTACGAAAAGTCTCAATAACCCTGCCCGACCCGGGGATCGAGCCCGAGACCTCATGGTCAGCAGTCGCTTACACTACCGCTGCACCACAGAGGCAGTTATATACGTAACGTACGTACGAAATCATTAAGTAATTTAGGGTGATTTTAAATCATACTCTGGTAAGATTCGTGGCTTATGACACTTCGCTTTGGCATGGTTTTGTTTGTATTTGTATGCGTGAGCGCGTGTAATTCAAGTTTGACATGGTTTTATATGGCTTCACTAGACTGTTCGTAATGCTCCGTACATATATATTTTTTAGTTAGTTTAAGTTCTGAGTCTACTTTTTGTCTCATGTCTTTTGCAAATTTTTAGATAAAAAAAGGTTTGTTACCTGTAGGGCAAGCCTTATGCATCATGGTGGTATTTATATTTCCGAATTAACCTTTCGAATGTCATATGTGGGTAGATGTGCTCGTAACCCAGTACAAAATCGGATGTGGTTTAAGAGTTATTGACTTTTAAAGTAAAAAAAAAAATTAGAGCCTCGTTTCTTCCAGCTATATGGACTGGCTCAACCCAAGAAGAACCTCTCACAGAATATTGGTATGAAATAACGGTAGACACTATTAATGTTTTTTTATGTTATAATGTTGTAAGTAAGAGCAACAAAGGCTCAAAATTGTTACTATTCAAGAAGAGATAAGGTTCTTTTTTATAATTCTTTCCACTTCCTATTCTTTTCCCTAGGTTTAATGTGCAAGTGATGCTTCTAGTGTTATTAGTGTCTATAGATTACTAACTGCTTACCATCAGACAGTAATCTTCTTGACCACTACTCTTAGTATGAAAAATAAAGCCAATTACTTGTAAAGCTCCTGGTCTTCCTTCTCCAGCATAGTCTGGAAGGCTTCCTTCAACTTGGCCAAGTCTTTCTGCATATTCTTCACCACCTCAGTCAGGCTCTTACATAGCCAATACACATCTACTTCATCTGTGTACAGTTCCAGGAGTGTGTTAGCAATTGGTACGAAAGTATCAGCTGACTGGAAAAGATTTTTTTTAATGCTTATGGTAAGCCAACAAACTATGGCCCAAGAATAGTGACAACTGCAGTTCATGAACTCAGTATAATTGCTTACTTTCCTTAGTGGCCATGTGCCCATAAGAAAGAATGGGGTAGTGACACTTGTTTTCTTAGTACATCACCACAGATAAACACTTGTATTGTTGTCGTATTGAAACTATCGTGAGATTGATACATATTAGAAATATATCACCGGCAATAACTCACGTTGAGGATCGATTTAGTCGACCCAGGTTTCGAGCATATTCGATGCTCATCATCAGGGCGAGCGCGCAGCGGTGTCAACGAGACGTGAGTTATTGCCGGTGATATATTTCTAACTTGTATTGTTTACGCATAATGCGGCTTTATTGGCTCCCTTCATCCCACTTCGTCTGAATTTTTGCAACACCACTTGTCAATATTAGGTAAAATTGGACTCCCTGCCCCTTATCTTACCTTACCTTCTTGAATATTATCAAGGAGAGACTGTGCTGTGGTCAACATAAAACTGTCATTAAATTATGTATCGTTAAAGCGCAAACTGTGGAAGCAGCAGGGGCAACCACGCCTGCGTCCATACTCACTGAGCGCGCGAACGCGACTGCGAAGGAACCGTAAAAGTTTGTGGAGGCATTGGATTTTCATGGAGTGTATCGCAAAATTCAGTGTAAATACACACTGCGGATTACATGTGTATGAATAGCGGATTTATAAACATGCAAAGGCTGGGTCAGGAGTACCCTTAACCGAAGTGCATGTATGAAGAGTATAATGAGAGTATAAGAGGCAAAAAAGGTGTGAAGGATCGTAGCAAGTTAGAAACAGCCACATAGGAAAGAGGTGTGAGTCGGTGACCATGAATTGTCGGTGACCATGAATGCTGTAAAGCATTTGCACAACTTACAGCAACTTGTATTGCTAAAGTCCATAAGCAGCACTAAGCAATCCACACAACTATACATAACAATAACAATGCAATGATTTTAGATATAGGAAGTCAGGATGTCAATTGATTTCCATACAGGACAATTATTTATGGATTCCATAAACAATAATTGGGCTGGATGTATCTACTCAGTTTCACAGGGATACCCCATTATTGATGTGAAACATCTAATGCGGAGGGAGGGTAAAATCGGCTGTTAGCGTGGCGACGCTTATAATGTACTTGTCCCGTTCAAATCTTGCAAGTTAAATTTGACACACTTCACGGTTTCCTATTGCTGAAATTTTACACGCATGTGTGTATCACGTGACGATGCAATTTTATGATAACATGGAGCTGATCTGATGATGGAGCTGGAAGGTGACCACAGTAACTCTGTAATGAAACTACGCAACCCCGTCGAGCTTGGAATCATTTGATTCGTCTTGACGAGTACTTTGTCTTTAGATGGTATCCAGGGTCTGATGATGGAGCTAGAAGGTGGCCATAGGAACTTTCTGTATAAAACGACATAACTCCATCGAGTTTGAGCTCGTATGATTTGTCTTGACGAGTACTTTGTCTCTAGATCTAGGGAATCCAGAAATCCAGGGTCAGACGATGGAGCTGGAAGATGGCCACAGTAACTCTGTAATTAAACTAAGCAACCCTATGGAGTTTATACTCGTTTGATTCGTCTTGAAGAGTACTTTGTCAAGTTATGATAATTTTATTCCTACAAAGTTATTTCGATGTTTTCACATCTGCTAGACGTCCCGCGACGTCTAGTATTTTTTAATAACAACATACCGTACTATCTCTCATCTGGAGTTTACACGTTAATACTCACAGATAAATTTGTTTCTGGAAACAGAGGGGGTTCCCTTTCTTCATTTTCTAAAAGCCACATTTCAAGAAGCACTTGGCTCCTCGGTGCATCCATGCCTACTAGTTCTAGCTTTTCAACTGCATATAATAGGTCATTGTACTGATCTGTGCGTTGTTCCATCACAAACTGGTGGGAGTCTGGGTATACCGGTAATATGTCTAGAAAGAAGGAAAGTTCAGTATATTAAGACTTCAGACGGAAAATTGAATGATCATCGTCTTATCATCAGTCTCGTCATCAACTGTCATCATAGTCTCACGGAGACAGTAGCACAATGAATAGCTTTATACAATATGCATCTGACAGTTTGTATGCAAACTTGAGAGTGCCGTGCATAGGTCATCTTTCCATAGCATATTTTACTATTTCCTGGAAATTCAAAACTTTGGATGAAGTAAAGAATAGCTCAATGGAAGGAGTATGTTATCCTTATTAATATTTGTAAAAAGGAGGTTGTAGTTACTTCTTGATACCATAGGTACTTACCCGGTCATCATAAAATTTGGTATTATAGTAATTTCTATATTATAGGTCTATATTTTGCCCTAGTAAAAAATAATAAAAAAAATTTTTTTATTCATAATATGTTAAGTCTATTAAGTCTAACTGCCTCTGAGGTGCAGCGGTAGTGTGATCGCGAGAGCGACTGCTGATCATGAGGTCTTGGGTGCAATCCCCGGGTGAGGAAGTGTTATTGAGATTTTTCGTAAAAACGAACATTCTCAGTAGCAGCTCATAGTTTGGAAATGTGCCTGGTAGACGGCAATAGGCTCGCCCCTTATTACGTGGGACTTAAACATGGCTGGCAAACCGTAGGCGTGTAATACACCTCTGCCTACCCCTACGGGGAATACAGATGTGATGTTTTGTTAAGTCTGGCAGCTAAATATTATTTTCATCTTATTGCTTTAATAAATTACATTTTCCCATTTTATTTGCCCTATGGTGGGCCTCACCTGATATTTTGAATTTCAAGACTACACATTCACATTACAGATAATATCTTATTACCTACAAATTTTTTTAAAGTATGAATTAATATTAAAATTTGTTACAAAATATATGTTTTTCTGTCCCATGAGCCATAACAAATAATGCATAACAATAACATTTCTATTGTGTCTATAAATAAATTGTATTGATGTTATCATGATTTGGACTTTTACTAGATATAGGTACCTATTATAATAATATTGGCAAGTAAAAGCAATAAAAAAGATTTGTTTTGATTTGAAGTGACTTACATTAATTAGGACTGATAATATTATCACAATAAAAACACAAACAAATAAGTTGTTGCTTTATTGGCAAGTTCATGTGCATATATTGAGAAATAACGAATACTAGTTATTTAATATCGTTAAATTACTAATAGATAGATTTTGTATCTACATTAATAATATACATGAACCAAAACAATGTAAAAATACCTACGCACCTAACAATACTTTCCATACTAAATTCCTATAAGCAGCTGGCACAGTAAATCTGAGGCAAAATTGTTTCAACTTGACTTTATCCCATGGTTTCTCCTTCATCAGAATTTCCAAGGATTTCTTTTCTTCCACACCCCGGCATCCAACCTTCTCATAGTATGACGATCGAAAATTCCTTTCATCAGCCATTTTTCACAGCTTTTATTGTGTTGCTGAAGGCTTAGGAATAAGTGTAAATACCAATTAATAACATATATGCTTTGTTTATAGTGGAAAATAAGCTATAAAATATCCATCATCCACAATCCCAATTCCAATATTCAACTGTCAACTGTCATGTGCGTGTCACTGTCACTGTCAATAGTGTCAATTGTGTTTTCTCCATGGACCAATCATGTTTTCTCATTGTGTTTTGGTTCTTTATCTAAGGTTTAAAAAAAAAAACAACATAGTATCACACCTGTATTCCCCGAAGGGGTAGGCAGAGGTGTATTACACACCCACGACTCGCCAGCTATGTTTAAGTCCCACGTAATAGGGGGCGAGCATATTAACGTCTACCGGGCACATTTCCAAACTCCGAGCTGTTACTGAGAATTTTTCTTTTTAGGAAAAAGCTCAATAACGTTGCCCGACCCGGGGATTGAACCAGAGAACTCATGATTAGCAGTCGCATACACTACCGCTACACCACCGAGGCAGTTAAGGTTTTACTTATATGTAATTAACTTTTTCTGCGGCAGTAGATACTAACTTGTATTATTTTACTGCCGATGCAGCAGTAACTATTTTGATCACCAAATGACTCGGAAAATCATCAGTGACTAAATTCCAACGATTTACAACAGTATGGATAGATTTTTTGTGAACTGTGATTATTTTGGATTTGTTATTTTTTTATACTACGCGGATGGCCAACTAGTATACGGGCTACGGCCCACGCTCACCTCTCAATTATTATAAAAATATACTCTGTGCGCCCACCTGCTGATAAGGCTTTATTCTGAGCTTAGATTATCTAAGATTCGGAGTAGTTATTATTCTGAGGACTGAGTCTCAGACTAAGCGGTTGCCATAGCCTATAGACACTAGCATAAATAATGCACTATAACTAGAGAGACGCTAGCAGTTATCTAAACCACTCCGTTAAAGAAAGTCGTTGTTAGTTTTTAGGTACAATTCATTATACGCAAAACTAATTTCGTACGTATAATTTTACTTTATTTGCATTCGAGAAAATATTTTACATCTTATTATCAAACACTAAAAAAATAAATCATGTTTCAATTCAGGTTGGTTATTTCACTGACATAAATCAACAAGTTGTTTCTATTTACATAACAAAGTCAATTCTGTATTTAAACATTGACCAAACAAAATCAATTGGTTACTATGGTTATATTTAACAACGATAGCTTAGAAACGATAGTTTTTGATTAATGTCAATAACTCGAATATTAAAATATTATTCAGTTCTAAAATATACTGAAATATTCAATAATGAATGAATCTGATAGGTTCAAGAATCCTGAATTTAAAGAGAAAATGAGAAAGGAACTGCAAATCTTCTTTCAAGATTCTAAACTTCCTCAGGAAATGATTGATAAGGCTATCGAAAATGAGCTGAGACCTCTGCCACAAGGTGTAGAAAGACCTTACATAGCTGCATCACATGCTGGTGAAATTAAAACTGAGTATGAAGTGATGTCAGGCCAACCTTTTACTGAAGTGGGGGACTACGATAAACCTCTACAAACTGAGGAATTGAAAGAGATTCTAAAAGACAACCCTATCATAGCAGAAAAAGCGCGCCAGATTCAAATTTTAACCGGAAAGGAAGATAACGTAAAATATGTAAAGATGCCTTTAGATGAGATTAATTTGTTAGGTTATCAAGACATGAGAAGTGAATTAGATTTAGCAAAGGGAGATAAAGATAAGATAAATAAAATTAACTATAAAAATATGCTATCACTTATGACGTCTGCCTCTGAGTATACTGCAAAAAGTGAAAGTCAAACTGTCGAAGTTGCAGAAAACGTTAATGCGGAAGAGAAAGAAGAACAAGTTGATGAAGAATTTGAAGCTATAGAAAGAGTAGTTAGTCAATATACCGATAAATCTTATGAAACACGTTTTCAAGAAACTAAAGACATGTTACTAAAAATGGCTGAAGAGTTCGATCAGCCTGGAGCAAAGGACGCAAAAGGAAGGAAAGCTATAGAGATAAGAGCAGACCCCGTACTAAAAAAATCCTCAGTGCATTTATCTAAAAGGCAAATAAGACATTCAGGTTTTGAAGAAGTGAAGGAAGTATATGCGATTAATGAAGCTATGAATATATCCCTGAAAGACAACCCTATAACCTTAGACCTTAGTGGTAAAAGTAAAATCAAACCAGAAGTGAAACCAAAAGAAAATGAGGACCTCGACGTAGAGAAAATTTTTCCGAAAACTTTTGAAGCGAAGCTTAAGGATACTGAAAAAGCTATGCGTGAAATAAACACAATACTAAACAATGTTGTACCAACACCGCCAACTCTAGAAACACAGCAAAAAATTGAAGAACCAGAAAACAAAGTAGAGGACTTGATGATTGATCAAAACAATCAAATTAAAAACAAGCAACAAAGTAATTCCAAGATATTTGATGAAAAGATGGAGCGTAGTTTACAAAGTACACTTGAAAATATATTTGAAGTTAATAAAAATAGTAACAATGAAACTAATAGCAAGGAAATGGAGGTTAAGGAAATGACAAATTTAGCACGTAATATTGTCGAAGGAGCGGAAAATTTAGGCACACTTATACGTGAAGATATTACAAACAAATTAAATAGCATGAACGAACTACTAAATGATGTGAATGAGGCTTTAGAAAACTCTCGCAAATCTAATATTACCTACCAAAAAATTAAAGAAGAGGGAGAGAAATTGAGACGCGATAAAGCCATAGAGTTGAAACAAGAAACTGCAGTATCAGTCACCGAATCCGACCCCCAAATAACAGACATAAATGACGCTATAAGTAAACTAAATTCTGAGTTAAAGTGTCATGAAGAACGAATTAATTTAAGCAAAGCTCGCTATGAACAGAGGAATAGCGAATGCAAAACATTTATTACGGAAGTTGATGAAATTTTGCTGAAGTCTAAAGATATTTTACATCCTGCTAGAAATACGATGGACACTTTAGAAAAAAGAGACAAAGCCGTAGAAAATCAGACAATATCTGAACAGCTTGGTGAGAATGGAGAAAAGATTCGTAAAGAATTATGGGATATTGATATAGCTTATAAAAATGAGAGAAATAAACGGCGAGCTGTAGCACAACAACAGGAGATCGAACGAAACAAAAAGATAAACGATCTCTTGTACAATATAAAAGATAAAATGAAGGATAATAAGGAGGTGCTGAGGTTAGCTAATAATTTACTAAGAAGAGAAGAAAATAGAAAGAACGCACAACATTCTTGTAATATAACTGAGGTACCCGCAGTAAATATTGATACCAAGGCTCAGGGTGACCATATAAGCCCAGAAGAAAATAGTAAAATTGAAGGTAATGATCACTAGTTAAGTATCTATACTGTTATAAAGGCGTAACAGAGCTATGACTGTAAATTTAAAATATTTGAGAAAAAATGAATGTATTAGGCTATTTCGGCATCTCTGAACACAAAACATTTCATTTTAAGATTTTTGTCTGTTTGTATGTTCGGGCTTCACGCAAAAACTACTGAACGGATTTGATTAAACTTTATGTTTAATAGCTCTTTTTTGATCTATATTTTTTAGCATTTGACATGCTCCGCCACTTTTTAAAGTACAAATTATTTGCGAATAAGGAAAAAGAGATTTTTTGTACTAGCGGGAACTTGTACTAGTTGGTAGTAAAGACAAATGTGATAAGGAGATTGAGATGGTCGAAAGACCTGTACTATAGCTCAGTGGCTTAGAGCACTTCCCCGGATTGGAAAAGAAGCGGGTTCGTTTCCCGCTAGTACAAAAAATCTCTTTTTCCTTATTCGCAAATAATTTGTACTTTAATAGCTCTTGATTAGACTTACAAGCTGGTATACATTTTATCCCGCTACTTTATAGAAAAACTGAGACATAAGCTAAAAACTAGCTTTTGACTACGGCGGAGTCGTGGGAAATCGTAGTCCCCGATATATATAAAATGTGGAGATGATATTATGTACTGATTGCTTACTAAGAAGGGACGTTAGTTAATCATTGTCTAAAGGGTTAAATGGATTTTGAACGATAACAATTAACTGCCTCTGTGGTGCAGTGGTAGTGTGAGCGACTGCTGATAATGAGGTCTCGGGTTTAATCCCAGGATTGGGCAGTGTTATTGAGCTTGTTTGTAAAAAGAAAAAATCTCAGTAGCAGCTCGGAGTTCGGAAATTTGCCCGGTAGATAGCAGTAAGCTCGCCCCCTATTATGCGGGACTTAAACATAGCTGGCGAACCGTGGGCTTGTAATACACTCTGCCTACCCCTTCGGGGAATACAGGCTTGATACTATGCTACAATAACGCAGACCAAGTGATCGGTAAGAGCTAGTGCACAAAAAGGAGTTAGAAATTACCTCTGCACTATGAAGGGAAGGCATCCTTTACATCTAATCGATTTTCTAAATTCAGCTTGGGATGTCTGGCAACGCGCATAGGGTTAGCGAGCTGGCCAATTACCTATTTTATTTATTAGAGAAGGTTCGTTTCTAGCAGTCGTAAACTTAGAATCACGCCTGTATTCCCCGAAGGGGTAGGCAGAGGTGTATTACACACCCACGGTTCGCTAGCTATGTTTAAATCTTACGTAATAGGGGCACCGTCTACTGGGCACATTTCCAAACTCCGAGCTGCTACTGAGAATTTTTCTTTTTACGAAAAAGCTCAATAACACTGCCCGATCCGGAGATAGAACCCGAGACCTCATGCTCAGCAAACGCTTACACTACCGGAACACCACAGAGGCAGTTTTACAGTCTTGGTTAAAATCTCAAGTCTACTAACTAGTGAGACTTGTGTATGTGTTATTAGAAATGGTGTTATTGAGGACTTTGCTCTTTCTCTCTCTCTCTATTTCACTTTGTCGTATTTTTTCTAGATATTGACACAGAAGAAGAAAAGAAAAAGGAGCAAGAGAAGAAGAAGCAAGAGGAAGCTGATAAGGAAAAGCAAAGGCAAAAAGAGTTTCAGAAAAAACTAGAGAAAGACCTCGAGGAAATGAATAAAGCACCGCGGATGACTAAGGAATTTATTAAGCATCATTGCCGGCAACACAAACTGTATTGCACTCCTTATCTTAATGATATTCTGTATTTGCATTTCAAGGTGAGTTTCCAAATTAAAATACATTAATTGTACCAACCATATTTTAGAGCGAGTAGGTATGAAAGAGAGTATTGGTTTAAAGATGCGAAAGGGAATGCGCCGTTGATTTGGACATGTGGATTCTTTCCACATGCCGGGACAGGCAACTGGTTATGAAGGTATACAATGCGAAAGTGGAAGGATGTAGGTACAAGGGAACACCAAGCCTTACCTACCTAGACCAAATCGATCATGTATTGAAAAAGGTGGAGTCACGAGTCTCCGGAACCGGCGAGCGTTTATGAAGAGAATTATGAATGTTCAGGAAACGAGAGATGTATGCAAGAATGGGACCTTTTGGCGTTATGTTCTCTCTACCTATCCCGGAAGGTAGATGGCGCGATAATAAGTAAGTAGTAAACCATATTCCACCAAGCTTGCCTGATGCAGCCTAGCACTTTTTCAAGTCCAACAGCAACTATTGTATCTGTTGGATATAATATGGTTTCCACATGGTTTTTCTATGCCATTTATAAATTTCACTTATAAAATTCATAGCTGGGGGATCATTGGATTGTGGCTTAAGCTAGAGACCAGCCAACACTATTCCTGATCTTAGCATAGCACTATCTGTCAAAAAAATTTACCGCTGCGCTTAAGAGATAACCGATGGAGATCAAGGAGACTTACCCTATCCAAATGAAAATTTTATCCTCAAATCCAACAACCATCGGTCAAATAAGATTCTTTACTGGCGAGTGGCGACCGTGTATCGTACCGTCCATCCATCCACCAGCCTTTCAACGTCCACTGTTGGACATAGGCTTCCCCAAGAGAACGCCACAACGAGCGGTCCCGTCATGGGGGATAATGCCGTAATCGCCACGCTTGGCAGGCGGGTTGTCGATCGCAGTGGATGTTGCTAATACTCGAGGGAGTGCTGCTGCTCACTCCCCCGGTATTCCCTCAGTCGTCTCTTAGTAGAGAGGGGTAGGACAATTCTAAAGCCGGCCCCACACGGCTTGTATCGTACATCGTACAACGCAGCCTAATACCTCCTCCGATAAGAAGGAATTTTAGTCAGTCTTCTATCATCAGAGAGTCATTGGATACAGGCAGCGCAGGACCACTCGCTTTAGTACTCTCATAAAGAGGCGATGAAAGGCTGACGGGTTGACGATGGATGAATGGTTACGACAGACAGGTACTCTGATGGAAGAGCCTTTCTTATCCCAGCATGAATGGGCCGGCTTGATCAGGGAAGTAAGTACCACCCTCTCACAAAGATCAAATCGTGAAACAAGTGTAGTTACTCCTACCGTAAAGTTTCATATGGTGAGTCAGAGCACCGTAGGTTCAAACCCTATGCCTATCCTCTCTTTATTAGAATAGGCAGGAGCCTATCTTCTCCTTATTATCCTGCCTCCTGTCTCCTGTGTATACAATGCGCCAGTGATACCCTTGGTGTTGCTAGCGTCTATAGGCTACGGTAACCGCTTACCATCGAGTGGGCCGTATGCTTTTTTGCTACACTCTAAAGAATCCTTAATTTCAGGGTTTCTCCAAAATTGAAAATTTGGAAGAATATACAGGCCTAAAGTGTATATTCTTAGAAAACAACGGTATACAAAAAATTGAAGGCTTAGACACATTGGCAGAACTTAAATGTCTGTACCTACATTTTAACGTCGTAAGGAAAATAGAGAACCTCGATGGTTGTCCTAAGCTGGACTCTTTGAACCTAGACCATAATTTCGTCACAAAGATTGAGAACTTGGACGTTACGCCAGATTTGCATACGCTAAGCATCGCACACAATATGTTAACGACTGTTGGTAAGTCCTACTAAACATCTGTCATCGTAATCATCAAAGAACCCTTACTAATATCATAATTACGAAAGTGAGTTATTTGTTACGCTTTTACGCCAACCAATTATCATGAAATTTTGCAAATATATAGTCCCAAAAAAAAAAAAAGTCCAAACCCAGAAAAGGACTTAGGCTTAAGACCATTCATCCCGAAATAATGAATAGTTATCATAGGATAGCTATTTTTAGATGGGGATCACTAATGGGCCGTACATAGACTGATGTTTTTGTATCCACGCGGATGGATACGAGGGTATAACCTGGTACATTATCATAATGATATGGGTTAAATATTGATGTACTTTATTCTTGTATATGTAAAAAATATTTAGTCCTAGTTATAATTACCAAAGGTATCTACTATACGTGCCTACTCGACGTAGTAGAGTATCTACTTTACTCTACTACGTCTAGTAGGCACGTGGAATGTAAGAGGTGGTGTGGAAGGTAAGTTACACGAGCTGGTAACCGTCATGTCGGACAGACAGCTTGTTGTGCTCTGTGTAACAGAGACCAAGCGAAAGGGTAGCGACGCCTGTGATCTTCCTGGTGGCGGGTTGGCTCTGTGGTCTGGTGTATCGCAGAGCGATCAGGCCAGCATGGGAGTGGGGGTGTTGCTGTCCGCTCACTTGGCCTCAGGTGTGAAAGACTACGGAATGTTTGATCCCAGACTTCTATGGGTCCGAATAAAACTAGGTGTCACAAGGGTTTTCATGGTCGCAGCTTATGCTCCCGTAGGCTCTTCGGTGGCATCGGATCTAGAGAAGTTCTGGAATAATGTTAGGGAAGTTCTGGATTTGGCAGAAGCTAGTGAACGCGTGATCGTATGCGGAGACTTGAATGGATGGGTTGGGACCAAGCGTCCAGACTTCGAGGACGTGCTTGGTTAATTTGGTGATAAGAGAGTGAATGATGCAGGTAGGCTCATTGCGGATGTATGTATGGAGAGAAAACTTATTGTGTCAAACACATTTTTTCAACATAAGGACATCCATATGTATACATGGAGAAGGAATGAACAGAGAAGTATGATAGATTTAATTCTGGTAGACAGTCGCCTCCGAAGTAAAATTCTGGATACAAGAGCCTACAGGGGTCGCACTGTCGACACGGACCACTATCTCGTTATTGCGAGATTTAGTGGTCTGTTCAGAAAGTGGAGACACTGGCGAGAGCGTGTCCACTTCGGAGGGCTTGAAAGAATAAATATTGAAAAGTTGCAAGAAGAGAGTGTAAGAGCAAAGTATGTAGAGGGTGTTCGTGAACGGCTGACAACGGCAAGTCAGCCGGGATCTGACATAGAAGAATGCTGGAGAGTATTGAAAGATAGTATGGTAGATACAGCGAAAGAAGTATGTGGATGCTCAAAAAAGCATAGGAAAGTGAAAGGTGATGCATGGTGGGATACGGAAGTAGCAGCTTCCGTAAATCTTCTTTGAACCTGAGTGCAAGTATGAAAGAACAGAAGAAAGAAATATGCCAGCAACGTAAGAATAACACCAAAGCATTTGAGAAAGAGAAGCGTGATAGAGCAAATATGATTGCAGAAGAAAGGCTAACCAAAAACTTCGAGAGCAACACCAAACTTTTATGGAGGTAGGTGAAGAAATCTCGGGGTGGTTGGTCAGCTTTCAGAATGAATAAAATAAGGTCTAAAGGTGGAGACATTCTTACGCAAACACAAGATGTGTTAAGCCGATGGAGTGAATATTTTGGAGATATGTATGTGGATGTTCAGGGTGATGCTGGTGCCACATGTGGTCTAATAGACCAGCATTCGGTACCGGCATCCTCTGATGACATTAGTATGGATGAAGTTGAATGGGCGATTAGAAGTTTGAAAAATGGTAAGGCAGCGGGTATTGATATGGTGTCTGCTGAGATGATCAAGCTTGGAGACTCATGTGTCTGGGAATTCTTCCTGATGCTTCTCAATTTATGTTAGAGCTCAGGAATGGTTCCCAAGGACTGGAGAAGCGCAGTCATCGTGCCCTTGTTTAAAAACAAGGGTTCACGTTATGACTGTGCAAACTACAGAGCCATAAGCTTGACCAGTTTGGCAGCCAAAGTGTATGGTAAGATTATTGAAAAGAGAATGAGGATGGTGTCTGATGAATTTTTGTGTGAGGCACAAGGAGGTTTCAGGTGTGGAAGGGGATGCACGTATCAAGTGTTTTCTTTGCGCAACATTGTGGAGAAGCATCTGGCTGTAGGCCAGAGAATTTTCTGCAGTTTTGTGGATTTGGAGAAAGACACTGTTATACGAAAGGAACTTTGGGACATTTTGCCGGAGTATGGTATTAACGGTAGACTGCTACAAGCGGTGCAGTCCAACTACATGGACTGCAGAGCTTGTGTGCGGCTGGATGATGGAATGTCATCCTGGTTTGATGTCAATATCGGTGTTAAACAGGGTTGCGTTCTATCAGCTAGACTGTTTATCATATATCTGGATAAATGTCTACAAAGGTTGAATGAAATGAATGTGGGAGTTCAGATGGGCGACTCAGTCGTTAACTAGCTGCCATATGCAGACGATGCGGTCCTATTAGCGCAGTCAACGATTGACCTGCAAACCCTAGTCGACGTAATGGCAGAAGATTGTAAGAAAAGGGGCCTACGTGTGAATGTGAGCAAAACCAAAGTAATGGTTTTTGAAAGAGAAGAAGCCAAAACAGATGTTAGAGTAGCAATAGGAAATGGTGTGCTAGAACAAGAGGATGAATTTGTATATCTTGGATGTGGATTCAGTCGGGATGGAAGGTACACCACTGATGTAGAAAGAAGAGTGAATGCGGGAAATAGAGTGAACGGAGCATTGGGACAACTTCTCGGCAGCCGCCACCTCAGCCAGAAGGCACGTGTCGCAATACACAACGCAGTGCTTGTCCTAACGTTATTATATGGAAGCGAGAGTTGGGTATGTAAAAAGGAGCATGAGAGTAAAATCAATGCGGTCGAAATGCGATCTCTGCGGCGAATCAGTGGAGTGAGGCTGACTGACCGCATTCGTAACAATGACGTAAGAGAGCGAGTAGGTATGAAAGAGAGTATTGGTGTAAAGATGCGAAAGGGAATGCTCCGATGGTTCGGACATCTGGAGAGAATGCCGGACGAGCGACTGGCTAAGAAGATATACAATGCGAAAGTGGAAGGATGTAGATACAGGGGGAGACCGAGACTTACCTACCTAGACCAAATTGGTCATGTATTGAAGGAACGTGGAGTCTTGATTCTCCGAAACCGGCGAGCGTGTATGAAGAGAGTTATGAATGTTGAGGAAGCGAGAAATGTATGCAAGAATAGAGCCTCTAGCCACTCTGTTCTCTCTGCCTACCCTGCAAGGGAAATGGCGTGATGATGAGTAAGTATCTACTATAAGTGCACTTGCCACTCGAACGTTTAGAAAGGTAGGCTTCGCCGCAGTCAAAAGCTAGTTTTTAGGTTATATATCAGGTTCCCTATATAGCAGCGGGATAAAATGTATACCAGTTTTTAAGTCCAATTGAGAGCTCTCAAATTAAAAAATGTTGCATCAAAATCCGTTCTGTAGTATTTGCGTGATGCGCGAACGAACAAACAGATAAACAGACAAAAATTCTAAAAAAATTGATTTGTATTTAATCACGCCTATATAGCCTATTACAGTCATTTTTTCTCAAATATCTTAAATGTCCAGACACAGCTCTGTTACAGCTTTATAATAGTATAGATAGACGAGGTTCGGCACTCCTCACACAATGAATGAAACAATAGTACTTATACCTATAGACGCTAGCAACACCAGAGGCATCACTCCCTCGTGGCCATCCAAGGAAAGGAATAGAAGCTGGATAGGAAGTATATTTAGGAGAGGATAGATAAGATACTAAGCATAATACGGCGAGGATAGCTTGGGGCTCCGGCGCTCTGACTCACCATAAGAAAGTCTTCCTCTTTTCTACTTTTCGCTGTGCCCAACAAGGTCCATAACTGTTACTCTTTTATTTTTATGTTACCACCGATTTATTATTCAGGACTGATAACCTGTAATGACTGCCAGGGTGTTATTAGACAGTCACTCCTTAACGTAACTTCCGAAGCACGTACTATGTAATAAGGATTGGATTTCCTTGTTACAGATGATCTGATCCACCTCAAGTTGTGTAGGAATCTCTCAGTTTTGGATCTGTCCTACAATCGCATAGAGGACCCCTTGATCGTTGATGTGTTAGCTGATATGATCGTATTGAAAGGTAATTAGAAATAATAGTGCAGTGCACTTCTAGCGCGAAGTGAAACTTTCTGCGAGAAAGTGAAATGAGTCCAGCATCTTGTAAGAAAACTCCACATAAATCTGTATTCTATCTCGTTCTCTGACAGGCTGAATCCTATAGATGTATAAGTTGTCTCTTTCTCGCTTTATCTTTTCCTTGCTAAAGAAGTTTTACTTCAAAATCTACTTTATTGTAAAATAATTCAAACCCAGTAATATAGCGGTAAGATGCAAAGTATAAAATTCGGTTTTTAGTCCAAATCATTTCGGATTTTTTATATCTCTAATTACCATTGTACATTGAGGGTGGCAAACAAGTATGCTGATGGTAAACCTGTAGACGCTAGCAACATTAGAAGATCATTTGCACTTTGCCAACCACAGAGGAAAGGATAGCAGTTGAAGAGAAAAAATGACAATCAGGAGCCGATGAAGTGGACAGTAAGGATATAATACGGAGAAGATAAAGAGTTTGGACACTCTCACTCACCATGCGAAATAACAGTAGGCGTAGGTACCTTTATTTCACGTCAATCTTCTGTAAGAGGTTGATTCTTCCGCGGCCAAGACAGTCCATTCAGTTTATGCGTTTGCGATCGCTCTGCCAATATGTCAGTGTGATCGGTTATGGAATAAATCCTTTCAATTTTTATGGGAAACCAAATGCAGTCATATATACCTTCGTATTTTCCCAGTTTTGGTGTTAACGGGAAACCCAGTGGTACGGAACATACCAGCATACCGGAAGACACTGACGCTCCGTTTGCAGGAACTGCTGAATTTGGACAACAGACCGATTTTCCCTAGAGACAGGGCCTGTGCTGAAGCTTGGCAGAGAGGTGGCGTGCAAGAAGAGATCGCTGAGAGGAAACGGTAAGGAAATATTTGATTACTAAAATTTTTGTGGTACTGCAACGTTGGAGTAGAAAATCATTGACGTTGAAAAATGGAACAGGAACTGACTCCAATAAGAGAAGTATAAAGAAGAATTAAATACCTTACTATAGTCGTACTAGGATGCTATTTCGATAGTTAACGCTCGTTAGTTAGTTTCGGTAGCACAGAAACCTCTCGAACATATTGCATGAATCTGTGAGTGGTCAGTTAATACGATTATAACTCGATTATACTTTCAGATGGATAGCTAAAGACCAAGAGAAAGTGATGCAAAGCGTCCGTTACTTGATCAAAATGCGCGATGAAAAGAAAGCGTTGAGAGAGGCGAATGAGAAAGCAGAACGAGAGAAGCAAGGCTTACCACCCAAGGTAAATAAACAATTATTTAAATCTGGCAGAACTTGAACTATTAAATTCTATAGTTAAATATAAAGAGCTGTAAAAACAAACATTAGTAGTATTTTGTTATACTACGTGGGTGACAAAAAAGCAAATAGCCCATCTTATGATAAGCGGTTACCATAGCCTATAGACGCTAGTAACACCAGAGGCATCACTCGCGCGTTGCTACGTAGTATCTCTTATAGTCTGTGCGCGTCGCCACCTCCAAGGGAAGGGATAAGAGAAAGATTACACGGAGAGAACACGAAGGATAATAATGATGATAAAGAAAATATAGGAACGATAATAAGGAGAGGATAGGGAAGGAATTCGGGCCTCCGGCACTCTCACTCACTAAACAATGGTAGGAGTATCTACTGTTGTGTTATTAAATCGTTGCAGTTCACAAGATTCGAGAGCAATTTATCCATAAAGTAAGTAACCGACTTTCGTGCACGAGGTCGTGGGTTCGATTCCCACTCAGGGCAATTATTTGTGTGATGACCACAAATATTTGTACTGCGTCTGGGTGTTTTCTATCTATTACATGTATGTATTTACAAAAAAAAAAGGTAATATGTATTATATCCGTAATCTAGTAGCCATAGCACAAGCGTTATGATTAGTTTGGGACCAGAGGACGTTGTGTGAAATGCCCGTGAATAATTATTTACATATTCATTATATCGATAAGCCAATATCCGTAATCGATTTTGAAATAATTAACTATTTATACAGGCAGACGAAAATTCTGAAGATAAACCTGAAGTAGGATCAACTAAAGAAGGAGTATTGGCAATTCAGAATGATGAAGAAAACGAAGGCCCTTCTGTAATGGATTTAAAGTATGGAACAGAGGGTAAGACTAAGGGTGGTGTACCAGTGGATATATTGTCGGGATCTGAGGAAGAAGATTCCACTAGCGATGATAGTAACGACGATGACAGCGATAAGACGAGCGATGCTGGTAAGTTGTTGACTGTAAAACCCATTACCTTTCATCATCAATTTATCTCGTATCCATGTGGTGACGGACTAAGAATACAATTGTCACCACCCCATTCTTTCCCACGAGTGTCGTGTGAGGCGATTAAAGGATAGTAAGCAATTATCATCCATTGCATAACTGGCGGTAAGTCTGGGTACCAAGTGGGAGTACTCACTTGGTATCGGGCCCGAGCGGGTTGGTACCATCATCTTCCGTGTGACCGTCCATGAAGCACATCGTTGCGTTTTGGCTGTAGCAGGAGATAGCCGTTTATTTTTTCATTTCATATCTGTGAAATGAAATGGTGAGCAGCGGCTTGAAATTACTCTCGGTATAGATGAGCCCATGAGCGAATCTAGTAGTGGAGCATGGCTGGCCCAGGAATATATAGGTCTACTCGATCAGGAAAATACTACGTACTCACAGAAGATCAGCGTTAAACAACGGTAGGTTACTCCTACTGTGGTTTCGTAGTGAGTGAAAGCGCCGGAGGTCTAGGCTACTAGGCCCTTTCCTTATCTTCTTCTTTCGCTATTTTATTCATTGGAGTTGGCCGCACCTGAGTGATCTTTCTTCTTTTTTTTATTTTATATAAAACAAAGTCAGGTTAGTGGCAACTTAGGAACGGCTGGACCAATTTATATGATCTATGATTATGTTGGAATATCCACCCAAAATAACTAAATAACTGGAAAAAATCACGAAGAAATAGAATTTATTAAAAAACCGAACGATTATCGATATACATATTAGAACGGATTGACTGATTTCGAAAATTTATCATTTCTGAGGCGGTATGAAGTTCGCTGGGTACTTTTATGGAATCTGTCGCGTTTACTTGATTTTATACTATCCCCATGTTTCGAATACTTTACAGCCTCCATGATCACCGTTGGGTAATATTTAAATTAACGTACCTATATTTAGGAATATTACTTAAAATTAACACTTAAAATATTCGACAGGCTTCGTGGCGTAGTCGGTAACGTGACCGACTTCCGTGCACGAGGTCGTGGGTTCGATTCCCACTCAGGACAATTATTTGTGTGATGAACACAGATATTTGTACTGCGTCTGGGTATTTTCTATTATATGTATGTAAGTATATACAAAAAAAAGTAATATATGTATTATATAAAAGTGGCTTATGAGTTTCTTGCCGGGTTCTTCTCATGAAAAGCCTTACTACGGAGTCCGGCCGCTTGTGGCGTTTGCAATCGCGACATTGCGGATGCACTTGCCTCAAGCGCTCGTGTTAGTTATTAGTAATTAACTTTGACGATTTTAAGTGCTATTATAATAAGCCTATGAAATAAAGTTATTTTAGAATTTGAATATCCGTAATCTGGTACCCATAGCACAAGCATTAAGCTTAGTATTGGACCAGAGGACGTTGTGTGAAATGTCCGTGAATATTTATTTATTTCATTGATACCATTAATAATGTTATAATTCTCGATTTACGTTTAGAACCAGAGACAGGTAAGATAGAGTGGTCGCAGTTGGAACGTGGTAAACACTTAGTGCAGGAGATCAAGGATGAACAGCCAGAGACACAGCAATGTTCACCTGATGACTACTGGTGTGGTTTCCGAAGCACTTTGCCATCAAACAGCAAAAGCTCGTAAGAATTTATTTAAAATTAATTAATTAGTTTTCTAATTTAAGGAATTACTAGTTTTTCCTGTTCCAGACTATACTATAGGTATGCAAAATTTCATAATCATTGGTTCAGTAGTTACAGTGTGAAAGCATAACAAATAAACTCACTATCGCATCCCTACTAATATTATAATCTCGTCTGCCCGCTATTCGGTCCGCGTGGTATTCAGAAAATAAATATTTGTCCGTGTCGTGACGGACTAAGAATACAAGTGTCACCACCCCATTCTTTTCCATGGGTGTCGTATGAGGCGACTAAGGGAAGTAAGAAATGATCATCCATTGCATGACTGGTGGTAGGGCTGGGTACCAAGTGGAAGTACTCACTTGGTATCGGGCCCGAGCGGGTTGCTACCACCATCTCCCGTGTGACCGGCCATGAAGCAAATCGTTACGTTTTGGCTGCATCAGGAAATAGCCGTTTATTCTTTCATTTCATATTTGTGAAATGGAATGATGAGCAGCTGCTTGACAATAATACTGAGAGGTATAGTTGAGTCCATGAGCGATGGTTACCATTTACCATCAGATAGGCCGTGGCTCGTCTGCCACTACATGCAAAAAAAATAAAAACATTACTTAACGGCACACTAATTATCTCTACCTAATAGCCGTACATATAAAGAATGGGATTAGAAATGGCGGCTTATTATGACGGTACTGTCAGCATACACGTAATCTATAACGATAATCCGCTAATAACGATAACTTGGACTGTTACGAATACAAAAGGCGGTCATCATAACGGTTTTTGTTGTTGTCAGTACCGGCGTGTGTGAGTATAGATAGCGACAGTGTGCGAGTGAGAGGTCAATAGAAGTGACGCCATTTTCAATCCCATTCTTTATGTGTACGGGTAGTACCTATGTACAAATAGATATAAATCACGAGAATCATTGACTTTTTTGGGAGGAAAGTAGCCTATGTAATTTTCTGGGCTCCCAGACTATGTGTATGCAAAATTTCATGATGATTGGTAGAGTAGTAGAAAGCGTAAAAATAACATAAAAACAAACTCACTTATGGGCCCTGTTTAATAAACGTTACAATCCGATAATTTTGTAAATAGGTAAGTGACATATTTGTAAAGTGGTATGACAAGTGCTGTTTAGTAAACCTTACAATTATGTAGTAATTTTACAAGTAAAAACTTAACAAATATTATTACCCTTATAAATGCTGTTTATGTTGTAGCCGTGTGGGGCCGGCTTTAGAATTGTCCCACCCCCCTCCACCCATGGGAGTCGTAAGAGCCGACTGAGGGTATACCGGGGGAGTGGGCAGCAGCACTCCTTCGAGTATTAACAACATCCACTGCGATCACCAACCGGCCAAGCGTGGCGATTACGGCACTATCCTCCATTCTTGGGGAGGCCTATGTCCTGCAGTGGACTTTAAAAGGCTGATGGATGGATGGATGAAATGCTGTTTAATAAACTTTTACATGTGCAAAACACGCCTGTAGATTTCGATGACAATATTTTAACTACAAATTTGTAATTGTTACCATTTTTTTAAATATAACAGTTAAATCTCTTCACTTATTAAATTGAGATACAAAATTGTTAAATTCTGATACAAGGCGAGTTCACCTGTCAGAATTGTTCTGCAATTTACAAAATATGTAAATACAGAGAAAATGTTTATTAAACAGAAATATGTAGAATTGTAAGTACAATTTTACAATTTTGTCAGTTTTCCACCATGGTAAACTTGTAAGTTGTATTCTTTATTAAACAGGAACTTGTAGATTTGTAACTTGTAAAATACAATTACAATTTGCAATTTGTAACTTTAATTAAATAGGGCCCTGAGCGAATCTCAATCTCGATAGAATTTCGGTTAGAATGTATCTCACTAAATCGTATCGACATCGCATCGTGTCATTGTCATTGGTTGAGAGCCACTACAAATGCAACTAGGCGTCGTGGTGGTGGATACGAGTAGGCAATCGATCTATACCTACACTACGGGTCGAATGTCGTCGTGTATATTTATAGCACTCATGGAAAGAGAGGTGATATAAATACCTATGTGCGTTTCTATTTTTGGCTTCATCGAGTAATGATTAACCCTAGAGGCCACTGGCACTCATGAACTTAACAATATAAATAACGAAACACTATTGCTTATTTTTTCTAGTGACTTTGCATCAGAATTCCAGGCCGTAAATAATTTGTTGTACGGTTCACAACCGCACATCGGAAGGGATGGGCCTAAGAAGCCGGCAGCAGGTAATACTATTATTTCAACCATGAAAATTCTTTCAACGATTTATAATACTAAACATTTTAACAAATCAATGTTGATATACGAGAAATATCACACTCCAACTTCGTTGTAGAAGCCTTTTTTTTTATTGCATGTAGTGGCAGACGAGCCACGGTCCATCTGATGGTAAATGGTAACCGTCGCCCATGGACTCTACTATACTGAGAGTATTGTCAAGCCGCTGCTCACCAATTCATTTCACAGATATGAAATGAAATATAAACGGCTATCTCCTGCTACAGTCAAAATGCAACGATGTGCTTCATGGCCGGTCACACGGGAGATGGTGGTACCAACCCGCTCAGGCCCGATACCAAGTGCGTACTCCCACTTGGGACCCAGCCCTACCACCAGTCATGCAATTGATGATAATTGCTTACTTCCCTTAGTCGCCTCATACGACACCCGCGGAAAAGAATGGGATGGTGACACTTGTATTCTCGGTCCGTCACCACACGGACAGACATGCTTATATTAGAGATCACCTTAACGCTTGAGAGACGAGTGGTAGGTTTGGTTAATTTGCCTACAACACAATACACATTGGCATCAATCAGTCTGTTACAGTCGAATGCCAGCTATACATAGATCCTATTTTTTCCCACAAGACCCTGGTCCTGTGCCACCTGAAGTCTACTCCAGCCTTGACAAAGGACTGCTTAAAATCATCAATATTACATCCTACCGCTTAGGTTTTCCGGGGGTGACTCGTAATCTATAGACAAATTATCAATATAATGATTGACCCTAAATATTTCAGAAGTAAAATCAACTAAAGGAAAAGAGAAAAATACGGAAAACCAATCGGACAAAGAAAAAATTGAAGAGATGGCTGAGAGAAAACCTCTGATTGAGATAATTGAATCCTACGAGAAAATAGCAAAGCTGCGAGATGATACTTACTCAAATAGAAATAAAGTTATCATAGAAGACGTTACCGATGTTAACTCAGACGTCATTGTAAAAAATAAAAAAAAGGGAAATAGTACAACAGATGTCGGGGACGATAATAAACTGGGCGTTATTATTGATGGAAATACGATCATAGATTTAGACAAGAAGACCATTACAACACGTTGTAATGAAAAGAAGAGTATGAAAAAGATAAATATTAAAGAAGTTCCAGTAGTTACTAAGAAAGTTCCAACAGAAGAAACTAAACGCAAGGAAGATACTGCAGACGGAGAAGATGATAAACAGACTGGTAACGAAGCAACAAATAGGGATGACTGTTCAGCTTCTACAAGTCAGGATTCAAAGAGTGTACCTTCTGGTAGGTATAATTACTTATTATGTATTTGCTTCCTACTATTTTGAAGCATATTATATTGCTACTAGCCTTTGCCCGCGGCTTCGCCGCAGCCATAAGCTATTTTTTAGGCTATATATCAGGTTCCCGATATAGTAGCAGGATAAAATGTATACCAGTTGTTAAGTCTAATCAAGAGCTATCAAACAAAAAAAGTTGCATTAAAATCCGTTCAGTAGTTTTTGCATGATGCGCGAACAAACAAACAGACAAATAGACAAACAGATAAACACAAACAGACAAAAAATCTAAAAAAATCGTTTGGTGTTCAGACACACCTTTTTTTTTGTTTAGGCGGGAAAAATGTACCTAACCACACATCCCGTCGTTCGGGGCAATGAACAGGGTACCCGGGCTTACCCGGGCACGACTCGAGCGTGTGCTGTGCTGTGTCCTCGTCGCAGCCACAATGGTGACAGCCCGGAGTCGCTTCCCTCCTTGCGACTATGTGCAGATATCTGCCGAAGCAACCGTGCCCCGATAGCACCTGCAGCACTTGCACAGTCGGAAGGTAAGGACTCCATGCCGTCACCCCGCCCACTCCTCCTGCACAGGCTGGAGCGCCCCTACGGTCCAGAGACCAGCTCGGGGCGCTTCTAGCCGTGTCCATCAGGCATCGCCCTGCCACCTGGCCACCTCCCGGGGTGGGGGACGACCACCCACCTCTCGCTCTTGCGACGCCCGCCGATACACTTCGGCGAGTACCTCCGCCTCCAAGTCCCACGGGGGTGTTCCGGCCAACGCGCAGGCCGCTTCCGTCGACACCGTGCGGTATCCGTGTATGAGCCTGGACGCGACGACTCTTTCTGGTCTCCACAGAAGAGCCCTGATCGGCGCGTCCAGGCACTCCCACCCACACAGGTGCACCGTACAGCGCCATCGACCGGACTACCCCCGCATAAAGCCGTTGGCACGCATTGTTGGGTCCGCCCATATTCGGCAAAAGCCATGCAAGGGCGGACGCTGCGTCGACGAGCCTCGGAGACAGTTGGCGGAAGTGCTCGCGAAAGTGCCACCGCCCATCCAGCACCAGGCCCAGATACTTGATCTGGGCCTTCACCCCGGAACCGAACCCTGTGGGACACCACACGACATGGGTCTCCTCACAACGTCCCCTATGCGGCTCTCATAGAGGACGCTGCGGCCCTCAAGATAGTCCGCCACCAGCCGCCTCAGGTATGCAGGCACCCCGTGATACTGGAGCGCCTCCCTGATTCAGCTGAATGGCAGACTATTGAATGCGTTGGCGATGTCTAGCGACACCGCCAACAGCACTCTACCGCCGGCGACGACCGCCGCGGCCGCGGCCCTCCGACGCATAATCGCGCCGACCGTCGAGCGACCACCCCCCAGCGACAGCGCGGAGCTTGTTCAGCGCCGCACGGTACGGGCGACCCCAGGGGTCTCGGTTGAGACCATCCAGCATCTCCTGCCTTTTCTCAGTTTTGGCGCGGCAGATGGCCAACTTGAACGCGGCCCGCTAAGTTCGGTACGCCTCGTACAGCTGGCCCTCCCGCTCCCCATCGCGGTTATGCCACCGACTGCGGGTGTAGGACCTCCGGGCACGAATACACGCCACACGGAGGTCCGCCAGCTCCTGGGTCCACCAGTAGAGCCCCTTCCTCGGAGGAGGACGTTGCACTCGGGGCATGGCCGAGTCGCACACCTACGTAATCGCAGCGCGAAATCGGCCAGCCTCAACGTCCAACCCCTCAGTCAGGGCTGGTGAGGACAGCCACGATTGAACGATAGCTGCCTCCACCAGTAGGTCCCTATCCAGCCTGCCCACAGCCCACCACGGGAACGTGGGAGTTCTGCGCGCCGTGTGACCCCTACTGGAGCCCTGAAGGGTACCGATGATCGGACAAGGTCTCAACCTCCTCCAGGACACGCCAGTTCCTCACTCGGGCTGCGACGTTGGGGCGAACGAAAGGTCCACTATCGACCCGCCCCGTCACCGCACGCACTTGTTGACGGAGCCTCTGTTTGGCAAACAGAGGCCCGTCGACGCCGCCCACTCTACTACCGCCGCTCCACGGGTGTCCGTCGCATGGGACCCCCACGCCGTAGATTTGGCGTTGAAGTTCCCCACGACCAGGACGTGGCTAGGTGCCAGTCGCCGTATCGAGGTCTCCAGGCTGTTAAGCCAGACCTCGAAATCAGCCTGACTCCGGTTGGGGTAGAAGTACACGCCGTACAGTGTAACTCCCCCCTAGTGCCCCTGTCTCTGATCGACAAGGGCGGGGAGCGCAGTGCCGTGGAGCTGACGATTGTCACGGAGCCATCGCAGCTGCCCGCCCAATGAGGACGGTCAGGAACACAATAAGGCTCCGCAGCTACGGCTACACCAATCGACCGCTCCACCATGGTTTGCAGGAGCAGATCCTGCGCCCTGGCGGAGTGGTTGAGATTCGCCTGGAGGAGGATAGCGTCACGGTTGAATTTTAAGCCGTAACTATACCCTCCTCCACCCAAGACAGTGGTGAAGCCGCGCTATGGGGGCAGCCTGGGCCGATTGGCTGGTCCCCCCCTTTTTTGGGCCAGACGTCGGGGGTCTACATCCCTCCCGCCCCATGCAGTGCTTGGCAGGCCTATTGCCTGCCGCGCATGCGGGGCAATGAGGAGCAGCGGTGCAGGTTGCCGCCCGATGCCCTGCCTGACCGCAGCGGAAACAGAGACCGCTGCAGTCAAAACAGTTAGTGCACGTCGACCGGGTGTGTCCTACCGCCATACACTTATAGCACCTTGAGGAGCACGGTGACCCGTGCAAAATTCCAGCCCACAAGGAGCCTGCCTGCGGCTGCCATGGTACTGGCCGCCGCGACAGGGCAACTCCAGACGGCACCTACACCGCCGGGACCGGTCCTAATGGAGCCCACTCTGACGGCTTCGGAGCATCCGGTTTTGGAGGCAATGGCCTCCCAGACGTCATCAGCCGTCACCGAGTCGTCCAGACCGGAAATGCGCACTTCAGCGCACTTCACGGGTCTGGCGATGCGGACTCCACTACCCTCGCCATACAGACCCCGTAGCCTTTCGGCTACCGTGCTGGCCATCTTGGGGCCCTCCGCCCCAGGGAAATCCAAAATACGAGCCCCTGTCCGGGCTTGGCGGGTCCGGGCGGCTATGACTCCGAGGTTGGAGACGTCAATCTCGTCCCGGGCTCTCCTCAAGATGGCCTGATATGTCAGGCCCGCTTCCGCCTTCGGCAGCATGGTGATTATCACCGCTGCCGTTTTCGGCGCTCGAAGCTTGCGCGACCTTCTTCCCATCCGCGGCCAGCGGCGGTCGGAGTCATGGCTCCAGCGGCATCCTGGCATTCAGGGAGCAAGTGCGCGGGTCATAGACCGCGCTGACGCGATCCATGATTTGGCGCATCTGCTCCTCCGTCAGGAGACCAGGGTCCGGAGGCCCCGCGCCCGCCGTTGAGGCAGAGGCTCCCGGCCCAGCCTTGGCGAGATCAGGCCTGGCTCGTAGGCCGGCGAGCTCCTTGCGGAGCTATGCCACCTCCGCCTTGAGGCGCCTGCAGCGGCAGGGCGCCTCCAGCTTCCCGATCCCCTCTGGCGCTGGGTTACGCTGGAGGGACTCCACCGCGCTAAAGGCTACCTTAGTAGCCTCCTTGAGGGCCTCCGCGAGGTCACCCCCGAGGGCCTCGCGACGCATTAGCCACCGTGGAAACGAAGGCCAGGGCGTCGGAAACCCTCTGGGCAACCTGGTCCGCTGTAGGTGGACCATCCTCGTCCGGAAGCTCTTCTCGGAGCCTCGATATGAGGAGGGTTACCCTCTCCTCCACCGAGATCTCCACTCCCAATCCCCTAACTGCGGCCTCGTCCGCTTGCAATATGGATCGCGGCACCGAACCCAGGCCCCTACCAGCCCCTCGGCCTCTTCTTGCCGTTCTACTCGGTCTGTCCGTTGGGGGCATCAACGTGGAGCTGCCTTCAGACTCTGAAGCGTCGCCCTCGCGTGCAATCGAGCGCTTCAAGAGCCGCGAAGGCCGCTTCACCACACCAGCTGCGCCCGCACGGGACCTAGACGGCTCCGGCAGACAGACATTCGCGACCGCAGCAAGAGCGCTACCGGCGTTCGACGTCTCCGCTGTGTCAGCGGCAGAACCATTACCCTTAGGACTTGCCACGGGAGTGCTTTTTCTCCCAAGGGTCCTCCTCTTTTTTGTTTTCTCCGTCTTTTTTTCGTCATTGGCGTAGGTTGCCCCCCTCAGATACATGGGGCTGACGGAGCCGGTTTTGGTACCCGGCTCCGTGAGGGATTCTCCAGGTGCATTGCACCCGGTCCTGAAGGTCCAGGAGGGTCCTGAGGAATAGTAGTCTTTTTACTTTCCGCCATTTTTAAGTTTAGAGTCCTTCGACTATTGTGCCACCCTCGTAACTGGATACCCTCCACCCATTCATCCCTCGCCGGGCGGCATAGCTTGGATTGGGGTGATTTTTTATAGGGGTTTTCTTCCCCGCGGTCCGAAGACCCCCGGTCCTGTCCGTTCAGGGTTACGGGTCGGGCCGAACGGTGGTCTGCATCAGACCGTGCCCACCGCTCGCAAAGCAATTAGTGAGCCCGTCGCCCCTCATGCTGAAAAGCCCCGTCTCTGTCTCCCAGGGCCGGGGGAGCCACTATGGCCCCGCTGGACCTCCACGGCAGGCGTTCGGCTCACTGTAAGCAGTGAGCCCGTTGCCACTCGGGCTAAAAGCCCCGCCTCCGGGGACGGGGGGGTCACTGTGACCCCGCTGCCCCCTCCCAGAGTCGGGGGGGCCACTATGGCCCCACTGACCCTCCACGGCGGACGTCCGGCCTATCCACTGTGCCCTCTGCTAGTCAGAGGGACACGCGGGGACCCGTCCCCTGCCGGGATTCAGCCACCGGCACCAGAGTGCCAACGTTGCCCGGGGTGCACCAACGCCGAGGTATCCCGACCCGCACCCCTTCGGACACGCCTATATAGCCTAAATCAGTATTTTTTTTCTCAAATATCTTAAATGTACAGGCATAGCTCTGTTACAGCTTTATAATAGTATAGATAGATTATAAACAAATATTTAAATTCGTGTTTAATAACAAATTTTAGAGATACTTATGATTAATTACTGTAGTACCTCAAGGGTGTAATTTTAGGACCATCATATTTTGTTATAATTAGACAGTCTTTCTTCGAAATGCTGTGTGATACCTGAGTTACTTCACTGTTTCTAAATTATTATTACTTATTATTTTTTTAAAGATACAGTGAGTGCTAGGCTATATCGGTAAACCCAAGGACTGCAAAGTATTGAGAAATATATTGAGTTCAATCGCCCGGCTTACATCTATAACTATTGTTGTATATAACAATAGTACATGGGTGGTAACAAGCATGCGGCCCACCTGATCAACCAGAGGCATCATTCATGCAATCTTCAACAAACTGGATAGGAATTGGAGAGGAAGGATAATAAGGAGAGGTAAGGAAGGATACTAAAGAAAGAATATATAGGATACTTATTATAGGATAGGGGAGGGTGTAGACCTCCGGCACTCACCCACCACTCAAAACAACGGCAGGAGTACCTTCCGTTATTTCACGCAGATCTTCTGTGTGGACGTGTTACTTCCACAATCGAGCTGGCCCATTCAAGCTGGAATAAGCAAGGCTCTACCACTATCCCCCGAAATCATGTCAGATTTTTCGGCATTTTCATGATTAGGTTTACAAGACACATACTTGTTAATATATTATCACTGACGTCTGGACTGCGGCTTAAAATCCCTCTCACCTGAAAGACTTTTGCCCGAAAGTGGGATAGAAACAGGATATGCTTTTTGTGAAGAAATCCTATTAAAAATATTCTTTGTTTAGCAATTCAAACGACAGGCGAAAGTGCTACATTAATAAACTATATGCACCGCATGAATAACGAAGAAATCGAAGATGAAGACTTAGATCTTGAACCAAGTGCTGAAGACCTAGAGATATTCGCGGAACTGGACAGGGAGCAAGAGGAACGTCAGGCTAGAATCGATCGGGGAGAGCCTGCTGTTGATCCTATGGCAAGTTGTTATGTATAACATCTAAACTGTTTTTGCAGATAACAAATACCAGATCTGATATTCTGAATGTATTATTTAACTGCGTTTATATAGTCAGTAATAGTTAATAGTAGTACAGTATGGACAGTCAAGTATAGTAGTATTTTAAATTTTTATCATATTTTTCAATCATTCAGACAGCGTCCATATTTTTTCTCAATAATGACGTTTAGGATACTGTTAGCGCTGCCCCGTACTCTGAACAACAGTGATGCAATTCGTTTGCGAATGATCGCGTGAAAGTCATCAACTCTTGCGTCTGCAAAAATGCCAGATGCGCTACGAAAACGGGGCAGCCCCATCAATATCCTAAATCCATTGTTGTACTGGACTCGGAGAACATTAAACGCTCTCTTTGTATATTTGAATTAAATTTACTATTGGTGCTCTTAAGTAAATAACTCCTAATGGGGAAAAAATTATATGTAGATAACAAGTATAATTATATTAAATTTTACATTTCAAGGACATAATTATTATTATGTTTATCCAGAAACTTTACGATAAAGAGAAGATGGAAGCGTATTATAAGGAGCAAGATTGTATACCAGCACATTTGGTGAAGGAGAAAACTTGTTTTACAACGTACAGGCATGATAATGCATTCGATAGGATTGCCTTAAGCCAGTTGACCTCTGGTGATAAACCTGGTAAGAGAGTAAGAAACAATTTTATATACTGATATTATTTGACGGGCCTCGTGGCGTAGTCGGTAGTGTAACTGACTTCCGTGCACGAGATCGTGGGTTCGATTCCCACTCAGGACAATTATTTGTGTGAAGAACACAGATATTTGTACTGCGTCTGGGGGTTTTCTATCTATTATATGTATGTATTTACAAAAAAACGTAGTATGTATATGTATTATGTCCGTAATCTGATACCCATAGCACAAGTATTAAGCTTAGTTTGGGACCAGAGGACGTTGTGTGAAAAATATCCGTGAATTGATTTAATTTACTTATAGTCGTAAAAAAAATAATTATTGAGCCGAGAAGCATTCAAAAGAATAAAGGTATTACGATATTCATTTGTTTATATTTTAACTATTCAATTATCACTTCTCTTGATTATGGTAGCGTAGTGACGAGTGTACGATTTTTTTAAACTATGTGGGTGGCAAACAGTTATACGGCCCAGTATAAGGTAAGCGGCTACCGTAGCTTATAGACGCTAGCAACACCAGAGGCATCACTCGCGCGTCTCCATTTTTATTTATTTTTATTTTAAGTAGGCAAAAATGACCTACTACACACCCCGCTGCCCGGGGAGACAACGGAGTAGTATGGGGCTCTCACCCACTAAAAACCCACCGTGCGCCCACACCCGCCCTTGCTACGGCGGATCACGGGTACCGCGTCGTTACTCGCACGGCACCATCTCCAAGGAAAGGGTAGAAGATAGAAGGTGGATCAGACAGATAACAAGGAGAGGACAGGGAGGGGGTCAGGTCCTTCAGCGCTCTCACTCACCATACGAAACACAACGGTAGGAGTAACTGCCGCTGTCTCACGCTGATCTGGCTCTACCACTTCCAATAATAGTACTTGCCACAGCGAATAAAAAGAAGGGTACTTTCTCTTTTAGATGAGAAAAAAGTGAAGTTGACCCAAGTTCCCGGAGCTACCCTGTACGAATATATAAATGAAAACGATCGAACTCCTAATGACGAAGAACTCATTGTCAACCAGCGACCTATCACGGATGTACACTACGAGATTGGAGAAGAGAAAATCGATACTGCTTGTATGTACCTGTATTTTAATATAGTGAACTACTATGTAATTTTCTGTCTATTATCTGATATAATATAATCTTTTCTTTTGATATGATGACGACACCAGCGTTAAGGAATAATGTTTTTATCGCGGGGGATTTTACAAACATACAGTTTTACAGACGGAAAGTACACCAAGACTCAGAGCAACCATTTGTGGATCATACAAAGAGTTGTCCTGTGTGGGAATCGAACCCACAATACTTGGGCCAGTATCTAAACCACTCACCTAATCACCCACCGCCATTTAATCACAAATTATTGTAAATTAACTAACGAGATAATTTTTACTTTCAGCATCTTCATCAGATTCTGAATCGATAAATGTTGACTCGGAGTTTAATTCCAGTCAAAATGATAACTGCGAACAGCAGGCTAAAATTCATAGAAGGACACATAGACCTTCCACGGCTCACAAAACTGAAAAATGCAGTTTAGATCGAAATCCTGATTCAAAATATACTAATGATAGTCAGAGACTTGATGGCAATAATATGGACGGTAAGCGAATTGATAATCATAAAGTAAGCATAAAAATAAAACTGTTGTAGGAGGATCTCATGACGGTAGCTCACGGTCTGCATATAACAGAAAAGATTGTATTAGCAAATTCACATGCTTATTATTAAATTAAAACCTATACGATGGCTTAGAATACAGTAACCCGCAGTTTGATAATTTTGTTAACATTAATGTGGGAAATTATACTTTACGGTTAAAAAGTACAAACACAATAAACCATATCCGATTCTATTCATCCCAACCTCGTACATTATTTCGGTTCCAATAATCCAAGTAAATTATAAAAAAAAAATATATTTTGACAGATGACAGAGAACCCTGCACTAGCTACTACGATACGATGTTGAATATGGGTCGAACTGAGGCCAAGAGGTCTATTATAAGCACTATTAATTCATATGAAGACAAAAGATTCCCTTCACAAGGTATTTTTGTAAGAATTTTCTTGTACTACGTGGGTGGCAAACAAGCATACGCCCACCTGATTGTAAGCGGTTATCGGATAAAATGGATACTAAGGAGATGATAGGAACGATAATAAGGAGAGGATAGGGAGGGGGTTCAGGGTGTCCGGCGCTCACTCACCATTCGAAACATAAGAGTAGGGGAACCTACCGTTGTTACACGCCGATATTCTGTGAGAGGCTGGTACTTTCTCAATCTAGCCGGCTTATACATGCTGGGATAAGCAAGGCACTACCACTAAATCAGAAGAGGCTTCTTGGTGGTAGTTTTGTTAAGCATGAAGGGGCCGCCTCAATCGAGGAAGTAACATCTCAGATTTCTTTAGCGTATAGTAACTGTAGGTATTTATATTGTATTCCCACCTCCATCGACGAGTAAGTCAGAAGCCCAAACGGCCTCCTCATCCTTGTTCTTCCCCGTCTTCGGTTACCTCATATCCTTAATAAATCATCATCAATATAGATGGCTTGTTTTGAAACTAGTGAATAATTTCACTTCTACTGTTGAATTTAGCTTTCCATTTCCAGGAGTAAACTATTCAGACCTGGAGGAAAACGCCCGAATTGAGCAGAATGTTGCTACAGAGATACTGGATCGCACACTTCAATATGAAGAACGAGAGATGTATAGACAGTATGACGTCATTACCAGCCATGCAGGGAACATCGATAATAGAACCAATGCTATAATTGAACACATCTCTGATCAGCTGGAGAAGGAATACACTGTGAGTAACAGCAAGCTCTGATACAAAGAGAAGGCGGCAATGAGCCCAATCTACATAGCTTGATTTATGACCTGGTTACTTTAATTTTCTCATTTTTTTATACAGGATGTAAGTGACATTGTACCGATAATTGATATCAGGGTTCAGTACTCGATTCTGAACACCCAGTGGTGGAAATTTACATCGGTTTTTTCATGAAAACTGCAATTTAGTATTTCATTACTTAAATTGAATGTGAGAGAAAATCGTTATATTGTATCTAAATTCGATTTTAGGTAAAACAGCCATTAATCACTGATTTACTATAAAACCACAATGGATTGCAATCCTCGTCATGTTTTTTAGTCGCGTCGATAGCGGCTAAAATACTGCTTACTTTGTAACCCGTCGTTGTCGACGCAAATGGTTTGGGGCATATTATTACAGTTATTTGGTGACATCTTTGCCCGGAGTTATCCGTACGATGCTATTTACACTTGGTAGGATAAATCACACAATAGGTTTAAGTACATCATCTAAACATCAATATATAACCATATTATTAGTATTGAAAAGAAATAATTTAGTTGCTAAGAGAATTAATGAAGCTACATTATATGAAAAATACGCGTATAAAAATAAAACTTTATTTTCTGAACAGTTGCCAGAAGTATCTCGAATACTAGAAGTTCAAATGGATGCAGCAGAACAAAGATGGCGAGCCGGCGAATTCGTTCCTTCCATGCCACCAAATCCAATTGCTGATGAAAATGACACTACTCTCACACCGTGTAACGATGCAACATTTAATGATACTTTAACTGATCAAAGTGCTGATAAAATTGCATCGTATGGAGACGATTCCGGTATTGGAAATGATTCTGTTTCACGTACAGAGTCTATCGATAACGAAGATAAGATTAAGACTGCGGAAACTAAATCTAAGGTAGAAAGCATCAATACAACCGTTATTGGCAATGCTAGCACTCCAATAGGTAAAGATAAAACAATTAAAACTACCAAACCTATGAACAATGCCAATGATTCTAAGAACTTCGAGTCAGTATTAACTGAAGACAGTTTTACTAATCTATCCAATGAAGACGTTTTTGAAGATTGTATTGATGATATCACTATTAGTGAGGATATCTCCAAAAAGGGAGAGGAATTTAATAGGGTAGACGAGAATTATTCTATAGAAATGAAGTTGGTATTAGGGATTGAGGATCAAAATTAGATTCCACTTCATTCCATGATCCATGGAACTATATATAAATTTAGATATAGTGATTGTTGGATACACATTGGGTAGTTATAAATACTGAGCTGCTATAATGAAACAAACTAAAATAAGCATTCATACGCAAAATATTAAGAGCCTAAGCCATTTAACGTGAGCCTCAATTTAGCTTGCTTTTAGTCAAGTTTCAAAACTTGTCAGTTTTTTTGACGAACACAGTTATTTACGTCGCGCTCACGAATCACAAAGCGCTCCTTAGCCTTTTCAATGATAGATGCGTGCGTAATTACCCGATCTCACGAGCACCAGAATTGGTGAAAGATTTTGTCTTGTAGGCACGTCTTTCTTGGAGTCGTCATTGGCTTTTGACATGTTTTTACTGCAATTTTTTTGTAATTAAATGCAACAGTTGTTATGGTTGTAGTAATTAACTCCTCCAGTGTTGGTAAAGTATATCCATAGTTTGAAGCGATGCTCACACTATTTTAGAATTATCGGCACAAAAAAAGAGAAGAAAGGTCTATGTTCTAAGAGTTTTATACACTATTTATTATCTACTGGGTCTGTAACATCGTCCTATTCCACTATGAGAAATGTTTTCGGCCTGACGAGCTGAATAATACCCGATCTGATACGTAGGTAACGCATACATGTCATGTATTTCAATATTTATTAATTTTAGTTATTCTGAATGAATAGGCTGTCTTTATTATATTTTGTTTGAATTAGATCTTTTTTGTTTGAATTACGTAAACATGTGATTTAATACGTACCTATATATTTCAGTGTTACCATTTAATAAATATAGAATGTATATTGCTTTTATTTTAGTAAAATTAGTAGTTATTACGGCTTATTCTTAGGATAATCGCCGTTATATATAGCCATTAGAGCGGATTTATACTATTTGTTGGTGGTAGAGCCTTGCTGATCCCAGCATGGATAGGCTGGCTCGATCGGGAAAGTACATCCCTCTCACAAGAGCAGCGTGAAATAACGGTAGGTCCTACAGTTGTTTTGTATTGTGAGTGAGAGCGCCGGAGGCCCAAACCCCTTCCCTATCCTCTCCCTATTATATCCTTAAGTGTCCTACCCATCCTCTCCTTATTATCCTTCCAATACACCTTCTCCACTATCGATTTAGTAGATCATATTTTTTTTATGATGGCAGACAAGCCTGTCCTCCTGATGGTAAATGGTAATCAATGCTCGTGGACTCTACAATAGCCGCTGCTTTTATATTTTATTTCGCGGATGGGTAAAAAAATAGAAGACTGTCTCCCGCTCCAACCAAAACACACCGAAGACCCGCTCAGAGACGATGATGAGTACCTACTACAAGAGTGGTAGTATGTACCAAGTGGGAGTAACTTGTATAACTGCTTACGTTACAATCTCGAGAATCTACAACCGCGGGAAAGAATGGAGTGGTGATATTTGAAGTCTTGTAGTAAAAGTAAAAATTATGTGATGTTTCATCGCTCTCATCACTTCAGACCGTAGATAATCTCAAAGAGAATATAACGACTAGGTTTAGATAATCTATTATATATAATTCCAGTGTCACGATGTTTGTCCGGGATGAACTTCGAAAGTACTGAACCGATTTTAACTTTTTTTGATGTGAAACATCTAATGCTGAGGGAGGGAAAATCGGCTGTTAGCGTGGCGACGCTTTTTTACTTGTTCCGTTCAAATCTTGCAAGTTAAATTTGACACACTTCACGTTTTCCTATTGAGCTGAAATTTTACAAGCATGTGTATATTGCTTAGTAATGCAATATTATGATGACATGGAGCTGATCTGATGATGGATCAGGAAGGTGGATATAGTAACTCCATAATGAAACGACGCAACCCCATTAAGTTTGGACTCGTATGATTCGTCTTGATTAGTACTTTGTCTCTAGATGGTATCCAGGGTCTAATGATGGAGCTAGAAGGTGGCCATAGGAACTCCAATATAAAACGACATAACCTCATCGTGTTTGGGCTCGTATGATTCGTCTTTACGAGTACTTTGTCTCTAGATGGTATCCAGGGTCTGATTATGAAGCTGGAAGGTGGCCACAGTAACTCCATAATGAAACCACGCAACCCCCATTAAGTTTGGACTCGTCTGATTCGTCTTGATGAGTACTTTGTCTTTTAATGGTATCCAGGGTCTGATGATGGAGCTAGAAGGTGGCCATAGGAACCCCAATATAAAACGACATAACTCCACCCAGTTTTGGCTCGCATGATCCGTCTTGACGAGTACTTTGTCTCTAGATGGTATCCAGGGTCTGATGATGAAGCTGGAAGGTGGCCACAGTAACTCCATAATGAAACGACGCATCCCCATTAAGTTTGGACTGGTTTGATTCGTCTTGATGAGTACTTTGTCTTTTAATGGTATCCAGGGTCTGATAATGGAGCTAGAAGGTGGCCATAGAAACTCGAATATAACACGACATAACCCCATCGAGTTTGGACTCGTGTGATTCATCTTGACAAGTACTTTGTCTCTAGATAGTATCCAGGGTCTGACGATGGAGCTAGAAGATGGCCACAGTAACTCTGTAATGAAACGACGCAATCCCATCGTGTTTATACTAGGGATGGGTCGAAGTTCGTTTTACATTCGGTTTAACCGAATTTCGGTGGCTTGAACCAAACTTCGGCATTCGGCCGAAGTTCGTTTTTAAATGCCGAACATTCGGTATAAGAAAAAGGTAAGGTTTATACTAAAATTTAGGGAAATCAAATCTGTCATAGCTGCAAAATAAGTCACATATACCACTACTCGAAAGTCATCTAAGCATAGTCAGTTGTTTGTTAAAGTATAAATATTATAGATAAACTGAAATGTATAAATTAAGTAGTTTTTTTCGCAATCCAGTAGTATTTGAATCAATACACCCAATAATTTGAAATAAGGTGTCACCCTTACACTGACTGTTTTTTTATTGCTTTACCACGTTGTTTTTTATAAAAAATACACACAGAATATGACTTGTTACTCCCGAGAAAACACACACCAAAGATCGGGCGATCTTCGGGCGCATTTTATATATTTACCGAATGTTTGGCCGGAGTTCGTATTCGGTTAAAATCACATTAAGCCCATTAAGTTTATACTTCTCTTCTCTTTGATTAGTCTTGACGATTACTTTGTCTCTAGATGGTATCCAGGGTCTGATGATGGAGCTGGAAGGTGGCCACAGTAACTCTGTAATGAAACGACCCAACCTTATCGAGTTTGGAATTGTTTGTTTCGTCTTGAGGACTACTTTTGTCCTAGATGATTTCCAGGGCCTGATGATGATGATTTATGTCCATTTCCGCTATTTTACACATGTCATAATTTTATGCAAGCACACATTGAAAAAGTTATGATCATTTTATTTCTACTCATTATTCCTACAAAATAATTTCGATGTTTCACATCTGGTAGACGTCCCGCGACGTCTTATTTTTTTATATATATATTTATACAAAAATCTTAATTGTAAAATTAGGTTTACCTGGTTGGTATAATGTATGAAAATACTTCTGACAGATGGCGCAGGCGTCACCCAAAGACGTTAAGTATGAATGTGTTATCGAAATTAGCAGTCAGGAGCAATTGTCACGATGACTGAATTGGCAAAGCATCTGGACGGCATCCAGGTGATGCAGGTTCAAATCCTGCTCGTGACTGTTATTTTCGTTTCACATTTTTCACTTTCGGTTTAATATTTGCATTTGTCAAATGGCTTTTGCGTAATTGTGTCTAGAACTAATAAACAAACTTCTCGAATAGGTTATGAACAAAGATTTACTGTTATTTATTTTGTGAAATGTGTGTTTTGTTCCAACTTAAGAGATAGGATACTTTCTATCTCAATTTATAATTGCAATATTTATTCATGAAAAAATACATATATGGTGGTACGAAGTTCGCCGGGTCAGCTAGTACCCTATATATTTCTTGTGTCCGTATGTTAGTAATTGTACTCCTCCTAAACGGTTGGACCTATTTTGATGAAATTTCTTTGTGTATGTTTGAGTAAGTACCGGGATGGTTTAGATTCACATTTGGATCCGGTAGGTGGCGTCACGATAGGATTTCAGGACGAAACGAAACGCCAATGTTCGGACAGGACAACGTTTGTCAGGTCCGCTAGTCTATATATATAAAAATGAATCCTTATTTCCCGTGGTCACAAGTATATAGGTACTTTAACTATGGTAACCACTGAGCATCACAGACTACTAAGGGCACAGAATAATTTAGATCCTTCTACGTAGTGGTCACGCCGTAACTTGAGAACGACTTTACCAATTCACCTTTCTTTTTACATTCATCTTTTTTGACGTGATAACGTCTTATAAATCGATGAACGCCGGCAGCGCGCACGAATAAGTCTCACGTTCCAAAAAATGTATGGCGACCGATGCATTGTTTGATGTTCGCGCCCACAAGAGAGCCGCGGGCTGAAGAGCGTCTGCGGGAGGGAGGTGAGCCGGCCGCGCTGTCGACCGACTGACCGAAATCACATTCTTTGCTCGAACGAGTCCCGGGCAACACGCATATCTCTTATTATTGTATAGCAGCACGCGCTATCGTACCTTTTTTATGTACCATTCGATTTCTATCAGTACTAAGTACATTTTGTGAAACTCTTAGAAAATATATATGACGTTATCACGCAAAATTATCGTGCGTAAACCGACTTTACAGACAACCATATAGTTTTTTAAGTCTTCTGTTAAAACTTGTGGGGTTTTGTGGAATGAAACAGCCCAATAACTAATTAAACTCACTTTATATTCGGACAGCGTAACGTTGTACTAGGAATTAGCTAAACGAATGCCACCATAATGGCGCGTCCTACCCTTTTTAACAAAATTAATCGGAAGTCAGATTACTAATTAATAAAGTTAAATTATGGTTTACAACGCCAAATTATTACAATGATTAACTAAATTATTAATTATGAATTATAGATATAATAAGGTATAGGTAAATCACTAAGGTATCATTGGGAGTAGGTATTATACGTCACATCCGCTGGGCGCCTATGTGTTACTTGTTAACATTCGGCCATCCTGTATAGGCCGCGTCCCGCGGCCCGTATGTTGTTCTACACCGCCCACCCCGTAGTCCTGAAACAATTGTACAGCAGTAACTTGTTGTTATAAGATATGGATTCTACTAACGTTTGGATGAATTTAAAGATTGATCACACAGTTTTTATTACAAATAGACTTGATCACACAGCCGTCTCTCTAAATAAAGACTTGATCACACAGCCGTCTCTCTAAATAAAGACTTGATCACACAGCTGTCTCCTGGACTAAAGACTTGACCACACAGCTGTCTCCCCAACTAAAGACTTGATCACACAGCTGTCTCCCAAACTACAGACTTGATCACACAGCTGTCTCCCCAGCTAAAGACTTGATCACACAGCCGTCCTTATTTACCTACACAGACTTGATCACATAGACTTGATCACACAGATTTGATCACACAGCCGCTCTTATTTACAGACTTGATCACACCGCTGTCCTTATTTACATAGTCTTGATTAGTTGGTTTGATTAGAATTGTTCTTATATGTATGATTAGGCGAGTCTATTATAGTATAGGTCTTATTCTATCTAGTTCACTTTAATTCTATTTTAATTTAAGCAATTATATAACGTTTAGTTCAATTCAAGTGCATGCTGTGGTCTCCCATAATTGAAGGAGTATTTAACTCAATAACAGTGAGCGTCAATTGTGTGAATCAATTTGTACATATTTAGTTGGTGATCCTATATATAAATTAATAAAATTTGACTTAAGTATGATATTTGAATAAATGTAATAATTAGTTCAGCTTTATTTAATGGTAAATTACAAAAGACTATACTTCAATTAGGTACACTTATGATTTATGTTAACTAAAGAGTAGAAACAGTGATAAAGAGCCACACATTTGTAACAATTAGCTTTCAAGATCTATTAAATCGTCTCTATCTACTTCTCGGTCACTGCCTGAACTATCATCCTCAGACAATGTCGGTTTGTAAGGTCGGAGGGCCTCTCGGCGAACTACTGCACTAAACTTCCTATAGCCCTTCATACCCTTTATACTTGAGATAGTATATCTGTCTAATGAGCTCTCCGCTTTGCATACTTTGTAGGGACCCGAGTATAACCCATTAAGTTTTTTAGTAAGACTGGTGTAGTCACGCCATCTCTAGCTACACCTCCTTTCCAAAGAACTAATTGACCTACGGCATACTTAATACACTATTTATGTTTTTTATCGAATTGATTTTTCATGGTGCCCATATTTTTATCAATGCGAAGCTTTGCAGTTTCCCTATTAGCTTGTAGTTCATTAAGTTGATCGTCAGAGGTAGAAGCCGCGTCTGAAGGGAATGACGGATAACGAGAGTTTTTGTGGCCAAACATAAGATTAAAGGGTGAGAAGCTCGTTGTTGCGTTAGGTGTGTTATTGATTCTCCACACTACGTCATCCAGCTTTATGTCCCATGTGCATTCGCTTTCTGACATAGTATTGAGGCCGTTTAGCAGAGTACGATTAACACGTTCAACTTGACCATTAGAACGAGGGCTAGCTATTGCGTTTAAAATATGTTTAAATTGGGTTTCTTCGGCAAATTGTTTAAAATACCTACTCGTAAAAGCTTTCCCCCTATCTGTTATTATTCCTACTGGATAACCAAACTGAATAATTATTTCTTTTAGCAATCGAATAGTCTCAAGTGAACTTCAATTTTTAGCAGGTCGGGCGAACACAAATTTGGTAAAATAGTCTATCACTACCAGAACATAAGTATTCCCTTTACGGGTTTTAGCAAAAGGACCCAAATGGTCAGCGTGCAACGTATGCATAGGTATGGCTGGCTTAAACACAAAGTGAAAAATGTGAAATCGAAAATAACAGTCAGGAGCAGGATTTGAACCTGCATCTTCTGGATACCGTCCAGATGCTTTACCAATTCAGCCATCCTGACAATTGCTCTTGACCGCTATATATATATATGGCTGGCTTGTTAATTGGATGTAGTTCACCATCCAACCTACCATAATTGCCTTTATTAAATGCACATTGCAAACAACTGTTTACATATTTTCTTATAAATCTCGTCATTCCTTCAAACCAGAACTGAGCCTTAATAGATCGTTCACATTTTTCGAACCCGGGGTGACCTATTTGATAGTGAAGTTTTTGTAGTAGACCGTATTTTGCCAATTTTGGAATAACAAAACGCTCACCAGCAACTGTTTTCCTAAAAAGTATGTTATCTTTAATAATGTAGTTTGAAAATAAGTTAGGATCAGGATTGTCACGAAGTCTAGAAATAATGTTTTAAATATTATCATCTACGCTTCAGCCTGTAGCTGAGAGGGCTGGGGGGTTAGGCAGAATCTCATATCTCACATGTCGATCGTATCGTCTCGCTTGTACGATCACCGTGATTGGCCAACGGATTATTGTGATATCACGCGTCGGTTTCTCAACCAATCACAGTGATCTCGATACGGTCGACACGTGAAATATGACATTCTGCCTCAGGGGGCTGAATTATCGATCATGAGTAGTGTGTTAGTTACAGGGTTTCTACTAAGCGCGTCTACGTGCTTCTTACGTTCGCCTGGCCTATACTCAATCTCAAGGTCAAATTCTTGTATTGTAAGCCACCAGCGAGCTATTCTCGGAATAAAATCACGTTTCACTAGGGTAGTTCTAAGTGCTGAGCAATCTGTCACTACTTTAACTTTGATGCCTGTAAGATAAATTCTGAAACGCTTAAGAGATTCAACAACGGCAAGTGTTTCAAGTTCATAACTATGATAGTGCTTCTCTTCCTTACTTGTCAGCCTACTAAAATAAGCTATAGGCTTTAAACTACCGTCTGCTTGGTATTGCATGAAAATCCCACCTAAACCAATTTTACTGGCATCACAATGTAGCTCAGTTTTTGCGTTACAGTTATAAATGTCTAATACCGGTCTTTCAATCAAACGCTGCTTAAGGGTTTGAAACGATTTTTCTTGGTCAGCACCCCAATGCCATTTTAGTAGAGTAAGAGGACGGGCAATTTGTGCAAAATTTTGAACAAACTTTCTGAAATACGATGTTAAACCTATAAATTGTCTAATCTCATGTAAATTGCGCGGTCGGTTATATCCTGCAACACATTTTATTTTAGCCTGGCCCGGTTGTGTTGTACCAGCTGATATTTCGTGGCCTAGGTAAGTGGCGGTACGTTTAAGAAAAGAACATTTACCAAGATTTAATTTTAAATTTTCCTGTTTTAATCATTGTAAAATTTTTTCTAGTAGTACTAAACCTTCTTCTACTGTTTTTGTAGGCAAAATAACGTCATCAAGATATAGGACAATGTTTTGATCGACCCTACCTAGTCGTACGTCATCTGTATTAAACGAGAAAATATAGCTGGGGCATTTGCGAGGCCAAATGGCATTTTCAAAAATTCAAATTGACCGGATGGAGTTACAAATGCAGTCTTAGTTATTGAGTCTTCATGAATACCCACTTGGTAATAACCTTGGGCAAGGTCAAGGGTTGTAAAAAAGAATTGCCCTGACAGCTTATTGACTTGATCTTCTATATGTGGCAAAGGATATATATCCTTTATAGCATTAGCATTTAATGCTCTATAATCTACACAAAGCCTATAGTCCCCTGTCTTTTTCTTTACTAGAACAATAGGGCTAGCATACTCAGACATGGACTCCCTAATAATACCTGCTTCTAGTAAATCCTTGATTTTGCCGTTCACGATTTCATTTTCTTTGTGTGACAATCGATAAGGCTTGCAACAGATCGTTTGGTTATTTATTGTGCGAATATGCATTTTGATGAGATCAGTACAACCCAAATCTTTGGTAGTTCTAGCAAATGAGTTAGTATACTTGTTTGAAAGTATTAGTAATTGTTTGATTTCGCAATCACTAAGCTGTCCTGTCTCTATATCGGATAAGTTAATACGTAAATTATCGGTATTTGAATCATCTATAGCTAGGGTCGTATACTCGCGCGTGTACGTTGGTATTGTTGCTATCTCAGCCCTAGCTACAAGCTTTTGTGCCTCCCATACTATATCAGTATCACTGATTAACAACTTTTAAATGAGAATGACATGATCTAATAATAGTAGAGGGTATAAAGTATGTAATGTTACCTAACTATACCCAAACCGTATTAGTTAGAAATGTGTGCTCATTTTCATTACTTTTGTTACAGTTGACATGTACTTCTACATATAGCTGACTTTGTTTAGGTATTTTAACATTGTGCTTTAAATAAACTGGGAATTTTACAAGAAAATCGGTTGAATCTAATTTCATATTTGCAAATAAATCTTGTACCACTTGACTTTGAACAAAACGTACAGAAGAAGCTGTAGTTATTAGACTGACATTATTACTATTAATCATAGTTTGACCAATTAATAAATCAATATCCGCTGTTATATAATTAGCTAGTTCAACTACTCCGTACAATATTGTATTATCTATTAAGACACTCAAGTAACTTGAACCAAGTGAGTTTACACATGCTCCTCCAAAACCTTGCATAACAGTAGTACTAGGCTCGATTATAATTTGCAATCTTTCGGTTTGTGACATACAGAGAATATTCATTTTACTACCTGTGTCTATAAATGCTCTGAGCTGGTGCCCATTTACTATTACCGTTCTTTTATAAATATCAGCATAAATATCGTAGGTTATGTGCATTATTCGACTAACCTTTTGTGGTTACTGTCGCGAAGTCCCAGCGCTGCCAGCGCCAAACCAGCATGCTGCCGTTGTATGTCCACTGCGCCGGCAGTTCTCGCAACGCTGCTGCTGCCTGCAGTATCGAGCCTCATGACCCGCCCGACGGCACACGTAGCATATCTTCGGCTGGAGTAGATGAGTCGACGTCGAAACAAGTTTGTTATTGCCTCTTCTCCATGTAGAATGCCGCGCTGTACTTGAATCTACCCGTTGAAAATTCTCTAGCGATGATAAGTAGCCGTTGTAGAGTTGTTCAGGAGTGTCGCAACTATATGATTTAGCGTTAGCTCTCAATTCGTGAGGCAACCCCCGTATTATACACGAAATTGCATCCTCGCCGATGATACTGCATTTCTTCAGTAAAGATAGTTTTTCGTGATAATACTTCGTCATAGTTTCTTTATCTTCTTTCTTTCTAGCCAACATGCGTTCCAACTTGTCCACGTAGTCAGTCGATCGCGGAAATGCCACCATCAGCATTTCCTTCCATTCGCCCCACGTGAGGTTATAATTTTCGAGGTCATCGTACCATTCTCGGGTAGAGCCTCGCAGCCGTAATTGTATAATAAACGTTCGGTCGGTATGATCCCATCCGTAGATATCGCCTTGCTGGTCTATTTTGTGAAGCCACCCGATAATGTTGTTGTTGGTATCTTCTGGTCTAAACTTCGGAATTACTTCAGCATCACTGGGTGCAACATGCCGTTTTTTGCTCACGTTTTTCTTACGAGTGTCGTTAGAGAAAAAAAACTCACTATTTTCATCTTCAGACGAACTTGAATTACAATTTTTTCGTTTACGTTGTCCCAAGCCGTTAACGTATGGTCCAGACATTTTGAACATAATCCCACTTCTGAGATGTTAAAACTTGTGGGGTTTTGTGGAATGAAACAGCCCAATAACTAATTAAACTCACTTTATATTCGGACAGCGTAACGTTATACTAGGAATTAGCTAAACGAATGCTACCATAATGGCGCGTCCTAACCTTTTTAACAAAAGTAATCGGAAGTCAGAAAGTCAGATTACTAATTAATAAAGGTAAATTATGGTTTACAACGCCAAATTATTACAATGATTAACTAAATTATTAATTATGAATTATAGATATAATAAGGTATAGGTGAATCACTAAGGTATCATTGGGAGTAGTTATTATACGTCACATCCGCTGGGCGCCTATGTGTTACTTGTTAACACTTCTGATACTTTGTAGAAGGTTCTTACGGAAAGAAATATTTAACTTAACGAGCAGAAAATTGGTAAATTTCAGAAAACTTAACTACTATTTTAACTTGTCGCGTTTGACAACTTAACTACTATTTTAACTTGGCGCGTTTGACAACTTAACTACCATTTTAACTTGGCGCGTTTGACAATTACTATTTTAACTTGGCGCGTTTGACAACTTAACTACCATTTTAACTTGGCGCGTTTGACAACTTAACTACTATTTTAACTTGGCGCGTTTGACAACTTAACTACCATTTTAACTTGGCGCGTTTGACAATTACTATTTTAACTTGGCGCGTTTGCCAACTTAACTACTATTTTAACTTGGCGCGTTTGACAACAGCTACTATTTTAACTTGGCGCGTTTGACAACTTAACTACCATTTTAACTTGGTGCGTTTGACAACTTAACTACCATTTTAACTTGGCGCGTTTGACAATTACTATTTTAACTTGGCGCGTTTGACAACTTAACTACTATTTTAACTTGGCGCGTTTGACAACTTAACTACCATTTTAACTTGGCGCGTTTGACAACTTAACTACTATTTTAACTTGGCGCGTTTGACAGTAAGTACACAATTGAATATTCATATCTAAGACGGGGCGTCTGTCGGGTCCGCTAGGCTAGTACCTATACTTTTTCTCGTTATACGCATTACTCTTTGCTATACTAATATAAGAAACGTCACTCGTTGTCTTCAGTATACAATAGTAGTCTTTGAGTCATTGTACAAGTTTGGTGAATTGCAGTCGCGTCTATTGAACGTAAAGAGTATACAATTATGTAGTATGTATGTACAGAGTTGCTAAGACCTCCTGTATAAAATATTAGGTACAATGGCATCTCAAATAAAACAATCACACAAAATGTTTACACCTCAGAATGAGGGGTTTAAGGTAGATAAGTCTTTTATTAAAAATAAAACGAACGCATAAACAAACTATAGTATATTCTCCTTAAATTACAATTTATTGCACTTAAATATCATATTTATTAAACAGTAATAAAAATATTTTTTCTTAACAATAATAATAATTATTATAAAAATTACTATTTACAGGTAAAAATATACATAATATGAAAACATATTTTCGTTTTTAAATATTTTTTGCACCTGTTTTTGCTATTTCGCTATTTTTTTACGGTTACAAGTTATAACATTAAATAGTCTCAATCTCAAGACTGTGAACTTTTACAAAAACTATGGGGATGTTTACTGCCATAATTTCACGGCAGATGGCATATTATCGACATGGCCATTGAAAACTATCATTTCCATACAATTTATAACCTGTAATTTTGTAAATTTAAATTTCCTCGTATATGTATATAACAGCACATCACACAGGCATATTGTGTGATGTGCTGTTATTTATCCTCATATTACTGAATATTCTTTTTGTCATAATCTTTTTCTTGTGCGTGTAAACTCTCAATAAATATTTAATTTATAAATGTATTAATAGTTACGAATTTTAAATAAAATAATATAACATAGTTGTTACACAAGTATAATCACTATTTTTATATACTTTTTAAGCATTTGACATGCTTAGCCACATGAAGGTACACAAAGTGTGAAAATGTGAAATCAAAAAAGACAGCTACGAGCACCATTTGAACCTACGTTTCTTGGTTCATTCATCACCGTTCCAGACACTTTGCCAACTAAGCCATTGTAACGTGTGCTCAGGACTATCAATTTCGTTAACACATTCCTTTTTAATACCTTGTATGACACCCACGCAAAATATATAACATGAGTTATATTTATTAATTTTATTATTGTTTGAACAACCACTGCATGAAATGGCTAGCGCAAACGTATTTCTTAATCATTAATCAATTAATCCATAAAAAATACATTGCCATAGATGGATGTATATATCACGCAGTGGGATCTTGGACTAATAGCTCCTTATAAATTAACACATGTTGCGAGAATGTGCAAGCGAAAATAACAGTCACGAGCAGGATTTGAACCTGTAACTCCTGGAATATCATGGCAAATGCTAAAAAATATATAATCATAAGAAAATAGTAACAGCCCATTGATATAAATATATTATCATCAAGTTTGTATTTGAGAGGAAGTTTACGGTATTCTGAATAATATCCGAATGGTGGCGACGTGATTCGCCACCCATCGCGTTAAGATGCCACACACGACAAGTTGTAAGCCGTTGCCTGTGTCTACCCTTCTGGGAAACAGGCGTGAATCTATGTATATATTATAACTTATTTTAATGCTATAATCTGTGTTAAAACGTTTAAAGTGGTTTATAATTTTAGGTACGTATTTTTAATGCTTTTAGACGATACACGTGTTTGGGCCTCGTGGCGTAGTCGGTAGTGTAACCGACTTCCGTGCACGAGGTCGTGGGTTCGATTCCCACTCAGGACATATATTTGTGTGATGAACACAGATATTTTTGATCTATATTTTTTAGCATTTGACATGCTCCGCCACTTTTTAAAGTACAAATTATTTGCGAATAAGGAAAAAGAGATTTTTTGTACTAGCGGTCGTAAAGACAAATGTGATAAGGCGATTGGGATGGTCAAAAGACCTGTACTATAGCTCAGTGGCTTAGAGCACTTCCCCGGATTGGAAAAGACGCGGGTTCGATTCCCGACATTTAGTCGAAGTTGTGTTATTTAGTTAAACCAATTTCTTTTTTATTTAGTCAGAAATGTGTTAATGACATTTAGTTGGAATTAATATGGAGTTGAATTTAGATAAATGCAATTTTTTTTGTGATATTTAGTAATACTCATAATTAAACACAAAGTGAAAAATGTGAAATCGAAAATAACAGTCAGGAGCAGGATTTGAACCTGCATCTTCTGGATACCGTCCAGATGCTTTACCAATTCAGCTATCCTGACAATTGCTCCTGACTGCTAATTTCGATAACACATCATACTTAACGTCTTTGGGTGACGCCTGCGCCATCTGTCGGACGTATTTTTCATACATTATACCGACCAGCTAAACTTAATTTTACAATTAAGATTTTACCTAATAATGACGCAAACCCTTTAATTATTTAGATATTTTTATATATATTTTTAGCATTTGACATGCTTAGCACTATACATTAAACACAAAGTGAAAAATGTGAAATCGAAAATAACAGTCAGGAGCAGGATTTGAACCTGCATCTTCTGGATACCGTTCAGATGCTTTACCAATTCAGCTATCCTGACAATTGCTCCTGACTGCTAATTTCGATAACACATCATACTTAACGTCTTTGGGTGACGCCTGCGCCATCTGTCGGACGTATTTTTCATACATTATACCGACCAGGTAAACTTAATTTTACAATTAAGATTTTACCTAATAATGACGCAAACCCTTTAATTATTTAGATATTTTTATATATATTTTTAGCATTTGACATGCTTAGCACTATACATTAAACACAAAGTGAAAAATGTGAAATCGAAAATAACAGTCAGGAGCAGGATTTGAACCTGCATCTTCTGGATACCGTCCAGATGCTTTACCAATTCAGCTATCCTGACAATTGCTCTTGACTGCTAATTTCGATAACACATCATACTTAACGTCTTTGGGTGACGCCTGCGCCATCTGTCGGACGTATTTTTCATACATTATACCGACCAGGTAAACTTAATTTTACAATTAAGATTTTACCTAATAATGACGCAAACCCTTTAATTATTTAGATATTTTTATATATATTTTTAGCATTTGACATGCTTAGCACTATACATTAAACACAAAGTGAAAAATGTGAAATCGAAAATAACAGTCAGGAGCAGGATTTGAACCTGCATCTTCTGGATACCGTCCAGATGCTTTACCAATTCAGCTATCCTGACAATTGCTCCTGACTGCTAATTTCGATAACACATCATACTTAACGTCTTTGGGTGACGCCTGCGCCATCTGTCGGACGTATTTTTCATACATTATACCGACCAGGTAAACTTAATTTTACAATTAAGATTTTACCTAATAATGACGCAAACCCTTTAATTATTTAGATATTTTTATATATATTTTTAGCATTTGACATGCTTAGCACTATACGATTTCACATTTTTCACTTTGTGTTTAATGTATAGTGCTAAGCATGTCAAATGCTAAAAATATATATAAAAATATCTAAATAATTAAAGGGTTTGCGTCATTATTAGGTAAAATCTTAATTGTAAAATTAAGTTTACCTGGTCGGTATAATGTATGAAAAATACGTCCGACAGATGGCGCAGGCGTCACCCAAAGACGTTAAGTATGATGTGTTATCGAAATTAGCAGTCAGGAGCAATTGTCAGGATAGCTGAATTGGTAAAGCATCTGGACGGTATCCAGAAGATGCAGGTTCAAATCCTGCTCCTGACTGTTATTTTCGATTTCACATTTTTCACTTTGTGTTTAATGTATAGTGCTAAGCATGTCAAATGCTAAAAATATATATAAAAATATCTAAATAATTAAAGGGTTTGCGTCATTATTAGGTAAAATCTTAATTGTAAAATTAAGTTTACCTGGTCGGTATAATGTATGAAAAATACGTCCGACAGATGGCGCAGGCGTCACCCAAAGACGTTAAGTATGATGTGTTATCGAAATTAGCAGTCAGGAGCAATTGTCAGGATAGCTGAATTGGTAAAGCATCTGGACGGTATCCAGAAGATGCAGGTTCAAATCCTGCTCCTGACTGTTATTTTCGATTTCACATTTTTCACTTTGTGTTTAATGTATAGTGCTAAGCATGTCAAATGCTAAAAATATATATAAAAATATCTAAATAATTAAAGGGTTTGCGTCATTATTAGGTAAAATCTTAATTGTAAAATTAAGATTACCTGGTCGGTATAATGTATGAAAAATACGTCCGACAGATGGCGCAGGCGTCACCCAAAGACGTTAAGTATGATGTGTTATCGAAATTAGCAGTCAGGAGCAATTGTCAGGATAGCTGAATTGGTAAAGCATCTGGACGGTATCCAGAAGATGCAGGTTCAAATCCTGCTCCTGACTGTTATTTTCGATTTCACATTTTTCACTTTGTGTTTAATGTATAGTGCTAAGCATGTCAAATGCTAAAAATATATATAAAAATATCTAAATAATTAAAGGGTTTGCGTCATTATTAGGTAAAATCTTAATTGTAAAATTAAGTTTACCTGGTCGGTATAATGTATGAAAAATACGTCCGACAGATGGCGCAGGCGTCACCCAAAGACGTTAAGTATGATGTGTTATCGAAATTAGCAGTCAGGAGCAATTGTCAGGATAGCTGAATTGGTAAAGCATCTGGACGGTATCCAGAAGATGCAGGTTCAAATCCTGCTCCTGACTGTTATTTTCGATTTCACATTTTTCACTTTGTGTTTAATGTATAGTGCTAAGCATGTCAAATGCTAAAAATATATATAAAAATATCTAAATAATTAAAGGGTTTGCGTCATTATTAGGTAAAATCTTAATTGTAAAATTAAGTTTACCTGGTCGGTATAATGTATGAAAAATACGTCCGACAGATGGCGCAGGCGTCACCCAAAGACGTTAAGTATGATGTGTTATCGAAATTAGCAGTCAGGAGCAATTGTCAGGATAGCTGAATTGGTAAAGCATCTGGACGGTATCCAGAAGATGCAGGTTCAAATCCTGCTCCTGACTGTTATTTTCGATTTCACATTTTTCACTTTGTGTTTAATGTATAGTGCTAAGCATGTCAAATGCTAAAAATATATATAAAAATATCTAAATAATACTCATAATATTATTCAGTTGAGGTTTGATATCTCGTTGAGTATAAAAGGAAATCGTTAATGTTTTTCAGCCCTTAGTCATGTTTACACAATATTTAGTTGAAATAGTGAATTTTAGTTGAAGCTTCGCTTTTAGTTAAACAGCATTTTAGATTAACGGTTCATAAACTTTTCGTGGTGAAGAATCATTTGACAAAATATGTCCACAGACCATCGACTGTATGAAGGCATTATACTATCGTCGCTAGTGACGCACTGCCCCTGAAGCGATCCTTGTTCAACCTTGTCGGTTAAGCAACTTTCACTAGGTCAGCATCAGATGGGTGACCAAAGAGTGACACCTATATGTGAAAGGGTAACAAATGGCCTTAAGCGTGACGTGTCCTTGAAATTGCACCCCTAATTATCATCCTTATCAAATATAAAAAAAATCGCCAGTAATAAATATAAAATATTAATAATAATCACAATTGCTTTCTTTCTTTCTTATAATCACATGACAACATATTAATATGTGATATGTACCAGAGTTTCTCAAACTTAGTCGGGTAACCTTTTCAAATTTCAGAGATGATCAGTTACGATACTGTTTTTATTGCAAAAACTATATCTTGTAATTAAATTATTGAATTCACCATTATGAATATATGCATAGATACATCGATCCGTGAATTTGAAAAAGACTAAGACTGTGACACACAAAAAAATTTAATGTCAAGTGCTTAAAACAAACATTGACTTAAACATGCAATTGTATGACTATGGGAATACCTACAAAATAAATACGAATAAAAAATGTTAAATAGAAGTAAACCTTATGAAAAAAGTTTTCATACACGGGGTAATAATTTTTACTTTGAGAAACTCTGACATGATAATAATACCAAGCAAACAAACAAGACCATCAAATACCAATGTTTTCATGCGGCGTGATGCTTCAAGTCAAAAATCTCCATGAGCAGTGGTTCTATGGGATTCACATCGAGGTATACTCCCGTGATCTCCTCAGCTAGTTTCCGAAGTTCTAGAATTTTCTGTATCAGCTTCAGGAAGGTGGACTTCGCTTCGCAGCCGGGATATACGCTTTCTAAGTAGCGTCGGAGTAAATAGTAGTAGGAGTTCTGGAAAAAAAATATAGGCCTTGATAAGAATATGTTTAAACATTTACCCGAACATTTAATCGAACATGCGTCCGTTCCGATCCGGGGAAGTGCTCTAATGAGCTACCGTACTACCTGGCGGTCATACCCAATTTACTCATCACATTTGTCTTAACGATTCCCGCTCGTGTTCTCTTTATCCTCATTCAAAAATAATAATTTGTACTCTAAAAGTAGCTGAGCATGTCAAGTGCTAAAAATATAGATCAAAATATTTATCCCCTTACTAATAAACATTGTATAAGCTCCGAATAGTTATTCAGTGTTTTGTTCAGTTCTTTCAATGTCAAACTGTCATATGAGTGACAAAGACAAAACACTGAATAACTATTCAGAGGTTATACAATGTTTATTAGTAAGGCAGTTAGTATATAGGTACTTCAGAGTAGCCTTAATCACTGTTGTTCTGTAAAAGCACTGTGGAATGATATATCTTACTTAATGCTTCGTGGCAAAGTGGTATTAGTTGGTTTTTTGATTAGTAACAGGATTTCAACTATTGACTAGAGGTATAATAATTAGAATGTTGGCGACCGCAAAGATCAGGCGACGGTGGGTAGGAAGTGTAGATTATATCAGTAATAATATAAAATAGCAACATTTGTTTTCGATACTGAATTCTACCTGCGGCTCCGTCTGCTTAAACTTAAGAATATAAATACATCACTCTGCGACACATTTCTATTTAAATATAGAGATCCAGCTTTTTATTTTGCACTCATATGAAGCTAAAATATAGTGTTACTGTTTGTTGTTATTTAACAGGTAGGTACTGCATAATGAATTTATGAAATGCGGGCCTTTGCAGTATAACTAAGTAGTTGCAGATGGATTGTCTACTATTATAAAGCTGTAACAGAGCTATGTCTGTACATTTAAGATATTTGAGAAAATACATTAAACACAAAATGAAAAATGTCACGAGCAGGATTTGAACTTGCATCTCCTGGATACCGTCCAGATGCTTTGCCAATTCAGCAATCGTGACAATTGCTCCTGACTGCTAATTTCGATAACACATTCATACTTAACGTCTTTGGGTGACGCCTGCGCCATCTGTCAGCAGTATTTTTATACATTATACCGAACAGGTAAACTTAATTTTACAATTAAGATTTTTACCTAATAATGACGCAAACCCTATAAATAATGTATAGTGCTAAGCATGTCAAATGCTAAAAATATATATAAAAATATCTAAATATTTGAGAAAATATTACTGAATTAGCCTATATAGGCGTGTCTAAACACAAAACTATTTATTTTGAATTTTTTGTCTGTTTGTTTGTTCGCGCATCACACAAAAACTACTGAACGTATTTTAATGCAACTTTTTTTGTTTGATAGCTCTTGATTAGACTTAACAACTGGTATACATTTTATCCCACTACTATATCGGGCACCTGAGATATAGCCTAAAAACTAGCTTTTGACTGCGGTGGAGCCGCGGGCAAAGGCTAGTTCCATATAATTGTGTTGAGCATTAGAACACATCCATGCCATTTTTAATAACCATGTGCTGGTTCCCCTCCATACTCAATGTATAGAAACTGTGTATAGACCTGCTCCAGTTTGATGACGTCACGGTGCACGACGCGAGCGCGGTCGGGAGCGAACAGTAGTATGGCACACATGACGAGGATCACGTGCTCGTCCGTCCGCCAGCGCGCCTCAAACGAGCGGATGAACGACTCGTGCGTGCGGTACAGGTTGCCCTTGGCCAGCTTCAGCACGTCTGTGTGGATGCCGCACAGTTGCTCTTGACAGTGCGGGATCTGGCATAAGAAGTAGACTATCAGGACTATGCATCGTAGCTAAGTCCAAAACTTATCAGGCTGTCCATAGATGTTAAATCTAAAAGATAAATTATGGAGACTGTCCATTGAAAACGAAGACTCAAAAGAACAAATAATTATAAAACTCTGTAAATATACTACACATGAACTAAAATGATTTATTACTAGAAAAAATATGCAAAACGGGATAGTTAAAAACATTCATCACTTGATCTGTATGATGCCGGACTAATAATACAAGTGTCAGTACCCTATTCTTTCCCGCAGGTGTCGTACAATGTGACTAAGAGAACTAAGCAGTTTTCACGCATTGTATTACTGGTGGTAGGGTTGAGTGCCAAGTACTTAGTGGGTCACTATCGAACGACCGACAATGAAATGTCATGTATTGGTGTGTTTTGGGCAGCAGCTCGCACTCTTAGTGAGTTGAATCCACAAGCAGTCACTTGCCATCACGTGGGCCGTGACTCGTCTGCCATCAAAATTAATAAAAAAATGTATAACAACCCATCCATATAGTAGATCAACATCCTTTCCATCACGGAGGAAGCCCACATCCTTAAGTGTCCTAAAGTAATCAGTCAAGGAGTTACCTTCCATTGATTCCTCTGCCCATCATAAGTCATTGTACTCCTGAGCACCATCATTTCTATGCAACCTCCTTTGAGTAGCGCCACCTGGAGGCATCAAGAATCTATATAAATAAAATGATACGGTCTGCCGCAGGGCGAGTATCTTGGAAAAATTATTGAATAGACTTCAGTTGTTTTATGTCTCTTATCTAAAGCAATATCCGGATATATTCATTTTATTATAGATAACTTATTAAAGTTTTAAGAAACCACGATGGACACGACGATGTCCAGTGATGTGGGTTTTCTTGCTGCGAGGTGAAGTGGGAGAGAGGCGCAGTGTCTTCTACCTCTGCCTCATAATGTTAATATAGTAAGCAAGCGCATCAGCTAGACTACATATAAAAAATCATTATAGTTTCCCATGTTGAAGCAAATTGAAACAAATTGTTTGTTTGTGGTTTTTCTTTCCTAGCCGTGTGGGGCCGGCTTTAGAATCGTCTCACCCGTCTCTACCCACCTTCGAGTATTAACAACATCCACTGCGATCGCCAACCCGCCTGCCAAGCGTGGCGATTACGACACTATCCCCCATGACGGATCCGCTCGTTGTGGCGTTCTCTTGGGGAGGCCTTAGTCCAGCAGTGGACGTTGAAAGGCTGATGGATGGATGGATGGTTTTTCTTTTGTTTTTTTTTTGTATAAGACAACACCCTGCACTAAGGAATAGTCCTTATATCGCGGGGACTTTCCAAACGCACAATTTCACAGACACAAAGTACACCCAGAACAACAATTTGTGGATCACATAGAGTTGTCCTGTGTGGGAATCGAACTCACAATATTGGATTGGGAGGCCGGTATTTTAACCACTCCGCTATCTGTGCAGCCAAACAAGTCTATGTTTACCTTATTATGAGACTGTCACGCGGACCCCACGAAACCTTGGGGGTATACTTAGCATGAATTGTTGGGAACCACTAACTTAATAATTAATTTTAAAATATGAAAAGAATCCGCTAGTTATGTGATGTCGATGCATGCACAATACCTATAAGCTATCGCCGGTAATTGTAAATGTATTGATGCAAAACTATTATTCTAGTAATTAACCGAGCACGTTAAATGCGTTTCCGTAATTGCTTTTTTAAATTCTATTTAAATATGCCCTAGTAAAGCTTTGCTTGTCCCAGCATGAATAGGCAAGCTCCACCACCGAAGTATCACCATCTCACAGCAAAACAACGGTTAGATACTCCTGTTGAATTTTGTATGGTGAGTGAGAGCACCGGCAGCCTAAACCAAATTGCCTTGGAATTAGCGACGCGTAAGTGATACCTCTAGCGTCTATAGGCTAAAGTAGCTACTTACCATCAGGTGGGTCGTGGGCATGTTTGCACATCCACGTAGTTTAAAAAATATTTGAACGTTTAAAGAGGGTACCTGGTCTTCTTCGCACATATTCTTGAAGGCGTTGATCTTCTTGGCCATCTTGATGAACCTCCGTATCGCCACCGCTGTTAAGTTCACTATGGTGATGAGTCTAGGGTCGTGTTCGCTCTCACCGTCCTGTACCAAACCGTAATGGTTAAATTATTTCGTATTAAACACATTTTAATTTTAGATTTTTTACAAGGCAACATCCTATACTAAAGAATAATCCGTCCATCCGGGGGACTTTACAAATATACAATGTCAGGGACACAAAGTGCACTCACACTCGGATCAAGCACTTGTGGATCACACAAAGAATTGTCCTGTGTGGGAATAGAACGCACGACCTCGTGCACGGAAATCGGTTACACTAACGACTAAATCACAAGGCTTGCAAAATGCATATCATATTAGGTTGCCATAATTATTAAAATTATCCGGTGATCTAGGAGCATGAGGTCTTCGAATGAGGGGTTCGAATCCCGGGCCAGGCCAGCAAGAAGCTATTGGGTTTTCTCATGAAGAAATTCTCAATAGCAGCTCGATTGAGAAGTTGGTGTTTCACCCCCGTGCCTTATCGTTGGTCCTACCACTGATCTTTCTCTGGTCATGTCGGAATGTCATCCCATCGGCCTATGAGAGTGAGGAAAGAAAGGAAAGGGATAGGAGGTGGATAGGAAAGAATATAAGGAGAGGATAGGTAGGGGGTTTGGGCCTCCGGCGGTCTCACTCACCGTACGAAACACAACGACAGGCGTAACTACCGTTGTTACGCTGCTGATCTTATGTGAGAGGGTGGTACTTCCCCAATCGAGCCAGCCCATTCGTGCTGTTCTACCACTAGAAGTGAAGAAGTGCACTTGTTACACATACTCATGCACTATAATGTCTCCCGCGTATTTGTGTCTGGTGACACTGGCAACAGTGACTGAAAGCATTCTAGAGACCACCGTCATCATCATCAAGGTTATCAATGGAATTAATAAAAAAATGTCAGTATCAGGGGGGTTAGGCATAATCTCATATCTCACATGTCGATCGTATCGTGATCACTGTGATTGGTTGAGAAATTACCGTGAATGGCCAACGGATTATTGCGACATCACGCGTCGGTTTCTCAACCAATCCCAGTGATCACGATACGATCGACATGTGAGATATGAGATTCTGCCTAACCCCTCTAGCCCAGCTCCTTTGTCATGAAAACTACCTCACCTTTTTAAATGTTCACAAGTGTGAGTTTCTATTTGGTTTCACCACCAATGTGCATAAAAGGCATTTTCTATCCCCTTATGACGGGTGCCTCTGTGGAGCAGCGCTAGTGTGAAATTTTTCGGCAAAAAGAAAAATTCTCAGTAGCCGCCCGGAGTTTGAAAATGTGCCCGGTAGACGGCAAAAGGCTCGCCCCCTATTACGTGGGACTTAAACATAGCTGGCGAATCGTAGGTACGTAATACACCTCTGCCTACCCCTTCGGGGACTATAGGCATGTTTTTCTTATGGCGGGATAAGTGGGAAGTATATGAGCTGTATGTAAAAGCTACAGACCTTAAGTCCCGCGGTGTTGGTCATGTCTCCGACCAGCTGCGACACGTCGTCTTCGATGGGTGCGTGCAGCGCTTTGTTCGCCACTATCAGCTCGTTTAGTTTGGCGCGTTCTACCTGGAGTATATACCACTACAGCTAAAATATACTGAACATACATAATATAAGCAGATTTCCATCACCATGTAAAACTATTTACGTCATTGGAATACTTCATTAGCCTTATAAATTTCTGTAGTTTTTAGTAAATTAATAAATTTCCTGGAGTATGTGACAGGATTTCAACCGCTCCAATAATATAATGACTGCCCATTTGATGAGAAGCGGTTACCGTAGCCTATAGACATTAGCAACAGCAGACCAGAGGCATTCCTCGCACGTCGTCAATTCCACGGAAACTAATAGGAGTAGGAGGATAATAAGGAGAGGATAGCGACGGTTTGGGCCTTCGGCGCTCTCACTCACCATACGAAACACAACAGTAGGAGTACCAACCGTTGCTACACGCTGATTTTCATAGACAATGTAGACAGAGTTGGTGTCCTTTATTTATTTTATTAGTTATTATAGTTTTTGTATTTTGTTAATGTACTAACTTAGTTTTAAATAGCTTTGTTTTATTTAGCATAATATTGTTACTTTTAAAATAATCGGCATCTGTGACGCCAGCACATACGCACCAATGGAAGATCAGCGCAGGCTTATGCCTGCATTATGCTGAATTGGTGACGTTTTGTGACGAAACTTTTTGTTGTAATTTGTTTTATAAAACTATATTGTTCTTTTTCTGTTTTGTTTCATCACAATAAACATTTTTTCTTTCTTTCTTTCTTTTTCTTTCTGATCTTCTGTAAGAGAGTAGTACTTTCCCGAATGATTTTGCCGTGTGGTGACGGACTAAGAACACAAGTGTCACCACCCCATTCTTTCCCACGGGTGTCGTATAAGGCGACTAAGGGAAGTAAGCAATTATCACCCATTGCATTACTGGCGGTAGGGCTGGGTACCAAGTGGGAGTACTCACTTGGTATCGGGCCCGAGCGGGTTGGTACCACCATCTCCCGTGTGACCGGCCATGAAGTACATTGTTGCGTTTTGGCTGTAGCAGGAGATAGCCGTTTATTCTTTCATTTCATATCGGAGAAATGAAATAGTGAGCAGCAGCTTGACAATACTCTCGGTATAGTCGAGTCCATGAGCAACGGTTACCATTTACCATCAGATGGGTCGTGGCTCGTCTGCCACTACATGCAATAAAAAAAAATCCATGCTGAGACAAGCAAAAAAACAAGCTTGCAAAGTATATTAGTCTGCTATAAAGGTTCAAAACAATTTTTACAGTAAACGAGACACGAATGCACATACCTCGTTCAACTCTCTCGAAGATCCACTGCAGGGGTTCACTGACGTGTAAGCTTCAAACTCCAACTTTATTGCTTCACACAATATCGACTCCATCGAATTAGGTTCTATTCTGTAACAAAATCAGATAAACATCGGTCAATAATTAGAATTAACGGCACTTTAATTTATTACAAATAATAGTAAAGTTACCGCGTTTAAAGAATTAATCCGCGTCAATTTTTCCCGGTAAACTTCTGAAACGGTCCATATATATATAGAAATAAGTTATTCGTCAGCACACACAGTCATAGTCGCTTAACTGTACTGACATAGGACTATATCTATGAAAATATTCATAGTAATCGGTGACTCGTGTACCGTGTTTTTTTTTGGGTGGCATGAATGGATTGAATAGAACCTATTAAAAGTCCATCCTTTCACAAAATATCGGCGTAAATTTGTTTCGTTCAAATGAACATTATCTTGCTTTACAAATGGCTACATAATTTGTTGCTAATCAATATCCTTGCCGATTGATAATGTGATAAGAACTCGTATCAATAATTTGCATTTAATGTAGGTAAGGTACCTTTTTGTTAAATAAACATAGAAATTGCATATTTGCGATTAGAAGTACTTTATCTCTGTGTAATTCTTTGGACAAATTCTACTATTGTAGTGATATGTTTGAGTACCAAGTAGCACTATGTGACCGAATGTGAAGCATCTCGGCCTTTTGGTTGCAGCTGGAGATATCCTTCCTTCCTCGTGGCGTAGTCGGTAGTGTAATCGACTTCCGTGCACGAAGTCGTGGGTTCGATTCCCACTCAGGACAATTATTTGTGCGATGAACACAGATATTTGTACTGCGTCTGGGTGTTTTCTATGTATTATATGTATGTATTTACAAAAAAAAAGTAGTATATGTATTATATCCGTAATCTGGTACCCATAGCACAAGCGTTAAGCTTAGTTTGGGACCAGAGGACGTTGTGTGAAATGTCCGTGAATATTTATTTATTTATTTATTTAATTTATCCACAAAATGAAATGGTGATGGCACGATGGTGAAAGTGTTTTGTATAGTGAGTTAGAGCAGCCGGAGATCCATTCTAGGATATACCATTTCTGACCCGTGTCGTGCGATGTCCCACAGGGTTCGGTTCTAGGGCCGCTCTTGTGGGATGTCGGTTACGACTGGGTGCTACGCTGTCGGCTCGCCCCGGGCTGGCGGTCATCTGTTATGCGGATGACACGCTGGATGCGGCCCGGGGCAGAAACTTCGAGGAAGCGGCGTTCCTGGCCCTTAGAGATCTCGGAGGCGGTCAGGAGGATCGGAGCACTGGGGCTTAGGGTGGCCCTGGATGAGTCGGAGGCTCTACATTTGCATGGGCCCAGGCCCAGATTAAGTATATAGCCTAGTGCTGGACGGGCGGTGGCGTTTTAAGCAGGTTCGAATCCTGCTCGCAGTAAATCTCTCTTTTTCCACTTTCACAAGTAAATTGTTCCAGTAAAGTAATAAACAAAAAGGAAAGATAGATCAAGAAATAAATATTTCAGGCGCCCTGTCTGTTAAAGAAATAGATGAGAGCCTTGCTTATACCGGCATGAATGTGCCGGCTCGATCGGGGAAGTACCACCGGACAGATCGGCGTGTAACACAACGATACTTACTTCTACCGTTGTGTTTTTTTTTGTATGGCCCAAATCTCCTCGCTGTCCTCTCCTTATTATCCTTCCTCTCCACCTCCCATCCCTTTTCTTGGTGACAGCGACGTGCAAGTGATGTTTCTGGTGTTGCTAGCGTCTATAGGCTACGGTAACCGCTTACCATCAGGTGGCCGTATGCATGTTTACCACCCACGTTGTATATCAAAAAAAATGATGATTTCGGTATACCTCTCAACATCCTGAAGTATGTCCCTCGCCTTGTTAGCATCCGGGTCGTTGCTGGTAGACGGTATCTCTTCACAGACGTGCTGGTTCCTCGACGCTTCTCTATATGGTATTGAGTCACCATTAGTTAATATTGACCTATAAATACATACACAGTTTTAACTTAGGGTTTTTCTATATTTTGATCTGTATTTTAGCACTTGACATGCTCAGCTACTTTAAAAAGAAAGCATTGCTGCAAGCAGGATGCAAACCTGCGTTACATCTAATCCGCGGAAGTGCTCTGGACCGCTAAGCTACGCAGTCACATAATGGTGATTCCCAATCTCCACTTCACACATTTGTTTTAGATGTCAAGACCCACGCTACGTATCGGATGCATTTACATACAGTTTATTCCAATATAGTAGCTATAATTTTACAGGGGACTGCGATAGCAAAGCGGGCCATGGGGAGTTAGAATGTATCTCACTAAATCGTATCGACATCGCATCGTGTCATTGTGATTGGTTGAGAGATCACCGTGATTGGCCGAGAAATTATTGTGACAACACGCGTTGGATTCTCTACCAATCGCAAGCAAGACGATACGATGTCGATATGATTTAGTGAGTTACATTCTACAGGCTCAAAGCAGTTCCCCGGATCGGTTGGGACGTAGGCTCGAATCCTGCTCGCAGGAAAGCTCTTTTTCCACTTTCACATATAATTCGTCCCTTAGGGTTTTTCTTTTCAATGGGTTACTGGTGGTAGGGTTGGGTACCAAGTAGGAGTAAGTAGAGAGTAAGTTAATACTTTTTATTTTTATTGCATATAGTGGCAGACAAGCCACGGCCCATCTGATGGTAAATGGTAACCGTCGCTCATAGACTCAACTATACCGAGAGTATTGTCAAGCCGCTGCTCACCATTTCATTTCACCGATATGAAATGTAAGAATAAACGACTATCTTCTGCTACAGCCAAAACGCAACGATGTACTTCATGGCCGGTCACACGGGAGATGGTGGTACCAACACGCTCAGGCCCGATACCAAGTGAGTACTCCGACTTGGTACCCAGTCCTACCACCAGTAATACAATGGATAATAATTGCTTACTTCCCTTAGTCGCCTCATACGACACCCGTAAAGAATGGGGTGGTGACACTTAAATTCTTAGTCCGTCACCACACGGATACAAGAAGAGCAGCTCGGTACCACCGTCTCCTGTATGACCGGCCATGAAGGCCAGCGTGTTGTTTGTAGCGAGAGATCGTTATATCATTTACATTCGCAAAAAGAAATAGTAAGCGGCACACTTATAGTAGTCACAACGGATGTTTGCGACTCTGTTCTCTCTGCCTACCCCGCAAGAGATATGGCGTGATGATAAGTAAGTAAGTACTACAGAGGAGACCTGTGCCCAATAGTCGGACAGTAAAAGAGTAGAAAAATAAGTATCTGAAACTTCGGGAGTGTAAAACTTATAAAATAACTAGCCTTTACCCGCGGCAGCCAAAAGCTAGATTTTAGCTCATTATGTCAGGTTCCCGATACAGTAGCGGGATACCAGTTGTTAAGTCTGATCGAGAGCAATTACAAGAAAAAGTTGCATCAAAATCCGTTCAGTAAACTACTGATGCGCGAACAAACAAACAGATAAATAGATAGACAAAGAATCTAAAAAAAATGGTTTTATATTCAGACACGCCTATATAGCTTAATAAAGTCATTTTTTACACGCTTTTTATTAGCTTCACCTGTATGTTTGTTTGTTTTTTTTTACACTAATTTGATAAAATTATTCCATTTTTCAATTTGCAAAATAAGATTTGTTAATTTATATAACTTTAAAAAACACGCTACGGAATCTTCGAACGTGATTTTCAACCACTTCAAAACGTCGGATTGATTTGAAACTTTGCATACTTATCAAGGACCGATGACAATGCAATAATTTGAGTTATTGAGTTAATCGGTTTCTTTCTATTATCACCGAACAATCTCCTTCGTTTGACGGTCTATCTCCGCCACGTGACATTGGCAAAGTCGTGGACATTCTCCTGCAATAGCCATAAAACAAGAAGAAGAAGAAGAAGTAAGGGTTCCATAGCCAATAAAGATCCCTTAATAGTTTAGCCATGTCCGTCCGTCCGATGAAGTTTAAAGGCAAATTATCATGGCATAAGTAGATTTTATTTCTTTTAAATAACAGTGCTTTTGATACTATTTTAAAACTAAAAAAAATAAATAAATGAATTATAGTTTAAAAAACTAAAATAACACGCTTTGAATAGCTAGTAGAACTAAAAAGTAGTAAATAATATTACAATAAATAATGATTGTAAAAAAGCGTGAGGTGCTAAAAATCAAATGTTACAAATAGTTCACCTATACAGTAAAAAGCACCCCACGCTTTTTTACAATCATTATTTACTGTAATATTATTTACTACTTTTTAGTTCTACTAGTTATTCAAAGCATGTTATTTTCGTTTTTTAAACTATATTTTTTCTCAAACATCTTAAATGTACAGACATAGCTCTGTTACAGTTTTTGCGTGATGCGCGAACAAATAGATAAACAGACAAACCGATAAAAAATCTAAAAAAAAGAAAAATGTTTTGTGTTTGGACACGCCTATATAACCTAACAAAGTATTTTTTGATGTGAAACATCTAATGCGGAAGGCGGGTAAAATCGGCTGTTAGCGTAATTGTCCCGTTCAAATCTTGCAAGTTAAATTTGACACACTTCCCGGTTTCCGATTGAGCTGAAATTTTACACGCATGTGTACCTATATCACGTGACAATGCAATATTATGATGACATGGAGCTGATCTGATGATGGAGCTGGAAGGTGGACATAGGAACTCTATAATGAAACGGCGCAACCCCATCGAGTTTGGGCTCATATGATTCGTCTTGCCGAGTACTTTGTGTCTAGATGGTATCCAGGGGCTGATGATGAAGCTGGAAGGTGGCCACAGTAACTCTATAATAAAATGACGCAACCCCATCGAGTTTGGACACGTTTGATTCGTACTGATGAGTACTTTGTCTTTAGATGGTATCCAGGGTCTGATGATGGAGCTGGAACCTTCCAGCTTACAGAGTTCGCATCACAGAGTTCAGCATTACAGAGTGGCCACCTGGCCATGCGAAACTCTGTAATGAAACGACGCAACCCCATCGAGTTTGGAATCATTTGATTCGTCTTGACGAGTACTTTGTCTCTAGATGGTATCCAGGGTCTGACAATGGAGATGGAAGGTGGCCACAGTAACTCTGTAATGAAACTACGCAACCCTATCGAGTTTATGCTCGTTTGATTCGTCTTGAGGAGTACTTTGTCAAGTTATGATCATTTTATTTCTACAAAATAATTTCCATGTTTTCACATCTGCTAGACGTCCCGCGACGTCTAGTTTTTTTCTTAAATATCTTAAATGTACCTGTCTACAGACATAGCTCTGTTACAGCTTTATAATAGTATAGATTTAATTATACTATTTAATAACTGTGTTCAACAATAATAAACTTTACCTGTAAATGTAACCGCAGAATTACAAATCAGGGAATTTATGACACAAATGACAGATGACGTTTCTCGTGGTTAGGCCAATTACCCGAATAATTATTGTTTACATGTTCTATTAATTGAACAAAAAGTGCAAATATGTTTTTATACTGCGTGGATAGCAAACAAGCATATGCCGCGCACTTGACGGTATAAGCGGTTACCGTACCCTATAGACGCTAGAAACACCAGAGCTAGCTAGACCACATTTTCGTGTTTAAATGTTTCTGAATATGAAACTAGCGATGTCAATTGAATCGAATCAGCCATCTTTTTTGGATAATTATGTAATATTTAAAATTGTATGGTGTCTTAGAGTAGTCTTTTTCTCTATTCGCCGGCAGTTCATTTTTTAATACAATACTTTACCGTAAGGTGGCGAAAAGGGTATTATTTTGACTGATATATCATATATATTTAATGTACTCTGTGTTTTTTTACTAAGTAATAAATAAAATTATCCAGAAAAAACGAAAATATTTGAGAGCGGGGTTCAAACCGCTTTTGCCCCGCTAAGTTATCGCAGGTAATTCTTGGAGTGGTCACATTAATTTTTTATAGTCTAAGATACTATCCTTGGTATACGGCTCTGCCGCAGACAAAAGCTGGTTTTTAAGTCATACTTCAGGTTAACGATATGAAACGGGATAAATATATACTTAAGTACCTAATACTAATCAATACCTTTCAAATAAAAAAGTTTCATTAAAATCCCTTAGTCCCAGTAGATTTTGCGTGAAACGTGAACAAACAGACATTATTGACAAACCGACAAACACATTTAGTGTTAATTTAAACAGACAACATGATTCTAAAAAATGATTTATCTTCAGAGACGTTTAAATAGCCTAATACAGTACATTTTACTCAAATATCATAAATGTAGTTTTCTAATTAGTACAGAAGATACGTATAATGATGGCGTGTGTGAGAGATGGGCAACTCAAGAGCGGTATTTACCACTAATCGTGGTAGGCTGTGTCACAATAACAATAAAAATTTAGCGAATTAACCTTGTAAACATATTTATTACAGATTAATTATTATTAAGTTATAATTAAACGGGAATTCCGAAGCTGTCGAATTATCCTATTCATTTACTGTCTATATTAGAAGTTATGACGCAAATTGTTTAGTTCCGTAAAATGGTGTGTTGTAGGAAATTATATTTTTCATTACTCATATTCTGAAAGTAGGCCTGAAGTTGCCTGAGGAGCGGGTTGAAAGTAATACTTTTCAGCCCTAGGGAGAATTACTTTCAACTGACAGTTGAGTAATTATAAAAAAAAACAGTTCTATTTTCTGTACAGCCAGTCAATTAGGTATTATTTATTAAAGAATTTGTTTTTTATGACTTTATTTTAATATAGTTGCAACTATATCTTTAAAATAACGAAGATTTATATTTTTATTTGACTGAATAGCTGACAGCCCACAGAAAAAAAAAAACAAAATCAGCGAGAAAACGGCGATTCCAAATTCAATTTTTTTTCTCCCATTTTTTCTTTAGCTAATTCATGATTTTTATTTTTAGGTTCCTCGTATTCGTAATGAAAAGCACAGTGTTTACCTCGGGATAAAGACTTATTTAGCTCCAATAGTTCGAGGGGTTGCTTTCATCCCTAGGGTAACAATGTACTATAGCCATCCGTTGATGAGCGCCTGCAAAAGTCCAAGAATCGGGTCACGTGAATTCTGCCAGTTTTCAAAATATACCAGTGCACCTTTTATAATGTTATTTTTTTTATTGCACGCCTCATAAGCGAATCGTTGAAGTGGGTACCGCAGTTCTCGTTTTACGCAGAACAACTGATTTTTCAAACTTAAAATGTCTCTATTTATCATATATTGCACTTGTAAAACAATATATACACACACATATCAAGAAAAAAACACTATTTTTGACACTCATGATATTTTTTATGCCATTTTTGTTATTTAAACTAGTTAAAAAACTGTTTAAAAAAGTTCTGTCTTGGACGTCCGTTTGTTGGGTAATGTATGTTAACACGATAACAACCGAAATACTTTACTGATCAAGTCTTTTTTTTTTCTTATTAACCTTAGTAGAATTACGAATAGAGCCCTATTACTTTTCACGGTTTGATTGGATGTGATTTAATTGTTATTAAATAAACAAAAAAATGTGAATATTTACGCTCGACGCGACACTAAAACCAGTGCTATCCTTATTTCGTGAGAACTATTTCTACAGACCAATATAGCAGTACTTCCTAAAATTAGCGCTAGATGGCGTATAAGACATGAGAAACACCAAAGCATTTTATTAAATTAGCGCTATCTATGTGATTTATTGAAAACTACTTAGTAAGACCAATACATTATTAGTTACTTATCAAATAATCAATTTTATTTTGAAAAATGAAGATTATGAGGCGTGCAGTTTTGGATTTCCAAAGTATTTTTTGTTGTATTGCTAATGATGGCAGACGAGGCACGGCCCACCTGATGGTAACACACTGACGTGCTTCATGACCGGCCACACAGGAGACGGTGGTACCGACCCGTTCGGACCTGATAGCAAGTGAGTACTCTCACTTGGTACCTAGCCCTTTTTTTTTTTTTGTTAAGACGGGGAAAAATGTTCCTAACCGCACACCCCGTCGTTCGGAGCAACAGACAGGGTAGTGTGGGGCCTTCACCCACTAAAGAAACCCGCCGTGTGCCGTCTCTCCGCCTTTCTTGGCGGGCCACTGGAACTATGTCACATTCCTTCGGTGGTCCGCCGGCGGCTTACCCTTCCGGGTACCCTCTACTGAGCGACGCATCCGCACGCGGAGCGTCGCACCTTCGCGGGAGGCCTTGCGGGTGGCGGACGTTCCCCGGTCCATCCACCCGCGGCCTCGGCTAGGGCGGCATGAGGCGCAAGTACCTGCGCCTGCGCCGCCCCGGTCGCTGGCGGCGGTTTGGGTCAGCGGAAGAATCCTCCTCCCTAGCCCTCTCCGCCGCTTCCTTCCGCGAGATAACCTCCTCGCAGAAGGCAGCGACCGCGGCCCAATTCCTGTCGCTGCCAAGCATCGCTCTGACGACGCTCGGCAGCGAGAGGTCCCCCCGTATTTCCGCGACGAGTTCACGGCGCTGCTCGGCCCAAGCCGGGCACGACTCGAGCGTGTGCCGCGCCGTGTCCTCGTCACAGTCGCAGTGGTGACAGCCCGGAGTCGCTTCCCTCCTTGCAACTATGTGCAGATATCTGCCGAAGCAACCGTGCCCCGACAGCACCTGCACCAGTCGGAAGGTAAGGACTCCGTGCCGTCGCCCCGCCCACTCCTCCAGCACCGGCTGGAGCGCCCCTACGGTCCAAAGACCGGCCCGAGGCGCCTCCAACCGCACCCTCCATCTGGCCATGGCAGTTCGGCGTGCGTCGCCCTGCCACCTGGCCACCTCCCTGGGTAGGGGGCATCCGCCCCCCTCCCGCTCTTGCGACGCCCGCCGATACACCTCGGCGAGCACCTCCGCCTCCAAGTCCCACGGGGGGATTCCTGCCAACGCGCAGGCCGCCTCCGTCGACACCGTGCGGTATCCACGTATGACCCTGGATGCAACGACTCTCTGTGGTCTCCACAGAAGAGCCCTGTTCAGTGCGTCCAGGGACCCCGCCCACACGGGTGCGCCGTACAACGCCATCGACCGGACCACCCCCGCGTAAAGCCGTCGGCACGCATTGTTTGGTCCGCCCATATTTGGCATGAGCCGTGCAAGGGCGGACGCTGCGCCGACTAGCCTCGGGGACAGTTGGCGGAAGTGCTCGCGAAACCGCCACCGCCGGGGTGCAGGCCCAGATACTTAATCTGGGCCTGCACCCCAATCTGGACCCCATCCACTGTGATCGAGGCGCCAGCAGGTGGCCGACGTCGGGGCCCATGGAATAGTAGGGCCTCCGACTTGTCCAGGGCCACCCTAAGCCCCAGCGCCCCGATCCTCCTGACCACCTCTGAGGTCCCTAAGGTGGCCAGGAACGCCGCTTCCTCGAAGTTTCCGCCCCGGGCCACGACCAGCGTGTCGTCCGCATAGCAGATGACTGCCAGCCCGGGGGAAAGTCGACAGTGCAACACCCAGTCGTAACCGATGTCCCACAGGAGCGGCCCCAGGACCGAACCCTGCGGGACACCGCACGACATGGGTCTCCTCACAACGTCGCCCATGCGGCTCTCATAGACGACGCTGCGGCCCTCTAAATAGTCCGCCACCAGCCGCCTCAGGTGTACAGGCACCCCGTGATACCGGAGCGCCTCCCTGATGCAGCTGAATGGCAGACTATTAAACGCGTTGGCGATGTCAAGCGACACCGCCAACAGCATTTCCCCGCTGGTAACGACCGCCGCGGCCGCGGCCCTCAGACGCATGATCGCACCGACTGTCGAACGACCAGCTCGAAAACCGAACTGGGCGTCCGACAAGTCGGGCCCGACGTCGCGCAGGTGCTGGACAATGCGGGCAGCGAGGATTCTCTCCAGCAGCTTACCCACCTCATCCAGCAGCACGATGGGCCTGAAGGCCCCGACCGAATCCAGCGTTCGTCCCGGCTTCGGCAGGAACACCAGCCTCCCCTCCTTCCAGCAGTCAGGGAACCGTCCGGACGCCAGGCACGCGTCGAACAGTCCCCTGAGGCGGGGCTCCAGGTGGTCCAGAGCCAGGGCCAGAGCCCGGGCAGGTATCCCGTCCGGGCCGGGGGCGGTGTTCTTGGAACGAATCCGCGCAATAGCCGCCCTCATTTCCGACGCAGTGACGGGTGGTACACTGAAGTCAACCACCCGGTCGCTACCTGGCGGTGCCATGACCGGGGGTGTGTGCTCCACTCGTCGCGGGAATAGGCCCTCAACCCCCTCGGTGAGGAGGCCGGGCTGAAGGGTCTCTGTGAGGGGGAGGGGGGCCCTGGGTGCGGAGCTTATTCAGCGCCGCACGGTACGGGCGACCCCAGGGGTCACGATTGAGACCATCCAGCATCTCCTGCCTTTTCTCAGCTTTGGCGCGGCAGATGGCCAGCTTGAACTCAGCCCGCGAGGTGCGGTATGCCTCGTACAGCCGGCCCTCCCGCTCCTCATCGCGGTTGCGCCGCCGACTACGGGTGTACGCCGCACGAAGGTTCGCCAGCTCCTGGGACCACCAGTAGAGCCCTTTCCTCGGAGGAGGACGTCGCACACGGGGCATGGCCGAATCGCACACCTGCGTGATCGCAGCGCGAAATCGGCCAGCCTCAACGTCCACCTCCTCAGTCAGGGCTGGTGAGGACAGCCATGATTGAACGATGGCTGCCTCCGCCAGTAGTTCCCTATCCAGCCTACCCACAGCCCACCGCGGGAACGCGGAAGTTCTGCGCGCCACGTGACCCCTACTGGGGCCCTGGAGGGACCGGGAGACCTCGATCCGGATATATCGATGATCGGACAAAGTCTCAACCTCCTCCAGGACACACCAGTTCCCTACTCGTGCCGCGACGTCGGGGCTAGCGAACGAAAGGTCCACTATCGACCCGCCCAGTCGCCGCACGCACGTGTTGACGGAGCCTCTGTTTAATAAACAGAGGCCCGTCGACGCCGCCCACTCAACAACCGCCGCCCCGCGAGCATCCGTCGCAGGGGACCCCCACGCCGAGGATTTGGCGTTGAAGTCCCCCATAACTAGGACGTGGCTAGGTGCCAGGCGCCGCAACGAGGTCTCTAGGCTGTTAAGCCAGACCCCGAAATCAGCCAGACTCCGGTTGGGGGAGAAGTACACGCCGTACAGCGTAACTCCCCCCCAGTCGGCCGCGACGTATCCCGTGCCCCTGTCTCTGATCGACAAGGGCGGGGAACGAAGCGCCGTAGAGCTGACTTGGTACCTAGCCCTACCACCAGTAATATGCAATCGGTGACAATTGCTTACCTTTAGTCGCCTTGTAGGACACCCGCGGTAAAGAACGGGGTGGTGACGCTTGTATTCTTAGTCCGTCACCACATGGATAATGTTACTTAACTATTACTCATAGGCTCAACAATACCAAGCCGCTGTTCACCATTTGATTTTGCGGATATAAAATATTTCCCGCTACAACCAAAACTCATCGAAACGCTTTACGGTCGATCACACGGCAGGGGGTGGTACCGAACCACTTAAGTAATGTATAAAATACAGGTGGAGAGACGGCACACGGCGGGTTTATTTAGAGGGTGAGGGCCTCACACTACCCTGTTCGTTGTCTCGAGGTGTGCGGTTAGGTACATTTTTTGCCGCCTTAACAAGAAAAAAAGACCACTACATCCTACCTATGGTCAAGGCTATACCTATATCAGGAAATATAAATAAAACACGGAACAAGTGAAATATTCTTGAGAAGGAAGGAAAAATTGTCAATGCCAAAACAATTCCTATATCATATAGACTTATAGAGCATAATGGATATGATAATACAGTAATTCTGAAATATCAAGGCCTTGAATGGCTATCAATATATCCGTACTAATATTATAAAATGCAAGAGTGAGTTTATTTGAGGTCGTAACATTTTCATCTATTGAATCGATCATAATGAAATTTACGTACTTATAATCTGGGGCCCCGAAAAGGACAAATGCTACATTTTATCCAGGAATAATGGATGGTTCCTATGCGATAACTATTTATGCATTCAGATAAAATATGCCATAGAGTAATGTATTTATATTCTGAAGTTTAAGCAGTCAAAGTCGCGGGTAAAATAAAACTAACGTAGTTTTATTTTATTACTAGCCTTTGCCCGCGGCTTCGCCGCAGCCAGAAGCTGGTTTTTAGGCTATATCTCAGGTTCCCGATATAGTAGTGGCATAAAATGTATACCAGTTTTTAAATCTAATCCAGAGCTATCAAATAAAACAAGTTGCATCAAAATCCGTACAGTAGCTTTTGCGTGATGCGCGAACAAACAAAAAGACTAAAAAATCTAAAAAAAAAAATAGTTTTGTGTTTAGACACGCCTATATAGCCTAATAAACTTATTTTTTCTCAAATATCTTAAATGTAGAGACACGGCTCTGTTACAGCTTTATACGAGGAGGGATCAAAAAGTAGTGAGAATGAGATAGAATATAATGACTATTGATAACTTAATAATTTATTTTTCTGCAGTCTCCGAGTCTCTCTACACACTGACTCCAGCGATTTTCCAAGGCTTCAATGCCTTCAAAAAAAATGTTTTGTCTTGGTCCTGCAAAAAGCTCTCCACGGTATCCATCACCTCGTTATCGTCTTCGTACCTGTTTCCCCTTAAGTATTCTTTCAATTTGGGGAACAGATAAAAATTGCTAGGCGCCAGATCTGGTGAACAAGGGGGGTGGTCAACCAATTCGAAGCCAGAACTGCTGACCTGTGCGCGGGTGCGTTGTCGTGATGAAACAGCACGCCCCTTCGAAGTTTCCCTCTCCTTTTCTCTATGATGGCATTCCTCAACTTGGGAACTAAAGCTGCATAATATTGGCCTGTAATAGTGGTTCCACGCTCTAGGTAATCAATCAACAATATCCCTTCTGAGTCCCAAAATATTGAGGCCATAACCTTGCCAGCCGATGCCACGACACGAAACTTCTTCGGGGTCGGTGATGATGGTCGTTTCCATGCGAAGATTGCTGTTTTTTCTCGGGATCAAAATGATGGAGCCATGTTTCGTCCATTGTTACGAAACGAGACAAAAAGTTTTCAGAATCTTCTTGAAACTTGTCCAACAATATCTTCGAAATGTCAAGTCGATTTTGTTTCTGACTGTCTGTTAACATTCGCAGCACCCATCTTGCGGAGACTTTTCTCATATTCAAAGATTGTTTCAATATGGATTGAATACTTCCATATGAAATGCCCATTTCTTGAATTAAGTATCGGATGGTAACTCTTCGTTCGCTCAATACAATTTTCTCGACTTTCGCGACATTTTCTTGGGTGACTGACGTCGATGGACGGCCGCAACGATGTTCGTCTTCCGTGCTCGTTCTCCCTACTCGAAATTGAGAAGCCCACCTTGCACCAGTGGAATACGGTGGAGCAGACTTTTCTAATGTTGCCTCCAAATCGCAATTAATCTCTTTCGTCGTTCACTTTTTTAAACAGAGGTATTTAATAACGGCTCGTACTTCGTTTTTCTCCATTTTCGAGAACACGTTCCGACACGAAGCAAACAAATAACTACATTCAGAAAAAAACAGAAGAGAGAATCGAATATTTTTTCTTTATTATTATTATTAAAAATATGTATCTGAGCTGCCTGCCAGTATTTATTTTTTTTCTTACCAAGGAGTATGTCGTTCTCACTACTTTTTGATCACTCCTCGTAATATGATAGTATTATAGAAAACTACGTTTACGGAATCTATCGCATTCGCTTGATTTTCTATCCCGATGTTTCGAACACTCTTAACGTCTTAACGACGACGTAAGAGTGCGAGTAGGTATGAAAGAGAGTATTGAAAGGGAATGCTCCGATGGTTCGGACATGTGGAAAGAACGCCGGACGTGCGACTGGTTAAAAATTTGCGAATATGGAAGGATGTAGAAACGGAGACTCACCTACCTAGACCAAATCGTTCATGTATTGAAGGAAGGTGGAGTCAGGAGTCTCCGGAACCGGCGAGCGTGTATGAAGAGAATTATGAATGTTGAGGAAGCGAGAGATGTATGCAAGAATAGAGCCTTATGGCACTGTCCTCTCTGCCTACCCCGCAAGGTAGATGGCGTAATGATAAGGAAGTCGAACACTTTCAAGCATTAGTGTTCACAGGTCAAGTAAACGATTCTGTAAAGTACTTTTATTTCATAATGTGTAATAGTGACGTAAATATCAGATAGTACCAATGCATGTTAAATCTCTTAACATTCAGAAGGATTATTAGTTTATCTTTGTTATCTGAACAGTTTTATATCGTTATTGATAGTGTTATTTTATAGGTATTATCGCTAGCCACTTACCAATAACAATTAATAACTAAAACGGTTAATGAAAAACAGTTATAGCAAAATAGAGTTAAATAATGAAAACACAAATTATATATAAGATTTTTTTCTATACTACATGGGCGGCGAACAAGCATACGGCCCACCTGGTAGTAAGCAGTGCCTGTAACTTATAGACACTGGCAACATCAAACACATCACTCGCACATCGCTATCTACAAGGAAGAAGGATAGGCAGAGGATAATAAGGAGAGGATAGGGAGGGGGTTTGGGCCTGTGGCGCTCTCACTTACCATACGCATCACAACGGTAGGAGTACCTACCATTGTTATACGCTGATCTTTTGTGAGAAGGTGCTACTTCCACGGTCAAGCCGGCCCATTCATCCAGCATGAAGCTAGGCTCTATGACTAGATAGAAGGCTCTACCAATAGATGTTGGATCTTTCCTATCCTCTCCTTATTATAGTTCCTCTCCACCTTTTATCCCTTTTGTTAGAGTTGGCGACGCGCTAGCTGGTGATGCCTCTGGTGTTGATAGCGTCTATAAGCTACGGTAACCTCTTACCATTAGACTGGCGGGATGCTTATCTATTTTTAGATCACAAAGAATATAATTCACAGTAACACAAGCGTTCAGCATCTCAAACGCCATCTACATTGTAGTTACACCACAAATACGGCTTAAGTATATGTGCAAATGAGTTTGTTCATTATTTAGTGAATTCTTTAGTTTGGTAACTGATACAATTGAATTAATAAAGTGAAACGCCATATAAATATATTGGGTTACATTGTAGTCTTGGTATATTCATAAGATGTTAATTTTAACAAGTTTTTCCCCAATATCTTTCAACAACATAAATTGGGCAAAATGTTTACTGGTATTTTAGGTAAATTGGTACTTCGTTTTCAAATAAGGTTCAAGTAAACATATTTTGTATATACATGTAAGTAAATAACAGAAAGTATTAAAACTTATCACATACTTTATAGAACAAATTATTTTTGAACGTGGAAAAAGAAAGCTTTACTGCAAGCAGGATTCGAACCTGCATTCCATCCGATTTGGGTAGTGCTCTGGACCGATATGCTATTGCAGTCACCAATGGTGACTCCACATCTCCACTTCACAGTTGTTTTAGATGTCTTTAGGACCTTATGAATATACTGTTCTTCTACCTTAATAACACTCCCCCAACACATTGTGCATAGATATAATAGGCTTACCCACAAATATTACTTTAATACATACCTTATAGAGTTCTGCTTCGGAGGCTCCGCGTACATATTACTGTCAACGCTATCATACATATTATATGGCTCCAGTGTTGTCATTCTATGCTCATAAATTGCTCGGTTTATAACTGACTTTTCATCTATAGGATACACTTTCATTGTATATTGAGTATCATTAGATTGGTACTGTGTATCACTACACTGAAACTGTGTATCATTGGAGTGATAGTGTGTATCATTTGAAACTGTATCGTGGATTGGAGGAACATTTGGAGTATATTGATATGCCGGAGATTGCAACGAAGATTCTATATCGTTGTTAGATAATGGCGACTGTACTGTACTGCTCGGACTACAGGTTGTGCTCAAATTGTCATATTGTATCACATTGTCCTGTAAAGGAATATTATATGCTGTGTCACTTTCTTCATCCCGTTTCATACATTTAGAACTAGATACTGCATCTTCAGGGTCACGTAGCTGTCTCTTTCGCGCCCTATTTTCTTCTATCTTTTTTCTCTTTTCAGCTTTATCTTGTTCAGACATTATAAACTCTTTAACCATTCCTATAGATAAACATTTTTCTAAGCGACATTTTTGGCAGAATCTTCTTGTCACGACGGTAATCCTACAGTTGTTAACAAAGGGACATTTGAACTCCTTGCTAGCTAAAGCATTGCGTCTAAAGAACGCTTTGCAGCTCTCGCAGGAGATTGCGTTGAAATTATAACCTAGGGCCTTATCTCCACATACAAGACATATTTTCTGTAAACCAGTCGGCAACTCCTTCTTTTGAGCACTTGTGTCGTCAATTTTATCATCATTGTTATCCATTTTAACTAACGTAAACATTCAATAGAGTAAACATTAGAATACTACTTAGTAGTCACATATCACATTCATTTCAACACATTGCAGGCGCGCGCGTTACACTCACGATATACGAAATTATGTGAAAGTTATCAGTGGTTGTTAACGTTAACTTTGTTACTATATTTTATGTAATTGTGACTAATAAACGCCTTACGTCGTGATCATATCGTACAAACACACGAGCCGTCACAATTCACAATGTCACAAACAATGCAATCAATGTCACTAATGTCACTATTGTCAAAATTAGGGTTTGAAGTTATGACAAGGTATCTAATCATGATGTAGTTGTTGCGCAAGAAACTAGGTACAGATTTAAAAGTTGGTACCTAATACATCTTAGACGAAGAATAATATATCCTTCGTCTAAGTAATACCTGAATATCATGACTGTCATCAAAATACAAAAAGATTGCCATAATGGCAATGTAACAGTGATTGCAGGATGTGCAGTGATAGCCTAGAGGTAAAGCCATGGATTGCAATGACAATGGTATGGAGTTCGATCACTAGTAGGAGATTTATGTCAATTTATATGATTCTCATTTACGATGACGAGTCACAGCTTAGATAATAACACTCGGAAATTTATTTTGTCATGTATGATATGTCTAAGATAGTCATCAAAAATGTGAAGATAATTACTGTGCAGTAAAACAAATTCATGGTGGTATAATTAGTTTAATACAATTTTCAACTTTCGTCGCTTTAAATACAAATAACTACTAGTAATAAGTACTTAATACTTTTTAATACAGTAACCAAATATGTCTAGCTACCTATTTAAATTTACATCTTCCTTAAAATGAAACTTTGCTTTCGATTCATCGGTTCGTCAAAATTAAAAAATTGTAATGACAAAATTGATAGCTTACAAAATCTTATTGATCTGTAGAGAGAAAGAAAACTAGAAAAATAATAACAAGGGTTGGTACGTAGACAGAGGATATAAACATAATCTATGAGTTGATATGACTTGTATGACAGCCCTGTTGACTTGACAATTCATAGTTGTGATGTGACATTACTAACCATAAATAAAACATTACTAACTACGGTGTGTAGAGTATATGGAGTGCCGTCTCTATGTATAATAAGAAGAAGTGTTTGTCAAAAGTAGGCATGTCGATTCACTTTAAAAAATAACGATCTTCGATTCGATTCAAATCGGACATACTAGAATCGATTCCTGTTTAAATGGAGCATTAAAAGATCGATCTTCGATTATTCGCGCCAATTTCAAACATACCTATCTAATTGAATAATATAGATAAAGGAAATTATTGATGACCATTTACCGCAAATACCAGTAATTGGATAGAAGTATTATTAAATTAATAAACATAATATCAGAGGAGAGGTGGATATGGTGGTTAGAGGTGGAGATCGAACCCAGGATCTTTTGCTCAGCAGTAGTGTTATGAGATTTTATGCTAGTATAAAATCTCTATGTCTATCTCTATATTTATATGCTAGCATAAAATCTCATACATTGTAAGCATAAAACTTAAAGTAAATATATTTGTAATTGTGTTTCTAAACGAATATTATGTGGGTTGAAATAAATAAACCAAAAAATTTGTAAAATCATATTACTGTGGGTAGATGAAACCGTTGAAACAACATATCTATCAGCTTTGGACGTCTACCATCTACGTCCACACGTGATCATGAATGCTGTAAAGTATTCGAAACCTCGGGATAGTATAAAAATCAAGTAAACGCGATAGATTCCGTGAACTTAGTTTTATTTCAAAATGTGTAAAATTCACGTAAATGTTAGAAAGTATTCATTTACTCTATGTTTTAAAATATTTATAAGATCTTTGTTTGACGCAAAATATTTTTTTTAACGCAAGTGGCCACTATTGGAAGCTCTAATTATTTACTATATGAAGTCTATGATGCGTTCAAATTACGCGTATTAACGTACCGGTTGCTTTTACGCCCGACAACAGCAAAAATATACCGCAGCCAGTTTAGGAATATTATCTCGCTAGTTCCTTGAATTTATCGGTCCGATTCGGTAAGTTTATAGATCGATTCATTGAATCGATGTAGGGTTCAAAATCGATCTGAAAAATCGATTATATTACTCTAAATAATCAATATTTCGATAAATCGATTTCAAATCGACATGCCTAGTCAAAAGGCGTCAAATAAGTAGAAAATGCTTATAGGGACTTTTGACGAGAACATAAAAGAATTATGTCATCACTATACGTTATTTTCCCAAAACTTGTGTTATTTCAAGCATTCATGTGTAAAAGTGGTGGTATTGTCTGTCCCACTATTCGAACTCGATACCACTATCTTTGCATTCCTTGGTTTTGCCGACAGTAGTAGTTTTATTTCAGATTCATAATTTTATGAGTAATAATAGTTGTTTGTTTTAGCGTACCTACCTCCTCATCACATTAGTTAAATCATAATCACCACCCCATTTATTTGCCACCGAATAATTTCTTTCGTTTGATGGTCTAACCGACCTATCCACGAGACATTGGCAAAGTTGTGTCGATAAGTCTAACACGACATTAATCAAGAATTAAAATGAGAGAAAACTCCAAAAGTAATTAGAGTAAGATAAGAGAAGTACCTACCTAAAGAAAGACAGGAAACTGCCACATTGTTATGTCCCATTTTTTAAACTTAAAAAGTATGATGATTTACTTACATATCAAATGTATTAGCATAGACGATCCGTGTGCGTGTGGTGACGGACTAAGAATACATGTGTCACCACCCCATTCTTTCCTAGGGGTGTCGTACGAGGGGACTAAGGGAAGTAAGCAATTATCATCCATTACATTACTGGTGGCAGGGCTAGGTACCAAGTGGGAGTACTCACTTGTTATCGGTCTCGTACAGGTTGGTACCTACCACCATCACCCGTGTGACCTGCTGTGAAGCACGTCGGTGTGTTTTGGTTGTAGCAGGACTTTATTCTGTCATTTCATATGGGTCAAATGTAATGGTGAGCAGCGACTTGACAATACTCCCGGTATAGATGAGTCCATGCGCCGGTAACCATTTACCATCAGGTGGGCCGTGGCTCGTCTGCCACCATAACTACGCAATAAAAAAAAAAAGTGTGTGTGTACTTATGTACACGCGTTAGAAGTTATACTTCTAAAATTTTTATCTTTCGCCTTATTCTACGTTTGTAAAAAAAAACGACACACAATAGAAAAAAGGTATTTAATACATCGAAAGTTTTATTATAACGCATTATCTAGTTAAATAAAGTTTATTTAAATATCACAAAAAAACTTAAATGTTGACTATAGTCAACTTCAGGGTGTCTAACTTCAGGGTGTCGGTTCTTCGTGACGGAGTACGCGCGCATCATAAAAATTTACTCTCATAATTTTTCCCTAACGCGCCAAAAGAAGTATAACTTCAAAAAAATAAGTACTGATACGACTCTACACGATTGTCATAATTGTGTCCATATAGTAATGAGACTGCACAGATGGCGTAGTGGTTTACATAACAAGCTCCCTTGCATACTGTGGGTTCAATTCTCACACAAGGTAATTCTTTGATCCACAAATGGTTCTTCCGAGTCTGACTGTGCGTAGTGTCCGTTAATTGTATAGTAAAGGCCTACGCGATATAATCGAAGGTTTTAGTATAATGATAATATATGTTGGTGATTACTTATCCGGAACCTATATTTTGATGTTTCACATCTAATGCGGAGGGAGGGTAAAACCGGCTGTTAGCGTGGCGACGCTTATACCTAATATTAGGAATCCCATCCGAAATTGATTTTTCATCGACAATAGACTTGTTCTTGTTCGGTCACTAAAAGGAGCGCTCCGAACTAGTTATTTTTTCCAAATGAACTAGTTCGGACATCTAGTTCTATTAGTTATCTAGTTACCTCAGCTAGTTACTGTTTCTTCATTAGGTCATCTAGTTCTCTAGTTCTATTAGGTCATCTAGTTCTATTAGGTCATTAGTTACCTACACTGATCTTAATTAAAACTCTTTGATGACGTAAATGAACTGTGTAACTGTTTTGTGACTAATAGGTCGCATTAATTTATTGTATAATAGGAACTATAATTACATACCTACTTTATTTGAAACAAATATTTGTTTTCTCTTAATACTTTGCAGACTTAGGACTGTAGTTATACCTAATATTTCAAGTATTTTACCTAATTAATATAAACCTTAGAATAGCGTACCTATTACGAATTTTATCCTTCAAAGAGACGCCGAGCATTGCCCGCTCCATAGCCCGCTGCGCGACTTTTAATTTGTGGACTAGTCCCACTGTGAGTGTCCACGTCTCGGCCCCGTAAGTCATGATAAGTAGGACGCATTGGTAGTAGACTTTAGTCTTCAGGCATTGCGGTAAAGGCGAAGAGAAGACGTGGCGTAGTTTACCAAATGCTGCCCAACCCAATTGGATCCTGCGGTTGATTTCTTTCTCGAAGTTGTTTCTACCAAATTGGACAACTTGTCCAAGGTAGACATACTCCTGAACAACTTCGAGCGTCGAACCATCGACGTAGATCGGTCCCGGCGCGACATGTTCATTAAACATGATCTTGGTTTTATCCAAGTTCATGCCGAGGCCGACGTCTCGAGAGGCTTCATTTAGGCTATCATATCTATACCAAAATTTAAGTGGATACGTCATGTAATTAATTTTTTGATAATCGCACAAGAACTAAACATTTTTCGTTATAAAAGTAGGTACCTATATAAATGTGTTGATACAGATAATATCCTATGCCAAAATTTCAAATACCTACCTAAATCTGTTCTGCCATTTATGCGTAAGAGCAACTAACATCCAAACATACAAATTTTCATTGGGATAAACAGATTTTGTTTTAAATTGAAAGGTGGGTGAATCCGCGGGTTCAGCTAGTTGTAAATAAATTGCATTTGACGTGACATAATACAAATAACTAAATATTGTGCAATAATAAAGTATAAACAATGCAGTGCTACTATTTCACTTTATTTACGATCAGCAGTTTTATGTTACAGAGCGTAATATGAATTCGATACTCAGGAAATTTCTGGTAGGTATTTCAATAAATTGCAACACTTATCTTTCCGTCGCGGGTTTTAGTCTTTTTTTTAAATTGCTTGGTCCTGATCACTCGGGGCAACTAAAATTGAGAGTTTTATATAAATAAATAAATAAATATTCACCGACATTTATACACAACGTCCTCTAGTCCCAAACTAAGCTTAACGCTTAGGCTATGGGTACCAGGATATAATACATATATTACTTTTTTTTTGTAAATACATACATATAATACAGTGTGCGCATACGCTTGATTTATGCCCCTTTATTAATATGTACCGACTAATACCTAATTTAATTATATCGTTACATTTATATACTGCAGCGAACTTTTAGATCAGAAATTCCCAAAAGTTTCCCGATAAAATAACAGGAAATCACAACGTATGAACGACCAATACACTTAGTAAAATCAAGAGACCAGCAAAGTAATGTTAGGCTAGGGCACACATGCGTGCAATGTGTCTGACCTGCGGCATTTATTAGTTGTAATCACTTACTTTCTTACCTATCATCGCGCCATCTCCCTTGCGGGGTAAGCAGAGAGAACCTCTATTCTTGCATACATCTCTCACTTCCTCAATAATTTTGTAATCACATGTCTAATATAATTATTATATAATGATTACTTAGAATGTTTGCCATAATAAAGTACCGTTATACAAATAATTAAAAACTGTTTAACTTTACTTACCATTGTCTTTTTTGTTCTATTATTGACAATGTGATTTGTTGGGCACAGGCCACAGTCTAGCGCGGTGGCCCAATGCCACTTGCCAGTGGTACATGCTGCCAAGAAATCTCTCTGGCAATCAAGCTTTTTCACGACGTTACCCTCACATGGCGGTTATAACTTATAATCGAATACACACACGATTCTAAACGTTTTTACGGGATTTATACCATGTAAATTTTTACTTAAGAGTTTCCGATATTTCGGCACTGTTGCAAGCGCCATGATCACGGAACAACTGAAGTCCTTGCGGGTGGGAATAGTTTTTATTATTCTGCGGTTAGAAATATCGGTCTACCCGCTTTCTCACTCGTTTATGACACGCAACACTATCTATGGAACCACTACCACTGGTCTCACTCACGTATCGAGCTCGATCACGACACACAACACTTACGGTGTCGACCCTGGTTTTTGAGGTGTTTTTCTTCTTCTTTGTACATAGACGAATCACGGGACGCCAGGTGCTAGATAATTGAAAACCATCTTCACGGTTGAAATTTTTGTATTTCGTGATTTCAATGACTTCTCTCACCAATCTGGGTATATAGTGGCGTTCTGTCGAAAGTATCTGAGGATTATGTAAATTCTCGATGTAGTGACTCGTTCCTGCCTCCAAAAGGTGTTGTGCTATCGCCGATTTTCCTGGGTCATTGTTTTTATAAGCCCTAATGTGTTCTTTCATTCGACATGCTACAGTACGCTTAGTTTGGCCAATGTATGAACTTCCACAGCTACAGTCCACTTTGTACACGCCTGGTCTTTCCAATGGGAAATAATCTTTCGGTGTGCGCAATAGCTGGGAAATCTTTTTTAAAGGAGTGAAAATCGTTTTTACTGAATACTTATTTAAAATATTTGCGACCTTATCTGTCACTCCTTTAACATATGGTAAATAAGCCGGCTGTCGTTCTACCTGAATGGGTCTTGCCTTCGTTTTTTGTCGTGGTGGAGGGAGCTGTCCTTTATAACCATTCCTCCGTAGAACTGCGCTTACATGTTGTAGTTCATCCGTGACATGTTCCTTGTCACACAAATTATATGCGCGGTTGGTGAGAGACGTCACTACAGAGTTTAGGTGTCGAGGGTGGTGATGCGAGTCAGCGTGCAAATACTGAGTGAACTCAGTATTTAGGAAACCAACTCACACAGACCGCTATTTGCACGCTGACTCGCATCACCACCCTCGACACCTAAACTCTGTAGTGACGTCTCTCACCAACCGCGCATATAATTTGTGTGACAAGGAACATGTCACGGATGAACTACAACATGTAAGCGCAGTTCTACGGAGGAATGGTTATAAAGGACAGCTCCCTCCACCACGACAAAAAACGAAGGCAAGACCCATTCAGGTAGAACGACAGCCGGCTTATTTACCATATGTTAAAGGAGTGACAGATAAGGTCGCAAATATTTTAAATAAGTATTCAGTAAAAACGATTTTCACTCCTTTAAAAAAGATTTCCCAGCTATTGCGCACACCGAAAGATTATTTCCCATTGGAAAGACCAGGCGTGTACAAAGTGGACTGTAGCTGTGGAAGTTCATACATTGGCCAAACTAAGCGTACTGTAGCATGTCGAATGAAAGAACACATTAGGGCTTATAAAAACAATGACCCAGGAAAATCGGCGATAGCACAACACCTTTTGGAGGCAGGAACGAGTCACTACATCGAGAATTTACATAATCCTCAGATACTTTCGACAGAACGCCACTATATACCCAGATTGGTGAGAGAAGTCATTGAAATCACGAAATACAAAAATTTCAACCGTGAAGATGGTTTTCAATTATCTAGCACCTGGCGTCCCGTGATTCGTCTATGTACAAAGAAGAAGAAAAACACCTCAAAAACCAGGGTCGACACCGTAAGTGTTGTGTGTCGTGATCGAGCTCGATACGTGAGTGAGACCAGTGGTAGTGGTTCCATAGATAGTGTTGCGTGTCATAAACGAGTGAGAAAGCGGGTAGACCGATATTTCTAACCGCAGAATAATAAAAACTATTCCCACCCGCAAGGACTTCAGTTGTTCCGTGATCATGGCGCTTGCAACAGTGCCGAAATATCGGAAACTCTTAAGTAAAAATTTACATGGTATAAATCCCGTAAAAACGTTTAGAATTATAAGTGACCATGAAAGTTTGAAATTCTATATTACACACACGATTTCTAAAAATCAGAAACTCAGACTGAGATCCATATCAATACCTACTTCTATCTTAGTAGGTTTCGATATTTAACTTAAAAGCTATCGCTGCTTAGAAAGTCACCCAAATATCACATTGATAATTACGATGTAAACGGTCAATTGCAAATTGTCTTGTTTCTCCCCTCTACCTGCAACACAATTTCTTCCTCATTTGAGTCAATATAAGTTGATTTCACTAACGACACGTTTTAATGTAATTTTTATAACAAAGACAAAATGGAGACTACAAAATATCTGTGTTTAATAATGTTATTTAACTTTATAACTCTGTCCAGCGGTGATACGTACGCCGTGAAGATAACTGCAGAACAGCACGTGAATTTAGTGGACAGTAGGTTTCTTAGCTTCACTATAGATCCGAAATATTTATTCTCGACCAGTGAGAAGTATAATAGGTGAGTGAAATTGAACAATATCAATGTTGATACCATCATAAATATACTGACATAACCGAATACTTATCTCCTTACAAATATCGGTGAACAGAAATCGTAGGTTTTAGTTGGTGAGTGAGAGCGAACAGGCCCAAGCCGTCTTCTCAATTTTTTCGAATCCTCTTGAGCATGGGTCTCCTCTTAAAGTAAGAAGGATTTAGGCTGTAGCCCAGTGCAGTGCAGGGGTTGGCAGACTTCACAAATCTTGTAGAAAATCTTTCAGGCACGTGAGGTTCCCTTACCATGATGTCCTTCACCGAGCAGATAAAAAAAATATAAATGAGTCACTCTATGGCAAATTAATTTCACAACATAGCATCACGGCAGGATTCCTGGAAGTAGTAGGCAGAGGTGTGTCACACATCCACGGTTCGCCAGCTATGCTTAAGTTCCACGTAATAGGGGACGAGCCTATTGCCGTCTACCAGGCACATTTCCAAACTCTGGGCTGCTTCTGAGAATTTTACAAAAAAGCTCAATAACCTTGCCTGACCCGGGGATCGGACCCGAGACCTCATGATAAGCAGTCTTTCACACTACCGCTGCACCACAGAGGCAGTACCATTGGAATCGTTAATTTTTTCAGGATAAAAAGTAGCGTGTCGTTTTGTGGGTCCGGACTGTATCCTTAATAATATTATAAAAGCGAAAATGAGTTTGTTTTTTTGCGCTTTCCCCCTAAGTTAACCCCTTATCATTTCAAGAGGACGTTGTGTGAAAATGTCCGTGAAGATTTATTTATATTTATTTACTGGTAGTTTTTAGGTAATATCTCAGGTTTCCGATATAGTAGCGCAATAATATGTATACCAGTTTTTAAGTCTAATCAAGAGCTATCAAACAAAAAAAGTTGCATCAAAATCTGTTCAGTAGTTTTGCGTGATGCGCGAGCAACCAAACAGACAAATAGATAAACAGACAAAAAACATATATTGCACTTGTAAAATAATATATACACACAAATATCAAGAAAAAACACTATTTTTAACACTCATATTTTTAATGCCATTTTTGTTATTTAAACTAGTTAAAACATTGTTTAAAAAGGTTCTGTCTTGGACGTCCGTTTGTTGTAGGTAATGTATGTTAACACGATAACGACCGCAATACTTTACTAATCGAGTATTTTTTTTCCTTTTACGATTACAGAAGACAGTATAGCTACGAATAGAGCCCTATCACTTTTCACGGTCTGATTCGATGTGATTTAATTGTCTATACTATTATTATAAAGAGGTAACGTTTGTGAGTTTGTAACGTTGTAAGGGGTAATCTCTGGATGAATGACTGAACCGATTTTCAAAATTATTTCACCAATAGAAAGCTACGTTATTGTGGAGTGTCATAGGCTATAATAATTTCCAAAATTAATTACGCATCTTTACTTAAACTTGAATAATGTAATCCAAGTTGTAAAAAAATTGCTTTTATCGCGTGCGCTGCGAAAACAACAATGTACTACAATATTAAAGAACGTATCAAAATCTGTAAAACAATCCGCGATAGCATATGCCTATCTCCTACAGATAACTCGCAATAACTGCTTTTACTGTTAAAATTGTGGATTAAAAATAATTTTATGAAGCTTATTTAGCCCATATGGTATTAATTTATATCTTTATAAATATGTTTTAATTATATGGGACGAATGTACCATGAGTCATAGAGCTCATATTGAAGCCGTAAAGCGTGCGCTAAAAGACATCAGAAACTCAGACGCTGATATGGGTGGTGTTACTTTTGTTTTTGCGGGCGATTTTCGGCAAACGCTGCCAGTAATAACAAAAGGAACACGCGCCGATGTCATCAGGGCATGCTTAAAATCATCATGCTTATGGAGTTCCGTTGAAACTCTCTTTACGAACAAACATGAGAGCCCACTTGAGCGACAACTACGATAACGACTTTCCGCATCAACTACTGAATCTTGGAGAAGGAAAAATTTGCTGTCCTAACACCAACAGTAGGGATGACATTAAACTTGACAATTGGTTAGGTCACATATAACACAGGTTAGAAGATCTTAAAAATTACACACTTCCCGGTTTCCGATTGAGCTGAAATTTTACACGCATATGTATATCGCGTGACAATGCAATATTATGATGACATGGAGCTGATCTGATGATGGAGCTGGAAGGTGGACATAGGAGCTTTATAATGAAACGGCGCAACTCCATCGAGTTTGGACTCGTTTGATTCATCTTGATGAGTACTTTGTCTTTAGATGGTATCCAGGGTCTGATGATGGACCTGGAAGGTGGCCATGCGAAACTGTAATTAAATGGCGCAACTCCATCGAGTTAGGGCTCGTGTAAAATGTCTTGACTAGTACTCCAGTCCTAGATGATATCCAGGGTCTGATGATGGAGCTGGAACGTGGCCACAGCAACTCTGTAATGAAATGAAACAACCCCATCGAGTTTGGAATCGTTTGATTCGTCTTGACGAGTACTTTGTCTTTAGATGGTATCCAGGGTCTGGTGATGGAGCTAGAAGGTGACCATAGGAACTCCGTTATAAAAAGACATAACTCCATTGAGTTTGGGCTCGTATGATTCGTCTTGACGAGTATTTTGTCTCTAGATGGTATACAAGGTCTGATGATGGAGCTGGAAGGTGGTCACAGTAACTCTGTAATGAAACAACGCAACCCTATCAAGTTTATACTCGTTTGATTCGTCTTGAGGAGTACTTTGTCAAGTTATGATCATTTTATTTCTACAAAATAATTTCGATGTTTCACATCTAGTAGACGCCCCACGACGTCTAGTTTTTTTCATAGTAGAATTTTGCTTCGGTCTTTTCATGAAAATAGCAATTTCTTTTTTACAATTTTAAATTGAATATGAAATCGTTATATTTTGTCTATCTCATCTCGTTTTAGGTAATAGATCCATTTATCACCGATTTAGGTACTTCCAAAACTACAATGGATTGAAACCTTCGTCATGTTTTTTAGTCACGTTGTTAATGATTCGATGGAAAAAAAAATGCTAACTTTGTAAAGTAAAATGGTATGGTGTATATCGTTATAGTTATTATTTGGTGACATCTTTGCGCAGAGTTATCAGTATGTTTTCATTTACTCCCGGTATATCATAGTCCATCCATCCCTCCATCAGCCTTTCATCATCCACTGCTGGATATAGGCCTCCCCAAAATGGGGGTTTTACCATAATCGCCACGCTTGTGATGCTTGGCAGGCGGGTTTGCGATCGCAGTGTATGTTTTTAGTACACAGGGGAACGCTGCTGCCTGGTCTCCCAGTAATCCCTTAGTCGGCTTTTAAGACTCCCATAGGAAGAGACGGGGTGGAGCTATTCTTGGTGCCGGCCCCACACGGCAATGGTATATCATAGACGTAGATTTTACTAGCGAAAAAACCTACATCTATGATAATGTATAGGTAAATATTTTCGAAACGGTCTGTATTTTGCCGATCGCTGCATATTGCGATAAGATACGTTCCTAAATCATATTTTAATTCTCAGTTTATGTTGCAGTAAAGAATGCATCTGTATGGCGTCCTCTCTAGCACCTGCTTACATCCGCATAGCCGGTCCATCAACGGCTCACATGAGTTTCCACAACACCACGATGTCCATCGATGATCTGGATTTTGAACTCCGCAGCGATGACTTCGAAGTGAAAGCAATAGATGCTGATGTACCAAAGAAAGTTCCGCTGGAGCTGACCTCCAAGAAATTGGCTGTGACGCACAGGTAATATGCTGACAAGATCTAGAGGTAGCTTCTTTTTTTTATACTACATGGGTGGCAAACAAGCATACGGCTCACCTGACGGTAAGTGGTTACCGTAGCCTATAGACGCTAGCAACACCAGAGGTATCACTCGCGCGTCGCCATCTCCAAGATAAGGGATAGGAGGTGTATAGAAAGTATATTAAGGAAAGGATAGGTAGGATACTAAGGAAAGGATAGGGGGGGATAACAAAGAGAGTATAAGGAAGGGGGTTTGGACCTCCGGCACTCTCAAGCAGCATACGAAATACAACGGTAGGTTCCCTCTACTGCTGATCTTTTGTGAGAGGGTGGTACTTCCGAACTAGCCAGCCCATTCATGCTGGGATAAGCAAGGCTAGGCACTATGATTGAAGGGTGAGGGTTGGGTTAGAATCTGTCATATTGTGAATGAGATTAAATATCGATGTAAAAACAACAATAGGTATTATACTGTTGTGTTCTATTCGGTGGGTGAGGGAGCTGGGGGCCTAAAACCTCTTCTTGTTATTTCTATATCATCCTTTTCCTTCGCTTCCTTGTTACCTTTCTATCATCCTTTGATTACCTTATTCTTGGCCCCGTGTCTGGTAAGGCGAAAGATAGGTGGGTTTTGCAAATTTTTATTATTATATATTACTGACCCGCTTGGGCCAGATAGCAAACGAGTATCACCACTTGGTACCCAATCCGACCAACAACCACAGTAATGCAACAGGTGATACCTGCTTACTTTCCTTAGTCGACCGTAGAAAAGAACGGGTTGGTGATACTTGTACTGTTAAATCGTAGAGCATGCTGCATCTGATTTTGTCCCGCGGTACGAGCACATCTACCCAGATAAGATGCTCGAGAGGTCCATTATCTCGCTTACTATTAGGCAGGCTGTATGCTTAGTTGCTAAAATTGTAGAAAAAAAAAATGATGGGTCTTACATCCACACACGGGGAGCCCTTGCCATTCATCGGACCTAACATCCATATGTATAATACTTCTTTAATTAAGCTGAAGAGTGTTTTAGTTTATTCACGCTAATTTTGAAAAAAAGCTATAGAATAGCGATGCTTTTTTGTTAAGGTGGGAAAAAATGTACCTAACCGCACAGCCCGTCGTCCGGGCTGACAAACAAGGTAGTGTGGGACTCTCACCCACTAAATAAACCCATGGTGGGTGCCATCTCTACGCCTGTAGTAGCGGGCCACTGGAACTATGTTACATTCCTTCAGTGGTCTGCCGGAGAGTAACGATACTTACCTTTTTTGAAGTTCCATTAAAAAGATTCAATTATATTGTCACGGATTTAATGATGACAGGCGGGCCTTTTTTACTTGCATAAGCTAGGCGACTATAAAGCTAGTTTAGGAAGCGGTCCATAAAGCTTAAGTAAGGCTAAAGGTTGAGTATGGTAGCTATAGAATATTTTACATTGCGATACGACTCTTAGAAGCTGAGCAAAACAAAGTCAGAAAGTTATGCGATAAGGATAGCTGGAAAGGGAAACTGATCGTCCAGCAAAAACTAAACATTAGCGATATGCCTGTTTTGTGTGTTTTCATGTTAAGAAAGTACAATTACCGTCACGAATAGCTTAGTAGTACCTACGTAGTAAAAACCCTCTCGTGGGCAAAGTCATATTTTCAGCAAGTAAGTATATTATATTGTACTGGCCGTCTACTAATGGACGGTAAGAAGTGAGAAAGTATTCGGTAATGGTAGACTTGATATAATTAAATCTCTAACATCCATCTGTCCATCCATCAGCCTTTCAACGTCCACTGCTGAACATAGGCCTCCCCAAGAGAACGCAACAACGAGTGGTCCTGCGCCGACCGTATGCAACGGCTCCCTGTAACTTTGACCAGACCATCGGGCCATCTGGTGGGGGGCCGTCCTACTCCTACGCTGCGCCATTCGATACGTGGTCGCCGAAACTTTTTTCCCCAACGATTATCGGTTCGTCGAGCGATGTGGCCTGCCCATTGCCACTTCAGCATGCCAACCCGGCGGGCTATGTCGGTCACTCCCGTTCTCCTACGGATCTCTATCATAGCTTAATGGATTTCGTTAGAGTTTGAGAAGGCGATGATTACTTAATGAGTTTCTCGAATCTAGGGGGTTAGGCAGAATGTCATATTTCACGTGTCGACCGTATCGAGATCACTGTGATTGGTTGAGAAACCGAAGCGCGATGTCACAATAATCCGTTGGCCAATCACGGTGATCTCTCAACCAATCACAGTGATCTCGATACGGTCGACACGTGATATATGACATTCTGCCTAACCCCCCTGTGTAGGTCCCTAACATGACAAAAACAAATCAAGAAATCTTTTCTATTTCTCTACGAATTCTGTTTTTAATGGCACAATAGTGGTTAAAGCGAAGCTCTTTTAATTCTTCAGGGAATGGCGAAAATTTATCCACTGGGCAAAATCTACTGGCTTTGACTTGGTCTTCGCGTTGAACAACGAGGAGAGAATAGAGTCGGGCATGTGGGACCCCAACACAGCGCTCAACATATTGACTGTGGCTGAAAAGGCCAAGGTTGGAGATATATTCTGGGAATTGGGTTATGGTGAGTATTTTACAGGCGTAAGTTCTTTAGTTTGTTTTTTAAGATTCCAACAGTAGACTTCATAATGCAGCTTATATCTACTGGATCTCGGCAGGGCGCTTTATAGATTCTGTTATTCTTTAAGTGAATCGAAGCGTTATTATGATCTGTCGTGGTACCATTTATAGTTGGACAGTTTGGTAACAAAAAAGTTAATTTTTTTGCCAGATCTAAACAAGCAGAATTCTTCGTATGATGCACCCGTAAGTTTCAGTATTTAATTGTATACAAACAAAGATACACTTCCCTCTCGAGCGTAGTATTTGATCATTACAAAGAACAGTTTTTTTTATGCTTATGATGGCAGCTGCGCACCATTTCATTTCTCAGATGTGAAATGAAAGGATAATATTTTCTACTACAGCCAAAACACACTGACGTGCTTCATGACCGGTCACACAGGAGACGGTGATACCGACCCGTTCGGGCCCGATAGCAAGTGAGTACTCTCACTTAGTACCCAGCCCTACCACCAGTAATGCAATGGGTGATAATTGCTTATTTCCCTTAGTCGCCTTATACGCCACCCGCAGGAAAAGATGTGACACTTGTATTCTTAGTCCGTCCGACTGCAACAGCTTAGCGGTCTAGAATACATTCCTGGATTGGGTAGGACGCAGGTTCGAATCCTGCTTGCAGTAAAGTTCCCTTTGTCCACTTTCACAAATAATTAGTTATTTAAAGTAGCTGAGCATGTCAAGTTCTAAAAATAAAGATTAAAATTACTAAATATTTCTTCTCAGAATGCACCAACCAATCAATCGAGGAGTACCTAAACGATTTGGAGACACTTCGGGTGATCGTCGATACGTTTCCTCCTGGTCGGACTGGCGAGTGGAAAGTCGTTGGTGGGGATGTATCCAAGTGTCTACAAGAGGATTGCAAGAGTGACTTCAAGGATTACATCACACTGTCCGACGACATGATGGATGCTTTGCTACTTAACGGGTATGTTAATATATACGATTGATATTTTTAATCTGTGGCTAATAGACATGACCAGTTATTCTAGAAGATTATAATGAACTTGCTTATGGCAAAAGCTAGTACCCTTCTATAATGTATACGTCATTTGGCACATATTGTATAATCTGTAAACAATAATAACTATCCCACAAATTTAGTATATTTAAGTACTAAAACAATGTAAATAGTTTTAAGCTTATGTTAGGCTGATGGTTCTGCCAAAGCATGTAACAAACAAAAAAAAAATTAACTATCCCACAGGAACCCTCTATTTTTCGGAGTTGTAACCGATGTCATCTGTATTCTGCCCCCTTAGAATGTGATTCACAAAATCGTATCGAAATCGTATCGTCTTTCTTGTGATTGGTAGAGACCTGTGGGGTTAGACAGAACCTCATATCTCACTTGTCGATCGTATCGAGATCACTGTAATTGGTTGACAGATTACCGTGATTGGTCAACGGATTATTGTGACATCATGTGTCGGTTTCTCGACCAATCACAGTGATCTCAATACGGTCGACACGTGAAATATGACATTCTGCCTAACCCCATGGACGCATGATGTCGCAATAATCGCTCACCCAATCACGATGATTTAGTGAGTTATATTCTACGGGCCCAGAGCGTATGTATCTATGGCAAATTTCATAGTCAATTACGTATTTACGGCGCCAAGAACTAACAAGCAAAAACAAACTCACATTCACATCTATACAAAAAAAATCATACAATAAAGTGTCTGTTTTTGATGTTTAAGTAATAGATTTTATAACTGTGCATCTAAAGTATCCATCCATTCGTCAGCCTTTCAACGTCCATTGCTGGACATAGGCCTCCCCAAGAGAATGCCACAACGAGCGGTCCCGTCATGGGGATAATGCCGTAATCGCCACGCTTGGCAGGCGGGTTGGCGATAGCAGTGGATGTTGATAATACTCGAGGGAGTGCTGCTGCCCACTCCCCCGGTATTCCCTCAGTCGACTCTTACGACTCCCGTGGGTAGAGAGGGGTGGGACAATTCTAAAGCCGGCCCCACACGGCCACTCTAAAGTATACACGGTACTTATTACAAAAAACCATTTCAAATCTGTCTGTTTGTTTCGATTTGGGTGGGATTTTCACTGGCAGATACGAGTAGCTCCTGTTATAAATAAGGAGTAACGTAGGCCATTTTTATTAATAGTTATATTAGAAAAGAAAGGATGTTAAGGAGCATTTTCAAATATAGGTACGATGTATACTTTGCAGATTAATGGTTACGTTCTAAGGTTGTTTTCGATGATCCGTCAAACGTACACAACAACCGCACAGATGGCAATGTAAAGCAAACATTTGTTGAATAATAGTTTACCTGAGTTTATTTGTTATTTTGTTTTAATTTTATTTTGCTGAAAAGAACGGACCTGTTTTTGTTTCCATATAGAGTACCTATATGTCACGTATTCAAAGGACTTACTTTTTTACTCAGGAACTCCTCGGCGTACGAATTAGAGCGTATGCCAGAAATAGATCGCATGAGGTTACTCCGTTACCTCTCTCACTCGAAGACACCTCTGTGGCTCACAGAGAACAACCAGAGGAAGTATAATCAACTAGAGAGAGCTGCGGACTGGCTGGCGAGCTTGGGATACTCGGCTAAGCACGGCTTTTCTGTTAATTATAGAGAACTGGAGGCTGAAGAAATGTATGAACCAACGTTGGTGAGATAAACTTTACTGGTGATAGACTCTCACTACACATGGGTGCAATTTTCTAAAAGAAATCATAATAAAAATACCTACATTAATTGGACGTCTTAGGATTTAGCCAGCGTGTGCTTTAAATAGATTTAAAACAGACAAACGCGCATAGTGACTTTATGAAGTATTGCCGTCTCACAGAAGGTCAGAGTATTTTGTATGGTGAGTGAGAGATCCAAAGGCCTAAACCCACTCATCGTCCTCCCCTTTTTGTCTTTCCTCTCCTGCTTTCCTTGGAGTTTGCGACACGTGAGGTATTGCTAGCGTCTGTAATATATGTCGCTAATAGTATAAAAACAAAAATTATCTGTGAAACAAGACCACACTATTGGTAGACTTTAGCGCCAAGTGGTCACTTTTTCTAGGTTTCGATACTTACTGGTTATGCACTGGTGTGTCCACTTCGGTGTGTTTCAATTATAGGAAAAGCAACATGAGGCTTAAGCGATGGTATGTATTAAGTTTTGGGATAAGATCACCTCACACCTGCTTTGAATGAAAAATATGACATCCACTCGCGGATCTGATACTCTCTCTTCTTTACTAGACCTACTATCCTTGTCGTGTAATAGGTTTATGATCATGAACTCTGTGAAACTTACTATTATAATGCACGACTGGTTCGATCATCAATACTAACAAGATATAGTGTCACGAACAAAATCAAGCTAAAAACTGTCCATGTGAATATATACGTATACAGCTACATCTGTTTACTAACGAACTAAGACAAAGGTTTTAAAACAGTTTTAAGTTCAACCTAATTACAATCATGGCTCTTAGTAATAAAGTCACATATCTTTAAAATATTATTTTAGGTTTACGATCATTCGTCACAAAAAAACGAGCAAAGCAATAATTTACTACTGTCATTTAAAAGTGAAAAGACAAATAACATTTAGGTACTGTGAAATGAAGCTTAAATAGCAACAAAAAAAGTACTGAACTAAACAAAATAAGAGCTCACTTCTCAAGTGCGCTCTTATTAACTGAGACAGATTTTTTGGGCCAACGCGACATCTGTTGCTTTGTTGATTGAAGCATGACTGTATGCGCAAACACAAATGCACTCTCGTTTTCCTCACTCTTAATGTGCGATGGCATTTCGACACAACCGGAGAAAGATCAGGGAGCAGGACCAATGGTTTTACATACTTTCCGAGGCACGGGGTCGAAACACTGCTAACTTTCTAACTCCGAACTGCTATTGAGAATTTCTTGACAAAAACATTCACTAACTTTTTATTGGCCCGATTTGATCCTCGTGATCAGCAGTTGCATACACTACTACTGGATCACCAATAAATTGGCTCTAATATTTTTTTCTTCCAGAGTTTCTACATGGCTCTTCTGTTCAAGAACCTAGTCGGCGAACGGGTGTTAAATGTAGAAATGGAACCAAGAGAAGCAATTCTATTTGGTCACTGTACATCGCTGCACCATAAGCCAGTACATGGGGCCGTGACTCTGTACGGAGTGAACATGCACCACGAACCTGCCAGGTTTGCGCTGAAGCTCTCTAAGCAAGAAGATGGAGGTGATATTATGCAGTATATTCTTGGTCATGATCACAGTGGGTAAGCATTTCAAGTTGTATGAGGTTTAGATATTTTTATATATATTTTTAGCATTTGACGTGCTATACATTAAACACAAAGTGAAAAATGTGAAATCGAAAATAACAGTCACGAGCAGGATTTGAACCTGCATCTCCTGGATACCGTCCAGATGCTTTGCCAATTCAGCCATTGTGACAATTGCTCCTGACTGCTGCTTCGACTTCACATTTTTCACTTTGTGTTTATTGTATGAGGTTTATGTAATACTTCCTGATATTTACGCGAATCAACACATTATGAAATAAAACATAACATCTAAGTCCACCCGTAACCATGAATGTTGTAAAGTATTCGACACTTCGGGATAGTAGTAAATACGATAGATTCCGTAAACCTAATTTTATTTTATAATTGTATGAGGTTATTGAGCAGTTCACCGTATAATTCTTTGGATAGAGAAACATTTTCAGTCAAGGATCCTTTGAATACTTTATAGTTGCATTTTGGAGAGTGCACCAATGTACTGTGAAAGGCTGATAAATATAATTTATATTTCCTAAGCATCAAATATTTTTTTACACATACGTTAGTTGCATTTCAACCGGCAGATCTACTAATCATTCTGACCGAGAGCAAAATTATTAATTTCATAAGAGTCTTTACTTACCATGGAGAGCAAAGCGTGAGATTAAAATGTTGTTTTTATTATAAAGTTAACTTATAATAATTCCAAATCCCCCATGACGGGACCGATCGTTGTGGCGTTCTCTTGGGGAGGGGTCCAGCGGTGGACGTTCAAAGGCTGATGGATGAATTCCATATCTATAATTGAAGTCTTTTTGGCGTCATGTCATTTAGTTAGATAAGCAAGTGTACAGATTATTGTAGATTTCGAAAATAAAACACATTTGATCATGGGGATTTTCATATCTAACTTTCAGGAATATCATAGTGAATGGACGCGCTATGTATTACGAAGGTGACATAAGGCCAGTCATAAAACGAGTTCGCCCTTTCAAAACCCTTCTTATTAATTTACCACCCAAGTCATTTGGTTTTTGGATATTAGCTAATACAAAAATAGAAGCTTGTCAAGACATAGACAATAAAAACAAGACTTTCGAATACGAAGAAACTGTTACAGAAAAGCGCAAACTAAAACGCTCTATCAATTATGATTTTGAAGATAGTGCCCATATAGCAGACGTTTCTTATGATTTTGAAAATACTGATAAAGTAACTACGGCGAATAAAGCTTTAAAGACTAGAATTGTTGATATAAATAGAGATTTAAATAAAATACACAAATTATTTCTCAGCAAAAATGACCGGCATAAAAGAGAAGGCGACGATCAGGGCATTGACAGAAAAATATTGAGGCGGCATAAGTTAAGACCTAAGAGTGATAGAAATAAATCCGAGTTTGATTTAAATCCAAAAGCATTAATAGGTAATATATTGCATAAAGCAAAACAAAGTGTAGATGTTTTGAAAAATAAAGGTTTGCAAGAAGTTAAAAGAAGATTATATAGGAATAGACTTAGTAAACGACAATCTAGGCATCCTGGGTCTAGGAAAATGAGTTTACCAGTGCGATATTCAAAAAAACCCAAAATAGTTACCAATAAACATTTAAATCCTAAGAAAAAATTAAAAGATGAGAATATTTATAAAACAATTTCAAAGAGTAAACTTCCAGGAAGAAATATAGGAAAAAATAAAAAATCGAACTATATATCTAAGAAAATCAATGAGCATGAAAAGAATTCTTCCATTCAAAGAACAGACATAGAAAAGGATTCTGCAGGAAGCCACATTTTAGTTGATGGTGCTCAGCTACTACCTAAAATTAGGAAACGTAGGCACACAGATAAGAATACTGAAGAAATCTCAACAGAAAATCATATTGAATCGGACGAAAAGAATAAAGCTGAGTTATGGGGTATTTTAAAGAAAATACATGAGGACCTAAAGGATTTGCCTGATGAACAAGACGACAAAGTAGATAGTGAGAATTCTGAAGAGGGAATCTTTTTAAAGACTGTATTATCTGACGATACTGCGACTATTCATGTTAAAGATTCCAGCAAAGGCTTAATTAAGTCTGCCGTGAAGAACGTGGTAAATGTGCTGGAAGATCTAAATAGTAACTTGAGTAAATTTTGGGATACTCTTAGTTTGTTAGAATAAGTTGTACAGTGAATATTATTAGAGTGATTTTTATGGTTATAAAAATAAACTGAAAATATATTGTTTAGACTTATATTAATATAATTTACTTAGTTTTAATAAATACTCTAGTGCAATTTTTGAATTGACTGATGAAATAACAATAAGCAGAGGCTTGGATACGGAACTGATATTCTAGTCTCATTCTAAAATAATTTTTCGGTAAAATTGTAAGCAGTCAGTTATAATCTATTTAAACTCACTTAAGTGCATAATATTGTGGTCTCTTTATACCTGTAAGATATAATAAAACTGAAAAGTTGGCTTATTGTATAGTTTTTGTTAGAGGGCCTTGCTTATCCCAGCGTGAATGGGCTGGCTCGATCGGGGAAGTACCTCCCTTTCACAGAAATCAGCGTGAAAGATGGTACCTAGGTACTCCTACCATTGTATTACGTATGGTGAGCGAGAACCCTGGCGGCCCAAACCCCTTCCCTATCCTCTGCTTATTATCCCTCATATCTTTTATATTTACCATGCGGTGTAATTTTAAAAAGAAAAAATTATAATTCAAATTCTTTTTACATTTTACAATCAGGATTTGAAATGTTAGTGAATACGTAACTATGAATCGGAGAGGAAGCTGATTAGAAAGTTTGTATTGGCCTACAATAATTAAAATTATAAAAAAATAACGCCAATGATTTTGGAGTACGTACAACATGATTACCTGTATCATAGTGATGAGACGGAGTACAGCATCGATGAAGACTGAGTGCTTCACTGCCGCAATTAGTATACTTTAGGACAGGCTACAGATGATTTTACCAGAAACCTTAAATAAAATATTGGCTTTACGATTCGGAGTTCGAGTCAACTAGTGGTAGAGCCTTGCTTATCCCAGAATGAATGGGATGGCTCAATCGGGGAAGTAACACCCTCTCACAGAAGATTAGCGTGAATAAATCATAACTCCTATCGTTGTATTTCGTATGGTGAGTGAGAGCGATGGAGGCCCAAACTTCCTCCCTTTTCTCTCATTATCCTTCCCGTCCTTTTCTTATTATTCCTCCTCTACGCTTCTTATACCTTTCCTTGGAGTTGGCGACGCGCGAGTGATGCCTCTGGTATTTTATAGACGTTTATAGGCTATGGTGGCAGCTTACCGCCAGGTGGGCCGTATGCCTGTATGCCACTCTACTAACTAATGTAAAAAAAGTTTATTACAATGTAGGTAGCAAAACGGCAAAACAATTAGTATTGTTGTTTTAGGTTTCTTGAATAAACAAATTAAACAAACAAGTAGTGGTACGATGTAGTTTATTTATTATTTAACAACATTTTAGATAAACCATTTTCACATTTAATCCAACGTTCATTTATGAAAATGGCCATCTCTAAACTTTTATACAATAACTAATAGGGACCTTTGTAAATAAATATTAACAACGGCTCGCAACAGTTACGGCGAACAGAGTTTCAGCGAACAAGCATTAACTATAAGTCACTACAGTGATACAGTCGTGAAGGAAAACTAATCTTATTTTATGTAAGAATAGAGTTCATTACGGCAGTTGAGTACAGCCAAGAAGATAGCCACGGTTTGGCTCGGTCGATTTAGTATAACATGTCGTATCCATTTCATGCTTGTTTATTTCTCAGAAGGTGGTCTTTAATCATTTCGATCCAAAATGGCGTCATTTGACAGTTCTATCAATTGTTTGGTCTTGAATAAACTGCTCGACTCACATTAAGAATGAACTTAAGTGATGTTATTGTATAACTAAATTGACCAATGCCAAGTCGCATTTCTGCAAAACAACCCTAACTTATTGTTAACAACAATGTGATACAGAAGCTCAATCCGTTTCTTTTTAATTACCTAAAAACATTTTTCAACAATAACCTTTTTCGTTATTCATCCATAATCCCTAAGTTTAATTTTAATCGTGGATAAACTACTAACCTTTTCTTCTATAACAACACAACGTATGAACCGTGTTCATAGTACTTAGCGGATCTTTACATTCTGTAAACTTGCAATTTTAACTCTAATGTCACTAATGTTAAAAGCTAACGTATGAATGTCTTGGGCAGTAACTATAATATACAAACAAATACTCCGAAGAAATAAACCTTAAAACTCTCAACAGTATCGGCGTTAAGTGACCTTAATTAAAAGCGTTTATTTCTTTCGGGATTCCAATAAAATATGAATAACAAACTATGTAGAATTACATAGAAATGTTTCGCCACCAGCGCAGAGAGTTTGAGAAAAAAAATATTTCAGATTGCAGACTGTGGCACTTTACGATCAGTTCTGTTGTCTGTGCGCTGCTGGCAATTAAAAAAAATATATATATAAAAATTAATACTGGCATTAAGTAGGTATAAAAGCTCTTGAGTGTGTGGTACAAAGTGTCGTTGTCTCTAATTGTCTATGTCTATCTGCTATTCACCGTTATTTCAACATTCGTTCAGTTGTTTTATGAAACTTATTGTTTCAGGATTATTCTAGATTATGAGTATTTATTTATCTTTGTGTTAAGTAAGTTGAGTGATTTTATCATGTTTGTTTGGTGTGATTTCAATTGCGTAGGTACTTATTATGTTGTATTCTGACCTCTGTGATTCTTTTCTTACATAATGATAACGGTCAATCTCTCCTAATCTACGTCTCAGCTGAGAATGGTGCATTAGTTTACCTGTGTCTCTCGTACTAGTAATAAAATTCTCAACTACACGTGTAAATAGAACAGATGCACCACTTTGGTATAACATTCTCCTATCATTATAACCTAGTGCAACTATCAATAGGCTAGTATTTAATAAATTTTAACAAGTTTATGTCATAATAAGTTGATGTTAGTCTACCGTTTCATAATTCCTCTAAGGATTTAAGAATAACAGTGAAATATTAGAAAATTCTACAGTTTTGGGTATAAGGATTGAATTACTTTGAGAAAAGAGTTGAAGAGAAAGATTTATGTAGTAAAGCCATCGCAGGCCAAAAAGTCATAGGTTTCATACATAAATAGACTAAACGAAAACTATAAACGAATAACCATATATAGTATATTACCCTGAGTGCGATAGTCATAAGATTTGAATATATCCAACTGTTTTCAATTTTAATTTTAACGTGGCAGAACATATAAAAAATTGGTCGTAATATTTGAATCACCTTAAAATTAAGTCTACAGGTCTTTTACTGAAATTGTCATATTTATTTCACAAACTTGATTTTACAATTATTTTAGACTATACTACACTACCTTGTATAAATTTGATTTATAAATTCACTATAATGTATAAAGATTTATATATATATATATATATATATATATATATATATATATATATATATATATATATATATATATCATAAGTAAAGAATTTGTTGAGAAAGATAAGTCAGGCATTATGATCGATTTGGTACATCTATAAAATATCAAAAATACAAATAAAAACATATTAAAGAGACAAGTTCAGTTATTCATAAAACAAATGGAACAAACATTTGATATCACCCAAATTCCTTGAGAAACGCGCAGGTAAGCAATATTATCTCTATTCACTAACATTCAACACCAAAAGCTTAAACATACGTACATTAGCTTTATCGAAGCATCTTAGTATTTATTTTAACCACAACTTGGAAATCAGACATATTGAGAGAAAACGACACTGACACGCCAAGAGCTTCAGCATATTTTTATACCATGCACAAGACTACATAATTTAGTTTTGAAACCATTGGTTGATAGATTCTCTACGCAATCAGCTGATAGCTAAATTTTGACTCACAGCTTAATTGAACTTAATAATTTAGACAAATCATTAAAATATTTAGTCCCAATGACAGCGTAGATCGAAAATCCGTTAGTTTTAATTAGTGACAAAAAGTTCTCTCAAGAATACAGATGGCGCTATACCAAAATAACATTTATCTAAACTATCACCTACTTGGATCAACAACGTCGAACGCAGACTATACTACGACAAATTGAAGATACAGACGAAGATTATAGATTAGTCTAACACACGAGAGAGAGGAAAGTTCAGATTCAATCGAAATTTGGTCGTTAGACAGGTTACAGGCTTAATAACTATTATTGTATTGAATGACTACGTACAACCATTTAGCTAAAATTGCCATGCATATACGATAGATCTATATTATATAATAATACCTAGGCTAACCACACATACACTGTGAAGATAATATATTTTATTACATGATAGTGAAGCGGCCAATCTAAGCCTTAGAAGTGATGCCTAAAATAGCAATGCGTGCTCCGAATGAGATGGCTATGAAACAAGATAATATGAAAATATATCGTGTGCAGTACAGTGCAAGAAAATATAGTTGTTTTATCCAGATAAATAGCTTTCTTAATAAACAATCCGAAATTATAATTTTTTATTTACATGTTTGTATATCGAATAGTTTATATATATATATATAGTGAGGAATAAAGGATAATTGACCCGAAATATAAAGTAATATTTGGGCAAGCATTGAAGTGATGTATAAAATGAGTTGTGTATTGGCACGCGATGCGTTTTGTTCTGAATCGCTTTGACGTCTAACTGTCACATAATAGACTAAATAAAGATGAGATATTGATAAAACTAATTTGTATTATAAGTGTAACAGAATCTCTTGGCATTAAAAAAGTAAATACCTACATCTTTTATATGGCAATGTCAACACATGTCATTATGGTGTCAAGTTCGAATACTTTTATATATGACTTGGTGAACAGGTTTAAAAGAAAGCAACAATTAAGCTACAATATTATTATTGCATTACATAAAATCCAAGGAAATATTAGGTATCAATACTTATTATTCCAAGTATCCCATGTGTTACCAGATAGTGTAAAACTCCGATTTTGCCATTAAATTCTAGTAGACTTATAGTGATCTTACTTGATGTTGTACTTAAGTAACTATGAATATGTCTAAATTAAATGTAATTTACCCTACACTCTACACAATTGTATATATTCAGTGCATATTTGTAATAGTTTATATTCTTCATATCCTATAGAAGTGCACCACTTTATCTATCACACGTGAGCCAATATGTATGTAACAAAAAATCTATAATCTATGAATCAAAATGCATCGCGTGAAGAAAGCAATTAAATGTTTGCTGACATTTTTAGCAAATGATAAGAGCATTTATAATTTTTAGTAATTTTATATCACATTCAGTAAACAAAATTAAATCTGTATTCCACATTATCTGATTTAAGAGTACAAACTGACGTATAGCTATCTTCGGGTATACCTATCTTCGGCCTTAATGGTTTCAAATAGGTAGCTTTCTAAAATCATCACATAATAATGGATATTACACCCAATTCGATACTCAAGACGTTTTCATTATATAGGTAATCTGATATAAGGTCTTATCATTTTCTAAAAATGAGCAAATATTATACAATACCATATATATACGAGTAGATATAATGAAATACATGATGTGCTGTTGGTAGAGATTGTGATCCGAATAGATATCTACAAGAAGATAGAATGATAGATTCGTGTCGAAGATTGAAGAAGCTAAAAGCGCGAGCGATCAATTGACGCATACACGCTGTTTTAGTTTATTATATTCAATATCACAGCTTTTGACGATTACAAATCTTTTGCATTTGCAGCTTTATAACTACGTGGACAACATTGTTCGAACAATTAGCAGTTAACCTTAATCTTTACAATCATACGGATCATACAATTGTCATATTCTATAGCAATACTCATCCAACAACTCAAAGATATTATTATCCTTCCTGCATGTTTAGACATTAGTCGATTATTTTCCCGTCACTATGCTTATCCAACACGGCGTAATCGCTCGAATAATTTGTTCACCAAAACGTGTTATTTAACTTTACCATCTAAGTGTAAAACATCGATAAAACATTAGATTAGAACAACGCTTCACTGCGCACGGTAAAACAACGCGAATTATTACTGTTTATCTACAACATTATACACATTATCACTAAACGAACGAATCTTAATATTAACATGCAAGAAAGTAATGGTCAACGACGGCCAACATGGCGGCGTTTCCCGCGCTCATGTTTTCATAACAATTACCTATTTTATTTTCGATGTGGATATTAAGGCTAGGTTCACAGGTATATACACCTAAAAAGAAATACAATGACACAGATTTACACGGCTTAAGCACGCATGCAAAAGATTTACAGGCAAAAGTTGAAGACGATGAGAACACGAAAGCGAACATAAGACCACCGTTACGGTCATAGATAAAACGTATAGCTTTTTCGAAAGATGAAGCATGGAATTTGGATGAAAACAAATACACATAGGGACCGAATACATTGTTATTTCAATGTAAGTACGAAATAGAGGAAGATAATTCGTTAGTCACTTGTCAAGAACTACACGCGTGCTTTCTTATATTAAGGCTTCCCTCTTTTAAAAAAATTACAGTTTCATTCTAGTTGTAATAATAATATTATTTCAACTTTACACTTAAATAACAATATATCACAAGCATCAACATATAAAATGGATTGATTCATTCGTCGGCGTCTTTCTGGTTGGTGATCATGACTTTTTGACCGTACGTTCTAAAACGCGCTTCAGTTGCACAGAGGGCTGCTCTCCACAATTTTTATGAATGTATAAAAATATTATTGCTTATTATCAAGCACCAACGCGCCACTAGCCAACTACATGCCCGAAAATTTAGAATTTGAGTCCCTTCTACTGTTTTCTTTTGAGCGCGAATGATACGTTGTTTGAACAAAACTATTGCTATCCTCTTTCTTGATTTGGTTTGTATGGGTATGGTGTATGGGGATGGTGGAGGGGGTTGTGAAACATCGTCGTAACAATGACTTAGCGCAGCTACATCATGTATTCAGTTAGCGGTAGGTACTGTACGGGGCGGCTTCACTGCATCACGCACTTACTCTCAATTTGAGACTTTAGTTCGTTCACTTGCGTTTCAATCGTGTTTTTCAGTTCTGAAATTTAAATAACAATTATTAATTTAAAACTAAGATGCACCAAAATATTAACAACATTCATATAATACAAATTAAGTCCAAAATCTCCAAATGTACAATTTGAAATGGTTTGTCGTTTCCATATTTTAGTAAAACACTCATCATTTATCACATATATTATGACATGAAGTAATGTGAAATGAAATTATATTATCAATAATTGACTCGATAACAATGTCTATATATATAATACATTATAGCGATACATTTTATCATATTGACCATTTCAATTTTAAACCAGACAAGGATAAGAATGAATTAATTTATTATTTTCGTTCACAAAATTGTACTTAAATTTATAATTGTTATAATAACATAACTCTCATACAACATAGCCATTAAAAATTAGTATTTTAAAATACATTAGTAACCTTCACCAAACGTAAATAAAACCCAAAAAAGTTGTAATACATACTGCCAGGTCGTCGACCACGTGATTTAGGAGATTTTCGTGCTTCAAAAAGAAAAAAACAAAACACATAACAAAAATAAAAGTGCTTATCTAAACTAAATGTGAAGCCGCACTGCAGTTAACCGCTCGTAGTTTTCACCGCAAGATTTTGTGAGAGAGAGAGTTTTTTTTTGCCGTACATTGTATGTTAATCATAAGGTATAAAAACTGCAGTGCGACTTTGGTATAAAATATAATAAGTGCGGTTGACATGGTGGCTAGCTGTCTAACATTATTCGTCATTTAAGTCTTTAAGCTTACAGATTTTGTGACTACCCTTAACTATTAGCAGCACTACCAATAATGGGTATATAAAAATTTCAGTATTAGGTCAAGTATGGAGTGTAATATATTTGATTGTCTCATTTCTATGGAAAGTGCCTATTATGTTTTCTCGTAAAATGTTGCTAGCTCTAATAGGGCTATAACTTATGAAATATAGATATAAAATAGTGGCCTTAATCAAGTTTTTCTTCGTTAATTTTATGAATAAAAATACGATCGATACACCGAAAACTGCGCAGGCAACAGGCAACAATCTATAAAACAGCCTCGTTATTCATATCCCAAACTTTGTTGACGATGGCTTTCAATTTGTTTGGTTAAAGATATTTGATGAAGACTGGTATTTACTGGTACAATCCAACTAGAGGGACAACTAGAACATGATCAGGATCAAAATTTTATTCAGGATTCTGACAACTTCTAATGACTGCCATAAAATTCACTGCTTCAACGTTAAGAAAGCTTCCTAAGCACCTGGCAGGTAAGGTGTTCACAAATAGATCATATTTGGTTACCCTTTTGTTGATCGCTGAGCTAAATTTGCTTTAACTTGCCGATTACTTTTCGACAAGTAAACTGGAGGCGTCTCTTAGTAGCTTACGAACGAACAAAAATGCTTACAGCGTTGGTGTTTAAAACCATTTCTATGAGGATACTTACTGGTGAACTCATCTTGGTCTTCCAGTTCCGCCTCGGCCGCAAGTTCTTCAGGAGTTTTCTTCTTTCTCATGAGGGGGTTGTCAGGTTCAGCCTGTTGTTGCTCCACAACCTCCTCCTTCTTAGGGATTTTGTACTGGAAACAGAAATAACGAAATATGAATGAAGTGACTATGAATTAAGTTTGAAACCATTTCGAAGTATTTATTTTAGTGTGCCGTTTTGTTTTTAAAATATATTGATATGCGTTGGCTTCCTTTTTTAAAATTTATCTGGCCTTTATTGTTCCTAATACTATTGGTATCAATTAAGAAAAAACAATAAGGCCATTCAGGTGGTAAGTCTAGTGGTAGAGCCTTGCTTATCCCAGCATGACTGGGCTGGTTCAATCGGGGAAATACCACCATCTCATAAAAGATCAGCGTGAAACAACGGTAGGTACTCCTAACGTTCTACTTCGTATGGTGAGTGATAGCGCCGGTGGCCCAAACCACTTCCCTATCCTCTCCTTATTATGCTTCCTGTCCTCTTCTTAGTATCCTACCTATTCTCTACATAATATCATTCCTATTTACTTCATATCCCTCTTCCTGGATATGGCGACGTGCGAGTGATACCTCTGGGGTTGCCAGCATGTATAGGCTGCGGTAACCGCTTACCATCAGGTGGGCCGTATGCTTGTTTGCATGTAGTGTGTAAAAAGGGCCTTTCAGGCAGGAATAGGCCGTATTGATCGGAGGAGTCCTACTTCTCTTACAGTCGATTCGTTTCTCTCCACCTCACATCCTTTCCCTGGGGACGGCAACACGCTAATGTTGCAGCATAGTGTCCGTCATATATAACCGTGCTATAGGCTATATCAGCCGCTTACCATCCAGCAGCACTTCCCAGGATTGGAAGGGACGCAGATTCAGATCCCACTCGCACTAAAAGTTCTCTTTTTCCACATTCACTAATAATTTGTTCTTTAATGTCTACGTTATTAGGATCTAATAAGATAGAATAAGCTTCTATCTTAAACTAATATAGGGATTTTCAACAAGAACTTTGTTTTTTAAATCAAAATAAAACAATAAATGTAGATGATAATGATTAAAAATGTTATTGTATTATAATAAGTAAGGTTTGGCAATTATGAATGACAAATAATATCTGATAAATGTCCACCAGGACCACGGTTACAAATGTCGATTCTTTACAAAGCCGTTATTAAAAAAAAGGATTACTAAAAGCAACAACTCAACTAAAGCTTGCATTATTCCAAGCTACGAGTATAGGAATAAATGCCGAGCTTACACAGCAAAGAACCCAATCTATTTAAGTGTAGCAACACAGAACGATCAAAAATCGAACGCAGAGTACCGTTGGGAAATTATGGCTGGCAACCCGGCGATTGTACCGTTCAGAAACCGTCATAGTCAGTTACAATGAAATAATATATCAAAATAATCGTCCTTCAAGTTTTATAAATGCAGTCATAGATCTAGAATATCATTCTAGATCTATGAATGCAGTACTCCTTTGAGTCTGCGATTGGATAACTCTAGGTATACTTAATATTAAATATATATAGGGTTTTAATAAGAACTTTGTTTTTAAATCAAAATAAAATAATAAATTCAGATGATAATGATTAAATTTTTTATTGTATTACAATATATTCAGTCAAGAAAGTATTAGGAATGAATGATTTGTTTATGGTTCCAAATTCAATTTTTTGTTTTTTTTTGTTGTTGTTAGATTGGCACAACTGTTATCCATTTTGGCGCAGAGTTTGAGTTGCATCTGTTATTTATATTAAATATAGTGCTGTTTTTAGTTATATCATATCTAGTGTGTATTATGAATTTCATAACAAAAACATCGAACAAAGAGTTTGTCTTAAATTTTGCATCGCCAATGGAATTTCGTGTTCGGAGTCACTGAAAATGTTACAGAAGACTTACGGTGAATCGACTTTATCAAAAACACGTGCTTATGAGTGGTAAAAAGCGTTTAAAAGCGGTCAAGATGTGATGGAAGATTTGCCTCGCTCTGGTAGGCCATCAACGTCTGCAACTGAAGTTAACATTGCAAAAGGGAAATAGTGACAGAAAATCCACATTCAACTTTGAGAAAGATAGCTGCTGAACTTTCTGTGTCTCACGAGTCGATCCGTACCATTTTAAATAATCACTTGGGTATAAAACATGTTTCCGCTCGGCTAGTCCCAAAAGACCTGAATTTTCTCCAAAAACTCAATCGTATGAGAGTCGCTGAGGACATGCTAGAATAAGTCAATTCCGACCAAACATTCATGAAACGCATTGTTACTGGTAACGAGACGTGGGTTTACGAGTTTGACATGCAAACTAGTCAACAAGCTTCGGAGTGGCGACTTCCAACTGAACCGAAACCGAAAAAACCACGCCAAAGTCGATCAAAAGTCAAAGTCATATTGACTGTTTTCTTTGATTATCGCGGTGTTGTGCACTCGGAATTTTTGCCAGAAGGTCAAATGGTAAATAAATAATATTATTTGAGCGTTATGCGGCGTTTAAGAGAGCAAATTCAACGAAAAAGGCCAGATTTGTGGAAGTAAAATTCTTGGATTTTGCACCACGATAATGCGTCTTCGCACAAGGCCATCATTGTGAATGAATTTTTGTCCAAACACTCAACAAATACCATCGAGGAACCACCATATTCACCAGATATAGCTCCAGCCGACTTCTTTCTTTTTCCTAAACTCAAATTACCACTTCGAGGAACCCGTTTTCAATCGGTAGAAGACATAAAGGAGAATTCGCGGCGAGAACTGAACTCAATTCCTTATTTTTATGATTGGATAATTGTTTGGCGTAAGTCTATCGTTTCTGAAGGAGCATAGTTTGAAGGTGATAAAATAAATTTGGATGAATAACAAAAATTTTGTGTATTGTTGATCTTTTCCCGGTACTTTCTTGACAGAGTAGTAAGTAAGGTTTGGCAATTATGAATGACAAATAATATCTGATAAATGTTCACCACGACCACGGTTACAGCCACCGAAACAATGAATTTATTGCAAACTAAATTTGCCGATCGCATAATTTCACGAAATTCTCTCTACAAGTCTCTGAATGTTGGCCTTATATAAAGACTCAAAGTTGCTCAGCGTGCAATGGAGCGGGTTTTTATTTAAAGAATAAACAAAAGCCTCTGATTTTTCGACATTTTATATTATGTTTCGAACCATTACTGTTCCATTATTGGGCACGGGTCTCTTTTCAGAGAGGGATTCAGGTCGTATACCACGTTGGCCCAGTGCGGGTTGGCAGATTTTACAAAGCTGTCAAGAAAATCTCTCAGGCATGCAGTTTTCCTCACGATGTTTTCCTTCATCAAGCAGTGATAATTTGTAAACAAATACGCAAATATTCTCGAAAAGTCAGACGTGTGTGCCATGACCTTAGACTGGAAATCAGCGTGGTAGCGTTTGGTGATGTTTGGAGGCAAATTGCGTCATACACTCTGAATAGTTTTCAATATCACGTGACCTGGAGACTAATTTAATATTTATTAAAAAAATCCTCAAAAATAAGTAAAAAAATATTAATTAATAATTTTTAAATCAATACTGTTAATATTCCCAATAAAAGGTAACTGTAATCCACAATTCACTTATCCATTAAGCTTCTGGAGAGTTCCATCTGGTATTGTTTGTATAAAGAGGCTTAATTACGAAAGAGAAAATTACACCGCAGTGGAACACCGCAATCCTCTTCCATTTTAATCTCCAATTGATCAGATGCAACCGGGACCGTCAAGGGAAGAATTTATTTTAATTTTAAAAGCATTTTTCCGCTGGCAACCCTCTAGAGATCTCATTAGAGCTGTCTCAGACGCGAGATTGGATCAAGACGGGTATTGGTTCTGAATTAGATGCTATTATGATTTTTAAAAGCTTCTTTGTCGAGATTTTCTTGCGTTATTTGTGGTGAAATGTTGGAAATTTTATTCTACTTTATTTTTATGTATAGGTACATATACTTATGTTTAAATGTCCTAGCATTTAGCCTAGTGTTTGTTACTGCATCAAGTAAAAATGGCTGAATTGATTTGGGCTAAATATTTGGCGCACAGAAATATTAAAGCGAGGGTTAAGGAGTAGGTTCGGTCAGTCTCGGGTCACAACATCGTTTCCTGTGTGATCGACCGTAGTACACATGATTGTGTGTTTTAGTTATAGCAGGAGATAGCCGTACTAAACGCATATGAATGTATATAAGTTACTTATTACAAAAAGCAATACTAAGAAAATTTGTTTGTCTGTTTGTTTCTAATCTTCGAAATTCTGAAACAATTTGAGCAGGGCGTTCAATGGCAGATAGCTGATTTTTAATAACTTAAACTACTTTTATTTTAGATACAGAATTAGGGATCTGGCTAGAAAAAAAACAGAACTCCATGGAGCGTGTGAAGTAAAAAACGATTTATAATCCTACCAGATACGGAATCACTACCTCCGGAGATTCAACCACAAATACTTTAAAGCATTCAAATAGTTTGTTTAATATTCAAGAATATGTGATTTTAGAAATAGTTAACCCAAAATTCGTTAACAAATGCATCACTTTCTTACATAACTCGTAATACATACAAGTATAAATCTTATTAAAAACCAAGTTACGTGGGACATGGAACAGGTAACCGCAATTTAAAATAATCTTTGGATTACCGCCGCCGTACCGCACGACTCCGACATTTAATTTATGAGCGTTATATATACCAGTTAAGTCGCGGTTAGAACCCTTGTTAAAAAAAGGTTCGCAAATAAAGTTATTTACAATAATAAATACTTATTCGTGTTTTTTTAAGAATACACCCTTTTTTCTTTTTTTGTTTAGGCGGGAAAAAATGTACCTAACTGCACACCCCGTCGTTCGGGGCAACGAACAGGGTAGTGTGGGGCCCTCACCCACTAAAGAAACCCGCCGTGCGCCGTCTCTCCGCCTTTATTGGCGGGCCACTGGAACTATGTTACATTCCTTCGGTGGTTTTTAAGAATACACCCTGCTACTTTAATGTATAATCCTTATATCGCAGTGGACTTTTCAAACATTTTCAACAGACACAAAGTAAACCCAGATTTAGAACAGCTTTTGGTAGATCACACATAGATTTGTTAAGTGTGGCTATCCAACCCTCGGCACAGGAGGTCGATATCTAAACCACTCCACCAGCTGTGGAGTTCACACTGCTGACTTCTATAAAGCTAAAATATTTTTTTTAACAGTTTTTTATTATTGCGTATAGTGGCAGACAAGCCACGGCCCACCTGATGTTAAATGGTAACCTTATGGACTCAACTATACCTAGAGTATTGTCAAGCCACTGCTCACCATTTCATTTCACACATATGAAATTAAAGAATAAACAGCTATCTCCTGCTATAACCAAAATACACCGATGTGCACACGAGAGATGGTGGTACCAACCCGCTCGGGTCCGATAGCAAGTGAGTACTCCCACTTGGTACCCAGCCCTACCACCAGTAATGCAATGGGTGATAATTGCTTACTTCCCTTAGTCGCCTCGTACGATACCCGTGGGAAAGAATAGGGTGGTGCAACTTGTATTATTAATCCATCACCACATATTACAGTCTCGCTTTTTCTTCTTTTAAAGTATGAACGATACAAGCCGTAGTCCACCGCGCTCGCTCAGAGCGGGTTGAATAGCCCGAGAAAATCTTTCAGGCATAATTTTTTACGATATTTTCTTTCACCTAGCATGAAAATTCGTGAACAAATATTCTCGAAAAATCTTATAATGTTAAATGTGTGTCCCGTGATCTTGGATTGGAGATTAAAAACAACATTACGCATTAATAATTGGTGGTTAAATCGCGCATTACTGATTATTATAGAGGAACACAATATGGTTTTTTTATAGCACAAAAGAGACTAACGAATATCCGGCCGTTCTGATGGTAAACGTTTTACGTAGCTTGTTGCCAATATAAGATAGGAATAATAAACGGTTGAAGTAATCTCACACATTTCCAGTGGTCCATCAGTAAAGGCGGAGAGATGGCACACGACGGGTTTATTTAGAGGGTTAGGGCCCCACAGTACCTTGTTCGTTGCCCCAAGCGACTATGTGTAGTTAGTACATTTTTGCCGCCTTAACAGAACAAAAAAGCTAGGAATACTAACCTATGACATATATACTATAATCTGTGGTACGCCTTTATTAACCCATTTGAGTTATTTAAGCTTGAGTCAGGGATTTCACAAATATACATAATGCATCTTTGATAAGAACAAGTATCACGGTTTTCAGAGAATAAAATGGTAACTGCAGTTATATTAGTTTTATTGTTATATTATATTGTTTATTTTTCGTATATTTATAAAGTAGATATAAGGTACGCAATTACAAATTATTACAACAATATTCAAAAACTTAACATAGGTCTGAAATTTTGCCAATAAAATTTAATATGATATTACCAATTTGTATGCCTAATGTCTGTCAATATTTTTAGTCACAATGTGCATTCCTAATTGTGTTTTTGTAAAAAACTTAGATTAAATTATATATCTAGATGGACTGTCACTCTTATAAACGTCATAAAAATCGGGCGGGAATTATTATGCTAGTGTGCGTGACAGCTGTCATTACGCTTGTGCAATTTATGTTTGTGTGCGTGCGTAATGATACCAGTTTCAGTAGTAGTATTAAATTATGGGAAAATTATATTATCATAGATTTAAGACATTCTTATACTACAAAATATTTTGTAGGTATGTAGTCAATTATCCCTTTCTAATTACTCTCATAATCTTAATATATTTAAAAAAATAAAATACTAAATATAATACTATATTATAACCTCTTCTTTAATGAGAATACTACTATAACCCACGATAATTATAAATTTAAAAATGTAAACAATCTTTATCATTAAAATAAATAATAATATTACAAATAGTAATATTGTAATTAATTCCGAAAATGAGCTTTATGGATCCATTAAAACACTAATAATTATGTTAGGTAATGTTTCTATTACTCTCTATCGTTAAAATATCATCAACTTTGCAAGATTACGCGGTAAATTAAGTTCATAAACTAGTATCACATAAAAAAATACGAACTAAAATTAATTTATTTTCGAAATATTTAAATGACTTATTTAGCCAGTTACTGTATGAAATAATGTTACTAACCGATGATAAGAGATATCTTTAGTGCTCATTTTCCGATTTTTGTAGTTTCGGTACACTTTAATTACACACGTTGACATTTTAAATGACACACAAATGCTCCTGGATACGACCTTGTCAAGTGACGTCACGATTGACACTAACAGCCATAGAACAGCATTGGGATGAAAAGTTCACCCCAATTTATTTTGACGCGTTTACAACGCCGAGGGTCCATCTAGAAATATAATTAATTTAAGGTAAAAAGGATTCGAATAGATAACAATCAATTTAGTCACCTTTAACTAGATCGCAGGCATCATTTTGAGTAAATTCTATTCCAAATGTACAGAAAATTAACTTTTCACTAAGTTAACTTTCATTAATTTGATTATGTCCATTATTCAGAGTATTAAGCAATCAACGGACACATGTTGTGTTGTATTTTTTTCAGTTACCATTTTATTCTCCAAGGATGGTGATACAAATATGTGTATCGCATAGATTTGTGGTCTATGTGAAACAAATTTTATGCACTTAATCGTTAGAACAAAGTTTAAAAATAAAAATTTAATATAAAATATCTTCTTTTAATTTTTTTCTTGCTTCTATGGTGCGTTAGTCTCAAAGAAGTCAACCTGACTCGATTAGGGAGTCGCGCGTTAATACGGACTCCCTACTAGAGTCAATTTAACATCTATGAGCTCTCTCTTCTCTTCTTCTTTTGATTCTCTCCTTCACTGTCTTGCTGGTTTATCATCTAATACATTTTTTAAATAAATTTTGGCATCTTATAATATATACTTAAAGTTAAATATAATTTTTATCATGACTTGCGTGCTAAACAATTTACTTTAAATTTCTAAAAAGGCACCATTGTATATGCGCTTCCATTAAAAATGAGTGAGATTGAAGTAGCTCTAGAGGGCTCGATATTATTAATATCACATAGCCTATAAACAGACGACAATATTTCATTTTTAATTAACTAACTGTTTATCTATAATAATTAGTTTAACGCTATCCGGGAATAGATACACTCACGTATACGTTGAAAATTATAACACTCTTTTGTCTTCCCCGTAACCGACTATCTAATAACATCAGTAGCAGATTACGGGGAAGACGGAAGAGGATTACAAAGAGAAGAGAGTATAAGTTCACCGTTATTATTAAATATTCTAATATTTAATATTATCTATATAGGTACAAGCAAAATATAGAGTGACAGAAATTAGCGTAATATCGGCCAGAGCTATTAGTTGTCTCTCGGTTCAATTTGCGCAAGATTGCCGACAGGGGTCGCGCTAAACGTGTTACTGAACTCATCTACACGGAAATTGATGCCGGGATAACTTTTTATTTGTTAGTACTATGCAATGGATATAGTAGTGTTTACATGTTCAAAGCATAGTGTACATTTAAATTTGATTTATCGTATAGTAGTAATTTATATATTTTTGAACTTTCTTATATTAAATGATCCTTTTTTAAAAGGTGGGAAAAAATTACCCAACCGCCCACCCCGTTTTTTGGGGCAACGAACAGGTAACAGGTAAGTGTGGGGCCCTCAGTCACTAAATAAACCCACCGTGTGTTGTCTCTCCGCCTGTACCAGCAGACCACTGGAACTATGTGACATTACTTCGGTGGATACTAAAGTGATCCTGCATAAAATTATGAATCTGAAAGTTTGTATATTTTGGATGTATATTACTCAATCACACCGAAACGGTTGAGCACATTTGATTTAATTTGACAAACAGTTAATTTCCTGAACAATACATAATTTTAATCTCTGAAAAATGTTAGGTTGTGGGCTTGATATGTGGGCTATTTAGTCGTGATACTGGGTAGGTAATCACTGGAACTTCTAAAGTGATTCTAAGAGTCTTTCACTAATAGATATGTATGAGTACATTATTCCAATTGGATCTAAGTTATACGTCACGCATAGCACTTAAGACACATTTACACAATATATTATACGTTATTTTATTAACTTAATTAGTATTCATTTATGAGTATGTTTTTATTTTTATTCAGCTGCAAACCACGATTTCACCCACATGGAATTTAATGAATTCATATTTTTTATTGTGGGGAACCCTAATTATTTTTTCGTAATAATTGCAGCCTAAGTTGCTCCTTATAACATCAGCTGCTACCTGCCGTTTCGAGGATTAGTCGAAATTAACAGACAATCAAAAACATTAAAATTTGGTATTTTGTGAATTTTTAACAACCTTTTTTCTGTCCCACTATGGTAAGAGAGATAAGGCCACAGTCCACCACGCTGCCCCAATGCGGGTTGGCAGACTTCATAAGCCCTCAACAAAATATCTCAGACATGTAGGTTTCCGTACGATGTTTTCCTTCACCAAGCACTGATAAATTGTAAACAAATACGCATATAATTTGGAAAATTCTCGAAAAGTCAGAGGAGTGTGCCGTACGAGGTTTGAACCTTGGACTCGGGATTGAACTCGATACCACTGTCTTTGCAGCCCTTGGTTTTACCGCTAGGCTATCACTGATTTTATTATAGAACGTATATACTTTCACATGCACTGAAACGATCATTTTACATATTTGTATAAAAAGCAAATTTTGTTAAAATCGATTATTTTGATTTGATTTTGATATTGTGAATCCAAGAAAAAAGATACAATAACCTCCTTATTTTTTTTTGTAGTCAGCTACTGTAGTATACGTATTTTTGGTTTTCGATTTCCACAGAATTTGTTCTAGTTTATTAATGAGTAAGTATTTTTGACGGGCCTCGTGGCATAGTCGGTAGTGTAACCGACTTCCGTGCACGAGGTCGTGGGTTCGATTCCCACTCAGGACAATTATTTGTGTGATGAACACAGATATTTGTACTGCATCTCGGTGTTTTCTAACTACTATATGTATGTATTTACAAAAAAAAATAGTAGTATATGTATAGGTATCATATCCGTAATCTGGTACCCATAGCACGAGCGTTAAGCTTAGTTCAGAGAACGTTGTGTGAAAATGTCCATGAATATTTATTTGTTTAAAGTTTAAAATGCTTAAGTGTTCTAGCAACATTAGTTCAACTTTAACTGCATACAACAAAATACACAATAGTAGTAAGCTGGTAAAAACAAACCTAATGACTAACAATATTGTTACAAAATGAGTAAAATGACTTTACTACGGACATGATAAACAAAGACACCCGTCCATAAATAGTGCGTTATTTCAGTAAGTTTCCTCTGAAAGTATAAAATCGAAGGGACCGTCCCTTCGATATTATACTTTCCATTTGTTTGCAAAATAGTATGTGGGTGTTTATATATATCCTGTTTAAGTAAAGATGTAATTCTGTGAGACAGGGTTTCCTAGTGCGGATACCAGTCTCCCACAAAGGACTAGTAGTGTTAAAGTTGTTATGAACTTAATTTTAAGAGCCTTTGTGGAAGAAAACAAAGACATTTTATTATTAAGATAAAGATGGCTACCGGTCGGATTCCAAGACGAGATTTTTTGGAAAATAAATTCTAATTCTTCAAACACTAAGCTTCTACTTGGGCTAGTAGTAATAAATTTCTTGCTCATCCAACTTCTAACATCTTTAATATAATTTCTTTTATCGAACAGTGTAGTATAGAGGCCTCACCCATTAAACAAACCCGCCGTGTTATGTATCTCCGTATTCTCGGTCTACGTTCTTCCTATCGGTTTCCCTCACCAACTCTTCATTCTCTATGTATTATACTCTTCATTCCTTCCTTTGATGTTACTAACTTATGTAAGTTTCCGCTTACCATTAGGTGAGATCTATACACTTGTTTACCATCTTTGTAGTCCACACCATGTATAAAGCTAAGCTTTCAGTACTACACACCACTACTCGCACACACACATACACAAACTACCTACATACACATTCACATATCGACTACTGTTTATACGCATATAGTGGAAAATTGCTATGCAGAGTTTATGTATAGGGCTTTGGAGAATGACGTGTCGTACACCCGCCAGTACCGTTCGCATAAAAATCGCACTTCTATTTATTATTAGTTACGTCAGTTGCCCTTTACAGTGTTATGTAAATGTTTTTGTTGATATAAAGGTCACAGCAGTAACGAAAATAAATTGAGAACCGATGATTTGTGATCTTTTCTCTAAATTTAATGTTCGAATTGCCGGAAACAATAATTGAAGTTCACGGTATGGAAATGTTTTATAATTAAGTTTTTTTATTATGTTTGCAAAGTAGATGAAAAAGATTATTTAAAAATTGATATGAGGTAGGTAAGTCTAGTTTGCTCTTATTAACTACTTGCTAGTATTAGTCTTGTATATCCCAGGATGAGAGGTCCGGCTCGATCGAGGAAGTACCTCTCACACAAGGTCAGCGTGAAACAACCGAAGGTACTTCTGCCGTTGTGTTTCGTATGGTGGGTGGGAACGCTAAAGGCCTTTGCCTTCTCCTTATCCTCTTCTTATTATTCTTGCTATAGGAACAGATAATCAGAAGTGATTATCGATTCTATCCTCTCCTTAGTATCCTTTCTATATATTACTTATTATCCCTTCTCTCCACATATCCTATACTTTTCTTGGAGAATTTCTGAAATCCAAGATGCAAGTTTAAATCCTGTTTGTGGCTACCATTTTCTTTTTCACATTTACTCACTTTATGTTCTAGAAAATGTTCATATAAATATAACAAAAATTATATACATTTCTTTGCTAACGCTACACGTGTCGTGCGGTGCGCTTAATGTATCGGAAACATTCTGAATGCCCACCTACACAAACACTTAACATTTTATTTTGCACACTGTACACATTACTTATGGACTATTGATTTTACGTTTTCTGTTAATGTAGACCGTACTTTAGGTAATAAATATAAAAGATAATGGGAAATTACGGCTCTAAGACTAAACGCACTTAACAATAAATCTTAGTAGTGGATAGAGAGAGAAAGAAAGGGAGAGAAATGTGACGCAGCTGTTAATCTCTGTTAATATTATAAACTGGCATGTGGCTGCAGCGGAGTTTTTAGTTTATATCTCAAGATCCCGATATAGAAGCGGAATAAAATATATACCAGTTTCTAAGTCTAATCAAGAACTATCAAACAAAAAAAGTTTCTAGTACAAATTATTTGTGAACGTGGAATAAGAGAACTTTAGTGCGAGCGGGATTCGAACCAGCGCCCCTTCCATTCCGGGGAAGTGCTCTAAGCCGCTAAGATATCGCATGAAATTGCTTAAAACAAACAAATAGAGAAGCCGACATACAGAAAAAGTTTCTACAAACAATTATTTCGTGTTTAAAGAAACCTAATACATTCATTTGTTCTCAAATATTTGAAATGCTACATAGCTCTGTTACAGCTTTAGAATAGTACAGATAGATATAGATGAAAGTTTATGAAGATATTTGAATGTTAATCCATTTAGTTTTATGACAGACACTACACTAGGGAATCATCTATGTATCGCGGGGGATCTTACAAAGATAAAATTCACAGACACAAAGCACACTCAGACACAGAACAATCATTTGTAGTTCACACAAATAATAGTCTTGTGTGTGAATCGAACCCACAATATCCAGCACGGGTTAACCATAGAAATTGTATAGAGTATAGATATCTTAAACCCTTTTTATCCAACGAGACCTTTGGTTACAGGCGGTGTTATTGCGTATTTAATAAGTCTAAAACTATTTTAAATTGAAACATAACTCCGTTTATATTAGGGATGTTAACCCTAAACCCCTAACTTAGATTGTTAAAGGTTTTATGGACCTGCAGCTAAAGATAATTTGTTGAAATCATGCGAATGAATTTTCATTAATAGTTAAATGGCATTTAACGATCTTCGGCCCCCAAAGGAGTGGGCTAAGGGTGATGGGGCTAAGGACCATCACCCTAGCAAAGCACAACGGAGGTGCGGGACATTTTCCTTAGGCGCATTATAAAACAGAAGGCAAAAGTTATACCTCTGATGGTTCTCTGAAGTAGTACCGTGGGGTTTTGAAGGTAAACCGGTTACTCCAGAAGTCTGACATTATCTCTTCACTTGCCCGGGAAAATCTATAAAGTATGTACTCGCTGAAATTTGACAAAAATGCTACCACCACAAGACACGAAAAGATGATGGTCGTTTTAAATAATCGTGGATTGTGTTTTATTAGTTGGGCGTGTAATATTTCTGTAGAGATTAGTGGAGAACTTCATAGTAAGGACTTTTAATAAATTTACGAATATGTGTATACATTACAATGATATTAAGGTTTTTAATAGTATAGTCTTCTCCCAGCAACTGCCTCGGTGGTGTAGCGGTAGTGTATGCGACTGCTAATCATGCAATGCATGCAATATTACAAAATTAATACATTAATAATTCACTAAACATCAAAATGAGTAGTCTGTGTTGCCTGTCTATAGCCAATAATCCATTTGATAAATAATTTACCCGAAAGCCGGTAACTACGTAGTGTTACCAGTCACGCAATAACAATGTCGATTTGTAACAAAACCTCATTTAGTATGCGTAGCCTAATGGTTCAGCGACGTTTAAAATTTTATGGTTTATTTGTGATTACATTTCTTGAAATAGTAGTTTCTGGCGGGTGCAAATTACTAATAAAGTTTACGAGAGTTTAGAGACCCACTGTACAATTCTCTACTACATTTCCTAAGTAGGTCTAGCCTTTTCTTTTTTTTTGTTAACGCGGGAAAAAATGTTCCTAACCGCACACCCCGTCGTTCGGGGCAACGAACAGGGTAGTGTGGGGCCTTCACCTACTAAAGAAGCCCGCCGTGTGCCGTCTCTCCGCCTTTATTGGCGGGCCACTGGAACTACGTTACATTCCTTCGGTGGTCCGCCGGCGGCTTATCCTTTCGGGTACCCTCTACTGAGCGACGCATCCGCAGAGGAGCGTCGCGCCTTCGCCGGAGGCCTTGCGGGTGGCGGACGTTCCCCGGTCCATCCATCCGCAGCCTCAGCTAGGGTGGCATGAGGCGCAAGTACCTGCGCCGCCCCGGTCGCTGGCGGCGGTTTGGGTCAGCATAGGAATCCTCCTCCCTAGCCCTCTCCGCCACTTCCTTCCACGAGATAACCTCCTCGCAGAAGGCAGCGACCGCGGCCCAATTCCTGTTGCTGCCAAGCATCACTCTGACGACGCTCGGCAGCGAGAGGTCGCCCCCTATTTCCGCGACGAGTTCACAGCGCTGCTCGGTCCAAGCCGGGCACAACTTGAGCGTGTGCCGCGCCGTGTCCTCGTCACAGCCGCAGTGGCGACAGCCCGGAGTCGCCTCCCTCCTTGCAACTATGTGCAGGTATCTGCTGAAGCAACCGTGCCCCGACAGCACCTGTACCAGTCGGAAGGTAAGGACTCCGTGCCGTCGCCCTGCCCACTCCTCCAGCACGGGCTGGAGCGCCCCTACGGTCCAAAGACCGGCCCGGGGCGCCTCCAACCGCGCCCTCCATCTGGCAATGGCAGCTCGGCGGGCATCGCCCTGCCACCTGGCCACCTCCCTGGGTAGGGGGCGTCCGCTCCCCTCCCGCTCTTGCGACGCCTGCCGATACACCTCGGCGAGCACCTCCGCCTCCAAGTCCCACGGGGAGATTCCGGCCAACGCGCAGGCGGCCTCCGTTGACACCGTGCGGTATCCACGTATGACCCTGGACGCAACGACTCTCTGTGGTCTCCACAGAAGAGCCCTGTTCAGTGCGTCCAGGGACTCCGCCCACACGGGTGCGCCGTACAGCACCATCGACCGGTCAAGTAGGTCTAGCCTACGCTACGAAAAACTTATTGATGCAGAGACATATTGTATCTACATTAAAAAAATATTGTACATAGCATAGGCATAGCCTTTGATGACGGTTCCACTGCAGACAAAAAGTAAAGAAATTTAGAGGAAAAAGTTTATTGTAGTTTTTATGTATATTACAAGACTACAATAAATAAAGTACTTAATTAATGGTGGCCATAAAAAGTCTGATAATGACGGATATACGTGTACGAGGAAGTTGTGAACTCCGAGAAAAGTTGGGCTCTAGTGAAGTTTTAATTATGGAGGGTGATCCCCACAAGACCCATTGTAACAGATATATAAGAGAAATGTAATCAATTATAATCTTTTGTCGAACGATGCCAAAAGTATTTTTTTAAACTTTGTTAAAGCTCAAGATTGTTTGGGTTGGCACTTTGCGTTGGTGAAACTGCAAAAAAAGCTCTTAAAAGACAAATTTTATTGTCAAATTGGTTTTGCAGTATTTTTAATACATAAATTGTTGAAATGATATTTCGTACTAAAAGCTAGTGTACAAAATTCCAAGTAAATACTTTATTTTTTGATAATTTCACAGGAATCTTCGGACATAAAGTCCTGTTTCTCCAGATAATAAATCAAGTGTTTGGCAAATTTCATCCAAATTACCATCTCACCGTCTTATTTAGTGGATGAGTATGATATCACACTAACCTGTGCGTTGCGCATAAAGACGTTGGAATATCTACTTAAAATTACGTAACCGACTAAACACTGTGAGAAAAATTGTGTTTTTTTTACTTACCTACTACTTTACCTACGCACATCTGGCCGTGTGGGGCTGGCTTTAGAATTGTCCCACCGGGAGTCGTAAGAGCAGACTGAGGGAATACCGGGGGAGTGGGCAGCAGCACTCCCTCGAGTATTAACAACATCCACTGCGATCGCCAAACCGCCTGCCAAGTGTGGCGATTACGGCATTATCCTCCATGACGGGACCGCTCGTTGTGGCATTCTCTTGGGGAGGCCTGTGTCCAGCATTGGACGTTGAAGGGCTGATGGATGGACTTTACCTACGCACATCACTTTCTGATTTTTGCACTTCCCCGGATTGGAAAAGACGCGAGTTCAATTCCCGCTCGTACTAAAAATCTCTTTTTCCTTATTCGCAAATAATTTTTACTTAAAAACATATCTATATGTTAATTAAATACTTTACTACGGTAATATAATACTATATTCTGAGTCGCCCATTAACGCAAATATTGTATATTCACCATCCTTTACCCAAACGGTATATTAATTTCCGTCTTCGAATTCACCCTCAAAGATCACACCCTTTAGCTGGTGCACGGAACTGTAATACGATCACGAATCAAGTTCAACTTTGATATAACTTGGGGTTAAGAGACGTTAATTAAGTCTATTATGCATGTGTACTTGTTTTTACTTTTTACAAAGCAACCGACGATAAGTTTCAACTGTTACAATTGAACGGCCGTGTGGTGACAGACTAAGAATACAAGTGTCGCCAACCCATTCTTTCCCACGGGTGTCGTATGAGGCGACTAAGAGAAATAACCAATTATCATCCATTGCATGACTGGTGGTAGGGCTGTGTGCCAAGTGGGATTACTGACTTGGTATCGGATCCGAGCGTGTTGGTACCATCATCTCCCGTGTGACTGGCATGAAGCACATCGATGCGTTTTGGCTGTAGCAGATGATAACCGTTTATTCTTTCATTTCATATCAGTAAAATGTAATGGTGAGCAGCGGCTTGACAATACTTTCGGTATAGTTGAGTCCATAAGCGACGGTTACCATTTACCATCAGATGGGCAACAAAAAAGAGAAGCATGTTAGAATGGTTAAGTTTTATTAGGTTAGTTTTCATAAAATGCTCGGCAACATCATAAAGTAACCAATTCGATATGGGTACGACATACAACTATATCTACAGGACAACCTATGAGAGAGAGAGATAGCATTGTTGTAATATGAAACACGAGGAAATCAAAAGCGACACTATAAATATATAATAATACGTCTATAGGATTTACCCTGCGAGAGAATGAGATAGGATATAGATGCAGTGTTTCCTATTATTCGTCTCCTCTCTATGAAGGTTTCATTTCTACGATGTGTGGCCTGCATACATGTTTATTTTTTATTGCATTACTATGGAGATATTTTAGAATTAAATAGCTAATGCATTTCCATGAAATTGAATTCTTACTTACTTATCATCACGCCATTTCCCTTGCGGGGTAGGCAGAGAGAACAGAGTGCCAAGAGGATCTATTCTTGCATACATCTCTCGCTTCCTCAACATTCATAACTCTCTTCATACACGCTCGCCGGTTTCGGAGACTCCGGACTCCACCTTCCTTCAATACATAACCGATTTGGTCTAGGTAGGTGAGTCTCGGTCTCCCCCTGTACCTACATCCTTCCACTTTCGCATTGTATATCTTCTTAACCAGTCGCTCGTCTGGCATTCTTTCCACATGTCCGAACCATCGGAGCATTCCCTTTCGCATCTTTACACCAATACTTTCTTTCATTTCATATTATTTATTATCTTACTAGTATTTAAATAATAAATTTCACATTTAGGTTTAAGATTTTTTCATTTAATTAGGTTAGCGTTAATAGCTACGACACAGTTTTTTTTTCTTAACTAATGTAGCTGTTAATGTACACAAAGTTTGTAATCTTTTTATTGTGTTTCCAATAAAGTTATCTTATCTTATCTTATACCTACTCGCTCTCTTACGTCGTCGTTACGAATGCGGTCAGTCAGCCTCACTCCACAGATTCTCCGCAGAGATCACATTTCGACCGCATTGAATTCTTCTGTTTCTTTTATGCAAACAAGCATGAGGAATCTTTGGTTTATTAGTGGTACGATAGTCTAGATAGTAGCTACTGCTACTAAATACTACTACGTTTGGAATTAAACAGAGAGAGTATAAGTAGATGATGGGAATATAAATAGAGGGTCATTAGGGCTTTTGAGCTCCTCACATTCTCGCTCATCGCACGAAATGCTATAACTAAGCTATACACCGATTTTCGGTAAGAGAGTGATAATTCCTCGGTCATATATAGGATCAATAAAATCACTATAAAGTTTCAAAAGCATTTTATGAGTTTCAGTTGCAATCGCTACCGCTTATGTAAGTGACCATACCCGACGCCTAACTTTAAATTACTGAGGGCCTTTGACGCAGCCATTTAGAGTACAAATTTTATTAGCGACAGAAAGCGTCTGAACGCTTTGGCGAGCGCAGGCGTAATATTCAAACTAATGGTCGTTTAAAATGTAAGTGTCGGTCCTCCAATTATAGCTAAAAGTTTTGTGTAAAGTTTTTCAGTCTATTTGCGCACGTAACAACAATTTATATATTTAGATATTTTTACATATATTTTTAGCATTTGACATGCTTAGCACTATACATTAAACACAAAGTGAAAAATGTGAAAACGAATATAACAGTCACGCCCCCGATCCTGCTCGTGACTGTTATTTTCGATTTCACATTTTTTTACTTTTTGTTTAAAACAATTTATATACTTTTCAATGAGACACTGAAACATGTAAATTTTAGTATTGCTGTAGTGTAACACAATAATTGTGTTTTTTTTATTTATAACACAACAAATTACTTGGTAGACGTGTAAACACGGAGCGACCGCCTGTTTAAGCTCCGCGGTCCAATTAGTGGACTTCAGAACCGACTTCAGAATAGTATCAGAGATTTCCTCCAATTATAGCTAAAAGTTTTGTGTAAAGTTAAACCGTTCTTCGAGTGTAGCCTACCCCTTGATGCATAATATAAAGTCTAAATAACACCAAATTATTTGTGAATATGGAAAAAGAGAAGTTTAGTGCGATCGGGATTCGAACCTGCGTCCCTTCCGACCCGGGAAGTGCTCTCGCTGTGGAAAAATCCACATTCACAAATAATTTGTTCTGTAAAGTAGCTGAGCATGGCATGTGCTAAAATACAGATCAAAATATCTAAATATAAGTTTTGTATAATTATAGCTTTAACATTAGTGAACAACTTTTAAAGCTATAATTATTTTATCTATTTGGAAATCCATCCATCCATTCATCAGCCTTTCGACGTCCACTGCTGGACATAGGCCTCCCCAAGAGGGGATAGTGCTATGTGTATCTGCGATCGCCAACCCACCTGCACTGGGCCAGCATGGTCAACTATGGCCTAATCCCGCTGACCATTAGAAGAGACCCGTGCCCAATAGTGGGACAGAAAAATTATTGTAATTTTTTTTTGCATACATAAATATGAAGTGAATTGGAAATTTGTTGTAAGTTAAAATGAATGACGTGACATCAATCGAATGGCCAACGATTCCATAAAGGAATTTCTCTAGTTTCCAAGGTGTTCAGAGCATAGCCAATTTCGTACCTAATTTGTTCCACTTATCGCAGCCAGCTTGCGGCCTTTTTACGGGCAAATTGCCTGTAATTTGACGCGGGAGGCACAATGGGTTCTCGCGAGAAAATTACGAGGAAAGTGCCACTTCATCTTGACTTGACGACGATTTTCTTGGGGGAACTGGGGCATTTTAGTGCGTAACTTTTATCGTAGCGAGAGTGGGGGAGAGCGGGGTGAATTATGCAACATTTTCCATTAAATACGTTTTGTATTTAATTTAATTTAAGATGTTAGATGAGGTTAGGAGTTTTGAGATTCAAGGTTCAAGGCCCACAAATATTAGCAACACCAGAGATATATGAAATGAAAGTATAAACGGCTATCTTCTGCTAAAGTTAAAACACACTGACATGCTTCATGACCGGTCACAGGAGACGGTGGTACTGACGCGTTCGAGGCCGATAGCAAGTGAATACTCTCACTTGGTACCCGGCCCTACCACCAGTAATGCAATGGGTGATAATTGCTTACTTCCCTTAGTCGCCTTGTACGACACCCGCGGGAAAGGATGGGGTGGTGACACTTGTATTCTTAGTCACCACACGGACAGTGCTACAAAAATATCAAAATATAATTACAGTTAAAATCATTATCAAATTCAACAACAAGACCAACAGACAGAAGCATACAGCGAATTTGTTCTATACTATTTAGACACACATAAGTATACAGTAGATATGTAAAATTAATTTACGAAGTACACTAAACTCAGACAAATGAGAGAGGGTACAGTGTACATTATGCAATTGTGTAAACAGTCGACAGGTGGCGCTAGTTGTAGTTTGCGATTCCGTTTGTACGATTGGATTAATGTTCTGGGAAATGATGTACTAACTACATTTAATTGGTTTAGTAATATACAAAGTTTGTATATTCTGCGTTTAAGATTTTAACGATTTAACATTATAAGAATCTTGCTTATATCAGCATGAATGAGCCTGATCGATCGGGGAATTATATCACCCTCTCAAAGACAATCAGAGTGAAACAACGCTAGATACTCTTACCGTCGTATTTCGTATGGTGAGTGAGAGTGTCGGAGGCCCAAACCTCCCCCCTATCCTCTACTTATTTTCATTCTATTGATAATTGGCTATCGGTAAATAAACTAGTTTTTTTGTTATTTAGGAATACGTGTATAAGCAATATACTTCGGTCCAAAGTTGTTTCATTAGCTGTGCTGAACCTTTATTACGCCTTCTTCTAAAATATATAACTAGCAGACCTGGCCACACATTGCTGTGGTACACTTATAATTATTTTAATTATTATACGTACCTATATTAAAATTCTTAATATTGTTATCGGTAATTTTGCAACAAAAATAAGAAAATAATCGGGGTTAAAACTATCTTTTACGTTGGAATCCATCCATCCATCAGCCTTTCGAGGTCCACTGCTGGACATAGGCTTCCCCAAGACAAAGCCACAACATGTGTTTCGCTCCTATGGGAGATAGTGCCGTAATTGCCACGCATAGCAGGCGGGTTGGCGAACGCAGTGGATGTTGTTAATACTCGAGGGAGTGCTGCTGCCCACTCCGCCGGTATTCCCTCAGTCGGCTCTTACGAATCCCATGGGTGGAGAGGCAGTTACGTTGGAATAGATCATCGATAAGTGGATTCGGAGTTCATTGCGGATAAATACTGTGACAGAGACTTCTTTAACAACTTAACAATTTCACGGATACAAAGTACACCCAGACTTAGAACAACAATTTGTGTATCTCACAAAGAGTTGTGTGGGAATTGAACCCACAACACTCGGGCAGGAGGCCAGTACCTTTCTAAACCACTCCGACATCCCATAACGCCTAATTTTTTCACGCGTACCCTAGTTTGACTGTTACTGCGATGGTGCTAGGTGCTACTTAATGCCGAAAATATAATCTACTAAACACATTTTGAAGCATAACACAGAATATTCCATTAGTTTGCTTTTAAAAAGTTATTTAAGTTCATAGGATTACGAAAGTTTTTAAAAGCTCCTCATTTACCAGGAAGGAATGTATTTTATATAACATATTTAAGAGCTTTTGAAAACTTTTTGATGGTCAATAATATTTAGTGCATCTAACGCGTAGATTAGTGTTAGGTTCTGTCACGTTGCCATGACAACAAAAGAACTATTATCTCCCTTCACAACCAACACCCACAGAGGTGTTTCATGACCTGGAGACGGTGTTACCGATCCTTTCGGGCCCGATTACTACTGAGTAAGTACTCCGAATTGGCACCCAGCCCTACCACCATTAATACAATAGGTGATTATTGCTTACTTCCCTCATACGACACCCGTTTATATTTACTTGTATATGGGATGGTGACACGGCACCCTCCTATAGTTATATGTATATGGGGGGATTGACGGGCTTCGTGGCGTAGTCGGTAGTGTAGTATAACCAACTTCCGTACACGAGGTCATGGGTTCGATTCTCACTCAGGACAATTATTTGTGTGATGAAAACAGATATTTGTAGCGTCTTGGTGTTTTCTATCTATTCCATCCATCAATCGATCAGCCTTTTAACGTCCACTGCTGGACATAGGCCTCCCCAAGAATGAGGGATAGTGCCGTAATCGCCACGCTTGGCAGGCGGGTTGGCGATCGCAGTGGATGTTGTTAATACTCGAAGGAGTGCTGCTGCCCACTCCCCCGGCATTCCCTCAGTCGGTTCTTACGACTCCCATGGGTGGAGAGGGGTGGGACAATTCTAAAGCCGGCCCCACACGGCTTCTTCTATCTATTATATGTATGTATTTACAAAACAAGTAATTATATGTATTATATCCGTAATCTGGTACCCATAGCACAGGTGTTAAGCTTAGTTTGGGACCAGAGGACGTTGTGTGAAATGTCCGTGAATATTATTTATTTTGTAACGCGATGTTTAGGACACTTAACAGCAGTGGCATAGACTACTCTAGAACTATGATATTATGATCTCCCCTATACTCTTCTTATTATCCTTCTTGTGTTCTCCTTAGTATCCTTCCTCTCCTCTCCTCAAAATCCTTCCTATCCATCTCCTATCCCTTTCCTTGCACATGGCGATGCCTCTGGTGTAGCTAGCATCTATAAGCTACGGTAACCGTTTACCATCAGGTGGGCCGTATGCTTGTTTGCCACCCATCCATCCATCCATCAGCCTTTCAACGTCCACTGCTGGACATAGGCCTCCCCAAGAGAACGCCACAACGAGCGGTCCCATCATGGGGGATAATGCCGTAATCGCCATGCTTGGCAGGCGGGTTGGCGATCGCAGTGGTTGTTGTTAATACCCGAGGGAGTGCTGCTGCCCACTCCCCCAGAATTCCCTCAGTCGGCTCTTACGACTCCCGTGGGTAGAGAGGGGTGGGACAATTCTCCCCACACGGCCTTGTTTGCCACCCACTTAGTATAAAAAAAAGGATTAATGAACGTGATAAGTTTTTTAAAAGTAGCTTTATTACAATGAGGCTAGAAAATTTGTGATTCCTGCATGATTAGACTCCTCCCCCGGAGGAAGCACCACCCTCTCACAAAATATCGGTGTAAAGTAACGGTAAGTATTCCTAGTTTAGTGTTTCGTACGGCGAGTGAAAGCACCGGACGTATAAAAAAGTGGAAGGACAGGAGGAGACCGAGACTCACCTACCTGGTCCAAATCGGTCATGTATTGAAGGAAAGTGGAGTCAGGAGTCTCCGAAACCGGCGAGCATGTATGAAGAGAATTATGAATGTTGAGGAAGCAAGAGATGTATGCAAGAATAGAGTCTCTTGGCACTCTCTTCTCTCTGCCTACTCTCAAGGGAAATGGCATGATGATAAGAAGAAAAAGGGTGGTACTTCCCCGATCGAGTCGGCTCATTTATTCTGGAACATATAAGGCTAAGAAAAAATTCTTCATTAATCAGTCTGTATACACACGTTCACAAATAAATCCTTAATATACACGACATTTAAGCTCGAGTCTGTTTACTCGCCCGGGCCAATCGTGTCCCTCTTTAATCTGTTGGACAAACATCAACCTGTATGTGTATATTACTGTTAAGTATTAATAATGTTTTGTACACATCCTGTAGCTGGAAATAAAAAAGAAGGATCTCACGTAAAATACGAGTATGTTATATGCTGAAAATGTTGTAGCTTATCTATACTATTATAAAACTGTAACATAGCTATGTCTGTACATTTAAGATATTGGAGAAAAAATGAATGTAATAAGCTATATAGGCGTGTCTGAACAACACACAATTTTTTTTAGTTTTTTTGTCTGTTCGTTCACGCATCGCGCAAAAACTACTTAGCGGATTTTGATGCAACTTTTTTTATTTGATAGCTCTTGATTAGATTTTTTGAAACTGGTTTACACTTTATCTCGCTATTATATCGGGAACCTGAGATATAATCTAAAAAGTAGCTTTTGGCTGCGGCGGATTTTAATTGCAAAATTAAACTTACTATATTGGATTAATGCATGTAAATGCGTTCCGATAGAGAGCGTTGGTCGTCAAGACAAATGTGATAAGGAGATTGGGTATGTCTAAAAGATAGTACTGTAGCTCAGTGGATTTAGAGCACTTCCCCGGATAGGAAGGGATGCAGGTTCGATTCCCACCTGTACTAAAATACTCTTTTTCCTTATTCACAAATTATAATTTGTACTTCAATTTATAATTGCAATATTTAATTATGAAAAAATATATGGCGATACGAAGTTCGCCGGGTCAGCTAGTTTATTATCATTTGGATTAACACATAAAATAGGTTAGTAGCACTGCGCAATAATCCTATTTTAACTGACTTCAATAAAGAAATAGGTATATATTCAGCTCAATATATTTTTTTCCTTTCTCTCGTCAATTATGGACCGATTCTGGGAATTCTTTTGTATATGAAAGGGGGTACTTGTAAGGTTTACATTGTCACCAAATCAAGATCCGATGAAAGAGTTTCGTGGAAATTTTAAGGACAGTGTATTGAAGTCGGAAAATACCTTTTTATTATTCTTAATTTGCTGAACAGGGACTCAGAGAAGAATATTAAAAAATTCTAATAAAGTCCCTCTGTTGGCCCTTATAATTAGGGGAACTTAGGTCATAGTCCTCAATGGACTAGTAGATGAAACCTGCAAGGGGACGTGTCAGGCACGCAGGATTCCTTCCTGAATTGGTTAGAATTGGTGAATACAGAAACGGCAAAGTCACGACCTCAGACTAACGCAGTCCTGTTTGTCTACCTCGGATTTACCACTCTACCAAACAAGTTAGTAAATATTTATATATATATTTAGCATTTGATATGCTTAGCCATATACATTAAACACACAGTGGAAAATGTGAAATCGAAAATAACAGTCACGAGCAGGATTTGGTCCTGCATCTCTTGGATACCATCCACTGATACGACCGAGCATTTGTCACGATGGCTGAATTGGCATAGCATCTGGACGGTATCCAGGAGATGCAGGTTCAAATCCTGCTCGTGACTGTTATTTTCGGTTTCACATTTTCCACTTTGTGTTTAAAGTTAGTAAACATTATTTTTTAATAGATTTGGATACAATTTATGATGATTAAAATAGATTACTTTTTATCTTGGAAAAATGTTAGACTTCTGTGTTGAGATAAGCAATTAAAAATACAAATTAGGCCACATCGTATGTTTGTGCTTTTAGTTACCATCCGTAAAATGAAACAGTGAGCAGTGGCTTTGCAGTATTTCATGAGCTACAGTTACCACTTATCATGAAGTAGAGCGTGATACCTCTGCTACCATTATCAGTAAAAATAATTATGACGTGGAGAATATCTGGGACTAATAAAAATATGATTTACATCACAAATAGTAGGTACTCATATTTTTACCGAAGCACCCTCATTCCCCCCACAATAAGATAATAAAGAGAAGTGGAATGTCACAGAGGGGTCTAAAATGCCACGGCGTAAGGCTCGGTCGCGCGCTGTTACGTTTTTTAATTAAGAAATAAGTAGGACTTTCGTTTTAATTAATATTATTTCTCGTTTTTCTGTCTCAATGATATTAAGGCTTGTTTCATGCGATTAAGGGTATGTTTTTTTTTTCTCCGAAGGCCGAATCTCTTCCTAACACGCTACTGAGGCTAATGATTTCGGAAAGTATTATGTCCACCTCCAAGCCCTTCCCTTGTGCTTTGCAAATCAGGAAGGTTGTCTCTATAATCTATGGTGCTAATCATCTGGCGGACAGTACGCTTGTTTGTTACCCGTGCAATGTAAAAAATAAATATCATTAATTCTTCCAATTTTTATACTAAACCATTATAAAAAAAAAAATCTCTCTATATCTAACAAGGTGAAGAAGGGAATATATGTACAATGTCTATTGCAATACTTCGATCATAAAATAAGCAAATCTTTAATTTCTTTAAATTACAACACTACACGAAGGGATAATAGATCTTTGTATCGTGGGGGCTTTACAATCATACAACTTGACGGACACAAAGTACACCTAGCCTATCCAAGAAAGAATACTCCACAAAGAACAGTCCTGTATTGGAATCGAACCCACAACCCTAGGCTCGGGAGGTATTTAACTAAAGCACCTCCCCATCTATATAGTCAGCGAGTGCTGTAAATATGTCGTTGAAATTGCGCCGTGAACGGCAAAGTGCTTGTCTTTCATTTTGTTAAAGTATATTCAAGTCGAAACATTGTTAAAAAAAGTTTTAACCAGTAAAAAGCTCAGTTTTTGTACATTGTGGCAATGTTTTACGTAGCTTAATTACCCTCAACATGATTTAGATAGCGGGACCGCCATTGCCTGTTTACTGAATGTTTTTGTGGTAATATTATCTTTTATTGTGAAGATTCTTAAAAGTTGTTAGCCTTATGTTAATGTAACATTATTAAAGTTGTCTTTTATTTTAATTATAAAAAGCATTTTTTTATTGCTAATGATGGCAGATGATCTACGGCCCACCTGATGGTAGGTGGTAATCGTCGCTCATGGACTCAACTATACCAAGACTATTCCAGCCACTGCGCGCCATTTCATTTCTCAGATATGAAATGAAAGAATAAGCGGCTATCTTCTGCTACAGCCAAAACACATTGACGTGCTTCATGACCGGTCACACAGGAGACAGTGGTACCGACCCTTTCGGGCCCGATAGCAAGTGAGTACTCTCACTTAGTACCCAGCCCTACCACCAGTAATGCAATTGGTGATAATTGCTGACTTCCCTTAGTCGCCTTGTACGACACCCGCGGGAAAGGATGAGGTGGTGATACTTGTATTCTTAGTCCGTTACCACACGGACAAGCTTTTTTTTACTAAGGTAGCAGACGAGTGTCCTTCTGACCAGTAATGGTGGCTGGTGGTGTGAATGAACTGTACCGTCCCTCCAATCTCTTGTGTAAAAATTGACGGTAGAACCATGTCACACAGATTCTTCGCACTCCCTATAAAAAGACGAACACGTAGGCGAACTCCAGTCTGTTCATGATATTTAGGATCATCGAACCATAGCATGTCTTTATAGTCAAAGTGTTGCTTGAGCATATCCGCTCAGAGACGTGAGTAGTAAGTATTCCACGTATACACACGGGTGAATCCGAGTAGACTTGTGCTTTAATACAGCATAAGGGATAGGAGGTGATTCGGAAAAATTATGTGGAAGGGAGGTCAGAGGAAGGAAAGACGATAGAGAGCAAAAGGAAAAGATTTTTGCTCTAGCGATAGATAACATTTGTAATATTAGAAAAAACATAAAAACATAGCATCACGCCTTTATTTCCGAAGGGGTAGGCAGAAGTGTATTACACACCCACGGTTCGCCAGCTATGTTTACGTCCCACGTTATAGAGGGCGAGCCTATTGCTGTCTACCGGGCACATTTCCAAACTCCGGGCTGCTACTGAGAATTTTTCTTTTTTTGTATGAAAAGGCTCAATAGTACTATCTGGGGACCCGAGACCTCATGATCAGCAGTCGCTCACGCTACCGCTGCACCACCGAGGCAGTTAATTTATTAGTTAGTAATATTTAGGTTTATTTTATAAGAATGTGGTGGGCCATTTGTTCTGGCGTCACCATATGTCCAAATAGCATGTTTTACATTAAAGTGCTCAATTAGCTGAAAACATGCAATAAAAAATAATAGCGCTGTAAAGGAGATTTCACACGCGGCAAGTCGAGCGCTCTTGAAGCGCGTCGAACAAATTATCTGACGTGTGTGGAGGGCTTTAGAGAGCGCTTGACATACATACCGTGTTGTCCGCGTTAATTGGTGAATGACGTCATGTTTTGCTTGTCAACTGGTTTTATGTGTGGTATCGCATAATTTATGAACTGCCTCTGTGGTGCAGCGGTAGTGTGAGCGTCTACTGATCATGAAGTCTTGGGTTCGATGATCCTCATCATCGAAAAATCTCATCATAGAAAAAGCTCATCATCGAAAAAGCTCAATAAGTCCGAGCTTTTTCGTAAAAAGAAAAATTCTCAGTAGCAGCCTAGAGTTTGGAAATCTGAACGATAGACGGCAATAGGCTTGCCCCCTATAACGAGGGACTTAAACATAGCTGGCAAACCGTAGGTGTGTAATAGACCTCTGCCTACCCCTTCGGAGAATACAAGCGTGATGCTATGTATGTATATATGTATGTATCGTATAATTTATTCATTCGTTCACGAGTTTATAGTAAACTAGCTTTAGCCTGCAGCATCGTCTGTATTTGTTAGTATAAAACATATTTTATTATATATTTATCCGGGCCATAATTTATCTTTATGCTAAATCGTTTGGTGTTAGGTCTATATGGCAATAAAAATATCCCACAAAAATTATTCAGTACTTCGGGATAAAAAAAAAAAATCGTTTTATTTCTTTTAACTAAGTTTGTTAAAATTATCTATATTTTAAATCTAAAATAACATACCTTATCCCTGATCTCCTGGCGCATTTTCTCGCGTTCCTCCTCCATCTTGCGGTGTTTCTCCTTGCGTCGCTCCTCCGCCTCGCGGATGGCCTCCTGCCGTTCACGTTCTGCCTCCTCTTCCTTTTCCTTATCGTCGCTGTCATCACCATCACCACCCACTGCGCCTATGACAAATAAAACACTACCTGTTAGAAGGTACGTATTTTTACTATTACCACTGAAGCGAATATACGCGGTAGTACTGGTGTGCCGACTACGGGTGGATGATGGCGCATGGCTGGTGGTTTAGTGGATGAGACCTTTATACCTTGTTGCCTCCCCGGATAGCAGATAGCTTTATAGGCATTATAGGCATTTAAATTAACACAAAGTCTGAATTTATATGTATTTGACATCCAAAAACATATAAAAAATAGTGGACCCAACAGACGTTGTCCTGTCCGAACATTAACGTTTCGTTTGGACGAGCATTTATTTTAGCTACTAAGGATTATTTTCATAAAAAAATGGGGTTGTTAGTCTGGGAAATTCGATTGTTAGGTAGGTCCTGAAAACCTATCGTGGCACCACCTACCGGGTCCAAATGTGTATCTAAACCATTCCGGTACTTACTCAAATATACACAAAAAGTTTCGTCAATATCTGTCCAGGCGTTTAGCAGGAGTTCAATGACACAAGAAATATAATTATATAAAAGATATCTAAATATTATAGGCATTATATCATATCAATTAACGAACTACAAAAGATAAACTAGCGAGTAAAGAATTATCTGGTGGCCTTGCTTATCCCGGCAGGAATGGGCCAGCTCGATCAGCAAGTACCATTCTCTCACAGAGGTTAAGCGTGAAATAATGGCAGGTAATCCTGTCGTGGGGTGCGGGTCGGGATACCTCCGCTTTAGTGCACCCCGGGCAACGCCGGCACTAGAGTGCCTAGAGTGTAAGGAGCTCACCGGCCGGCGAGTAAAGCCAAGCCTCGCTAAGGCCGGGCCGGAAACCTCTGCCTCAACGGCGGGCGTGGGGCCTCCGGCCCCTGGTCTCCTTAAAGAGGAGCAGATGCGCCAAGTCATCGATCGCATTAGTGCCATCTATGACCCGCGCATCGACTCCTTGAGCACTAGAGTGCCGCCGGAGCCAAGACTCCGTCCAGTTCTGGCCGCGGACAAGAAGGCCACGCCGCCTTCGGCCCCAACGCCGCTTCCCTGCCAGGGCGGCCGCGTGGGCACCTATTCCGCGGCCGCGGCTGCTACGCCACCCAAGGGGCAGGGAAAAGCCACCCCCAAGGCAAGCAGGCTTAAGACGGCGCAGAAGGCTGGGCAACGCTCGAAGGGCCAGCCCAAGGAGCAGTTCTCTCCCCTTCCACGTGCTGACCAGCCCTCTGGGGCCCCAGCAAACATACCCCGGGATTCTCAAGTTCCACCACCCGCCACGTCCGGCCCTGCACCCTCTGACAAGGGCTGGCAGACTGTGGACGGCGGGAGGAAAAAGTCCCGGGGTAAAAAGAATAGGGGATCTGCGGCTGGGGCTGCTGCCCAAGCCGTGTAGCGCCCGGGGGACAAGCCCGGCTCCAAAAAGAAGCTGCGTAAGCGCAAGCTTCAGACGCCAAAGACGGCAGCGGTGGTGATCACCATGCTGCCGGAGGCGGAAGCGGGCCTGAGCTACCAGGCCATTATGAGGAAGGCCCGGGCGGATATCAACGTCTCCGACCTCGGAGGCCTCGCCGCCCGGACCCGCCAAGCCCGGACAGGGGCTCGAATCCTCGAGTTCCCTGAGGCGGAAGGTCTCAAAATGGCCGACACGATAGCCACGAGGCTACGAGGTCTGTTCGGTGAAGGCAGTGGAGTCCGCATCGCCAGACCTGTGAAATGCGCTGAACTGCGCATTTCTGGTCTGGACGACTCGGTGACGGCTGAGGACGTCCGGGAGGCTATTGCCTCGAAAACCGGATGCTCGGATGCCATTAGAGTGGGCTCCATTAGGACCGGGCCCGGCGGTGTGGGTATCGTCTGGGTGAGTTGCCCTGTCTTGTCGGCTAAAATCTTGGCTGACGCAGGCAGGCTCCTCGTGGGCTGGAGTTCCGCGCGAGTCACCGTGCTGGAGCCCCGACCTGCGAGGTGCTATAAGTGCATGGCGGTTGGACACACGCGACCGACGTGCACTAACTGCTTTGATTGCGGCGGTCTTTGTTTCCGCTGCGGTCAGGCAGGGCATAAGGCGGCAACTTGCACCGCCCCCCCTCACTGCCCGCGTGTATACTCCTCTCGGTATTCCCTCAGTCGGCTCTTACGACTCCCTTTACAATTCTAAAGCCGTATAACAGCTCATCAAAATTACAAAAATTATAAACAATTAACTGAATAAAAAGGGGTTTGGTTTTGATGTGAAACATCTAATGCGTAGGGAGGCTAAAATCGGCTGTTAGCGTGGCGACGCTTTTTTACTTATTTCGTTAAAATCTTGCAAGTTAAATTAGATACACTTCCCGATTTTCTATTGAGCAGAAATTTTACAAGCATATGTATATTGCGTAATAATGCAATATTATGATGACATGGAGCTGATCTGATGATGGAGCTGGAAGGTGGATGTAGGAACTTCATAATGAAACGGCGCAATACTATCGAGTTTGAACTCGTTTGATTCGACTGGACGATTACTTTATCTTTAGATAGTATCCAGGATCTGATGATGGAGCTAGAAGGTGGCCATAGGAACTCCAATACGAAACCACATAACCCCATCTAGTTTGGGTTCGTATGATTCATCTTGACGAATACTTTGTCTCTAGATGGTATCAAGGGTCTGATGATGAAGCTGTAAGGTGGCCACAGTAACTCTATAATGAAACGATGCAATCCCATTAAGTTTGAACTCGTTTGATTCGTCTTGATGAGTAACTTTGTCTTTTGATAGTATCCAGGGTCTGGATACCATCTGGTCTGGAGCTAGAAGGTAGCCATAGGAACTCCATCATAAAATGACATAACTCCAGCGAGTTTGGGCTCGTATGCTCCATCTTGGTGAGTACTTTGTCTCTAGATAGTATCGAAGATCTGACGATGGAGCTAGAAGATGGCCACAGTAATTTTGTAATGAAACGACGCAACCCCATCGTGATTATACTCGTTTAATTAGTCTTGACGAGTACTTTGTCAAGATAGTATCCAGGGTCTAATGATGGAGCTGGAAGGTGGCCACAGTAACTCTGTAATGAAACGAATCAACCTTATCGAGTTTGAATTTGTTTGTTTCGTCTTGACAAGTACTTTGGTCCTAGACGATTTCCAGGGCCTGATGATGTTGATTTATGTGTATTTCCGCTATTTTAGACATGTCGTAATTTTATGCAAGCACACATTGAAAAAGTTATGATCATTTTATTTCTACTCATTATTCCTAGCAAATAATTTCGATGTTTCACATCTGGTAGACGTCCCGCGACGTCTATTATTTTTTTTACTTATAATTAAGTCTGTTAGGTTATATCTACCAATATTTCAAATCAATAAAAGAATTCAAAAAGAGAAGGAAATTCCCTAAAAAAACTGAGTAGTGTCACCGACGTAACTTTTTAATAAAATAATGTGAAAATTAACATTTTTCTAATTCTACTGACGGGAATCTATTCTAAAGCTTTTACGAACGGAAAAAATCTGAGATTTGAACAATAATCGCACTTGCAATGTTGACTAGACTATTATCCCAAACTACGAGTATATTTCTACTTGCAATATGTTAGGTTATATCTACCAATAATTGCACAGAGCCACTGATCAATTTGACCTCCACGACCTAACTAATCTTAGAACGAGACCGAAGTCAGATTTTTAATTCAAGAGTCTAACAAACTGTAACGACTTACAACAGCCGAGATAGCCGACAACCACTGCTTAACATGCCTGCCGAAGTACGTAGGAGGTCAGGTGTGTAGAAAAATAGTTGTCACTTTTTGGTCACCCATCTGATGCCAGCCGAGCGAATGTTGCTTAACCTTGCCATTCAAACTGCATAACTAGGCTACGATCTAAATAGTTTGTTTAAAACTGATTCCTAAAAAACTTATACTATAAAAGGCAAGAACGAGGATTAAATAAAATCCACCGTGTAAATAAAACTATTCAACTCAAAAAAATAAAAATAATTCCTGCAAAAGTTCTTATACAAGGAAAATAATAGAATACATTTGCACTAACCGCTCCTAACAGGCTCAAACCAGTTTCATCCAGTTTTAGCCGGTCGAGTAGCCAATTCAATATGGCTGCTATTCAAAAATCCATTTCACGTCAATCTGAGCATTTGTCACGTCGTCTATGGTACGCTCTCCGTTGTGCGAACTAAGCCATACAATATTATCGTGAATTTTATAAAGCAAGAGTTGGATTCTATTATCGCTAATAGAAAACTATGAAAACGTATGGAAATTTAATATCTCTAACGTTAAGTCACGTGACTTAGCGTTATAGATATTGTTAAAGACTTAGATAAATATAGGTTCTTTATCTAAGGTTAAAGATGTCAAATTCCCATACATTTAAATAGTTTTCTATTAGCGTTAGCGATCATAGAATGCAACTTGGCTAGGCCCATTGTGTTGGTTATAATTTAACCTTTTTGTAGATAGCTATAAATATAACAATAATATAATAACAATACAACAAATATTAGACATTGATGTCAGATTTTAATAACAACATAGCATCACGCCTGTATTCCCCGAAGGGGTAGGCAGAGGTGTATTACACACCCACGACTCGCCAACTATGTTTAAGTCCCACGTAATAGGGGGCGAGCCTAATGACGTCTACCGGGCACATTTCCAAACTCCGGGCTGCTACTGAGAATTTTTAAATAACATAGCTCTGAATAAAAAATAAACTAAGTTTGCTTCGATTTACGTAGGTAGGTATATTATTGACTAATGAAGATTTTTTTTAGAAACTTTGAAAAAAAACTCTATTTAAAAAATATTTTTCTTATTTCTCAAAGACGCTGGCTAACAGCGTACCTATTTAAATATATTTTTTGCGTTTAGACTCAAAACATTTAAATTCTCTACTTCTAAAATATCTCCTTGGAAAATTATCTAGACAACAGGGGAAACAGTTTCAAAATTGTTTGTGTGGTTTACAAGGAGTAGACAAACAGATAGACGTAAAAAGTGACTTTATGCTATCTATAGATTATTATTGATCTCGATATTTATTCAATCTAAGTTGTCTTAAGTCTAAAGTTATATGAACTCTAAAAGAATTATTTAAGCGATCACTTTAATTTCACGAAAACCACTTTTAATACCAAACAATAACGCACTGTCCCCCAATTCGTACAAGTCTTTATATAGGCAGCCCGCACTAAACATTCCAGCCAAAGAGTTTGACTCATTTCCATATCGGCAGGCGAACAATGTCAGAGGCATCCACATTCAATAGCCGCTATAAACGAATTCCGACGCTTCGGCGTCTCAACAATTCAATTTGAGTTACCCGCCTCCCCAATAAATGATGCCCATTAGGAAAAAGGCGTTCGAACGCTGCCTCACTATACGGAAATGGGAATTAATTGATCGAATCGTGTCTCTGACACTGTAATGAGATCGATTCACATTCGAAATTCAATAACTTTCGAGCGGTATGCCGCGTGCGTTTTTTTTTTATATCCACAGACAATTTCTGGGCGGTTTTTTTTTAATTAAGCCCACAGAGAACTTTGTTGATTTGAATATTAATAACTCCTTTTTCGTATTTAAATAATAATGATTTTGGTGTTTGCGTTCCGTTTTCGTAAGTTATGAATAAATTTTAGTGTTCGATGGTTTTCGATGAGTTATTCTGGGAGTTTTGAATAACTGATGTCTGTTGGTTTTTTGAAAAGAAAGTTATTTATAAGAGATTTTTAAATTACTTTCAATATTGAAATATCGTTCCGAACATTATTTATTCATCGGGCTTTAATACACATCAATTAATCGATTAATTATTATTTCTGTTGAGTCCTTGTAATGCTAACAATGTGCGGTAAATATTCGTCCGTTTACGGTTTATTTGATCAAGCAATCCCTTGCTAAATAAAATTAATGTATAAGTTATAATATATATGGAATTTAACATGAGGGATTTGGTATCGGTAGACTAAGTAGCATCACGCCTGTATTCCGCGAAGGGGTAGGCAGATGTGCATTACACACCCACGACTCGTCAGCTATGTTTAAGTCCCACGTAATAGGGGGCGAGCCTATTGACGTCTACCGGGCACATTTCCAAACTCCGGGCTGCTACTGAAATTTTTTTTTTTTTTTTATGTATCTAATATGTAATTTATATATTCACAAAGTATACATAAATATACATATGGAGCAATTTATGTTTAATTATGCTCGTTTGGGTAATTATGTTTTAGATATTATATTTACGTACTTCGTCCGTGTGGTGACAGACTAAGAATACAAGTGTCACCACCCTATCCTTTCCGGCGGGTGTCGTACAAGGTGACTAAGGGAAGTAAGCAATTATCACCCATTGCATTACTGGTGGTAGAGCTGGGTACTAAGTGAGAGTACTCACTTGCTATCGGGCCCGAACTGGTCGGTACCACCGTCTCCTGTTGGACCGGTCATGAAGCACGTCAGTGTGTTTTGGCTGTAGCAGAAGATAGCCGTTTATTCTTTCATTTCACATCTGAGAAATGAAATGGTGCGCAGCGGCTTGACTATATTCTCAGTATAGTTGAGTCCACGAGCAGCGATTACCATTTACCGTCAGGTGGGCCGTGGCTCGTCAGCCATCATGAGCAATAAAAAAAACGTACTATAAGACGTTTAGCCTATTTTATGAGAAACACGTATTAATGTATATTTGCTATTATTTATTATTTTTTAAGTAATACTACCTGAAATTTACGCGAATCACATATTACGTTTACAGAATCTATCGCGTTTACTTGATCTTCTATACGAAACGCGATAGATTCCGTAAGCGTATTTTCATTTCATAATATTTTTAAGTGTAGTTTGTTTTCTTTATTTACTTGAAAAATGTTAATACGCAAAGTTTGCAAGCATTAGGCCTGGGATTGTTTTATATTCGTATTAATGAGCTCTAGTACATAATAAAAAGTGCATAAAACACATTTTTAAATTCTTAGATATATTTCTATTAATATTTTCCTATACTTTGACTTCGAACGATCAACATTTAATATATAATTTTCACAACCCAGTAAGGCGTTTACTGGGCAAGGGCCTCCTCTCAGCGCGAGAGGAATGTAGGCCGTAGACCCTTAGCTGTCGGGAAAGTTCTCAGAATTCCACACGGTATTTTTCTTTGCTCAATACTTATTTTTCCTACGAGTGTAGTAAGGAGCAATTATGAAAAGTAAATAGATAATAAAAATGCAAGAGAAGTGAAATTCGGAACAAAACCAGCACACAATATAAAAGATACGAAAATAAGAATATCAAGTTCACAATATTTCTGTTTTAAACAGACACTGATAAATAATATTCTATATCTGTTACTGGCTGTGTGGTACAGCCAAGTCTGTTAGCGTGTGTATAACGTTGCGTTATATACTCGTACATTACAAGTATGATATTTTTTGTCTTGATGACAAAAATTCGTTCAAAATTCGGTTGGGCTCCCATTATTGCTCGTAATGCGGTCAAAGCAGGCTCAGTCACTGGTTACAGGCACCGTAAAACTGCCTCACTGGCGCTAATTTAGGCAGGCTTATGTCTACCAGTTGGCGAATAGGCTGAAGATTGGTTCTTACTACAAGGACAGTAAATGCTTGTTACTGATTTCCAACCAGTATTTCCCTTATAATAGATTTTAACGAAGCTCTATTCGAACTAAGCCATAGTTAATTATATAACCACATTTCCAAAATCAAAGGAGAATCAACAAAGTTATCCAAACTCCTCGGTAGTCTGACGTTGTGAGATCTAGAACATCAATTCAATTATAACGAAGCCATACACCACTCGGATTGTGATGCAGTGCTTGTGATGTAAAATGTTCATTTGCGCTTCTGTTATGTCGATAGTACCTACATAGCATTTGACACTTTATTAATGGATTTAGGTAACGTAATTAAGAGGTGGGTCTTGAAAAAAAATATATATCTGTTTTTGTGGCTCTAGCTAAACTTATTAGCTTTAGCTGATGCCGTCTTTGGGTCAGATTACCCTAACTACTATAAAGCTGTAACAGAGATATCTGTAAATTTAAGATATTTGAGAAAAAAGTACTTTATTAGGCTATATAGGCGTATTTGACCACACAATTTTTTTTTTTAAATTGTTTGTCTATTTGTTGGTTTGTCTTTTTACCTTTTTGTTCATTCATGCATCACGCAAAAACTACTGAATGAATTTTGATGTAACTTTATTTATTTGATAGCTCTTAATTAGACTTAAAAATTGGTATACATTTTATCCCGCTACTATGTCGGGAACCTGAGATATACACTACTAAATACTAGCTTTTAGCTGCGGAGGAGAGGCTAGTAAAGATATACCTGATGATTTCCTGATTTCCTCCGCATTATCGCTACTGCATGGTCGCTATTGATGACCGGTCACAAGGAAAAATTTATTTTTTCTATGTGACCGGTCATCAAATACCACGTGGCTCATGGAAGACGCTGGTAACAACCTGTTCATGTTCGGGTAAGAATGGGGTAGTAATATTTGTTTTCCTAGTCTGTCACCACACGGACTTGCTTACTTGTCATCCTCGTAGTATTAAAAATAGTTCTTAAGTCCGTGAAGAGTCACGGCCTTATAAAGTTTACGAGTGAAATATTTTACAAACAATTTAATTATGGCGATGCATTAAGATGCTGTTAAGATTATTAGCTAAAATATCTCTATCTGTTTTGGTGGTAAGTAGCCTGGGGCTTTATCAATCTTATTTTTTTTTTTTACCAACTGGGTTTCTGAAAGCTCCGCGAAACTTAGCCTTGTTTTTCAACCCATTTTCTGTCCAATAGAGATTGGACCTGGGTCTCCTTTCGTGGTGAAAGGGATTAGATCACTTTCCACCACGCTACTCCAATGCGAGTTGACAGACTTCACAAGCACTCGAGAAAATCTCTCAGGCATGCAGGTTTCCTCTCGATGTTTTCCTTCACCGGACAGTGATAAATTGTAAACAAATACACACATAATTTTCCTAACTCTGAACCATGGAACCTGGATCGAACTTGATACCATTGTCTTTGTAGTCCTTGATTGAACCGCTATGCTATCACTGCACTTCAAATGCCTGCTGTGAGGAAAATATTCAGGAGGGAACATAATGTTACCATTATTAGAAAAATATTGAAAAAAAAAACATTAGCAAGAATTACTTTTTTTACGAGTTTACTACGAGGGTAGCAAATAAGCATATGGCCTGCCTTCTGGTAAGCAGTTACCATAGCCTATAGAGTTTTACACTTGCCCGGATTGGATGGGACGCAAGTTCGACTCCTGCTCGCAGTAAAGCTCTTGTCTTCCACTTTCACAAATAACTTGTAATTTCTTTGTAATAAATCTTTAAATTTCTTTTTGAAGTGTAAACTTCTTTAGGCACGTTGAGCACTTTTTGGGTGAACAAAAATCATGGAACTAGCGTCATAATCACCGGACGCTTTGGTTACATGATGTGTTAACGATAACACTATATCTGTTCCTATTAGTATAACTTATTGCGGTGGGCCAGCTGTGAATGAAGAAATGAATAATTTAAATAACAATTTTATTTTTTATGAATTCTGATTTACAAGTTTAATAATTGGATATCCAAAAATAACAACTGTTTGTTTATACTTAGTTTTAAGTGTTCACTTCCGTTGTTAGTTTTCATGACTACTTTGATTTTTTTATTTTTTAATCCAGTGGCAGCACACGTGAAATTCCTGTTACTCACTCTTAATAAAAAAAACATATCGAGCAACGCAGCTGTCAATCTCTCTCTTTCCGTTCCAATTAGCTTTACGAGTTTGTTTGTTGCGTTACTTTACTAGTAATAGATCGTTACCGGTTTATGACCTGCCTGTTTACTGCCTCGTGTAATGTGAACACATGGGGAGGGTGGGGGTGAAATAAATTATCATGTTAATATTTGTTGTCATAATTATAATGCGATCGTAAAAAATAATCCATCCATCCATCCACCAGCCTTTCATCGTCCACTGCTGGACATAGGCCTCTCCAAGAATGGGGGATAGTGCCGTAATAGCCACGCTTGGCGGGCAGGTTAGCGATCGCAGTGGATGTTGTTAATACTCGAAGGAGTGCTGCTGCCCACTCCCCCGGTATTCCCTCAGTCGGCTCTTACGACTCCCATGGGTGGAGAGGGGAAAATATTAGATATAACAAAGAAATAACAAGTTATTTGTGAAAGTGGAAAAAGAGAGCTTTTCTGCGAGCAGGATTCGAACTTGCGTCCATCCAATCCGAGGAAATGTAAAACTCTATAGGCTATGGTGACTGCTTACCATCAGGCAGGCCATATGCTTATTTGCTACCCTCGTAGTAAAAAATAATAATGCATAATTATTACTAAACTAAACGTATCCCCAGAAAGTCGTTCAGTGTGCTATAGAGCGGGCTATGCTCGGTATTATTTTATATGATCGAATCTGCAATACGGAGACCCGTAGGAGAACGGCAGTGATGACCGGTAGGCTACTACCGAGTTGTCTTGCTGATGTGACAATGAGCAGATCCCATCGCTCGATAATTGAAAAAATGCTAGGTAAGAAAGGTTATCGTATAGCGACCACATATTGGGCGGTGCAGAGTAGGACCGTCACTATACCGATGATCTGGTTATAGCTTTAGGAAGCTGTTTGATGCAGGTGGCACAGGACCACTTATTGTGGCGCTTTTTTGAGGCGGCCTATTTCAAACAGTGGACGTCGATAGACTGGTAGATAGATAGATAGATAAAGGTGTATAATCCATAATTAATATATAATTTTATTTTAGCTTTTTTTGTTAGGGCAGGAAAAAATGAACAAGGTAGTGTGACAACGAACAGGGTAGTGTGGGGCCCTCACCCACTAAATAAACCCACTGTACGCCGTCTCTCCGCCTGTATTAGCGGACTACTGGCAACCAAAGACAACCATAAACTAACATTTACGGCCAGCATTATATTGAAAACTTTTTAACAAATATCTCACCTCTATATTAACCATAAACATCTTACGGTTCAAGTATAGATAATACATGGTATACATGTATAATTAATGAAGCACCATCCCTTTAAGGTAGGGGATGTCCAAAATTTTATATGTTAAGGTCATGGTTTGGGTAAGAAGTGGAGCGGAAAATAAATGACGTTAAAGCTTTTTATCAAAAATTTTATTGCCCCGTTGCTGGTTGCTTCATTGAACTTAAAGAAAAAAAAAACAAAAAAGAAAACATAGAATCCCGCCTGTATTCCTCGAAGGGGTAGGCAGAGGTGTATTACAGACCCACGGTTCACCAGTTATGTTTAGGTTCCACGTAATAGGGGGTGAGCCTATCGCCGTCTACGGGGCACATTTCCAAACTCCGGGCTGCTACCGAGAATTTTTTTTTTACGAAAAAGCTCTATAGCACTGCCTGAACCGAAAATAGAATTCGAGACCTCATGATCAGCAGTTGCTCACACTACCGCTGCACCACTCAGGCAGGCACTTAAAGAAATAGTCCTTAGTATATACTACAATGGCAGACTTCAAAAGTTGTTAAATAGATATCCCCAGAAATGTAGATATACTTGCTATAGTTTTCTTTAAGTAGTGATATTTTTTTCATACTATACCGCTGACAGACAAGCATACTGTTTATCTATGTTAAGTATTTATATAGCCAAACACACACCCGTTGCCTACGCCGAGAAAGATATGGAAGGTGGAAAGCACCAATAATAGAGAGCGACTGAGTAGAGATTTGAGGCCCCGCCATTTTTAAATAAATAATAAATATAAATATTCACGGAAAATTTCACACAACGTCTTCTGGTTTCAAACTAAGCTTAACGCTTGTGCTATGGGTACCAGATTACGGATATAATACATAAGAAAACACCCAAACGCAGTACAAATATCTGTTTTCATCACACAAATAATTATCCTGAGTGGTAATCGAACCCACGACCTCGTGCACGGAAGTCGGTTGCATTACCGACTAGCCCCGTCAATAATACCTAGTATGCTACTATTATTTAACGTAAATCTTCTGTAAGAGGGTGGTACTTCCACGATTGAGCTGGTCTATTCCATCGTGAATCAGTAAAGCTTTACCCCTTAAAAATCTGTTAAATTAACAAAATAGATATAGTAAAGAATTTATGGCAATTTCCTTTCATTATTACAGAATTATTAGAACGTACGATATAAACCTTATCAAATAATTCTCACTCAATTTTCCGCCCATCTTGTCACTAAAACCTTACCCTAACGTGGCCAAATAGGAAAGGGTAGAAAGTAATCACGTAGGGCGAGTATTCGAAGCCTTATCGCTTACCTAAGCCCGGGCCTTGTATTTTATAAGGCGTAATACTTGTATTTGGAAGGCTTTATTTTTAATGTTGTTTAACAAAATGGGTTATGCTTTAAGCATACGTTGTTTTTTTTGGGTATTTTGTTTATATATGGTGATAAGTCACTAAGAATATATTGTCACCCACCCCATTCTTTTTCGTGGGGTCGTACGAAGCGGTTCCGTTGTCGGAAAGTAAGCAATATCACCTATTGTGTTGCTAATAGGGTTTAGTACAAAGAGTAAAGTAATACGAAGTTTAGTAGTAGTTTATCAGGCCAAAGCGGGTCGGTATTAATATCTACCGTTGGACCGGCTGTAAGGCACCATATTGTGTTTTGGTTGTAGTTGAAGATAGATTATAGGCGAAATGAAATGGTGGGCAGCGGTTTCGTAGTATGCTTAGTACTGTTGAGTCCATTAAAGGCGGTATAGTAGATACCTTCAGATGGTCTAAGCTCGTCTGCTACCATAAGAAATAAAAGTCGCTAACGGTAGACGGTAGATGGTAGCAAAATATAGACAATATACGTGCTACTAATGCTGGAGCCATCCCGTGTGCGTTTTCTACTCCGAAAAAAAGGATGGAAGGGGAAGCGATCATTGAGATGGGCTGAGAAGGTTTTACTCTGACCATATGAAACCCAACAGTATGTATAGCTATCGTATCTATACACTAATATTCTGTGAGGATGGTACTTTTATAGTTGAGCTGGCACACTCATGCTAGAGCAAGTAAAGCTCGACCGCTTAAGAATCAATCTTTCAATTAGAACGTGACTATTTTATGTCTTAAATAGGAAAAATAATATGCTTTAGCACTCAAAACTACAATGTTATCAAGCGTCAATTTACAATTAAGTATCAAATTACAACTGTTTTCAGATTTAAATTTAAGGAGTTACTAAGCAATAAAAACCTAACCAATCCAATGCATTTTTTTTCCGTAACATATGGACCAGGATAATTCTATTGCTTCGATTTACGTCATAGAACATTATACCATTTCCACTGTATTACTTAGTGTCCGGCTGATGTTGGAAGAAAATTGACGTCAACTTACGTCGTTTTTATTTATTATTTGTTTTGAGTACGTCGACTACCTGGTATATCTCCTATAAGTCAAATTTATACTTACAGGCACTAGTTTCTACAGAGGGTAGAGCGAATTATTGATCGTATTAGACAAGAGCAGCTATTACATATTCTAGAAACTAGGTTACCAGCGAAAATAATGTGCTGCTTATTTATGTTGGCAATACTGATTATACTCTGCGGTAGAATAACTCTGAAATATTTTATGAAAAGTGGTATTGGAATAGCATATAATATGACAAGGCTTTTGTAGAATAGAATATTTTATGCCAAGGTATAAGAATACGTATCTAATATAATAAATGTAAAAGTTATGTGCGTTTGAAGATTAAATAAATCCAGACATAAAATCTTTTACATTTATAATATAAGTAAGCTTACTTACTTACTTATCATCACGCCATTTCCCTTGCGGGGTAGGCAGAGAGAACAGAGTGCCAAGAGGCTCTATTCTTGCATACATCTCTCGCTTCTTCAACATTCATAACTCTCTTCATACACGCTCGCAGGTTTCGGAGACTCCTGACTCCACCTTCCTTCAATACATGACCGATTTGGTCTAGGTAGGTGAGTCTCGGTCTCTTCCTGTACCTACACCCTTCCATTTTCGCATTGTATATCTTCTTAACGCTCGTCCGGCATTCTTTCCACATGTCCGAACCATCGGAGCATTCCCTTTCGCATCTTTACACCAATACTCTCTTTCATACCTACTCGCTCTCTTACATCGTCGTTACGAATGCGGTCAGTCAGCCTCACTCCATAGATTCTCCGCAGAGATCGCATTTCGTTTTAAATAAGATTTTATATAAAGTTTTAATAAAATCCACAGACAGTTTTGATAACGTAAAACACTTGAAAAGAACTAACCTTCAATTAAAGTAAGAAGAAACGAGATTAATTTCCTCAAAAAACAAAACGTGGAGAAGATACCATAACTCATCGCGTTGTTTGTACAACTTCTAAAGGTTTTTTAATTAACCGCTAGGACTTGGTGCGGAAAATCGCTTCTTGAAACGTACAAGTTTGAAATTTTTATACGCGTTTAATTGGTGAGTGACAACTATTTGGTATATTTTTTGTTCAATATAATAAAATTATCTTGTTTTTTTTATTATATTCTATGTATAAAAATCAATTGTTATACGTTAAAGAACAAATTATTTGCGAATGTGGAAAAAGAGATCTTTAGTAAATAAATAAAGAAGTATTCACGGACATTTCACATAACGTCCTCTGGCCCCAAACTAAGCTTAACGCTTGTGCTATGGGTACCAGATTACGGATATAATACATATATGTTACATTTTTTGTAAATACATACATAATAATATATAGAAAACACCCAGATACAGTACAAATATCTGTATTCATCACACAAATAATTGTCCTGAGTGGGAATCGAATCCAATCCAGTCGGTTACACTACCGACTACACTACGATAAATTTTAATGGCACTATGCTGTTAAGATATAATTAATATTAGTTCGAATTGTTTTTAAGACGATCTTATACTAGGAAATAATCCATGTATCGCGGGGTCTTTACGAAAATACCATTTATGGACAACGGTTATCGGTATAAACCAATCTGCCATCTGTGAGTCAAAACTTTAGATCAACTATTGTTCAATTAGAGAATTGTGACATTTTCTTCTTATTACATAATATAAGCTTATAAGCCATGTTCTTAAACCACATAATTCATCAGAAACTTTGAACAAGGAAATCAAAGTAAATAATTCTCGAGCTTAACAATACAAGCTGAAGTTAAGCACAAATTAAGTGTAACTTAAGTTAGCCACAATTAGCATAACAATCTCTTTGTACTTAAAAGTGAGTAGGCTTTGATGTTTTCCCGATTCTTATAGGCTTTGTACGAAGTTTACTTGTAATGGAATACGATCTGAAATTTAGTTATAATTTTGAATTGAATAATTGCAAAAGGGAATGCCGAAAAAAAGGCTATTTTGTGACCGTCGTGCGTATTAACTATCTAAACATAAAAAATCGTCTTTTGAATGATGATGTTATCTGTATTTATTTTAGTCATAAGCGAAGTGGGGTTTTAAAGTTATAAAAAAAAGATATACATATTATTAAATTCGATATAAGCGGAACTGCCATATCTATTGGAAGGCTTGGATAGTCAATGTCGCCAGTTTATTACTATACCCATTTTTAAACCCAAATAGTTAGAATATTGATATGAAATAAATAAAAGAAAACCCACATGAGCTTCTATTATAATACTTAGTATTAGTAAAAGATTATTTTATGAAATCATAATTATGAAGTTTTGTTTTTAAATTAAAAATATTATAACATTTATTATCTATTTCTAAAAATATTTTAGGATATATTGTTATTTTTTTCTAGCAACCGATAACGTGTTATGTACGTTTATGTGTTGATTGCTTCATTTGTGGAAAATCGGTGTTTTTTTTATTATTATTCAGTGTTTACTTTAACGTTGAGTTCAGCAAATTCTCCGTTGAGTAATTAAAAAAAAGAGCGCGACGTCGTGTGAGATGACTTTTTAGTGATACTAAGACCAGGACTCTTAGAATGTAATCTAGATCCAGAGTAGTTAGCCGTAGCATTATATCCTATCTATATTTCTTACATAGGTACTCTAAAATACTATTGATACTACATTTTATACTATAATAGAATAAAAGATATTGATTTCAACGCATAATATATAACCAATATACTAAAAATTAAAAGTCAGATTATTCTAAACTCCCATCAGATATCTCAATGATATTTTTATTTAAAGACCCTGAGTACATTTATAATGTTCTACATTTAATTTGGTTAAGACGCAACAATAGCCCAACTCTCATAGGAAAATCGGCCTTCTCCTTTGAACGAGCCTAATATTGCACAGATCAGAGACAAGTGACTATTTTACAATCTCTGGGCACTCAACCGAATGCCGTCCACAATTCTCAAAGTCGAAAAAGCTCTTGACTGAACTTTTCTATTAAATACTAGATGATCCGGTGAACTTAGTATCACCTACAATTTATTTTATCAGCAAAGATCAATACCAATCAATCTGAATCGTCTAGATTTAGATTTTGATAGGTTATTAAATTAAACTTGCTTGTAATGCAGATGAATGAGAAATATTGTCGGTAGCTGTAATTTTGTCATATTTAGCCAAATACAAAGCTAACAATGTTGAATTTATGTACTTTTTTTCCTTCAGCGGTGCCAAATTGACTATCGATACATCGAAGTGTTGAAGTGTTTGTATAGAAACGCCACTATGTCTGTCCGAGTTCAGGACAGCATGAAACCGATCCAACTGCAGAAAAGTGTTAGACAAGGAGACATTATGTCCCCGAAACTCTTCACCACTGCATTGGAAGATGTTTTCAAGCTCTTGGACTGGACCGGATTAGGCATCAACATAAATGGCGAATACATCACTCACCTTCGATTTGCAGATGATATCGTGGTCATGGCAGAATCACTGGAGGACCTTGGTACCATGCTCAACGACCTCAGCCGTGTCTCCCGACTAGTGGGTCTAACAATGAACATGGACAAGATGAAAGTCATGTCTAATGTCCATGTCATATCAGCACCGGTCCTGGTCGGGAGTGCGCTTCTCGAAGTTCTCGACCACTACTCGTATGTATACCTGGGACAAACTGTCCAGTTAGGTAGACACAACTTCGAGAAAGAGGTCGATCGACGAATCCTGCTCGGCTGAGCAGCGTTCGGGAAGCTGAGGGAGATCTTCTTGTCCAATATTCCACAGTGTTTGAAGACGAAGGTCTACGACCAGTGTGTGTTACCAGTGATGACTTGCGGCACAGAGGCGTGGTCTCTGAATCTTTAGCCTTATATTTGCCTTATATCAAGGCTTAAAGCCGCTCAGCGTGCTATGGAGCGGGCTATGCATGGGATCTCTCTACGTGATAAGATCCGTAATACGGAAATCCGTAGGAGAACGGGAGTGACCGACATAGCCCGCCGGGTCAGGATGCTGAAGTGGCAATGGGCAGGCCACATCGCTCAACGAACCGATAACCGTTGGGGAAGAAAGGTTCTCGAGTGGCGACCGCGTAAAGGACGGCGCAGTGTAGGATGGCCTCCCACCAGGTGGACCTATGACCTGGTCAAAGTCGCAGGCAGTCGTTGGATGCAGGCGGCACAGGACCGTTCGCTGTGGCGTTCTCTTGGGGAGGCCTATGTCTAGCAGTAGACGATGAAAGGTTGATGGATGGATGGATGGTACTTTTTTGAATAAGTTTCCCATTTTTTTTCTTTTAAACATCCCCTGTATTAGATCGAACAAAACAAAAATACTTCAATTTCAAATTGATCAAGCCATTTTTGAGTTTTAGCGAGACTAACACAGCAATTTATTTTTATATATGAAATGAAATTGCCGTGAGGGGCCGGCACCAATAATAGCTTCACCCCGTCTCTTAACACAAAAACATAGCATCACGCCTGTACTCCCCAAAGGGGTAGGCAGAGGTGTATTACACACCCACGACTCGCCAGCTATGTTTAAGTCCCACGTAATAGGGGGCGAGCCTATTGACGTCTACCAGGCACATTTCCAAACTACTATGTACTGCTACAGAGAATTTTTCTTTTTAGGAAAAAGCTCAATAACATTGCCCGACCCGGGGATCAAACCCGATACCTCATGATTAGCAGTCGCATACACTACCATTACACCACCGAGGCAGTTACCCTGCCTCTTCCTATGGGAGTCGTATAAGTCTACTAAGAGATTACCGGGGGATCGGGCAGCAGCGGTCCCCTGTGTACTATAAACATCCTCTGCGATCGCCTACCCGCCTGCCATGCGTGGCGATTATGGCAAAACCCCCATTTTGGGGAGGCCTATGTCCGGCAGTGGACGATGTAAGGCTGATGGATGGATGGATGGATGGATATAAAATGAAATGAAATGTATGTTTATTTCACTTAAATACAGTATAAATAGGTGTTATTGTTGTGCAATTTGCATGTATCTTCTATTTAGCCAGAATGAGGCATGTGAAAATATTACGCATTTTCATGCGAGTCTTAAACTTACTAATATCTAACATTTATTTTATTATTACATACATTTCAGATAATCATAAACAATAAATTAAATTAAATCATTTCATAATAGTCTATTCATACATGTCATTAATATTGTAGTAGCATTTGTCAAGCAAAAATAATTTCAATTGTTTTTTGAACAAATGTATTGGAAGAATTTTAATATAGTCCGGTATTCTGTTGTACACCTGGACGCATATGGCATAACATTTTGAAGTATAAAGTAGTTCTTGGCTTATATAAGATAATAATTATCTCCTTTTCCCCCTTTTGGGGCTTAACCTCAACAGTGAAACGCCTACTGTTACTAATGTTTATCATCTACGATAACCGCTTACCATCAGGTGGACTGTATGCTCAAGAAATCTAACAAAACTATCAATCGGCCGTACATATAGTTCAACAAACTGTAATGAGAACAGGCGAGTGTTATCGATCCAGCTAATAATAGCACTCGGCGCCGCCTGTCGCTGGCCGTGTTCGTGACACTGCCGTGGGGGATGCGTTGAGGTTAAACTATGCACTATTATGCAATATTGTAGGGTATCTACCAGATTATTAATTATATGTGAAAAATCTCGGTGAAATGTGTGCGGTGGCGGTAGTGTGAGCGACTGCTGATCATGCGGTCTCGGCTTCGATCCTGGGTGGGGCAGTTTCATTGACCTTTTTCGTAAAAAGAAAAAATCTTATTAGCAGCCCGGGGTTTGAAAATGTGACCAGTAGGCAATAGGCTATCACGTGGGACTAATACACTTCTGCATACCCATTTGGGGATACAGACGCGAGACGAAGTTTATGATTTTTATTTAATAACCAACGACTGTAAAGACAATGGTATCAAGTTCAATCCCCAGTTGAAGACCTTGCAAAAGTTTTTTAAACTTATGTTTTATTAAACATTACTGCGCGGCGAAGGAAAATATTATGAGCAAGTCTAGAAACCTGAGAAATTTTCCTCTGCAGATTGACGTCAGTCTTCAGTTTGCTCTGGGCCACTGTGGTAGACTATATCGCTTTTCCCTCTAACTCTTGAAGGAGACCCGTCTCCAAGTAGGACAGTAATGTTGTAGGTGATTGATGATATTTTCAATAATATTTTGGAACTTGAGTTGATAAGAAATTTTGATCTGTATTTTTATCACATGACATGCTCAGCTACTTTAAAGTATATACAAATTATTTGTGAATGAGGAAAAAAAGTACTTTAACGCGAAAGGGAATCGAACCTGCGTCCCTTACAATCCGGGGAAATGCTCTAAGCCACTGAGCTACCGCACTGACCTTTCTACCTACCTAGACCAAATCGGTCATATATTAATGGAAGGTGCAGTCAGGAGTCTCAGAAACCGGTGAGCGTGTGTAAAGAGAATTATGAATGTTGAGGAAGAGAGCGATGTTGGCAAGAATAGAGCCTTTTGACATTCTGTTCTCTTTGGGTACCCTGCAAGAGAGATGGCGTGATAATACGTAAGTAAAGCAATAAAACTATAAAACAAGAACGGCTGGACGGATTTTTATATTCTTTGATTTACTGTTTTCACCCGGAATAGTAGGATAACCACTAAAACAATGGAAAAATTCACGTAAAAACATTTCAAAGAAAATAGTTTTATCAAAGTTTTCTACCAATAATAATAATGAGCCGGTACGAAGTTCGTCGGGTCAGAAGTAGTTAAAAATAGATTAGACTTATCGGTTGAATGAGCTCGAAAGAAAAATTCTAGATTAAAATAAACTCTAGATAGTTAGTTCCTTGTGAATAAAATAGCCTATTTTAAATTATTTTCAGAGCGTAGAAGTGGCTCTTCATAATCTGTATAAAAAAATGAATAAAGGACTAACTGATGAATCAACACACAGCCCAATCCACTATACAGATCAGATAGTGATTTTCAAAAAATTTTACTTCATAAAAGCTTTAATGTAAGTTTTGGGGGCTCAAAATTTGTAATGAACAATCATTTAAAAGCAATGTACCAATTCGAAAATCGTCAGGATTATTCGTGTCAATAATTAAATAAACACAAGTTTCATGCTCTTTCCAAACTTATCCTTTAGGTAAACTGTCTAAAAATTAACGTGGGCGTAGTTTTGAAGATTTCTTGAGACGCTGATCACGAAAATATCATAAACTTTGAAATTTGTTATATTTGAACAACTAACAAGTCAAAATTATCAATTAAAATCAAATCGGCGTTAGTACAGCCAGTATAAGCTAGTAATTAATAGTTTGTGTTTAGCCTGGGAATCGATAGGTTAATGAATCGCGACTATTATTTGCCATCAAATGGACTCATACGTCTGAGAAAAAAATAATAATAAAAAAAGCAGTCATGAGGACTGCCGATAGAAGTGAAAACTTAAAACAAACATTAGTTATGTTTCGATATCTAAATTAATTATTTTTATAAAGTGTTATCGTTAACATGTCACGTAACCATGTCGATGACGACTTACATGAATCTAGTCCCTATCCAAACCTTCCTATAGAAGTTTTCACTTCAATAACGATCTCAAGAGCGTAACTTCGATCACGGCGACCAGTGTCAACAGACACTAATGGCTAGTGGCAGGATATATTATAGTGCACAAGTGTGTGCACGAACAGAAGTGCACTATCTGTTCTCGCACTCTCATTAGTCCGATATGACGGCATTCCGACATGACTGGAAAGATCAGGCGTAGGGTTTCCGAGGCAAGGGGGTGAAACTTCAAAAGCAAAAAAAAAAAAGCTTTCAAAGCTTCTTAACTCCGAGATGCTATTGAATATGTCTTAAAAACACAAAAACTTCTGTAGCCCGTCTTGTGAATTGAATACGAGACGTATAACATCGTTGCATATGGACCACTGGACTACAGTGGCAGTTGGAAGAAAGCAATAAAATAATTAATCTCATCGAGATATCTTCATATAGAATTTTTCATTTTCGCGAAACGCATATTGTCTCAGAAAATAATAATTTATAGATTTCTTAAAAGTAGTATTATTTTAATATAATAAATAGTTTACGCTACGGCACACTAATTATATCTTTGCAAAAATTGCTATCTTTCAGATACTATCGATTTTTCCCCCCAGATAAAAATGGTTATATATGGTTATTATAAAAATTGCCTATGGTTTTTGGGTTCCAAACTATATACACTGGACCGCAAAGAAAAGGGTCTGTTAGAAAACCTTCAATATCATCAAAAGATTTTATGATAATCCGTTAAGTTATTGTATCGTGAAAGCGAAAAAAAACAATTTAAATTTTTAATCATTTTTAATATCAGTAAGGAAGACATTTATAATATATGCGTTTTCAGTAAATTAAGTTGGTTAAAAATAAATAATGATGACAGGTAAATTGCACTTAAACAAGTTTAAAACATTCAGTGTTTATAAAACGTCATATTATTCATAGTGTCAAGGGTTTTACCTCACAAAAATTATTCCATTGTTATATTGAACTTAATAAAAAGCAACGTACACAGCGCATAAGTGGGCACGCGATACCATTATGCAAATGAATACGGAAACTAAATGGAAGGCAGTTTGATTCATAGCAGAATAGATGTTTTTTTTTTATTATTAATGGTGACAAGCAAGTTTCAGCCATATTGGTTTTGCATGTGTGAATACTGTAAATATCATAAAGTTTTTTTATGATTTGTCTTGAAACCATATTGTTCTTTTGTATTTAAAAAAAAATAAAAATTAGTGTTTTTCAGAGTGATCCTGGTTATAGCGGCTAGTGTCAATCGAGACTATCCTGCTGCGTGGAGATATATTAGTGCGCGATCGAGTGTATACGCAAACACAGATGCACTTTCTATTCCCACACCCTCAGAAATAGTCTGATGGGAATGCATTTTGACACGACTTGAGAGAGATCAGAGGCTGGATCGATGGTACGTATTTTCCAAGGCACTTCCTAACTTTGTTGGTTTGACCAGGAATTCGATCTTGAGATCACATAATTCTCACTCGCATAGACTAACGTGGCAATAAGTGGGTAATAAAAAAGATTCTAGATTCTAATCCATACATATTATATTGTTTTCATATGCCAGCTTTGATTTAAAACAAATTCGTTGCTGAATTGTGACCTAGATATTGATTTTCGCTGTACAACGACCGCTTATAAAAACGACTGAACATAATATATAGAACACAGCAAGCAAGGTAATATAAAACAGGATTTTATTTCATTTCATATTGTGTTTTATCTGGCGTCAGTTGATTTTGGGCTTTAGAGAAAGAATACAGAGTTTATTTTTGTTTTTAAGGGCAAGGCTTTTTTTAAAAGCCTTATGTTTTGCAAACACGCGAGGATGAAAGTCAAATTGGTACATGTCAATATATTTTGTGATTGAAGGGCCGAATTGCTGACATAAGCCTGCGCGACATTTTTATCGGATTTGATGAAGCTCACGCTGTCAGTAATTAATTTGCGAAGCATTCTCTAAGCCTTTGTTTTTAAAGCTTTAAAACACTCTACCACGTAAAGCTTAGTGGAATTTTCTATAAGGGTACCATTAACCACACATTTTGATTGCGCTGATGGTGTAGTGGTTTACATACTGACATCCCGTATTGTGTGTTGTGGGATCGATTCCAACATTTATTAATCTAAAATAAAAACTGATTCAGTGGTGCAGCGGTAGTGTGAGTGACCTGATCATGAAGTCTCAGGTTTAATCCCCGGGTCAGGCAGTGTTATTAAGCTTTTTTGTAAAAAGAAAAATTCTCAGTAGCAGTTGAGTGAAAATGTGCCCAGTAGACGGCAATAGGCACGCCCTTTGTTATGTGGGACTTAAAAATAGTTGGCGAGCCGTGGGTATGTAATTACACCTATATCTACCCCTTCGGGGTTAAAGGCCTGACTGACAGTAAGTAGTCACCATGGGTTATAGACCGTAGGGAAACGGATAGATAATGGAGAGTAATTACGAAGGAATAACTTAGTCATCTGGCACTCTTACTCACTGAATAAATAAAATGCTTGTTTGTTATTGTACTTGTAGTATAAAAATCTAGTAATTATATCAGTAGTAGTAGTAATTATAGCATCGGGAAATTTAATATTTTATTTTCTATGTCTAAGATTTAAACTTACAATCTCACACCAGCGTCTCTACATTTGGTTCATAACGAGCAATAACAGTAAATCTAGATGTTTATCTCTATGTAGAGTACGTAGAACTTCGTGTAATTACACCAGTAAATTAATGTTGCGTGGCAATTGGATGTAGAGATGTCTCTAGGTAGAGCTTGTGACTGTTGCATATATCTTGTTAAATCTACTGCAGACACATTTATATAAGTCCTAATACTATAGATATGAATGTAAGCTTGTTTACTTGTTTCTTTGTTGTTACCTCTGGGCGCCATAGCCACTTAACCAATTACCATGTTTGGGTTTGTAAAAAATGACTCTGAATTACATGTATAATGTAATCCAGAGTCATATTTTTGACTACTCGAAAAAATTTATTTTTATTACAGGCTAGCTGCTACCCGGACTTCATCCGCATGGTTAGTTGTTTTTTGTGCAAAACCCTAAATATATTTCCAAAATATAAGTTGCCTCAATTAGGCTATTTATCAGTAAAAGTCCCGTCCAAATAGTTCTAATCTTTTTAGAGATTAGCCAGAATAAACAGAGACAGACAGCCAAACTTAAAAAAATAGTTATAGGTAACGTATATTAATAATATACATTCAATAAAAAGCTGTTCTTCAGACATTACAAATAAGCTTCAAATTAATTTAAATGTATAGATGGCGCTAGTATTTACGATAATACCAGATGACAGCTGTAGTTCTGTCTGAACGTTCACTTGTTTTTACTTAATTATCATCACGCCATCTCCCTTGCGGGTTAGGCAGAGAGAACAGAATGCCAAAAGGCTCTATTCTTGCATACATCTCTCGTTTTCTCAACATTCATAATTCCTGAGAAGGAAGGGGGTCCCTCAATATGTGACCGATTTGGTCTAGGTAGGTGAGTCTCAATCTCCCCCTGTACCTACATCCTTCCACTTTCGCATTGTATATCATCTTAAACCGTCGCTCGTCTAATCGTTCTTTCCACATGTCCAAACCAACGGAGCATTCCCTTTCGCATCTTTACGCCAATACTCTCTTTCATACCTAATCATTCTCTTACGTCGCCGTTACGAATGCGATTTTTTTAAATATCTTAAATGTACAGACGTATCTCTATTACAGTTATATAATAGTATACAGTATACATTAGATACATTTAAGTAGGAGGCACATATTTATGATTTCAATCATAAAGTTTTCAATTGAACAGTCTCTAATGCTCCAATTTAAATATCAATAAAATCACTTAATGCCAGTAGTCTGGTAGCTAACTTATTAAGAGTTCAGTTTCAAGGCTCGGACTATAAATAATTTTAATTAGCAGTACGTGCAACGGTTTTATGTATTTCAAACTGTTTCAAGCTAAATGTTCATTGGAATTAACTGATTAAATAAGAAATATATATTATTATTTTGAACATATTACAGTTCTACAGTCGCGCACAGAGGGGTTTAGGCTACAACACATGGCAGCCTAATATATTTTGGCAGATTTATAATGTCTGCCATCCGTACCTATATAGGATAACATTCAAATTTTGTTAATGGCATTAAACTATTCAAAAAGAAAATTATATCAATACATAAATATAATACGATTTAGTGGGACAGTTAAAACATTGTTGTGCTGCTTTTGAATGTAGCCATTGTAAAAAAAATGGTTATGACTTAAATATTGTCGTATTTCTATTTCTCAATGTACACGGAACTTTTTCATGACTATTCATATTTAAAATTTCTACTTCACATATTTACAGTATGTCGGAAGACGCGCTGCAATATTTTATTTTGGCAAATGAATCCTGGAACTCCGAACACGAAATAAGGTAAAGCAAATCCAAATTAATCCCTAGAGCTCTACAAATTTCAAATTTCCACTAGAACTTAAACCTTTGGGAAGCAACTTCTATTTGAAAATATTTTTTTGCTTTTAATTATACATTGGACATATGGTTTCACTCTTATCTATATTATGCATTAAAGATATTTAACAATACATTTAGGCGTGACTGATTTAAAAAAAAATTCTGTTTGGTTGTAAAAATTACTAAACTAATTTTAATGGAACTTATTTTGTTTGACAGCTATTGATTAGATTTCAAAAACTGCTTGCCTTTGCCTATGGTGGTCACAAAAAAATTAACTTTCGCATGTTTTTTATACGAAGTGGGTAGTTTGGGCCTCTGGTACTCTCATTCATAATACGAAGCACAATAATAGAGGTACCCTTGTTTCACCCTGATCTTCTGTGAAAGGAAGGCAATTCCATGATTAAACTGGCCCATTGATGCTGGGATGAACAAGACTATACCACATTCATAATATTAGTAAGGATTGTTTCCGCTTATCTTCAGTGAGAGGATGGTAATATAAAAATATCATAACTCTCCACTTCCTACATCTTTTCGAAGGGCTATCTACCATTTTAAATAAGAAATATCTAAGAAAATACAGTTCCATTATTGTGAAAAAAATGACACCCACTGAGTTAATCTTCAGCCAACGGTCGTCTAAAAGCAAAATGATGTATGTTGTTTTGTTAGAACATTCGTTTGAAGAATATACCGTCTCGCTCTAGCTAAATAGAAAAAGTGAGAGGACACGCCGACCTCTAACAGTCTGCAAGTAAGGTTCTTTTTAAGACTTGTTAAAAACTACTCTTAAAGTTTGAGTTCAAAAGGACGTTTCTTACCCCGATTTTACTATTTTTCTCAGTTCTGTTGTGTCCTCTCAAGATAAACCGGAATTAAAATCAACAGTCCTTTAATAGAATGGGTTGGTGACACTTCTATCCTAAGGTTTGCATAAGCAGAATAATGCATGCAAATTTATCCAATAGATGGCGTGAGAGTCTCGCAACAATAAGGTATAAAAGTATATGATATATAAATTTAGTCACGCTTGGGTAGGCGATCGCAGTGGATGTTGTTAATACTCGAAGGAGTGCTGCTGCCCACTCCTCCGGTATTCCCTCAATCAGCTCTTACGAATCCCATGGGTGGAGAGGGGTAGGACAATTCTAAAGCCGGCCCCACACGGTGGAAGAACAAGTATAGCGACACCATTTACTAGGTCAAATTATGTATCAACTTACACGCAAATATTTCATCAATATCGGTCTAGTGGTTTAGGAGGAGGTCACATATACCTACAGAAGAATTATATAGAAAAATAACTAAAGATTTTTTTAATTGTAGTCTGCTTACTGGTACTTGGGGTAATAGACAAGTATCTATTTTGTGATTTATAATATGTGCGTGTTACAGAAATGGTTCTGGTCTAGCGGCTAAAACCGTGCAAAAATAATTAATTCTAATTCTGTATTAAATCTACACAGATGAGTTGAGTTCCACTCGAGTGATGTGGGTTCGATTCCCACACAGTAAAATTCTTTGTGTGATCCACAAATGGTTGTTCTGAGTCTGGGTTTGCCTTGTGTCCGTCAAATTGTGTGTTTGTAACGTCCCCCATGGTACAAGGACTAAGACTACTACTGGACTACGACTATGCACAAAGGAATAATTTTCGTCAAAACCTCCTTAAAAAAATAGAGGTACTGTGCTTTTGTATCTAGTTTTATTCAATCCATCTATCTATCACTTTTGACTGTATCTTGTAAAACCTAATTATTATTTTATTTTTATTTAAATAAATGATTAACTGAGCCGTGTAGGGCCGGCATTATAATTGTCCCACCCCTCTCTACCCACGGGAGTAGTAAGAGCCGACTGGGGGAAACCAGGGGAGTGGGCAGCAGCACTCCCTCGAGTATTAACTACATCCACTGCGATCCCCAACCCGCCTGCCAAGCGTGGCGATTACGGCATTATCCCCATGACGGGACCGTTCGTTGTGGCGTTCTCTTGGGGAGGCCTATGTCCAGCAGTGGACGTTGATAGGCTGATGGATGGATGGATGAAATGGTTAACAGAAAAGATAAGACGAATAAAAATAAATTATTTACAAAATTGCTACGTCTGTAGAACGCAGGTGTTACGAGTATCAGTACACTGTAGCAACAGCTACGTGTTATGTTCTTAAATATTATACATGCGGATTGATTATTTAGGTATACAGAGAGTAGTGTCAACCTATTTTGTAGTCAGATCCAACCTAGTTGGCATGGTGCCAGCCGACCTTGAGAGAACTCGGTCAGATGTGGCGCGGTCTAACCCCTGTAGTATCCCGGATGATCATTAGGCTCATCTGAAGGCCGAACAGATTATAGATAATGATATATTTTTAGTTAAGTCATTTTAAAGATTAATTATATTTTACAAGATAATACCGGAAACAAATATTAACATATAAAAATATCAATATAAAGAGATTTGTCTAACCAAGTGTTATAATAGAGTAAAAAATAGAACCTCTTGGCACTCTGTTCTCTCTACCAAACCCACAAGGGAAAAGGCGTGATGATAGGTAGTAGCAGCAGTAGTATTCTAACCAAGTAAACCTAAGTAACTCGAGACTTAAAAAGTTCAGCTTCGAAATTCTTAATTCCAAGATATTTTAGCCTTCAAAGGAAAGCTAGACAATAAGCGTTTGCTTGTTGTAATGAATTTAGATTTGCGTAGACTTATCCGTAGTGATGCTACGAGTATTGCTACGGAGAAATATTAAATACATTTTACAATTTAGTTGTGCTTTCGGAATTTTTATTATTATTATTATTTTATTGCATGTAATGGCAGACGAGCCATGTTCCATCTGATAGTAAATGGTAACCGTCGCCCATGGACTCGACTATACCGAGAGTATTGTTAAGCCGCTGATCACCAATTCATTTCACAGATGAAATGAAATATAAACGGCTATCTCCTGCTACAGCCAAAACGCAACGATGTGATGTGCTTCATGGCCGGTCACACGGGAGATGGTGGTACCAACCCACTCGGGCCGGATACCAAGTGAGTACTACCACTTGGTACCTAGCCCTACCACCAGGCATGCAATGGATGATAATTGCTTACTTCCCTTAGTCGCCTCATACGACACCCGTGGGAAAGAATGGGGTGGTGACACTTGTATTCTTAATCCGTCACCACACGGATAACTACATACATTAAATTTAGTTACTAAAAGCTAAATAACCAATTAGAAGAAGCTATTGATAAAGCAAAATAGAGAAATACTTTAAAATTTATTGCTTTTTACTTTAGTTTACCGTAGCATTACGTAGATCCTCTACGGATAGCGGTACGAACAAATATAAATCACGGATAAAATTTTTACTGCAAGCTTAAGGGTTTTAATATCAATCACTGATATTAAAATTAGCATTTTAAAGAGCTAAATGGTATATAAATTTTAATCAGTGCATGTATTTTTATTAGTATAAATTGTTTATAAGAAATTAAAAAAAAATTACTTATTGCCTTGTCTACCATATTTTTGTTGGTGAAAAGCGCAGGCTTTATTTAATTTAATATCTATAAAAAAACATCGTAGAAAAATACTGCGTTGTTTTTGCCAAGAAAACGCGTGAAAAGTCAAGGCTGTATAAAATTGCGTGAGGTAACGTCGTACGCTCCAGTTAAGAAATATTTGTGAATGTGATATGAATATAATTATGTAAGTCTGTTTTATAGCTTTGTACGCAAAAGGTTATATTTAGTATAGAAATATATGTCACAAATGCAGAGGTTAAAAAAGGTTTTATTAATTGGATTAAACACAAAAATGAAGTCTTTAAAAGTGTAAAGAAAGGGAATGATAAAACTATAATGTAAAAACGTGAATACAAAATATTTAAATAAATAAACTTACCAATGAAGTTCATCTTGACTTTTGTATTATCACCGCGTACTAAAATATATAATAAAATCCTACTATCTAACAACAAATCCCCATAAGGTTTATGTATAAAAATACTTTTCTTTAAATATTGAGCACCAATTTTACCTACATTAGAAAATCATGATACGTATTATTAAGAAAAAGATAGAGAAATACGAAAGAAGCTATGACATGATTGAATTGAGCACGTCCTATCGACGCGAGTGGCGGAGCGCCAATGCTGGTTGTTCGAGGGCGCGCGGCTATTTAAGCGCTGAGAGACGATCACTGTCTAGCTTGCACTTATGCATAGCTCTATGTGTATCACGCTCTAAGCATCATGGTATTTAAGAGGGCGCACAAGGGAAATCGTTCCGCCATTGTCAGAGTAATGGAAATGCTAAAGTTGATTTCAAATTGTACTTTTAATAATGACCGTAATTATTGGGGGTTTTTCATGAATATTTCAAGAAATCTCATCCTTAACAGCTGTCGGTTAATTTTAAGACATCAAAGCAATTCTTTTGAGTACAAATAATATTTCTTTATTCATAAACATAAAATTATATTTACATTCCAAAATCCAATAGATAAATAATATAACAATAAATAGAAATGTAAGTGAGAAAAATTGGATGCGTAATTTAGACCCCTTAACGCACACATGCAATATTAGCTGTGCGCATGTGTAAGAACAAAGGCCATGCCGCGTGGGGGCGTGGCCTTTGCGACTGTCTCTGTGTGAGTGCGGTATATCTTTTATAGGTCGGTGCATTAAGTAATTTAGTGTTATGCCTTGCATTTGACAGAGGCTCGCTGAATATGCCTTTAGCTTTTTTTCTCCGAAAAACCATTTACTTAGTACATTCTACTGTTAATAAAAAGGTCTGTAAAAGCTTTATAACAGCCTAAAAGCTAAGACTTACTTCGCTATTGCGGAATAGGCGTAGACCTCGTAAGAAATAGTCTATTTAAATAACTTTGCGTAGACTAATACTTTTTAACATTTACGCGAATTTTACACATTTTGAAATAAAACTACATTTACGGAATCTATCGCGTTTACTTGATTTTTATACTATCCTGACGTTTCGAATACTTTACAGCATTCATGATCACGGGTGGACTTAGATGGTAGATGTCCAAATCTGATATGTTGTTTCAACGGTTTCTTTTCAGATATTTCCAGTCCATACTGGTTTAATTATAATACTTTCTAACATTTACACGAATTTCACACATTTTGAAATAAAACTACGTTTACGGAAATCTATCGCGTTTACTTGATTTTTATACTATCCCGACGTTTCGAATACTTTACAGCATTCATGATCACGGGTGGACTAAGATGGTAGATGTCAAAATTAGCGTAGACTATTCTAATTAATTAATTGAAAAAAACGTATGTTGTTTTACTACCGTGCACTTTTCTTAACGCATGAAGGATATTACATCAGCTTTTAATTTACAAATATACGCAATATGTGTACTCATAAACATACAGAGATGTCAACTTTTAATATAATATTCAAATGCATTCCATTATAAGAAATAGTTGGAGAGGCTTTGAATGCTAATACGCAATTATGAGCTTTATACGAAGCGAGAGGGAAGAAACTATGCGGCACAGTTTGGCTCAGCTGGTTGCTGTTATGCGAGGAATTTGAAAGGAGACCGGCATGTCAATATTGTGAATGTTTTCTACTCAATAGTTGTAAAAAATGTGGGGCTTTTAATCGATTTTAAAAAAGAGTAGATTAATATTGGCCAATAGTGATTAGTACTGTGATTTGAATGCATGAGTCTTTGGAAATGTATTTCAGATAACGTAGCGACTATCACCGCCATATTTTTTATATAACGTGAGTGGCAAACAAGCACTTGATGGTAAAGGGTTGTCGTTGCCTATAGATGCTAGCAACACCAGAGGCATCACTCGCACGTCGCCAACTCCAAGGAAAGGGATAGGAGATGGATAGGCAGGATAGTAAATAGAGGATAGGTAGAATAGTAAGAAGAGGATAGAAGGATAATAAGGAGAGGATAGGGGGGGTTTGGTCCTCCAGCGTTCTTACTAACCATACGCAATACAACGGTAGCAGTAGTATTTTTTCGCGCTGATGATGATGATGAAGTACAGATATAGTAATATAAATAGTATCTATCACACGCTCATGTGCATAAATCAATAACATAAGGAGCAATTTAACAGTTAGCCGAGGGCTTCCGAAAAGTGGATTCATTCCATAGTGTCCCACTCCCGATGATGTTAGTACACTTAAATTTTAGTTAAGAAAAATTTGATACATAAGACATAGTAAATTGAATCTTTAATAGTTGAAAGACATGCACATTACGGCTTGTTTTCATTAATTTAAAATATTTATCTATATCTTTTATGATTTCCTCTTGGAGTTTTGTTAACTAAGAATAACTTAGATCATATTATTCCAATAGCTATAAACGTATTAAAACACATTATTTAAGAATTATGCCATCTACAAGCAAAATTAGGCTTAACAACAAAGTTGATTTTCTTAATAATTATTACATTATTTAAGAATTGTGCCATTTCCAGGAAAAACATTACTAACAATAATGTTGATTATCTTAATGTTGTGATGTTATTAGCCCAAATTAAATGTAATAAAAATATAATTAGGATGTTATGATAGATCAAAGTGTAAAAATAAGTTAATTTTATTTAAAATATTCGTCAAATACTTAACACCATCATGCAGTAGTTAAAGGATCAAATAAAATAGTTCCTGTTGCCACCATTTTAATATCTATTGATTTAAATAAAAATAAAACAAATTTTTTTGAAAACAAGTAGCTTGCAATCAGTGTGCATTTTAATTATTAAAGATTAAATTTAATGTGTTTTAGTAGCAACAATATTATTTATGTAATGGAACATTTTATCACACTACAACTTATAAATATTTAGATATTTTTTTCACTTTGTGTTTAATACAACTTATAAACCAAATTCTAGAATAATTAATAACAACTATTAAATTTTTCATTTGCAGCAGCGTGGAGAACTGTATGTGACAGACGGCAGACGGCTGCCCTCTATTGTGTGGGACTTCTTTTATTTTAAACATCAACAAATCCTAAATTCACATCATCTTCCACCAACGTTATTAGATACCTAAAAATACATGGGCAAAACATGGATATATTACATCTATGCCTACCCGTCTTAATATGCGAAAGGTATTTATAATATGTCATCCAAAAGTCATAGCATTAAACTGCTGAAAAACTGGTGGCACTTTTGTTTGAGCTCTCAACAGCAACGATGGTCATAAAATAAGCCATATAAACTTTTTTAATCCACAAATCGCTCAACGAATAAAAGCCTGAAAGGGGGTAATATTCACGAATTACACTTTTCATAAAATATAATATAGTTCACTTCAGTAAAGCTTCTCACCAATAAGTCCCGCTAAAGAAAGTTGGCATTACCGTAAAAATAAAAGTAGGAACCTCTTAGTACGTCTGTACCCGCAAATTGTCCTCATAATAAGGGCTGATGGCAATATATATGTCTCTGTCGCACTTATACTTAGTTGTATAAGCTAGAGTGTGAAGTGATTTTTGACAATAGGAAAGATTTCTGGCGCGTGATTTTAATACAAAATATGAGTAGTTTTGAGAGAATTCGTGGTTTTTTGATAATGATTTATGTAATAAAGAAATGTTCCAGTGTATTGCTGAAAGTGAACACTTTATGTAAGCTGTATAGTCCAGAAATCCTCTTGTTACTTTTTGTGTTATGACAGAAGGTCGGCTCCACTTCACATTTGTCTTTACCACACTGGCACGACGAGATTGGGTATGACCGAAAGTCAATGCGATAGCTCAGAGGCTTAGAGCACATCCCCAAATTGGAAGGGACGCAGGTTCGATTCTTGCTCGCACTAAAGTTCTCTTTTTAGACATTCACAAATAATTTGTACTTTAAAGTAGCTGAGCATGTCAAGGGCCAAAATACAGATCAAAATATTATTTGCGTAACTATACTCTAATACTAGTGGCAGTGATAGATTAGTGTAAACCTAGGAATGGAAAGGTAATGGTATCGATTTCGATCCCTAGTCTAAGAAAAACTTTGTGAGGAAACTTGGATGCCCGAGAGTTATCCTTGACGACTCGTGAAGTCTGCCAACCTACACTGTGGCCAGCGTGGTGTACTACAACCTGAATCCTTCTAACTGTGAGAGGAGATTCCCATTAGTAGGACCGTAATGGGTCGGTGGTTCGAGGCATATTTAAGTTCAATAGCCGAAAAAAGAATGAAAGACTTTATACACATTAAACACAAAGTGGAAAATATGTAATCGAAAATAACAGTCATGAGCAGGATTTGAAACTGCATCTCCTGGATACTGTCCAGATACTTTGCCAATCTAGCCATCGTGACAACTGCTCTCGACAGCTAATTTCGATAACACGTTCATACTTAACGTCCTGGGTGACGTATTTTCGATTTCACATTTTCCACTTTGTGTTTAATGTATATGGCTAAGCATGTCAAATGCTTAAAATATATATAAAAAATTCTAAAGACTTTATAGACATCAAAAAATTCTTACAGCTTTTTGATAATAAATATTTTATGTGCTCATTACAATCACTGTGTAGCACTCCGTAGCAATACGTAGCATTGGGCTACGACCCGTAGTTGAAGTCTACGATTCGTAGCATAACAGCTAGTAGTTGGTAGTTGGTGGATGGTAGTAAAATCTCACACATTTATACCACCTGGAGTATATCTTTTTTCAGGTAGTTCATTTCCTGCGCTCTTTTGTACCACGTACGTGTAGGGATCAATTACCTGCTGCGGCGTTTCCCCAGCACTACGACATGTCTTTCATTACACGACTGTGGTGGTGGCTTGGGTGTACCCTGGTGCTGGTTGGTTACTATGTACCATGAGGTGGGTGTTTGGCTTGTCTGTTACCGTTGGCATACAAAAAGTTCGGAAAACAAATGGCTAGTTCAAGTTACAAAATAAGCGATTTCCTTTTTAAAATTGGAAGTCGAAATAAATATAGAATTCGTTCAAATAACAATTCAGATTTTCTAAATATCGGTGAACAGGAAAGTGAAATTTTATCTCTTTCATTATCCTGGTCGCTCTAGACTTATGAAAAAGTGAAGTTAAACGGGAATCAACCCTTTAAGCTTTGGAACATGTTCTAATCTATAGCCACCGTTTGTCAATCACAAGTATCACGGCACTCATTATTCTGGTGCTATTTTCTCTATCTCAAGTCCAAAAATCAACTACAAATTATTTGTGAATAAGGAAAAAGAGAACTTTAATGCTTACGACTTAAAAAGGATAAATGTCCGTGTGGTGACGGACTAAGAATACAAGTGTCACTACCTCATTCTTTCCCAAGGGTGTCGTATGAAGCGACTAAGGGAAGTAAGCAATTATCATCCATTGCATGGCTGGTGGTAGGGCTGGGTACCAAGTGGGAGTACTCACTTGGTATCGAGCCCGAGCGGGTTGGTACCACCATCTCCCGTGTGACTGGCCATGAAGCACATCGTTGCGTTTTGACTGTAGCAGGAGATAGCCGTTTATATTTCATTTCATATCTGTGAAATGAATTGGTGGGCAGCGGCTTGACAATACTCTCAGTATAGTCGAGTCCATGGGCGACAGTTACCATTTACCATCAGATGGACCGTGGCTCGTCTGCCCATACACACAATAAAAAAAATAATAAAGATTGATGCATATAAATGCATCCGATAGTTAGCGTTGGTCTTGGGTATGGCCGAAGCTCAGTGCGGTAGCTCAGCGGCTTAGAGCACTTCCCCGGATTGGAAGGAACGCAGTCTCGATTCCCGCTAGCACTAAAGTTATCTTTTTCCTCATTTACAAATAATTTGTACTTTAAAGTAGCTGAGCATGTCAAGTACTAAAATACAGATCAAAATGTCCAAAAATCAAGTCAAAATCTTTATGAAATTTCAATATTTATGTTGATTACAAAAGTTACTCATATAGATTACGTGTATAGAAGAGATGTTGTGTATTAATTCGTATCTTTCAGCAACTGCAATAATGCTGCAGCTAAGTAGCAGGGTATTTAAGACATTTCAAAAAAACACGGGTCGATCATCGCTTGTGTCATCATTTTAAATTTCACATATTCGCATAGTTTATTATATAAAATCCATTAATACTATCATATTTTGATATTTTTATATATTTTTTTAGCATTTGATACGCTTAGCCATATAAATTAATAGAAAGTGTGAAAATGTGCAATCGAAAATGACAGTCACGTGCTTTGCAAAGCATCTGGACGGTATCCAGGAGATGCAGGTTCAATTCCTGCTCGTGACTGTTATTTTCGATTGCACATTTTCACACTTTGTGTTAATACTATCATTATGCCCAAAACATTATATTTTTAAAGACTGACACGCATGCCCAAAATAGGTATTGAATCAATGAAGCCTTACCTGTATATCATTAGACATATATTCACGGCGTGATAGAGCGAAGTGGAGCAGAGTGGAGCGATAAACCGCCGGCCACTTGCTTCTGATTTCATTTACAATTCATTTGATATACTTAACGCGGGCCTTTGATGGACATGACAGGGTTGCCACTTTTGCTTACAAGTTTTTTTTAATACAAGTTTAGAATTGATGCTTATCCAGGAGATGCAGGTCCAAATCCTGCTCGTGACTGTTATTTTTGATTTTCACATTTTCCTCTTTGAGTTTAATGTATATGGCTAAGCATGACAAATGCTTAAAATAAATATTCAAAAAAATCTAAATACAAGTTTAGAATTCAATAATGAAGAATTATTTTTTGTTGTACAAAGTTCGAGTATTCTAATTTATAGGTATTTATTTATTGAACTACATATTTACTAGAAGAAATCTTTAACCACTAAGCTACCGGAGGAAGAATTTCCAGAATACCGTGGATATTAAAATCCAACTGTTATCATATGTATCCATTTATACAAGACAATTTATTACTTATTTTTAGAGAGTTACTTCGTTACAATGTGGCCAATCTCAATATGAAAGAAAAAATAACTCGAGAAACAAATCATTCAGTTATATATTTTTATAGTAAATATTTAGATGGTGCAATAGTTTCTACTCAAGCCTACTGAGATTTATAAAGTCGATTCCCATTTAAGAAAATATGTGTGCTATTTACAAATAAATATATAGTTGCACATGCCTAAAAACTTACTTTAGTAAATTAAATTAGTTTTTCAATATTGTACAATAACGAATCTGAGGCAGCCCTACAATCGCTTAGATATAAAGTGACGTTGGAACGCAAGTGGGTGCGCGGTAAATACGTTTTCTTATTCCTCACCCCTCTTGGACCCTCCCCACGCCCTTTCCACCCCTATTCCCCCTACTGGTCCAGCTCTGACCCTCGAGACGTGTACACATCGAAAACGGTTTCCTAGTAAGTGTTGATGGTTTATTTGGATTTGTAATTAGAGGCTTTTGGGGTAAATCAAATAGGGATTTGATATTCTATATGTAGGGGTAGATAAAGATTAATTAATTAAAATTTATAATTAATGACCGTGGGACTTAAACATAGCTGGCGAATCGTGGGTGTGTAATACACCTCTGCCTACCCCTGCAGGGACGTGTTGCTGTATTCTTTTTTATAATTAATGATATAAAAATAGTTAAATAAAATATATTATGAATTCCATCCATCCATCCAACAGCTTTTCGAAGTCCACTGCTGGACATAGGAACTAACTTAAACTAGTATTACTTGAGTCGAAATTGAGCAAGATAACTGCGAATGTGAATTGAACTCGCGTTCATGAGACAAACTTGAAATTATCGGTTTATTAGTTTTAAACATAAAAACTTACTTTTGCATTTACAATAACATTGTAAGCATAAGGATGTCATATTTAAATATAAATTATCACTGCCCGGTAAAGGAAAACCTCGTGAGGGATATAAGTCTTAGTCTTGTGGCCTATGTTGTAAACCCCTCCATAAAGAGAGACAGTAATTACTTGTGAAAAACAAAACAAAACGGAAAACAAAAACAGTTGTTACACTTACCATTCCGTCTCCATTAGCTAAATAAAACAAAGCTAACTGTTCTGTCAATACCGATGCTAACTAAGTTACGTCTAATCCAAATGTCAATCTCACTGATGTTTGCTTCTGATTATAGTGTGGGATAAGTAAAGAGTGACGAGCGATTACCAATACATATATAATTAAATTGTATTTATTAGAGCAACAGAAGCCATAACAACATTTTTTAGTTTTTTTTGTGTATATTTATAAACGAGTCACGCAAAAGCTGCTGAATTTTTTTTATTGCTTGTAGTGGCAGACGAGCCATGATCCATCTGATGGAAAATGGTATGAAATGAAATATAAACGGCTACATCCTGCTACAGCCAAAACACAACGATGTGCTTCATGGCCAGTCACACGGGAGATGGTGGTACCAACCCGCTCGGGCCCGATGCCAAGTGAGTACTCCCACTTGTTACCCAGCCCTACCACCAGTCATGCAATGGATGATAATTGCTTACTTCCCTTAGTCGCCTCATACGACACCCGCGGGAAAGAATGGGGTGGTGACACTTGTATTCTTAGTCCGTCACCTCACGGTACAAAAAATATTGAATGAATGAAATTAGGAATTTTTATTATTTGTTTTTAGTATAGTTCTTGATTAAATTTAAAAACGAGTGTAGATGTCATCCCGCTACTGAATCTGAGATATAACTTAAAAACCAGAGTTTGTTTGCGGCGGAGCCGTGGGCAAAGGCTGATTACTATTTAAATATATCATATAATTTAAAAAAATCTTCCCTAGGAAGAAATTATATCCTTGATGTACAGCGGAGAATAATAATAATAATATAAAAATAGTTGACGCTTCAGTTTATAACTTGCACAACACACACATTTAGTTTATTTATTCTAAGGTACTTTATTCATATATATTGACTATACTTGATGAGGTATCGCATTTCTGGTAAATAGCGTTCTCACTGTTGGGCGAGACAAATGAATTAGGCCAGAGGTGCCTCCTCTAATAATAATATCAAAGAAAAATACATCAATATCCTAAACGGATTTAGATTTAATATTTTTTGATTTGACAAGAGACTTGATCGATATTCTTTGCTATGTTTTAAGAAATACTACCATAGTGGTAGAGTCTTGCTTATTATCCCAGCACAAATGGGCCGGCTCGATCGGAGAAGTACCACCCTCTCACAAAAGATTAACTATCATATATGTTGCGTTTCGTATGGTGAGTGAAAGATCCGGTGGGCCGGTATTTACTTTACCCGGTACTCGTGCAGCATGATCAGATACATTTCTGCCGTTTAAAAAAAGGATCTTTACTTCCTTAGTCTATTATTACCCATAATGGGGTGGCGATATAATAATATACTGAATTCATGTTTGTACTGAACATATTTTGTTATTTCTGAAGCGTATTGCAGTAGATACCTTTATTTCCGTAGCTACAAAGGCTGTGCATGTGACGTACTTTGAGCGCAAATATGGCTCTAGGCTCTTGTCTGAAGTTACATGGTTTGTATGATGCTTCTTTGTAGGTCTTTTGTACCAATTCAGTCACTGTCAAAAGTATTTTTTCATACTGAAGTATTCTTTTAGTGTAATGAAATCGTTTTCAAATTTTATTTTATAATTGGAAAACTTAATAATTTTAATAATTATACTTATGACGACGAGTACCCAAAGTTGATGTCCAAGGAGCAAAAATAAATCTAAATAAATTAATTTGTTATAAGGTATTGTACAAAAACTTTTGTACCAAAATTTGAGGTGATATATTATGTAACTGCTAGCTTTTACCAGCAACTCTACCGTAGGCAATAGCTAGGTTTAAATCTCCTACTCCTCCCCTACAAAATCTCTTACTTATCTAACTTATTCTATAGGGTTGCTGATGTTTATTGCGATTAGTTTTTATGTCATATTAACACATTTTTTTAAACTTCGTGTGTGGAGAACTAGCATACGCTCTCACCCGATGGTCAGCAGTTACCGTAGCCTGTACAAGTTAACAACACCAGAGCCAGAGGCGTAGGTTATAAGGATAATAAGGAAAGGACAAGGAGGGTATTTGACCGGCAGTGCTCTCACTCACCATACAAAACACGTTAGTAGGAATACCGACCGTTGTGTCACGATGACTTTCCTTCAAAGAGTGGTACTTCCCAGACCAAGCCATCCCATTCATGCTCGGACAGCAACGCTCTACTACTAGATACACCCTCTGGTAGGCCGTAAGCTGGTATATTATATAGGTATGTCATATGGATTTCTAGTATAAAAAATGTTAAACAATAAACACTCAAAGGATCTCCGTCATTTTATATAAATAGGCATATCAGATTCCCCCTAGGTAACGGAAATAGAGAAAACAAACGGATATAGGATAATCTGGAGATGTTATTTATTGGGTGAGAATGGTGATATTGGCGGATACACCGGATCTGGAACCAACTGCTACACAAGCAGTTTAAAAAGCGATCATCTATAGTTTTTTATAATGTCGTCAATGTTGTCATCTTGCTCGCCTTATGTCTAAATTTGATGGAGATGGTTTCCAATTGCTTCGATTTTAGCTGATCATCAGCATACCCGGATCGGAAGCCTATCTGATTTGTACGAACTAATTAACTGGTAATTTCAGACTATTTATAAGTAAAAATTGCAGCATTGATCCGGAGGATCAAATCCCCTTTCTATTCTTTCCTTGAAGAGGACGATGCACCAGTGATGACTGTAGCACCAGTGATGTTGCTAGTATATATAGGTTACCGTAACCGCTTACCATCAGGTGGGCCGTATGCTTGTTCGCCACCCATGTTATATAAAAAAATATACTATGAACTATATTTACAATGGTTACTCCATTCAGAAATTTAGACATTCCAAGTATTACTAAACTCCTAAGAAATTATTTGTAGTCAAAGAGGAAACATTTGTTTTGAATGTATCCTGACTGTAATTTTAATGCATATGAATTATAAAATGTTTGAATGTGGTCATGAAAACCTACAATTTGATACCCATATTGCAACATAAAACATTTCTTTTTCACATTTGAAAATTTTGCCATACAATCGCCAAAAGGGATATATATCCAGTGTCTCTCGGGATAATTTTATTTAAACTCGAATGACATAAGTATAATAAATTAAAATCCGTCCAGGAATTTAAAAGTTATGATAGAATAAATTAATTCAGATACTCGTATATACATGAGCCGTGAAAATATTACACCTCATTTTTGGGAGCAGCCGTGTAAACAGATGAGTTTTACCATCCACCCAACAATTTGTAATGCTCTAAATAAACAAGGTTCCCTTAATTTCCATACATCGATGGTGTGACGGATGTCGGGTATCCGTACCTGTCACGGTGAGCCGGGTAAACTAAACGGGTTTTTATATCGGCCAAGTTTGTTCACTGAAGTGATTTGTAGGAGTCATTTGGAGCGTTCAGAGTTGGACTGATGCTTTTTTTGTTAGGAATAATAATAAGTCGTTGTAGTGTTCTTTACAGAGAATCCTTGGACGGTTAAAAAATGGTTTATGGTGAGTTTTTCTCATTATATAATTATGTTCACTTCAAATTGTATTAGTTATATTTCCGTAACAATTCACTAATTACTTTCCATAATATATACGTTAATAATCCATATTAAATTAATCCACTAGCGTTGTGGGCAACGAGGCTTGTAATGATACCACCATGACTCTACACATCTCTACAATACTCTACATTTGTATCGCCATACTCCACATGACTAAGGCTCTTGTTAGACATTATTTAATCACTGATGTCTATTTGATAATTAAAGTATCAAAGTTTGACTTCATAACACATGCATTTTTGTGGGATTTAGCCATATATGTCAGTAACAAACAAATATACGTATTTAAATGTAACTATGTCGTAAGAAATAAGAAAGAAGATTTCTTCTTTAAGAACGTATTTCTTTATAAGAAAATAGAAATAATAATTTTACAGTAATTGGAGCACTAAATTAATGCTCTATGACCTCTATGTTAGTGTCAAGTAAGGTCCAGGACATTGCTGAAAATCAGCGTTGGAATGCCATCCGACATTGCAACATTTGCTGAGCAATGGGCCTTTTTCTGCTTCATAAGACAAATAACAATCCTGTATAATTCTGTTTCCACTTTTTACTATAGTTATTAGGTATATTAAATTTTATTTTTGTTATAAATATGCAAGCTGAAGTCTTTTGTGGCACGAAATAAATATTTTCTTTCTTACTTTCTTTCTATAAAATTAAAATTTGAGTTTATTATACTTACATATTCCCTATATGTGGGATGACACATACATGTCAAATTTCATTCGCATTGTTATGACAGATTTGAAAAGACGTATTTTTGTTTCCTGCACGTTCTTTAGACACACTTAGTTTGAATAAAAGTTCCTAAAAATATTACGTGATTAGGACGACCCCTTAACTAATTTTTTAGCTACTTTTGGATTAGTAAATTCTGGTATTACTGAGTCCATTGTGATGTTTGTATGTTAATACTATGACTACAGAAATAGAGCCATTTCTTTCTTTAAATATCCTTAAAACACGTAATTAAGCGTATACTTTTAATTAATTTTGAGATAGATCTTACAACTGCTAACGAAATGAACATAACTAAAAACATCTTAACCCTCAATTCACTACCTACTGAAGTGTAACTTAATTAACTAGTATGGGTCCCATGGACCCACATTTTTGACAGGTGAATAAAAATAAAATACCTGAGTTTGTTTCTGCAAAAGTTATTGTATTGTAAGGTTTAAGTATCCTTTAATTAAGTATCACAAAAAGCTTATAATAATGGGCCCTCTTTGGGATGGCAAGAAATAAATATATTCCAAATAAAAAAATAAGGAGTTACAAATTTATCTGAGGTATTATTTCTTAAATAAAATACTTGATTAACAAAAATAACAAAAAAATATCTCTCTTCCATACAAAAATAAAAAAACGTGCAATGGTTGAACTTAGTCTTTCACAGAGCATTGCCTGTATATCTTTCTAGCACATGCCAAGTACATGGGCTTCGAACAAGTATAACAAAGGTAAACAGTTTGGTTCTCTTTTTGTAGTAACAAGAATAACAATTTTTCTTCTCGTTTCTAGCAAGCTTTTCTGGCTGATCAATGGCCAAAATTTATGGAATAGATTTTTTTGTGATGCTATTGCTAGCTATTGACAAACGAGGCTCCATCGGCAAACTTTCATTGTAAAGTCATGAGGTCGATTTACTAATTAAGATGCTTCATGTATGATCACAGAACTTGATCCAGATCTATTTTGATTCATTATTGTATACTAAAACAAGAATAGAAGGAATTGATACAAAATCATACACTAACATAATTCACTAGTATGGGTCCACGGGACCCATACTAGTACAAGTACTCACCTTGTAAACGGCGCATACGTATATCCTGTCACTGTCGCGTTTAGCGGGCTACTGCTTGAAGGTACTGAAGAGCCCATGAACCTGAGCGCGAAAAATATGAAGTACCAAGTGTTTAGAGATCTAGTATGGGTCCACTGGACCCAGGCAGTGAATTGAGGGTTAACACAATTTGTGTAATTACAACATAGTCTCACGCCTGTATCCCCCAAGGGGTAGGCAAAGGTGTACTACACAAACACGGTTCACCAACTATGTTTGTCCCACGTTACAGTGAGCCTCTTGCCATCTACCGGGCACATTTCCAAGCTGCTACTGAAAATTTTTCTTTACACGAAAATGTATAATAGCACTGCTCAACCCGATCCAACCCGAGACCTCATGATCAGCAGTTTGTCACACTACCACTGCACCACCAAGGCAGTTATTTACAATAGTATGTCTTATAACACTCTATATTGTCTACAATAGTCTCTACGTAGAGTCAATAGATCATTATAGTACAATCGCAACCCTTTGCGATATATTTCTGTTAATAAAGGGTTACCACCCTCGAGGCATACGTAAGATTGATCATCACATACATCTTAATGAGAGGGGAGTCATCTTTGGTGAGAAATATGGGGTTGCAGAGAAAATATTTATTACAGTACATTAATACATTCCTAGACTCACGCCTTTTTTCCAAAGGGGTAGGCAGGGATAACAGAATGCCGCTTGTCTTTTACTACCCAATTTTCGCCTCCGCAAGACGTGATGGGTAGCAAAACACGTCGGATGATTGTTACTAACAATTACCATTGATGCATTCTCATGAGACAGCAAAAATCATAAAGTAATGAACTTGTTAATGATATCCGTATCTATAATATTATGAAACTGTAACAGAGCTGGGTTTGTCGTTAAACATATTTGAGAAAAAATACTATAACTTAACCACTAATAACTGTCTTTAGGGTTGGTAAACTTCACACGCCGTTGAGAAACGCCTTTCAGACACGCCGGTTTCCTTACAATATTTTCCTTCGCCAAGGATGGGCTATGTTTGTTTATCACGCAAAAACTATACAAGTCGCGGGTAACAGTTAGTATCCAATAGGTTCCCGAAACACACAATACGATTCAAAAGTTGAATAAAATAAAGCTCACCCTGCGGCAAAACTTAGTTAAGTAAGTGTAAAACGCTCGAGGGAAGTTAATAATAGAGCCTACAGGAAATTGTGACGAGCGTGCCCGTCGCCGGATGTGACGTAACTGTGTGTTGGAGGGTAGTTGGGTTATAGAAGGAAAAATAGTTTTTATCGGCAGAAACAGGGTATTTGTCTACTTGATTCAGATAAGTATAATTTGATTATATTAATTTAAATTATGTTAACCTAATATCTGGTGACACTAAAACCAACGGCCTACCTGATGGTAATCGATTCTACATTGACATGACTGCTTTTTTTGACTTAAATAAAATAATAAATTAAATAAAGTGATTTTTTTAGGTAAAACATTTTTATGAATAATTATATTTTTATAAGAATATTAACTACATGATATTAATATATTTAATATGTGTCAAATAAGTGTGAAATCTAAAATAACAAAAAATAAATAAAAATTATTTGTAGGTACATACTTAATATAGGTATACACTTTTGTTCATACTGATATTGTTAGTCTATGTCATTATTATATTACGAAAACAACTTGTCAAAAATTTTGACACTTACCCAACGTTTGCAAGCGGCCCGCTACCCCGTCAACGATGAGATTCTTTAAATTTTGGGATGAATATTAATTAAATTTGATTTACTAACTAAAGGACTTCAGTTAAAAATTAAAATTTAGCAGGTTCTCTGTAGTATACCCGTACCTGTAGTATAACTAGTAAGGTCCGACGTGGTGGCCTAAACCCGACTGCTAATTTTGAGGCCACGGGTTCAATCCCTGGGTTGGGCAATGCTATTGAGCTTTTTCGGAAAAGAAAAATTCTCAGTTGCAGCCCGGAGTTTGGAAATGTGCCCGGTAGACGGCAATAGGCTCGCCCCCTATTACGTGGGACTTAAACATAGCTTGGGCGAACCTTAGGTGTGTAATACACATCTGCCTACCCCTTCGGGGAATACAGGCTTGATGCTATGTTTATTTTAATAATGATGTGTTGTTTTGTTTGCACTTTCGGCTATTTATATAATCATCTTATGAGGGTCTTTGCCGGGTTCTTCTCCAGATAAGCATTACTAAGGAATCCGGCCGCTTGTCGCGATTGCAATCGCTACATTAATGCTGCATATTATGCACTTTTCTCAAGCAATTATTTTTGCATCATAGCTCGAAGTAAGCTTTATTACTTTACAACCTAGGAGCAAGCAAAAATAAAAAAATATCAAACAAGCGCCATCTGATTTAACCACATTAAAACCGCGCTGCGATTTATATAGTATAGAGGGCGCTTTACAAAAAAAAATATTCGCGAGCTGCATTCGTGAAATATCTAATTAAGTATTTAAATTCCTTTTAAATTAACGGGTGGCTGAATAGTTAGATAGCTATAACTACAAATTTGTTAAAATGAACATAAAATACTCAGTAAAAAATAAAATAGATTCTCACAAACATTTGGCTCGTCGTTTGGCTACCCATCCATATTAATTGGACACACAAACAGATGGGTATCCCATACATATGTATCACAAGATACATACATACATATTTATCTACTACTTGCCGTACTTTTAAGAAAGAGTATAGTGGAAGTTATTTTCGTTTCTTTAGACTGCGGTTAAATGGGGCATGGAGATAAGTCTTTAGTTAGAATCAGGTTAGCATCCAAATTTTACTATATCAACAAGAAACCTTACGAACCTAAATTCCAATCAGTTTTTATAGAAACTTCATCAACAGTGATTTAAGAAACAGTTTTTGATTTGAACCATTACAATATCAATACATATTGTTGATCAAGGTCTGGTGTTCGGATCCTCCTTCTCCTTGTATGATGTGCAACTTAATAATGAAAACTTCGAAAGTATCAATGCGTTTCTTAAGTTGTACTAAGAAAATTTACATAGACAGTTAATTATTAGCTTAAGTCCTCGTCACAATATTTAATAGCTTTTGAATTATATGGAAAGAAAACAAAACGGTTGTCGAATGAATTTAAAAAAGTTAAATTGATTTGAACTAATGTATGGATGCACCCTCTAGCTCGAAGCTCATTTTTGCTTAGTTCCTCTTGCGCTAGATGGCGTAAATATATTTCATTAATACAGATAATGAATAAATATTCGCTTAAACATAATAGTATAGATATTTTAAAATATTTTTTAAGCATTTTTGACAAATTATGGAATCAAATATAAAATAGTATGCCTAAAATTATCAACTTATAATTCAAGTTCTCTTCATTTGAAATTGAAATATACGTACTAATTAGAAGTTAGTTATGCATACAATCCAATAGATGGCGTGGAATATTTTGAGTCGATGATAATAATAAAGTATGTTGCCATTATCCTATTGTGAATGGTGCGTCTGTGTTGATATTTTATTTAACAATTTAATGTAGTTTTGTACATTAAATTATTAAAAAGTAATTTTCTTTAATTATATCCATTAGATTCTGCCCGCGACTCTATCCGCGTGGATTTCTCCAACACATCTTTGCGAAAATAGTTACCCTAGAGGAGGTCTCAGACTAGGTATCCATTTATTCGGGATAAAAACTTATTATGTTCTTTTCTGCGCTCCAGACTATATATGTGCAAATTCTTATAATGATTGCTTTAGTAGTTACAGTAGGGCTAAGACATAGCTACGTGCTTGGCATTCGTTACCCTATCGTGGGCCCATCAGAATATCAGCGCTGGAGTATTAAGGTGTTGCAGCACAAGCTGAGATGGGTACCTTATTTTACCCTCACGCATTTACTAATGTGTTTTTTTTATTTATTTTTAATTTTTATTGCCAACGGTAGCAGACGAGCAAGCGGCCCACCTGATGGTAAGTGGTAACCGCCGCTCATGGACTTTAGCAACACCAGGGGCACAGCCAAGCCGCCGCCTACCGCAACTTAAGTGCTCCTTTCAAACCTCGTTTAAAGAGGGACATGTCGTGGCACCGGGGAAACACCGTAGCAGGTAGTTCATTCCAGAGCTTACACGTACGTGGTAAAAAAGAACGCCGAAAACGAACTGTCTTTGACGAAATCGTTTCCAGGTGGTGTGGGTGAACCCTACCGCGACGTCCGTGGTTCGATGGTAAAATGGTGATGTTGGTACCACCTCAAACAGCTCCTCCGAACGCTCCCCATTGTAGAGCCGATAGAGAACACAGAGGGACCCGAAGTCTCTCCGCCACTCCAACGGCTCCAGACCCTCCGTGAGATCGGGATCATCGACAATTCTAATAGCACGCCTTTGCAGGGAGTCAAGTGAGTCGAGTTGGTACTTAGGCGTACCTGCTGTGAGCAGTACTCCATATAAGGGCTGATCTGTGCTTTATATACCACAAGTCGTTGCCTCGGCGTGAAGTACCGCTTGGTTCTGTTCAGGACGCCTAGTTTTTTACTCGCCAATTTGGCTCTGTCCTCCAAATGACTCCCGAACTGGACTTTGCTAGAGATGTCGATGCCGAGGATCCCAATACTCTTGGAGACCGGGAGAGTTACCCCTTGGAACTGGGGTGCCACGACAAATGCGTCCTTCTTTGCAGTGAACGCGCAAACCTGTGTCTTCGTGGGGTTGAATTGAACTATGTTCTTTTTACCCCATTCCGAGGCCTACCCAAGAGAGCGCTCGACTTCAGACACAAGTTCGGTCCGTCTCTCCTCCAGCATGTTCCGAGGGACTTTCTGACGGCTGGTATATCACGCATCACTCGTACTGTCATCCGCATAGCAATGTATATTCTCTATTGATAGCAAGTCATTGATATGCAGGATGAACAGTGTTGGGGACAGCACCGAGCCTTGTGGTACGCCAGCATTAACCCCCATAGTATCGGAGCAGCAGCCGTCTACAACGACTTTGATTCTCCGACCATCTAGAAAGCTGGCGATCCATTTGCAGAGTCCCTCGGGGATTCCATAAGATGGTAACTTCGATAGAAGGGCCCTATGCCAGACCCTATCGAACGCCTTCGCGATATCTAGGCTGAATGCCAAAGCTTCACCTCCACCCTCCAAGGCCTCCGCCCAACGGTGGGTAAGATACAGGAGAAGATCACCAGCAGACCGACCGTGACGAAAGTCGTATTGCCGATCATTGATCAGCTGGTAATCCTCTAGGTACTGCAAAAAACGGTGGTTTATGACTTTCTCAAGAACCTTAGAGAGCAGAGATGTCATCGCGATTGGCCTGTAATTCGATGGGTCCGACCGATCACCCCTTTTGGGAATCGGGTAAACATGGGCTACCTTCCGCGAAGTAGGAACCCTGCCGGTACTGTATGAGAGACGGTACAGGCGCGTTAGGACGGGGGTCAACTCAGGGGCACACGTTCAAAGAACCACTGCAGGGATGCCATCCGGCCCGCTCGACTTATGGACATCCAGCAGCCGCGGCTCCCTCCTGACAGGCAAGGAGCTTTCACACCGCGGGATAGTAGGCGGTGTGGCTGCTCCGGCGTCCAAAGTCGAGTTAGAGGCAAAGAGTTGGCCCAAAAGATCGGCCCTCTCCTTGGCACTGTGGGCTAAATTGCCATCCTGTTTCTGCAGTGGTGGGAGACTAGACTGGCAGAAGTTGCCCTGTGCTGCCTTGGCAAGCGACCAGAAAGCACGACTCCCGGCGGGATAGCTTCCGAGCCGCTCGCCAAGTCTGGCAACGTGTTCTGCCTTGGCTTCGGCAATAGCCCTCTTGTTGGACCTGGAAGCAGCATTAAATTTACACTTCTCCTCTTTGGAGTTCGGATCCCGACTTTTCCTGGCCCTATTCCAGGCTAGGTTTGCGGACTGCTTCTGGCATGCAGCCGTCCTGCAGGCTTTGTTAAACCATGGACGGCTGCGACCGCCGACCGGTACTTTAGTGTTGGGGATGAATAATTTCATTCCCATAGTCACCGTTTCCGTGACGAAATCCGCACAGATATCAGGATCCCTAGAGGAGAAGCATAGCTGCTTTCAAGGGTAGGATGCGAGAAACTCGCGGAGTCTGCTGACTCTCACCCACTAAATAAACCCGCCGTGTAATGGTAAAACGAAACTACGTTTGCTGGATTGATCTAGGATTAGAATCTGAGATCTATTATATTGTAAGCCACCGCAAGCTCCTTAATAAAAGCAAAAAATATGACTATTGCAGACTATGGGTGAGTATATCTGAGGCCATTATCTACGACACAACTCGCTCATTTCTTTACACTTCGTTGTTATTAGGAAAATTCTAACTTATTGCTTTACTAGCACTCTATGCTTGTCTTAGGAGTATGGTACAAGGCATAAACGATAGCGTTGTTATGATTAAGTAAATTTTCCATCCATCTATCCATCAGCCTTTCAACGTCCACTGCTGGACATAGACCTCCCCAAGAGAAGGCCACAACGAGCGGTCCCGTCATGGGGTATAATGCCGTAATCGCCACGCTTGGCAGGCAGGTTGGCGATCGCAGTGGATGTTATTAATACTTGAGGAAGTGCTGCTGCCCACTCCTCCGGTATTCCCTCAGTCGGCTCTTACGACTCCCGTGGGTAGAGAGGGGTGGGAAAATTCTAAAGCCGGCACCACACGGCCAAAGAACTTTTAACTGTAACCATTTTACTTCTATATCCTGGGCTGTGTAAGAAGTATTAGGAAGATGAAATTCGGAAGGTTTCATGGATAAAAAACGACACTAAAATATAGTATATTAATGCTTGGAGATAGTCAATACACATTCAAGTAGTAACAGAATGCCAAAAGATAGAGTTACATCATTGTAACATCGTCATCAATCATAATAATCAAACATAATCATTTGATCACAACAAAGTCCCCTAACAAAATACATACTATATTCTCAGAGCAAATCAATTCTTTGATGAAGAGTGAAGCTATTTTCTTACAAATAGATTAAAAGAACATCTATACTATATTTTAACCGTATTATTTCGTATTTATTTCGTAGATAGCCTTCGTAGGCGAATTGTTGTGACCAATCACAAAATCCAGACCAGGCGACTGCTAAATTAATTCTATATTAACTTTAACTAATATGGCTATTTTAATCACTTCACCAGTTCCGCTACCCGCCCGCTAATTCTTATAGCTAGCACCTCACAATCTCCTCGCTAAGCGTAATGCATTGTGAAAGGATCGTACGTGCCTGGCCGCGGATTCAACGCTTGTAAAAATGATCGCACCGCCAGGATGTGCATTTGAGAAACTGTTTTAAAAGCGAGTGGAACCATCGAAGATATTGCTTAGATAGATGTGCGGGCTTAGACGCGATTTATTTCATAATACTATTTTACAGTAAGCCTTTTTAAGATTTCTTAGTCGCAGAAAGCGTTTGACTACCTTACTTATTAATAAATGCCCATATCGCACTAATATTATAATTGTTGAAAGTTTGTATGTTTGTTGTTTTTTTTATTGCTTATGATGGCACATAGGTCACTGCCCACCTGATGGTGGGTGGTAACCGTCGCTCATGAACTCAACTACACCGAGAGTATTTTCAAGCCGCTGCGCACCATTTCATTTCTTAGATATGAAAAATGAAAGAATAAACGGCTATCTTCTGCTACAGCCAAAACATACTGACGTGCTTAATGGAGGATTCCTGTGGGCATAGATAAGTAAATTTTTGCAGAGATCATTGATAAATGAGTATGTATATGTAGATATTTTTATATAATATGTTTTTAGCATTTGACATGTTTTCATACTGTGGAGATGAGTATGTAGTATATCTATATTTTAGGTAGCTGCTGCCCGCAGTTTCGTCCTCTTGGACTTCGGTATACACTAATTATCTATTTGCAAAAATAGTTATCTCATAGTAACTATACATATATATATTATCCGAGATAAAAGTAGTTTATGTAATTTTGTGTACAAAATATAAATTCACGATGATTGGTTCAGTAGTTACAGCCTGAAAGTGTAACAAACAAATAAATAAATAAAACTTAGTTTCGCATTTATTATATTAGTAAAGATAAACGATAAATGATCAGAATATGTATATATTCCCTGGAATATACGAGTGTGAAGGTGTCTTAATAGAACTAATTTGTCCGTGTTGTGACGGACTAAGAATACAAGTGTCACCACCCCATTCTTTCCCACGGGTGTCGTATGAGGCGACTAAGGGAAGTAAGCAATTATCATCCATTGTATGACTGGTCGTAGGGCTGGGTACCAAGTGGGAGTACTCACTTGGTATCGGGCCCGAGCGGGTTGGTACCATCATCTCCAGTGTGACCGGCCATGAAGCACATCGTTGCGTTTTGGCTGTAGCAGGAGATAGCTGTTTATTCTTTCATTTCATATCGGTGAAAAGAAATAGTGAGCAGCAGCTTGACAATACTCTCGGTATAGTTGAGTCTATGAGCGATGGTTATCATTTACCATCAGATGGGCTGTGGCTTGTCTGCCAATACATGCAATAAAAAAATAACCTAAATATCTGGATAAACGTATAGAAATATTTTTATTTTGATAAAAAATCCTATAAGATATGCCTAAACGTTTTTTTTTATTTATCGCTGGAAGTAAATCTGAAGTCCACGTAGATGATCGCGGGCAAAAGCTAGTTAATCTACAATTTACACACATAATATATGACGCTATTAAGCCACATTGTTCCCGCCAGTAATCACTCATGTTCTCTGATTAATCGTGCAGTAATTAATCAACTGATGACAAGGGTCGTAGGTTCAGTGCGGTGGTCAAACCTCTATACGGCAGGTAAAATATATAACTAAGAAAATTAACCTTCAAGATCAATCATGTCATCAAGGTGGTATGCTAAGCTAACTTTTTCACGGTAGGCGGCGGCTTGGCTGTACCCCTAGTGTTGCCAAAGTCTATGAGCGACGGTTACCACTTACCATCAGGTGGGCCGTTTGCTCGTCTGCCACCGTTGGCAATAAAAAAATACTTTGGAAAATCCAAAAGTGCACGCCTCATAATCATCATTTTTCACAATAAAATTGATTATTTGATAAGTAACTAATAATGTATTGATCTTACTAAGTAGTTTTCAATCAATCTCATAGATAGCGCTAATTTCATGGTTTTCATGTCTTATACGCCATCTAGCGCTAATTTTAAGAGTACTTCTATATTGGTCTATAGAAATAGTTCTCACACTTCTCAAGAAATAAGGATAGCGCTGGTTTTAGTGTCGAATCCAGCGTAAATATTCACTATTTTTTTGTTTATTTAATAACAATTAAACCACATCAAATTAGACAGTGAAAAGTGATAGGTCTCTATTTGTAGTTGTACTGAATAGTAAAAGAAAAAAATTCTCGATTAGTAAAGTATTTCGGTCGTAATCGTGTTAACATACTTTACCTACAACAAACGGACGTCCAAGACAGAATTTTTTTAAACAGTTTTATAACTAGTTTAAATAACAAAAATGGCATCAAAAACATCATGAATGTTAAAAATAGTGTTTTACCTTGATATGTGCATATATATATATATATATATATATATATATATATATATATATATATTATTTTAAAAGTGCAATATATAATAAATAAAGACATTTTAAGTTTGAAAAATCAGTTGTTCTGCTTGAAACGAGAGCAGTACATACCTCAACGCTTTGCTTATGAGGCGTGCAAAAACTAACCTAAAAAGCATGTTTTTTTTTTCATGAACACAAAGTGCGATAATGTGAAATCAAAGATAACAGTCACGAGCAAGATAACCTGTAGCTACTGGAATACCATCCCAGAGGCTTTGCCAATACAGCTATCCTCAAAATTGCTCGGGACCGCGAATGTTAATTTCGATTTCACATTTTCGCTCTTTCTGGTAATTTATAGGGCTGAGCATGTCAAATACTCAATAATAATATTCATATTACAAATAATATTCTCTCATATTTAAACATAAATTAATTTTAACAATGCAACAGAGCTCGGGAAACAGCCGAACTTACAAAGTCCCTGTTATAACCAAATCGAATTGCAGCGAAGCGACTCTACGGTTTTTGTTTTCATTAACTCTAATAAATCTGATGGCAACATTGTGCCTTGCTTGGATTAGTTCAGAGACGAGTGGCAAGTTTCACCGTTCAGTTAAGTTTAAACTACATTTATGAGTACTAGAAGGATATTGTGAATTTAAATATGCGAAAGTGGAAGGATAAAGGTACAGGAGGAGACCGAGACACACCTACCTAGACTAAATCGGTCATGTATTGAAGGAAGGTGGAGTCAGGAGTCTCCAAAACCGGCGACCGTGTATGAAGAGGATTATGAATGTTGAGGAAGCGAAAGATGTATGCAAGAATAGAGCCTCTTGGAACTCAGTTCTCTGCCTACACCTTTTTTAAATCATGCAAATTTTGTAAATTTACTTTAAAAGAAAACACTAAGTTGTCTACTACGAAACTACAAAACTGCTGCAGTCGCATGTGTAGAGATGCTAAAAAGCGCCACATTCACTCCTCTATTGAAAGTCTGAATACAGCACAAGTATGGCAATTTCTTAAATCTTTAGGCATTGGCAAAGGGTTTGAAGAAAACACTAACGACCTCGATCTCAATGCACTCAATGCTCACTTCTCCAAGCCGCCAATGTCTATTGATAGTCTCTCTAAATCTTCTACACTGAATTACCTCTCATCTCTTCCTTTGCCATTAAATACTTCTTTCTCTTTCCATCCAGTTGCGGAATCAGACAATGAGAAATCCATTCTATCCCTTTCCACCAAAGCTGTTGGTTACGAAGGCCTCCAATTACAAATGCTTATTCCTGTCTTAAACTATATTATTCCTGTCATTACTCACCTTATAAATTTTTCCCTCTCCTCAGGCATTTTTCCTTCTTCTTGGAAAAGGGCTCACGTTATACCTCTTCCGAAAGTTACGAATGCTTCTTCATTTTCCAAATTTCGTCCCATATCTATCCTCCCCATACTGTCAAAAGTTTTCGAAAGCGCTGTACACAAACAACTCTCACTTTTCCTCTCGTCTAACAATCTGTTAAGTCCATTCCAGTCTGCGTTTCGTCCGGGTCATAGTACAGTCACTGCCTTGGTCAAAATAACCGACGATATCCGGCTGGCTATGGAGAACAGACTTGTTACTATTTTAATACTTCTGGACTTTAGCAGCGCTTTCAACTCTGTAGACTTCGACATCCTTCTGGGTATACTTTCTAGTCTTAATGTCTCTTCTTTGAAAATTGGGTGGTTTCATTCATATCTTCATGGTCGCTCACAGTCTGTACGCTGTGATCAAATCTTCTCTGACTGGTGCGATCTGGCTGCGGGTGTTCCTCAAGATGGTGTTCTCTCTTCTCTTCTCTTCACTGTTTTTATACACGCTATCACGAAAGTTATTTCCTCTCACTTCCATCTCTATGAAGAAAACTTGCAGCTGTACCGTCATTCATCAATTGGTGATCTCCCTGAATCTATCATTGCCATCAACAATGATCTTGAAAATATTAGTAAGTGGGCTAAATCCTTCGGACTGCTGGTGAACCCTGCTAAGTCACAAGCTCTCATTGTTGGGGGGAGACATATGATTAACAATTTAGATTTTCAGGCTCTTCCTCCTATCACTTACAACTCGGTACCTATAGTTCCTTCAAAAATCGTTAAAAAGGTTACGTTAGGCGTTCTTTTTGATCAATACCTTTACTGGGATAATCATATTGCCCTCTGCAATTAGCAGATGAATGTTCTGCTCGTTTCAGTCACTCAAGCGCCTCCAGAAATTCCTGCCTTTTCAAACCAAAGTTATTCTTGCACAGTCCCTCTTTCTATCATTGCTAGATTAAGCTGATATCTGTTTCCTGGATGCTAAGGAGGAACATCTTAATAAACTCGAACGTCTGCAAAATTTAGGCATCCGCTTCATTTTCGGTCTTCGTAAATATGATCACGTCACTGAGTATCGTGTGAATTTAAAGTGACTGCCCATTCGGCAGCGACGGGATTCTCACATTCTCTCTTTCCTTTTTTCTATTCTACACAATCCTAATTCCCCTTCCTACCTGCGTGACCGCTTCGAGTATCTTGTCCCTCGGGGTAAGCCCTGCCGCACTTCTCTTTTATTACGCACTCCTATCCACAATTCTAGTCAGTACGATGGCTCTTTTACGGTACAAGCAGTTCGGCTCTGGAATAATCTTCCTCAGAATATACGTGAAAGTACGTCTGTGTGCGCTTTCAAGACGAAATTAAAATAACATTTTCAATCGCTTGTCAGTCAATAAGTATGTATTTAGTATATTGATATATATTTACATCATTATACATCTACATATTATGTATATATATTTATGTATATATTTAATTTTATGTTTATTTATTTGTATTTACCTATGTATTTAAGAATAAGTCAAATTTTACTTTTCTTGTGTTGTACACTTCTTTACTCTTTGTGTGTTAAATATAATCCTCTACTACTCTAAGGGTTTGCTGGTAGAAAATTCAGTATTGAATTAAGCTCGCCTTTGTACATCATTTATATTTATTATATTTTATCTATTTACTCATGTGTGTATAATAAAGAATTAAAGAGTAAGTTGTCTAAATATTGTATATTATGCGAGTATGTGCTGTTGAATTATACCATTTATTATTTAACAATAGAAATTTATTAGAAATGAATTTTGTGGAAAAAGGGTTCAAAGAAAAATATATCAAAGTTGAAATGTCTACACCAGTGCAATGCGGGTCGGTAAAAATGGTTAGTACAAACAAAATATAATAATAATACATAGAATTTGCATATATCTTTGCTGAATAAACTTGTGTTATAATAAACACAAATGTTATTTATTACTAGCCAGCCATCACTACAATGGGCTATACTCTACTCTCCCTAGAAGAAATTCAAACGAAGCATGGCGTAGCAGCTAAATAATAGAATTAGTGGAACGGGCCTCGTCTTAAGAACAGTGATTTGCGTAATCAAAGAGCGCCTAATAAGATTTGTCGCAGCGAGATCAGACCTTTTATTTATTAACTAAACTTTGGACCATTGCCTCCGAGCGTTTATTGGGTAGAGTCCATTTGTTAAAATGTCCTGGTACTATTTATTCTACCATTCAATGGAGTGAAGTCAGATTTATATGGAAATAGGGTGAGTTAGGGTTTATTTGTACATTATTCTGTGTTGTAATAGCGTTAGGCTGTAGTGTATATTTTAGTATAAACGATATTTAGTATTTTGCCCTACATATATATATTATGTGAGGAGGCGGTAATTAATTATCAAAGTTCTAACACTATTCATATGAAGTTACTTGAACTAAAAAAATAAAATACCATTTATGTAATTTTTCGTTTGTATAGAAATCCAATATCTGAGGTATTTTCTACATAGAGTGTCATGCCTGTCAATTTGTGATAGACAAGTGTTAATCTATATTATTACTTTTATAATATCATATTTTATATATTTTTAAACAGATTATAAAAGAAAACAAACACACACTCAAATACACTGTTACAAAAAACATTCACAACAAAATATAATTAATTTAAAAATATATAAGATAGTGGACCACCGACATCGGGTGCAGGGACCAAGCTGCCGGTGGTTAGGGCTCCAGGGAAAGAAACCTCCTCACAATACGTGCCGTGTCGAGGAGTACCGCCTTTTGCATCAAGCCCTTAATCCAGCCGTCCAACGAGAGCCTCTTTAAGTGTTGGTCGAGACTCTTGGCGATCAGACCATTAACCGATATGACTATCGGAACAATAATTGTCGAGTCAACATCCCACATGTCGGTAACCTCGTGAGCTAAATCCAAATATTTTATTTGTTTTTCTTTTTCAGCTTTCAAGAGATTCTCGTCATGCGGAACAGTGACATCGACAATAAGTGCACGGCGCTCTGTTCGGTCTATCACCACCATATTAGGTTTGTTAGCAACAATAGTCCTGTCAGTAATAATAGACCGATCCCAGTACAACGTGGCACGGTCATTTTCGAGAACTGGGTCGGGCACATATCTATAGTAAGGCACTTCCATTTTCACCAGATTATACTTCAGAGCAAGTTGCTGATGGATAATCCTGGCTACCTGGTTATGTCTGTGCAAGTAATCGCCGTTGGCAAGACGAATACAACCAGAAACAATATGCCTGAGTGATTCTCCGGGTCGGTGGCATGCCCGACAGATGTCAACCGTACCATCTTTCAGGATATATTTCCAGTAATTATTCGTCATCACAACTTTGTCCATTATTGCAAAAACAAAACTTCCAGTTTCTCCGAAGAGATTACTGAATTGTAGCCAAGAGACAGATGCTGCAAAGTCTACATCGGCCCATGTAAGGACATGCAGCTCCTTGCTCCTCCATACCTCTCGACGGTCCTCAGTGCTAAGTACCATAGGTTTGTGCAAGTTCTCTTTTGCCAAACCGAGCGGGGTTATTCCCTGGTCCACTCTGATCACATCACGATGCACACCCGTATCAGTGCTGTAAAAATATTCTCTAAGGTTGTATACCTCGCGGTTATGAAGGGTCTTGATGTTAAGCAAACCCCGACCTCCACATTTCCGCGGAATATACAACCTCATAACTGATGATCACGGGTTGTGCATTCGGTATGTAGTCATAAGTGTACAAACCTTTCTGTCAAGGCCGTCCAGTTCAGACTGAGTCCATTTGAGTTTGCCAAAGGAATACATCAAGACAGGCATGACCCAACTGTTACAGTCGCGCACCTTGTTGCCGCCAGAAAGTAAACTGTTGAATACTTTTTTCAAGCGACAAAGGAAACTTTTGTTTCATATCCGTCTCAGAGGTGCATAACGCCTGTGACATACCCAAATATTTGTATGTCTCGGTAGCAGACAGAGCACGGAGATGTGTGAAATCTGAAAGTTGCATTCCTTCAGATTTCACAGCGCCACCTCGCTTTACATGTAAGACAGCACATTTATCCACACCAAACTCCATTCTGATAGATTTACCAAAGGTTTTAGTTACCTTTAGTAATGCCATCAGTTGAGGTCTGGTGGGGGCAAACAACTTTAAATCATCCATGTATAAGAGGTGGCATATGCTCCGACTCTCTCTCCGCAACCGATAGCCTATCCCTGAATTCTCCAGTAGAGTACTAAGAGGATTCAGGGCCAGGCAAAACCACAATGGACTCAGGCTGCTTATTACTATTATTATAAAACTGTAACAGAGCTGTGTCTGTACATTTAAGATATTTGAGAAAAAATGACTGTAATAGGCTATATAGGCGTGTCTAAACACAACACATTTTTTTTTAGAATTTTTGCGTTTGTCTGTTTATCTGTTTGTTTGTTCGCACATCACACAAAAACTACTGAACGGATTTTGATGCAACTTTTTTTATTTGAAAGGCCTTGATTGAACTTCAAAACTGGTGTACATTTTATCTCGCTACTATATCGTGAACCTAAGATATACCCAAAAAACTAGTATTTAAAATAGAATTGCTTTTAAAATTTATTTAAAAGAACAACTAGATGAATTTTTATGCAACTTTTTTTATTTGAAAGGCCTTGATTTTATTTAAAAGCTGGTAGACATTTTATCCCGGTACTATATCGGGAACCTGAGATATAACGAAAAACTAGCTTTTGGCTGCGGCGAAGCCGCTGGCAAAGGCTAGTATTATTATAAAGTTGTAACAGAGCTGTGTGTCTACATTTAAGATATTTGAGAAAAAATGTCTGTATTAGGCTATATAAGTGTACTGAGCACAAAATAATTTGATTTGATTTTTGTCTATTTGTCTGTTTATCTATGTATCTGTTTATCTGCTTGTTGTCTGTTTGTTCGCTCATCATTAACGAAAAAACTACTGAACGGATTTTGATGTTTTTTTTTATGTGATTGCTTTTGATTAGACTTAAAAACTGGTATAGGTAAATTTTATCCTGCTATAGTATCCGGAGATATTACCTAAAATATCTATATTTATATATAATTCTTCTGTGCGCGTGTATGTCACTAAAATCTTTCTAAAAACCTCAAACCCACCACCCTTGTGGAAAATTCTGCTATCGGCAATAAGTTCTAGGACACCGTCTACTGAGTTAAGCTAGTTCTTAATAATAATTTATTGTTATATTTTACCATGAGTGTACATTGTACTGTTCTTGTCTTCAATGAGTCGGTTGATATAAAATTACCTGTAACAGAAAGGATTAAGATTAACATCCTAAAATATAACTATTTTAAATGTATATTTCTACACTAAAATAATAAAAAGGAAAGATTTGTATGTTTGTAACGAATACACTCAAAAATTACTGGACAAATTCCATATTTTTTTTTCACTATTAGTATGCTACGTTATCCCTACTACATATGCTATATTTATTACTAGAAAAATATTAGGGATCTCTACTAAAACTTCAGTAATATTGGTTTATGGATAAAAATATAAAATTTTGTATGAAAACTATAAATAGTAATTAAAAAAAAAACTACTTATGTCGTCTCTGGAACTGCCTCGGTGGTGTAGCGGTAGTGTATGCGACTGCTAATCATGAGGTCTCGGGTTCGATCCCCGGGTCGGGCAATGTTATTGAGCTTTTTCCTAAAAAGAAAAATTCTCAGTAGCAGCCCGTAGTTTGGAAATGTGCCCGGTAGACGTCAATAGGCTCGCCCCCTATTACGTGGGACTCAAACATAGCTGGCGAGTCGTGTGTGTGTATTACACCTCTGCCTACCCCTTCGGGGAATACAGGCGTGATGCTATGTTTTATGTTGTTGTTTACTTATGTCCTGCATAAAGAAAAAGTTACTCTACGTTTATCCCAAAATGTTTAAAAAATAAATGACCAGCCGTGTTAAGCTGGGACGGATCGCTAGCATTATAATAGAAAGAAAGAAAGAAAGCTTTATTTTGCGCCGCATAAAAGACGCAGCATTACAAATACAATAAAGTAAAAATAATAAAATCTTACAAAAAGAAAAAAAAACTAGTAACAATAAAAAATAATCACATTCATTGTGTGCGTTTCAAGTGCGGCAGAAAAAGGCACACTGCTCAGCTTATGCTGTGATGTCATGTGATGACATCACAACGCTGATTTTCAGCAATGTCCTATCCCGGCGACGCTTGACATTATATTCGCCAAAGGACAAAGAGCAGTACGAGAAAATATTTACAATTACACAATTAGATAATATTAAAAAAAAATTAATTAAATTAAATTAAACTAATTAAATACACTAGGGACCAAACATTGCTAGTCATAGTAATAGTCATTGAGTCCAAAAAATGATACATACATCTAAATAATATACTAAAGAGCTGTTCCTCCAAAATCCCATAGATAATAATATTATTAACTAAATGCTACGTACTCCATCTACATGGAATTTAAGTTTTACCCTAATACATTTATAATCTACTAAAATTTGCCAGCGACTCTGCCGCAGCCAAAAGCTAGTTTTTAGGTAATATCTCAGGTTCCCATTATTATATAGTAGCGGGATAAAATGTATACCAGTAATTAAGTCTAATCAAGAGCTATCAAACAAAAAAAGTTGCATCATTATCCGTTTAGTAGTTTTTACGTGATGCGCGAACAAACAAAACAGATAAACAGACAGACAAAAAATCTAAAAAAAAACGTTTTATGTTTAGACACGCCTATATAGCCTAACTCAGTAATTTTTTCTCAAATATCTCTAATGTACAGTCATAGCTCTGTTACAACTTTATAATAGTAACTAGCTGTTACCTGCGACTTCATTCACGCGGAATTTCATAAAAATAAATAAATCTACCTTTGAAATTGAAGCCTTTTGAATTTAAAGGGAAAATTCGATATTATGGGAATTCGTGGTATAGATAAAAGGACTTTTAAAACATTTCCTTGCAATGACAGGTACTACTCGCAATCTTGTACCATTGAAAAGTTTCGGTGGGTTTAAATTACGAAGTAGTATGATGGGTACACCAATCTTGAGTTCTAGTCTGTGAGGGGGTAGATCAGGCACATTTATAGTTTTTAAAACTTCTATTGGATAATTAACAGCTTGGCAGAATGCATTCTGCCAACGTGGTGGACTCCCTCTCACCATGAGAGGAGACCTGGCAGATAGCTGATGTTATAAAAAATAACTTAGGCTACTTTCATTTTGGAAAATAAATTAGAATACCGCGAAAATTCTAAATGTCCCTTGGAAAGAGTAGCGCGTAACAGCTAGTCAATTAATTCATCATCGTTATCAGCCTCTCCTGGGTGCATAACTGCACATGGGCCGCTCCCAATTTCTTCCAGGAAACTCTGTCTGCTGCTTGATTTATTCAGGCACGGCATGCAGTCTACCCATCGCTTAGGTGGGCAACCACGTTGTCTAGTGTTCATCCAAGGCGTCCACTCTAGGGTTTTCCATGCCCATCTATCTGCGCTCGGGAATGGTTTCCAGCACATCTCTCACACGTGTTTTCCGGCTAATCCACACATTTATTCTTCAGTCGCGCAAGGAGGCCCTGAGCAAGGCTCTCTCCATGGCCCTCTGCGCAATTCTGAAGTGATATATTTTCTCAGAAACAAACATTATATATTATGTTAGTTATACATAGGTATTACAGATACACCCACAAATCCAAATGAATTATTGATTAATATAGGTGTATTTACATTGTATCTGTATTCATAAAATTAAAATTTACCTTACTCGAATGATATATCAACGCACAACCTAAACCACTGGTATAATAAGTTTGGCAGGTGTGTTTGCAGTTCAGGCAAAGAGATGGCACACGGCGGGTTTCTTTAGTGGGGCCTCACACTACCCTGTCCGCAGGGTTAGCGGTTAGGTACATTTTTTCTCGCCTTAACAAAAAAAGGTGTGTTCTTTGTAGGTATCTATTTAAGAAACAGTTGCTTGAAATTCCTCCTCGAAGACGGTGAAATGGAGGATTAAGTTTATTAAGATTCTTTTTAGCTCTTCAATTAACGCACGCATTAAGCGCACGGTGACGGAGTACCTGTTTACCTATCAGTAAGTAGGTAGGATTTGTAGGTGTATCGATAATACCTGGTTATCTCACAAACATATATTGTTATTGTTATATTGTTTGTTTCTAAAAAAAATATGTCATTTATTGCCTGCAGGCTACGTAGATGAAACTACAGGCAGAAGCTAGTTGGTATCTATTTGAATCGGTATTCATTCACAATTTCAAATCTCACGGGTTTTTGTTTTTTGCATGGAACCCTTATTATTTTTCCTAAATTAAAGTAATGTCCGTGTGGTGACGGACTAAGAATACAAGTGTCACCACCCCATACTTTCCCACGGGTGTCGCATACGACATGCGCACACGCGTGGCGACTAAGGGAAGTAAGCAATTATCATCCATGTGTGACTGGTGGTAGGGCTGGGCAACAAGTGGGAGCACTCACTTTGTATCAGGCCCGAGCAGGTTGGTACCACCACCTCCCGTGTGACCGGCCATGAATGTGCTTCATTGCGTTTTGGCTGTAGCGGGAGCTGTTTATTCTTTCATTTCATATCTGTGAAATGAAATGGTGAGCATGCTTAATAATACTCTCGGTATAGTTGAGTCCATGAGCGTCGGTTACCATTTACCAGCAGATGGGCCGTGGAACTAAATGCAATAAAAAAAAACCTAAGTTACTCCTTATAACAACGCGCAAGCTATCTGCTAGTGAAAGTCCCGTCCAAATTAGTCTAGCAATTCAGGAGATTTTATTAACTCACGATTTCATGTTTTTTTTTCACGAAACCGTAATTATTTTTCCAAAATAAAAGTATACTAAGTTACGCGCTGTAACAACAGCTATCTACTAGTGAAAGTCCCGTCCAAATCGGTCCAGCCGTTCCAGAGATTAGCCGGAACAAACAGTCACACAGACAGACAAAAACTTTAAAAATTGGTATTTTGTTATAGGTAGCGTATATGCTCTTGTATACATTTAGTAAAAACCCGTTATTTAGACATTACAAATAGACACTTCAATTTTATTATATGTAATAGAAGATATCTATAACAGAGCTGTGTATATAAGTACATTTTAGATATAAGTTTTTTCGAAGGCTGTACATTTTTAATCTGTGTGGTGACGACCACTCCACCCATTCTTTTACGCTGGTGTCGTGCGAGACCTATGAGGGAAGTTAGCAATTATCACACATTGCATTACTGGTGGTAGGTTTCGATACCAAGTGGGAGTACTCACTTGTTATCGGGCCCGAGCGGGTTGGTGCCACCTTCTCTCTTTTGAACGGCCATGAAGCAGCCCTAAGTTATATATTTTATTATTTTGTTATTTCATATCCCTAAAATTAAATGGTAGCAGTAGCTTGACAGTAAGTTGAGTTCATGAGCAGCCGTTACCACTTACCATCATTTGGGCTGTAGCTCGTCTGACACAATAAGCAATAAAAAATAAAGGAAAAACTACTATATTAGACTATTTAGACGTGTTTAGATATTTTTATATATATTTTTAGCATTTAACATGCTTAGCAACATACGTTAAACACAAAGTGAAAAATGTGAAATCGAAAATAACAGTCACGAGCAGGATTCGAACCTGCATCTCCTGGATACCGTCCAGATGCTTTGCCAATTCAGCCATCGTGACCCTTGCTCCTGACTGCTATTCTTGATAACACATTCATACTTAACGTCTTTGGGTGACGCTTGCACCATCTGTCGGAAGTATTTTCATACATTATACCAACCAGGTAAACTTAATTTTACAATGAAGACTTTACCTAATAATGACGCAAACCCTATAAATATTTAGATATTTTTTTATATATATTTTTAGCATTTAACATGCTTAGCAACATACATTAAACACAAAGTGAAAAATGTGAAATCGGAAATAACAGTCACGAGCAGGATTCGAACCTGCATCTCCTGGATACCGTCGAGATGCTTTGCCAATTCAGCCATCGTGACCCTTGCTCCTGACTGCTAATCTCGATAACACATTCATACTTAACGTCTTTGGGTGACGCTTGCACCATCTGTCGGAAGTATTTTCATACATTATACCGACCAGGTAGACTTAATTTTACAATTAAGATTTTACCTAATAATGACGCAAACCCTATAAATATTTAGATATTTTTATATAACCTGCATCTCCTGGTTTAAATGTACAGACACAGCTGTGTTACAGTTTTATAATAGTATATCCATCCATCCATCCATCAGCCTTTCAACGTCCACTGCTGGACATAGGCCTCCCCAAGAGAACGCCACAACGAGCGGTCCTGTGCTGACCATATCCAACGGCTCCCCGCGGCTTTGACCAGATCGTCGGTACACCTTGTGGGGGGCCGTCCTACGCTGCACCGTCCGATACGTGGTCGCCACTCGAGAACCTTTCTTCCCCAACGGTTGTCGGTTCGTCGAGCGATGTGGCCTGCCCATTGCCACTTCAGCATGGCAGCCCGGCGGGCTATGTCAGTCACTCTCGTTCTCCTACGGATCTCCGTATTACGGATTCGATCACGTAGGGAAATACCAAGCATAGCCCGCTCCATGGCCCGCTGAGCGACTTTGAGCCTTGATACGAGGCCAACATTCAGAGACCACATCTCTGTTCCGTATGTCATCACTGGCAACACACACTGGTGGTAATAGTATATAGATTATAAATAAAATAATATAAACAACATAAAAAACATAGCATCACGCCTGTATTCCCCGAAGGGGTAGGCAGAGGTGTATTACACACCCACGACTCGCCAGCTATGTTTAATCCCACGTAATAGGGGGCGAGCCTATTGACGTCTACCGGGTACTTTTCCAAACTCCGGGCTGCTACTGAGAATTTTTCTTGTTAGGAAAAAGCTCAATAACATTGCCCGACCCGGGGATCGAACCCGAGACCTCATGATTAGCAGTCGCCTACACTACCGCTACACCACCGAGACAGTTATAAATAAAATATCCAATATAAAAGTAGCGTAAGTTAATCCTTATAACATCAGTTACCTGACAGTAAAAGTCCCGTTCAAATCGGTCCAGCTAAAAAACACAAAAAAATGTTTGTTTGTTTAAAGTACCGTATACCGGGTGTTAATTACACCATACCGATAACTCAAGGCAAAGATGTCACCAAATAACTACGATAATATGCCCCATAACAGTTTCGTTGACAACGACAGTTTACAAAGTTGGCCATTTTTAGCCGCCATCGAATTATTAGCAACGCGACTAATAACGTGACGAACGTTTCAAACGTTGTAGTTTTTGGAGTAAATCGGTGATTAATGGGTTTATTACTTCAATTGAAATTAGATAGAACAATATTACGATTTATCATGTATTCAATTTTAAAATATGAAAAAGATTGCAATTTTCTTGAAAAGACCGATGCAAATTTCCTACCGGGATGTTCAGAATCGAGTACTGAAACTCTGGTATCAATTATCGGTACGATGTCAGTTACAGCCTGTATACTTTCATATTCATTTAGTAAAAAGCTGTCATTTAAACTATAAATATTCTACATATGAAGGCTGAATAGTAAACAAATAAATATAACAAATTAGTATGATGGGATCTAAAATTATGTAAACACGAGAAAGTATTATTCAGAGTGGACCATAGAGCGAGATAAATTGGTGGTGTTCCGGCCCTATAGATGGCGGGTCGGGACAATTTCCGTTCGCGGTGTGCATTTGACGTGTGAAGAGCCTTTGTAATACGTACCTACTTGAGCGATCTCATTTTTCTCAAGAGCCTCTTTCAGGCATTGTTGGGTAATTAATTGTTAAGCCTTTGGAATAGAACCTATAAACGTTAGTAACACTAGAGGTTACACGCGCATTGCCTACAGGGTGGAAAATGGAGAAGAAGGTCCGTGTGGTGGCGGACTAAGAATACAAATATCACCACCCCATTCTCTCCCACGGGTGTCGTATGAGGCGACTAAGGGAAGTAAGCAATTATCATCCATTGCACGACTGGTGGTAGAGCTGGGTACTACGTGGGAGTACTGACTTGGTATCGGGCCCGAGCGGGTTGGTACCACCACCTCCCGTGAGACCGGCCAAGAAGCACATCGTTGCGTTTTGGCTGTAGCAAGAGATAAACGTTTATTCTTTAATTTCCTATCGGTGAAATGAAATGCTGAGCAGCGGCTTGACAATGCTCTCGGTATAGTTGAGTCCATGAGCGACGGTTACCATTTACCATCAGATGGGCCGTGGCTTGTCAGCCACTACACGCAATAAAAAAAAACAAAGAAGGTGTCTTGTACCTTTGGTGGCTTTTTCAGAAATCTTTATTACGTACTGTGGTGTGTGGAGTTCGTTATTTGGTGTGTGTTTTAATATTTGAAATGCTAAAGTGAGTTCGTTTGTTTATTCGTAACGTTTTCATGACGTAACTACTGAATCAATCATGCTGAAATTGTATAAATATAGACTATATTTACAGTATTATATTATAGAAGCCAATAAAAAGACATAGGCTATTTGGTAAAATGATTGGTTCCTATGGGATAGCTAGTTTGCATAGAGAATGAACTCGCAGGCATAAACTAGCAGCTATAATAAAAATGTTTTTTCTTCTTTCTTCCAGATAATAAGTTTTTACGAAGAAATTAATTATACCAAGTACCTATATTTAGAATTCGCTTTTTGCGCGAGTTTACTATTTTAACTACGACACCATTCATGATTTCGAACTAACTGATTTCTACTAAATATCGTCTATGTAGCACATTATTAATACTACATAAATACAGGGTTGGCACTCGGTGCGGCGAGGCGACGTTATCACAACGCGACAGCCCTTGCGCTTCACTGGGGGACGTAATTGTTCTAGGGTTGGTGCGAATGAAAAATGGTGAGGTCAATTTCGTTACAGGGGGGAAAATAATAAGGATCGCATACCCTACCTCTCTTATTTAAAAAGATAAATGTTTTTTTTTTCACAGAATGCTATACATAGATCTGTAGAGCTAAGGCATTTTTTCGGCACCTGATCGGATGTGGTAATAAAATGTAATCAATAGAGTACGTATAGATATAATATCCTTGGTCTAGCATAAAAATGGTCGTCCCAGGACAAATGGGCCAGCTCAATCGGGAAAGTACCACCCACCCACAGACGATTGGCGTGAAACAACCATAGGTACACAATGGCGTTTCGTATGGTGAGTGAGGACGCTATTATCTTTCCTCTCCTCCCCCTATCCTTTTCCCTGGAGATGATGATGCGCTAGTGATACCTCTGGTTTCGCGTCTATAAACTACGGTAATCACTCAGGTGGGCCGTATGCAATTTCGCATCCGCGTGGTATAAATTTTTCAGACCGTGTGGTGATGGACTAAGAATACAAGTGTCACCACCCCATTCTTTCCTACGGGTATCGTATGAGGCGACTAAGGGAAGTAAGCAATCATCATCCATTGAATGACTGGTGGTAGGGCTGGGTACCAAGTGGGAGTACTCACTTGGTATCGGGCCCGAGCGGGTTGGTACCGCCATCTCCCGTGACCGGCCATGAAGCACATCGTTGCGTTATGGTTGTAGCAGGAGGGGCCGTTTATTCTTTCGTTTCATATCTGTGAAATGAAATGGTGAGCAGCGGCTTGACAATAATCTCGGTATAGTTGAGTCCATGAGCGACGGTTACCATTTACCATCACATGCAATAAAAAAAAATATGCCAAGAGCGCTCAATATCCATTTTCTATCAGCAACGGCTTTGCAGTGATAATAGTGGTTGTTTAGTGAGTCCTAAGGTGGTTACCACTTACCATCAGATGGGCCCTGATCCTCTGCCAACAGAACCAGTAAAAATATTAAGAGCTCTTAAAATACGATGTGAAATATAAGTCACTGCCCGTAAGATCAACTTCTACTAGGTGTTGTCACGTTTTATTTGAGACCATAATCACCTCTATCATCCTTCCTTTGCATCTCCAATCGCTTTCTCTGAGGCTGAAAACGTACGTGTGACACCACTAATATAGTTCCTAGTGATAAAGTCAGGCGAGATGTATTCAGAATTTGTTAACCATTTATCAACTACCTCCTGTAGACTTACGCCTCTAAATTTTGTATGCATATTCAATCTCAGTCACAATACACAAAAAATCAAGATGGCCAAATACAAAATGGCCGCCATAAAAATTGGAGATATAATTTTCAATTAAGCTGATATTGGACCTGCGTGCTTAGTTCTAATTTAAATACGCAAAAATGAAAAAAAAAAATAAGATGGCGAATTACAAAATGGCCGCTATATAAATTGAATAAAAAAATTCCGATCAAGGTTATAAGACATTTTTTTTAAAGACAACACCCTGCACTAAGTTATAATCCTTGTATCGCGAGGGACTTACAGACATACAATTTCATGGACACAAAGTGCACCCAGACTCAGAACAACCATTTGTGGATCCCACAAAGAGTTGTCCTGTGTGGGAATCGAACTCAAAACACTGGGGCGGAGAACGCAGAGAAGTCGCGGATAAAAGCTAGTTAAAAATAAAAAGCACCTTAGACATGGCAATATATTATCAACACATAAAAAAAGTAAAACATTCGCACATTTACAAACATATATGTTTTAGATCCTCGCCGATATAAAAATTTATATGTGGACAATCCTAAGGTCATAAAGAGGGTTTTGTCGGATATACTCGGATATAACTCACGGTTCAGAGCGAATCTTTGAGCGGATACCGGCGGATAACTGAAAAGTGCGGATATATAAACATTGGCGGCGAGATTTGTAACGGAATCGGAACACTGTCCCGAGTCACGTTTTTTCCTATAAAATAATGATTTAAGACATTTATTAGACTTGAATAAATAATAATGTAATAGTTTTTGGTATATATATGACGGGCCTCGTGGCGTAGTCGGTAGTGTGTGCCGACTTCCATGCACGAGGTCGTGGGTTCAATTCTCACTCAGGACAATTATTTGTGTGATGAACATAGATATTTGTACTGCGTTTGGGTGTTTTTATTATATGGTAAGTATGTATTTACAAAAAAAAGTACCTAATACATATATGTATTATATTCGTAATCTGGTACCCATAGCACAAGATTAGTTTGGGACCAGAGGACGTTGTGTGAAATGTCCGTGAATATTTATTTATTTGGTATTGATGTGAATCAGAAATTGATATTATGTTAACACCACGCCATCCTTTTCCAAGGGGTTGTACACATATGCATATATACATGGCTTGGTAATAATACGACAGTTCTCTACATTGATACATGCATACATATGCATATATACATGGCTTGGTAATAATACGACAGTTCTCTACATTGATACATGCATATATACATGGCTTGGTAATAATACAACAGTTCTCTACATTGATACATGCATACATATGCATATACACATGGCTTGGTAATAATACGACAGTTCTCTACATTGATACATGCATACATATGCATATATACATGGCTTGGTAATAATACGACAGTTCTCTACATTGATACGTGCATACATATGCATATATACATGGCTTGGTAATAATACGACAGTTCTCTACATTGATACATGCATACATATGCATATATACATAGCTTGGTAATAATACGACAGTTCTCTACATTGATACGTGCATACATATGCATATATACATGGCTTTGTAATAATACAGGTTTCCTCACGAAGTATTACTGCACCGAGAAATAATTTGTAATCAAATCTGCCCTAAATTAGTTATTGCACTTACTGCTCGAAGGTCCAAAGGCGTTTAGACAACGTCCCCGGCTGGCATTACATGAGTGAGAGAGAGCAAAGGTGCCACATATTTGTGACCACTTAACCTTTTCCGTGTCTAAAAAGGCACGTGCAGTAAGTCACTACTGTCAAATCTAATAACATCCTAGCAGACATTACAGATTATTGGATTTAGAATTAAAATCTTATTTGGATTTTTGAAGTGAAAACTTCTTTAGGCGCATTGAGCACTTATTGGGTGAACAAAAATCATGAAACTCGCGTCATCGTCACCGAACGCTCCGACAGAAGTGAAAACTGAGTAACTTGTGAATTATATCGTCAAGCTATTAGATTATTATTTTTGAATTATTTTTGGTTTGCAAGTAAGAAGTGTTACCACTAACCACCACGTGTGACCAATTAATTGGGCATTTACACTTCTTTAGAATTTTTTACAAAGCTCAACGATACAATTCACAAGTTACTTAGTTTTCACTTCTATCGGCCGTCCCCAAAGACTGCACCGCATGTTTTTTTTTATTCCTAATGATAGCAGACGATCTACGGCTCATCTGATTGCAAGTGGTAACCGTCGCTCATGGACTCAACTATACCGAGAGCATTGTCAAGCCGCTGCGAATCAATTCATTTCTAAGAAAATAAACGGCTATCTTCTGCTACAGGCAAAACAAAATTTCGTGCTTCATGACCGCTCAAACCGGACCGGCGATAATTGCTTACTTCGCTTAGTCGCCTTGTACGACACCCGCGAGAAAGGATGGAATGGTGACACTTGTATTCTTAGTCCGTCACCACAACGACAAAAGGAGGCGAGCGCTTTGTGTACTGGTGATCAATTTAACTCGAACAGATCGGTGGCTGATCCAGACAATTTTTTACGCAGTCTGGACTACAAACGGGGAACGAACTCAATACGGTACGGTTTTACCATTAAATAATACCCACTTGCTTGTTAAATATTAGAAAACTCTTTCACTGTTTTGGTAAAAAGGTTAAAAAACGATAGTTTCAATAGTGTCGAGTTCGTAGTGAATAAAATAAAAGGGGATAAGGTGACGGATCAAATATGTCTGACTGAGGCGCACAGCTTCTTTGTGAGAGATACGGGCATGTAATTGACACGTAGACGCTTTATGAACTATAAAATATCATTTTATAAGCGACAAATAATTCTCTTATACAGATGATTCTGTATTATTTCGTTGATTTGTATTTGGAGCGTCTGATTTTCTACCCCGCTGTCATCGTGGCGCCGATTCCGTTGGATATTCACGCAACCCAGAGAATTAATTTGAATCAGTCACTCAAAATAATCTCTATATGTCATTAACTGTATATTTTTTTTCGTAATACAAATCGTGCATGCATATTGTATAGTGTTTCTATATTTTAATATCATTAATTTTTTAGACCACACCCTGTATTGTAAGGAATAATCCTTGTATTACAGGGGACTTTACAATCAAAAATACAATTTCACGGATACCAAGTAGTACTGTACACCCAGACTCAGAACTGTTTTTTTGTAAATCTCACAAAGAGTTATCCTGTTTGGGAATAGAATTAACAATATTTGAGCGTTTCTAAACCACTCCACTATCTTAAAGTCTCTCAGTCTTTCGGTTTTATCAGTTAACTTGATGATAAGTGGTAAAGGGCGTCCATTAGCAATATGAGGAAAATTTATCATACAATATCATCTTTTTTGTTGCTTTTAGTGGCACGCTAGCAGGCGAACATCTGATGATCTCTCTGATAATCTGGTAACTGCCATCCATGGACTAACCAAAAGGGCTAGTAATGAGCCTTTTACTATTGCGAACAACACTCGGCCCACTAGGTGAAGACATTTTTATTTTGTGGTAAAACAAATATTATAGACTAAATTCTCCGTCAACCATAGCTACTATCTATAATATATATGGACTCCAGTTCTCTGTAAAATTTAGTTAACATTAACACAAACACAATATTATAATGCAGCCATGCTATATTACAGGACGCCCAAAACCACGAATTGCAAAATTCCGAGTGTTTTGTTTCTGCCCAAGCTAACCTCAAGGTGCATTTTAGTGCGATTTTCCCATTTTTTACTTGCATGCTATCTTGCTATTACTTACTACATCCATCTTTATCCGTGAATATTGTGGACTAGCAATCTTCGGTTAATGTGTGTATTTATATATAACCGGAATTGATAATTCATGGGTGTGAACAATGCTGGCTTCTCCTAAAATATCCATTTTATTTTAATTCAATACTTAAAATGAACTTAGTGTTTTTTCAAGAAGATTTTTAAATTCTTTTCAAAAAAATTACTACGCGTTAAAAATGCGAACACGAAAATGTACAAAAAATATTCACATTCAACAATTTTCTTTGACAAAATATTCCTCACAGTGTGCCTGCCTCGAATTCCTTCTCGTGTGTTTAAGGCGCAGTTATCGGCAGTTGTCATGGCAACAACACGTCCCACTCCATCCCCTTGTTACATATCTAGTGATGTGCTGATGTCGATAATGTTGTATCGACGACAATAAATGCTCTGAATATTTTGTTGCGTCAGTAATATTTCTGAAAGGAATAAATTATGTGCCTTTTCAGCAAACCTGTAACTTACGTTACTAATGTCATTTTGCACATATGATAAAGTTTAGCACTTAGTGCGATTTATTACTTGTTATGTCACCTGAAGGATTAGATAAGTCTTTTTCATTTTGATCTGTATATTAGCACTTGACAAGCTCAGCTACTTTAAAGTACAAATTATTTGTGAATGTGGAAAAAGAGAACTTTAGTGCAAGCAACGTGGGCCGTAAAGACAAATGTGATGTGGAGATTGTGTACGGCAAGGTCAGTGCGATAGCTTAGCGACTTAGAACACTTCCCCGGATCGGAAGGGACGCAGATTCGAATCCCGCTTGCAGTAAAGTTCTCTTTTTCCACATTCACAAATAATTTTGACGTAAGTCTTCATCATTATTAATAATTTTATAATATTTTTTTGTTGCCAAAGAAGATAGTAGACATTGTCTCTCCTCATCTCTTATATGTTGGTGGATCTTAACAGGCTCAAAATGGCAGCACACGTATTCCACGAGTGCCTCTCAAATAGAGAAACCAGGCAAGGAGGCATAAGACTTTCCTTAAACGTTTTCTCCGGGCATATAATTTCAAGTCAAAGGGAAACTACCTCGGCGGTGCAGCGGTAGTGTGTGCAACTGCTGATCATGAGGTCTTGGGTTCGATCCTCGGGTCTGGCAGTGTTATTGCGCTTTTTCGTAAAAAGAAAAATTCTCAGTTGCAACCTGGAGTTTGGAAGTACCCGATAGACGGCAATAGGCTCACCCCCTATTACGTGGGACTTAAACATAGCTGGCGAATCGTAGGTGTGAAGCCTACCCCTGCTTTTTTCCTGCCTCCCTGGCCTTCTCCGCCGCTTCCTTCCACGAGATAACATCCTCGCAGAAGGCAGCGACCACGGCCCAATTCCTGTCGCTGCAAAGCATCCCTCTGATGACGCTCGGCAGCAAGAGGTCCCCCCCTATTGCCGCGACGACTTCACGGCGCTGCTCGGCCCAAGCCGGGCACGACTCGAGCGTGTGCTGCGCCGTATCCTCGTCACAGCCGCAATGGTAACAGCCCGGAATCGCTTCCTTCCTTGCGACTATGTGCAGATATCTGCCGAAGCAACCGTGCCCCGACAGCACCTGCACCAGTCGGAAGGTAAGGACTCCGTGCCGTCACCCTGCCTACTCTTCCAGCACCAGCTGGAGAGCCCCTACGGTCCGAAGACTGGCCTGGGGCGCCTCCGGCCGCGGCCTGCAGCTGGCCATGGCAGCCCGGCAGGCATCGCCCTGCCATCTGGCCACCACGATGTGTGGGGGATGACCACCCTCCTACCCCTGCCTACGTGAAGCTATTAAATTAAAATAAGTCAAAGATTGTCCTGAGAAGTCTCATCCATAACTGTTTATCGAATTTTGTCCAGGTATTTCTATGCCTTAGTGGTAAGGCAAGGTTAAACAAACACTATTACTAATTAATTTGTAATTACATTTAAATGAATCCCTACTAATATTATTTTGCAATTTGTTTGTAACGAGCTCTCATCGTAACTACATAACCAATCATATTGAAATTCTGCATAAGTGCAGAATACGTACATAGATATTAGATAGCTAGGCTTTTATCCCGGAAAATAGACGGTTACTGATAACTTTATTCATGTAGATGCTTTCAGTGACGTATTCGTATTTATGTAATCATATTCTGAAATTCACAAAGACAAGTGACTAGCAGATTCTATTAGATCGTTTTAATTTATTGGAACACATCGTGACTGTCAATTGCGGTACAACACGTCTCCGGCTCAATGCCAGTAGTAATTAAAAGATGAATCCTTAATATTAAGATCGCATAATACTTAGATATTTAACCTGTTAAGGTGTATTAAATAATTTCGTCACGTTTCAGCAAAATTCTTTTCTATGTTATCCTTACTTAATATTATAAATGCGAAAGAAAGTTAAAGAGGTTATCATTAAATTTGGCAAACTCGTACATACAGTCTGGTACTCAGAAAAGGACACAGACTCTTTATCCTAGAAAAATGGTCTGTAAAAGGAGAATGCCTACTGAAGTATGGGCTTTGGTTTCATATTGTAGGTATCATGTTGTACATTAATGAAACCCTTACCTTAAGTTAAAGCGTTTTAATTGTACGTACAATTACAAAAAATAGAATATCTCTAATTCGTCGGATTTCCGATAAAAAGGATGATGAAGTTCATCAAAGTAGGTTATATTTTACATATTAAGTACCTATAAACATACTAACATTTACGTATTCATCAAGTATTTACTTATAGGTATTTTATGTGACAAATACACTTTAAAGAAAAACAATATAATGATGTATTCAATATAATTATGTAATGAGTTAAATATTAATTATCGCTAGTTTTAAATGTGCCCGATAGATGGCAATAGACTCGCCGTAGTCCATATCAAATTACGTGGTATTATAGTACTCGAACGATGAAAATACCTTTTTAAATAACTTTTTAATTAGCAGAGTTTTATCTGTTGCAGTTATGACTTGATATTTGAGAAGGTATAGTAAATATTAAAAAAAATTTTTTTGGCACTAATTTGAGTCTGATACAAAACGAAACCATGTATGGGCATTCTCCTTTGTTTTGCTACTCTGGAAATCGGAGAACATAAATTATTGTCGATGTTGTGGTCATTAGATGCAGAATCGGCAGATCTAATAACATCGGCAGAACTAATGATCTCTAGATGGTAGTTACGGCTAAAAAAAAAGGGCGACTTGTGTCATGTTTACAGTATATGTATTATGTTATAATATGCATTTGTGTGCGCAAATACAAGTGTATTCTCTGTTGGCTCACTCTCGTAGTACAATGAGACGGCATTCCCACACGACTGTAGAAAGATCAAGCACTGAAATTATGTCAAAAAGTTCCAGTGGCCCGCAAATACAGACGGAGAGACAGCAGACGGCGAGTTTACTTAGTGGATGAGGGCCCCACAAAAAATGGATTTAGCTGCACACTCCGTTGTTCGGGGCAACGAACAGGGTAGTGTGGGGCCCTTACCCACTAAATAAACCCGCCGTGTGCCGTCTCAAACATTATTTGCTACATACACTATCAATAGAAATATTTCAATTAAAACCTGTTAAGTAATTAAACTATTCTTTCCCAATCGTTAGCTAATTGCCTTATAGTTAATAAGCAATTTAGTTAATAAGCCGGTACGCTATCTAATAAAATAAACGTTTATTTTTTTAACAAATATTATAGAAATATTTCTTTTTTGACGTGTCACCATACTCGTACAATTGATGAAGGCTATAATTAAGTTATTAGAATAACGCTCTTTACTAAGGAATTGATAACCTGTATCGCTGGAGAATATGTAAATAATCCTCTGGATTAAATTATTGTCTGAGAATCGAACCCACAAACTGTCACTGTCCTATTGACGGTTACACACTATTGGCATACTGCACAAGCGTTGAGAAATACTTTCACGCATATTTTCCTCGCGATATTTTCCTTTATCATCGTGTGATATCATTAACACAAAGTGTGAAATTGTGAAGTCGACAAGTGTCGAGCAGGATTTGAACCTACATCTCCTGGAATACCGTCCCAGATGCTGCCAATTAAGCCACCGTGACAATTGCTCAGGACTGCGAATTTCGATAACACATTCATTCGTAACGTCTGCGCCATCTGTCGGCAATATTTGCATACACTATTCTGACCAAGTAAACTTAATTTTACAATATTTAGATATTTATAGGGTTTGCGTCATTATTAGGTAAAATCTTAATTGTAAAATTAAGTTTACCTGGTCGGTATAATGTATGAAAATACTTCCGACAGATGGCGCAGACGTCACCCAAAGACGTTAAGTATGAATGTGTTATCGAAATTAGCAGTCAGGAGCAATTGTCACGATGGCTGAATTAGCAAAGCATCTGGACATTATCCAGGAGATGCAGGTTCAAATCCTGCTCGTGACTGTTATTTTCGATTTCACATTTTTCACTTTGTGTTTAATTTTACAATTAAGATTTTTACCAAGTAATGAGTCAGCCCTATAAATATTTCACACTTTGTGTTAATTTATATGGCTAAGCATTACAAATGCTAAAAAAATATCAAAATATGTGATATCATTTGCAAACAAATATTCAAATAATTTTGAAAATTGGAAAACAACCACGTGCTTTACAAAGTTTCAACCTCTAATGATGGATGTAACTAAATATCTCGGTCTCGTTAGGATAAAATAGGGAATTTACGAGGTTTAGGGTCATTTAGCCGGTTTTCCGTCTTGGTCCTGTTTTCCTCCACTAGCACGCGCCTCGTGAAACATTTACGTTAGAATCATAAATATAGTAAACCGCGCAAATTTGGTCTCATTGCGTACCTTAATATCAAATCTGCACGTCTATCAACTTAGAATAGTTTTTAACAAGTCAAAACTCGAATAAAACTTCTTCAATCTGGCGGCTTACTTCTAAGCTACGAAAACGTCACATAAAATAGTGGTGCAAGCTAACTGCACAGATTTTTTTAAATTGTTTTTAGAATGTATTTCTTACGTTTAGGGCATTAATGACTAAGTTGATACACACACAATTAACTTTGTGTTTAAGTTGATACATAAGAACACATTAAAATGTACTCATTTAACGAATTACTTATAAAATCTAGGCGGACAATAACTGAATTACCTATTTCACAAAACATTCAGTTTTCTTCCGCGTGGACGAAAACACAAAAATACAAGTAAAGTTTGACTAGTCGTTTAAAATAAGGAATGCGGAGAAATTCTGTTGAATTCTTTATGGAATGATCTTTGATGGTTATTTAGTCTGATATTTAGTTTTCATCCGCTAATTTAGCAGTATTGCATACATAAAACATAAATGATATTGTAGACGAAAACTAAAAAATGCGCTGAAAATTGCTTTATGTTTCGTCCATATACTTTAATGTGATTAGATGAAAAGTAATTCTGAGTAAGTATTTAGTTTACTTCTATTACAAACAAATATTATACTCGTACTTGTATTAAACTAACACAAAACCATTAATTTAGGTTTTCTAAAAAGAAGTTTTAATAATAAGTTTTAATTATTATCTTTAAATTTGCAGATTGTATTTATATAACTTTTTTATGTTATTCTATTAAAACACATTGGGAAGTATTTAAAATTGATTAAAAAGCATTTTTTAATTTAGCAAGTATATTATATCCCTCTTTTAACAACGTGGACGAAAACTAGCCTAAACAAGGTCGAAAACTAAGATTTTTGGACGAAAACTAATGAAATCGGTACTTTTCACTAAAACATTTTATATAAAAAACATGTTGCCTATAATTATTTGTTACTTAATATAAACCTAAAATAGACTATATTAGCTTCCAATATAAAATTGGTTTGTTAGAGTTGGGCAAGTAGAACATATAATTTTTAAGCCCTTAAGCTGGCAACTCCGCTAAATAGACGAAAACCGGCTAAACTACCTAAATTTGCAAAGTTAATATTTTAACGCCGACGAAGTTACGGGTGACTGCTGGCATGTATATAAGAAAAAATAATCTAATAAGGTATGTATGCAATAAATCCGATAGCTGGTGTGGGTGATACCCAAAATAATAACAAAGAATATGATAGAGCAATAGGAAGCTGCAAGCAACTGCCACAATAGCTCAGCGGCAAAACATCTAAACCTGCAATCCAGAAGGCGCGTTTGATACCCAATCGTAATTAACGAAGTATTCTTTTCACATTTCATAAAATTCTAAATTTGTTTTAATAAATAGCTAAACAATAAAAACTTCTTTTAAAAATCTTGTTAAATATTCCCTCGTACCCCAGTTATTGGTATCTGTATGCGTGTCACGTAATTGTCGTTCTCGCAATTCTCGGCATTCTCGCGTCTCTCGGCGGGTTCCTCCGATATTTGTCGTCGATGGAGAATATTAAGGAATTCTTTCACAAGATAATGGTATACGGAATATCGATTTGCACTTTAATAGAAGTTAATGATGTACAATAGGAGAGGTAGAGAGTCCAAGTCATAAGATGTCAATGTTTATATGTCAACACTGCGGAAATAAAAATAGTTTTCTTTTTTCATAAAAATAAAATAATTATATTAACCTAAATGGTGTATGGCTCTAATAAAGAATTAAAAAAATTATATATTTATAAAATACACTATCAAGTTTATTAAACACAAAGTGAAAAATGTGAAATTGAAAATAACAGTCACGAGCAGGATTTGAACCTGCATCTCCTGGATACCGTCCAGATGCTTTGCCAATTCAGCAATTGTGACAATTGCTCCTGACTGCTAATGTGTTATCGAATTTTCACTTTGTGTTTAATGTATAGTGCTAAGCATGTCAAATGCTAAATATATATATAAAAAAACTATCAAGTTAAATTGATTTAACTTCTTAATATTATTTGATTGTACGACTGGCGTAGTGGTAGTGCCGATCCTCAATGCTTAAGGTTGTGGGTTCGATTCCCAAATAGGACAATACTTTATACTATCCACAAATAGACGGGGTGAGGTGGTTGTACTCTATTTCTCCAAGGCGGGGCGTTAATGTACGCTATTTTTATAAGCCACCAAGAAAATCTAAACAAATAACATAGCATCACGCCTGTATTCCCCGAAGGGGTAGGCAGAGGTGTATTACACACCCACGACTCGCCAGCTATGTTTAACACCCATATTCTAAGACGGTTCCTCGAAAATTTCTCGACTCCACTCAAGCGCACTCAAGGAGTTTGGTATTCTTAGTTACAAAAAATCTCCTCCACTCGACGCCTTTCCTCACTCGAGGTGAGGAAACAACTGTCAATCTTAAGGTACGTCGGGACCAACCTTAAGGAATACTCAAGGAAGTTTTTGTTCTATAAACTATTTACTGAAGTTTATTATTTCATGTGAATATTGTTTTCTAGTGTTTATAATGGATTTACAGCGGTTTTTGAATTAGCTTTATGACAATCCGTATGATTATCTCATAAGATGTTACTTGCGAGATGCTGCACACCCAACTTTTACGATACCGTAGAATTCCAAAGCCGTAGGTAAGCTATTTTTTTCCAGCAGGATTACCAGCACCTAAAGTAGCCGTCAAATTTATTTTATTATAAGTTCCTGTAGGCATAACTTTACCAACCGATATTCAGTAAGAATATCTTTCAGACATATTACAAAATAAATGATATCTAAACAATTTATACTAGCTAGAGCTATAAAAACACACCCAGCAAAAAAACAATGTTGACGCGACGACGTTATGTAGGTACTTTCTGGTTATACGATATACGTAAAGTTCATGACGTAAGTATTACTTTTTGCTATGTAGGTACCTATCTGAGTTTTACTCCTTGTGGCGATCCTTGTATAATACCTATCGTCCTATCTAAACATTTACATGTCAAATGACAAACATCTGTTAACTTTTGAGTGACCACAGATGTAAAATCAAAGCATTTTTGCCCAAAACAATGTTCTATCTACAATACAATGACGTATTACCTCGACTCAACCTCATTCGAGGTTCCTCGAGTTTTCAACTAAGAATACCAATTTCGACGATTCCTTGAGATATTCCTTGAGGTATCCTCAGTTGAGTTTGAGTCGAGGAAAGGTTGAGGAACCGTCTTAAAATATGGGTGTAAGTCCCACGTTATTACGTGCTCGCCCCCTTGACGTCTACCGGGCACATTTCCAAACTCCGGGCTGCTACTAAGAATTTTTCTTTTTAGGAAAAAGCTCAATAACATTGCCCGTCCCGGGGATCGAACCCGAGACCTCATGATTAGCAGTCGCATACACTACCGCTACACCACCGAGGCAGTTAAAAAAATCTATCAGATATAAAAGTTTCCACAGAAATTTTGGTTTCACATGGTAGTACTAATATGTTATCAACTGATTCCTTGTCAAACACTCATGAATTACGTCTACTCATTCATAGAGTAAGATATGTAGCTAAATTATGAACCTAATTGCAATCTTGGGTCTTACCACAAGGTTATCACAGTGATAAATGTAGCCTATATATCTTATGTCTATTTTCTACCTAACTAAAATCAAGGTTCTCTGAGTAATTATTTTAACAAATTATGAAAATAATTTACCGGTTCTACCTTTAGCCGGTGTGCAGCTGGCCATATTACAAATATTTTACAGTCGGCAATTTAAATAGAGGGATTTATTTTCTTGTATTATAATTACTAGATAAGATTAAGCAATAAAATACTTCAAACAATACATCTGTTCGCCTTTTAAAATATTTTATTTTAATGTTGGTGATACTTTTAAGCTTTTATAAGTAGATAAATTGTAACTATTGAGACTTTTAAATATTAACGGTTTTTTGTCAGATAAACATACCTACTACGCTGTATCGCCGAGGACTTACTACTAACATATAATTAAACTTACACAAAATATAGCCAAACTCAGAAAAAACTCTACTCTCTCTCTCCGCCATTTGTTCAATAATATAGTCCAAGATCTCACCGCATGATTTCTAGTGGGAGATATTAAAACGTTAAACTAAAAACATATGCACATACTTAACATAAGACAGTCGTATCTTGCGAAGCTCAATTTAGTAAAATCTTACTTATTTTAATAGTGAACTAATGTATTGGCTATATCTAAATCACTATTTCTCGGAGCCATTATCCGCACTAATCACTAACAAGGATTATTTAACAATAGGAAGTTCAAACAACAATATCTGAAAGAAGTTAGGAAACAATAAAGAGCAATAAAGTTATATTAGTTAAAGACTTTCCAAGTAATTTACGAAGAAAGGCGGAATCGGCCGAAGTATTAACGAATTCGCCCGAAGTATTCACGGAATTACCTGAACTCAGATACACACAGAGATGCGCAGGCACAGTCTATGTATTCCTAAGCATTATATAACACAACTCATTTGAATTTTGTTAGAAGTAGATGACTGGAACGCGCCAAGTTTAATATTTTTTAACTTTTAAAGTAAATGGTCTCAAGAACGGGGCGCGACGAAAATCGGCGCCTTCCTGCCTGTGAATCATATGGAATATTTTTAATTTGTGAATAAAATATCTACTAAATATTTGGAGTAATTTTCAAAACTGGGCATTGGTTTTAAAAAATATAATTGGTTTTCATGAATATGTCACAAGCCCAATTGAAATGCATAGCTGTTAATTACAACGGAAACAGTCAGTTGGTGAGTACTCCTTTTTTTAATTTATCTGATGTCTGGCACCTTCGTTTATAATAATTATATAAATTGGATCTCGTAATCTTATAACAAAGTAGTTTAGTAAAAAAATAACTATTATTATACCTATAACTTATAAATTTAAAAATCTATAGATACAAATAAATAAAATTAAAGTGTTTGTTTGTAATGTTTAAGTAACAGCTTTTTACTAAATGCATATAAAAGTAAATACGTTACCTTAACAAAATATATTTTTTTAAAGTTTCATCTATCTGTCTGTTTATTCCGACTAATCTATAAAATGGCTGAACCAATTTGGACAGGACATTCACTGGCAGATAGCTGGTATTGTAAGGACTAACTTATTAGGCTACTATTATTTTGTCAAATAATTTGAGTTTCGCACAAAACAAAATAAATTCTACACACGATTTCGCGGGTAAATACAACTTAAATAATTACTATTATAAATTATCAAAAATCCATCTGTCTGTTGATCCGCTTTCTGCTTCTATATTATGCTACAGAGTTTGAAACAGTTTCCGTTGTTGCGTAGGTAATTTCCCAAGGAAAGTCTACATGCTAAACCTTATGAGATACATAAATTTTAGGCAGTGGAGAGTTGTACATCTTTAAAATCTAGAGAAAAGATGCAATAATATATTTCTATCTCTTATGGTTGACACTCAACTTTTAAGAATTATTTATTTTTAATTACAAAGCTTTTTGATGGGCCTCGTGTTGTAGTGGGTAGTGTAACCGACTTCTGTGCACTTCTGGGTTCGATTCCCCTTCTGGACAATAATTTGGGTGATGAAGACAGATATTTGTACTGCGTCTGGGTGTTTTCCATCTATTATATGTACATATTTACAAAAAAAAAGTAATATATGTATTATATCCGTAATCTGGTACCCATAGCACAAGCGTTAAGCTTAGTTTGGGACCAGAGGACGTTGTGTGAAATGTCCTGAGTAGGAATCGAACCCACGACCTCGTGCACGGAAGTCGGTTACACTACCGACTACGTAACGAGGCCCGTCAAATAGGGTCAGGTCACTTAAATAGGTTACAGAATTTTGAGGTCCATGTAGACGAAGGCGCAGGTGAAATCTATTTTTTATAATAAATGTAAAAATAGTACAATTCGTATAATTCGTAAAATTTCTAAAAGGCAAGAATACGACCAACTGATATATCACCTTTTTTTTTGTTTAGGTGGGAAAAAATGTACCTAACCGCACACCCCATCGTTCGGGGCAACTAACAGGGTAGCGGGGTTTTAACCTTATTAGATATGTGAAAGTGCGTTTAATTGTCTTTGTTTGTTTAATTATTTATTCTTTACGCTTTCACGCCGTAACTTCTGGACCGATATTATTTATGTTTTTTATATTTTTATATATTTTAAACATTTACAAGGATTGTCCACAGAAATCCCCGCGAGAGCATACCGGAAACACATTTTCGAATTACAATACAGCCCCCCCACCACAATCTCTACCGTTACCTAAATGGCCTGAACAGACCCCAAGAAGCAGCCAACAAGAGAACGTGCCACTAAGTCTTGTAGAAGAGATCAATATTTGGATAAAGGCTTCCATACCAAGTTTTGTCCCCGATAAATCGAAGCTACATTTTCCTGTACCTGATGATCAGTCAACGCTAATTGATTACTCATGGCCACCTTTTCCTCAGTCAGTATGGAGCAAAGAGAAGTCAGATAGGACTATAGAAATAGAAAAAAGTCTACGGGAAAATGCCATGTCTAACAGATCAGTTGAAGATTTCTTCAACCATTTTCGGATAAACACGTCCGTCTCCAAAATGCACGAAGTAAGTGATTCCAAGTCTTGATTTTATAGCCTCTATTTTATCCACAATTCCATTTTTGAGGGGGTGCGAGACCGTTAGTGCATTGGGTCAATTAGGGATTGCATAAGCTGTAGATTAAAACTCTCAGGCCAGCAGATTTCCTCGCGAAATTGTTATTAAAGTGCGCATACATCAAAAAGTCAATAGTGCCATTCGCAAGGCTCTTTTTAAGGATCAAATGCGATACCTTTGTTTTGGTAATCCTCGCTTTCGTCACCAGGCTACCAACCCGTTTTGCTATCTAAAAAATATGGCTTAAGTCTTCTTGATGGCTGGTTTAATAACCTCTACCGTCTCTGAAGAATTGTGGTGTGATGAATTAGCTTGCCATAGTTAGTCCCCAAGCTTGAAAGTATTCCCTCTGTTTTAGGGAAATTAACATTAAATAGAAATTGGCAGACAAGTACCATGGTAAGCCCTCAACTGTAGCGTGCTGTAGCTTAGGGACCATAAGCAAAGCTACTTAGTCTAGTGGGTAAGTTTAGCCACTATTTCAGTACCCACTAACCAATGCTAGCTTAAACTTTTTACTGGACCCATTTAGGACAGGTACCACCGGGAGGTGGTACCTGTCCTAAACACCACCCCCCGTCTTCTTTGTAAACAGATTTATATTATATGATATTGCCGAGTCCATTTGCAGTTATATGAGTAGGGCCGTGGCTTATCTGTCGTCGTTGGAAATTAAAAATGCTATCAATGAGGTCTGTTGATCATTTCAGTTTTGGTTTCTCTAAAAAGGTAGTGAGATATAGTAGTTCTAAAAAGAACTCTAGGTACATTTGAATAATATGGGCAAAAGAGAAGGGAATTTGGTTATTGAGCCTTTTTTTTTTAGAATTAGATGATATTTTAACATAAGTACTATATTGACGGGTTTTCTTCTAGAGGGCAAAGTATCTATTACAATGTGTTCATGTGGTAAGTAACTACTAACTTATTTCGAGATAGAAGTACCTACTTTTTATCAAATCTTTATCCTTTTAAGTTTGTATGCTTCTATTACATTCTACATACAATACTGTAGTTTACAAGGTCTTTCAATTTACATAAATAGGTACTTATAGTATTATTTCTGAAATCATCACACACATAGTAAATCAACAAGACTGCTCTATGTTATAGATGCAATAGTTAAGTTTAAATTATATTTTTTTATCTTAGATTATAATGAGAGCCCCAAGCCACTAATCCTAAATATTGGTAAATATATATTTTTCCGTTACGATTCCTCAGAAAAACTATACTTATCTAAGAGTAACTAGATTTCGCGCAAAATATCTATTTATAATGTTTTTGAATTGAGCGACTGCTGATCATGAGGTCTCTGGTTAGATCCCCGGGTCAGGCAGTGTTATTGAGCTATTTCGTAAAAAGAAAAAATCTCAGTAGCAGCCCCGTGGAAATGTTACGGCAATAGGCTCGCCCCCCCCTTACGTGGGAATTAAACATAGCTGGCGAACCGTGGATGTGTATCACACCTCTGCTACCCCTTCGGGGAATACAGGCGTGATGCTATGTTATATTTTGTTATTTATGTTTTTAAATAAACTGAACGGTTAACAAAAGAAAGCCTCCACATTTTATATTTTTCAAATACCTACATGACGTATTATTGTTGTTCACAGAAGCATGACTCCCAAGAAATTCGCTGAAGGCGCTGTCCGAGATGGCCCACAATTATTATTAGGGATTTCATTAGAAATTCAATTATTATTGTATGATACGACTCAAATATTATATGTCAATGTACATCATTTATAAACAATTTCCATGTCATTAGATTGTTTTAATAATCTCTTATTGGTATTTTAACTTTTATATAATGGGGATGCTGACTGCCATCTTTTATGGTAATGTTGCACATGAATTCAGGCAATGGGGATCAATGCGCAAAGCTGAGCGCAGATGGCGCTATCGGCGAGATGGCCACTGTCAAATTGTAGTTGCTTTGTTTGCCTGATATTTGTATGCTATTTTTTGTGTTTAATCCTGATAATTAACGATATTTTTAAAATGTATAGTAAGTACCTGGAAGATAAAAAAAAATAAAAGACGCAATACTGTGTAGCCACAAATTTTTTGCGACTATTTGCTCTTTTTAATATTGGATCTTTGGGAAATAAATGTACATCGCGGTTATTACATTTTGGTTCAGCACACAGAGGCATATTACGAGAAAATTAAAATTTACCAAATCACAGGTTACAAATTGTATGTAAATGACACTTTTCAATGGTCATTTCAATAATATGTTATCTGCCTTGAAATAATGGCAGTCATCAACCCCATTGATTTTATTTTGAAGATTTAATGTAATAGTTCTTAGTACATAATGTTAGAACTATGGTATATAGGTATAAGTAATAATGGTAATAAATTTCTTTATTATTAGCATTAAGATGGTTTTTTAGTTTAAACTACCCAAATACTAGCTGTCTACTTAATCTACTCCAAGCTTATCTACAGTTTATTGGCGAACACGGAGATTTAGGCAGAATCTTATATCTTATATCTCACATGTCGATCGTATCGTGATCACTGTGATTGATTTGAGATATGAGATTCTGCCAAACCCCCACGGACAATCTTACATATTATCTACCTGCATTCATAGACGGCCTAACAGAGACAAAGGATTACCACTAAACGGCCTTCGATAATCCACGAACGTGACAGGTGGTGAACCTTGTCGCCACTACAATAGTTAGGTACTTGCTAAAATGTGTTTGTATTTCGTCACTATAATTCATACTTTGAATGTTTGTCTGATTTTTATTGCTCATTGATTCTAAACGTTTGAATAGTTCTGTGATATCATTATATCTCATAATCTCTTGTTGAATTAATTCTCGTGGTCGCTTTACTTAAGATGTAGGTATAGGGGGAGACCGAGACTCACCTACCTAGACCAAATCGGTCATGTATTGAAAGAAGGTGGAGGCAGGAGTCTGCGAAACCAGCGAGCGTATATGAAGACAATTATTCTGGCACTCTGTACTTTCCGCCTACCCAACAAGGGAGATGGCGTGATGATAAGTAGTAGTAGTCGCCTTAAGGCAACCATGGATAGGTTCCATACTTTATGATGATTACGTGACTATGGATGCTTTAAAGTAGGATATTCATCGAGATAGAATAACGATAAAATCCGTAAAAGCTAGTTTTTAGGTTATATTATCTCGATTCTCCATATAATTGCAGAATAAGGCATATTAGCTTTCAACTCTAGTTAAAAGCTATCAAACAAAACAGTTTCATCAAAATCCTTTCAGTATTTTTTTCGTGATGTGCGATCAAACATACTAACAAAAATATATTAAGTACTAAAAATTTTTTTTGAGGTTTTTATTTTATTCCATATGGTGGCAGACGAGTCACGGCCCCCCTGATGGTAATTAGTAACCGTCGTTCATGAACTCAACTATATCGTACCAGGGGTATTGCCAAGCCGCTGCTCACCATTTCATTTGACAGATATGAAATAAAAGAATAAACGGCTATCTCCTGCTACAACCAAAACACACCGACGGCAACGTGCTGCATGGTCGGTCACACGGGAGATGGTGGTACCAACTTGTTTGGGCTCGACAGCAAATGAGCACTCCCACTTGGTACCCAGCTATTACCAGTAATGCAATGGGCGATAATTGTTTACTTCTCTCAGTCGCCTCGTTCGACACCCGTGGGAAAGAATAGGGTGGTGACACTAAATTATATTTTTAGTCCATACATAATATTTTATCAAATAACTTAAATGTATAGACATAACTTTGTCACTGCTTTAAAATATTAAAATTTATTACATACAATTTTATGCCATAATACTCGCATCATTTGAGATGGTTTCGTTTAACTACGATTGTAAAATGCCTGTCTGTATTTGTACCTTCAGCAACGAATTACCAATTTATAAATCAACTAACGGAGGGTAGATTAGAAGATATATCATACATTTTAAACTTGACTTATTGAACAGACAACGCCAGCCACTGCGCGGCAGCCGTTTAAAGGTTATTTTAAATATAAATTTTATAATTTATACAATAACTTGGTACCTATCAAGATATTCAATCAAATAGTATAATAAGTGACGTCACTGAGTATTGAGGTAAGTGATTTTGTTGTGTACAGTGCTTGGGCTTTTTAGATTATAGTTTACGAGGTGTAGGAATGCTTATTCTGAATTTCTCTTGATTCAGGAACTAGATAGGCACTTACCGCGACTCTTTCGTGGATTTCAGAACATCTTTTTTTTGTCAAGGCGGGAAAAATTTACTTAACCGCACACCCCGTCGTTCGAGGTATCGAACAGGGTAGTCCCTTACCCACTAAACAAGCCCGCCGTGTGCCGTCTCTCCTCCTGTTTTGGCGGGCCACTTGAACTTTGCATTACTTCAGTGGTCCGCCGGCATAAAGGCACACAATTGATCTCTCTCTTAAGTGTAACAAACAAACAAGCGCACTTTGGCACTTATGCATACATCCTTACTAATATTATAAATGCGAATGTGAGTTTGTTTGTTTATATATTTGTAATACTACTAGCAGGCATACATCTATTTTACTCGTGATTTACGGCACATAGATTAGAAATGTTTTCTAAAACTGATCCCCTACAATGTCGTCACCTTCACCTGCCAAAATGGTGCTCTGTGGTATTCATTAAGTTCCCAATAAATATGTCATTTAGAAATCTTCTGTATTATATTATTATAAAACTAAATTCTGCGCGCGACTCCGTCCGTTGACTTCAATAAACAAATACCCTACGTCACACTAATCTTTGCAAAAATAGCTACTCTACATTTATGGGATAAAAAGCGCTCTTACTACTAAGCTGTATGTGTGCAAAATTTCATGATTGATTGAGTAGTTACAGCGTGAAAGTGTAACAAATAAACATATACTAGTAAGGATAGTAACTGACTTACTGTCTAGTCTAGCATATCAGCTCACAACCGATAGTTCTGGGTCTAGGACCGTAAAAATTAGCGGTTCCATTGGGGGTAGGGGTTTCTTTGATACTGTAGGTGAGCATTAAGAAAGGCTTTCACGCAAATCAATCTAAAATAGATATTTCATCTGAAGATTAAACAATGTAGTACTTTAATCTCTCTTTTCTTTAATCAATCTTCTTTATCTAAATTGCTCGTCACCTTAGTATTAAAAAACAGCCATTATGAGGACTGCCTAGAGAAGTGAGCCTTAGTATTAAAAAAAAAGCTAAAAGAAAACTTAAAAACTATAAACAAACAGTTGTTATTTTTGGATACCAAATTAATTGTTTGATCTTAAATTAAAACTTGTAAATCAAAACTGTTTACACATCTACCGGCACTCTGAGCAGCAATTAAATATTTATTTTCATATGGTTTATTTATGATTAAGACACATTTAATACGAGGCTTGCGCAGGCAAGCCTCGTATTAAAAATAAATATCAATACAATTTAATTAAAATAATAACGAATATACATTTTGTTACCTACATACCTAAAATCTGCATTCAATTTACTTAATTCTCTTTATCATTATCATTCACTTTTAAAAACATTTATGCTACTTGTACTGTCAATCATTTGACACGTCACATGATTATGTCGATGACGAGTTACATGAATTTCCTATAGAAGTTTTCACTTTAAAAAACTAAATAACAAAAAACAAAACAAAGGTCTTGAAAATATACACATAATTTACATAATGATGTTTTTCTCAAATCAATAATCTTATCAGTTTTTATCACTAGGCAAACACCATTGATAATATTCACGTATAATGGAGGGGTGTTTAATTTTAACTGGAACTACTTTAAAACAGCAGAATTAGACAAAATACCACATTTTTATATCAGTTTGTGACCTCACAGTGCACGTCTTCTTTAAGATGAAGTTATTGTTTTGAGTCGTGTCTTGGGGAGTAGTTGTGTGTATTATAGTTATGTCTAGTATTTTATCGATGTGTGTTGTGATTATTTTGTTATAAATTGGTAAGTGTTATTTTGAACATTGTCAATCGCTTATGTTTCATTGAAAATTATTAATCCTGTACATTTAACTTGATTGATAATTATAAACCTTTGCCAGTGGTTTTTGGGTTCTATCGCAGGTTTCTAAAATAGTAACGGGATAAAACGTATAGCAGCTTTTAAGTCTAATCAACAAATTGATCAAAATCCGTTCAGTATGTTTTGCGTGATGTGTGAATAAACGAACAGACACAAATCTAACAATTTTTTTTTTGTATATATACAATGACATGTTATAGTCTAATTCCTACAGTATTTTTTTTTCCTACAGGTTTCTACAGTATTAGGCTAGTAATAGTTCCTTAAATTTGATAATCACTTAATTCTAAATTAACCACAGTGCTTATGACATTTAGACAGTGTGACTGAAGTTATAATAAGTACAGAGAAATAAAAAAATACCCTGGAAATATTTTTTTATCTTGAAAAGGTCAAGGATTGAAGTTATTAAATTAATACATTATCATCTGTTCTTGACATTTGTGAAAATTTTGAAATTTTTTAATTGTTTAGAAATTAGATTCTTCTTTTCTATAGATGGACAGACTGCACAGACGGTGGAGTGGTTTAGATACCCGCCCTAGTGTTGGGGGTTCGATTCCTATACACAACAACTCTTTGTGTGATCCACAACTGGTTGTTCCGAGTCTAAGACCGAGTGCTTTGAGTCCATGAAGTTGTGTGTACATTATATTTACAAGGATTATCCCTTAGTGCAGTGTTCTTTAAAAAAAAAAATCATAAAATCTGCAGGTCAAGTTAGTAAAAGCGTAGAAATTAATTTTAGCTTTTATTTACGAGTTTATTATTTAGGAATACTAGGTATTGCCCGCGACTTCATACCTATGAACTTCAGAAATATACTTACTTAAATACGTTACCCTATCCTACCCTACCCCCTACCAAAACAACGGCACTATGATTTTACGCAAAAATTGGCAAACATACCTAGGAGTAAATACCGTTGTTACACGTTCATCTTTTGTGAGAGGGTCAGGTTCAAACCATTCATGATGGGATGCGCAAAGCCTACCATTAAAGAACACTTAAATAAGTGACTATCATATATATAAGATCATATTTCTAGACAGAATGAGAACGTAAGCCAATTCTGGCAATCCACTGTGACGTCACGGATTGTAAGCCCTGATTGTGTTGTGTTATTATAATCCGCTATTCCTTTTTCTAAAGCATACCCTTAATGATCGTTTTAAATATTTTTACAACCTGAACATATTATCAAAATATGCTAAGATAAAATACCACGAAACAAGTTGAAAACAATTAAATGAATAGCCCTAAAATCTCAGGTAAAAGCACATTTAAGATCGTTTTAGTTTAAAATTTTCTTTGTCTTTATTTTGCTAAGTAACGAAATAATAAATTCTTAGAAAGGAATTATTGTATACTGCGACAGCCTTGTAGCAAGACGGAGGGTTGCTAATACACGGGTACAAGTTCGATACACAATTTATATGTCATTGGGACGCATCCCTGAATGGTCGATATTGGAAACATAAATTTAACAGTATTCGATGATGGAAAACATCATGGGGTAACCAATATGCCTCATAGAATTTCTAGTTAGCACGAAGTAAATTAGATAGATCCGTATGATTTGCTAAGAACTTATATAGATATCCCCGAATCGAGTAAATAATTTCTAATCTAAGAGATCCTAATCAAGTTCAAGTTTGCGTGATAAGGATGTTTTATACTGTGTACCGTCACAGAATAGATACTAGTCCTACGGACAGAAACGTCACTTCCATTAAAACTTGTCCAAAATCTCTCTATAATAGCCTACAAAATCTTAATAATAATACTAATTGTTCGTAACGAGAAGAAATGTACCTTATGTTCACAGAAATACAGTTGAGATTGTTTTTCCCGCCGCATGATCCTCGGGCAACCGCGTCATTCAACAAATGCGCTAGGGTTGCACCTAATGATGATTTTACTACATCACGCTATATCCCTTGCGGGGTAGGCAGAGAGAACATGGTGACAAAAGGCTTTGTTCTGCAATACATCTCTCGCTTCCTCAACATTCATAATTTTCTTCATACACTCTCCGGTTTCCGCTCGCCGGTTTCGGAGACTCCTGACTCCACCGACAGCAGCAAAGCTGTGTGTGTTTATAAAACTTTAAAATTTATTTTTCTAGTAGATTCTATTTGATTACTTTTTATATCATTTTAAATGTAATTTCAAGTCGGATTATTTTTTTATACATAGTTTTTTTTTGTTGATCATAAACTAAAAGGCATATATGCGTTTAGAGTTTTAGCTCTGAATTTTCAGTTATGAAATTTTCTTGTCGAAATACCCTAAATCGCGTAAATAATTTTATTTTAATCAATACAACAAGTGCGAGTGCGACAGTCTTCTGTCGGTTGTACCGTGGTTGGTACGCGAAGCGGTAGGCATATAACTCGAGGCCTTGAGCGAGTGATGTACTCCTGGTAACGTGTTGTTTTTATACTACGAGGGATGCAAATAAGTATACGGCTCACTTGATATTAGAACCATCGGAAGTATCACTGATGCGCTTTAGATTTTATTTTAAGGCGGGAAAAATGTTCCTAGCCGTACCTCATCGTTCGGAGCTACGGACAGGGTAATGTAGGAGCTTCGCCCACTAAAAAGACGCAGCGTATACCATTTCTTTGTCTGTACTGGTGGACCACTGGAAGTGCATGACATTACTTTTATATTACTCGTTATCAACCCCCTTTTTTTTAATGGGAATAAATATTCCTAACTGCACACTCCATTTCAAACCCATTTCAAAATCATTGGAAATATTGTACCTAAATATAATGATTATAAACTTTTTTTTTAAACACAAAAATGTGATATCGAAAATAACAGTCACGAGCAGGATCCTAAAAATATATATAAAAATACCTAAATACTTTTTTGGTTAAGGCGGTAAAAAATGTTCCTGACCGCACACCCCGTAGTTTGGGGAAACCAACAGGATAGTGTGGTGCCTTCACCCACTAAATATACCCACAGTGTGCCGTCTCTCCGCCTTTACTGGCGGGCCACCGGAACTATATTACATTCCTTCAGTGGTCGTTATCAACCCTAAGGAAAGGGATAGTAGGTGTAAAAGGAATACGATAGAGATGGGTTGGTTGGAATGCTGATGGTACCTACAACACATTTACGAAATTTATCACTTTCAATCAATTTCCTAAAATCACGAATCGGCTACTCCAATAACTTGTCAAAATAATCTCTTCTTTATGTTTCTAGTAAAAAATGGACGACTACTTTGACCTCCTGCCAAATGACGACAACGTCCACTCTCTGCTAGATCCTCCCCAGCCAGCGTACACCAGCACCACGGTACGCAGAGCCTTGATAGTATGGCTGCATTGCGGGCAAAAGAATAACTTCAAGCATGTCTGTAATTATTTCCATTATTTGGAAAAGTTGGTAAGTCCTTAAACAAGGCCGTGTGATGACTGACTAAGAATACAAGTGTCACCACCCCATTGTTTCCCACGGGTGTCATATGAGGCCATTAAGGGAAGTAAGCAACTATCATCCATTGCATGACTGGTGGTAAGGCTGGGCACCAAGTGGGAATACTCATGAATGTTAATGAAATGTTGAGCAGCGGCTTGAATACTTTCAGCATAGTTGAGTCCATGAGCGACGGTTACCATTTACCATCAGATGGGCCGTGGCTCTAGCCACGATACGCAATAAAAAAAAAACAATATATAATTATTATACCTCTTCTTTATTTGATGATGATTGATCGGATTGCATCGTGCAGAAAGCCAACGCTAATAAATTTATTCTAATCTTCTTAAAAGTGCTCAAACACACAAGTAGCATCTTCCGTTATAACAGTGATAGACTAGGGGTAAGACGCAGAACTGCGATGGAAAAGATGTCTTCATATGCAATTCAGTCCACAGCCTGAGATCGAGATTCCCCAAAGACTCTTGTCCTCTGTCCGCTGAAGAAAAGTATCGTATGGAAACTGAACACATCAACTCAGCGTACTGTCATAGTCCTGTGCCCAATAATGAGAAAGTATATTACAGTATTTTCTTCCAAACAATCTTATTACTTTAACTGCCTATTTGAACAAAGTAACCAAATAATGGTTAAAAACAATGCTCAAGGAATTATTTCTGCTTTCAGGAAAGTCAAATGACACCGGAACAGCGGGCTAGAAGTCGTATGCACGAGCTGAGCCTGTTTTACCGACACCCACCGTCCTCTGAATGTCTTGACAGATATTTCCCTGGCCTCTACTGCTTCAAAAGTATATATAATATTGTTGACACTAAACAGGTTAAGGAGATCAAGCTCGAAGGTTGTGTCTTCAATCTTGAGGGATTCTGCAAACTAAAGATAGACATAGGCATAACGACGAAAGACAAACAAAATACGAGTAAAATGATACAGATGTACTGTAGAGCACATTCGAAACCGTTAAAAAGTTTTTTGTTAGAATTCAGAGATTTCGTTAAAAAGTCTGACGTTAAAGAATCCTTCTATGTGCTTGCGGGTTTTATAAAAAATAAACTTGTCAAGGATGAACTCGAGCTTTATAGTCAAATGCCAAAGGATTTTGATTTTTTAAAGGAAAACTTTGAAGAGGAATATGAAAAAATGAAAACTAAGAAAGCAATTGAAGATAATAAAACAGATATTAAATTCAAGCGCAGTGTTAAATGTGAGATGAAGAAAGAAGTACTCATAATAGATAATACTAATAAGATTAGAATATTACTAAACGAAGCTAAGACGAATGAGATTTTGAATATATTTCGACGCTGGCCTCAGCAATTGGAAAGAGCCAATGGAAATGCTATACTCTCGGAGATTCTAAATCTTCATAAAAGAACTGTCGATGACTATAACTTTGCAAATAAACGTTAAAGAGGTTTGCTTTTAGAACATATAAATTTGGAGTTCTTATTGACTTAATCTGACTTTTTACAGAGTGCAAATTTTTGCCTATGACAGTTTTGAAATTGAAATCATAGGACTATGTTTTTACTATTTTACTTTTTTGTCGTTCTTAATCTTTATCAATTTCTATTTGAAATGAATTGTAATTTGATATCAATATTGCTTTATTATATATATCCAGTGACTTGAATTAAAATATTGTTTTTTTTTCTTGAATTTAGTTCATATTCTATTATAGCTTTATTAAAACGAGACTATAGGTATTTTTATCTTCTCTCTATACCTACCATCTACTTAAAACAGAATACATTTTACAGAAGTTATTATAACAGTGGAAAGTAAGCTCACAGTTATCTGATGGTAAGCGCTTTTGGAGGGGCTTTGGGCTTCAGACGCTCTCACTCATCAAACGAAAGCAAGAGGATGGTGTTGTTCCGGTCTAATCGTCCAATTAATTCTAGAAAAAGCTTGGCTCAGTCTTGTAATTTTTTTTTTCAAATTTCGTCACATCCCTACATAAGAGATTATTATCAAAGATGTGACACGTATAGTTATAATTAAAAATTGATACTGATAATTCATCTGGTTTTGGTCTTAGTTTCTTAAATATCTTACTAAATTGAGTAGTGTGAAGAAATAAAACCACTCCTACAGTAACGCTAGTATATTTTTATCATTCCTACAACTTACCAGGCCAGGTAACCAGATATGATTATACTTTATACTTACACTAATTTACTATAATTACTGTCTCCGTAATACATTATAACAACCAGAGTGACACACGTCTGAACTCTACTGAGCGGCCCGGGCGAATAATCACTTTGCAAAAACACAACAGCCATTTAATTTTTGAATGCATTATTAATATTATTATATTTCCGGTAGAAACCAGGATGTAACAATATTGCAATTTTATTATTAAATTAATTACTAAAATCATGACAGTAAGTACCCAAAATACAGCTATACAACTTGCTTTTACTATGATACATACAATTTTTTGCTAAACTTAATGTCATATCATTATAAGGGTAGTGATAAAATAACATGTCTATTATAATTTGTGGGTGAGCGGACCTTCTATAGAAACTCTGTGAGCCCTTCCGTGACGTGGATACTGTAAATTATCCCAAACTTCGTGATAGTATAGAATTAATAAGGTAGGGTACTTCTTGATAATAGATTTATTTCACAAAGTCTAATATTCACATAAATATACAAAGTATTCAAGGATGTGGAAAATACTATAAGTAATCTCTGAAACTACTAAGCCAACTCTTAGAATTATTTCATTATTAGACAGTTGCACTCGGTCTCATTAACTAAGCATAAATATACATATATTTAATCGATGTCTCAATATTTTAAAGAAATACCAAAGAGTAGGCACAGATCAAATAAAAATTATTTGATCTGAGAGATACCTACGTATGTAATATGACGTTTTGTTTTCTCTTCTGTGACTGTGATTAAATTTATGCGTATTATTTCTTGTTTTTATATTGTGTTGCAATGAAGACTATTGACGTTGCAAATAATTAAAAAAAACTATACGTATTAATTTTTTTGTTTCTACCTAATATGAAAAACTAAAAGATAATTCGAACGTTCGTAGATGTCGGTATAATTTTAGAATGTAGGTTAGCAACACCGTATTTTAATCTATGTGAGAATTTGCAAATTATGTTAGTCATTCTTTCTATATTACTCTTCTGTCTTTGGTCATTCTAATCATAGTAGCTACCATGGCCCAATAATACAGGCCTGCTCAAATCGCGAAGTGACATACAAAATTTTGCCGTGCATACGTCATCAACAACGCAGCATTGGCTCTCAAATTTTTTTTTCCCCACAATTTACCCCAAACCCCTTTTTCACTTTGTGTTTAACCCCTTATAGGTTAGAAGTCTGAAATAAAAAAGTATTACTGTCTATAAAAGCTAAAATATATTCAACTAGACTCTACCCACAACTCCGTCCGGGTGGTTTCAGAATATAAATATGTCGCACTACTGCACTTTAATTAGCTTTATGCAAAAATAGCTAACCCGAACAAAACATTCATTTCTCCGGGATAAAATGTAGCCTGCGTCCTTTTCTGAGCTCTAGTACTCTGGGGTTCAGTAGTTAAGCTGTGAAAGCGTAACAAAAAAACTAACAAATAAAATCACTTTCACATTATAGTAAGGATTAAAAATTTGAAGATGAGTCGCGAGTTATAAACGTGACTTGGATTAGAAAAATAGTGGAATATTTATTTGGCGTACAAAATTATAAAAAATATTTAAATATACTCCAATGTATCGCCATGAGCTGGTTGGATATTATAATACCTCTCTGAAAACGCACTTTATAAATTAGCCTCTAGCATGTTTTCAAATTTTCTATTTAATCGTTCTATTATCCATTCTAACCAGCATTTTTTCTTTTATAATACCCACCACCTTATGGTAAGCGGTTACCGTAGCCTATAGACGCTAGCAACACCAGATGACCAGAGGCATCACTCGCGCGGCTCCTGCTCTAAGAAAAGTGATAGGCAGTGAAAAGGAAGGAGGAGGGACAAATATAGTATAAGGTCCTCAGCGCTCTCACTCACCATACGAAACAATAGTAGGAGTACCTACAATTGTTTCACTTATTAGTTTGTATATTTTTCATGTAACATATCACCATGGTTGGAATAACTTTGAGATTCAATGTTAACAGAAAGAGTACGAGCTAGTTTTCTCGTTGGTTTGAAAGAGAAACGGCTAAAAGCGATAGTTGTCATGTATCTGTCATATACAACAACCACGCTATGCTGCCAGACTAATAACTATGATTCTGCTCATATTAATAACTAAGATTCCTTTTTATAAAAATAAACCAATCTAGACCAATTTAGACTCGAAATTCTGAAATTATAATTACTGTAAACAATTAAACATTTATTTTTGATGAGTAAATGATTGGTATTATTATTATTAAAATGCTGTTATCTGTTATTATTTACCCTATATAATTTTATTAGAAAAACGGCAAGGAAAATGTGACGTCATTATGACGTAGTTGCGGCAATCTGTCAACGATTTGAGCAGGCCTGTATTAATTATTGGGCCATGGTAGCTACTATTCTGGTATTTCTAATCCACCAATCCAGTCATTCCATGCAATTTGTGCGGGGCAAACGTGCGAAAAGCCCGCGCTTGTTACTTATTGTGCGCGTTGAATACAACCAGTTTAAAAAAATAATAAAATGGCGGAGATAATGTCCACACCTGCTACTACTCTAACAAGAGACAACTTGACTGTGCTAATAACTAATAATATAATGAATAATTCGCTTGAATTCCTTCCGGACTGTAATTGTGTTACAGTAAGTATTGACGATACCTACTCTCGCTTTTACTTATAGTTTTTTTAAAACATTTCACTAACAAAGCTGTTCAAACCTTAATATAGTCTTTCCGTGATTAATTAAAGATTATTAATTTTGTAAGGACTCTACTTGCTAAATCATAGCTTTTAAAGTCCATTATATAATAGGAATAAAACACTCAAGATTCAAATAATTGACTATTACTAATATTAAAATTTAAGGTGATCGAAAAACTAGTTACTTCATATTCTAATATACTGTACTAGAATGTGAAGTAACACAGGACAGCCAATAGTTACAAAATGTGTGCATTTAAATGGCTATTTGTCACAGCGTTTCACCTCAATAAGTAGGTATTTTATTCTAAAACGAGCATTACAAAGATAAATTTATTTTACCCAATACTTTAATTTAAAAAAAGGTAACCCATTTTGGACATTTGTTCGGTAAAAAACTACCAATGCCCGTATAAATTGACAAGATAAACCTATTTATTTTATAGATGGAGACAGATTCGCCAATAAGAAAACCTATGGGATTGCCAATTGGCAAAAAGCTATTCCATTCGCCGGTAGCCAACGGTACCAACGAAGTACCATTAAATAGGATCAGTGTAGAACTTTCCAGAAGAGTGAAAAAGAGAAAACAAATGCTCATACCGGATAGTAATGAGCGGATTCAGAGAGCTTACGTCAGAGAGTACGACAAGGATCGAAATAGCCCAGATGCTTTGGTAGGAATGAGAAAGAAAGTAATTAGTTTGTTTCATAATAAAGAATACTGTATGGAATGGAGCCGTTAATTTTTAATATATTTTATTATTAATAGCATAATACTATGTGGTCAATGATGCTCATAGACTTAGCAATACCAAAAACATGCTACGCTAATCCACTGCCCACCGTAAAAAAAGGGAAGGGGTAAGTATCAGGTATCTTTTCCTATACAAGACTGGACCCAGGCTATGAAGATAGTGTAAATGTTTCTGTCAGCTAAGCAGTCAGACAGTAAATACCAATTACCATCAAAAGGATACCATAATAGATTTTAACACTTCGCAATAAATAAATCAAGGATGTAGGTAGTCAATAGGTAAGGTAGATTACTTTTAATTAAGAGTTAAATTTTTGTTTAAAAATAGATTTTGATTAAATAATAAATTGCCAGATTTAGGCGTCTTAGTTTTAGTGATTATTTATGTAGACTTAAGTACAATATGTGATATTATATTAATAAAATGTATTGTTAGAATTTTGAATAAAGATGAATTACGAACAAAATTTTTTTACCGAAAAAAAAAATTATGTTGATCAACACGTAAACATTTTCTTTAATGTCCATAATGCTTGCATTCTATAGCGGGACTTTATTGTTCAACCATTTTACGATTCCACTATTAGACATGGGTCTCTTTCTCATAGTGAAAGAAATTTAGGCCCTAGTCTACTGACACACGCTGGCCCAGTGCGGGTTAGTAGACTTCACAAGCTGCCGGGAAAGTCTTTCAGGCATGTAGGATTCCTCACGATATTTTCCTTCGCCGAACAGTGATCATTTGAAAACAAATACATCATTTCGAAAAATCACGAAATTGCGCAAGTTTGTGCCGCTGGACTTCCACTGGACCACTGAAGGAATGTAATATAGTTCCGGTGACTCGCCAATAAAGGCGGAGAGACGGCACACGGCGGATTTCTTTAGTGGATGAAGGCTACACACTATCCTGTTCGTTGCCCCGAACGACGGGGTGTGCGGTTAGGAACATATTTTACCGCCTTAAAAACAATGGACTTCATACTGAAATTCGAACTGCAGTCCATGGTTTTACCGCTATCATTTCTGGACTTTCCGCTCATACGATATAAGAAGAAATTAATGGAGTTATGTCAAACTTATTCTCGGTCTATCTTTTTTTTCTAGATACCTAACACTAGGGATTAGTCTTTATATATTGGGGGCCTTTAAGAACATACGGACACAAAGTACACTCAGACTCAGAACAATCATTTGTGGATCACACGAAGGATTGTCCTATGAGAGAATCGACAATCGAGAATAGCTATTTTAACATAGAAATAAATTAGTGTGCCGTAGAGCGATGTATTTATATTATAAAGTCCAACGAATCGTTGGCAGAATATAAATACTTGATATAATAATATATTGAGGCTAGAGTCGATCCACTTGCTCTTGAATGTAATATTTTTTTACTATTTACCTTACACAAGCCTATTAATCTAAGTAGATACATGCCGTATCTTCTACTACCCTCTCATTAAAAACATCTCGATTGTCCCCGATATTTATCATTCGATTTCCCATGGGCATGTTTAATGGTAGCTTCAGTCTACAAAGCCTTCTTATACAAATGATTTGTCATTGTGTCTTTACAATAAGGCTTTATAAAAGAGAGTGACTGCGCGCCGAGGCGATATTTCTAATGATACACTTGAATAAACTGTATCTAAGTGATTATAACGCAGGCTTCATTGTCAGCATCAAACGGTATCTACTAAATATAATTGACAGATGGCGTAGTGGTTAAGATACCCCCCAGGACGGACGCCCGCGGAGTGGCGGTTGAAGAATGGGCGGCAGCGGCGGACCTCTGTCTGCTGAACAGGGGGTCCGCCAACACGTGCGTGCGGCAGTGGGGCGGGTCGATAGTGAACCTTTCGTTCGCTAGCCCAGCCGTCGCGGCAAGGGTAAGGGACTGGTGTGTCCTGGAGGAGGTTGAGACCCTATCCGACCATCGCTATATTCGGATAGAGGTCTCCCGGTCCCCCCAGGGTCCCAGTAGGGGTCACGCGGCGGACAGAGCTCCCGCTTACCGACGGTGGGCTGTGGGTAAGCTGAACCGGGACCTGCTGGTGGAGGCAGCCATTGTGTCGTCATGGCTGTCCTCTCCGCCCCTGAATGAAGACGTGGACGCCGAGGCTGGCCGCTGGCGCGAGGCGGTGTCACAGATTTGCGACGCGGCCATTCCCCGCGTGCAGCGTCCACCCCAAAGGAAGATGGTGTACTGGTGGTCCCGCGAGCTGGCGGACCTCCGTGTGGCTTGTATCCGTGCCCGGAGGTCCTACGCCCGCAGCCGGTGGCACAACCACGATCCAGAGCGGGAGGGCCGGCTTTACGAGGCGTATCGCAACGCGCGCGCCGAGTTTAAGCTGGCCATCTATCGCGCCAAAGAGGCGAAACGGCAGGAGATGCTGGAGGGTCTCAACCGTGACGCCCGTACCGTGCGGCGCTGAACAAGCTCCGCACTCAGGGCCTCCCCCTTACGGAGACGCTCCAGCCGGGCTTCCTCACCGAGATGGTCGAGAGTCTCTTCCCACTACAGACGGCGCACACGCCCCCGGTCATGGCTCCGCCAGATGATGACCGGGAGGCCGACGAGGAGAGTGTGCCGCCCATCTCCGAGACGGAAATGGGGGCGGCGGTGTCACGCATGCGGAAGAACACCGCCCCCGGGCCGGACGGGGTACCGGCCCGAATTCTGACTCTGGTCCTCGATCACCTGGAAACCCGCCTCAGGAGACTGTTCGATGCGAGCCTGGCGTCCGGACGGTTTCCTGACTGCTGGAAGGAGGGGAAGCTCGTGCTCCTGCCGAAGCCGGGACGGCCCCCAGATTCGGTCGCGGCCTTTAGGCCTATCGTGCTGCTGGACGATGCGGGTAAGCTACTCGAGAGAATTCTCGCTGCCCGTATCGTCCGGCACCTTGTGGAGGTGGGCCCCGATCTGTTGGACGCTCAGTTCGGTTTCCGCTCGGGGCGTTCGACGGTCGATGCCATACTACGTCTGAAGGCCGCGGCAATGGAGGCCGTCGCTCAACGAGGGGTGCTGTTGGCGGTGTCGTTGGACATCGCCAACGCATTTAACAGTCTGGCCTTCAGCTGCATCAGGGAGGCGCTCCGATTCCACGAGGTGCCAGTCTACCTGAGGCGGCTAGTGGCAGACTACCTCGAAGGCCGCAGCGTCCTCTTCATAAGCCGGCTAGCGATCCACGGCTACCGCACGGTGTCGTGCGAGGCCGCGTGTGCATTGGCCGGAACCCCCCCGTGGGACCTGGAGGCGGAGGTGCTCGCCGAAGTTTATCGGCGGGTCTCAGCAGCGCGTGCGTAAGGCACACACCTCCCGCCAAGCGAAATTCGCATTCGCTAATGGCGGAGCGACGCTCGCCGCGCCATCATCGCCCGTTGGAGCGTTCGGCTGGAGACGCCTCGGGCCGGTCTTAGAACCGCAGGGGCGCCGTCGGCGCGCGGGGCGGCGTATGCGCGACTATCTGCGCCTAATGCCGCCCTAGCCGAGGCCGCGGGCGGATGGATCGGGGATTATCCACCGCCCGGGTTGAGCCTACCGTGAAGGTGTGACGTCCCAGGTGCGCGGGGACGTCACTCAAAGAAGGAGCCTGATGGGGCTAGCCGCCGCACGGACCACTGAAGAGAATATACGCGGTACCAGTGGTCCGCCGAATACGGGCGGGTGAGGGCGCACGGCGGGTTTTAGTGGGTGAGAGCCCCACACTACCTCGTTGTCTCCCCGGACAGTGAGGTGTGCGGTAGGCACATTTTACCCCGCCATAAAAAAAAAATTAGGGCCTAGGTACCTAAATCAAATCGATCATATATTGAAGGAAGGTGCAAGTCAGGAGTTTCCGACATCGGCGCGCGTATATGAAGAGAATTATGAATGTTAAGGAAGCGAGTGATGTATAGAGCCTTGCGGCACTCTGTTCTCTCTCCGTAAGGGAAATGGCGTGATGATAAGTAAGTAAGTCGCGGGCATAATAAATAAATAAATATTCACGGACATTTTCACACAACGTCCTCTGGTCCCAAACTAAGCTTATACTGGTGCTGTGGGTACCAGATTGCGGATATAAATACATATATTACTTTTTTTTGTAAATACATACATATAATAGATAGAAAATCTCCAGACGCAGTACAAAAATCTGTGTTCACCACACAAATAATTGTCCTGAGTGGGAATCGAACTCACGACCTCGTGCACGGAAGTCTGTTACACTAGCGACTATGCCGCGAGGCCCGTCTATAAGTTCCTTAGACGCCTCGTACGATACCCGCTGGTGACGACTTCCACGTATTCGCAATAAATCGTCAGTTACGGAATTGTAAAAATAAAAATACATCACGAGATATCTTAAAGATATCGATACGACAGCGCTTTCTATCCGATCACAACATTGCAAGTTTTATATTGGCTAAATAACGTGAGGTCACGTCTTTGCCTGTCGTTACCGACTTATACTAAGTCTGCAGCTTAGATACAACTTACTTTTTAACATTAATTATCAAGGTTTTTAATGGAGAACGCTTTAGATTTATAAACTTTCTTAATTATTTGTACGTTTTTTATACTAGGAGGGTAACAAACACGCGTACAGCCGTCTGATGTAAGCTTTTATAGACATGAAGCCATAGCCCATAGACATGAAGTTATCGAAGTTATTCTTTATACCTCCTACATTGAGAATATTTTTTATAAACCAGAGTTGCCGACTCATTTCTTGCTGAGCGGTCCTGAGGATGCCTCGCTTAGAGGCGAAACACGTGTTGAATTTGTGTGTCACGTGCGGATTTTTGCGGAATATTGCAACGCTGTGGTTCTGAGAGTCCTGTTGTATCGTATGGTTGTGTCGCGTTGGTGAGCTTTTTTATCATTATCGTGCATGCTACTCTGCTATTATCACATTCTTCTCTATCTGTGAGAGTGCGGATTGGCAATCTTAGGTTATTTTATGTATGCCCAAAGATAACCGGGATAGACAATCCGTGGATGAGTGGTGGGCTCTCCTCCTAAAATATCCATTCAATAATAATAAACCAGAGGTTTTTTAAACTTATTTCGTATACATTTGATTTATGCCTCGAAATTTTTGGGTTGAAACTACATTTTAAAATGTTAATAATTAAAATGAAATTTTATTATATTTAAAACCTTACGTTGAACAGGTGCAATTAATAATAAAGAATCTTAAGCATCTAGAATTTATAAAAGTGACATACCTTTAACGGCACTGAGCTTGTTGCCCACCATCTGCTTGGCCACGAACGCTGCCATGTCTACCGCTGCTGTCCCGCTTCTTTAACTGTAACAAGCAGACAAACCTTAAATACATTTACTGTTAAACGACTACCTAACAAAATACTCCATAAACATTTTCGTCACATAACATATATACGGCTCGCTTGATGGTAAGTGTTAACATTATACATGGACTCAACTATAGAGTTAAGCCGTTGCTCACCATTTCATATCGCGGATATGAAACCCTCTTTTTTAATTTGGGAAAAAATGTACCTAACCACATACCCCATCTTTCTGGGTAATGAACAGGGTAGTATAGGATACTCACCCGCTAAATAAACCCGCCGTATGCCGTCTCTCCGCCTGTATTGGCGGACCACTGGAAGTGTGTTACATTACTTCACTGATGAAATGAAACCCGCGGAAATATTGCATTAATACAAAGTACAGGCTGTCGGCTGTAAACATATAGGACAGATAAAAAAAGCGCCATCTAATGGACGTTTTGTATAAAAAATTAAAGAATTTATTAATTTGATTTTTCCCAGCAAAGCAATAACAACGCGTCATTGATCAACTAGACATGAAATATATCAATCATTTAGTCATAGGGTTTTTTTTTGCCCAGGATATACTCTCTGTGTCGCCAGAGCCCTTACAAACTTAAATCTAGCAAACACTAATAGTGCAAAACCTTCTTTTTTAAATAAAAAGGCTTTGTTGCGTAGCGACTATATCACCTAATATCAAACTTCTTATTTAATACAATCCTACATATCTCATAACTAGTTAGTACAAATCTGTAGCCTGATTTCACTCACTTGATAGTACACCCAGATTTAGAAATGGAATACCTAAATATTACTGCGACTAGGGATATATTATAACCTTTTTATATTTCAAGTACGTCACATGCTTAAAAAGTGAAATTATTAGTCGTACTCATCGTTTTATATATACAACTCAATGGTTTATTATATCTCTGGTTCCCGATGTGGGTAGATAAAATGTATACCAGTTTTTAAGACTATGAAATATTAAATAAACAATTTGCATCAAAATTTTCTTAGTAATTTTATAAGAATGAGCACAAGTTCAAACAAGCCTAAATAGCTTAATATAGTTATATTGAACGCCTCATAAGCGTAGCGTTGAGGTGGGTTCTACTCCCCGTTGACACGGAACAACTGATTTTTCAAACTTAAAATGTCTCTATTTATCATAAATTGCACTTGTAAAATAATATCTACACACACATATAGAGAACAAACACTATTTTTAACACTCATGATATTTTTGATGCCATTTTTGTTATTTAAAATAGTTAAAAAACGGTTTGAAAAAAAACTAGCTTGGACGTCCGTGACTTGTAGGTAATGTATGTTAACACGATAACGACCAAAATAAGTACTTTACTAATCGAGTCTTTTTTTTCGAATACGAATTAATATGATTAGGAATAGAGCCCTATTACTTTTCACGGTCGATTCGTTGTGGTTTAATTGTTATTAAATAAACAAAAAACCTACCGTGTGGGGCCGGTTTTAGAAATGTAACCGACACCCATGGGAGTCGTAAGAACCGACTGAGGGAATATCGGGGGAGTGGGCAGCAGCACTCCCTTGAGTATTAACAACATCCACTGCGATCGCCAACCCGCCTGCCAAGCGTGGCGATTACGGCACTATCCCCCATTTGAGCGGAACACATGTTGTGGCTTTCTCTTGGGGAGGCCTATGTCCAGCAGTGGGCTTCCAAAGGCTGATGGATGGAAACAAAAAAATACTGAATATTTACGCTGGACGCAACACTAAAACCAGTGCCTTTCATGAGAACTACCTTTTTACGTATGCATAGCCACCGGTGGTTTTACTATCGTCAACAGAATGCCGTTCGCCCGGCCGGTACATTGCTTTTTGTTAAAAGAAAGTTCTTACCTTTGCTTGACGAACTGATGATATTTGTCAAGTATAATAACTATTTTATCCATAACAATAATTAAAAACACTAAACACACGTAAATAATAACACACCAACGATATAAAACACGAAAAAAACATATTTTACGTTCCACAATTTTTACGACACTGAAATGTCAACCTTGACGTAATAACGTTTCGGTTCAATTTGACGGCCGGGCGTAAACAATTTTATAACTTGCACTATCTATGTGATTTATTAAAAACTACTTAGTAAGACCAATACATTATTAGTTACTTATCAAATAATAAACTTTATTGTGAAAAATGAAGATTATGAGGCGTGCAGTTTTCGATTTTCGAAAGTATTTTTGCAAATAGTCTCAAGTGAGCACACAGCTCTCTTAAGTTTTGTAACAGAATTATTATATGTTTTTATAAAGCTACGATACCTACATATTAATTGTTTTATATCTTTAAAAAAATAAGAATGTCAACGTTCCCTTGACTTAAATACTTATTTATTAGAGCAAAATACCGCATCAAATTCCAGAAATAATCCGATAAATTAATTTAAAAATTCTGAAGCGATAATTAAAATTTCGATATTTCTCGCGCAGTGAGTAATCTGAAATGGACGGATTACATTGATCAATGGGGTAGAGGTTATTAGGAAGCCGATAATTAAAAGATTTATTGGGAGTATTAAATAAAGATCTGTGACCTATTTAATATTTAATTAAAATTTTGGATTTAGCTGACTGCACAGATGGCGGCGTGGTTTAGATATCCGAGTGTTGTGGATTCGATTAACACACAGGACAAATCTTTTTTGTGAACGACTAATGAATGTTCTGAGTTTGAATGTACTCTGTGTCCGTGAAATTGTTTGTAAAGTCCCCCGAGACACAAGGATTAATAACCTGCACTGTTGTCAAAAAAACTATTAGCTTTAAATAGATTTGTTTGTTGTTTTCATTTATTTACTATGGACATCCAACAAAAGATACACACAGATAAATTAATTACAATTAATATTAAAAAATAACGAGGTATTGTTTATGTGCGCTCTCTTAATTACAGGATATCAACTTGCCTTGTCTTTAAAGTAAACACAAATTAAACTAATTATACAATGATTAAATGAAAACAATCAGTGATGATGATAAGTAATGAAACAAATTAAGTTGAAATGGGTTTAGTTAAAATTTTTAAACATTTCTTAAATTTAGTGAGATTATTGCCACATGTCTAACTGAGAATCTAAGGAAGATAATGCGTATTGCCTGCAGAGTCTAGACACCTAGGTTTGTTTTGTGTTTCGTATTATTATATTAGCAAGTTTATTGTGCCGAGTGAACAAGCAGATAAAAATTATGAAAAAATGTTTTACGTTATATTTTGCGAATTCAAAAATGATAGTCACAAGAAGGATTGGAACCTGTATCTATTGGAAAACTGTTCCAGAAACATGGCCAATTTAGCCACCGTTCGGGACTACTAATTTCAATAACGTGTCCTTCTTAATGTCAGGGGTGATAATTGGTAGATTATCTGAAACGGTTTTCTAGGAGATGCCAGTTTGAATCCTACTCGTGACAATTATTTCGCAGATTGTGTTTATTTATAAAATATGGCTAAGCATAATCAAATGCTAAAAAATATAAGTAAAAAAATATCAAGATAGCAACAATGAATTGGTTTTGAATTTAAGAACATTGAGTAAGGTTTTATCAAACATATGTCTCGCTGTTAATTAAACTCTTCGCCAAGCAGTTCTTATCCCAATGCAGGTCTTCAAAACCATTGGAAATATTTTACCTAAATATAATTAAGATTATAATATACCTACGTACTTTCTTTTTGTAAAACTTTTTGCGTAAATTATATACCTATAGGTATATCTTACCAACATAAATCATGCTTCAAGTTTTACTTTAAATGTTGGGTACATTGTTATTTATGTTCAGAATTGTTTATAATTCATAATAAGCGTGACAAGGCACAATAATTCGTTTTCTTGAAACAAATAGGATGACAAAAGTTGTGAGACTGTCTCCTGAAGTCTTCGGGGCAAATAGGTGGTAGGTACTTGACGATTCTTGTGGAATTTTAAACAGTTTTAGAACGGTTGTATTACTCCGAGTGTTGGTCTTATCCTCAATCATAAAAATAAAGACTGAACATATGATACATGTAACCACATAGATTCTATAGGTAATTTAAAAAATATTAAAATGTAGATATTATTATTACCTATTAATTATGTTAAATTTAAATAAATTAACTTAAATTAGTAAATAATATAAAATATACTTGATTTAAATGCATCCAATATTTAGATATTTTTATATATATCTTTGTGTTTAATGCATCCAATATGTCATCAATTTAGTATTATACTTTATAAGACAAAAATAAAACTACCAAAATTCAGTACAGCGCCATCTGTTGTTGAACCGCCTAACTAAGTAACAAACAAGGGAAACTCGTAGTACATGCTTTTTGCTACTATGGCGCTACTATCAACGTTAGCTTACATTGGATTCTACACGGTTACTATAGAAACTAACTTATAATATCGGGATCACCTCTTTACCTTATTATCTATCACCCTATTTTTGAAGTTTCTTTGTGGCCTGGCACGTTCATAGAATAATAACTTAGATTAACAATCCATGGGCCATTGCAGGAGGCCCAAACTCCCTCCCTATCCCCTCCATATTTATTATTCTTTTTTTTTCACCTCCTATCCCTTTCTTCGGAGATGCCGACGTGCAAGTGGGGGCTCTGGTGTTGTCAGCGTTTATTGGCTACGGTAACCGCTTACCATCAGGTAGGCCGTACCTATGCTTGCTTGCCACCTACATAGAATGTCTAACAACACCATTAATCATAAATTGAATTGAATTAAAATAGCATAGCGTTAAAAACAAACACGAAAGATTTGAACCTAGTATGTGACTGTTCATCCATCCATCCATCAGCCTTTCATCGTCTACTGCTGGACATGGGCCTCCCTAAGGTAACGCCACAGCGAACGGTCCTGTGCCGCCTTCATCCAACGAATGCTTGCGACTGACCATCAGGTCATCGGTGGTAGGCCATCTGTTAATAGAGGTAATTATATTTGTTACGATAGCTCAGTTGGCAGAGCGTCTGGCACGGTGAAGCAAATTCAAATCCTGCTCGTGGCACATTTTGTGTTCTGGTAAATATGACTGATCGTGTCAAGTGCTAAAATTACGAAATAATGTTCGAAAATTTTATCTTAATGACATAATTATGCATTCTCCACTTAAATTAGTGACTGGTTTTCTTATTAGGCAATGTTATTAAGCCTGTAAAATGGGATAGGAGCTGGAGAGGGAGGATCATAGAATGGAGATGAGAAGTTGTGGGAGAAGTACGACAGAGAAGGAATTATAAGGCTGCGGCTTTGATTGTTAGCTTGATATCAAAGAGCCATTAGCAACGATTAGCCATGATTAGCATAAAACCCTTCCTTCATATAAATAACATTTTATTTGCGTAAATATCAGAAAGTTACGTAAATCAAAGTATTGGTAACTTTGTCGTCAAGTAACTTTGTACTCGGAACAAAAGCGAAGTTCGCGAGCGTCATAGTTACACGTATGCAAAGTTCTTTGGTGAATGCAAAGTGAAGAGTCATTTGACGCGTTCACACGTTCCAATTTCAGTTGAAGCTGTGTGATTTAATGAGCAGTGTGACTATGGGTATAATGTCACCACTCCATTTTACCGCCGTTGTTGAAAGGTTAGACTAAAAAGGTAAGTTGCGGTAGGTAAGTACAATTTAAAAAATATCTGAAGTATAGGTAGCGAAACCGCAACTTTTCACAACTTAAACTTCGTTTATAGTAACAGACACACTCGTGGAAGTCAATCAGCAGGCGGCCATCAAATGTAAATTATTCCCGGTTTTAGACTAACTAAAAAATATAGATGGAGCATTACGAACAATCCAGTGAAGCCATATAAAAGCATGCCAATCTTGTAATTACACGTGCTCATACGCACAAATACAAATAAAACCAAGCCAAAACGAAGTGTCATAAGCCACGAGTGTTACCAGAGTATGATTTAAAATTACCCCAAATGACTCAACGATTTCGTACGTATGTTACGTAGGTACATGAATACGTCATCAGCGCCATAATATTCCCTCTATAATTTGCTGTAAACTTACTTTATACTTTAACTTCTTATATGTCTTAAACATAAAGCTTTTAAAAATTTACTAAATTATAGAGATTATTTCTTTTTGATGACAACACTTTCACGCACACATCTTTCAAAAAGTGACTTCATTTTTTAGTTGACAATGCGGTGTCTTTATTTTTTAGTCTGTGAACACGATATAGATAGATAATCAGCCAATGGGAGAAGAAAATACGTGGGATTTTTCGTAATTGCCACGCACCAAAGGTTAATAGGTAAAGAATCTGAACGGCATTATGGTAAGGCAAGGTGGCAGGTTTGCTATAAGAATATACTATCTTGCTCTTTAAGATCATGTAAAAAACCTTGAACCAAAGAAAGCCAAGGTTCAAAACTTAATTTCCCGTGGGAGTCGTGAGCTAGGACAATAACAGATTCACATTTGGAGAACGTTTTTTTGATATGTAAAAAGGCTCGGCTTAATCTCCTCTTTTTGAACTGAATGTTTCTTTATCGCCGTTGTGATTTGGAACTCTACGAAACAATAAATACTTAAGTGTTATTAAAGAGGTACACGTAACTGAAATTTGGAGTAAATGACGCACCATTGTGATTCAAATGTTAATTATTTGTTGAGTCACGACTCGGTATTGAGAAATGGACAAAAAGCTTCTGATGTTGTTGTTTTTATTTATGCTACGTACGAAACAAGCGTACGGCCTACGGGATGATAAGCGGTTAACGTAGCCTATAGACGATAGCAATACTAGAGGCATCACGCGTCGCGGAGGAGAAGGTGGCTGTGGTGTGCTGGCGCTAGCTGTCGTGTTAACATCAGATCTGTGATTTTTAAATGTCGAATAACACTATGGTCGTAGTTGACATTACGATCATAGTAGTTGTATTTTTTTCTGTCAAGTATAGGGTCAAGTCAAGGGATAGTAGATGCAATAGTAGGATAATAACAAGAGGATAGAAAAGATACTAAGGATAGGATAGGAAGGATAATAATGAGATCATAGGGCTCTCCCTAAACCCCCTGGTTTGGGTCTCTGGCGCTCTCATTCCAAAACTGTAGGAGTCTCTACCGTTGTTTGACGCTCATCTTCTTTTAGAGGCTGGTACTTTCCCGATCGACCCGGCCCATTCATGCTGGGATATATAGGAACAACGGCTTTTATTTTATTTTGCTTTATAATTCGTTCCATTCCTTTTTGCGTTTATGTCAAATATTTATAATATGATAAGGGTGTGACAATATCGCTTCGAACTGAATAATTTAGCCTTTTTACGACTTCGCTCGGACGTTGCCTACTTAAGGAGACATATTCTTACAGTAATTTTGAATTCAATATTTCTATTATAATATACAGTAGGTATAAATATGATTAAATATTGCATAACATTATACTATAAGTACCAGCTGACCCGGCGAACTTCGTACTCTCACAGACAGAAGTCTCTGAGCGAGTGATAATTTTTTTTAAATTTTATGTTCTATTGTTTTTAATTTTCTAATCTACAATAAGGAACACAAATAATTATCCAATTTGGTGCGGTCGTTCGAAAGTTATGGGCGTACATACATTTCATCAATTAATTTTTATTTATATAGACATATAGGATATACGAATATATTATCTTATCTGTTTTAGTTAGCCGTGAAGTTAATATTTCATAGCATAAAATCGGCATACAAGTACGACCTAATGAGATGCAGAGACACTAGTTAAGATGACTTTTGGCAAGGTTTGAGTGATCAAGTGGGAGTTCTTACTTGGTATTGAGCCCGAGCGGGTCGGTACCACCCTCTTCTGTGTAGTCGGTTGATTGTAGCCGGAGGTAGCCAATGATTTATTTATTTCCCATTCGCAAAATGAAGTGAAAAGCAATGATTTGAAAGGATTAAACACAAAGTGAAAAATGTGAAATCTAAAATAACAGTCACGAGCAGGATTCGAACCTGCATTGCCTGGATACCGCCCAGATGCTTTGCCAATTCTATAGGGTTTGCGTCATTATTAGGTAAAATGTTAATTGTAAAATTAAGTTTACCTGGGTCGGTATAATGTATGAAAATACTTCCGACAGATGGTGCAGGTGTCACCCAAAGACGTTAAGTATGAATGTGCTATCGAAATTAGCAGTCAGGAGCAAGGGTCACGATGGCTGAATTGGCAAAGCATCTGGATGGTATCCAGGAGATGCAGGTTCGAATCCTGCTCGTGACTGTTATTTTCGATTTCACATTTTTCACTTTGTGTTTAATGTATGTTGCTAAGCATGTCAAATGATAAATATATATATATATATATAAATATCTAAATAGATTTGAAAGGAACTAATGAGCTTCCAGTGCTTTGACTTACCGAGCGTAAAGAAGGATTGATATTAGAAAAGCCTCGATATTAAATATTAATCTATTAAAGTAATTAGTCAACCATATTAATCCACCAGAAAAAATACGTCACATTAAACTATTAATATATTTAATACCAAGAGCTTTAGTTACAAAATAAGCGGGTGCAGGCGCTGGAAAAACGTCCCTCGAATATTGCACCGAGAGAAAATATGCAAAATGAAAGCGTTAGCTTGATATTAAAATGACAACTTTTTATGCTTATTATTATATTTTCCAAGTTTGTGATTACCATTAATAGCAGGGGAAGAGAAAGATTTAGAAGGATATTAATTAAATTAATCATATATTATATTCATCACCCAATACTGTCTGTTATGTGCACGTTTTTTCCCAGAATATATTCATAAGCGGTAGAGGTAAGTAATCTCTAAGTTATGCAGGTTTCCACGCGCCGTTCTTCTTGTTCTTTCACCGAAAATTGATAATTTTTTTTGTAACCAAGTACACAATTTAGGAGGCCTCTACCTTTGATTGAGGATTGAACTACTACTACCTACTACTACTTATCATCGCGCCATTTCCCTTGCGGGGTAGGCAGAGAGAACAGACTGCCTGCCCAGAGGCTCTATTTTTGCATTCATCTTCATCTGCTCTATTCTTGCTTCCTCATTCATAATTCTTTTCATACACACTCGTCGAATTTGGAGACTCCTGACTCCACCTTCCTTCAACAGATGAGCGATTTGGTCTAGGTAGGTGAGTCTCGGTCTCCCCCTGTACCTACATCCTTCCACTTTCGCATAGTATATCTCCTTAACCAGTCGCTCGACCGATATTCTTTCCATATGTTTAAACCATCGGAACATTCCCTTTCGCATCTTAACACAAATAAGCGAAATGACACGGAGCTGAAAAGATATTCTATAATTATAGTATGGCGGTTAATGTACTTACCTAGTAAAACTTTTTGCCCTGCTTTGTGCATAGGTACTAATTTAGATGGTGATAAACAGAATGGTGTAAAATGATGCAATACGCCGGCATCTTGGGATAATAAAAAATAAGCATACAAAGCTTCCATCCATCCATCCATCAGCCTTTTAACGCCCACTGCTGGACATAGGCCTCCCTAAGAATGGGGGATAGTGGCGTAATCGCCACGCTTGGCATGCGGGTTGGCGATCGCAGTGGATGTTGTTAATACTCGAAGGAGTGCTGCTGCCCACTCTCCCGGTATTCCCTCAGTCGGCTCTTACGACTCCCATGGGTGGAGAGGGGTGGGACAATTATAAAGCCGGCCCCACACGACAAACCTTCACTATGACGAAACACTTGAATGTGACGATTTTTATGATAATCAAATAGCTTCCAAGTTTAAATATGATAGGTAACTGCTCATAGATGACGGAGTGGTTTAGATTTCGGCCTCCTGCCCGAGTGTTGTTGGTTCGATTCCCACACAGGACAACTCTTTGTGTGATCCATAAATGGTTGTTCTGAGTCTGGGTGTACTATGTGTCCGTGAAATTGTATGTTTGTAAATTCCCCCTCGATACAAAGATTATTGCTTATTGTAGAAAAATTATAGGTATATACAACTCATATTATATACTTAAACCAACATACATTTTCATAGATTATTGTTAATATTCGCGTTTGGAGGATACCGGGTCCTTCACGCAACAGAACTGATATTTAGATAGGTACTTATTATCTTAATACAGTTTACGTTTGCACTTTGCTTAGCATGAGCCCCTTTAAATTTTTAAGGAAATAAGCCTATAAGAAACTACATTTTGTGTTGATCAGTATTGTATTCTGTTTTAACTCCTCGACGGGGATTCTGCTGCATTTTTCGTTTTTCCGTAGAATGGAATGTAGTTACATCAACCCAAATGACACGCAATCGTTGGTGGTAATGGAAGATAAAGTTTGTTGGGTAAATGTATGTTCCTTTTCACGCACACTGCTATCGTAGGGATTCTATTTATATGCAAATATATGACCCATTGTCACATCGGGTGAACTCACGAAGGTGGAAGGGATTTCATGGTACATTACTTTTATTGTTTGTTTCTGTAAATTTTATTGGTAGCAATACTGATTGGCCGTTGAAAAAGTCTAGGAGGTAAATGTATTGATTCACAATAGTAATAGTCCTTATATTATCCAACTAGCTCTTGCCCGCGGCTTCACTGCAGACAAAATCTGTTTTTAGGTTATAGCTCAGGTTTCCAATATATTAGCAAGATAATACATATAAGTACCAGTTTCTAAGTTTAATAAAGAGCTTTAGCGTATGCGATACAAACAAACAGACCAACAGAAGAATTAAAACCATATATATATCGTTTTAGAGACCTAATACAGTATTTTTTTCTCAAATGTCTTCAAAGTGTATTTGTTATTAATTCAGTTTTATAATAAAATAGATTTAATTAGAATCGTGATAACCTATTGGTAAGACCAAGGCCCGCGGAGACAGGAGTATCGAGTTTGATCCCGATTCGAATTATAACCTAAATGGCTCTCACTCTGAGGAGACTCGTGAAGTCGTGGCTAATCCTAGTAGTAATGGGTTCTGAAATAAACAAATATGCAAGTTTTTTATGTTATTGCATTTTATTTATTGCATACCCTTTAATATAAAATAAGCATTTGTGATTTAATAAATAGATAAAGCACTAAACTGGCAACACAAACTGAATGCTATCTTCTGTTTTTTCAACGTCTCACCAAAGTAATCCCTCAATAATATACAAATCAATATCTAATTCATACATTTCGACAGTATTAAGGTCACAAGATCCCCAAAAATCCAGCAACAGAATTTACACGAGCGCGAGTTGCCTACGCAAAAAAATACACAGAAATATTGTGCAAAAATGCTGGCGAAATTGTATAAAGGGACCACAGTTATTCCACATATGTTGGTGAAGCTGAACATGCGAATTTATTATTTGGCGAGTTTTTATTTATAAGTATGTGTGTGTGCGTAAATGAGTGTTGTTTTTGTTGATTCTGGTCATTGTTACGTTTGAAAGGTTTTTTTTGTGACCATAGAAGGAAATGCCTGTAATAGATGTTATCGTTTACCAACTCGCCAGTAAGGAGTCTTTAAAAATAATATAGTGTAGGGATTATGACTGAGGAGTTAAAGGATATAAGTAGTAAGTCCGATCACCAGTTTTACAAGGATTTCGATTATACAAGGCTGCTGGGGGCAACTAAAACCGATAAACCCTGACACCTCCGAGCGAATCATCATCAAAATTGACACTTTTGTATAATTTAGTCATGGAAAAAGTATCTGTCAGTTTTAATAAAGCTCACCGCCGGAAAGCACTGCATAAATTATGAAAAACGTCGTAATGTTATTACCCCTCTCTACCCACGGGAGTCGTAAGGGCTGACTGAGGGAATAACGGGGGAGTGGGCAGCAGCACTCCCTCGAGTATTAACAACATCCACTGCGATCGCCAACCCGCCTGCCAAGCGTGGCGATTACGGCATTATCCCTCATGACGGGACCGCTCGTTGTGGCGTTCTCTTGGGGAGGCCTATGTCCGGCAGTGGACGTTGAAAGGCTAATGAATGGATGGAACGTTATTACGCTGCAATCATAGATCATAGAATAATATTATACATTATGTTATTTCTGAATAACGTAGATTGTTTAATAGTGATCATTTACATCTGTTTAGTAGTTTAGGGTTCATTGATTACTTGCGGTCATCTGCTATGCGGATGACACGCTGGTCGTGGCCCGGGGTGGAAACTTCGAGGAAGCGGCGTACCTGGCCTCCTTAGGGACCTCGGAGGTGGTCAGGAGGATCGGGGCGCTGGGGCTTAGGGTGGCCCTGGACAAGTCGGAGGCCCTACTTTTCCATGGGCCCCGACGTCGGCCACCTGCTGGCGCCTCAATCACAGTGGACGGGGTCTGGACCCCGTCCACTGATTAAGTATCTGATCTGACAGATTAAGTATCTGGGCCTGGTGCTGGACGGGCGGTGGCGCTTTCGCAAGCACTTCCACCAACTGTCCCCGAGGCTAGTCGGCGCAGCGTCCGCCCTTGCACGGCTCATGCCGAATATGGGCGGACCCAACAATGCGTGCCGACGGCTTTACGCGGGGGTGGTCCGGTCGATGGCGCTGTACGACGCACCCGTGTGGGCGGGTTCCCTGGACGCACTGAACAGGGCTCTTTTGTGGAGACCATAGAGAGTCGTTGCGTCCAGGGTCATACGTGGATACCGCACGATGTCGACGGAGGCGGCCTGCACGTTGGCCGGAATCCCCCCGTGGGACTTGGAGGCGGAGGTGCTCGCTGAAGTGTATCGGCGGGCGTCACAAGAGCGGGAGGGGGGCGGACGCCCCCTACCCAGGGAGGTGGACAGGTGGCAGGGCGACACCCGCCGAGCTGCCATGGCCAGATGGAGGGCACGGTTGGAGGCGCCCCGAGCCGGTCTTTGGACTGTAGGGGCGCTCCAGCCAGTGCTGGAGGAGTGGGCCGGGCGACGGCATGGAGTCCTTACCTTCCGACTCGTGCAGATGCTGTCGGGGCATGGTTGCTTCGGCAGATATCAGCACATAGTCGCAAGGAGGGAAGCGACTCCGGGCTGTCACCACTGCGGCTGTGACGAGGACACGGCGCGGCACACGCTCGAGTCGTGCCCGGCTTGGGCCGAGCAGCGCTGTGAACTCGTCGCGGAAATAGGGCGGGACCTCTCGCTGCCGAGCGTCGTCAGAGCGATGCTTGGCAGTGACAGGACTTCCTCGCAGAAGGCAGCGACCGCGGCCCAATGGTCGCTGCCTTCTGCGAGGAAGTTATCTCGCGGAAGGAAGTGGCGGAGAGGGCTAGGGAGTAGGATTCTTCCGCTGACTCAAACCGCCGCCAGCGACCGGGGCGGCGCAGGTGCAGATACTTGCGCCTCATGCCGCCCTAGCGGAGGCTGCGGGTGGATGGACCGGGGAACGTCCGCCACCCGCAAGGCCTCCCGCGAAGGTGCGACGCTCCATGTGCGGATGAGTCGCTCAGTAGAGGGTACCCGAAAGCGTAAGCCGCCGGCGGACCACCGAAGGAATGTAACATAGTTCCAGTGGCCCGCCAACAAAGGCAGAGAGACGGCACACGGCGGGTTTCTTTAGTGGGTGAGGGCCCCACACTACCCTGTTCGTTGCCCCGAACGACGGGGTGTGCGGTTAGGAACATTTTTTCCCGCCTTAACAAAAAAAAGGGTTCATTGATTACTTATAAATAAATCATGGCCATTATAATATTATATATATATATATATATATATCTATATATATATATATATATATATATATATATATATATATACACATATATATATTTATATATATATATATGTATAGGTATATTATTATAACATACTTTACAAGTTGTATAAAAACTGGTATGATGTATCTACTACCTAATGTCATTTAAGTTATAAGCTACTGAAAGCTTTTAATTTAACAATGACTTCGAAAGCACCTGTTCAAACACTTTGAATTTCAAATGGACCCAGTGTAATACCCCGAACAACTCCACTCTTAGATTTTAAAGTAGCCATTTAGGTTTAATTTCTTTACTACCCCGGAAGCACCTTGGGACAGTTAATCTCGAAACTTTACTTGATTCCAAGTTTTCCTCAACAAAAGTAGATTAACTTCAAAATTGGGAGTCGGAATACTGCGACGAGGCACCTCCCAATTCTAAATTAGCTGCTTAACATTAAGTTAAAGCTAATTAATTATTTAACAGTGACTTTAAATCAAATTCCTAACTTCTTAAGTTCTATTTACTTAATTAATATTTTTTTGTAAAGGAATTATTTATGGCATTTTTATTTAGATGACATTTTGGATTGTATAATTTAGTGATTAATCTTTAGTACCTACTTACTGTGGATTTTCGGGAATTACACTAACTTCTTAATATTATATCGATTTCAACTTTTTAAAATAATATCTTACCAAATAATAATTTTATGACTTCAAATTCAAGGCCTAAAAAGTGCTGTAGAATATTGACTGCACAGATGGCGGAGTAGTTTAGATACCGGCCTCCCAAGTGTTGGGGTTCGATTCCCACACAGGGCAACTCTTTGTGTGATCCACAAATGGTTATGTCATGATTTTAGTAATTCATTTACAAATAAAATTGGAACGTTTGTTACATCCTGTTTCCTGTCGGAAATATCATTATTTTAGTAATTAATTTAAAAATAAAATGGCGGGTGTGACAGACTGTTCCAAAAAGTGGATAGTCGAGCTGGCCGCTCAGTGGAGTGTAGACATGTGTTAATCTAGTTGATATAACGTATTACGGAGACAGTAATTATAATACATAAGTATAATTAGTATAATTATATCTGTTTATCTGGTAAGTTGTAGGAATGATGGAAATATTGTAGCGTTATTGTAGGAGTGGTTTAGTTTCTTTACAGTTGTTAGTCTGGGTGTACTTTGTGTCCTGAAATTTGTATGTTTGTAGTCCCCTGCGATACAAGGATTATTCATTAGTGTAACGTATCGTCTTTATAAAAAAACTTTAAAAGCAGTCATGAGGACTGCTGACAGAAGTAAAAACTTAAAATTATAAAAAAGAGCAACACACCACTGAGTATATTATGTATATATCTACATTCACAGCTGGCCCAGCGCAATAAGTTACATTAATAGGAACAAATATGGTGTTATCATAGTAGAAATGTTTCTACTATGGTGTTATCGTAAACACGTCATGTGACTATGTCGATGACATGAATTTACTCCCTATCCAAACCTTCCTATAGAATTAAACACAAAGTGAAAAATGTGAAATCGAAAATAACAGTCACGAGCAGGATTCGAACCTGCATCTCCTGGATAACGTCCAGATGCTTTGCCGATTCAGCCATCGTGACCCTTGCTCCCGACTGCTAATCTCGATAACACATTCATACTTAACGTCTTTGGGTGACGCCTGCACCATCTGTCGGAAGTATTTTCATACATTATACTGACCAGGTAAACTTAATTTTACAATTAAGATTTTACCTAATAATGACGCAAACCCTATAAATATTTAGATATTTTTTTATATATATTTTTAGCATTTGACATGCTTAGCAACATACATTAAACATAAAGTGAAAAATGTGAAATCGAAAATAACAGTCACGAGCAGGATTCGAACCTGCATCTCCTGGATACCGTCCAGATGCTTTGCCAATTCAGCCATCGTGTTAGCAGTCGGGAGCAGGTGTTTAATGTATGTTGCTAAGCATGTCAAATGCTAAAAATATATATAAAAAAATATCTAAATCTTCCTATAGAAGTTTTCACTTCAGAATATTTTTAGTTTTTAATAATGTTCATATTATTATATTTCTACAAATCTTTAGTTTAACGATCTCTAATCTTTGGGTGAATAAAATTGTGGGTTTTCCGCACATTTGATCTACGGACAGAATTCACCTATTTGTATGGATTAAAGCGTCCCTCTATGCTAAAGTTACGGGACCTGAGATAGGAAGCCATTTGCATGGATTAAATTTATTCGTGTAAGCAGTTTGCATGTTATTTGTACGTGTAATCAGTAGGATCCAACAAATAGATGGCTTAGTGGTTAAGATAGCGATCTCCCTTGTCGAGTGTTTTAAGTTCTATTACCACACATAACAATGCTTTATATGATCTACAAATTGTTGTTCTGTCTGGTACTTTGTTTGTAAAATACTCCACGATATACATTACATTATGTACCTATGTACCATACATTTTTGTGGCTCATATTGCACGACTCATAAGCGAAGCATTGAGATGGGTACTACTGTCACTTCACACAAAGCAACTGATTTTTCAAACTTAAAATGTCTCTATTTATCATAATATTGCACTTGTAAAATATGATATACACACACATATCAAGAAAAAACACTATTTTTATCACTCATTATATTTTTGATGCCATTTTTGTTATATAAACTAGTTAAAAAAACTGTTTGAAAAAATTCTGTCTTGGACGTCCGTGTGTATGTGCGGATCCTGTATATTATCACGATAACGATCGAAATACTTTACTAATCAGGTCTTTTTCTCTCTCTTACGCTTCAGTATAATTAGGAATAGATCCCTGTCACTTTTCATGGTCTGATTCGATGTGGTTTATTAGATATTAAATAAAAAAAAATAAAAAATAGTTTGATTGAATATGTATGGTCGATTCGAACATACACTAAAACCAGCGCTATCTACCTTATTTAGTGACTACTTCAACTACTTCTATAGCACCAATATAGTAGTACGTCTTAAAATTAGCGCCATCTTTATAAGACATAAGAACCACATTAGCACTTTTTGAAATTAGCGCTATCTATGTGATTTATTGAAAACTACTTAGTAAGACCAATACATTATTAGTTGTTTATTCAATTTAAATTACCACAACAATTCAACAGTAACACCTTGAAAAGCAAGATCTTGAGACAGTACAAGTGCGTTGGCACATGAGAACGAGTATATCTACATACCTATACTATATACACTTTTACAAAAAATCAATTTTATTGTGAAAAAAATTTGGAAAATCCAAAAGTGCACGACTTGGATTTTCCAATTTTTTTTTATACTAATAAAATAAATTATAAGGACTACGACCACTATTATTAATTTTAAATTTTTGTAGTTCTTAGTAAGCGTATTTTTTAGCTTTATAAACTATAATTTATTTGTCTGTGTTGTGACGGACTAAGAATACAAGTGTCACCACCCCATTCTTTCCCACGGGTGTCGTATGAGGCGACTAAGGGAAGTGAGCAATTTTCATCCATTGCATGACTGGTGGTAGGGCTGGGTACCAAGTGAGGGTACTCGCTTGGTATCGGGCCCGAGCGGGTTGGTACCACCATCTCCCGTGTGACCGGCATTGAAGCACATCGTTGCGTTTTGGCTGTAGCAGGAGATAGCCGTTTATATTTCATATCTGTGAAATGAATTGGTTAGCAGCAGCTTGACAATACTCTCGGTATAGTCGAGTCCATGGGCAACGGTTACCATTTATCATCAGATGGACCGTGGCTCGTCTGCCACTAAATGCAATAAAAAAAACGGTTTTAGTGTCAAAACAGCATCAAAAATACATATTTATAACTTATAAGGATATTATAAGTGATACTTTCTGATATTTATGCGAATGTTACATATTTTGAAATAAAACTACGTTTACGGAATCTATCGCGTTTACTTGATTTTACTCCTATCCCGACGTTTCGAATACTTTACAGCATTCATGATCACGGGTGGACTTAGATGATAGACGTCCAAGGTTCATATGTTATTTCTACGGTTTCATCTACCCACAGTATATGATTTTACAAAATTTTTGGTTTATTTATTTTAACCCACCTAATATTCGTTTAGAAACACAGTGAAAATATCTACTTCAAATGTTTATGCTTACAATGTATGAGACTTTAAATTAGTATATTAAAATGAGTATAATACTCCTCTTTAAATTGTAAAATTTTTGTTTTTATTTAGTGCTCAAAAATTCTACCACAAACTACCAATTACTACCAGTAAGAAGACAATCTTGGTTATTAGTTTATATTATTAAATATATTGATTTTGTCAAAAGCTAAGACTAAGAAGCTACCACCGGATCGGAACGCGGCCTGACTGAGAAAGATCCGGCCAGAAAACTCAGTAGGCAACAACTGTTATGGATTATTAAATTTTGTACGGAATTACTGAGATCTAATAAGGTTTAAATTTTAAATTTTTTATAAAAGGTAAAAACTAATCACTACTGTGGGTTTTATCTACACAATAAGCGCTAACTGTGTCTTGCAATCTTGTGGTGTGCCTTCTTGTATTCTGTTTGGTGAGGCCTATCACAGGATTCCAGCTTGATGGTAAGACCCAGCCGTCTTCTCTATTGAAATTGGGATGTTTCTTAATTTCAAAAGCCTCACGTATCATTCTAGGGCGATATCGATGTTCTTTTGCGAGGATTTGAGGTTTGTCAAACCTAATGTAATGGCGGGTGTGGTTATGTGTGTGCTCACAAATTGCAAACTTTGTATAGCGACTACGAGTATAGACCATTTTGATATATTTTTTAGCATTTGACATACCATATAAATTAACACAGTGTGAAAATGTGAAATCCCGAGCATGATTTGAACCTGCATCTCCTGGAATAACAATAAAATTAAGTTTACCTGGAATAACAATAAAATTAAGTTTAAAATTAAGTTTATATTATAAGTGTGCAAAGTTTCAATTTAATGTGACATTTTTTAGTGGTTCGAAATCACGTTCAAAGGTACATAATAAATAGATACAAATAAAGATGAAAGATTTATTTGTTTATTATGTTTCACGCTGTACCTAACTACTGAACCGAGCATTATGCATGTTTGCAAACATAAAATCATGGTTCCTGAGGGATTATCAAAAACCAACAATACGGACGTATTCATTTGAAATTTGGTGTAGATATGTCTTATATTAATTTGAATTCGGGTTAAAAAGTATCTAGGTAGCCTGTGTGCCACCACCGAAGGAATGTAACATGGTTCCAGTGGCCCGCCAATTAAGGCGGAGAGACGGCACACGGCGGCTTTCTTTAGTGGGTGCAGGCCCCACACTATCCTGGTCGTTGCCCCGAACGATAGGGCGTGCGGTTAGGAACATTATTTCCCGCCTTCCTCCTCTCATTTCCCGCCAATGTAGCCTGCGTGCCAAATATCAATAAAATCCATCAATTAAGCTATTTTTGGGTGGAGAAGATTCGTATCGTTCTAGTAGGTATACCAGCTTCTGTTGGCCGTGGACTGCGGCAGAAGCTATTTACTTAGATATAATAATATGTATGTAAGTTTGTATGCTGTGGATGTGGATTCAGTCGGGATGGAAGGTACACCACTGATATAGTTGGAAATAGAGTGAATGGAGCATTGGGACAACTCGGCAGCCACCCCCTCAGCTAGAAGGCACGTGTCGCAATACACAACGTAGTGCTTGTCCCAACATTATTATAAGTAAGCGAGAGTTGGATATGCAAAAGAAGCATGAGAGTAGAATCAATGCGGTCGAAATGCGATCTCTGCGGAGAATCTGTGGAGTGAGGCTGACTGACCGCATTCGTAACGATGACGTAAGAGAGCGAGTAGGTATTAAAGAGAGTATTTGTGTAAAGATGCGAAAGGGAATGCTCGAATGGTTCGGACGTGTAGAAAGAATGCTGGACGAGTGACTGTTTAAGAAGATATACAATGCCAAAGTGGAGTGATGTGTGGGTAGGTACAGGGGGGGGACCGAGAATCACCTACCTAAACCAAATCGGTCATGTATTGAAGGAAGATGGAGTCAGGAGTCTTCGAAACCGGCGAGCGTGTTTGAAGAGAATTATGAATGTTGAGGACGCGAGAGATGTATGCAAGAATAAAGCCTTTTGGTACTCTGTTCTCTTTGCCTACCACGCAAGGGAAATGGCGTTACCTTAAAAAAGTAAGTATAATAATGTATGTTATGGCCGAAATAACGTGTATGTGATTCCCAGTAATAAAAGTTTATACTCTTTGATGTGACCATGAATACTATTATCCGGAGTAATATAGAATAGGGTTTAATTAATATGTTTCTACTGTAATACTTTGTTGTCCATTTTGATATAGGAAAACAAACCGTATTTTGTACAATGCATGTATTATGCATTATTACAATATAAAACAACAACAATAACTTTGTTCTGAAACAATCCGCTACGATTATTTACACATCAATAATTTCTTTCACACCTTTGAACATGCTATAACGTGGGAGGGAGATCGATATCATTCTGTCAGGAACAATCAGAGATTGATTGTTTTACCTGGCACGTAGATTGATGTCTTTTGAATATTTACACTAAAGCCTTAAGCGTTTCGCTTTCGTAACATGCAGGGAACTTCAACTCTTATGAGAAAATTATAAGGGTGGTTATTGTTTGTGGCAAGACAAGTATTTTTCATTGTTAATCGCTTTCATGGATAGCTTGCTAATATTAAATAAATGTAACAGAGTATCTTTGTGATACTGGTCTAAGTAACGCATTTTAAATTAAGACTAAATATAATATACTCATGTATGTAGGTGCTGCGTGGTGTGTCCACCATAATGTCCCAGCCAAATCATAACCAAATGTTAAGTGTACGAGTATAGACCATTTTGATATATTTTTTAGCATTTGACATACCATATAAATTAATACAGTGTGAAAATGTGAAATCAAAGATAACAGTCCCGAGCATGATTTGAACCTGCATCTCCTGGAATAACAATAAAATTAAGTTTACCTGGACCTGGTAATGTATGCAAATACTTTCGACAGATGGCGCAGGCGTCACCCAAGACGTTAATAATAAAAGTGCTATCTAAATTTGCAGTCCCGAATAATTGTCACGATTGCTGAATTGGCAAAGCATCTGGGACGGTATTCCAGGAGATGCAGGTTTAAATCCTGCTCGTGACCGTTATTTTCAATTTCACATTTTCATACTTTGTGTTGATTTATATAGACCATGTTATGTACTTCTAGATAGTGCAATTTTCTTAAGGTATTCAGAAGGTACGGGTGGGATCCCCACTCGTGTCTTTTTTAATCATAGGATTTGAGCCTGTGTCTCCTGGATTTTCATTTCAGTTTCGCCGAGCCTCAGTCGGCTTAAGGATTTTCCAGATATTCTTCTGCCTACTGAGCTATCGTGACATTTAATTGAGACAATCAATTTCCACACTGAGTGATACTCGCACCATCTATCTTATGCATTTGCACACATTGTTTAGACAGTAAGCTTAATTATCACAATATTAAGAACCATACCAAATTATGGCATGGCCCTGTATTCTAATCTGTATCATGTATTCGCACTTTATGTTCTAGTTAATTGATTGTTTTATTAATTTTCTTTTTCTGAAAGAACCCTTATTGGTTAAAATTAAAACCTTCCTCAAAACCCCGATTCAAATATGGGCCATTAAATATCTCACGTATATAGAAATAAAAACAATCTAATAATAATTTATAACGCCTATTTCTAAACATAAAGGATTTCTCCCAAAACTACAGAAATAAATTTGTTTAACTAAATGTTTTACAAGCAACATGGCAACCCTGAATAGGGAGTCGTGTTGCCATAAATAACAAGTTTAGGGTTTTATTCGTTTATGACTATAGGTGCTTTAGGCCTTCAGGGACTATTACTGACGCTTGTACATAAATTAAGTTGCCGGTATAGCCCTGGGCTGTTAATTTTTCTAAGACTAACATAAAACTAGTAGGTATGCGAGTAAAATATTTTTAACATTATTTTAGTACCTATCTACATACTTTAGGCCGTGTGGGGCCGGCTTTAGAATTGCCCCACCCCTCTCTACCCACGGGAGTTGTAAGAGCCGACTGAGGGAATAACGGGGTAGTGGGCAGCAGCACCTCCTCGAGTATTAACAACATCCACTGCGATCGCCAACCCACCTGCCAAGAGTGGCGATTACGGCATTATCCCCCATGACGGGACCGCTCGTTGTGGCGTTCTCTTGGGGAGGCCTGTGTCCAGCAGTGGGCGTTGAAAGACTGATGGATGGATGGATTACATACTTTAAATTTCTTTAATTTGCTTTAACAACCTTGAATTTAATAACTATTATTTATCTATATTATAGTCTAGGTAAATTAAAAAGGTAATTTTAAACTTTTCTCGTTTAGCAGTAGTCGCAATGTAAGCATTATAATATCTCGTAAACACATACATATTAAACATAAACAAGATACACAAACACTTCAATTTTATTTATTTGTATACCTAGATTATTAGTAGACACAAAATCTACAGATATGCACTATGAAAATAATATGAAGTAGGTGGTATAAGTTAAGGCACAAAACTTGTTCTACGTGTTTGTATTCATCTTCTTAGCTTAGCCTTATCTCATACTTTGTGAGGGTCATCTTCCAATATGTTTGATTGCTGATACACCAATATTTACAACAGACTGGCTATTCGACCTCCGCGATCCAACTGACGACTACTGGTGGGCGCAGAATATGCCCAAAGTCGGAATTTATTTAGGATTCTGACAATCTGTGACCTTTTAGTATGTTATTTGTCAACCGGGACCATTGCTCACGAGCTTTTTGAAGCATGGTTGAAGTCAGGTATTTATAAATAGATGTCACGTAACCTTGCCCATCGGGCGAGCAGGAAGTGCAAATGATCTGAATGATGATGAATGAAAAAAAAACGACCTCTGTTCTATATTTATGAGAAGGAATAAATAAATTATGATTTTTTATAAGGTACTGAAACTAAAAAAAAATGTAATTTAGCGCCATCTCTTACTTACAATAGGAACGGATAAGTTAAATTTGAATATCGTGACATCTATCGGAGCAAACGCTGTACGTAAAATATCGTGTTATCCTTAATAGATGTCAGTGTCTTCTCTCATAGTTAAATAACTTTTATACGTCCACGTCTTTATCCCTGATAAATCTATGCAACAATAAATTTACTTTAATAAATGTGCTGAGTGCTATACAAAATAAAGCTAAACTAAAATTATATAAATAATTAATATCTTTCAATACTCTCGCATTCTTCTATGTCAGATCCCGACTGACTTGCCATTGTCAGCCGTTCACGGACACCCTCTACATACTTTGCTCTTACACTCTCTTCTTGCAACTCTTCATATTTAAATTGTATACTTTTGTTAAGTTTATACGAAACTGATACTAATGCTGTATTTTTTAATATTAATTACCTATTTAGATATTTTTATATATATTTTTAGCATTTGACATGCTTAGCCATATATGTATATTAAACACAAAGTGTGAAAATGTGAAAACGAAAATAACAGTCACGAGCAGGATTTGAACCTGCATCTCCTGGATACAGTTCAGATGCTATGCCAATTCAGCCATCGTGAATATTGCTCCTGACTGCTAATTTCGATAACACATTCATATTTAACGTCTTGGGTGACGCCTGCGCCATCTGTCGGAAGTATTTGAATACATTATACCGACCAGGTAAACTTAATTTAACAATTAAGATTTTTACCTAATAATGACGCAGCCCTATAAATATTTAGAAATTTTTATATACATTTTTAGCATTTTCATGAAATGCTTACTAGCCATATACATTAAACACAAAGAGGAGGTCCTAGTCAGTCTTTGAGACTTTAACGCTCACCATAAAGGGCTCGTGCTGAGCACTAACCTATGACTTGGCATTTGTTAAATGTGGTCTCTTTAGGACCGGGAAATTTCGAGAACCGACTGACGATCTTTTCATACATTGTGTAAAGGTTTTAACATCGTCTAACTGCTTGGTGTTCCGTTTAAGTCTACCAGTTCAGTGGTCTACCATTGGAGTTACCTAACCGCACACCCCGTCATTCGGGGCAACGAACAGGGTAGAGTGGAGCCATCACCCACTAAAGTAACCGCCGTGCGCCGTCTCTCCCCCTGTATTGGCGGAACACTGAAACTGTGTTACATTCCATCCATCCATCCATCAGCCTTTCAACGTCCACTGCTGGACATAGGCCTCCCCAAGAGAACGCCACAACGAGCGGTCCTGTGCCGACCGCATCCAACGGCTCCCCGCGGCTTTGACCAGATCGTCGGTCCATCTAGTGGGGTGTTACATTACTTCAATGGTATCCTTATAAAATCCTACAATTCTCATCTTATATTTTGTCCTCACCTAAAAAAGATTAAATCTTAAATTCAAATTATTCCTTTACCTAATATTTAAGTACGATATTTGAAACACCTTATTTTCCTTAATCTCACAATGATTCATATTCTCAGTTTCGTTTATACTTACTTATTCATTTTTATTTGGCGTGAGAGATTAATACCTTTTGGGTGTAGCTTGACGAATGGTGACATAACACGAATTTTGTGAGAGTGAAATTTTGTATTTTCTTTTACAAAATAGATAATATTCTGAGAGTATTCGAGTGGAATGAGATTGTGCTGAGATGTGTCTATTACGGTTAGGTACTAACGCTCTTTAATTTAAAGGAAAATTTGGCTTTTTACTTAATACATATTTATACATGACTGATTTTGTAAATAATTTAACTGCTTATTTATATCACCGTATTCTTTAAGGAGCAGTCAGCGAGAACAGAATGCCAAAAGGCTCGATTCTTGCATACATCTCTTGCTGGCTCAACCTTCATGATTTTTTTCTTCATACCTACACGTTTGCTTGTTTCTGAGACTCCTGACTTCACTTTCCTTCAATATCATTTATTGAAGGAAAGTGAAGTCAGGCTGATTTGGTGTAGGTAGGTGAGTCTCAGTCTACCCTTGCACCTAGATCCTTCCACTTTCACATTGTATTATACATCTCCTTACCCAGTCAATCACTCGGCATTTTTTCCACATGTCTGAACCATCCGCACGTTCCCTTTCGCATCTTTATACCAATACTCTCTGTCAGACCTACTCCTTCGCTATAATTTAATATAGTAAAATGTATTGCTGAATAGATAAATCAACTTTATTATTTCTCCACTACTAAATTTGCTAACGTATCGTTTTAGTAATTCGGCATAGATGCAAGTTTTAGGTAGTTTTTGAGTTTTTTTTGTGTAGTGACGGACTAAGAATACAAGTGTCACCACCCCATTCTTTCCCAAGAGGTGTACTAGACGACTAAGGGAAGTAACCAATTGTCACCCATTGCTTTACGGGTGCTAGGGCTGGTTACTAAGTTCCGGTCGATGGCACTCTACGGCGCACCTGTGTGGGCGGAGTCCCTGGACGCGCTGAACAAGCCTCTTCTGTGGAGACCACAAAGAGTCGTCACGTCCAGGCTCATACGCGGATACCGCACGGTGTCAACCGAGGCAGCTTACGCGTTGGCCGGAACCTCTCCGTGGGACTTGGAGGCGGAGGTGCTCGCCGAGGTGTAGCGTCGAGGTGTGCGGAGGCGGGTGTCGCAAGAGCGGGCTAGGGGCGGCCGTCTCCTGCCCAGCGAGGTGGCCTGGAGACGCCCCGGGCCGGTCTCTGGATCGTAGGGGCACTCCAGCCTGTGCTGGAGGAGTGGATAGGGCGACAGCACGGATTCCTTACCTCCCGACTGGTGCAGGTGCTGTCGGGGCACGGTTGCTTCGGCAGATATCTGCACATAGTCGCAAGGAGGAAAGCGACTCCGGGCTATCACCATTGCGGCTGCGACGAGGACACGGCGTGGCACACGCGCGAGTCGTGCCCGGCTTGGGCCGAGCAGCGCCGTGAACTCGTCGCGGAAATAGGGGGGAACCTCTCGCTACCGAGCGTCGTCAGGGCGATGCTTGGCAGCGACAGGAATTGGACCGCGGTCGCTGCCTTCTGCGAGGAGGTTATCTCGCGGAAGGAAGCGGCGGAGAGGGCCTGGGAAGAGGATTCTTCCGTTGACCCAAACCGCCGCCTCATGCCGCCCTAGCTGAGGCTGTGGGGGGATGGACTGGGGAACGTCCGCCACCTGCAAGGCCTCCCGCGAATGTGTTACGCTCCGTGTACGGATGCGTCGCTCAGTAGAAAAGGGTAAGCCGCTGGCAGGCTACTGAAGTAATTCAACACAGTATCAGTGATCCGTCAACACAGGCGGAGAAACGGCACATGGCAGGTTTCTTCAGTGGGTGGGGGCCCAACACTACGCTTTTCGTTGCCTTGAACGACGGTGTGTGCGTTTAGGTACATTTATTCCCGCCAAAGCAAAAAAAAAGGCTTGGTACTAAGTGAGAGTACTCACTTGCTACCGGGCCCGAACGGGTTGATACCTCCATCTCACGTGTGATCGGCCATGAAGCATAGCAGAGGGTTTTGGTTGTAGCAGGAGATAGCCGTTAATCTTTCATTTCGTATCTGTAAATTGAAATTGTGAGCAGCAGCTTGACAACACTCCCGGCATAGTTGAGTCCACGAGTGACGGTTACCATTTACCATCAGGTGGGCCGTGGCTCGTCTGCCATCATATGTAGGTAATAATAATAATAAACAAAAAAAATGCCGCATATATAATTTTAATTGGATATTTAATAGTCCTAATATTCATTTATTACAATTTTATATCCTTACAGGGATGACAGTTTGCCGATGGCCACCGTTTTGTGATACCGAAATCGTCAGCTGTACTCAAGCGATCATAAACGGATATTTTGGAGATAACCGGTTTAGGTCGGTTAAATCCGCTTCAGATCGGATAAGCTGTGTATAAAGGACATCAATTTAATATCTGATGTATGGTGTATTTAGTGAGATATTTACAGGGGATGGTAATTTCTGCAAAGGAACATTACTATGGAGGTAATTTAGCGAACAGATAACGTTTTAGTGGCCGCTAATGTTTACTGTAATATTTCCTGTAATAATGGCGCGTGTCGTGGTGACGTATCTTGTTGTGTAATTTATGACTTTTGTTTAAGTGTGATAATTATAAGTAAGTGTGGCATAAGTGGCATAATTATTATATACTTGGTAGCCTAAAAAAATATAAATTCTTTTTACAAATACGTTGCTTTACGTCACATTAATTATCTTAGTACCTGGCTGACCGAGCTTTGCTGCTGTTTTTTTTGGTAAATCGTGAGTTTTTCTCATAAAAGAAATAATTGAAAAAAAGGGAAAATAAAATCGAACTGGAGACATCTGGACTCGAACCGGAGTCTTCTGGTTTTGAACTGCCCGATTTCCCACCTGAGCTATTATAACCTCGTAGACGGTGGCGAAATTTACCTTCGTATTATATTCTAATAATATTGTAGCAGTTTTTCATTGCCTGAAAACCCGGATATAACGACGTTTTCTAAAAATGAAACCTAGTTAGATCGATTTATCGCCTCCCCCGAAAATCGTTTGAGCCGTTTCCGCTTGTATATATATACAAGAATTGCTCATTTAAAGATATTACATATACATACTACGTGGATGGCAAACGACTGTACGGTAACTGCATGCCTATAGATGTTGGCATCACCAGACGCATCACTCGTGCATCGCTAACTCTAATTTAAGAGTAATAATGATATTTGGCAATCTCACTCATCGTACGAATCACAACAGTAGCTGCATCTACCTACCGTTGTTTCACTCTGAACTTCTGTGAGAAGGCTGTATTTGCCACAACGAGCCGGCCCGTTCATGCTGGGACAAGCAAGACTTATCACTAGAATATCTCTATATAAAAACAACCAGCCACAGAAACGTTAGGTAGTACATTTTCTGATCCCCAGGCCGTATAATTATATACCTTCCGACAGGTGCAGGTGCTGTCGGGGCACGGTTGCTTCGGCAGATATCTGCACATTGTTGCAAGGAGGGAAGCGACTCCAGGCTGTCACCATTGTGGCTGTGACGAGGAAACGGCGCAACACACGCTCGAGTCGTGCCCGACTTGGGCCGAGCAGCACCGTGAACTCGTCGCGGCAATAGGGGGACCTCTCGCTGCGACGTTATAGCGATGCGACAGGAATTGGGCCGCCGTCGCTGCCTTCTGCGAGGAGATCATCTCGCGGAACGAAGCGGCGGGGAGGGCCAGGGAGGCTTATCCTTCCGCAGACCCGAACCGCCGCCAGCAACAGGGGCGGCGCAGGCGTGAATATTTGCGCCTAAGGCGCGAAATACGCACAAACGGCGAGGAGTTCAGCGCGGTGCAGGCACGATGCCGCTTCAAAACTTTTGCGTACAAAATGTACTAAGGAGATGTATTGTGAATTACACTCAAGCGGCGCGGCACAGGTTTAAATCGCGTACGTGCCGTATCCGTTCCACGCCTGCACCGCGCCTTACGCCGTTTGTGTGTAATTCGCGCCTAATGCCGCCCTAGCTGAGGCTGCCGGTGGATGGACCGGGGAGCGTCCGCCACACGCAAGGCCCCCGCGAATGTGCGGCGCTCCGTGTGCAGATGCATCGCTCAGTTGAGGGTACCCGAAAGGGTAAGCCGCCGCCGGACCACTGAAGGAATGTAATATGTTAAACACAAAGTGAAAAATGTGAAATCGAAAATAAGTCACGAGCAGGATTTAACCTGCATCTCCTGGATACCGTCCAGATGCTTTGCCAATTCAGCCATCGTGACAATTACTCCTGACTACTAATTTCGATAGCACATTCATACTTAACGTCTTTGGGTGACGCCTGCGCTATCTGTCGGAAGTATTTTCATACATTATACCGACCAAGTAAACTTAATTTTACATTAAACACAAAGTGAAAAATTTTACAATTAAGATTTTTACCTTATTAATGACGCAATCCCTATAAATATTTAGATATTTTTATATATATATTTTTCACTTTGTGTTTAATGTATAGTGCTAAGCATGTCAAATGCTAAAAATATATATAAAAATATCTGAATGTAATATGGTTCCGGTGGCCCGCCAATAAAGGCGGAGAGACGGCACACGGTGGGTTTCTGTAGTGGGTGAGGGCCTCACACTACCCTCGTTCGTTACCCCGAACGACAGGGTGTTCGGTTAGGAACATTTTTTCCCGCCTTAACAAAAAAAAGGCTGTATAATTATATACCTACCTACTATTTAGTTCTAAGATAAGGACGGGTCTGCAGGGCACAATTTTAGACTCCGTGTAAAAGACAAGAACATTAGTATAACGACTCTTTTGTTTTAAAGTTACCATAATAACCTTTAAGTGTTACTAAAGTTATAAATCTAATAAATATTTATCGCATTTTAAAAAGTTTCGCTCCAGCAAGCTTAAATTATATTCCCCCAAATCATCACTTTTCGTCAAGCCATCTTAAAATTTCCTTGGCCGATAAAAGGTCATTGCGTTTGTTCGAATTCGCTGAAGTAGGCGGTTATAAATGGTTCACTATCTATCTGGGGACCGTTCGCAGTAAATTTACTTTTAATTTCTTTATATACTGTCAGGGTCGAAGCATACGACTTGCCTGATGATCACAGGGATTAGGAAATCCCTTTATTAATGACGCAATTCCTATAAATATTTAGATATTTTTATATATATATTTTTCACTTTGTGTTTAATGTATAGTGCTAAGCATGTCAAATGCTAAAAATATATATAAAAATATCAGGAGATCGGATACCGGAATAACTATCTGCGATAGCTTACCGGTAAAACACATGGAACGGCTTGGAAAGGATTCTGTAATTCGCGTGTTCGAATACAATTTGCGTAACTCCTTCAGTGGTCTAGTGTTGGTGTTGGTATGCGACTGTAGATCATGAACTCTTGGGTTCGAATCCCAGGTCGGGTGAACAAAAAGTTATTTGATCAATAAATTTTCAATTGGCTGCACAAATTGCGGAGTGGTTTAGATACCAGCCTCCCGCCCAAGCGCTGGGGGTTCCATTCCCGCACTACTTTGTGTCTGTGAAATTGTATGTTTGTAAAGTCCCCCGCGATACAAGGATTACGCCTTAGTGCAGAGTGTTGTCTTTAAAGAACATAAAGAAAGTACAAATTTTTAGATATTTTTATATATATTTTTAGCATTTGACATGCTTAGCACTATACATTAAACACAAAGTGAAAAATGTGAAATCGAAAATAACAGTCAGGAGCAGGATTTGAACCTGCATCTTCTGGATACCGTCCAGATGCTTTACCAATTCAGCCATTCTTTTTTTTTTTTTTTTTTGTTATGGCGGGAAAAAATGTTCCTAACCGCACACCCTATCGTTCGGGGCAACGACCAGGGTAGTGTGGGGCCTGCACCCACTAAAGAAACCCGCCGTGTGCCGTCTCTCCGCCTTTATTGGCGGGCCACTGGAACCATGTTACATTCCTTCGGTGGTCCGCCGGCGGCTTACCCTTTCGGGTACCCTCTACTGAGCGACGCATCCACACGCGGAGCGTCGCACCTTCGCGAGAGGCCTTGCGGGTGGCGGACGTTCCCCGGTCCATCCACCCGCAGCCTCAGCTAGGGCGGCATGAGGCGCAAGTATCTGCGCCTGCGCCGCCCCGGTCGCTGGCGGCGGTTTGGGTCAGCGGAAGAATCCTCCTTCCTGGCCCTCTCCGCCGCTTCCTTCCGCGAGATGACATACTCGCAGAAGGCAGCGACCGCGGCCCAATTCTGTCGCTGCCAAGCATCGCTCTGACGACGCTCGGCAGCGAGAGGTCCCCCCCTATTGCCGCGACGAGTTCACGGCGCTGCTCGGCCCAAGCCGGGCACGACTCGAGCGTGTGCTGCGCCGTGTCTTCGCCGCAGCCGCAATGGTGACAGCCCGGAGTCACTTCCCTCCTTGCCACAATGTGCAGATATCTGCCGAAGCAACCGTGCCCCGACAGCACCTGCACCAGTCGGAAGGTAAGGACTCCGTGCCGTCGCCCTGCCCACTCTTCCAGCACTGGTTGGAGCGCTCCTATGGTCCGAAGACCGGCCCGGGGCGCCTCCAGCCGCGCCCTCCAGCTGGCCATGGCAGCTCGGCGGGCGTCGCCCTGCCATCTGGCCACCGCGCTGGGTGGGGGCCGACCACCCCCCTCCCGCTCTTGCGACGCCCGCCGATACACCTCGGCGAGCACCTCCGCCTCCAAGTCCCACGGAGAGGTTCCGGCCAACGCGCAGGCCGCCTCCGTCGACACCGTGCGGTATCCGCGTATGGCTCTGGACGCGACGACTCTCTGTGGCCTCCACAGAAGAGCCCTGTTTAGTGCGTCCAGGGCCCCCGCCCACACAGGGGCGCCGTACAGCGCCATCGACCGGACACCAATTCAGCCATCCTGACAATTGCTCCTAACTGCTAATTTCGATAACACATCATACTTAACGTCTTTTGGGTGACGCCTGCGCCATCTGTCAGAAGTATTTTCATACATTATACCGACCAGGTAAACTTAATTTTACAATTAAGATTTTACCTAATAATGACGCAAACCCTTTAAATATTTAGATATTTTGATATATATTTTTAGCATTTGACATGCTTAGCACTATACATTAAACACAAAGTGAAAAATGTGAAATCGAAAATATCAGTAAGGGCAGGATTTGAACCTGCATCTTCTGGATAGTCCAGATGCTTTACCAATTCAGCCATCCTGACAATTGCTCCTGACTGCTAATTTCAATAACACATCATACTTAACGTCTTTTGGGTGGCTGAATTGGTAAAGCATCTGGACTATCCAGAAGATGCAGGTTCAAATCCTGCTCCTGACTGTTATTTTCGATTTCACATTTTTCACTTTGTGTTTAATGTATAGTGCTAAGCATGTCAAATGCTAAAAATATACATAAAAATATCTAAATATTTAAAGGGTTTGCGTCATTATTAGGTAAAATCTTAATTGTAAAATTAAGTTTACCTGGTCGGTATAATGTATGAAAATACTTCTGACAGATGGCGCAGGCGTCACCCAAAAGACGTTAAGTATGATGTGTTATCGAAATTAGCAGTCAGGAGCAATTGTCAGGATGGCTGAATTGGTAAAGCATCTGGACGGTATCCAGAAGATGCAGGTTCAAATCCTGCTCCTGACTGTTATTTTCGATTTCACATTTTTCACTTTGTGTTTAAAGTACAAATTATTTGTGAATAAGGAAAAAGAGTTTTTTTTTGTACTAGCGGGAATCGAACCCGCGTCTTTTCCGTGCTCAAAAATATAGATTGAAAATGTTTAAAAAATCGTGCCATCAAATAGTATAATAATGTTAATTGCAAAATTAAACTTACTATATTGGTTTAATGCATGTAAATGTTTTCCGATAGATGGCGTTGGTCGAAAAGACAAATGTGATGAGGAGATTGGGATGATCGAAAGATCTGTACTATAGCTCAGTGGCTAGAGCACTTCCCCGGATTGGAAAAGATGCGGGTTCGATTCCCGCTAGTACAAAAAATCTCTTTTTCCTTATTCCCAAATAATTTGTACTTTAAAAAGTGGCGGTACATGTCAAATGCTAAAAAATATAGATCAAAAACATAAAGAAATATAGCAGTTCAGGGTTATAGCAGTGTTGTACTCTTATGCTTCGGAAAGCATGTTAAGCCGTTGTTCATGCACGTGATCTCTCTCCGGTAAGAATGCCGTCCTATCGAAGAGTGAGGGAACAGAAAGTGCAGTTCTGTTTGCGTACACACTACTGCTCTATAACATTTCCTGTGCAGTTGGGTAGTGTGTGTTGACATTGGTTGCCTCGACCAAAATTTTCCTGGAAAAAATGTGAACAATAGCTAGAGTCCGTGACCTTAATTCCCCTATGACCTCGGTGTGAGGTTCAATCTGAAACGTACAATGGGATAGGGCGCGTTCCCAATGATTGGATTGTGTGACGTCATATCTTACTCGTACAGAACATTATTATCTTATTTATCTTACTGATATTGTAAATGCGAAAGTGAGTTTTGTTTTTTTACCGAGAGTATTGTAAAGCCGCTGCTCTACATTTCATTTCACAGATATGAAATGAAATAATAAACGGCTATCTCCTACTGCAATCAAAACACGCCGATGTGCTTCATGGCCGGTTACGCGGGGGATGGTGGAACCAACCCGCCCGGGCCCGATAGCAAGTGAGTAGCCACACTTGGTACCCAGCTCTACCACCAGTCATGCAATGGATGATAATTGCTTACTTCCCTTAGTCGCCTCATACGACACCCGTGGGAAAGAATGGGGTGGTGACACTTGTATTCTTATTCACCACACGGACATTATTTGTTTGTTTCTAACGCTTTTACGCTGTATATACTGAACCATGAAAAATGAAATTTTAAATAAATATAGTCTAGAGCCCAAAAAAGTATATAAGATATTTTTTATCCCGAAAAAAAATGTATGGTTCCTGTAGGATAACTGTTTTGCATAGAGATAAATAAATATAGATCTATAGATTCTCATATAAATATACATAATGATTCTGATGTCCACGCGGATAAAGTCTTGGGCAGATTCTAGTAATATTGTATATGCGAAATTTGTAGCTGAACAGAATTGCATGACATTTGGTACATAGATAATTTAGGAGCTAGATAAAAATATTATCCTTTGTTAGGTTTTTATGGGATGTCTATTTTGCATAGAGATCATCAATTTGCTGTGGAGTGACGTAATTATACCGGTTGTATATGACGTCATACTGATAACTCCGGACAAAGATCTCACCAAATAACTGCAATAATATACCAATTTATTAGAAAACGATGTTTACAAAGTTAGCCGCCATCGAATCAACTAAAAAACATGACGAAGGTTTCAATCCATTGTAGGTTTTGGAGTAAATCAGTTATTTAATGAGTTTATTTCCTAAAATCATCAACAATATAAAGATTTTATATCGCGTTCATTTAAAAATATGAAAAAGAAATTGCAATTTTCATGAAAAGACCGATGCTAATTTCCACCACCTGGGGGTTTATAATCAAGTATTCAACCCCTTTTTTTTTTTTTTTTTTTTTTTTTTTTTTTTTTTTTTTTTTTTTTTTTTTTTTTTTGTTAAGGCGGGAAAAAATGTTCCTAACCGCACACCCCGTCGTTCGGGGCAACGAACAGGGTAGTGTGGGGCCTGCACCCACTAAAGAAACCCGCCGTGTGCCGTCTCTCCGCCTTTATTGGCGGGCCACTGGAACTGTGTTACATTCCTTCGGTGGTAAGTATTCAACCCCTGATATCAATAATCGGTACGATGTCGTTTACACTCTGTATACTCGTAATATTGATTCAGTTGTGCTGGTATTTAATAAGATAGAATTAATATTGCATTTACACAAACTTTTAAAGTTAAAACGAGAAAACTTCTAGAAGGACGTTGGAGTTCCAAATCCCTGATCACCAACAGCGCCAACGTAGTTACAACTAGTTTAGCTGCTAACAGGGATTTAGCGACGGAACAAATCGCTTGCGGTGGATTCATTCGCGGTATAAAGTTTTTAGTGTTTGCGATACAATATCTGCAGGAGTTCGTTGCCTCATTTTGCACTTGCAGTCAAAACGAGGGGAAAGGTGACCAACTTTCGCTTGGCTGGTAAACAGATGGGTGCCTCCGGTCTTGTTCTAAGGTCGCCAGATGTCCTCTAGTGTTTTTATTTTTTTTATTTTAAAGGGTACTGTGACCCAATCCGCGAATCTCCCCTGACATAGACAAGGCCCTTTTGTACCAAAGTTTTATTATTGCCCATAGTTTTGCTGATTTAACAGCCGAAGAATAATATTGTTATGTTATTATTATACATTTATACAGGTTTCAAGCATACGTTTAATTTCTTGTGTTATATTTTAGTACTTTTATATTTTTAACATTTTAGATCTATTTCTTTTAGCAATTGGCATGCTCCGCTACTTTTTAAAGTACAAATTATTTGCGAATAAAGAAAAAGAGATTTTTAGTAGGAGCGGGAATCGAACCCGCATCTTTTCCAATCCGGGGAAGTGCTCTAAACCAACTAAGCTACTTTTATATTATTTTTTCCTTTTTTGTTATTATTGATTTATACGTTGTTATCTGCATTAATGTAATTTTTATATGATGGTTGTATATTTAAATTTGTATTATGGTACTGTTACACCCACACTATGTAAGGGTTACTGCTACCCAAGCATCCCCTAGCCTGACTAGTAAGCAAAACCACCTTAGCTCTTAGTCTCAGTTAGGATTCATAGTCAGTCTGCGTTGAACACTCGAAAAGAGCGGTTGCCTTAAATAATTAATTCTCTGATTGTTTAATATCATATAAAAGTGTGTAAAATAAATAGTTCTTTTTTAAAAAGGCTAAATTCATTTCCGTGCTAACAGTACGTTCTATGATTTTGTATTTATTTATGTTTGTTGTGTTGTATTATGTTGAGTTATGATTTGTTGTACTGTGTTGTACTGTTGTGTTATGTTATACTAGTTATATAATGTTTTGTTTTAATGTGTATATATTATGGTATTTTATATTATGTTATGTTGCTATTTCATGTTGTATTATATATTTCTATTTGTTACGTTATGTTATGTTTTGTTATGTATTATGTTCGTGTATATAGGTATATTATTGTTTTGAGTATATATATATAGAATTTAATATGTATTTTATATGTGTGTGCGGCTAATAACATATAATTATTATATGTTATTAGCCGCAGTTATGTGTTTATCTTGGTATTATGTGTATGTTGATTTGTATGTATAATGTATATGTATTTGTTTTATGTGTATTTTTACTATCCATTTTTGTATGTGCGCATGTACATATAGATACTATATGTTATGGGCCGCAGTTTTATGTTTTTAATTATTATTTTGTGTATGTTATATTAATGTTATAAATATAAATATTTGTTGTGTGTATGAATGTCATTGTTTTAAATTTTTATGAATGTATTAAAATTGCCTAATTATGCATAATATGTATAATTAATATACATATTTTGCATTTGAATGTTGTATTTGAGTGTAGGTGTAAGTTATTATTAGTTTTATAGAATGTGTGTTGTAATTAATGCGTTGTGTTCTTGTAGTTACGTTTATATTATTTGTTTAGTAAGGTATTTCTCATGAATATTTCATGTTTATATGTATTAATATATACATATACAACATCGATCCATGTGTGTTTTATTGTTTAAGTATGTGTTCATTATGTAATTTAGGATTGTGTAGTGTGGTGGTTAGTTGTTGCGATTTTGTTTAAGTTAGTGCCTGTTTGTGTCTGTGTATGTGCGTGTGTGGGTATATGGTTTGTGTGAGGTTGGAAAATGTAGGGCCATATATATTTATGTATGTAAGTGAACAAGTGTGTGTAGGTATGTAAGTGTGTGTATGTGTGTGTAAATAAGTGTATCTGATATTGAGTAAATGTAAATTCATAATTATATATGATTTATGTTGTTTCGTCGTTATATTCTAGATTTCGATTTGAGAAATGTAGCAGTCATTCTTATGGAACTGGCATTCTAGTCAACATCTCAGTTGTATGCTGTGGAGACTCGTGACAGCGCGTCCCATTTCTGGCGTATAGGGTAACCATCGTGAAATGCGGTGTGATCAGTCGCACCAAGCTTCGACTTTACGCAGTTATTGCACACGGGCGCCTGCCCTTCGGCCACCCGCGGGCACTCCGCCCTGTGGTGCGTTCCGTCGCAGTAATTGCAAAGGTCTGCGCCCTCAGTGCAGAGCTTCCGCCCATGGCCGAAGCCCAGGCACCTCGTGCACTGTACGAGAGGTGACTGACCATATACTCGCACTAGCTGGAGATCTATGTAGACTCTCCCAGCCGACGTAAGCCTCTGCCATAAAGCCGGTGTCACCTGAAGTACGACGTGGCGCTCATATTCATTCCAGGCTTTCCTTCGTTATTTTATCTCCATAGATGCATCGTCGGCCGACAGATCCCTCAGCAGATGTCCATTTTGATTATGTAAGGCAGTCTTTATGTCTTCCTCTAGTTTGGTTGTGGGGCAGTCGCTGGGTGTAAATAATGGTGGATCAACTAACACCAAACATATTTGAAGCTAACTCTTAAGGGAATGGATAGATACAATATCTGCACCTTATATCCTTACCTAATATTGTACATGCGATTGTGCATTTATTTATTTGTTGTACTTTCACGCCGACGCCGACGGAGTGTACGTTTAGGTAAACATCTCCCGCCTTAAGAAAAGCAAGGTTATATCTCAGGTTCCCAATGTAATAGCGGGATAAAGCGTATGCTGCGGCGTAATGCGTGTATTGTAAACGCGGGCTATTTTCCGCAACTCGACGTCGTATGTGCGCCTATTTTGCGTGAAAGAAGTAATGCGTGTATATATACGACTATGTAGATCTATTAAATGTAAATATATTTAAATCCGTTTAATAGATTTTATGTGATGTGCGAACAAACAAAGAGACAGATAAAAAGCTACATAAAATATTTAATAATAAAAAAATTGCGTCAGTAGTTTTTTGTGTAATGCGCAAACGAACAAACAGACAAAAAATCTAAAAACAAACAATGTTTTGTGTTCAAACACGCTTATATAGCCATACAGTATTCATTCTCAAATATTTTAAATGTACAGATACGGCTCTGTGTGGCTCTGTTACAGATTTATAATAGTTAGGGAGTCAGAGACGCTTAAGTAGCCTAATAAAGATATTTTTTTCTACAATATCTTAAATGCACATATTTAGCTGTTACGGCTTTATTATATTACAAATACCACCACTTTATCAGGTGATTAAGTAACTGGATAGATGCTATAGTGGGTTAGTCACCAACCTCTTGTGCCGAGTGTTGCAAGTTCGATTTGACAATTATTTGTCTGATCCACAAGTAGGTATTCTGAATGTGGTGTGATTTGTATCATACTTGCATATTTATAGAGAGCTCCATGATACATGGATTATAATTTAGTTAAGAAGGTTACATACCTTCTTCTAGTGACGTAAGTTACTCCTTATAACACAGCTATCTGCCAGTAATAGTCTCGTGCAAATCAGTCCAGCCGTTTCGGAGATTAGCTTGAATAAACAGGTAGACAGAGAGACAAAAACTTTAATAATAGGTATTTGATTATAACTAATATAACTTGTATAGTTCTTTTGATCTATATTTTTTAGCATTTGACATGCTCAGCTTACTTTTAAAGTATAAATTATTTGTGAATGAGGAAAAAGAGAACTTTAGTGCGAGCAGGACTTCCTCCTTCTCCCGCTAAGTTCTCTTTTTCAACATTCACAAATAATTTGTATAGTTTTCATATGTATTGGAGTAAAATGCTTTTATTTCCATCCATTCATCCATCAGCCTTTCGACGTCCACTGCTGGACATAGGCCTCCCCAAGAGAACGCCACAACGAGCGGTCCTGTGCGCTCATATGGGGGGATAGTGCCGTAATCGCCACGCTTGGCAGGCAGGTTGGCGATAGCAGAGGATGTTGTTAATACTCGAGGGAGTGCTGCTGCCCACTCCCCCGGTATTTCCTCAGTCGGTTCTTACGACTCCCATGGGTGGAGAGGGGTAGGACAATCCTAAAGCCGGTCCCACCCGGCCAACAATTTTACACATTACAAATAGACACGTATGTTTTATTTTTTTGCTTAGGTGTAAGATAAAGAATATTGCAAGTCGTATCGGTGTCGCTATCGTATCGTCACGTATAAAAGAACAATTCATATTTCAAAGTTTGTGAATTTTTAAGGCTTCTCTCAAACGATGCCTTTTGCCTTCTTCTTTATAAGTAGGATTAACTAAGGTGTTTTAATCAGCTAAAGTTGTGTTTAAGTTATTGTTTGATATTAACTGAAGGCTTCACTCAGTAGTTAACGAGGACAAGGATGTCAATATGTTAGCATCGTGGGTTCGATTCCGATATAGGAAAAAATCTATGTGTGATACGTCTGGTTGTAGTTTAGGTTTTCAAAGAGCGTAACTTCATGTAAAATTCCTATTCTTTTCCGCATATGACGTACGAAACAACTAGAGAACTAATGATCACCTAATGTAATATGGTTCCGGTGGCCCGCCAATAAAGGCGGAGAGACGGCACACGGCGGGTTTCTTTAGTGGGTGAGGCCCCACACTACCCTGTTCGTTGCCTCGAACGACGGCCAAACAAAAAAAAAAATGGCCTCTAGAGTTCGCACTTCCTGCACACGTTCCTTTATTCTGGTACTTGGTGATGGTATGATCCAGCTGAATCGGTCCACCTAGGCTGGAAAGTTTAGTATCATCCTTGTTTAAATAGTATATATCGAGGAAAATTGTTGTTTCTTGTAGAGCCTACGGGAAATCTGCTCTCACAGTAATTGTTGAAAGCTTGCGAGTTATTTGATCATAAGCTTATTATTATGGTCTACTGAAGGCCCTGGAGAATGCTTTAATCCATAATAATATGAAGATGTAACAGAACTGTGTCTGTAAGTATATTGAAGATATTTGAGAAAGAAACTGTTTCAGGCTATGTCACCAAATTCATCAAATTTTTTTTTAGATTGTTTTCTGTGTATTTGTTGACACATCACCTAAAACCTACTGGACGGATATTCATGAAACTTTTTTGTTTGGTAGCTCTTGATTTTTATAGTATTTTTTAATAATCTCATGATTTTATTTTTGGAGGTTTTTTTTTATTGCATGTAGTGGCAATTCTTTCCCATAGGTGTCGTACGAGGCCAATAAGAATAAAATGAAATATTATTTGACATGAGATCATCTCAATGCTCATGGCTACAGATGATGTTAACCCAACCCACCAATCTCCCCTACAAATTGGTGGGTTGGATTAACACACAGAGTATAATTTTAGTATAACACAACGTGGTGATTGTCCCAACGTTGAATTATGTATGTAATCATAGAAGTGAGAGTTGGGTATGGAAAAAGGAGCATGAGAGTAAAATCAAGGTGGTCGAAATGTGATCTTTACGGAGGATCTGTGGAGTGAGGCTGACTGACCGCATTCGTAACGATGACGTAAGAGAGCGAGTAGTTATGAAAGAGAGTATTCGTATAAAGATGCGAAAGGCACAATGCGATGGTTTGGACATGTGGAAAGAATGCCGGATGTGCGATTGGATAAGAAGATATAAAATTCGAAAGTGGAAGGATGTAGGTACAGGGGGAGACTGAGACTCATCTACCTAGACCAAATCGGTCATGTATTGAAGGAAGGTGGAGTCAGAAGTTTCCGAAACCGGCGAGCGTGTATGAAGAGAATTATGAATGTCGAGGAAGCGAGCAATGTATGCAGGGATAGAGTCTTTTGGCACTCTGTCCTCTCTGCCTACCCTACAAGGGAGATAACGTGATGATAAGTGAGTAGTAAGTATAATTTTAGTAGGGCAATGTAATTATGGGTATTTGTTCTAATTTATTTTATGTTCGATAATTGATTTCATAAAAAGTAACGATAGCCACAAGAACGCAAGACAATGGTGTCAAGTTTAATGCCCATTTCGAGATCCAGACTTCGTTCCGCTCAAACCTCAGTTTTTGTGAACGAATGCGTATATTTGCTTACAAACCTCTGCTCTGTCAAGGAAAATATGTAAGGAGAGCATCTTTGAAAGATTTTCTCGAGGACTTCTTATGTCTGACAATCTGCACTGGGTCAGCATGGTAGGGTTCAGCATATAAGAACTTTCGTAGTAGACTAACTAATAATATATATAAAATAATTCGGATTGATTCCCAATATAACTAACTAACTTATCATCATGCCATTTTCCTTGCGGAGTTGGCAGAGAGAACAGAGTGCCAAGAGGCTCTATTCTCGCATATATCTCTCGCTTCCTCAACATTCATAACTCTCTTCATACACGCTCGCCGGTTTCAGAGACTCCTGACTCCACCCTCCTTCAATATATGACCGATTTGGTCTAGGTAGGTAAGTCTTGGTCTCCCCCTGTACCTACGTCCTTCCACTTTCGCATTGTATATCTGCTTAACTAGTCGCTCGTCCGGTATTCTTTCCACATGTCCGAACCATCGGAGCATTCCCTTTCGAATCTTTACACCAATACTCTCTTTCATACCTACTCGCTCTCTTACGTCGCTGTTACGAATGCGGTCAGTCAGCCTCACTCCACAGATTCTCCGCAGAGATCGCATTTCGACCGCATTGATTTTACTCTCATGCTCCTTTTTGCATACCCAACTCTCGCTTCCATATAATAACGTTGGGACAAGCACTGCAATGTGTATTACGACACGTGCTTTCTGGCTGAGGTGGTGGCTGCCGAGAAGTTGTCCCAATGCTCCGTTTATTCTATTTCCTGCATTCACTCTTCTCTCTACATCAGTGGTGTACCTTATATCCCGACTGAATCCACATCCAAGATATACAATGTCATCAACTTGTTCTAGCACACCATTTCCTATTGCTACTCTAACATCTGTTCTGGCTTCTTCTCTTTAAAAACTATTATTTTGGTTTTGCTCACGTTCATACGAAGGCCCCTTTTCTTAAAATCTTCTGCCATTACGTCGACTAGGGTTTGCAGGTCAGTCGCAGTCTGCGCTAATAGGACCGCATCGTCTGCATATTGCAGAGACCTAACCACTGTGTCGCCCATCTGAACTCCCACATTCATTTCATTCAACCTTTGTTGACATTTATCCAGATATATGATAAACAGTCTGGCTGATAGAACGCAGCCCTGTTTAACGCCGATATTGACATCAAACCAGGGTGGCATTCCATCATCCAGCCGCACACAAGCTCTGCAGTCCATGTAGTTGGACTGCACCGCTTGTAACAGTCTACCGTTAATACCATATTCCGGCAAAATGTCCCAAAGTTCCTTTCGTACAACCGTGTCAAATGCTTTCTCCAAATCCACAAAACTGCAGAAAACCCTCTGGCCTACAGCCAGATGCTTCTCCACAATGTTGCGCAGCGAAAACACCAAATCCATGCATCCCCTTCCACACCTGAAACCTCCTTGTGCCTCACACAAAAATTCATCAGACACCATCCTCATTCTCCTTTCAATAATATTACCATACACTTTGGCTGCCAAACTAGTGAAGCTTATGGTTCTGTAGTTTGCACAGTCATAACGTGAACCCTTGTTTTTAAACAAGGGCACGATGACTGCGCTTCTCCAGTCCCTGGGAACCATTCCTGAGCTCCAACATAAATTAAGAAGCATCAGGAAGGATTCCCAGACACATGAGCCTCCAAGCTTGATCGTCTCAGCAGACACCATATCAATATCCGCTGCCTTACCATTTTTCAAACTTCTAATCGCCCATTCGACTTCGTCCAAACTAATGTCATCAAAGGATGCCAGTACCGAATGCTGATCTGTTAGACCGCATGTAGTATCAGCATCACCCTGAACATCCGCATAAATATCTCCATAATATTCACTCCATCGGCTTAACACATCTTGTGTTTGCGTAAGAATGTCTCCACCTTTAGATCTTATTTTATTAAATTCTGAAAACCAACCACTCCGAGATTTCTTTGCCTCCCTCCAGAAAAGTTTGGTGTTGCTCTCTATGTTTTTGGTCAGCCTTTCTTCTGCAATCATATTTGCTCTATCAGGCTTCCCTTCGCTAAGGATTTGGTGTCATTCTTACGTTGCTGGTATATTTCTTTCTTCTGTTCTTTCATACTTGCACTCCGGTTCAAAGAAGATACATAATCCAGCCACACTTTCTTCTTTTGGTCTACGGAAGCTGCTACTTCCGTATCTCACCATGCATCACCCTTCACTTTCCTATGATTCTTTGAGCATCCACATACTTCTTTCGCTGTATCTACCATACTATCTTTCAATACTCTCCAGCATTATTCTATGTCAGATCCCGGCTGACTTGCCATTGCCAGCCGTTCACGGACACCTTCTGCATACTTTGCTCTTACACTCTCTTCTTGCAACTTTTCAATCTTTATTCTTTCAAGCCCTCCGAAGTGGACACGCTCTCGCCAGTGTCTCCACTTTCTGAACAGACCACTAAATCTCGCAATAACGAGATAGTGGTCCGTATCGATAGTGGAACCCCTGTAGGCTCTTGTATCCAGAATTTTACTTTGGAGGCGACTGTCTACCAGAATTAAATCTATCATACTTCTCTGTTCATTCCTTCTCCATGTATACATATGGATGTCCTTATGTTGAAAAATGTGTTCGACACAATAAGGTTTCTCTCCATACATACCGCAATTAGGCGCAATGAGCCTACCTGCATCGTTCACTCTCTTATCACCAAATGAACCAAGCACGTCCTCGAAGTCTGGACGCTTGATCCCAACCCATCCATTCAAGTCTCCGCATACGATCACGCGTTCACTAGCTTCTGCCAAATCCAGAACTAATCCAGAATTCCCAATATACCTTGGCCCATTATATTAAATCTTGTACGGTGGTGCCTGAGAAATATTCTCTGACTTGTAAACTCCTCCACTAAGGATTATAACCAAAATCCCCTGTAACTCTAAAATATATCTGTGAGACAATAAGAAATTATTAAACTGCCTCGGAGGTGCAGCGGTTGTGTTGGCTACTGCTGATCGTGAGATCTCGGGTTCGATCCCCAGGTCGGGTAGCGTTATTAGACATTTTTGTAAAAAGTAAAATTCTCAGCAGCCTGGAATTTGGAAATGGGGCCGGTAGTCGGCAACATGCTCACCTATTATAAACTTAAACATAGTCTGCCGCTGCACTGCTAGTAGTAACCGTGGGTGTGTAATACAGATCTGCCTACTCCTTTGGCGATAGGGGACAGGCATGAGACTGTGTATTTTTTTTTATATTTTCTCTTGTTTATAGTAAAGGATAAGTAACCCATTTACTCCCCTAATGGCGAATGGCAACTGTCAGTCTAAAGTCAGTGCCAATATCCTTGAAATTATCATTAATATTGCAATTGACGGGCCTTGTGGCGTAGTCGCTAGTGTAACCGACTTCTGTGCACGAGATCATGGGTTTGATTCCCACTCAGGACAATTATTCGTATGATAAACACAGATATTAAGTACTGCATCTGGATGTTTTATATCTATTATATATTTACAAAAAAAGTAGTAATATATGTATTATATCCGTAATCTGGTACCCATAGCACAAGCGTGAAGCTTGGTTTAGGACCAGAAGACGTTGTGTGAAATGTCCGTGAATATTTATTTATTTTTATCTAATTAGATATAACATATTATGTAATGGTGTCATTAATTTTAGATTAAGAAACAACTCATTAAACACGATTTAGTGAACAAATATTTAATCTTTATTGAAGAAGACCTCTTAGGGAATTCAGGTATCCCCTACAGCTGGGTAGAGGTCGACCACTAATTAGTATGCGATGTAAGCAATGGAACACTTAGACCCTAAAGTTTAGGGTCCGCTCGGGTGCGGACTGCCGGCAACCTCACAAGTATTTTTGTTCATTTAATTTTAACATGATGGTGGTGGAATTTTTTGTGGATTTAATAATGGGGGTTAATAGTAATTGTTGTAATCTTGTAATTTTATAATATGTGCTGTTTTTTATATAGTACTAGATCCTGCTCGCGACTTCGTCCGCATAGAGTTTATTATTAATTTACTTACTTACTTACTTATCATCACGCCATTGCCCTTGCGGGGTAGGCAGAGAGAACAGAGTGCCAAGAGAGTCTTGCATACATCTCTCGCTTCCTCAACATTCATAACTCTCTTCATACACGCTCGCCGGTTTCGGGACTCCTGACTCCACCTTCCTTCAACACATGACCAATTTGGTCTAGGTAAGTAAGTCTCGGTCTCCCCTTGTACCTAATCCTTCCACTTTCGCATTGTATATCTTCTTAGCCAGCCGCTCGTCCGGCATTCTTTCCACATGTCCGAACCATCGGAGCATTCCCTTTCGCATCTTTACACCACTACTCTCTTTTATACCTACCTACTCGCTCTCTTACGTCGTCGTTACGAATGCGGTCAGTCAGCCTCACTCCACAGATTCTCAGCAGAGATCGCATTTCGACCGCATTGATTTTACTCTCATGCTCTTTTTTGCATACCCACCTCTCGCTTCCATAGGTATAATAACGTTGAGACAAGCACTGCGTTGTGTATTGCAATAGGTGCCCTCTGGCTGAGGTGAAGACTGCCGAGAAGTTGTCCCAATGCTCCGTTCACTCTATTTCCCGCATTTACTCTTCTCTATACATCAGTCGTGTACCTTCTATCCCGACTGAATCCACATCCAAGATATACAAATTCATCCACTTGTTCTAGCACACCATTTCCTATTGCTACTCTAACATCTGTTCTGGTTTCTTCTCTTTAAAAAACCATGATTTTGGTTTTGCTCACATTCACACGTAGGCTCCTTTTCTTTCAATCTTCTGCCATTACGTTGACAAGGGTTTGCAGGTCAGCCGCGGACTGCGCTAATAAAACCGCATCATCTGCATATAGCAGAGACGTAACTGACTCGCCCATCTGAACTCCCACATTCATTTCATTCAATCTTTGTAGACATTTTTACAGATATATGATAAACAGTCTGGCTGATAGGACACAGCCAAAAGAAATAAATCTAAAATGTTTAAAAAAATCGCGCCATCAAATAGTATGAATTTTAATTGCAAAATTAAACTTACTATTTTGGATGCATTTAATGCTTGCCGATAGATGGCGTTGGTTGTAAGACAAATGTGATTAAGAATTTGGGATGATCGAAAGATCAGTGGGATAGCTTAGTGGTTTAGAGCACTTCCTCGGATTGGGAAAGATGCGGGTTCGATTCCCGCTCCTACTAAAAATCTCTTTTTCTTTATTCACAAATAATTTGTACTTTAAAAAGTAAAATAGGAAATGTTTTATTAAAAAAAATATTTCTTACAAGAGATAAAAAAATGTATTGTCAAAAAATCTTGAAATCTAGCTACTTCAACGCCATCTCGCATTTCAGTAATGAAGTTCCAATCCTGAGTACTGTAATACCGTTGCACTGTATTACCGACAGTCACGTCAAAATTTTCCCTTTAAATTCAAGACTTCAATTTCAAGGGTTGCTTTATTTATTTTTTTGAAATTCTTCGCGGACGAAGTTCGGTTAACAGCTAGTACATTATATACGTGTAACTCTAACGGCTTTTGCAGCGCACGCCAGAATAGCTCGCAGATGATAGAATTATTTTCCTACTTACTTGACACTTATCGTTATATTTTGAACAATTCGCACAATATCTTTATAAACTATAGCCTATGTGTTATTCTGATGTATATGCTATATTATTGTAAAGTTTCATTAAAATCCATTCAGCAGTTTTTGCGTAAAAGAGTTACAAACACCCTTACATACAAACTTTCGCGTTTAATATTGGTAAGGAAGTGAATGGCTATTTTACTAGACGTTGGAATTGTGTTCAAGACGGGTTTCCGACCGAGACTACCTATTGTCAAGTCTCTGCTCACCATTTCATTTCACAGATGTGAAATGAAAGAATAAACGGCTATCTCCTGCTACAACCAAAACACACCAGCGTGCTTCATGGCCGGTCACACGGGAGATGGTGGTACCAATCCGTACGGGCCCGATAGCAAGTGAATACTCCCACTTGGTACCCAGCCCTACCACCAGTAATGCAACGGGTGATTCCCGTAGTGCTCTCGTCGACACACCCTTTTTTTTTCTTTGTTTTTTTTTTTAGGCGGCAGAAATGTTCCTAACCGCACACCTCGTCGTTCGGGGCAACGAACAGGGTAGTGTGGGGCCTGGATCCACTAAAGAAACCCGCCGTGTGCCGTCTCTCCGCCTTTATTGGCGGGCCACTGGAACTATGTTACATTCCTTCTGTGGTCTCGTACGACACCCCTGGGAAAGAATAGGATGGTGAAAATTGTATTCTTAATCCGTCACCACACGGTAGGGCACAATTCACTTCGCTAAACTAATGCAGGTCGACAAACTTTTAAGCCATTGGGCAAATCTCTCAGGCATGTTGGTATTCACGCGATATTTTACCTTCACTGACAACAAACTCCGCAAGTGATTTTACTTGAAACCCCTGTTTATGCAGAATTTGTTCTTACCATTAGTGGCCTCATGGTAAGAACAAATTCTGCATAAACGGTACGGGTGTAGTTTTTGACAAAATCACCATTCTTAAATTAGAAGTGACTTAGTCCGCGTTGAATTAAATTATTTTCTTTTTTGTGCGGATCCTTAATTATTTTTCCAAAATAAAAGTAGTCACAGATAGTCCTTGTAACATCAGTTATCTGCTAATAATAGTTCCGTCCAAATCGATCTACCCATTCCAGAGATTAGCCAGAACAGACAGATAGACACACTGACTGCTAAGAAAACAAAAAATGTGTTTAATAAAGGTAAAGTACTTTCATAATTATGCATTCAGTATTAAAAGGCTGTTATTTAAACATTACAAACAGACACTTTAATTTTCTTTATTATATATATATTTTTTTTATTGCATGTAGTGGCAGACGAGCCACGGTCCATCTGATGGTAAATGGTAACCGTCGCCCATGGACTCGACTATACCGAGAGTATTGTCAGCCGCTGCTCACCAATTCATTTCACAGATATGAAATGAAATATAAACGCCTATCTCCTGCTACCGCCAAAACACAACGGTGTGCTTTATGGCCGGTCACACGGGAGATGGTGGTACCAACCCGCTCGGGCCTGATACCAAGTGAGTACTCCCACCTGGTACCCAGCCCGACCTCCAGTCATGCAATGGATGTTAATTCCTTACTTCCCTTAGTCGCCTCATACGACACCCGTGGGAAAGAATGGGGTGGTGACATTTGTATTCTTAGTCTGTCACCACACCGACAAAAATGAGTATATCTAAATCATTATATCTATGATCTAAATAAATTCAATATGTTGATGACTACCAATGCTTAACGATAAAAATACTTTTGCTTACGTAAACGAAACTAGACGTTGAGATGACATTTACGCGCCAATTTCATCCAGCGGCCATCTTGTGAGTCCGGTAACAAGTTGGCCAGAATAGTTTTTATAGCGGACTCGTGAAACAAGAAAAGTATTTATAGAGACTTTGGTTTTTTATTTAACTGAATAAATATTAGAGAAGAATATTAGAATATTTATTATATGGTGAAATTATTTATATATTCACATGTTAAATGTAACTTTATGAATGGAAATTGATGAAGGTGGTCTTCTCATTCGACACATTTATTTCCATAATATGTTTTTATTGCACAATATATTTCTGTTATATCTGTTGGTAGATAACAACTGCTGTTTGGTGTCAAATGAGAGTTCTTATTTATATCTGATATTTTTTTTCTAAAGGTCACCCTGCACCAACACACAAAGTAAGTACAACAAGACCCAGAAGAACTATTCGCGGATCACACAAATAGTTGTCTTGTATGGAATCGAACCCACAACACTCGGGCGGGAGCTATCTAAACCACTCCACCCTCTGTGCAGTATTATTAGGTCCATGAGAGTTTTTATCACTTAGCAACGACACATGCATTTAATAGTATATTGTTACCCTAGGGGTGAAAGTAAAAAAAAACTATATTTTCATTACTCATGCTCTGAAAGTAGGTAAAGTTGCCTGAGGAGCGGGTTGAAAGTAATACTTTTCAGCCCTAGGGAGAATCACTTTCAACTGACAGCCGAGTAATTAAAAAAAAAAAACAGTTGGTTCTATTTTCTGTACAGCCAGTCAATTACAGCGCGATGTAAAATTGAAATAACATAACCTATTTATTAAAGAATTTGTTTTTTATATGACTTTATTTTAATATAGTTGCAACTATATCTTTAAAATAACGAAGATTTATATTTTTTCAATGATTAAAATGAAAAATAATGGCTGAATAGCTGACAGGCCACAGAAAAAAAAAACAAAATCGGCGGGAAAACGGCGATGCTAAATTAAATTTTTTAGTCTCCCATTTTTTCTTTAGCTAATTCATGATTTTTATTTTTAGTTTCCTCGTATTCGTAATGAAAAGCACAGTGTTTACCTCGGGATAAAGACTTATATAGTCCCGAGACGGGGTTTGGCGCCCGAGCGTAGCGAGGGTTCCAATAGTTCGAGGGTTGGGTTGCTTTCATCCCTAGGGTAACAATGTACTATTCCCTCTTCATCACATCTACATATTACCTTTGCTATACCTCGAATCATGTACACTCTACAGCTAATAAACCTTTCTTTGTAGTAGGTAACGTGCGAATGATGCCTAAGAATTTGCTAGCGTCTCTAGGCTGTAGAAATCACTTACTATCAATCAGATCGTGTCCTAATTTATACCTTAAAAAAAATACCATAAGTTAAAATCCTAAAGCTGCAGCGCTAAGAAAGCAGTGGAAAATGGTAATCACTTACCATCACGGAAAAAATTGTTCAGTGGCTTTGTTTTAAAAAAACATAACAAATATTTCTTCGAAACTTTTCCTTAGTGATTACTTATGTTCAACAATGGACACACTGAGGTTATTATCATTTGTGACGTCAAGATAAAGTACTGTTCACACGGTTGGTGTAATGGTGACAATGTCAATTCACAATGGCCGTATTTTTGTAGTGACAATTGTATAGTCTCATCCCACTTATGTTTATTTAGTCATTATTTATTTACATATAAATAAATCTTCCGTCCGTGTCTGTATAATTGAAGTCCTCGAAAACAAGATATCGATGATTTTTTTTTTGTGTATTATTCAAGGGTTCAGTAAATGGCGCTAAATTAAATTTCAGTTTTTTTTTAATTAATTTATTCTAATGTAAGAACAATTTAATATAAATTTCACACACAAACAGCCCAATTTATTTTTTAAATGAAATAATATCCTTAGTATGTGAAATAATAGTAATAATATTCGCGGACATTTCACACATTGTCCTCTGGTCCCAAACTAACCTTAACGCTTGTGCTATGGGTACCAGATTACGGATATAATACATATAGGTATTTTAAACACAAAGTGAAAAATGTGAAAACGAAATAAATGTCACGAGCAGGATTTGAACCTGCATCTCCTGGATACCGTCCAGGTGCTTTGCCAATCCAGCCATCGTGACAATTGCTTCTGACTGCTAATTTCGATAACACATTCATACTTAACGTCTTTTGGGTGACGCGTGCGCCATTTGTCGGAAGTATTTTCATACATTATTTTCGATTTCACATTTTTCGCTTTGTGTTTAATGTATAGTGCTAAGCATGTCAAATGCTAAAAATATATATAAAAATATCTAAATACATATAGGTATTACTTTTTTTGTAAATACATACATATTTATATAGATAATAAACCACCCAGACGTAGTATAAATATCTGTGTTCATCACACAAATAATTGTGACGCAAAGCGGTTAAAGTATTATTAACGAATTACGCGCCTGATGGTAAGATGTTCTGATAGTAAGGTCACCATAGCTTATAGACACTAATAAGACCAAGGACATTTGCAATGCTATGGAAATGTTCAAGAGGTGGAGAGGAATTACAGGGGAATAAGGAAATTTGCACTTCTGACACTCTCACTTACTAAAAAATACCTAATTACGGATTCCTTTGGTTATTTTTTTCTATACCTTACTGTAAGAATAGTGCTCTTCTTTGCTGTTTTATCACAAGAGGCTATGCGTTGTCTCTGCATACTCCTGTGTAAGTAATAACATTATTCTCATTGAAGTTATCATTAATTAAAATTAACTGAGTTATTAAATTCGTGACAATAATAAATTACCTGTTGATGTGGAATGTTTATGGGTTGTTAATTATTTAACTCGTGTAATATTTGCTTTGTATTTAAATTGGTAAAATTTGCATGCCTGAGAGATTTCCCGGATTGTAAAATATGTCAACCCGCTTTCGGTTAGTGATATGAGATATGGTGTAAAACCTTATATTCTAAAAGATACCGTTCAATAGTGTGACGGTAATACAAAATAGCATCACGCCTGTATTCCCCGAAGGGGTGGGCAGAGGTATATTACACACCTTTTTTTTTTTAGGCGGGAAAAACTGTTCCTAACCGCACACCCCGTCGCTCGGGGCAACGAACAGGGTAGTCTGGGGCCTTCACCCACTAAAGAAACCCGCCGTGTACCGTCTCTCCGCCTTGTTACATTCCTTCGGTGGTGGTATATTACACACCTAAGGTTTGCCAGCTATATTTAAGTCCCACGTAATAGGGAGCGAGCCTATTGCCGTCTACCGGGCGCCTTTCCAAACTTTGGCTGCTACTGAGAACTTTTCTTTTTCCAAAAAACCTCAATAACACTGCCTAACTCTGGGATTGAACCCAAAACCTCATAATCAGCAGTCGCAGTGCGACGGTAATGAGTTATGAAAACATTTTACTAGCACCAAGATAAATTTCTATATATTTATTTATTTATAATTAAAAAAATATATAATAAATAAATAAATATTCACGGACTTTTACCCACGGATATTAAAAAAAGAACTATAAGAAGAGGTCGTAGCGTCCGCGAAACGCGAAAAACAACGATAGGTACCAATAGTGTTGGTTCACGCTGATGTTCCTCCACCGAGCCAGCCCAATCATGCTGGAATAAGTAAGACTACCACTAGGACGCTCTGTGTAAATATTGGTTGATGGTGATGCTACATTTTTGGATTAAAAGTAGCCTATGTCCTTTTATGGGCCCCAGACTACTGTATGCAAAATTTTATGACAACTGGTGCAGTTGATACGGCGTGGAAGCGTAACAAATAAACAAACTCATATTCGCATTTGTTTTTTTAAAGATAATAATAAATATCACTAAGGATGATGAGGTAATCTAAATTATTTATATACTTAATCTTTTTACAATTAAAATGCGATTGAAACCGCGGGGCACAGCTTGTGAAAAGAAAAAAGCTTTGTAAACATCGATAGACAATATAAAACATCACTACAGACAACTTCTTAACTATGTCATTAACAACGTAGATAACTCGTAGAATGCCTGCTACGCCATCGCATATGATTTTATTGTAGCAAGTTGAATCGCAGCGGAATATTTTTGCGCGTTTATGCTACTACTGGGTGCTACAAATTAAAACCATCATATGCCAATGAGTCAAGAATACTTTATTTTATTATTTTTTATTGCTAATGACGGCAGACAGCCACGGCCCACCTGATAGTAAGTGGTAACTGTAGCTTATAGACTCAACTATCCCAAGAGTATTTTCAAGCTGCTGCGCACCATTTCATTTCACAGATATGAAATGAAAGAATAAGCGGCTATCTTCTGCTACAGCCAAAACATACTGACGCGCTTCATGACCGGTCACACAGGGGACGGTGGTACCGACCCGTTCGGGCCCGATAACAAGTGAGTACTCTCACTTGGTACCCAGCACTACCACCAGTAATGCAATGGGTGATAAGTCGCCTTGTACGATACCTGCGGGAAAGGATGGGGTGGTGACACTTGTATTTGTAGTCCATAACCACACGGAAGGCTATGATTTTAATATTTTTTTTGATTGCACAGATGGGGGAGTGGTGTAGAAAACTACCTCCCATGGCGAGTATCGTGGTCTCAGTTCCCATGAGCAATTCTAAGTGTGAATCACAAATAGTAGTTCTAAATCTGAATGCACTTTGTGTCTGTCAAATTGTATGTCCTGGTCTATAAATCCTGGGAAGAAGCAATAGTTTACCAGTCTCTAAATATGTAAGTAAAATCAGCTCTATAATTGTGTAGATGTTGTAACTATCTCTAAATGATAAAGGAAATTAATCACGCTAATAATTTTCATATCAAACGATCGCAGTTCGTGTTCCAATGTAAAGCTCTATCTTTGATTAAGCACTCTATTCAGAACTCTACAAATCACGTCTCTACGATAGAGAGCGTAAATCACGCAAAGTTCATAGTTTCGGGGTAGCATGGCTTTTATTTCGTTATAAATTTTGTCAATGAGAATATTACATCGCTGATGTTTTTACGATTTTTTTTTATTTACAGATCATTATTGTCCCAATGGGCACAATAATTGGGTACGGGTTCTCACTGTAAGAGGGATTTAGGCCGTAATTCAACACGTAGGCCTAGTGCGGCTAGCGCTGACGATATATTCGCTTTATAATACCCTAGACATATATACAATAAAAGTCCTATATCCAACAGTGAGAGACTACTGGGCTAAAAGAGAAAAACCGTCAAACAGTCATGGTTGGTGCATTGAGCGTTGGAGGTAATGGTTTGCCGGCTACCTGCCAGTTAGTATCGACCCGAATCCGAGCACAACCTACCTTTTTGTTTTATTTAGGCGGGAAAAGATGTACCTAACCGCATACCCTGTCGTTCGGGACACCCAACAGGGTAGTGTGGAGCCCTCACCCACTAAAGAAACCTGCGGTGTGCCGTCTCTCCGCCTATGTTAGCGGGCCAATGGTACTAAGTTGGATTACTTCAGTGGTGAGCATAACCTACCTAGTGAGACTGTCCTGCCTACTGACAATAAACGCAAAATCTGGTCTAAGATGGTTCATTTACAGCGCTACGTTTCTACCACGTATTACGGTTTCCTTCTTTTATTGAGCTTTCAGAACAGTACTTTCTGATATTTAAGCGAATGCCACACATTTTGAAAAAAACTACGTTTACGGAATCTATCGCGTTTACTTGATTTTACTACTATCCCGACGTTTCGAATACTTTACAGCATTCATGATCACGGGTGGACTTAGCTGATAGACGTCCAAGGCTGATATGTTATTTCAACGGTCTCGAGATCGTTGAAATAACGCGTATAGTAAACGTGTAAAGGTAGTAAACGCAATAGATTCCGTAAACGTAGTTTTATTTCAAAATTTCAGAATAGTACTTTATTGGTAGGCGGCGTCTTGGCTGTGCCTCAAGTGTAGTTAAAGTAAATGAGAGGAAGGTACCATTTATCACGACGTAGGCCCTTCATTGGCAATAAAAAAACCTTTAAAAAAGCCTCTCAAAATATATATTCGATATTTAGATATTTTTATATATATTTTTAGCATTTGACATGCTTAGCACCATACATTAAACACAAAGTGAAAAAATTTTTTTCGATTTCACATTTTTCACTTTGTGTTTAATATATATTCGATGTTATAATTAACTTATTAGTAAATGGAAAGAATATTATTACCAAATAGCTATTAATTTTAATTGGATCCCGAGGGGCGTCGTATAACCAATCTATTTGACGCTAAGTGTAGAGTAGTAACTATACCATGATTGATACCATGTAATCAGATAAATTTGTGGTTGAAAGTTAATAAGGAAGTTCCTCAGGGCCGCTGTTAATGTGGAAGAAAATTTGGTGTATTTTTAATGAAGGAGATTACTTCAGTGTCTTAAAGGTCTTATGAAGGTCGTTTAAAAACAAATAAATAAAATAATGATGACAATAATATATTTTTTTAATGTATTATAAACTAAATCCTGCCCACTTCTCCATCCACGTTGACTCCAGGATATAAATAGGTCACTCTATAACGTACGAATTTTCTCCATGCAATAATAGCTAACAGTTTTTCTGTGATAATAAGTAGTATTCTCATCCTTTAAACCGACTTCAAAAAAGGAGGAGCTTCTCAATTCGACTGTATTATTTTTACCTTAGGACATTCGACTGGGTGAACCGATTTTGATGATTATTTTTTTATTTAAAGCTAGGGCTTCCCGTGTAGTCCCATTTCAATTTGGTCCAGCTCTGACAATGGCACCCATGAGAAAACTATATAAGTCTTAACTTGAAATCGTTTTTTTTTTTTGATGTTTACATAATTAATTATCTTCGCTCCACAATATATGTGTGCAAAATTTAATGATTTTTGGTAATTTATAATTTAATGCAAAGTAAATATATTTTCTTTAATTTATTGTTTACAACTTAATCTACTGCCAATTGCTTTGAAGATAATTTGTCATAGATGGTGCTTGAAGCAATACGATGAATATTGTAAATGTGATTGGGTGAATAATTTGATTGGACTGGCAATATTGTGAGAAAACAGAGAACGCGTTAAAAAAAATAGTGACTAACAAAAGTGGAATTAAAACTACAAAATATAAGAAAGGGAATTTAGAATTAAAATAATATACTTTAATCCCAAATATATTTTCTTTACATTAATAATTACAGCATAAAAGCGCAACAAACAAACTTAATTTTCCATTTATTATATTACTAAGGTTAAGAACAAGGAGTCTTTATTTTAGAATAACTACAATTTCTACCTGCGACTTCGTCCAGCTGCATTTCCAAATCAGTATCAAAGATATAATAAAAAAGTGTGAGTGAATATTAATTAATGGAATAATTAATTTCACCCCCATATCATTAAAGCACCCCAACAGAAAATCAGCGCAGGTTTTACGACCTGCATTATGCTGAGTTGGGGTCGTTTTGCAACGTGCCAGTATTAATTATTTATACTATGTAAATTGTTTATAGTACTATCCTCATTATGAAGTAAAAATTAGTAGTTTTTACCACTAGTAGAAGAAAAAGGTGGTAGTTAAACCTGAGGTGTTAAAGTGTGTAAGAAAAAAATCTGTACATAAATGCTTCCCTGGTGCTCCACAAAAAATAACATCACGCCTGTATCCCCGAAGCAGTAGGCAGAGGTTTATTACACACCCACGATTCACCAGCTATGTTTAAGTCTCACGTAATAGAAGGCGAGCCTATTGCCTTCTACCGGCCACATTTCTAAACTCCGGGCTGTTACTGAGAATTTTTTTTTTACGAAAAAGGTCAATAGCCCTGCCCGACCGGAGTATCGAACCCGAGACCTCATGATCAGCAGTCGCACATACTACCACTACACCACCGAGTCAGTTGCTTTGTTATTTGCTTCACAACGCAGAATAACCCGTTGTCCTACGTGAACGACAAACGCGTCAATACTAGGCGACCGACGCGACACGAAAATATCAAATAGAGGTTGTATGTACTTATGGCCTACGTCGTCGCCTAATATTCATATTCATTATTTTTCGCATTCCACAATGTATATAGTAGGTGGGAAGATAAAAATAAAATAGTAACAATTATGGACCCCGTTGGACACAGCGAAAACTAGAAAAGAGGATGACGTAAAAGGTATTTTTGGTAATTATTTGTATTGTTTATTGCTATTATATTATTTTTTGTTAATATTAAATTTATTGTTCACTTTAAATATTATTAACATTATATATTTTTTATGTAAGTATTATATATTGTATTATAATTTAATTACATAAGATATATTTTTTTTAAATTATATTAATGCATATTATTAAGTTGGCCGTGTGGGGCCGGCTTTAGAATTGTCCCACCCCTCTCTACCCACGGGAGTCGTAAGAGCCGACTGAGGAAATACCGGTGGAGTGGGCAGCAGCACTCCCTCGAGTATTAACAACATCCACTGCGATCGCCAACCCGCCTGCCAAGCGTGGCGATTACGGCATTATCCCCCATAAATGGACCGCTCGTTGTGGCGTTCTCTTAGGGAGGCCTATGTCCAGCAGTGGACGTTGAAAGGCTGATGGATGGATGGATATTATTAAGTATTTAAATTATTTATTAGTTTATATGTGTTTATTATTGTTATTTATTTTTACAAATTAATTTAATATCATACTTTTTATAATATTATAAATGTGAATGTAAGTTTGTTTGTTACGCTTTCACGTGAAAACTACTTAACCGATCATCATGAAAATTTGTACACATATTCTCGGAAGGTATTAGAAGTAACATAGGATACTTTTTATTACAAAAATACGAAAAATAAAAGAAATTGTTTGTCACAAAATCTCAAAATCTAGCAACTTCAACGCCATCTAGCATTTCAGTAATGAAGTTCCAACCCCGAGTACTGTAATACCGTTGCACTGTATTACCGACAATTTCAAGGGTTGCTTTATTTATTTTTATGAAATTACTCACGGACGAAGTCGCGGGTAACAGCTATATGTGTATAAAGAGAATTATGAATGTTGACGAAGCGAGAGATGTATGAAAGGATAGAGCCTCGTGGCACTCTGTTTTCTCTGCCTACCCCGCAAGGGAGATGGCGCGATGATAAGTAATAGTAGTTGTAGAGGGACGTGAGGCCGTTGTCTTTTTAAAAAAAATAATGTAATAGTCATTTATTTACGCGAGCGAAGCCGCGGGAAACAGCTAGTATAATATAAATGGGACGCAGTGGTTAAAGTATTAGCCGCAATACGTCGCGTCGCGTCGCTCACCTAGGATAACGGGTAACTTAGCTAATCGTGATAATTAGAGGCCAAATATACATAATTTTGAAGTGTGAGTAGCTTACCATGCGAAGTGTTACTTAACCTCAGACTGATCAAACTGAACTTGGCTGCTCTGTCTGTGCTATCATTGCTAAGACATATACTATATTATGTTAGCATGGTGTGTGTGTCCGTGTGGTGACGGACTAACAATACAAGTGTACAACCCCATTCTTTCCCACGGGTGTCGTACGAGGTGACTAAGGGAACTAAGCAATTATCCCCCATTGCATTACTGGTGGTTGGGCTGGATACCAAGTGGGAGTACTCACTTGCTATCAGGCCCGAGCAGGTCACCATCTCCCGTGTGACCGGTCATGAAGCACATCGGTGTGTTTTGTTTGTAGCAGGAGATCCGGTAGTTTGTTCATTTCATATGTATCAGTGAAATGAAATGGTGAGCAGCTTGACAATACTTTCGATATAGTTGAGCCCATAAGCGACGGTTACTATTTTCCATCAGATGGACCGTGGCTCGTCTGCCACTATATGCAATAAAAAAATAGTAAGTATTATAATATAACAAGCTGCAAAGAATGGACGTGTCTGTTTTCGTAACGATTAAAACACATTACGCTTTTAATACGTCCTTTATTCAGAAAATGTGTGCCAATGATTTAGTGACCCATATTGAACGAGAGAAAATGAGGCTTACTTGTGAAAATATAGGATTACTTTTAATGTATTCTGATTCGCGCTTTGACAGTTCATTATGTGAGTAAAACCTCTTTGTGGAATACGTGTATTTGGAGATTTAAAATTTTGGGTATATCCTTTTTTTGTGTAACGACCTCTGTTGGTGACCTTGGGGATTACATTGTCAAATCTGATTGATAGATGGCATTTAATTTCATTATTTACTTTAGAAATATTTCATTTGAAACGAAGCATTCATAAATTTAATTTTAATCTGGGGTTTTTTTTTTTAATTTCCTCATAATGAGATACTATAGGAAGTTTATACATATATTAATAGATTGACGTAACTGTCTCTAAAAAACTCGTATAAAAGCTCCTGATAAACGGAAATGCTTATCTGAGCCTCACTTTTAAATGACTATCTATACCGTGCGTTTAATTTGGTGGTGGACTAAGAATAAAAGTTTCACCACCCTGTTCTTTCTAGCGGATACGAGGCGTCTAAGGAACACAAGCAGCTATAACGTACATAGGGGGGTACGAAGTGGGGGTACCTACTTGTTATAAGACCCGAGCGCTTAGTACCACCGTCTTCCATGTGACCTATCGTGAATTGTCTCAGTGCTTTTCGGTGGTAATGTTATGCGACGCTGCGGCAACCACTTTATCACCCGTGTAAGTTAAAAAGTAGGATTTAATCACCACGAAAGGACTGACTTTTTAAATATATATTATATTCTAGTGGCCTTGCATATCCCAGCATGAATGGGCCGGCTCAATCGGGAAATTACCAGCCTCTCACGGAAGATCAGCGTGAAACAACGGCAGGTGCTCCGACCGTTGTTTTGTATGGTGAGTGAGAGCGCCGGTGGCTCCCTATCCTCTCCTTAGTATCCTACGCATCCTCTCCTTAATGTCCTTCCTATTCATTTTCTTGGAGATGGCGATGCACGAGTGATGCCTCTGGTGTTGCTAGCGTCGATAGGCTCCTGTAACCGCTTACTATCAGGTGGGCCGTATGCTTGTTTGCCACCCATGCAGTATAACAAAAAAATAAGCAAAAAAGCTTTACATAACAAAATGTTGGTTAAACAAAGAGTCTGTTTACAATATTATTTGGGAAATGCCTCGGGTCTGTTGGATCTGGAGCTGGGAAACATGAGAGTATTGATTGTGTTACAATTTGGCTCTGTTCCAACATCGAGTGTATTTCGAATCAAATTGTATTTTTTTTCGTTTTGATACCAAATTCACTAAGATTTTATAATAATTGTTATTATAATTATGCTGTGAATATATTCAATTTTATGTACTATCCTTTCCTCATTCTCGTTATCACCTTTTCTATAAGCTCCTCATCCTTTCTCTGTCATACTTCCTGACTATTATTGAAACTACATACACGATGATCTCTATACCTATTTCGGTTACGACCACCAATATCATCGGATAGTAGCCCACTATACAGGAGATATTATTGGAAATAGGTGTGTGCGCAAATACAAGTGCACTCTTTTTGTGACACAACCAGAGATGGATCTGCTGGAGGACCCACGGTTTTATGGGAATAAAAATTCTCCAACTTTCGAACTCCATGTTATTCAAAATGTCTTGAGGGAAATAATATTTTGTTGACGTGTCCCCGGATCGGGCCAAACACTCGAACCCGAGACCTCGTGATCAGCACTACCACCAGACCACTGAGCAAGTTACATACATATTTGCTTAGCGATAGATAGTAAAGATAATAATATTTACGAGGGCTTGTAAAATCCACCATTCTGCTCTATGAAAATTATTCGGGAAAAATAAGTATAGAAGGAATTACAAATGAAGCTCAATTTCTCCCCAAATTGCCATCTAAAACGTGTAATGTATGTTTCTGATCGACATTGACATTTTTGATTATATACGGGAACGTGATCAAAGATTTACATGTATGATTGTACAAAGACTGCTTGTAATCAAATTGATGGATCCGCTGAAATCCACTCGAAGGCGCCCATGTTGCTCTATCTTACTAATATTATAAATGCAAAAGGTTTTGAAGATGTCAGAGTGTCTGTTAAGAAACTCTGAGTTAATATTCATACGTAGTTTTTATCCCGAATAATGTAGTAGTTCAACGGATCTTAACAAAAGACAAACACAGGGAAAATTTTTCATTACAAAGGAATTCCTGTGAGATACTTTTTTCTAGTGGTTAAAGCCTTGCTTATTCCAGCGTAAATGTAAGGTTTGATCGGGGAAGTACCACAACAACGGTAGCTACTCCTAAGGTGTTGTTTCATATGGTGAGTGAGATTACCGGAGGCCCAAACCCTCTATCCTGACCCATACTCTCCTTAATATCCTTCCTTTCCTTCCTCCTAGGTAGCGTTGCTAGCTAGACTTGTTCTTGCTCGGTCACTAAAGGGAGCCCTCCGAACTAGTTTTTTTTTTCCAAATGAACTAGTTCGGACATCTAGTTCAATTAGTTCTCTAGTTACTGTTCCTTCATTAGTTCTCTAGTTACTGTTCCTTCATTAGTTCTCTAGTTACTGTTCCTTCATTAGGTCATCTAGTTCTCTAGTTCTATTAGTTACCTACACTGATCTTTATTATAACTCTTTGATGACGTAAATGAACTGTGTAACTATTTTGTGACTAATAGGTCGCATTAATTTATTGTATAATAGGAACTAAAATTACATACCTACTTTATTTGAAACAAATGTTTGTTTTCTCTTAATACTTTGCAGACTTAGGACTGTCGTTATACCTAATATTTCAAGTATTTTACCTAATTAATTTAAACATTAGAATAGCGTATTTAAAAATCAAATTAAACAAACCTATAATTATTTATATTTTCACATATTTACACAACAAATAAAAACATGACCTAATTATTATACCTATTACATTGACATTAAACATGACTTTCGTCTTGTCCATGTTTATTTTGAGACCCACTAGTCGGGGAACCCTGCTGAGATCATTGAGCATGGTGCCAAGATCCTCCAGGGATTCTGCCATGACTACGATGTCGTCGGCATATCGAAGGTGAGTGATGTATTCGCCATTGATGTTGATGCTGAATCTGGTCCAGTCCAAGAGCTTGAAGACATCTTCCAATGCATTATCGCGTAATGCATATGCGGATAATGACTACTTGAGAACAAATATATGCACATAATTTTGCTCATGCATTCACAAGACCAGAAAAATGTCCAAACGCCAAATTTTGCAGTTGGTTTTACAAGTAGGCTCTTACTCACAGAACTCAAGAGTTTTATCCTGACTGTATTACCCTGCAAATATGATTAGAAACACATTTTTATGATCAAATCGCTATTAACTCACACATAAAAAGTGTACGGTTGCGTACAAAATTCATACGTCAAATATCACGTCTCCGATCAAGCGGGCGTGTTGCCGACAGGTTTTGTTCCCTACCCTCGCGTCCGGCGAAGATTAATTGCCCCCCCACCGACATCGGACTAATGGCCGACGGATATCACTGATTGTTTTGCCGATTGTCGATGTCGTTTTCAACCTAATTCGAGATTTTAAACTTTTTTTGGCTGTAAAGTTTGGCTTTGATAACTTTTGTGATTGTGTGAGCACAATAGAGTCTAAGGTTTTTATGTAAGGCTTTATATTTGTTTTATTGTTAGAACGGCCGAGTGGTGAGGAACATAAATCTTTACTATCGAGGATTTTCTTTAGATAGAAATGAGCTATTCCAGCACATAGAGATAGTAGTCACTACCCGAATCGTAGTGTCATCGTTACAAGTAAGAAGTCTTTGCATTCTAATAATTCTTTCGCTTTAAACACAAAGTGAAAAATGTGAAATCGAAAATAACAGTCAGGAGCAGGATTTGAACCTGCATCTTCTGGATACCGTCCAGATGCTTTACCAATTCAGTTATTTTCGATTTCACATTTTTGACTTTGTGTTTAATGTATAGTGCTAAGCATGTCAAATGCTAAAAATATATATAAAAATATCTAAATATTTAAAGGGTTTGCGTCATTATTAGGTAAAATCTTAATTGTAATATTAAGTTTACCTGGTCGGTATAATGTATGAAAATACTTCCGACTGATGGCGCAGGCGTCACCCAAAAGACGTTAAGTATGATGTGTTATCGAAATTAGCAGTCAGGAGCAATTGTCAGGATTGCTGAATTGGTAAAGCATCTGGACGGTATCCAGAAGATGCAGGTTCAAATCCTGCTCCTGACTGTTATTTTCGATTTCACATTTTTCACTTTGTGTTTAATGTATAGTGCTAAGCATGTCAAATGCTAAAAATATATATAAAAATATCTAAATAATTCTTTCGCTTGTAAAACAAAAAAAAAAACGATACAGAAGGCAATTTTTGATGTGAAACATCTAATGCGGAGGGAGAGTAAAATCAGTTGTTAGCGTGGCGACGCTTTCGTTTAAATATTGCAAGTTAAATTGGACATACTTCCCAATTTCTGATTGAGTTGAAGTTTTATACGCATGTGTATATCACGTCGCAATGCAATAATATGATGACATGGAGCTGATCTGATGATGGAACTGGATGGTGGACATAGAAACTCTATAATGAAACGGCGCAATCCCATCGAGTTTGGGCTCGTATGATTCGTCTTGCCGAGTACTTTGTCTTTAGATGGTATACAGGGTCTGATGATGGTGCTAGAAGGTGGCCATAGGAACTCTTTTATAAAACGACATAACTCCATCGAGTTTGGGCTCGTATGATTTGTCTTGACGAGTACTTTGTCTATAGATGGTATCCAGGGTCTGATGATGTAGCTGGAAGGTGGCCACAGTAACTCTGTAATAAAACTATGCAACTCTATTGAGCTTATACTCGTTTGATTCGTCTTGAGGAGTACTTTGTCAAGTTATGATAATTTTATTTCTACAAAATAATTTCGATGTTCCTACATCTGCTAGACGTCCCGCGATGTCGTTTTTTTTGTTAAAGTGTAAATAAATTATAGTTTAAAAAAAAATACACGCTTTAATACCTAGTTGAACTAAATAGTTGAAAATAACATTATAATAAAAAATGATTGTAAAAAATCGTGGGGTGCTTGACATCAAATGTTACAAATACTACATTAATATATTAAAAAGCACCCCACACATTTTTACAATCATTATTTATAATAATATTACCCATATTCTACTTTTTAGTTCAACTACCTATGTAAAGCGTGTTTTTTATAGTTTTTTAAACTATAATTTAGTTTCTTCTTTTTAGTATCAAAACTGCATCATAAGTACTTAAAGTTAAAAGAAATAAATCCTACTTAGCTGTGAAAATTTTCCTTTTAACTTCGTAATTTATACTTCTACCCTGATTTTTTTCACATATCCAAAAACAACCATCTAGCTGGCTCACTTGACTCTAACAAAAATTACCGTTTTAAGGCTTACTATTGCACAAACAGAGCCCTTATTTGAAAAAATATTTTCACACACCTACAATATTTTTTAAGGACTTATCCAACGACACCCATCTCTATCTAACCACACTATGGGGTAGACAAGAAAAAAAACATCCCCACTTTACGTATAAAGGGTACCTACCCTAATTTTATTTCAATATTTTATTTTATCATTTTGTCAGAGTGACTAATATGTATATTCATGCTAAATTACAGCCTTCTAGTACTAAGTCTCTGAGCAAAGCTGCAAACAGCGGATGTACCTATATGGCAAAACTATAACCTTTCTCAGTTGTTACATAACCCTAAAAACGGATAAACATTTTTAATATTATTATATTTTTTTTAAGCGTTTGCTTTTTTTGCCATATAAATTAACACAAAATGTGAAAATGTGAAATCGAAAATAACAGCCACGAGCAGGATTTGAACTTGCATATCCTGGAATACCGTCTCATTGGCAAAGTATTTGGGTTAGAACCCTGCTTGTGACTGTTATTTTCGACTTCACATTTTCATACTTTATGTTAACGGATAAACTTCTCAAATTATTTTATTGTCATCGGCCCCTGATATGTATACATAGTTTCAATTTAATTAGACGTTTTGAAATGGTTGAAGATCACTCAAAGATTCCGTTACATACAATACACCTCTTCCTACCTCTTCGGAGAATACAGGCGTAATGCTATGTTTGTTTTTTACATAGAAACCAAGCTAATAAAAGCGTGTTAAAAATAATCACGATAGGGACATATAATGAGCAAACACAGAACTCTGTGTGAGCAACGTTTTGAATAGCCTAATTATAAATATTTTGTCAAAGGTATCTTATAGCGTCCTCGAATTAATAAGCCAAATACAAAGCTGCTGTAAAAAGCGGCTAAAAATATATTTTTTATTTACCATCGTTTTCCTGTCAGAGTTTATTAATTTTGTTGACCTTATGTAAGTACAATAAAGAACAAATTATTTGTGAAAATAGAAAAAGGGAGCTTTACTGCGAGCAGAATATAATTATGTACAATACTAGGAAATTTTTATTTTTGTGCGTGTAATACTTAAGTACATTTTTATTTAAAACAACAGGTGTATGAAACTGTAAGGGTTTCTTGTTGGCTAAGGAACCCTAATAACGGATTAACTTCTCAAAATATTGTATTGTGATCGATTCTTGATAAGTGTGCAAAGTTTCGATTTAATCCGACATTTTGAAGTAGGTCAAAATTACGTTCAAAGATTCAGTTACATTCATACAGGCGACGCTAAAAGTGTTCAAAAAATGAGAGGAGGGCTTGTAGTGCCAACAATCGGTAACGTTATGGAACTTTCGCCTTGGTTGGCAATCTAATGGGTGATCAAAAACTGACACCTATACATGGACATCTGATCTCCTCCGTGCTTCGGAAGACACGCAGACACGCAAGCAGTATGTCCCGGAGGAGTGAACTATTTAGATGTATTCTGAAGTCCAGGCGGACGGAACCTGGTGTTGCATACCTCGCCGATTATAACATATATTATAAAAACTGAGTTTTTTTTAAGAAGAAGTGTGCTATTTTTGGTGCTATCTTTTATGCAAGTAATTAGATCATTACTAAGCATGAGCTTTGCAAGAACTAGTTATAAAGTTTTTTACTGTAACAAGAAGTGCAATCCTTCACTCAATTCGTACACATAGACTACTCTAAATTCATCACGTAAAGGCCAAACTACGTCCAAACAAAAAAGATTTACACAAAACATCACGTAGCACCATAGTACACGCCTGTACCCGCACAATAGGGTTACCTCTTAGGGGACCGGCCCAATGATGAATTTAATAATGTACACTATTTAGAATTAAGAGAACGTTTCTGTTTTTGCTGTTAAAAATGTGGAGTGTTGAAAGCGTTGCCTAGTAGTGACTAGGCAACGAATTCAACAACATCATCATGGGATGCCTAGTAGATGTGAAACGTCAACGTTTTTAATGTTCTTTTCGGATCTAAACCCATGCCTTATGTCTATCCAGGGAAAGCTATTAAGCTAAGACTCGATTTTCCTATAATCCTATAGATAGCCTGTTATATATTTTGTTTTAAACACAAAGTGAAAAATGTGAAATCGAAAATAACAGTCAGGAGCAGGATTTGAACCTGCATCTTCTGGATACCGTCCAGATGCTTTACCAATTCAGCCATCCTGACAATTGCTCCTGACTGCTAATTTCGATAACACATTCATACTTAACGTCTTTGGGTGACGCCTGCACCATCTGCCGGAAGTATTTTCATACATTATACCGACCAGGTAAACTTAATTTTACAATTAAGATTTTACCTAATAATGACGCAAACCCTATAAATATTTATATATATTTTTAGCATTTGACATGCTTAGCACTATACATTAAACACAAAGTGAAAAATGTGAAATCGAAAATAACAGTCAGGAGCAGGATTTGAACCTGCATCTTCTGGATACCGTCCAGATGCTTTACCAATTCAGCCATCCTGACAATTGCTCCTGACTGCTAATTTCGATAACACATTCATACTTAACGTCTTTGGGTGACGCCTGCACCATCTGCCGGAAGTATTTTCATACATTATACCGACCAGGTAAACTTAATTTTACAATTAAGATTTTACCTAATAATGACGCAAACCCTATAAATATTTATATATATTTTTAGCATTTGACATGCTTAGCACTATACATTAAACACAAAGTGAAAAATGTGAAATCGAAAATAACAGTCAGGAGCAGGATTTGAACCTGCATCTTCTGGATACCGTCCAGATGCTTTACCAATTCAGCCATCCTGACAATTGCTCCTGACTGCTAATTTCGATAACAATTATGATAATTGTCAGGATGGCTGAATTGGTAAAGCATCTGGACGGTATCCAGAAGATGCAGGTTCAAATCCTGCTCCTGACTGTTATTTTCGATTTCACATTTTTCACTTTGTGTTTAATGTATAGTGCTAAGCATGTCAAATGCTAAAAATATATATAAATATTTATAGGGTTTGCGTCATTATTAGGTAAAATCTTAATTGTAAAATTAAGTTTACCTGGTCGGTATAATGTATGAAAATACTTCCGGCAGATGGTGCAGGCGTCACCCAAAGACGTTAAGTATGAATGTGTTATCGAAATTAGCAGTCAGGAGCAATTGTCAGGATGGCTGAATTGGTAAAGCATCTGGACGGTATCCAGAAGATGCAGGTTCAAATCCTGCTCCTGACTGTTATTTTCGATTTCACATTTTTCACTTTGTGTTTAATGTATAGTGCTAAGCATGTCAAATGCTAAAAATATATATAAATATTTATAGGGTTTGCGTCATTATTAGGTAAAATCTTAATTGTAAAATTAAGTTTACCTGGTCGGTATAATGTATGAAAATACTTCCGGCAGATGGTGCAGGCGTCACCCAAAGACGTTAAGTATGAATGTGTTATCGAAATTAGCAGTCAGGAGCAATTGTCAGGATGGCTGAATTGGTAAAGCATCTGGACGGTATCCAGAAGATGCAGGTTCAAATCCTGCTCCTGACTGTTATTTTCGATTTCACATTTTTCACTTTGTGTTTAATGTATAGTGCTAAGCATGTCAAATGCTAAAAATATATATAAATATATATTTTGTTATTTCGATCGATTTCTATAAGTATTACATTGTTTAAAAGTACAAACCTAATTTATTCATGACGTTTTCCCATAAAATTATGGTCAGTAAACCGACTTTACAAACAACCATATAGTTTTTTACCATGGATTCCGCTCACAGATGATTTTTTTTCCCCAAAAATGGTTATAGTAAAAAGCTTAGACTGTCAAAACATTGATAAAATAAAAAAAAAAACAATATTTAGATATTTTTATATATATTTTTAGCATTTGACATGCTTAGCACTATACATTAAACACAAAGCGAAAAATGTGAAATCGAAAATAACAGTCACAAGCAGGATATGAACCTGCATCTTCTGGATACCGTCCAGATGCTTTGCCAATTCAGCCATCGTGACAATTGCTCCTGACTGCCAATTTCGATAACACATTCATACTCAACGTCTTTGGGTGACGCCTGCGCCATCTGTCGGAAGTATTTTCATACATCCTGCTCGTGACTGTTTTTCCACTTTGTGTTTAAAAAAAAAGAAGTTCAAATATTAGGCCGAGCTTAAAGCTTCAATCCAATGGGAGTGGCAAACAGGAATACTGCCTTCCTGGTGGTAAGCGATTACCGTACCCTATACACGTCAGCAATATCAGAGGCATCACTCGCGCGTCGCCAACTCTTAAGAAAAGGAATAGGAAGTGGAGAGGAAGAATAATCAGAAGAAGTTACGAAGGATAATACGAAGAGGGTTTGAGCCTCTGGCGCTCTCACTAACCATACGAGACACAAGGATAGGAGTACCTGCCGTTGTTACACGCTAATCTTCTGTGGGAGGGTAGTACTCCTGTGGTACTGGTGCAGAAGCGCCGACCCATCCATGATGGGATAAGTAAGGCTGTACCACTAGTTGGACTATATGTATGCTAAATTTTATGATTATCAGTAAGAAGTTATGGTGTGAAAGTAGTGTAACAAATAAACAGACGCACTTTTTAATAATATTAGAAAGTAAGGATTCTATGAACGGACAATTTTTCAAAATTGTTTTCTAATATGCATTTATCTTGTGCCAGTACCAGGGCAATTATTTAAGTTCCTACTAATAAAATAAAGCAATCGTTGGAACAGCTGTCGTCTCGCGCAAATTGAATCGGGCGGGTCATTTGTCACGGCGGAGAAAAACTATCTGTTGTTACAGCGGTCCAGTGCCGCAACTTGAATTGTGTACTTTTTGCTTAAAACTATAAGATAGCGTATATACACGCAAATATACTCCTCATTATCGAAAGAAAATTAACAAGAAACGATTTATTTCTATACAAAGAAACCATATTAAACGCGTTAAGACCTACCAAGTGGCCCAATATGGGTTGGCAGACTTCACAAGCCGTCGAGAAAATCTCACAGGCAAGCAGTTTTCCTCTCGATGTTTTCCTTCACCGAGCAGTTATATGTATATTGTAAACAAATACACATAATATCGAAAAATCTTGAAATATCAGAGGTATGTGCTGTGCGATGACCTTGGACTGATGATTAATAATAATTATTATTATTTATTGCAGGCGATTACGGCAATATTCCCCATTCTTGGGGAGGCCTACGTCCAGCAGTGGACTTTGAAAGGCTGGCCCATTTTTTTTGTTAGTACTTGTACATTAACCTTACAAAACCTTACAAAAACTTTTGATTAAACACAAAATGTTAGGAATCTATTGCACTTAGTTAATTTTCTTCTATACTTTTTTTTTTGTTAAGATGGGAAACAAATTGCCTAACCGCACACCCCGTCGTGGTCAAATGGTCATCAGAAAACATCATTATTTTCCGTAATAATGCGGTCTCAGATTCATATTACACGGTCGGTCTACCATACAATAGACTACAGCCGAGCGTATGAAAGGCATAAGTAGTTACCATTGCTCGTGAATATAGCAATAACAGAATCATAATCAAGCTAGTACTTACTTACTTACTTATCATCACGCCATTTCCCTTGCGGGGTAGGCAGACAGAACAGAGTGCCAAGAGGCTCTCTATTCTTGCATACATCTCTCGCTTCCTCAACATTCATAACTCTCTTCATACACGCTCGCCGGTTTCGGAGACTCCTGACTCCACCTTCCTTCAATACATGACCAATTTGGTCTAGGTAGGTAAATCTCGGTCTCCCCCTGTACCTACATACTTCCACTTTCGCATTGTATATTTTCTTAGCCAGTCGCTCGTCCGACATTCTTTCCACATGTCCGAACCATCGGAGCATTCCCTTTCGCATCTTTACACCAATACTCTCTTTCATACCTACTCGCTCTCTTACGAAAAGCTAATATTTATCAAGCTTGTATCTGCAGTGAATTTGTACTAATATGCCTACAGTCCAGGAATGTAGTTTTCGTCTGCAGCAAAATACACAGGGAATACTCATAGGGCCTAGGCAAGTTGCATTCCATGAAAGTTCCATACATCCATCCATCCATCAGCCTTTCGAAGTCCACTGCTGGACATAGGCCTCCCCAAGAGAACGTCACAACATGTGTTTCGCTCATATGGGGGATAGTGCCGTAATCGCCACGCTTGGCAGGCAGGTTGGCGATCGCAGTGGATGTTGTTAATACTCGAGGGAGTGCTGCTGCCCACTCCCCCGTATTCCCTCAGTCGGCTCTTACGACTCCCATGGGTGGAGGGGTGGGACAATTCTAAAGCCGGCCCCACAAGGCGTAAAGAAAGCCATGAAAGTTAGAGATGTCAAATTTCCATACATTTTAATAGTTTTCTATAGCGTCAGCGATCATAGAATGCAACTTGGCTAGGCCCACATGACTGGTTTCGAAATGACTTTGTTGCAGTAGGTGCTGCTGCAAGGGGAACTCTCACACCTTTTTTTGATTCGTTTAGGCGGGAAAAAATGTGCCTAGCCGCACACCCCGCCGTTTGGGGCAACGAACAGGGTAGTGTGGGGCCTTCACCCACTAAAGAAACCCGCCGTGTGCCGTCTCTCCGCCTTTATTGGCGGGCCACCGGAACCATATTACATTCCTTCAGTGGTCCGCTCGCACCTGACTATAATTGCTCAAGAACTGATCATATTAAGAAGTAATACCAGTTTAAGTCGTTCAGAGTAGGTACTTCATAGAACCGATGTTATAGTACCATGGATATTTATATCGCCAGACCCCGGGTAAATACCTGACATATTTTTTCATATTCACAGGTTGTGATGTAAAGGGTATATTGTTATATAGGCAATTATCCTACCTCTTAAATCTAGGAGTACTTCTCTGAAGGCAATAAGTCTATGAGGTTAATATTTACTACCACAATGACCTGGGCATTTGACATGCTTGAAAACATATCTGTGAGGTTATTTTAACTACGTCCGTGGCAAATAGGCCCACTTGATGGTAAGCGATTACCGTAGCCTATAGACGCTAGAAATACCAGAGGCAACAATCACGCGCCGCCATCTCCAAAGTATATATAGATATATTTAGGTGGATAGGAAGGATAGGTAAGTGGTTTGGGCCTCCGATGCTCTCACTCACCATACGAAACACAATAGTTAGAGTTACAGTACCTACCGTTGTATTACGCTAATCTTCTGTGAGAGGATGGTACTTCCCCGATCCATTCGTGATGGGATAAGCAAGGCTCTACCACTAGCAAAGCTGGATTCGAACCTGTGTTCTTTTCACTATTCGGGGAAATAAATAAATAAATATTCATGGAAATTTTCACACATTGTTCTCTGGTCCCAAACTAAGCTTAACGCTTGTGCTATGGGTACCAGATTACGGATATAATACATATAACACATTTTTTTTAAATACATACATAAAAATAAATGTTTTAACCTTTAAGCTTATTTAAATCCATTCCCTGCCACCACACATTAAATAATTTGAAAACGTCGCATTACTTTAATTAAAAACTCTCAGCTTGTTTCCCAGTTTTAGAAATCATTTTTAAGTTAAAAAATCTTTTAAGGGGAACGAATAATTGAAAATGGTCGGCCATTTAAAGGACGCTCGTAAACTTAAGAACATCGTATATTTCACACAGAACATCTATAAACGAATTGAAACAGTAACTGCAGTTTGTTACTTGATATCTAAGAATATACGACTGTTCTGATTCTATCTGGAGCACTTACATTTCGCTATTTTAATAGTTTCTATTCAGGGACCTGACCTCGTTTCTTATACAAAACGCGGGTTATTTTTGTAAATTTTACCCTTTTGAAATGCATTCGTGACATTACTTGTATAGATGCACTCGCTTCAAGAATTTTTCATGCAAACTATAGTAACTAATAAGCAAGCGGTGTTTATAATAATTGTAAGATATGTCGTTTTTAAAAAGTGACCTCAGTAGAACAAATTGTTTGTGAAAGTGGAAGAAGAGGGTTTTATTGCGCGCAGGGCTTGAATCTGTGTCCCATTCAATCTAGGGAAGAACATCTAAAACAAATGCGAAGTGGAGAGGTGTTCTTTAAAGTCGTTGAGCAATCACTAAAATAAAGATCAAAATAGTGACTTCAACACTTCAATTGAATGAAATTTTCTTTTCTGGAGCACGTATTTCGCGTTAAATTGCTTTTATATCTCGTATACGTTTTGACTACTCTACAGCACTTGCGTTCCAATACCCTGACAAATTATTACTCAACTTTTGAATGTCTTTTCTGAAGTCAACATATTTATTACATTATTGTATACCTAGTTGTTATAACATTCGTTCATTATTTTACCAACATGACTAAGGAGTTTAATATTTTGAATGGTTACTTATTTTTAAATATTTTATGCCATAATCTTCCTAACCTTTCCAAACTGTTGGAGTTGGCCTACGATCGTTTTATTAAGCTCACCAGTATTTACATGTAAAGAGTCCCTGCCTGACCTCCTTGAGCTATCTCTTCTAATTTGAAAAGCATAATTAAATTCATGCAATCACATCTAGTTTCCCTCCAACTAAACTAATTCAAGTGGGCAAAAACTTAACGAAGGAGTTTGTTGCAGCGAGTTTTGTTAGACAAAAATACCACGAACCTCGGTTAAAACCGGATATAGTATAAAGAAAAAAAAAGCTAAAAAAACATAAAAAATATACAGGAGGAAATCACGTTTGAGCATTGAGAAGGGTGGAAGAGATTTCAAGTACGTCTTTCCGCCAGTGCAGGCGGGAAGACGGCACACGATGAGTTTATTTCGTGCGATGGCCCCAAACTACCCTAATCGTTGCCCCGAGCGACGGGATGTGTGGTTAGATATTTTTTCCCACCTTAACAAAAACAATAAGGTGGTTTAAAATTATTGATAACAAAATTAACACAAAGTGTGAAAGTTTTATAAGGCTAATATTGTTGTTGTCAAATGCTAAAAAAATATCCAAAAACTATCTCACCCGGCGAACTTTGTACCGCCATATTATTTTTTCATGAATACTTTGCAATGAAAATTATTAAATTACTGATATCGCTATTAAAAATAGGGGTTGGCAATAGAAAGGTGGTGGTTGGGTTGTATATACTTTTGAATGCCGAATCATAAAAAAAATTAAATATTTTATTTTGTACAAAACATAAAAAAAAATGGGTAGCCACCCTTATCACTTAGGGATATGAAATAGTTTACATCCTATTCTTAGACCTACTGAATGTACACACAAAATTTCATAAAAATCAGTTAAGCCGTTTCGGAGGAGAATGGCGACAAACACTGTGACACGAGAATTTTATATATTGGATATCAAAATGATTGATAACAAATCTAAGGTATGTTACTTTTCATTTGAAAAAAAAAAAGCAAATCATTTAGATATTACGATAGATTGTAAAATTAGTACACTAAAGAAAGCACTAAAAACAGTTATAACAGCAGATATCTTTGTTCTACCAACACCCCTCCAGCTACTTAGATTATGGCTCAGAAATGCGGGAAGCATGTCCCCAGAGATGCTCACTGAGTGTGCAGTTGAACTTACCTGTATTATAACTTAAGTTAAGATAAACGAAACAGCAGCAATACTACTAAGTACTCCTTTGGGTATTGTTGTTTCTATAGAAGAGTTAAACTACAAACTAGAGGTGTTAGTTATGACAGCAAACTCTCCGATACCTTGATAATATGTCAAACTGTTGTTCTCAATGCGAGAATGCAAAAGAGCAAAGTAAATGTTTAAACTAGGCCGACCACAAGTCTCATGTTTTACAGAAGTTGTGTTTTTGAGTCAATTGAGCCGTGTTCTTTATTTCAGTGTAATAAATGCAGGCTGGATAATTTAACCGCCTCGGTGTAGCGGTAGTGTATGCGACTGCTAATCATGAGGTCTCGGGTTCGATCCCCGGGTCAAGACATTTCAAACGTGCCCTAAATCAATGGAGTTGCGTTGTCTCATTATAGAGTTACTGTGGCCACCTTCCAGCTTCATCATCAGCCCATGGATACTATCTAGAGGCAAAGTACTCTTCAAGACGAATCATACGAGCCCAAACTCGATGAGGTTGCGACGTTTCATTATAGAGTTCCCATGTCCACCTTCCAGCTCCATCATCAGATCCGCTTAATGTTACCATAGTATTTCATTGTCACGCGATATACACCATGCGTGTAAAATTTCAGCTCAATCGGAAACCGGGAAGTGTGTCAAATCTAACTTGCAAGATATGAACGGGACAAGTAAAATAAAAGCGTCGCCACGCTAACAGCTGATTTTACCCTCCCTCCGCATTAGATGTTTCACATCAAAAATTTAGATATACTTTATTTAAAATCCGAAACCCGCTCTATCTCAACAATAATTTACTGTAAAAGATAAATACAAATCACGTCGTGCTTCATTGCTCATACCTCCTCACCACCTTGTTCTACACCTCTACTACAGAACTACAAATTAGATAGCAAGATAAGATTTATACTTAACTGTTTACACTCAGTGTAAGCAAGTTTAACTGCTGCATCTAGTAAATCTTTGTGTGAAAATTTGTGGTTCCATTGTGCAGGTAATTTGTTTTAAACGTTAATTTTTAAGCCGAAGTCCCGAGAATACACAAAAAGTGAAGCCAAAAAAGAGTTTGGAGTTGTTATCGTACAAAATGTTTTATACCTCTCATTTTCCTGTGCAAGTTTAAATCTAGTAACAATCGATTTATTAGAAAGATATAACAAAAGTTAAGGCTATCTCTATATCACTATACTCGCAGTATATTTCCAATTCGTTTTTGAAGTTATCATACTGGGTGTAGACCTGTAATAGTTTTTGAGCATATCATTTGTTAAGATTTAAGTTTTTTTGTCCGTGTGGTGACGGACTAAGAATACAATTGTCTCCACCCCATTCTTTCCCACGGGTGTCGTATGAGGCGACTAAGGGAAGTACTTAAGCAATTATCATCCATTGCATGACTGGTGGTAGGACTGGGTACCAAGTGGGAGTACTCACTTGGTATCGGGCCCGAGCGGGTTGGTACCATCATCTCCCGTGTGACCGGCCATGAAGCACATCGTTGCGTTTTGGCTGTAGCAGGAGAAAGCCGTATATTCTTTCATTTCATATCTGTGAAATGAAATGTTGAGCAGCGGATTGACAATGCTCTCGGTATAATTGAGTCCATGAGCGACGGTTACCATTTACTATCAAATGGGCCGGGGCTTGTCAGCCATTACATGCAAAAAAAATTAAAAAAAAGTTCAGATGTATAAATAAAAGTTGAAATAGTTTTGACACACTAGGAGTTAGAAGTCAATCTTTGGTTGATAATAAAATCTACACTCCCAGATATCGTTGTGGTCCCTGTGGTAGAGAGAAGGTGGCCAGAAGGTCTATTAAGGTTTTCACATTTTCGCCTTACTTCGGTTAATTCAAAAATATAACATTCCCATCCAGTCTTTGTATTTGACTTGGGATAGAATAGATAGCTTTATCTTAGGTCGATTACTTGATCCTTATCAGAAGTATACATGAACAGGATAAAATCACAAAGTCTAGTATTTTGATTTGACATCATAAAAAGTAGCTAAACACAGGTATTTGTAATATACCGTGGGTATTGATCACTTATTAATAAATAATGTGTATATTTGTGAGTGTGTATAAAATATGTCATTGTGTTAGGCATTAATATTCAATTGTTAATGCTACAATTAGTCAATGGATTTGAGTAAAATTCAGAATAGGGATAACTTAGAGATAAGCGAGATTCGCTGAATTCTCTCTAAAATATTTTCTTTCCAGGAGCGGAGGTCAATGTAAAATAAAAAGTCACTGTTTTAATACCCTTTGTAAGGGCTACATCAAAGGGTTCAAGACAATCCTTAATAAGGCTTAGCTCCTCAAAAGCGACCATTTTCTTAATTAAATCGGCCATTAATTATTAATTAATTTGCTACTTTAAAGATCCGTTTCTTAATATTCCATTATATTTTGTTGATAAAGTTATAGTACAATTTTCATTTATTTAATGGCTGTCAATAATTTCTGACAACCTTTAGGCAAGATAAGTTTTCCTGTCTACGCAGAATCTTCCTTTTCTGTTTTGTTAATGCGGGAAAAAATGTTCATAACCGCGCACACAGTCGTCTGAGACAATGAATAGGGTAGGTGGGGCCCTCATCCACTCAATAAACCCGCCATGCACCGTCTCTCCGCCTGTATTGGCGGGCCACTGGAACCATGTTACATTAATTCACCGTTATTTTACGCTGATTTTCTGTAAGAGTATGGTACTTTTCCTGTCAAGTCGACCCATTCATGTTGGAACAAGCTAGGCTTCAGAGACGCCTATATATCGCAGCTTGGTAGGTATATACTCGTAGTCTCTAAATGATGGCTTTGTATCAAGGTTCAAAGTCACTCAGCGTGCTATAGAGAGGACTATACTAGTTATTTCTCTACGTGATCGAATCCGTAAGGCGAAGATCCGTAGGAGAATGGGAGTGACCGACATAGCCCACCGAGTTGGCATGCTGAAGTGGCAATAGGCTTACCACATCGCATAGCGTAGGACTTCAGATAGACAGACAATCTGGTCCAAGCCACAAGGAGCCATTGAATGTAGTCGGCACAGCCGTAGACCTAAGTCCAGTGGTTAACCTTCGTAAGGTTGATAAATGGATGGATGATATAGATATCAATATCTGCACTGCTTACAAATTTTGTGTCCGTATTTATAAATATAAGTATAAAACTAATTTTATAGACCATAAACATTGCCACATCAGACATTATCGGCTAGACACCGAGTCTATCAAACCTAATGAAATGGAATATATATCGTCGTGAGAAACTTCTGGTTTTTTTTTCATAAGTTTCAAACGATCATGCTATTTTTATTATTTGAGAATTTTTTTACAGAGATAGTAAAATACCATATATTTAGACGCTGCGGAAAGATCAAGTAGTGTCAAGATAATCAACATATTACACTGGTGATACGCTCCACCTTTGCACGAGTAAAATATATTAACGGACAAAACTACTCTTTAGTTCAAATTTTATTGAACTAGTGAAAACTTCTTTGGGCACGTTTGGCATTTTTTGAGATGGGAAAAAAACCATTAAACTGGCGACACCGTCACCGTATCCGACACCTCTGTATAAGTATCTACACACATATTGGCCCCGTTTACACGAGAGTTGAGTTTGGGTTGAAAAATGATAATATAAACGTATATTATATTGTGTATATACCGTACAACATAGATATATTGATATTTACGTCGGAAATTTTCGGATCGAATAAAAATAACAATTTTTAAGATAGATTCGAATCAAAATTTTCTCCACGGCTTGTAAAGCCTGCCAGCCTGCATTGAGCCAGCGCGGTAAACTGAGGCATAAATCCCTCATTCCTCAACACCAGAGGCATCAATCGCGCGTCGTCGTCTCTAAGGGGAGGAATAGGAGATGCAGAGGAACGATTATAAAGAGGATGAACACGGTGTTTAATATTTAGATATTTTTATATATATTTTTAGCATTTGACATGCTTAGCACTATACATTAAACACAAAGTGAAAAATGTGAAATCGAAAATAACAGTCACGATGGCTGAATTAGCAAAGCATCTGGACGGTATCCAGGAGATGCAGATTCAAATCCTGCTCCTGACTGTTATTTTCGATTTCACATTTTTCACTTTGTGTTTAATGCACAGTGTTTAAGTTATATATCTAAGTACTAAATAATACCTTAATAAATTCTCCTGTTATCTCCAGAACTAAAGTACCTGTAAACAAAAACGTGTTGTTAATAATATTATTATTGAATACGTTGAAAAAGTGGTAATCTGTTGGAGCAAGGTTCGGGGGGTATGGTGGGCGTCACTCACAGGTGGGAGACATTTCAATTGCAGTTCCTCTCATTTAGCAAGCGTTTGTCGTGCAATATGTGGTCTAGCGTTGTCTTGGAGCAGTTCTGGACTAGAACAATTGCTCAGCCTTGTTTGTTTATTGGCTAGTTATTCCATCGCGGCGAGTCGATTGATGACAATACACATGCACCGTAATTCTATGGATAGATCTTGGGTATACAATTAACTGTGCTTATACCTATGAATAAAAAGTAGTAAGAAGGCTATACATTTTGATCTATATTTTAGCACTTGACATTCTCAGCTACTCTTAAAGTACAAATTATAATTTGTGAATAAGGAAAAAGAAAATATAATCAAAATGTTTAAAAAAATCACGCCACCAAATAGTATGTATTTGAATTGCAAAATTAAACTTACTACATGGGATGAATGCATGTAAATGCATTGCCGATAGATGGCGTTGGTCATTAAGACAAATGTGATGAGGAAATTCGGTATTTCTAGTAATAGTACGATAGCTCAGTGGATTAGAGCACTTCCCCGGAAAGGAAGGGACGCAGGTTCGATTCCCGCTCGTACTAAAATGCTGTTATTCCTTATTCACAAATTATAATTTGTACTTTAAGTAGGTTATATATAAAAATAGTAGTATAATTATAGGACTTTAATTTATATTTTAAAAAATAACACTGTGTGATGAAATAATAATATTTAGGTACTTACAAAAAATAATAATAGCTTAAAAATCTAAAAAACAATATGATTGGTTGGGTTTCTTAAGCTATTGTTATATATACCTACATATAGCAATAGTTTAAGAAACCAGGACACTAAGTATAAAACTTTGATATATTAACATAAATATATAAATTATTATGTAACGTTAGTTGAGGCAAGAAGTGAAGGCCTTTTTATTTATTATATGAAGTAATTATTTGAATGGGGCGACACTTGGAGGAGGTCCATTGTTATTATTATAGAATGGATATTTTGATTTTTATTTGAATGGATATATGAGAGCACTCACCCACGGATTGCCAATACCGGTTACCTTTGGACACACACAAAGTAACCTTAGATTGCCAATCCGCACTCTCACAGATAGAGGAGAATGTGATAATAGCAAAGTAGCACGCACGATACTGAAATAAATCTCACCAAAACGTTGCAATATCCTCCTGACTGTTATTTTCGATTTCACATTTTTCACTTTGTGTTTAATTGCAATATTCCGCAAAAATTCAAACAAAAATTAAACACGTGTTTCACCTCTACACGAGGCATCCTCAGGACCGCTCGGCAAAAAATGAGTCTATTATTATGAAGAAAAACTATAGAGTCCTAGTTGGATGTTGAACTAAAAATGTTAATATGGAGAGCTATAAAATACCGTCAGCATAATGCCGCATAATCTCTGCCAATAAATAAAATGTCCGCTTGCAGAAATGCGAGTGAGCAATAAATCTGCGAAGCTCATTATGTGGACGCGCGGTCTGCGGTCGCATATCACATGGCAGTCGGTGCCCCTCGCTCAAGCTTGATGATACAATTTAACAAATAAACGTTATATTTTATTGCATACTTATTTTAGTTTGTAGGAAGGTTAGAATTATATTAAAACTAGATTCTGCCTGCGACTCCGCCCGCGTGTACTTCAGAATATAAATACATCATTCTACGATACAACATTTGTAATTATTATTTATTTACAAGAATGTAGTACGAGTGTACACAGTGGTGATGGTAAATAAATAATAGTTCTGTCACATTCTTCCATAACAATGGTGCGTGAATATATGTATAATTTAATTAAAAAAAAACAATACAATTACCTATATTCAATTATAGATAATATATTTTTAATTAAGTACTTACATTATTTCAATTCAAGCCTCTTGGCACTCTGTTCTCTCTGCCTACCCCGCAAGGGAAATGGCGTGATGATAAGTAAGTTAGTTAATTTTATTTGCAATATTTATTAGTCTAGTTTATTTTATAATGTCAAATAAATTCAAATAATAATTATGGTATATACTTAACAAAACAAATCAATTAATAATTATGATATATTTATCTCTAAGTACATATAAAATATCTATTTCACGGGAACCACTCTTTTTTCCGGAATGAACCGTAGTCTGTGCCTTTTTCTGGACTCTAGACAATATGATTGGTTCTGTAGTTACATAACAAACAAACAAGCAAACTCACTGACGCATTTATATTATTAAATAAGAATTTACAAAGTAGTTTGTTTTAAAATGTTTGTATTTGCTAAGCTGTAGCTTTGCTAAATGTATGCGAGAAATTAAGTACAATTTTAATTACAGTAGGAATGCTCTCAAAGCGTTGTTTTATTTGCGAGTAACTTCTAAGTTTAAACTTTACTGGAATTTATTTTGTAAGCAAAATATTTATTTTTGGAATTCAAACGTTTAAGGTAAACAAAATTTTTATTAAAATATTTTAACATAAAATACCAAGCTTTTTTTTTTATTTATAAACCATTTTTATTAAAGTCTTTTTCTGTGAATGCAAGAGATTTACGCGTTAGTCTAGCACGATGGTTCAATGCAGGTTGGCAGGTTTTACAAGCCGTGGAGAAAAAATATCAATTTTCCTTCTCCAGGCAGAGAATGAAAGCGGCCTATAGAGGCAGTAAGTGCAGTCATGGACGCCCTTGGTATGTAGTAAGGTGTGAATTTCGTGATTTTATCCGAATCCTCTCCTCACGTACCGAGCCTCACTTGATCAATGCATTATCCCTCGATTAATGTATAGCGTCACTGTTCTCATGTTCTCATTCATGAATATCTCAAGGTAAATAAAAAATATCAAATGTAAAGCCAAAAAAAATGAAACACTAACAAACAAAAGAATAATGACTTCTTGTCGTCAATTTCATTTTATACCCCGAGAAAAATCCTCATCCGATTTCTTTCTTTGGACACGGTAAAAAATATCTCTACACATAATAATAGACCCTCGTTTTTCCAGAATATACAGCAACCTTTCATTGCAGCAGCATTCTTCTCTGTACCCCGGGCTATATGTATGCCAAATTACGCGATGATTGTTTAACTAGTTACGGTGTCAAGATAATATGATTTATGTGTATATAAAACAAACTCACGTTTACTTTTATAATAATTAGTAAGGATAAGCTAAGCTAAATCCGCAGTTTCTCAAAAATTCCTCCAGAACTTAGAGATGAAATTTGCAGCTTCTCGCAAACTGTTCAATATATTTGGAGCTTAAGAACGATAAGTCGTATGCAAGTATAAGCCGCTTTACAACACATCTAACAGATATAATCGGCTTAGATTGTCCCCCGGTGTCGGCGTGTTTGATGTATTTAGACAATATTTCTGCAGCTTATTGAAGCAACAATTTATATGTATTCCAGATTACATTATATTTATTGAATTCTCATGAACTCAAAACCAAGAACACAGCCAAACTGATAGCCAATGCGCCAACATCGTAACGATATCATGTCGACACCGCAACATCACCGTGCTCACAGGGAAGGTATTAAAGTATACATACCATCTGATGGTAAGTGATTACCATAGCAACACCAAGGGCATTACTCGCTTGTTGCCAACCCAGAGAAGATACGGAGGCAGGATGTACACAAAGGACGAAGAGATCGATAGGAAATACTAAAGATGAGATGATGGAGCTGAAGAATGATTAAGATGAGATAAGGGGAGGGTTTAAACTGTGGTACTCTCACTCACCATATGAAATACAGCATTAAGAATAGAAAGATCAAGAGGAAGGTTTTTCTATCTATCAGTGCTTCACGCTAGTATTTCGTGAACCCTAAATAGATCTGTTCCTCCCATTCATGATAAACAAGTCTGTACTATGATTCTACCTCAAAAAGTAACCCATGACCAATGTATTGCCTTATTAATATATTTTTTTGTTAATAGTGGCAGAAGAACCACGGCCCACCTGATAGTAAGTGGTAACAGTCGCTCGTGGACTCAATTATACCAAGAGTACTGTCAAGCCGCTGCGCACCATTTCATTTCTCAGATATGCAATGAAGGAATAAACGGCTATCTTCTGCTACAGCCAAAACACACTGATGTGCTTCATGACCGGTCACACAGGGTGACGGTGGTACCGACCTGTTTGGGCCCGATAGCAAGTGAGTACTCTCACCTGGTACCCGGCCCTACCACCAGTTATGCAATGGGTGATAATTGCTTACTTATCTTAGTCGCCTTGTACGACACCCACGGGAAAGGTTGGGGTGGTGATACTTGTATTGCTAGTCCATCACCACACGGACAAGTCTCTTCAAATTATATCCGATAATTAAGTAAGTAATTAAATTAAAAATATTCAATGAAGGAAAGAGGAGTACGGCAGCAAGCATTACAAAATGTTGAAAACTCTTTCAATTAAAATAAATTACTGGAGCGACGTATTCTCGAGAGAATTTTTAGCGTTTTTAATTTCAGTAAAACGCGTCTATATTACGCAAGGTTTATATACAATATACTAGCTCACCCGGCGAACTTCGTACCGCCATATTATTTTTCGTCAATATTTTGCAATGACAATTATTAAAGTACTAATATTGCTATTAAAAATAGGGTTTGGCAGTAGAAGGGTGAAAATGTAGGATTATATGTATTTTTTAATTCCAAATCATAAAAAAATGTATTAAAAATTTAGTCCAAAAAAAATAATGGGGTGGACCACCCTTAACACTTAGGGATATGCAAAATAGTTTACATCCTATTCTCAGACCTATTGAATATATAATACACACAAAATTTCATTAGAATCGGTCCAACCGTTTCCGAGGAGAATGGCTACAAACACTGTGATACGAGAATTGTATGTATTAGATACATACATAAATATGGATACATATACATAACTGGTAGTGTTGGCAGTCAAGCTACGTCCCTGAAGGTAAATTGCGGCCGTCAATGATGGACTCCGAAGTACAAGGAGCAGCCACAATACTGTCTGCGGCGAGGTTCGGCTCTCTAAACAAGAACGGAATTGTACTGACACATTGACATGCATGTTTAAAAGATAGTTGCATCTATCTGTTCGGGTATTAATACTAACAAGGTCACAGTATAAATTATCGGAAAAATCTTAGATAAATAATATGTCTAGATGGACAATCGGCGTTGTGAACGTGTCAAAAAAAATTGGGGTGAACTTTTCACCCCAATGCTGTTAGTGTCAATCGTGACGTCACTTGACACAGTTGTATCCAGCAGCAATAGAGTGTCATTTAAAATGTCAACGTGTGTAATTAAATTGTGCCGAAACTACAAAAATCGGAAAATGAGCACTAAAGATATCTCTTATCATTGGTTAGTAACATTATTTCATACCATAACTGGCCAAATAAGTCATTCAAATATTCCGAAAATAAATTAATTATAGTTCGTAATTTTTTGTGTGATACCAGTTTATGAACTTAAATTTCCCGCGTAATCTTGCAATGTTGATGATATTTTAACGATAGAAACATTACCTTACATCATTATTATCGTTTTTAATGGATCCATAAAGCTGCACAGTTGTCATTTTCGGAATTAATTACAATATTACTATTTGTAATATTGTAAATATAATATTAAAGTAAATATAATATTGAAAATCATATATATTTTCATATAATATAATTATAAAATCCCATGAGGCTCCTGTAGGTGCACCCTATACGAACTCCTTAACGAGATGATATTTATGACGATATATAGTCACAATTTATTATTATACAGAATCTCGTTCAAATGTATATATTAAAATTATGAGAGTAAAAAGAACCTATGCCTACAAAACATTTTTCATTATAATAATGTCTTGAATCTACGATAGTATAATTTTCCCATAATTTAATGGAATTACCACTGAAACTGGTATCATTACGCACGCACTCAAACACAAATTACACAAGCGTAATGACAGCTGATAAAACCTGTAAGTATAAGTTAAACTGTTTCGAGCAAACAAAACCAGTAAGTAAAAGAGATAAAGAAATAAAAAAAATCCGCTGCTCTCACTCACCGAATGAAATACAATAGTTGAAATATAGTATTACTATGCACTAATATGTGGTGGTAATTTTGGAGAAGAGGCCCGACCCATTCATGCTGGTATCAGCAAGCTTATGGACTATTATCTATGTACCTTTTAACCTGTGGAAAATATTGTGTGGGACAGTAATGATTTCCAGACTCATTTTCAAATAGTAAAGGAGATATTATAGTGCATTCTGTTCAGTCACTCCTGACGTGCCAAACAACGGCTTTAAGTGCTTTTCGAGACACGGAGTGAAACACCGCCAAATTTCTAATTCCGAGCTGTTATTGAGAAATTTTTGAAGGTAAAATTTATAACTGCCTCTGTAGTGCAGTGGTAGTGTGAGCGACTGCTGATCATGAGGTCATAGGCTCGATCCCCGGGTCGGGCGGTGCTATGGAGCTACTTTGTAAAAAGAAAAATTCTCAGTAGCAGTAGCGATAGGCTCGCCCCCTATTACGTGGGACTTAAACATAGCTGGCGAATCATGGATGTGTAATACACCTCTGCCTACCCCTTCGGGGATACAGGCGTGATGCTATGTATGATGCTAAAATGTTATAACTTGGTACAGGCCCTACCCGGGATTCGAACTAGAGACCTCTTGATCAGCAGTTACATATTCAATCGCTGTCACCAGGTGTATTTCACCATGGGAAATACAAAGAATATATTTCCATGTACCTACTTAGTTATTAGGTTACCTTTGTGGAAGATAATATATAAAAATATTATATTATTATTATGGTAATATTGTTCGAATGTGGATGATTGGGGTTTTAATGTACATAGAAACCCTTTATAAATACTTTTTCATGTTGAATGGGTTTGTCATAAAGGTAGGACAATCTGCCCGCAGGCTAAATTATAATGAATGTGTATTAAAATTCAGTTGATTTTGGATTGGTTTATTCTTTGAACGTTTTGAGAAAGGGCAAGTTTTTGTACATTGGGGTTTGATTGTAAAATTACTTTCTTTTACATCCTATTCAAATAAATAAAATTTAAGTGTCCTTCCTTTTAATAATAAAATAATAAGCCTTCAGCAATATGAAAATTTTATATAAATAAATAAATATTCATGAATATTTTCACACAACGTCCTCTGGTCCCAAACTAAGCTTAACGCTTGTGGTATGGGTAACAGATTACGGATATAATACATATTTCATTTTTTGTTAATACATACATAATATATAATAGGTAGAAAACACCCAGACGCAGTACAAATATCTGTGTTCATCACACAAATAATAATTGTACTCAATGCGAATCGAACCCACGATCTCGTGCATGGAAGTCGGTTACACTACCGACTACGTCACGAGGCCCGTCAAAAATACTATAAACGAAAATCGTAAATATACTATAAACAAAAATTTATTTATAAAGTTTTGTCGATTGGACTAAGCCGTGTGGGACTAGGGCCGTGTGGGGCTGGCTTTAGAATTGTGCCACCCCCCCTTCACCCATGGGAGCCGTAAGAGTCGACTGAGGGAATACCGGGGTGAGTGGGTAGCAGCACTCCCTCGAGTATTAACAACATTCATTGCGATCGCCAACCCGCCTGCCAAGCGTGGCGATTACGGCACTATACCCCAATCTTGGGGAGGCCTATCTCCAACAGTGGACGTCGAAAGGCTGATGGATGGACGATTGGACTGATTTCTATGGAATTTTCACTGGAAAATAACTGATGTTATAAGTAATAGTTACTTTTATTTTAGAAAATAAAAAACTATTTACATACAAAAAACTTAATAAAGTAGTAAAGTTAAATTCCACGCAGACGTAGTCGTGGGTAGCACTTAGGTTGTCAGTTAATTTAAGCAAAGCCCCCATACTCTTAATCATCAAAAATAATCAAAGTAATCACCTATTTTGCTTATGTAAAACTGTAGACCCTTATGTTACCTACATAGACATAGAGACCCCTATATGGCTTACATTGGACCTGTGCCCTTCTATGTCACTTACGTAGAAATTGAGACCCGTATGTTGCTTACGTATAACCTAAACGGACCCTTTAAATAAAGTTGCTGTAAAAAAATACCAAGGGTGAGATCCTATGAATTATTTAAATCAGTGAAACTACTAAGCTACCATAGACTGTCCAATTATCAATTTCAACTTAATGTATACTTTTTTTAGAATCATTTGTTTCAATAAATTAAGCCTTCCAAAACAAAAGATTTCATATGATCCTTGATCCAACTTTTTGAAAAGCATATTTTACACAAACTAATTTCTTCTTAATTCATATTCTATTTACGGATAGTAGTGGGTCCAAGAAAAACAAAATCTTTTTGATTTCTTTGTGTGATTTTGATCGTATCGACACATCCCACAAGAACTCGTAATCGGGAAAAAAATATTATATGTATTTACGTGATAAATACATATAATATTTAACACTATACTTGTCTATTAAACTTAGTTCAAACTCTTAAGGTCTTTGTTTTATACGAGTAAATAGCTATCCTGAAACAATTATTTATTTTTCTGGATAAAAAGTTTCTCATCTATCTATCTAGCAAATTTCAACTAAATCCGTTCAATAGTTTAGGCGGGATGGGTGGATCCAAACGTCCAAATATTATCACAATATTAGTCGGATTATCACTAGCCGGTGAAGGAAAACATCGTGAGAAAATCTGATTATCTGAAATTTTTCTCAACAATATGTTAAGTCTACTAATCGGCATTGGTAAGCTAAATCTCTCTAATTCTAAGTGGATAGCCCAAATCCAGGACAGTAAATGTTAGTGAAAAAAAAAATACTTAAAGATAAGGGTCGCTTTAAACAATGAATAAGGTTGTTTATCACCCCTCAATAGCAGAATTTACTGGGCAAACAACGCAATGTAGAGCAAAACGATGCAAACAAACGAGGTCAATGTGATCGCGGACGATTTATTGGTGGACAATGGAGGTAATGTATGACTCTGATAAGGTAAGGGTCTACTGAATCAGGTCGGTGTAATTTATATACTTGTTTTGATAGAACTGATAAACTATTTAGTGAACCATTTTTATAATAGAAAGTGGCAAATAATTATACTGTCGTAGTTGCGAGCAATACAGCTTTTTAGTGGATTGGACAGGTTATTGTTTTAGGGAAACCGAATCCAAGTACACTTTAGTGTATAATGTGTATATCATTTCTAATATTAGTTTCATTTATTTTACTAGCCTTTGCTAAAACTAGTTTTTAGGTTGTAACTCAGGATCCCGATATAGTAGCGGGACAAAATGTATACCAGTTTTTAAGTCTAATCGAGATCTATCAAACAAAAAAATTGCATCAAAATCCGTTCAGTAGTTTCTTCGTGATGCGCGAACAAACAAACAGACAAACAGATAAACAAGAAACAGACAAAAAATCTAAAAAAAATCGTTTTGTGTTTAGACATATATAGCCTATATAGCCTAATTCAGACATTTTTTCTCAAATATCTTAAACGTACAGACACAGCTCTGTTCCAGCTTTATAATAGTATAGATTATAAAACATCGTACGATTTCCAAGTGGGGATGAGTGCCCTGCTTAGCAGAGTTTATTCCGCATGGAACCCAGAATATGAATATGTTAGTCTGTGGCAGAATTATTATCTTTAGGTAAAAATAGCTTTTCGACAGTAAAGATCCTTTTTCCAGAATGAAAATTAGCCAATGTCCGTTGTCCTGACTACTTACTTATTTACGTCATTTTTGTAGGGTAGGCAGAGAGAGCAGAGTGCCATAAGACTATATTCTTGCATAAATCGCTCGCTTCATCAACATTTATAATGCTCTTCATACACGCTTGCTGGGTTCGGAGTATCTTCACACTGGACTTTCCTTACTACGTGACTCATCTTGTCTCGGTCTCTTCTTTTATATCTTTCCTTGCATGTATAGTTTCTTAAAAATTTCTTCATCCGGCATTCTTTCCACGTGACCAAATCATCGGAGCATTCATTTCATACAAACAAACAACATCACTGTCACATTTATAATATTACTAGCAGTGCCCGCGGACTACGTTCCGCGTTAGAAATATTTTTGTCCCGGCCCGTTTGTCCCGCGTAATACTTAAGGTTAAAAGTTCGGGATAAATAAAAAATATGATGATGAAGATTTTTTCTTGTTATTTTGGTTTTTTGTTTTTTTTTTATCGTTTTTTGTTTTATTTTTATTTTTTTTGTATGTTTTGTGTTTTTTATGCTACTGTTTTTTGTTGTTATTTTTATAACTTGATGTTAATATACACTATTTACATTATTTACATCATGTTTACTTATTTTAATTGTTCAAAACTTGTCGATATACCATATTAGTAGTAATGTTGTCATTTGGTACTAAAATATATTGTCTTTCAGGAGTTCCAACCCGAGATAAGCCAACATATAACTGAAAGCTAAAAGTATATGGCAGAAAAACAGTGCTTTCTCAGGTCAATGCCCACCAGAGAAAATGTTTGACCCTGGGACTTATTAATAGTGAGGGCAAAAGAGACCTTGACGGGTAACCTTTTAAACGGTATAGGTAAATCAGTCGGAATCATGGGTATCCGCGGAATATAAGCAAGTTGTCCCACAGCTGGCCCTGTGAGAATGGTCACCACGATTATATTCTCTCGCAACTATTTTATGAGCAGCCTTGTGCCATTACACATATTGGGGGGTCGCATGATAGGAATGCCAACTTTTAGCATAAGGTAACGTGGGGAGATAAGCCAGAAGGACTCAAAGAATTTAAACATTCTTGAGGATAGTGCACTGTATCCTCAATAATACATACCGTGTCAATGGACTTATAGTGATTGACTTGACTGGGAATTTTTCCTAAAATTATTTTATTTATCTCTTTCACTAAATCGTTTCTGGGTGAGATTATTGCCCTAGAACAAAGCCAATGATAATCTCTTTCCATTAAACTTCCAAGACCGGATATATTGCGTCTATCAGATCTTCTAACCTGTGTAATATGTGACCTGACCGATTGTCAAGTTTAATGTCATCTCTACTGTTGGTGTTAGGACAGCAAATTTTTCCTTCTCCAAGATTCGGTAGTTGATGCAGAAAGTCGTTATCGTAGTAGTCGCTCAAGTGGGCTCTCATGTTTGTTCGTAAATTGAGAGTTTCAACGGAACTCCATAAGCACGATGATTTTAAGCATGCCCTGATGACATCGGCGCGTGTTCCTTTTGTTATTACTGGCAGCATTTGCTGAAAATCGCCCGCAAAAACAAAAGTAACACCACCCATATCAGCGTCTGAGTTTTTGGTGTCTTTTAGCGTACGGTTCACGGCTTCAATATGAGCTCTATGACTCATGGTACATTCGTCCCATATAATTAAGGATGTATCTTGTAAACGGCCGGGGCGGCGCGCACCGCACGTTTTTATTTTGCTAATATCTTTGAAAATGTTTGTTTAAACTGTATAGAGTAAAGGGCACAGATATTCTATATTGAATTTACGTTCTAAAAACATATTTATAAAGATATATATATATGTATGTAAAAGCAGTTATTGTGTGTTATCCGTAGGAGATAGGCATATGCTATCGCGAACTTTTTTACAGATTTTGATACGTTCTTTAATATTGTAGTACATTGTTTTGTTCTATCCTCAATAGATTCCGCAGCGCTTGCGATGAAAGAAATTTTTTTTACAACTTGGATTACATTATTCAAGTTTAAGTAAAGATGCGTAATTAATTTTGGAAATTATTATAGCCTATGACACTCCACAATAACGTAGCTTTCTATTGGTGAAATAATTTTGAATATCGGTTCAGTAGATCCAGAGATTACCCCTTACAACGTCACAAACTCACAAACGTTACCTCTTTATAATAATAGTATAGATTAAAGATTTTTTTTTTCTTTGGATCTCCATTCGTGATATCTCTTTCGGTGTAATAAAGATAAAATCTGCAACACTTTTACACTATTTGGTCATCTTTGAACCAAAAACAATTTTCGGCCTAACGCCATATCGGGAACCAGAGATAAAGAACAATAATTACAACATAAATTGATAACATTTAACAACATGAGTTATCTATTTCTCTGTTAACTTCATCTCATAACAAAACAACATCTTAATAATAAGATAACTAGAGAGCGAAAAAATATTTTAACAAAGGCTTCCCTAATATAAGAATTAGACCCGAGACACTTGTTTGCGATGAAAGATGTCAGCTTTGTGGCAAATGTTCTCATTTCTTTAGAAGAGAGAAAGGGTCTGAAAGCTCCACGACACACAGTTTCAGCCGAAGTCTGACCTCTCCTCTCAACGTTATTGAATCAGCCAATATATGCACTCCAATCTTCACCTAAACTCACTTAAAATAAGACCTGATTTCCTCCAACTATAAGCATTATACAAGCGATTTTGTGCTCTAAAGCCTCTTCAAGAGATTTACGTTGGAAACGATATTTTTCCATTTTTTTTTCTGTATGCTTATTTGATCTTTCACTGATATCGAGTATCGGAGGCTTCGCAATTTTGCATGTTTTTCATTTTAAGGGAATACAATATCATTGTGGAATGAAATTGAAAGGGTGTGGTGGGCTCTTTATACTTAGCATTTTATATTGCTTTTATTGTACCTCTATTAAGGTTATATCTTTTTCTGATCGCTCAGAGCGATTTCTTTCAAGCTACCCTGCAAGGACCAGAGTTAAGTTATAACATTCCTTACATGTTACTTTGATACAACAGTGGTCATTGACATTTTGATCTGTATTTTAGCACCTTGACATGCTCAGCTACTTTAAAGTACAAATTATTTATAAAACTGGAAAAAGATAACTTTAGTGCGAGCGGGATCCGAATCTGTGTCTCTTTCTTTTTTCCGGGAAAGTGCTCTAAGCCGTTAAGCTATCGCACTGACCAACAGCCATACCCAATCTTCACATCACATTTGTCTTTACGATCCACCCTACCTATCGGATGCATTTACATGCATTAATCCAATATAGTAAGTTTAATTTTGCAATTAAAATTTTCACTATTTGAGGGCGCGATTTTTTTAACATAATAATCTGTATTTTAGAACTTGACATGCTCATTTACTTTAAAGTATTCACAAATAATTAGCACTTTAAAGTGTTAATTGATTTTTCATCCGTGTGGTGACGGACTAATAATACACGTGTCACCTCCCCATCCTTTCCCGCGGATGTCGTACAAGGCGACTAAGGGAAGTAAGCAATTATCATCCATTGCATGACTGGTAGGGCTGGGTACCTAGTCGGAGTACTCACTTGGTAGCGGGCCCAAGCGAGTTGGTACCACCATCTCCCGTGTGACTGGCCATGAAGCACATCGTTACATTATCACCCATTGCATTACTGGTGGTAGGGCTGGGTACCAAGTGAGAGAACTTACTTGCCGTCGAGCCCGAACGAGTCGGTACCACCGTCTCCTGTGTGACCGGTCATGAAGCATGTCAGTGTGTTTTGGCTGTAGCGGAAGACAGCAGTTTATTCTTTCATTTGATATCTGAGAAATGAAATGGTGCGCAGCGGCTTGACAATACTCTTGGTATAGTCCATGAGCGACGGTTACCACTTACCATCAGGAGGGCCGTGGCTCGTCAGCATTAGCAATAAAAAAAACTTGATTCTACCCACGAGATTGAAGAATATAAATTCGTCACGTTTATCTCTATGCAAAATACAGCTATCCCACTGGAACTATTGAACTTATCCGGGATAAAAATATTTAAAGCTATGTGTAATCAGCTTATTTTTTGCTGCAACAACTAACAGAAATTAATAACCATTAAAAGGTTTTAACCCTTCTATTTTCCCTCTGCAAGAGTTTGTGTATTTCAACCATTATTTTAAGACTAGTTGCTGCTTGCCACTTTTAAGCCTTTGCCAGAGGCTCCACCGCAGCTAAAAGCTAGTTTTTAGGTTATATCTCAGGTTCCCGATATAGTAGTGGGATAAAATTTATAACAGTTTATCAAATAAAAAAGGCAGCAGTGGAGGCTCCGCAATACAAGGATCATTCCTTAGTGCAGGGTCTTTTAAAAAATAAAAATAAATAATTTTCAATCATTTTCCAGTCCATAGCATATGCGCAATTAAATTTTTCTTACAAATATAAGAATGTCATACAAATCTTGAGCAGTAAGCGTATATTTCATGCTCAGAGCACGTGTAGTCGGCTATGTAGCCGCGATAGTAAATAACGTCAATTTGGCGACCTCCCAAGACGCGAAGCATTCGCAAGCGCCCGTTTAGAATAATTTCAGTGCATATTTGATACTATTGGATGCTTACTAAGCGAAATCACAATAGGACTAGTATGAATACTGTGGTAAGAGACTGTTATTTTAGTAATCATTATGAAATTTACCGTACACATAAGCTTTAGGTTAAATACCAGCTACTCTTATCGAATATTGTTTGGTTTTAATCGATTACCACAACAATTTCAGCAGTTCATAAATAGGTGTCCTTAATTATGTATTTTGTGGCCCACCAGAAATAATATAAGGCTATATTCAAGGCGTCGTCTACAAGTAATCATGCTTTATTTTAAGCCTTATTTAAAGAATTACTCTTAAGAAAACTTGTAAACAAGCAACACATTTTAAAAACTTTCACGAGTGTTGAAAAAAACTGCATCTATATAATAAACAGTTATTGACTATCCAGAAAAAGCTCACGAGACGGAATTATATTCGTATATCAGACACAAGATAACCAGATTATCAGTTTCCGGATCACGTCATTTTTTTTTCTATAAAGGTATAATACTATGGAAAATCCAAAACTGCACGCATAATTATCATTGAGCTCTAAACAAGCTCATAATATTCATTTTTCACAATAAAATTTATTATTTGATAACTAATAATGTATTGGTCTTACTAAGTAGTTTTCAATAAATCACATAGATAGCGCTAATTTCAAAAAATGCTAATGTGTTTCTCATGTCTTATACGCCATCTAGCGCTAATTTTAAGAAGTACTAATATATTGGTCTATAGAAGTAGTTCTACGAAATAAGGTATAGGCTATAGCGCTGGTTTTAGTTGTACCACTGTGCCATCGAGTCGAGCGTAAATATTCACTGTTTTTTTGTTTATTTAATAACAATTAAACCACATCGAATCAGACCGTGATAAGTAATAGGGCTTTATTCGTAATTATACTCAAGTTAAAAAGAAAAAAAAAGACTCGATTCGTAAAGTATTTCGGTCGTGACATCGTGTTAACATACATTACCTACAAAAACGGACGTCCAAAACAGAACTTTTTAAACGGTTTTTTAACTAGTTTAAATAACAAAAATGTCATAAAATATCATGAGCGTTAAAAATATTGTTTTTTCTTGATATATGTGTGTGTATATATATTGTTTTACAAGTGCAATATATGATAAATAGAGACATTTTAAGTTTGAAAAATCAGTTTTTCTGCATGAAGTGAGAGTAGTACACACCTTTTCACGGTCTGATTCGATGTGGTTTAATTGTTATATAAACAACAAAATTGTGAATATTTACGCTCGACTCGACACTAAAAACAGGCCTATACCTTATTTTGTGAGAACTACTTCTATAGACCAATATAGAAGTACTTCTTAAAATTAGCGCTAGATGGCGTATAAGACATGAGAAACACATTAGTACTTTTTGAAATTAGCGCTATCTATGTGATTTATTGAAAATTACTTAGTAAGGCCAATACATTATTACTTATCAAATTTAAAAATTGTTACTTATCAAATAATAAATTTTATTGTGAAAAATGAAGATAATGAGGCGTGCACTTTTGAATTTTTTTCTTTCTCTACTGCGCTTTAGGCGCTCATATTTATCATTTTTCAGACTCCTGTGCTCCGAGGAAGGCTTCCCCATCATGTACCATCTACTCTTACCTACGCACCTATTTTATAAATTAAAACCACTAAAATGCAAAAAATAAATTATTTTTAAATAAAAAAAAACCGCACCTTGAACTAAAAACCAAAAGATTATTTAGTATTTACATTCGATTTCCGTGCTAGACACCTACTGATGTGTTTGAAGTCGGTGCCTAGTCTAAAAATAACACAACAATACTTACTTATACTCATTTAATAACAAAAACAATAGGTAGGTATATACTCGTATACCTACTTATAATAACACTAACATCATTTTGGCACCGACTTCAAACATAACAACATCAGTAGGTATCTAGCACGGAAATCGAATGTAAATACTAAATAATTTTTTGGTCACAAATAATTTGTTATTTAAATAATTATATTACTTGATATAAAAACCTGCATGCCTGAGAGAGTTTCCGGAAGCTTGTAAGGTATGCAAATCAAAGCTAGTAAGGTAGAATTTGCTCTAAATTCATTTTAATGTAGACCCATAGAAGCTAAAGGAAACAATTTATATGCAGACAACGTTTGAAATAAAACGACAGAAGAAGAAGAACGACTTATGAGACAACATCGCCAACAAACGGAAAACATGCAAAATTCTATTTGCTTGCAACAGCAAATTCAAGACCGTAAGAAAACACTTGTCTTATTACCTCGGCTTAAAGTTTAAAGTTATGTAACAAAAAGAGTGATTTAAAGCTTTTGAATTTTAAAAATATATTCCAGTAGATAGTTTCAAGATTCATATGGGATTTTTGACTGTATTTTATCTAAGTGAATTTTAGCTGTCGCTTGTCGATATTGACACATTCATCAATATAACGTTTGTAAACGCAGCACTTTTTAACTGTGCATATAACGCAGCTAGTGGTAGATTCTTACTTGTCCCAGTATGAATGTTGTGTTTCATGTGGTGATTAACAGCACCGGGGGTTCAAACTCCTCTCCTCCATCTCCTATCACTTTCTTTGATGCTGGTGCCGCGCGAGTAATGTCTCTGTTCTTGTTAGCTATAGACTACGGTAACCACTTGCCATGAGGTGATCCTGATCGTGGAATGCTTGTTTACCATCCGCTTACTGTAAAAAATGTAGCGGTAAAGTTGTATGACTATGTAATTTTATAGTACGTGGATGGTCTAAAAGTTTCCTACCTACTGTTACACTCAAAATATTTTCTGTAGTCTCATTCTAATTGTACAGTAGATACTTCAACTAGGATCGTCCCTATCCTTGAATCAAACTAAATAGAAGTCGGAGTTCTTTTTCTCAAAACACTTGAACATAATGCGAAGAGCAAAATGCAATCATGCAAATCAGTCTTAGAGAAAAATCTACTTTTATTACACCCGAAGACTTTACATAAGCTTAGTTTATGGCTGATTAATATTTATAAGGTTATTTATGTTTTGATGTTGTTAAAAAGTTTATTACATCATAATATTTTATTCTTGCCTGCAGTGACTAAGCACTGTAACTCCTATACGCTTAAAATGTTACAGCAGATGCTTACTGCCGTCAGCAATTTTCAGTAACAGTCATAAAAGTGGAGTAAACTTTATTTTTAAGTGTACAAGTTTTGATTGCCTGAACATTACTGTAGCGTAAAGTAATGACAGAATAAGAAAACAAAGTGTCCCTCAACTCTTCTCGCGGATTTCAACAATTAAACATTGCTTTTGTTTTACATTGATGACATTATAGAAATAATCTCAAAAACCTTCAAAGGCATCGTTTATATCGAACTCCTTTTAATAGCGCCTGTTTTATTCATATATATATTTTTTTCGTCGTTTTTGTCCGTGTGGTGATGGATTAAGAATACAAGTGTCACCACCCAATTCTTTCCCACGGGTGTCGTATGAGGCGACTAAGGGAAAAGTAAGCAATTATTATCCATTGCATGACTGGTGGTAGGGCTGGGTACCAAATGGGAGTACTCACTTGGTATCGGGCCCGAGTGGGTTGGTACCACCATCTCCCGTGTGACCGGCCATGAAACACATCGTTGCGTTTTGGCTGTAGCAGGAGATAGCCGTTTATATTTCATTTCATCTGTGAAATGAATTGGTGAGCAGCGGCTTGTTAATACTCTCGGTATAGTCAAGTTCATGGGCGACGGTTACCATTTACCATCAGATGGGCCGTGGCTCGTCTGCCACAACATGCAAAAAAAAAAAAAATATATATATTATATATATATATATATGTTTATTATCTCATAATAACTTGCAATAATGCACCTCCAGCGTTTAACTGCATCTACAAAAACATTTCGTTTTGTTGTGTTTAAATTTACACTCTTCTCGTTTCAATTCTCTGGCATTTTCAGCGTTTCATAAATTTATGTTTGTATGTTTACTTACAAAATAATGTTTTTGTTTGTTCTCGTTTATTTGAATTTATGTTATTGCATTATTTCCTCGTTTTTGGGAATTGCCTGTAGTAGTATATCTTCGTATATGTTTACAAAATTATTCCACGGATAATTTAATTAGAGTCTAGAGAATAGCTTTTTTAAGTATTGTATGACACTAACTGCTTGCTTAATTTTGATAAAATATTGCTTAGACATGTTGGATTGCATGTTAAATAAAGTTTGGTAACTAAAATATATGCTGCTGCTACTTTAACTGCATTTCTCTATGCCTATGCTATAACACTATTTATTTAAATGATAGAAGTGTATTACTAGATCTAAGATAGTAACCCGCAACAAAATCTTGGGGTCTTGGTACATAATATTATGATTCTACAAAATGTTTTCGCAAGAAATCTTTTACAAAGTTTGCTTCGCTAAGCTCGCAAAGAACTTTAAAATGTCTATGCGTGGAAATGATTTATGGACGTGAGCTAGTAAAATTATTTCTCATGTAGAGTATTTATGTTTATGAGTCTTTTTTTAACACAACGTACCTACATAGGTAACAACGAACTTACGTATATAAGCAATTCTCTGGAAATTTTCTAGATCTACTGTTTGATTTTGTTAGACAAAATTAATCTTAGCGAACTTTTAGTATTTCTTTTGAAACATCAATCACGCTTAATATATTACAAGTGACCAGAACCGCACTTAGTAGCAATGCTCTTAAAGAGACTATCTAAAAGTGTAGGAAAGCTACAAAAATAAGTGAAAATCGCAGCAAAAGAAATATTGTATCATTGTGTATCATTTTACATTAACTTCAGAATAAAATTGCTTAGGTATTTAAGTACCACCAGGGTGGCCCTGGACAAGTCGGAGGCCCTACTTTTCCATGGGCCCCGACGTCGGCCACCGGCTGGCGCCTCAATCACAGTGGACGGGGTCCAGATTGGGGTGTAGGCCCAGATTAAGTATCTGGGCCTGGTGCTGGACAGGCGGTGGCGCTTTCGCGAGCACTTCCGCCAACTGTCCCCGAGGCTAGTCGGCGCAGCGTCCGCCCTTGCACGGCTCATGCCGAATATGGGCGGACCCAACAATGCGTGCCGACGGCTTTACGCGGGGGTGGTCCGGTCGATGGCGCTGTACGGCGCACCCGTGTGGGCGGGGTCCCTGGACGCACTGAACAGGGCTCTTCTGTGGAGACCACAGAGAGTCGTTGCGTCCAGGGTCATACGTGGATACCGCACGGTGTCGACGGAGGCGGCCTGCGCGTTGGCCGGAATCCCCCCGTGGGACTTGGAGGCGGAGGTGCTCGCTGAAGTGTATCGGCGGGCGTTACAAGAGCGGGAGGGGGGCGGACGCCCCCTACCCAGAGAGGTGGCCAGGTGGCAGGGCGACGCCCGCCGAGCTGCCATGGCCAGATGGAGGGGGCGGTTGGAGGCGCCCCGGGCCGGTCTTTGGACTGTAGGGGCGCTCCAGCCAGCGCTGGAGGAGTGGGCGGGGCGACGGCATGGAGTCCTTACCTTCCGACTCGTGCAGATGCTGTCGGGGCATGGTTGCTTCGGCAGATATCTGCACATAGTCGCAAGGAGGGAAGCGACTCCGGGCTGTCACCACTGCGGCTGTGACGAGGACACGGCGCGGCACACGCTCGAGTTGTGCCCGGCTTGGGCCGAGCAGCGCCGTGAACTCGTCGCGGAAATAGGGGGGGACCTCTCGCTGCCGAGCGTCGTCAGAGCGATGCTTGGCAGTGACAGGAATTGGGCCGCGGTCGCTGCCTTCTGCGAGGAGGTTATCTCGCGGAAGGAAGCGGCGGAGAGGGCTAGGGAGGAGGATTCTTCCGCTGACCCAAACCGCCGCCAGCGACCAGGGCGGCGCAGGCGCAGATACTTGCGCCTCATGCCGCCCTAGCTGAGGCTGCGGGTGGATGGACCGGGGAACGTCCGCCACCCGCAAGGCCTCCCGCGAAGGTGCGACGCTCCATGTGCGGATGCGTCGCTCAGTGGAGGGTACCCGAAAGGGTAAGCCGCCGGCGGACCACCGAAGGAATGTAACATAGTTCTAGTGGCCCGCCAACAAAGGCGGAGAGACGGCACACGGCGGGTTTCTTTAGTGGGTGAGGGCCCCACACTACCCTGTTCGTTGCCCCGAACGACGGGGTGTGCGGTTAGGAAAATTTTTTCCCGCCTTAACAAAAAAAAAAAAAAAAAAAAGGTATTTAAGTACCAAACATATGAAGCGCTTAAATTCTTATTAAAATTATAAATGCGAAAGTGAGTTTGTTAGTTTATACGTTACGCTTTCACGGCGTAACTCAACTGAACCAATCATCATCAAGTTGTTAGCCGAGAATATAGTATATATGTGAGAATTTAAATAGGTATAGGCTATTTTTGAGAATAGATGTCTTCATGTAGGTACAGAAAATTAATGTCCTGTAGAGTGATGTATCTATATTCTGAAGTCCCCGTGGATGGAGTCACGGGTAGAGTCTAGTATAATATAACAAAGTCCTCTTAGCCAGTTGACAAACAAGAAATAATAATCCTTAACATCATAAAACTTCTTCCATTGAAAGCGATCAAAAAGTCATATAAAAACATCATCCATAATCTTTCAAGTTCCTTACGAAGAGGAACCAAAGTTGAATGGGTTTCATATCTAAGCACGCGGGGTTGAAACATCCCCCGGGGTTTCAACGGATAAAGGGGATGACAAAATTCATGATTTACGTTGATATCGTAATCTGGGGCGGTTACGGAAACTGTGGAAGCCTGGAATTATGTGCAGCTTCCGGTATAGGCGATAACGATGTGTGTTTTTCAACCATCGATAGAGATAGATTCATACGCCTCCTTACACTTTGTGTTGCGGTATTTTATGAGGGAGATTGGGGCAAAATAATGGGCTACATGGTGAGATGAATAGAACCTTGAATTTAGGTTGGAAGGTAGAGGTAGAATTCGACACAAATTGGTTTTACGACTTAATAACAAGCCTAAGGGGTATTCAAGTTTATATAGTTATACCTTTTGATCTGTATTTTACCACTTGAAATGCTCAGCTACTTTATAGAACAAATTATTTGTGAAAATGATGGAATAAGAGAATTTTACTGAGAGCGGGATTAATTATCTTTTTATTATTTAAAAAATAGCGCCATCAAATTATATGAATTGCAAAATTAAACTTATTATATTGAAATAATGCATGTAAATGTATCCGATAGGTGGCGTGCGCCGCAAAGACAAATGTGATGCGGAAATTGGGCATGGCCGTTGGTCACTGCGATGGCTTAGAGGCCTAAAGCATTTCACCGGATCGGAAGAGACGCAGGTTCGAATCCCGCTCACATTAAAATTCTCTTTTTCCACATTTTCACAAATAATTTGTTCTTTAGATACCTATATGTTTTCTATATTAATATTTTATTAAATACCTTAGTTGTTTCGGATTGACAAAAGTCATGGGTTTGATCCCCGTAGTTATTTTGTTTTATATTGATAATAGGCTAGTGCCGTGCTAGACCTTGTTATATTATACTAGACTCTATCCGTGACTCCGTCCACGGGGACTTCAGAATATAAATACGTCACTCTACGGGACATTAATTTTCTGTACCTACATGAAAACATCTATTCCACGGAGACCATCCATTTTTTTGGGATGAAAAATAGCCTATATCTATATTATCACATATATGATTATACTATATTCTCGGCTAACAACTTGATGATGGTTGGTTCAGTTGAGTTACGCCATGAAAGCGTAACGAATAAACTAACAAACTCACTTTCGCATTTATAATTATGCCTTTGAAAATGGTAAAAAGTGAAAAAAATTAGAACAGGATGAAAAAGTAAGAAAATATATCAAAAATAAAAGGAAAAATAATTTACGGGCGTTTCGAGGTCGGGAAGGGGGTGGAGGTGGGGATTAAGTTTTAAGGGTGAAAATCGATTTATCACGATTTCCGGCAAAACTAAGAGTCCTATTGAAAAAAGTTAAACGCCAAATAGGTATAATATTTGATATTACGTTTACGTGCATCGTATTAATCAAAATATAATATTTTGAACCTTTAAGTTAAGTTGCTTAACCTTTTAAGTTGAACTACACAGATGTCAGAGTGGCTTAGATACCGACCTTTTGCTCGAGTGTTATCGGTTCGATTCCCACATAGGACAACTCTTTGTGTGATCACAGACGGCAGTTATGAGTCTGGGTCTGTACTTTGCATCCGTGACATTGTATGTTTGTAAAGTTCCCGCGATACTAGGATTATTCCACAGTGCAGCGTGTTGTCTTTAAAAAAAACACAAATTCAATTATATATTCGTAATAAACCCGCCAATACACGGATTTATACTTGGGTTTTGTATTTAAGAATAATACGAATAAAGAATTTTAGATAAAAGGAAAAATTTGCAAAAAACATTAAATTAATTCAATTTTCTTGGTTGTACAATAGACGTGGCTTCGGGCGAGGAAGGAGACCGTCCTTTACACGCGGAACATAAAATTTTAAATTACAGTAGGTACTTTACTTGGAATGAAAGATATATATATATATATATATATTTATATTGTATCTTTATTTATTTTGGGGCTTAAAACATTAAATGTTAAGTCAGCCCCATCATAACTTAAACTAAATAAAACACACAATAAATATTATAAATTACAGAAAAAATCATATATATATATAGATCATACAGTTTTTTAGTGACTTTAGACGTCGGAGCGGCCAAAATAGTTTGAACCACACCGACATCCATAAGGTTCACATTAAAATCTTCTATAAAAATCCCTCTTTGTACTTTGTTCCTGATACATTCCATCAAAACATGCTGAACATCTTTAACTTTACCACATAAAACACAATTGGGAGAAACGGTTTGCCCCATAAGATGCTCAAACATCTTTGATGGAATGTGTCCAGAACGCAACCTATGAATAATGGTTACAAAATTGCTACTTAAATTTGTCTACAGAAACCAGGAAACGCGAGGAGGCTGGCTCTGAAAGGTTCTGTGCCAAATACCTTTACTCTTAGATTTTTTATCGAAACAGTATTTACATTAAAACATACAGATTTTGATCTAAATAAAACTTCTGAATAATTCGGCGCAATATATAGTCTCCCCTTCCAATATGGCTAGCTTAGCTAGACGCCGTCGTCTGCCTCCTCATTACCATGTAGTCCTATATGTGATGGAGCCCATTGCAATATTAGGTTTTTATGAGAGCTTACATGTAAAATCTCCCTCAGTACATCATAAGCTATCCTCTGGACACAGAGGTATCCTCTGTGTCCAGAGGCGCATCGAGCCAAATGGTACAAGGAAGACACAAATATATATATATATATATATATATATATATATATATATGAATATATATATATATATATATATATATATAAAAAAAATAAACAAAAATAAACTGTAAAATGCGGCTGTTTTGTAAAAAAAAACTGTTAAAAATAAGACGGTTGTACCGTTCGGATCGTAATAAGAGAGTTTTTATCATGAAACCCTACCATCCTCTCTAGGCTCTCTATCTAGGTTTTGGTGGTGCTGCACCTATTCATAATACTTATTTACGAATCAATTCCAAAAACTAATCAGCTCTTAACATCTAAAAACCACGTCGATCGCCGCCAGCCCGGTCAAAATCAGTTGATTCGTTCGTGAGATATCGTTGCCGAAAAAAATTTAAAAAATTGTTTTTTTTTTCAGTATTTCTATGAAATTTTCGGTCAGACCAGTTCGAGCTTTAAGATTCTTCAAAGATTCTCTATTAGAATTCTGAGCTCGAAGAGCTCAAAAGCAAAGAACAGTTATCTCTTTGAGATCGGTGAGCTCAAAATGACACGAAAATTATACTTTTCAGCTCGAAGAGCTTAAAGGTCGTTTGTCGTGAAGTAAAGTGCAATTTTGAGTGCTTAAGTATCAAATTAGCGGTAAGTTGCAGGGATGGCCTTTAGGGTCAACCGTTATCCAGATTTTTTTTTATGGCGAATGGTGGCACATGTGTGAGCCGCCCACCTGATAGTAAGTGCTAACCGCTGCTCTGTTGTAAAGTCCATTTACAACACCAGGGGTACCACCAAATCGCTGCCAACCGTGAGTATAGTGCTCTTCTCAAACCTCGTTTAAAGTAGGACCTGTCGTAGCACTGGGGAAACACTGCAGCAGGAAAATCTTTCCAAAGCCTACACGTGCTTGGTAGAAAAGAGCGCTGGAAACGAACAGTCTTAGATGGTCTCATTTCCAGGTGGTGTGGATGAATCCTATTATGACGTCTCATGGTCCGGTAGTAAAACGGGGATATTGGTACCACCTAAAATAGTTCCACAAAGTACTCCCAGTATTTTTCGTACTGTTACAAGTACATAAAACAATACGCCTCTATATATATGAAGTTAATTATTATAAAATATAAATGTATATTCATAAAAATGTCCATAATAATGGCCTTGATAAATCAAAAGCCTCCATAATTGTCTAGCACTGAATATGGGCCCCCAGAGTAACCGCAATTAAGGACATCTGATACGTTATAATAGCGTTATGAGGCAAGAAGAGGGATCTTAACGAAAAACGTGATATACATTGTTATCTACTTATTGTTATAATGAATGTGAACAGGACAATTTTAATATTATCTTAATAGTATAACACTGCCACTTTTCTCTATCTCTTTGCTACATTATACGGTTTTCATTCATTTAGTTTCTTTATAAATAAGGTTTATATTTATATTCAACTAGCGCAAAATTACTCCTCCTGTAACTATTATATAGCTGCAACAGAGCTGTGTCTGTACATTTAAGATATCTGAGAAACAAATACTATGTTAGGCCATATTGGTGCGTCTAAACACAAAACAATTTTTTTAGACTTTTGTCGGTTTTTCGGTTTATCTGTTTGTTCGTTCGCGCATCACGCAGAAACTACTGAACGGATTTTGATGCAACTTTTTTTATTTGATATATTAAGACTATAGCTGTTTATTAGATTTAAGAACTGGTATACATTTAATCCCATTACTATATCGGGAACCTAAGATATAACCTAAAAACTAGCTTATAGCAAATTCGTCATCATCTGGTGCATAATAATCTCTATTACTTACCATTTTCCAGGTTTCAAAGTAGCCTATATCCTTCTCTGTATTTTGGCCTATATGTACGCTAAATTTCATGATGAACTATTAATTCACTTTTACATTTATTACGTCAAACACGAGTTGCGTAAAAAATATACATTGTTTACTCTAGTTGAACCTGACGAGATACTTAAAAAATAATATTAGTATGTTTTGAAATAAAACTACGTTTACGGAATCTATCGCGTTTACTTGATTTTTATACTATCCCGACGTTTCGAATACTTTACAGCATTCATGATCACGGGTGGACTTAGATGGTAGATGTCCTAAGCTGATATGTTATTTCAACGGCTTCATCTACCCACAATAATATGATTTTACAAATTTTTGGTTTATTTATTTCAATCCACATAATATTCGTTTAGAAACACAATTAAAAATATCTACTCTAAGATTTATGCTTAATGCTAATAACTAGAGGATTAAGATACTAGAGAGTTGTAGTTCTTTTTGCATCTATCAGGTGCTGCATGCGATATTACTTTTCACTTAAAATCTTTCCAAAAGACCAATGCCATAATTCCACACCACAAAAGCCCCATCATTCAACATGACTGCAAGAGCCACAAGCCGCCTCAAACATTAGAATACCAGAGAAGACACAGACACAAAGAACATAAGCTTCAAAATTAAATTACATAATACCGAAGTGGCGAAGTACTTCAGCTCTAAGGAATTCGTACAATGGCTGAAAGCTTTTGAGCGAAACTCTCTCGAACCTATTCGACAGGAACCCCTTTTATTGAGAATAAAATAAATTGTTTAGATATCCACGCACGGTGTTGGAACGTGATTGTAATTGAAATATAAAAAGATTTGTTGGTACACTATTATGGACTTGGTTTATGGGTAGACTAGAGATCTGGGTTCGAATATTAAACTCACATTTTGTTTTTTAATAGAGGTGATTGGGAGTTTCAAGTGACGCATGATTTTAAGATTTAGAATTGTTTTTACCTATTACAGAAAAAAATAATATTCTAATAAAATAACTGAGCGTGTCAAATATCATGTTATGTCAAGTACATTATACGAGTAGTAACGTGTCTCTTAACATTTAGGCTAACCGTATGCTGAAACGTAGGCGACGCAAATCCACACAGCGCAGGACAGGACGGGTTTTGTAATGCTTTGAACATCCTTAGGCTGCGTACGTTGCATCTTGGGCACTTACACCAGGACAGAAACATATCTGCGTTGCACATGCCTATGCCGCAACGTACGCAGCTTAAGGAGTTAAGGATATTCAAAGCATTTCAAAATCTGCCCTACTCTGTACTGCGTTAATCTGCATTGTAATGTTTCTTTACAATAATATCTCACGAATCATGAAAACCTTATCAAACTATTGTGTGCTTTAAAAGAAACTATTGGGGAAACAGGCAGACGTGGAGGAGAACATGATCGTAAATGATAGTCAGAAATAACAATATCAAGAGTTCATCCAAGTTTCTCACCATAAAGACCAGCCTTTAGAAATTTTATGGTCGAGAGAATTGAGAATAGGACCGCGCCTCGTTGCCCTTACAATCGAAACACAATGAGACATTTGAGGGCCTTTTAATACGGACGGTGGTATCTACCAAAATGAAAACCCTACCTCTAATTCGAGTATTTTTTTTATTCTCCCACTCAGTATCACCAATGCTAAGAACGCTATCAAGCATATACCAATTCATTTCGCAGATGATCATAAGACATGTTTTTGTGCAAGTCAAAGTCCTAAATCTCGCTCACCCTGAGAGAAAATCCGCGCCCAAAATTAGGTCAGTATTTCATTAAACTTTAATAACCCAACCACCACCATAATAACCCAACAACCCAACTTTAATAACCAAACAGTAACTTAATAATATAGTTCCAAGTAGAATTTTCAATACATAGAAATTGTAAATTTGAGATTAAAAATGACATAGACGATTTTGTCACGCATATTTTTTCCGTGTGGTGACGGACTAAGAATACAAATGTCACCACCCCATTCTTTCCCACGGGTGTCGTATGAGGCGACTAAGGGAAGTAAGCAATTATCATCCATTGCATGACTAGTGGTAGGGCTGGGTACCAAGTGGTAGTACTTACGGGCCCGAGCGGGTTGGTACCACCATCTCCCGTGTGACCGACCATGAAGCACATCGTTGTGTTTTGGCTGTAGCAAGAGATAGCCGTTTATTCTTTTATTTCATATCGGTGAAATGAAATGGTGATCAGCGCCTTGACGATACTCTCGGTATAGTTGAGTCCATGAGCGACGGTTACCATTTACCATCAGATGGGCCGTGGCTCGTCTGCCACTATATGCAATAAAAATAAAGATTTATCAAATCTTGTAATTGAGCTTCAATGATTAATTTTTAGCTTTATTTTACCACAGTTTTTGTAATTATAAATGAAAAGATTGTGCATCTTTCATCAAGTTAATAATCTGTTATCGAGATAATTTAACATTTAATAACAAACTCTTACCGCCTTATTAAAAAACACAGTCTAACTCTTAGACCAGGTTTATATCATCTTTAAACCTCAGTTTAACAAAATTCTTATTACAGAATCCGTTTTAAGCGTTAAACCACGTACTAAAAGATAAACTACCGGGAGACCTAGTTTAAGTTTAAATAGTTTAGGCTGGTCTAAACGCCAAAGTAATGTCAATTTTTTCACAACATAGTTTTTTTTAAATATTAATTTAATAAGATTCCTATTGTATACAGAGTTTTTAAGTAATAATAATTCACTATGAAACAATGGCATGGTTCAGAGATCTACTTCAATTTGCGTACAATATATAACTAACCAATTCTTGCCCTTTCACACTTCAATATTCGCTCGTTAGAGAACTGAGACATTTATTAGTACTACGAAAACACAATCAAACATAGATTATATACATCCGTATCCTAAAAAAGCTGAAAAGTTATATAAATCATGTTACGATGAAATAGTTTTGTTTGTTTATTGTTCACGGTTTCACAAATTTGTGTTTTATTGTCATTATGACATATACTAGCGCGACAACTTCATTCCGTTTTACGTCCACAAAATAATATTTAACCGGGTAATCGTGTAATAATGTACCAGAATAATTAATTTATGTACCAGAGATAAATGGTAATCAAAAGAAAAGTGATAAGTGATCTAAAATATACTAATTTATATTAATTTTCTTTGTTCCTAAACAAATCACCAATATTTTTACTATAAAACACGCTCCTTTCTAAGCGTACGTAATGAATGGTGACACACTGAACGAACAATATTATTTAGAAAGACCTAAATCGAGGTACTAGGAAGAGAATAGAATAAGATCCAAGTGCCCGGCGAGCCCTACATACCCCCTGTTTCTCACCAGGGGAATGCGTAAAGGCATTTCCAAAGCGATAAAAAAAAAATCAAAAAAAAAATGGACTAACTAGTTCGGGTTTAAACCGCGACATAGTCCGTGTTTTATAATAAGACGGTTAAGGTCTACTTTTGGTAGATTATTAAAGTATATTTTTCAAAACTAAGTATTTTTCAAAAGTTTGCATAGGCATATTAATTATGTGCTGACGCATACCTATCAAGAAAGTTAGAAAAAATACTTGTGACTACGCAAATAACATTTCTAGATGCATCTATCGATGTCTATAGATACTTCTAGCCCGTAACGAGTTTAATCAGTAGAAATTATAGAGTGCGTGGGTAGTAAAGGGTATTTTCCCTTAGAATTTATTAGAGCCGTTAAAACAAATAGCTTAATCACCACCCAGTCTGTTATTTAGTCAAGGATGAATTCGCAATCAACATTATTTGTATGACCACAAATTATCACTAATATTATAAACCAACATTTGTTCGTGTCTTTATCACGGGTAGAAGCTATTTTTTGGTTCAATTTTTGATTTCCTAAATAGTAGTAAGATACATTTTTTTACGAGTTTTTAACCATTTGGAAGTTATGAAGGCAAATAATATAATAGCTGAAATAATGAATAGTGGTAGGGTTAAGTGCCAAGTGGGGCCGGCTTTATAATTGCCCCACCCCTCTTTACCCACGGGAGTCGTAAGAGCCGACTAAGGGGAAACCGGGGGAGTGGGCAGCAGCACTCTCTCGAGTATTAACAACATCCACTGCGATCGCCAACCCGCCTGCCAAGCGTGGTGATTACGGCATTATCCCCCATGATGGGACCGCTCGCTGTGGCGTTCTCTTGGGGAGGCCTATGTCCAGCAGTGGACGTTGAAAGGCTGATGGATGGATGGATGGATAAGAACCAAGTGGGAGCACTTATTTGTTATCGGGTCCGATTGGTTCGGTGACACTGTGACCGTGAAGCACTCTAAAGTGTTTGGGTTTTAGCGGGAGGTAGTCGTATATGAACTTCTCATTAACGAAATAAAATTTTGAGTAGAGGCTTAGCAGTACTCTTAGAATTTTTGAGTCCATGAGCATCAGTTACTACTTACTATCAGATGACCCGTGGGTCGTCTGCCACCTAAAGTAATAAAAATACTCGAACTAACACAACACTGGTGGTATATATTTATTTTATATAACATAATTTTCATTTCAAAAATATTCTGTACCTTCCAGCGAAAACGTTATTTGATGTAATCGAAAAATGTATTAAATTGAAAATTCGATAAGCGGAATTTAATATGTTTGCATTTTGTTAACTTTCGCCAGCTTTGTACTAATTTGGTTTGATGATACTGCCATTTTGGCCGTGACTGGGATATTTTTTTATCAAAATATAATTTTTATCTCACTGATTGTATTTTAGGAAAACATTTTAAAAATCACTGAAACCAAATGTAAATGCATTTAAACGGCTTACTTAATCGTTTCATCTTATCTAAGTTTCGGTACGTCTACCCCCAGGGTAGGGATATAAAGGCAATTATAGAAAAAGTTTATGTGATAAAGTATTATCAGAGAATAAACATAATTATCACCGTAACTCACTCGTCATCACTGTAAGGTTCATAGTTGATACATACCCCCCAAAAACGATCAACATCTAAGACATTATCTTTTCTAACATTTACGTATAGGATTTGTATTGAAACTTCCTGCTGCGATGATTCCTCAGTCCTACAACATGTCTTTTATTAAACGAGGTTTCAAAACAGCAGATTGTCCTTGCTAATATTAGGAATGAGGGTTTACGCCATATCTCATCAACATCGATCTTCAACAATGTTGCCTAATCTGGAACCCAGAAAAGGACAGGCACACATTAGACCTAAAAAAAATTGCGGCTACTGCGGATAGGAATTTTTGCTGAGAAATTATTAGTTTGCCGTAAAGTAAAGTACTTACTTAGGTATGTTCAGACATTCAAACGAACAAAGTTCCGGGCAGGACTATTAAGAATTAAAAGAAGCACTAAATAGTTTTTGAATACAGTGCCTATTCAGCTTCAATTCAAAACACAATCTATTAGGAATTTGAATAGTTTCAATACGAGAAATAAATCGGAATCTATTTAGACCAACATTGGTGTGTATGTATAGAAACAATGTTACTCGCCTTCAGACAAAAGACTAAAGTTAGACCGTCTTAACAAAGTGGAGCAGGGAATCGCTATTGGACCTTTTGAATGCGATCGAGATTCAATACCGCTGTCACTACACCGAGTGTTACTATAGATAAGACTATAGAAATTGTAATGGGCTTATAGAAGTGACATTACTGAGTCTCTAAATACCTACTTGTATTTAGGTTAATCTGTCGAGCTAATAGAAATTAGGACTGTGGCTATGCAATGCTTTTTTAAAAGCAACTCACGGCACTATAAATTTCCTGTAACTTTCTTTTGCTTTTTTTAAAACCAATAACTTGCACTAAGAAATAATCCTTGTGTTATGGGGGACTTTTGATGACAAATATATATTATAATTTCACGGTAACAAAGTACACCCAGACTCAGAACAATCATTTGTGAATCGCACAAGGTTCTCCTGTGTGGGAATCGAACACTTAGGAACTGCTATATTCCGAAATCCTTACTATCCTTACCTACTCTTCATCATCACTAGTTTGTTGGGGGTCGTCTTCCGATTTGCTCGGTTTTAGGTGGTCCACCAGTATTTATATGAAGTGACCGCCTATCTGACTTCCACGACCTTACTAAGAGTACAGAACAATGTTCAAGAGAGTTGCGGTGGTTTTCTACATTAATAAATTTCATATTTGTGTAAACTTACGAGGTGACATGGTTGTTAAGCGACTAAGATCCATTAAATAAAAGAAAAAAAATTAAAAAAAAAATAGACGTCGCGGGACGTCTACCAGATGTGAAAACATAGAAATTATTTTGTAGAAATAATGAGTGGAAATAATCATAACTTTTTCAATGTGTGCTTGCATAAAATTATGACTTGTGTAAAATACCTACTAAAATAATAGAAATGAACATATATCATCATCATCCGGCCCTGGATATCATCTAGGACCGAAGTACTTGTCAATTTTGAATTTTGCGCCATTTCATTATAGAGTTCCTATGTCCACCTTCCAGTTCCATCATCAGATCAGCTCCATGTCATCATAATAGTGCATTGTCACGCGATATATATATATACCTACGTGTAAAATATCAGCTTAATCGGAAATCGGGAAATGTGTCAAATTTAATTAGCAAGATTTGAACGGGACAAGTAAAATAAAAGCGTCGCTACGCTAACAGCCAATTTTACCCTCCCTCTGCATTAGATGTTTCACATCAAAAAATATTTCACCCGTGCAAAGATAAAACATAAAAATATTTTCACGCTCTCAAAAAATTGTAGAATCATTTTACATAGCCACATAAGACTTAGCTAGAAATTATTTCTAGCTCGTCGCTATGGATTTCTAATTTTTAATTCTAACAATTACTATGGATACGACCGAAGTATAGTCAGATGATTATCGTTCTCTAATGAAGACTGACACTATTCACGTCGTGTCATTGAATGAAAAGACGCCATTTATTTGTTAGCGCTGGTTAGATAGTAAGAAAGGGCGTGAAAATTAAGTTTGTGGTTTAAACGAGAACGAATATTTGCTATTCAGTGATTGTGAAATCCATGCTGATTAAATGGAAATTTAGCTTGAAGAGTAATTTGATTTTATGTTCAACAATTTCACAGTAGATGCGAGATGCTAGAAATAAGAGTTTATATAATGTATTATTGATTAAGATGCCTTTTCTTTGGTGGAAAAATGTACTTAACCACACACCCCATCGTTCAGGGTAAAACGATAGTGTGGGGCCCTCACCTACTAAATAAACCTACAGTGTACTGTCTATCTATATTGGCAGGCCAGTGGAACTGTATAACATTACTTCAACGAACTTGTAGCCTGTGCTAAGTGATAACCGATTAACAAATTATTTGTGAATCTGGAAAAAGAGAAGTTTAGTGCAAGCGGGATTCGAACTTGCGTCCCTACCTACCTACCTACCTACCGCCCATCATAAGCTTAACATTAATACGCTTCATAGAAGTGGGAATTTATCGGTTATTTTCTGCCATCGAATCACATAAAAATGTTTCACGGCCGCTTAAAACAAATTCAGTAATTAGTAAGGGGTTTCTCTTAAAGCGTATTGTGGAGCCATTACGTGAAATTACCCAACAGAGAATAGTCACGTAAATGTATTAAATGTTATATATAGATATGAAATGACATTAGCTATGGAAAAGGCATTGTTATTCTACTAATGAAAACAAAATGTAAATGTATTGTGTTTTCTAATATACTTAACTTATTTTAAGGCAATGGTTTTCTTCGGTTATTAAGCCCTTTTTTATTTTTTGTTTAGGCGGGAAAAAATTTACCTAACCACACACCCCCTTGTTCGGGGCAACAAAACCCGCCGTGACTACTGAGCGACGCATGCCCACACGAAGCGTCGCACCTTCGCGGAAGGCCTTGCAGGTTGGTTATTATCCATCCATCCATTCATCAGCCTTTCATCGTCCACTGCTGGACATAGACCTCCCCAAGAGAACGCCACAGCGAACGGTCCTGTGTCGCCTGCATCTAACGACTGCCTGCGACTTTGACCAGGTCATCGGTCCACCATGTACTAGATATACTAAGTATGTAAACATTGTATTAATATTCATGTGTGTGTATCCCTATATAATGTAATAATACCACTAATAAAGTTAGTATTGTCATAGATCTGCTTGTTTAATTATCTCCCCCAACGCCACACCTTATATGGCGACCCTGCTGAACGTGCAGCAGCGGGCCATTTTGCGTTGTTTACAAATTCCAGCTCATAGTTGTGTTGAGTTACAAAAAACTGAACGATGATTTATATAATTGCTATAGGTACTCGGTTGTTGTTGCGTGAACTTTATCGACAAATAGAAGAAAATTCGTTGTTATCTATTAACCATGGGTGGCAGTAATACAAAGGAAGAAGTATTAATCGCTCAAAACGCAGCTGGAGGTGTTAACCAGGCAGCAGTGGACCAGTTGCAAGCCGGCGTTGGCATTACCAACATTTTACTGGCCATATTAGCGACATTAGCTTTTCTTGTGATCATTTATGGCGGATATCGGATATATATAGAAACTGCCATGTTCAGTGGATAGAGCAAAGAATACATCACCACGCGGTACGGCGTTCATTCTTGCGCCGAAGCCAGATGCAGGCGCATATATCGCTGTTTAGCACAAGGGGAAAAAAAAGTGTCGGCTATACGAGTGTTAAAGTGGCGGTATAATAGTTATCTAAAGTAATTAAGTGAAAATGTGGAATTTTAATCTATATTTTAGCACTTGACATGCTCAGCTACTCTTAAAGTACAAATTATAATTTGTGAATAAGGAAAAAGAGTATTTTAGTACGAGCGGGAATCGAACCTGCGTCCCTTCCTTTCCGGGGAAGTGCTCTAATCCATTGAGCTATCGTACCATTTCTAGATATACCGAATTTCCTCATCGCATTTGTCTTAACGACCAACGCCATTTATCGGCAATGCATTTACATGAATTCATCCAATGTGGTAAGTTTAATTTTGCAATTAAAATTCATACTGTTTGATGGCGTGATTTTTCAAACATTTTGATCTATATTTTAGCACTTGACATGCTCAGCTACTCTTAAAGTACAAATTATAATTTGTGAATAAGGAAAAAGAGTATTTTAGTACGAGCGGGAATCGTATCAAATGACCCGGATGCCTATGTGATTAAAAACTAGTCCTTCATCTTTCTCGCGAATGTTAACGACGGCTATGGCAGGCTTAAACTTCGAAAAATGCTTAACTTACCAAGACGACCTTGTGGTTTTCGGGAGTAACTTAGGCGAAGAAATGCGAAATTTATAGGATGTTTTTGAACGAATTAGAAATGTGAATTTAAAGCTCAGTCCCATTAAATGTGATTTTATTAAAAAAACAATTATTGTATTTAGGACACGTAATATCAGGTGACGGTATTATGCCTGATCCAGGAAAAATTAATATAGTACAAAATTATCCATGCCCAAAGTCTCTAGATGAGGTTAAACGATTTACAGCGTTTGTTAACTATTACCGAAAATTTATACCTAATTTTGCGGGAAAAGCTTTCCCTTTGTATAAATTATGCAAAAAGAACGTACCATTTGTTTGGAATGAGGATTGCCAAAAATCATTTGAAAATTAAAACAGTGTATTATTTCACCCCCCGTATTACAATATCCAGATTTTTCAATAGATAACCAATTTTTGGTGCAGACAGACGCTTCCGGTATCGCAATAGGCGCTATTTTATCTATCAAAAATGGGAAACCCATAGCATATGCAAGTAGGAGTTTAAATTGTGCCGAAAGACGTTATCCCACGATAGAAAAAGAATTACTTGCAATAGTTTGGGCGGTAAAGTACTTCCGGCCTTACCTATACGGTCGTAAATTTAAAATTTTGACGGATCATAGGTTTATATATTTAACATGCGTGACCCATCTAGCCGTCTTATGAAATTCCGACTCACATTAGAGGAATATGATTATACTATATAGTATGTGAAAGGTGCAGATAACGCGGCTGCAGATGCATTGTCTCGCATTTCTTTTACATCGGATGAATTAAAACAAATGAATGAATCTTATATGAATGTAATGACGAGGGCAAAGACAAGACGGCTACAACATTTTTTGAGCGATATGGTTCCTTCGGACGTACGGCATGATCAACCAGACGTCTTAGGAACACATATTAGACCGAAAAAGGCTGTAGAACTGAGGTTTATTTAGAAAAATTACTTGGAAAAAATGAACAAAAGAAATGAGATTAGCAAAGAAAAAAACGCGTTTTGTTATGTCGAAACTAAATCAACAATTTTTATAAATCCTGAATTCCGACCAAGATTGACGCAAGCCGTATTTGTGAGGAATCTCAGCGAATTTTGTAAAGAAATAAACGTCGACGAGATTTATTTTATTAGAAATAAAGATCATAAAGATTTTATTGAAAAATTATTGACTCAAATAAAATTGTTGAAAGGAATACGATTATATATTTTAAATGACGTAAAAAGGATTGATGATAAACACGATAGAAAAGTTATTTTAAACGACTTCCATCTCTTGCCCACAAGTGGCCACGCGGGCATGAGAAGGATGTTAAACAATATAAAAAAATATTTTAAGGCCAGTAGCCTGGCTTAGACCGAGAAGTTAAATAATTTGTATGGAAATGTGCCAAATGCCAAAAGCAGAAGCACTCCTTAAATACAAAAGAACCGATGGTTATTACATCTACTGCAACATCAGCTTTTGAAAAAGTATTTTTAGATTTAGTTGGACCTCTCGATAAAGATTGCTACAATAACTGTTATATTTTAACTATACAGTGCGAATTAAGCAAGTACGTAATAGCTCATCCTTTACATTCCAAAAAGTCAGAAGAGGTAGCTAGTAGTTTAGTAAATAGTTTTATACTCCGCTACGATCTTCCAAAGGAGATTTCTACGGATCGAGGCACCGAGTTCATGGCTTCTGTTTTCAAAGAGGTATGTAATTTATTACAATCATGACAACTATCCTTTAGAATTAAAATATCGTTTACAACTATCTCAAAAAGAAGCTCGAGAAAATCTAATTAAAAGCAAATTTATTAGAAAAAATTTATATGAAAAATATGTTAAACCAGTTATTTACAAGGAGAATGATTTAATTTTAATAAAAAATGAAAATGTAAGCAAACTAGACAGTATTTATTCTGATCCATTTATTTTTTTAAGGGCATGTCACCTTACGTTCAGATAATGAAAAATGGAATATTATATGTCATACATAAAAATCGTACAAAATTATATGTAACCAATCGAGTCACGTAACTCTTTTATTTTTATTTGTATTTATTGTACCGGCATATTAACAAGAGGTACTTATGTCTACTCTTTATATTATTATTTACACATTTATTTCATTATATTATAATCAAATTTATACCTTCTTGTAAGACTTGTATACTCACTGTTTTAAATATATTATTATAAAAAGTTTCATTAGCTATTATATAATTATAACGTAGAAAAACCAAAAAATACAAAAAAAGACTAATAAACATAATCTTTTTTTTTTAAATTGGTAATGGGCGTTGCCGTGTGGGGCCAGCTTTAGAATTGTCCCACCTCTCTCTACCCACGGGAGTCGTAAGAGCCGACTGAGGGAATACCGTGGGAGTGGGCAGCAGCACTCCCTCGAGCATTAATAACATCCACTGCGATCGCCAACCCGTCTGCCAAGCGTGGCGATTACGGTATTATCCTCCATGACGGGACCGCTCGTTGTGGCGTTCTCTTAGGGAGGCCTATGTCCAGCAGTGTACGTTGAAAGGCTGATGGATGGATGGATGGATAGTGTCTAGCGATTGTGGACTACGAGAAAGCCTTCGATCGACGATTGACGAATCCAGCTCAGCTGGGCAGTGTTCGGGAAGCTTAGGGAGATCTTCTTGTCCAATATTCCACAGTGTCTGAAGACGAAGGTCTACGACCAGTGTGTGTTACCAGTGATGACTTACGGCACAGGTCTCTGAATGTTGGCCTTATTAGGGAAAGAATGGGGTGGTGACACTTGTATTCTTAGTCCGTCACCACACGGACAATCCTCCCTCCTATCTATCCTTCCTCTCCACCTCCTATACCATTCCTTGGAGATGGCGAAGTGCGGGTGATGCCACTGGAATTGCTGGCGTCTAAAGGCTACGGTAACCGCTTACCATCAGGCAGATGGTATGCTTGCTTATCAACCACGTAATATGTATAAAAAAATAAAATACTCTTTCTTTTTTTTGAGGTAACAACTTTTTATATTGTTTCGAATACAGACAATGTTTCCCAAATTATCCCCGACGTGTCCCAAACACTATGTGTGTATAATTTGTCATTGCGGCTATAATAAAACCTGACCGTGTCGCTTCAACGTGACTAAACTCACAATTCTGGGGTGATTTTGTCAGACAAACTAAATCCAGGGCGATAAACTAAGGTCAGGCTATATACTACTAGTTTTTTTATGAAAAATCTAGATTGCGTCTGCGGATTTATCGCAAGCAAAAGTTAGTTGTTTAATTACGTATAGAAGAAAGAAAGAAAGAAATGTTTTTGATCTATATTTTTCGGCATTTAACATGCTCCGCTACTTATTAAAGTACAAATTATTTGTGAATAAGGAAAAAGAGATTTGTCTTTTCCAATCCGGGGAAGTGCTCTAAGCCACTGAACTATCGTACAGACCTATTTGGTCATCCCAATTTCCTCATCACATTATTTTAAAAAATCGCGTCATCAAATTGTATGAATTTTAATTGCAAAATTAAACTAACTTTATTGGATAAATGCATGTAAATGAAGCCGATAGGTGGTATGGGTCGTAAAGACAAACGGCCGTCGGTCATTGCGGTGGCTTAGTGGTCTAGAGCACTTTCCAGGATTGGAAGGGACACAGGTTCGAATCCCGCTCGCACTAAACTTATCTTCTTCCAGATTCACAAATAATAATTTGTTCTTTAATGTGCGTTTGGGTTCAGACACGCATAAATAACCTTATACAGAATTGAACCACTGAAACTGTGTTACATTACTTGAATGGTGTTGTCTGCTAACTTCAGTAATAAAAAAAATCTAGACGTCTTGGGACGTCTACCAGATGTGAAACATTGAAATTATTTTGTAGAAATAAAATGATCATAAGTTGACAAAGTGCCGTGTGGGGCCGGCTTTAGAATTGTCCCACCCCTCTCTACCCACGGGAGTCGTAAGAACCGACTGAGGGAATCCGGGGGAGTGGGCAGCAGCATTCCCTCGAGTATTAACAACATCAACTGCGATCGCCAACCCGCCTCCCTAGCGTGGCGATTACGGCATTATCACCCATGACGGGACCGCTCGTTGTGGCGTTCTCTTGGGGAGGCCTATGTCCAGCAGTGGACGTTAAAAGGCTGATGGATGGAGGGAAGTTGACAAAGTACTACTCAAGACGAATCAAACGAGTATGTGTATGTATGAAATGAGAGTTTCATTACAGAGTTACTGTGGCCAACTTCCAGCTCCATCATCAGACCTTTGATACCATCTAGAGACAAAGTACTCGTCAAGACGAATCATACGAGCCAAAACTCAATGGAGTTATGTCATTTTTTAAACAGAGTTCCTATGGTCACCTTCTAGCTCCATCACCAGGCCCTGGATACCATCTAAAGACAAAGTATTCGTCAAGGCGAATCAAATGATTCCAAACGTGATGGGGTTGCGTCGTTTCATTACAGAGTTACTGTGGTCACCTTCCAGCTCCATCGTCAGACCCTGGATATCATCTAGGACTGGATTACTAGTCAAGAAATTTCACACTAGCCCTAACTAAATGGAGTTGAGCCATTAAGGTAATTACAGAGTTTCGCATGGCCACCTTCCAGCTCCATAATCAGACCCTGGCTACCATCTAAAGACAAAGTTCTCATCAAGATGAATCAAACGAGTCCAAACTCGATGGGGTTGCGTCGTGTCATTATAGAGTTACTGTGGCCACCTTTCAGCTCTTCATCATCAGACCCTGGATACCACCTAGAGACAAAGTACCTACTTGTTAAGATGAATCATACGAGTTCAAACTCGATGGGGTTGCGCCGTTTCATTATAGAGTTCCTTTGTCCACCTTCAGGCCGTGTGGGGCCGGCTATAGAATTGTCCCACCCCTCTCTACCCACGGGAGTTGTAAGAGCCGACTGAGGGAATACCGGAGGAGTGGGCAGCAGCACTCCCTCGAGTATTAACAACATTCACTGCGATCGCCAACGCGCCACCAAGCGTGGCAATTACGGCATTATCCCCCATGACGGGACCGTTCGTTGTGGGGTTCTCTTGGGGAGGCCTATGTCCAGCTGTGGACGTTGAAAGGCTGATGGATGGATAGATGGATGGATGTCCACCTTCCAGCTCTATCATCAGAACAGCTTCATGTCATCATAATATTGCATTGTCACGCGATATACATATGCGTGTAAAACTTCAGCTCAATCGGAAACTTCCCGTGTCAAATTTAACTTACAAGATTTGAACGGGACAAGTAAAATAAAAGCGTCGCCACGCTAACAGCCGATTTTACCCTCCCTCCGTATTAGATGTTTTACATCAAAATACCTGTCCAACGTTTGTCGTGACATGTCACTTTTTTCTATTTTGGCTATCAAGTCAAACGTTGACTAAATATCCATAATTTTGTCTCCAAAAGAAACCCTTCACCATAGCACCAATTAAAATAATCATACTGTAGATACCAATCAAGAGTCAGTGACTTTAAGTAATCAATGATTGATTCAAAGAACCACAGTTAATAAATTGTCAGTTATTTAATTGAATTTAGAACGAGATGGCGGCCACAAAGATGTTTGATTTCCAAAATTACAAAGTTACCAGTGAAATTGTCACGGGTAGAATTTATTATAATGACGACAAGAGATAGGGGGGACGCTTTAGCAAGAAACTGAGTCAAGCTAATTAACATTCTTTGTGCGAGTGACAACCAGAAGCTTGTGTTAGACAGACGACAGGCAGTCTTAACAAAAATATTATTCGCAAGAATTAAATTGTTTATTTCGCTGTGGTTTTATTTCGTTGCGCAAAAATGTTGAGCGCTCTTGAAATTTTAATTTAATACTTAATATTCAAGATGTCCAAATACTGTAATGGTAAGTTTATTAAAAAAATATGTTTCAAAAATAGAAACATATCTCTTAAGGAATAATTAAACAAAGAAATACTTATCATTAATATTAATTCAATATGACAAGAAAAAAAAAAGTTAGTGACTCAATTTCTAAATAATATTTGTCTCAATTTAGATCTGTATTTTAGCACTTAACATGTTGAGCTAGTTTAAAGAATAAATTATTATGAAAGTGGGCAAAGGGAGCTATACTGCGAGCGGCATTCGAATCTTCCAATCTGGGAAAGTGCTCTAGACCGCTAAGCTATTGCAGTTGCCTACGGGAACACCCAATTTCCACTTCACAATTGCTTTTTAGATGTTTTCACGACTCTCGCCATCTATCGGATGCATTTACCTACGTTCCAGTATAGTAATTTTTATTTTATAATTAAAATTCATACTGTTTGATAGAAGGGACGCAGGTTTGAATCGCACTCGCAGTGAAGCTCTCTTTTACCACTTTCACAATAATTTGTTCTTTGATTTGTCTTTGCCCGCGGCTCTACCGTAGGTAAAACTAGTATATTTTTATGTCTCTGGATCTCTATAAGAAGACACACACTTATATATAAGACAAAAGGTATACTCATTTTGGAAGTCTCATCCATCAGCCTTTCGAAGCCCACTGCTTGACATAGGCCTCCCCAAGAGAACGCCACAACATGAGTTTCGCTCATATGGGGGATAATGCCGTAATCGCCACGCTTGGCAGGCGGGTTGGCGATCGTAGAGGATGTTGTTAATACTCGAGGGAGTGCTGCTGCCCACTCCTCCGGTATTCTCTCAGTCGGCTCTTACGACTCCCATGGGTAGAGAGGGGTGGGATAATTCTAAAGCCAGCCCCACACGGCACAAGGAAGTCTAATCAAGAGCTATCAAACAAATTCAATTCAATCAAAATCTATTTGCAGCATCTCCTTTGAAATACTATCTAGCGAATTACACGTGGCTTAGTGATCAATTCATTTTGGATAGGATTTGCTTAAAATCTTTCATTAGAGCTCACCCATATTTTAACTTTCTCGGTCCTAGGACCCCAGGAGTTCGGGCTGTGCATTTATATGTTAGAGCCACAATTACTTTTTTAAAAAAATAAAGATATACGATCTCTTCCAACTGTTTATAGGCACATCATTATAAAAGTAAATTTTACGGAACGTCATAGGCCATGAATAACAATTTTATTACTAGCAGCAACTAGGGTTCATCCGCGTATAATTACTTACTTATCATCACGCCATTTCCCTTGCGGGTAGGTAGAGAGAACAGAGTACCAAAAGGCTCTATTCTTACATAGGTACATGTCTCACGTGTAATTTATCTTAATTAAATGTGTCTATTTTTTTACGCGTAATTAAGATTATTTTTCTAAAATAAAACTAGTTTAGTTACTTCTTACAAAAGCTAGTAAAAGCCCAGTGTAAATAAATTAGAATCCGACCACCTCATGAGCGTAGTAAAAAAAACACAGCATCACGCCTGTGTACCCCGAAGGGGTAGGCAGAGGTGTATTACACAGCTACGGTTCGCCAGCTATGTTTAAGTCCCATGTAATAGGGGGCGAGCCTATTGCCGGCGACAGGGCTCATTTCCAAACTCCGGGCCGCTACTGAGAATTTTTCTTTTTACGAAAAACCTCAATAACACTGCCCGGACCGGGGATTGAACCCCATGAGCGTAGTCGCATAGATTGTACTACCACTAGACCACCGATATAGTTTTTAGTATAAATAGGTACTCTGTTAATATATTTAATTATTTTAAGAATGTTCTGTTTGCATTACATAATAAATTATTTTTAAATAAAAAAAATGTCTTATTCAGAAATAATTTGTAGGTACTTTAAAAAGTAGTGGACCATGCCAAATGCTAAAAAATATAGATCAAAAGTGTTTAAAAAAACGCCTTCAAAAGGCACCCAGGAACTAAACAGCAAAAAATAATTAGTATTTACATACGAATTCTACGCTAGACACCTACTGATCTGTTAGAAGAATTTAAAAATAATTTATTTTTTGGTTTTTAGTGTTTTTTTTTATAAAAATAGGTGTGTAGATTAGAGTAGGTGGCACATGATGGGGAGACCTTTCTTGGGTGCATCTAGTATGAGAAAGCGTCGAGCACAGGAGTATGAAAATGACAAAGACGAGCGTCTAAAGCGCAGTAGAGAAATAAATAGAGCACAGCGTCACGAAGAGTCTTCCGAAGACCGTGAAGAAAGGCTTCATATATAAAATGAGTACGCCAACTAAACGCACTGCTCCAATGAGCCAGAGAGGTTTTTGAATTTTGTAGTAAACGTAAAAATATCATCAATGTAAACAATTTTTATCTAGATTTATTTTTAAAAACCACTCTAATGATTTATTTTTAATTTAAATGGCCACCTTTGAAGTAGCACCTATCAAAAAAAAAAGAATCATTGAAGTATAAATTATTTGAGAATAAGGAAAAAGAGATTTTTGTACTAGCGGGAATCGAACCCGCGTCTTTTCCAATCCGGGGAAGTGCTCTAAGCCACTGAGCTATAGTACAGGTACTTCGACCATCCCAATCTCCTTATTACATTTGTCTTTACGACTAGCGCCATCTATCGGAAGCATTTACATGCATTAAACCGATATAGTAAGTTTAATTTTGCAATTAAAATTCATACTATTTGATGGCGCGATTTTTTTTAAACATTTTTGATCTATATTTTTTAGCATTTGACATGCTCCGCCACTTTTTAAAGTATAAATTATTTGAGAATAAGGAAAAAGAGATTTTTGTACTAGCGGGAATCGAACCCGCGTCTTTTCCAATCCGGGGAAGTGCTCTAAGCCACTGAGCTATAGTACAGGTACTTCGACCATCCCAATCTCCTTATTACATTTGTCTTTACGACTAGCGCCATCTATCGGAAGCATTTACATGCATTAAACCGATATAGTAAGTTTAATTTTGCAATTAAAATTCATACTATTTGATGGCGCGATTTTTTTTAAACATTTTTGATCTATATTTTTTAGCATTTGACATGCTCCGCCACTTTTTAAAGTATAAATTATTAGAGAATAAGGAAAAAGAGATTTTTGTACTAGCGGGAATCGAACCCGCGTCTTTTCCAATCCGGGGAAGTGCTCTAAGCCACTGAGCTATAGTACAGGTACTTCGACCATCCCAATCTCCTTATTACATTTGTCTTTACGACTAGCGCCATCTATCGGAAGCATTTACATGCATTAAACCGATATAGTAAGTTTAATTTTGCAATTAAAATTCATACTATTTGATGGCGCGATTTTTTTTAAACATTTTTGATCTATATTTTTTAGCATTTGACATGCTCCGCCACTTTTTAAAGTATAAATTATTTGAGAATAAGGAAAAAGAGATTTTTGTACTAGCGGGAATCGAACCCGCGTCTTTTCCAATCCGGGGAAGTGCTCTAAGCCACTGAGCTATAGTACAGGTACTTCGACCATCCCAATCTCCTTATTACATTTGTCTTTACGACTAGCGCCATCTATCGGAAGCATTTACATGCATTAAACCGATATAGTAAGTTTAATTTTGCAATTAAAATTCATACTATTTGATGGCGCGATTTTTTTTTTTTAAACATTTTTGATCTATATTTTTTAGCATTTCACATGCTCCGCCACTTTTTAAAGTATAAATTATTTGAGAATAAGGAAAAAGAGATTTTTGTACTAGCGGGAATCGAACCCGCGTCTTTTCCAATCCGGGGAAGTGCTCTAAGCCACTGAGCTATAGTACAGGTACTTCGACCATCCCAATCTCCTTATTACATTTGTCTTTACGACTAGCGCCATCTATCGGAAGCATTTACATGCATTAAACCGATATAGTAAGTTTAATTTTGCAATTAAAATTCTTACTATTTGATGGCGCGATGTATGAATTTTAATTGCAAAATTAAACTTACTATATCGGTTTAATGCATGTAAATGCTTCCGATAGATGGCGCTAGTCGTAAAGACAAATGTAATAAGGAGATTGGGATGGTCGAAGTACCTGTACTATAGCTCAGTGGCTTAGAGCACTTCCCCGGATTGGAAAAGACGCGGGTTCGATTCCCGCTAGTACAAAAATCTCTTTTTCCTTATTCTCAAATAATTTATACTTTAAAAAGTGGCGGAGCATGTCAAATGCTAAAAAATATAGATCAAAAATGTTTAAAAAAAATCGCGCCATCAAATAGTATGAATTTTAATTGCAAAATTAAACTTACTATATCGGTTTAATGCATGTAAATGCTTCCGATAGATGGCGCTAGTCGTAAAGACAAATGTAATAAGGAGATTGGGATGGTCGAAGTACCTGTACTATAGCTCAGTGGCTTAGAGCACTTCCCCGGATTGGAAAAGACGCGGGTTCGATTCCCGCTAGTACAAAAATCTCTTTTTCCTTATTCTCAAATAATTTATACTTTAAAAAGTGGCGGAGCATGTCAAATGCTAAAAAATATAGATCAAAAATGTTTAAAAAAAATCGCGCCATCAAATAGTATGAATTTTAATTGCAAAATTAAACTTACTATATCGGTTTAATGCATGTAAATGCTTCCGATAGATGGCGCTAGTCGTAAAGACAAATGTAATAAGGAGATTGGGATGGTCGAAGTACCTGTACTATAGCTCAGTGGCTTAGAGCACTTCCCCGGATTGGAAAAGACGCGGGTTCGATTCCCGCTAGTACAAAAATCTCTTTTTCCTTATTCTCAAATAATTTATACTTTAAAAAGTGGCGGAGCATGTCAAATGCTAAAAAATATAGATCAAAAATGTTTAAAAAAAAAAAATCGCGCCATCAAATAGTATGAATTTTAATTGCAAAATTAAACTTACTATATCGGTTTAATGCATGTAAATGCTTCCGATAGATGGCGCTAGTCGTAAAGACAAATGTAATAAGGAGATTGGGATGGTCGAAGTACCTGTACTATAGCTCAGTGGCTTAGAGCACTTCCCCGGATTGGAAAAGACGCGGGTTCGATTCCCGCTAGTACAAAAATCTCTTTTTCCTTATTCTCAAATAATTTATACTTTAAAAAGTGGCGGAGCATGTCAAATGCTAAAAAATATAGATCAAAAATGTTTAAAAAAAATCGCGCCATCAAATAGTATGAATTTTAATTGCAACATTAAACTTACTATATCGGTTTAATGCATGTAAATGCTTCCGATAGATGGCGCTAGTCGTAAAGACAAATGTAATAAGGAGATTGGGATGGTCGAAGTACCTGTACTATAGCTCAGTGGCTTAGAGCACTTCCCCGGATTGGAAAAGACGCGGGTTCGATTCCCGCTAGTACAAAAATCTCTTTTTCCTTATTCTCAAATAATTTATACTTTAAAAAGTGGCGGAGCATGTCAAACGCTAAAAAATATAGATCAAAAATGTTTAAAAAAAAAAAATCGCGCCATCAAATAGTATGAATTTTAATTGCAAAATTAAACTTACTATATCGGTTTAATGCATGTAAATGCTTCCGATAGATAGCGCTAGTCGTAAAGACAAATGTAATAAGGAGATTGGGATGGTCGAAGTACCTGTACTATAGCTCAGTGGCTTAGAGCACTTCCCCGGATTGGAAAAGACGCGGGTTCGATTCCCGCTAGTACAAAAATCTCTTTTTCCTTATTCTCAAATAATTTATACTTTAAAAAGTGGCGGAGCATGTCAAATGCTAAAAAATATACATCAAAAATGTTTAAAAAAAATCGCGCCATCAAATAGTATGAATTTTAATTGCAAAATTAAACTTACTATATCGGTTTAATGCATGTAAATGCTTCCGATAGATGGCGCTAGTCGTAAAGACAAATGTAATAAGGAGATTGGGATGGTCGAAGTACCTGTACTATAGCTCAGTGGCTTAGAGCACTTCCCCGGATTGGAAAAGACGCGGGTTCGATTCCCGCTAGTACAAAAATCTCTTTTTCCTTATTCTCAAATAATTTATACTTTAAAAAGTGGCGGAGCATGTCAAATGCTAAAAAATATAGATCAAAAATGTTTAAAAAAAATCGCGCCATCAAATAGTATGAATTTTAATTGCAAAATTAAACTTACTATATCGGTTTAATGCATGTAAATGCTTCCGATAGATGGCGCTAGTCGTAAAGACAAATGTAATAAGGAGATTGGGATGGTCGAAGTACCTGTACTATAGCTCAGTGGCTTAGAGCACTTCCCCGGATTGGAAAAGACGCGGGTTCGATTCCCGCTAGTACAAAAATCTCTTTTTCCTTATTCTCAAATAATTTATACTTTAAAAAGTGGCGGAGCATGTCAAATGCTAAAAAATATAGATCAAAAATGTTTAAAAAAAAAAAATCGCGCCTTCAAATAGTATGAATTTTAATTGCAAAATTAAACTTACTATATCGGTTTAATGCATGTAAATGCTTCCGATAGATGGCGCTAGTCGTAAAGACAAATGTAATAAGGAGATTGGGATGGTCGAAGTACCTGTACTATAGCTCAGTGGCTTAGAGCACTTCCCCGGATTGGAAAAGACGCGGGTTCGATTCCCGCTAGTACAAAAATCTCTTTTTCCTTATTCTCAAATAATTTATACTTTAAAAAGTGGCGGAGCATGTCAAATGCTAAAAAATATAGATCAAAAATGTTTAAAAAAAATCGCGCCATCAAATAGTATGAATTTTAATTGCAAAATTAAACTTACTATATCGGTTTAATGCATGTAAATGCTTCCGATAGATGGAGCTAGTCGTAAAGACAAATGTAATAAGGAGATTGGGATGGTCGAAGTACCTGTACTATAGCTCAGTGGCTTAGAGCACTTCCCCGGATTGGAAAAGACGCGGGTTCGATTCCCGCTAGTACAAAAATCTCTTTTTCCTTATTCTCAAATAATTTATACTTTAAAAAGTGGCGGAGCATGTCAAATGCTAAAAAATATAGATCAAAAATGTTTAAAAAAAAAAAATCGCGCCATCAAATAGTATGAATTTTAATTGCAAAATTAAACTTACTATATCGGTTTAATGCATGTAAATGCTTCCGATAGATGGCGCTAGTCGTAAAGACAAATGTAATAAGGAGATTGGGATGGTCGAAGTACCTGTACTATAGCTCAGTGGCTTAGAGCACTTCCCCGGATTGGAAAAGACGCGGGTTCGATTCCCGCTAGTACAAAAATCTCTTTTTCCTTATTCTCAAATAATTTATACTTTAAAAAGTGGCGGAGCATGTCAAATGCTAAAAAATATAGATCAAAAATGTTTAAAAAAAATCGCGCCATCAAATAGTATGAATTTTAATTGCAAAATTAAACTTACTATATCGGTTTAATGCATGTAAATGCTTCCGATAGATGGCGCTAGTCGTAAAGACAAATGTAATAAGGAGATTGGGATGGTCGAAGTACCTGTACTATAGCTCAGTGGCTTAGAGCACTTCCCCGGATTGGAAAAGACGCGGGTTCGATTCCCGCTAGTACAAAAATCTCTTTTTCCTTATTCTCAAATAATTTATACTTTAAAAAGTGGCGGAGCATGTCAAATGCTAAAAAATATAGATCAAAAATGTTTAAAAAAAAAAAATCGCGCCATCAAATAGTATGAATTTTAATTGCAAAATTAAACTTACTATATCGGTTTAATGCATGTAAATGCTTCCGATAGATGGCGCTAGTCGTAAAGATAAATGTAATAAGGAGATTGGGATGGTCGAAGTACCTGTACTATAGCTCAGTGGCTTAGAGCACTTCCCCGGATTGGAAAAGACGCGGGTTCGATTCCCGCTAGTACAAAAATCTCTTTTTCCTTATTCTCAAATAATTTATACTTTAAAAAGTGGCGGAGCATGTCAAATGCTAAAAAATATAGATCAAAAATGTTTAAAAAAAATCGCGCCATCAAATAGTATGAATTTTAATTGCAAAATTAAACTTACTATATCGGTTTAATGCATGTAAATGCTTCCGATAGATGGAGCTAGTCGTAAAGACAAATGTAATAAGGAGATTGGGATGGTCGAAGTACCTGTACTATAGCTCAGTGGCTTAGAGCACTTCCCCGGATTGGAAAAGACGCGGGTTCGATTCCCGCTAGTACAAAAATCTCTTTTTCCTTATTCTCAAATAATTTATACTTTAAAAAGTGGCGGAGCATGTCAAATGCTAAAAAATATAGATCAAAAATGTTTAAAAAAAAAAAATCGCGCCATCAAATAGTATGAATTTTAATTGCAAAATTAAACTTACTATATCGGTTTAATGCATGTAAATGCTTCCGATAGATGGCGCTAGTCGTAAAGACAAATGTAATAAGGAGATTGGGATGGTCGAAGTACCTGTACTATAGCTCAGTGGCTTAGAGCACTTCCCCGGATTGGAAAAGACGCGGGTTCGATTCCCGCTAGTACAAAAATCTCTTTTTCCTTATTCTCAAATAATTTATACTTTAAAAAGTGGCGGAGCATGTCAAATGCTAAAAAATATAGATCAAAAATGTTTAAAAAAAATCGCGCCATCAAATAGTATGAATTTTAATTGCAAAATTAAACTTACTATATCGGTTTAATGCATGTAAATGCTTCCGATAGATGGCGCTAGTCGTAAAGACAAATGTAATAAGGAGATTGGGATGGTCGAAGTACCTGTACTATAGCTCAGTGGCTTAGAGCACTTCCCCGGATTGGAAAAGACGCGGGTTCGATTCCCGCTAGTACAAAAATCTCTTTTTCCTTATTCTCAAATAATTTATACTTTAAAAAGTGGCGGAGCATGTCAAATGCTAAAAAATATAGATCAAGAATCATTGAAATCAATTCATAATTTCCGGAATAATCGTGTAACAAACACACGCAAAAAAAAAATATACAGTCGAATTGAGAACCTCCTCCTTTTAGAAGTCGGTTAAAAAAACTGTTTGACATTATAAACAGATACAGAGCAGGATTTGTCCCAGGTGCTTTGCCAATTCAGCTCTCGTGACAACCGCTCGGGACTACGAATTTGTCTTGGGTGACATCTGCGCAATCTTTCAGATGTCCGAGCAGGTAAGCTTAATTATTACAATTAAGATTCATACCTGTGCACGTGACTGTTATATTCGATTTCATATTTTCGCAATTTGTGATCATTTATATGGCTAAGCATGTCAAATGGTTAAAAAATATTAAATAATGTTAAGTTTGAAAAAGTCTCGTAAACGCCACAAAACGGCGTCTAAGAACTTGGAACAAAATAGAGATACTTAACCTAGACTTTCAAATTACTTCTTAATGGTAATTGTTAACATCAAGTTGGTGAGAAAAGTTTTTAAAACAGCTGTTTATTTTAATGAATGTTCTTAGTAATAATAAATATAAAAGTGAGTTTATTTGTTTGTTCCTTCTTGACGCCTTAACTATTTAAACAATTATCATGAAATTTGGCGTCGAAGAGAGAGACAGACAGAGTCTGTACTCTCTTGAAAGACAGCCAGTTTTATGCCGGAAAAACTTATGGTTTCAGTAGAATAGCTAACTGCACAAATGGCGGAGTAGTTTAGATACCCGAGTGTTGTTGGTTCGATTCCCACACAGGACAACTCTTTGTGGGATGCATAAATGAATGTTCTGATTATGGGTGTGTTTTTTGTTCGTGAAATTGTATGTTTGTAAATTCCACCGTGATACAAAGATTAATCCATAGTGCACCCTGCACTATGGGCTAATCTTTGTTGGTTGTGAACTTTTAAAAAATATAAATAACATACATACCGAGCTTATTTATGTGCCAGATGGTGTCGTATTTATAAGTCTAGTTAAACTTGTGGCAGAAATTAATAAATTTGAACTGAAAAGTTCTCGGTCTGATTTCGAAAAAGGCGTAAAATTTAGTTAATTCTGTTCTCTACTTCTTGATTCCAGAAATTGTTAACACATATTGATCTATATTTTTAGCACTTGACATGCTCAGCTACTTTTAAAGTACAAATTATTATTTGTGAATGAAGAAAAAGAGAACTTTACTACGAGTGGGAATCGAACCTGCGTCCCTTCCTTTCGGGGGAAGTGCTCTAATCCACAAAGTTATAGTACTCCCTTTCAACTATATTGGATTAATTCAAATTCATTTATTGTGGACATAGGTAAAATACATAAAGGTGTACAAGATAATATATAAAGATCTCGCTATGTCCCGCTATTTAAGCATACAACATTAATTAAATATCTTATATTAAACTTATATTTAAACATTATATTCAACTTATATTTAAACATTATATTCATTTAAAAAGTCATCAATTGTATAATATGTCTTATCGATTAAAAAGTTATGTAATTTATTTTTAAAACTATTCAATTCTATTGTCATTAAAATATGTGGAGCTAATTTATTAAAAAAAATTAATGCATGTAATCCATTGAGCTATCGTACTCCCTTTCTACTATATTGGATTAATGCATGTAAATGCGTTCCGATAGATGGCGTTGGTCGTTAAGACAAATGTTATGAGGAAATTGGGAATGACCGCAAGGGAGTACGATAGCTCAGTGGATTAGAGCACTTCCCTGGAAAGCCTGTGTCCTTTACGCAGGTTCAATGCCCGCTCGTAATAAAGTTATCTTTTTCCTCATTCATAAATAATAATTTGTACTTGTAAACACATAGATCATGCGCAGTTAGCTTTTTTATACTACGTGGGTGCAAACAAGCATACAGTACCTGATGGTAAGTGGTTACCGTAGCGTATAGACACTAGCTAACTAACACCAGAGGCATCATTCGCGCGTCGCCATCTCCAAGGAAAGGTATAGGAGGAGGATAGGCAGGCATAAGGAAAGCACATATAGGGGGTTTTGGCCTCCGACGCTCTCACTCACCATACACAACATAGCGGTAGGATCTTTTGTGATGACGATGATCTCTTGTGAGAGGGTGGTACTCCCTGATCGAGTCGGCCCATACATGCTGGGACAAGCAAGGCCACTAGACAAGCTTGTTTTATATAATGAGCATCTCAAAATCAGATTGATAGGCCTTACTTTTCTGTCACTGTAGGAATGTAATATGGTTCCGGTGGCCCACCAATATAGGCGGAGAGACGGCACACGGCGGGTTTATTTAGTGGGTGAGGGCCCCACACTACCCTGTTCGTTGCCCCGAACGACGCGGTGTGCGGTTAGGTACATTTTTTCCCACCTTAACAAAAAAAAAAGGCCTTTCTTTTCTGGTCCGTGAGAGACTATTAATGTTTAGTATCAATATCTAAGCATCGTTCGCAATCAAAAACAATTCGAAACAAGGTTCAATGTGTGATACAAATTCTATATTAGACAACTCTCAGTAATAAACTGCAGTTGTGACCGCCGTCTGCTATCAAAGTCCAATAATATGTGTTTGTAATGAGTTCTGAGTACAGCTTGCGATACATTTTTTAATATAAAGTTTTGCATTATAGCATACAGAGCAATACTTTTGCAATATATACTTTATATGAGAACTCTTGTAACTTTTTTTTTATTGCTTGTAATGGCAGGCGAGCCACGGCCCATCTGATGGTAAATGGTAACCGTTGCTCATGGACTCAACTATACTGAGAGTATTGTCAAGCCGCTGCTCACCATTTCATTTCACCAATATGAATTAATAGAATAAACGGCTGTCTCCTGCTACAGCCGAAACGCAACGATGTGCTTCATGGCCGGTCACACTGGAGATGATGGTACCAACCCGCTCGGGCCCGATACCAAGTGAGTACTCCCACTCGGTACCCAGCCCTACCACCATTCATGCAATAGTTGCCTCATACGACACCCGCGGGAAAGAAAAGGGTATTGACACTTGTATTCTTAGTCCGTTACCACACGGCTAAAATGGTTCTTGAACTCAGTATTTGTTTGATAAGGAAGTAGATGTCAAACAATTACCTTGATCCATATTATAATTGCTAAAGTAAGTTAGTTTGTAAAGGTGGCCCTGTATAGTAGCAGGTAAAATGTTAGATAATATTACGTTAAAAAAATAACACTAATACTTTATTAACACCAGTTGACTAACATGTCAAGTATTGACAGATGTTTTTAAAGAATCCACACTTATAAAACTGATGAACATTTCCTGGCATTTTATAATTACCACTTCGGATTAGTTTATTTCTATATTTTGAATAGTCTAATCGCTCTTGAGAAGAAAATGGAACATTTGCTGGTTCGATTGGCTTCCTATTTATTGTTTGTAAAAGTGCTTTTATTGAATGTGCAAAAGTTTTGCACATTCTATCAAAAATATACAAATTGTTAGTAAATGGTAGTGGATATTTAATAATAAGATGCTAATCATGAATGCTGTAAAGTATTCGAAACGTCGTGATAGTAGAAAATCAAGTAAACGCAATAGATTCCGTAAATGTAGTATTATTTATTAATTATTAACATTCGAGTAAATATAAAAAAATACAATATTTAATCACTTTTGCTATAAAATGTTGTTTTGCGATCATGTTCACTAAAAATGTTTACAAAATATTTTAACTCCTGTATGGAAGCACCATTACGTTTTTACTTAACTACTGAAACAATTTTTATGTTTTTTTTTGTAGAACTGCCTCTGTGGTGCAGCGGTAGTTCTTTTTTTAGATTATTCTACTCTTTGGCGGTAGTGTAAGCGACTGCTGATCATAAGGTCTCGGGTTCGAACCCCGGGTCAGGCAGTGTTATTGAGATTTTTCGTAAAAAAAAGAAAAAAATGTTTTTTATAAGTACATATAGTTTGCGTCCCGGAAAATACATGGTTACTTTTCATCCCGGATAAATATAGCATCACGCTTGTATTCCCCGAAGGGGTAGGCAGAGGTGTATTACACACCCACGGTTTGCCAACTATGTTTAAGTCCCACGTAATAGGGAGCCAGCCTATTGCCGTTTACCGGGCACATTTCCAAACTCCGGGCAGCTACTAAGAATTTTCCTTTCTACGAAAAAACTCAATGACACTGCCCGGGGATCGAACAAGAGACCTCATGATCAGCAGTCGCTTAAACTACCGCTGCACCTCCGAGGTAGTTTAAAGATAAGTACTAATAAAATTATTAACAACAAAACTGTTTATATTCCGCTGAGACACATAATCGTTACTCAGGAGGAAATATGTCGCTGATGTTGGGCCCTTCAAAGTCCATCTGTCACAGGGCCGGATATCGGAAAACCATTTACAGGCATGCGTCACCCTTCTCAACGGCGTCGGAGAAGCTGTCAACCTTGTGGTGACTTTCACTATAACTTATTCTATAGAACCGATGTAACTTAGGTTAGTTCAAGCTGATATATACTTTAAGAACTTGTATCTAGTAGACTGCAAAATAAATGTCTATCTGAAGTCGAGACTACGCAATATATACCTGTGATTTTTCAGCATTATGTTTCTAAAAATAAATTTCTGGTAAATAATGTTCCTTTCTATGAGGAAACCTGAATAATAATTTTTCTGGAAAGTTAGTTCCAGCGTTGTGGCTAAGGCTTAACCTATCTCGTCCAGAAGAAAGACACGTGCAACTTTTTTGTGCTAAGTCGATATAGTGTAATGCCGCTGTAAAATTTTTCAGGGTTGACGCCGAGGTTAATCATAAAATTTTTGTTATATCTATATATATAAAAATAAATCTTAGTTCCCTTGTTCATCGCATCACGCGTGAACGGATGGAACAATTTCACTAATTCTTTTTTTGTTGTGTTTATTTTTGTCAGGAAAAGGTTCTTATGAAAGAAAAAAAAAGGAAAATTCGCATATAATTGAAAAAATTAAGAAAACTAAAGTTAAAATAACTTAGCACGTTTGACAGTTCGCAAGTAATTTACCTAATGATATAGCTAAGACAAGACAGACAACATCTGTCGGTCAGCTAGTAGTAAATAAGAAGCACGTTTAGACCTGTGAAATGTTTTATTATGAATATAAACCGTCATAGTTTAAAAAGTATCATCACATATTGTTAGAGAGAAAAGAATTCGAGCGTATATTTTAATCGCTTACAAAGTTTAAAGGTATTGAAGGAATGTTCATTAATGTACGAATGCTATGAATGTAACTCGTGAATATCTAAAGTCCAATTGAAAAAGGTTAAGTGAAAAATGCGGAAGAATCAAGAATTCGTTGCGACTGAATTGATTCAGAGTGCTTGTTTGTGGAATGTGATATTGTGTTTCTGTATCTTACGAGGAAATGAGGATAATGATGGTATGTTTTATATTAGGTACACAAGTTTTTATGTATTTGTACTCGTAGGCAACACTAATATTATCACTGAAGTAATCCACACAGTACCAGTAGTTCGTCAACACAGACGGTGAGACGGCACACGGCGAGGGCCCCACACTACCCTGTTCCTTGCCCCGAACGACGAGGTGTGCGGTTAGGTACATTTTATCCCGCCTAAACAACACTAATATTTCGATGATCGCTTTAATCATTTCATTAATTGGTATTTTAAAAGTCAATATCATTTATAAAAGTTATCTCTACGAAATAGATCAACATTTACAGTTCTTATCCGAAAAAGTGTCTAACTAGAACACATAGCTGGCTAAGTCTTGTCGTGAACTGCAAACATTCCACAACTGGGCACTAAATTTACCTTCTCAAAATAGTTGGACTTCCTCCAACTATACGGAGACATTATTTAAGCTGAAACTTTAGGTATTTTCAAATAATGTCTCAAGTTTGTGATAAGTACGCGAATACTAGACATTATGAAATTGCATTATTTTTATGATATTGCTTTGGTAGATTTCACATGGTACTAACAATATTTAGTGCAGGAAGTCTAGGTTTCCTCAGAGTTCAAAAAAGGCTCAATGATGTCCGGCCCACATGAGCGCTGGTCCGAAGTTGGCCTGCGTTGAGTGTATACCTTGCTTCAGGCTCAGTTAGCTAGTAGTTTTAGCAGGTATACTGCCTTAATCGGCAGTCTGGCATAATTCAGCTTTTTGACCGCCCGGCGTGGTGGGGCTGATAAAAAGTTTCCTTCAAAATGGAATATACCAATGTTTTTTTAATATACATAGGTATTAAGTAAGTTGTATGTGCAATCTACTATAAAGCTGTAATAGAGCTATGTCTCTATGTCCTAAATATTTCATAAAAAAATACTGTATTAGACAATTATTTAGCACATTTTTTTTGTCCGGGTGGTGACAGACTAAGAATACACGTGTCACCACCTCATCCTTTCCCACGGGTGTCGCACAAGGCGACTAAGGGAAGTATGCAATTATCATCCATTGCATTACTGGTGGTAGGGCTGGGAACTAAGTGGGAGTACTCACTTTTTATTGAGCTCGATGATCGGTACGACCGTTCTGTGTGACCGGTCATGAAGCACGTCTGTGTGTTTTGGCTGTAGCAGAAGATAGCCGTTTATTCTTTCATTTCATATCTCAGAAATGAAATGGTGATAAGCGCCTTGACAATATTCTCGGTATAGTTGAGTCCATGAGCGACGGTTACCACTTACATCAGGTGGGCCGTGGCTCGTCTGTCATCATAACCAATAAAAAAAACAAGACCTTTTTTAGATTTATCTGTTTGTCACTAAACAAAATGTATCTGTTTGTCACTAAACAAAATTTGTCTGTTTGTCACTAAACAAAATTTGTCTATCACTAAAAAAAAATACTGAAAGGATTTTGATGTGGCTTATTTTTTTGTTTGATAGCTCTTGATTAAACTTCAAAACTGATATACGTATTATCTCGCCACTATATAGGGAACCTTCTTTTTTGTTAGAGCGGGAAAAAAAACTAACCGCGCACCCCGTCTTTGGGGGCAACAAACAGGATAGTGTGGGGTCCTTAACCACTAAATAAACCCACCGTGTGCCACCTCTCCGCCTGTATTGGCAGACCACTGGAACTATGTGACATTACTTTATTGGTACTATATCGGGAACCTGACAACTTAAACACTAGCTTTTACCTGCATTTCGCAGTATTTTGTCTACTAAGGTTCAATAGACTTGTAGAGGCTTTTTCAAAAGTACTATAGACAATTATATATCTCTGCTAATTACTCAAAAGAAAGTAGTTTTACATATTTCAATGTCCAGGCGACCGAAGTGTACACGATCGATGATATCGTCATCTGTCACAGAGGAGACGTATTACACGCTGGAATGATTTATAACTGCGATTTAGACCCGTCAATGGATTACTTGAGGTGACAAATGGTGATATTAGTTTACGTACCATACGTTTCCTTTTAAAAAAACTACTTGGTAAAGGTATTTTACAAGGTTTTTTTTTGCCAAAGTGGAAAAAGATAAATTGTCTACGAGAAGGATTCGAACTTGCGTCTTCCTCTATCTGGGAGGATGTTTTAGATCGCGAAGCTATCGTAGAACCTGCTAAGCTCCCAATTTACACCTTCACGTTGTAGTCTTATTGGTAGATTATTAGGTTTCTAAGATAGCTTAGCAGTCTAAAGCATCCTTCCGCAAGTTTGAATCCTGCTTTCTTCCAAAAAAATTATCTTTTTTCACTTTCATAAAAATGTGTTTCTAGTAAGTTGATGAAGGGTTGAAAACTGCTTTCTCTGGTTTTTAATAATATACAAATTAACTGTGTAAATGATTGATTGATATATTCGGAGTTCCATTATTTTTTTATTGATACCCGCATTCTCTGCTATGCTCTACGTAAATATCGTATAATTTTTATTAAAAACGGAGAGAATTTCCTGATGCATGTTCTTTGAGTTTTAATGTCCGTAATCTGGTACCCATAGCACAAGCGTTAAGCTTAGTTTGGGACCAGAGGACGTTGTGTGAAATGTCCGTGAATATTAATTTATTTATTTAATACTTAATAAGTAAGCTTTTTTTAATTGTTATTGATGACAGGCTATCCATAGCCCACCTGAATGGTAAGTGATAATTGCCATTTGTTGCTCAATCCATATTTAATTGAAAACAGAGTTGAAGTACGTACCACTGCGGATCCGGTTCAAGTGAGAATATTACCTTGTTACGAAGCCAAGTTTTCTATATCTAGCACGTAATGTACGTGCCTTTGAATTATTCTATTAGTCGCCTACAATACGCACAGATTTTGATGAGGAGGCGGGAGGCGTATACTACCACTTCCACTATACTTACCTATCGCTTGCTACACAAAGAAAAAGCTTACCACTTTTTCGTTAGAAACCAGATTGTTTTTTTCAAACATTACTGCTGCAATATTGGACACGGGTCTCTTGTCAGGGTGAGTGAGATTTATAATGCAGTCGCATTTTGTGGTAATTTACATGGCTATGTATGTCAAATGCTTAAACAATATATCAACATATTTATAAGGGTGAGTCAGTATTTGATATGAATTAATTAATTGTTATTATTACCGTAAGCTTATCTGGTCGGAATATTGTATGCAAATACATAGCGAAGACAGTAATAAGGAATATGTTGTCGAAATTCACAGTCCCGAACTATTGTTACGATGGCTGAATTGGCAAAGCATCTGGGATGGTCCAGGAGATACAGGTTCAAATCCTGCTTGTGATTATTACTTTCAATTAATTTTTTTCGCACTTTGTGTTAATTCATCAAGTAGTTATAATTAGTGAACATAATTTGGAAAAAATTAATCGTTAGAAGTATATACTACGTGAATCACAAAGGGTATCTTCGCCTTCAATGCTACGTTATGTGAGTCATATGTACTAGTATTGTGACGTTTAAATTTTAATAAGTCAATAAAAAAAAAGAGAATCCCTACAAAATAAAAATATTATTTTTCAATTTATTTTCTTAGACAACCCTAACTTTTGAAGAGACCGCCATTTTTAGGCGGAGCCGTTGTTTATAAAAACAAAGTAAGGTAACCTACCTACGGACGTAAGGCCTGCCATAAACATAAACAAAGCGTAGGTACATACCATCCTTCTTATTTATATCCTGCGCAACTTTACACTACAGAAGTTTCACAAATTAAATACACGGAATACACCACATCACATGTCATGTTGGTTTTGTTTTAGCTAATTAATAAGTTGTTAGGTACTTAAGTATGTAGTTATTTGATCACTAGTACTTTTAAAGCAGCACAGGTACATCACAACATGATACAGGATACAGATGGAAGTAGGTAGGTAGGTTTTGATTTGCAGCCACGCCACTAAAGGAAGGGTTCAATGTGCCATCTTTCCCTTTCAATACATAATTCGGCTCGGCGAGCTACGGACCGCGTCGCATTCTGGAGCATTTGTGAGGAGACCGTGCTAGAAGCAGAAATAATTTTGTCACCCATTTCCCCGCGGCCTATTCACATCGTAAATCGGCGATCTAGGTATTCTCGGACACTATGGGCGTAATGCGCCGGCGCGCCGTCCTGTTGCAGCACCATGTCCCGGTACAGCCTTACTGGCAATTCTTCCAGCGGAAACAGGCGTATGAGGGAAGCCTCCTATTCCGGTACTGACGGTGGTACAATTCGCGAGTGGCAACCAGATTGTTATTCCTCACCGCACCAACACACAATATCATGTCGTAATATTCATTGTTTCCATAATCTGCCACAATTATAACACGAAGTCACTGGAATCCAAATAGTCCAACGCGACAAACTGACAAGTACGACAGCAGGAAGACTACTAAATTTATTTTAGTAAGTAGGTAAATATCCTTTGAAATTGCGACACAATTAAGGTGTATGCACACTAGACCGAACCACACAAGAGCGAATAATACGGAAAGGCATGCACGTGGCTTGTGTTTATGTAAGTATTTCACATACAATTACAATAACACTTCTCGTTATTGAGTAACAGTATGACAAATAAACAAAATAAGGAACTACATAACATAACATAGTTTCATGCCTGTATTCCTGAAGGGTTAGGCAGAGGTATATTTTTTTCCACACACGGTTCGCCAACACACGAACATTTCCAAAAAATCTATTTTTGCCCAGTCCGGGAATTGAGTATGAGACCTCGTGATCAGTAGTCGCATACGCTAGCCAATACGCCACGGAGGCAATAGTAACTAACCGTAATAATTGTAGGTAAATAAGATTCGAAAGTACAATAACCCTCCTTTTTGTTTCGCGTAGTCGGGTAAAAATAAAGCTGTATAGTGACCTAGCTATTACTGATACGAGGACGGTCAAAGACATCCATTTCTGACTAAATTTATCCGTGATAAAATAAGTAAATAAAAAAAAAATTAAATAAAAATAAAAGAAACAAAGTAAATACAAAGTAAATACAAATTTGGAATGATTTTCAATGTCAGCTAAAGAAAATGCACGTACAAAATAACTTTGTCTTCATGGTAAAATGGGATCATAGTTTCCTCACAGCTGCAATGAATTGTAGGCATTTTACTATGATCTGATATTATGTCACATCTATGTTATTGATCTTTATTAGGTCAAAGAAAGTTCAGAAAAACAGCTGATTAGGGTTGCAGAACGCATAATATTTGCAAAAACTTAGCACATCCAATATCATATTAAAATATAATGCAAATTAATTTCTGACTTCACATAGTCATTAGTGATGACCTAAATAATGTCAGGTTTCTAGTATAGTGTATGCATAAAGTTTAAAATTGCATAGGGCACATTCTGGCCTTCAGCCTGGGGATCGAATTTAATATCACTGTCTTAGTAGTCTTTCTACTATCTACTTTACCTATTGTTTACAAAAGTACTTTTTTTTTATTGTTTATAGTGGCAGACGAGTCACGACCCATCTGATGGTAAATGGTAACCGTCACTCATGGACTCAACTATACCGAGAGTATTGTCAAGCCGCTGCGCACCATTTCATTTCACCGATATGAAATCAAAGAATAAACGGCTATCTCCTGCTACAGCCAAAGCGCAACGATGTGGTTCATGGCCAGTCACACGGGAGATTGTGGTACCAACTCGCTTGGGCCCGCTACCAAGTGAGTACTCCGACTAGGTACCCAGCCCTACCAGTTGTGCAATGGATGATAATTGCTTACTTCCCTTAGTCGCCTCATACGACACCCGTGTGAAAAAATGGGGTGGTGACACTTGTATTCTTAGTCCGTCACCACACGGAACAAAATTGTATACCTCTATTTACCTCAAATTTAATAATTCCCGGTTCGCTTGCCTCTTAAGTGGATGATTTACCTGAAATTAACGAGACATGAACATTAATAAACTGGAATACAGCTACTAATTAAGTTTATTAAAAGTTAATGAATATAATATTTTTAATGATATTTTTGTGTAGTTTCCACCGATGGCGTAATGGCTCAAATATCAACAAACTCTACTGAGTACTTTGGTTTCAATCTCCACAAAGGACAATTTAAGTGTGTGATCCATAAATGGTTGCCCTAAGTTTGGGTGTACATTGTGCCTACAATTATTTGTATTTAAAGCACACCACGATACAAGATAGATAGAGAATACCGGATGTTATCTTATCATTAAAAAATAATTGAATAAAGCATCACTCGGCAACCAAACATCCACGGATTGCTTAAACACTATAATCAAAAGTCCAATTCACACACAGACAGAAATAATTGAATTCAAGGCTACGAAATCAAGGTTTGTAACAGATTTTGGAAGCGTCTTTTCAGTGGTAGAGCCTTGCTTATCCCAGAATGGCTCGGCTCATTCGGGAAAGTACTACCCTCTCACAGAATATCGGCGTGAAACAATGGTAGATACTCCTGCCGTTATGTTTTGTATGTAAGTGAGAATGCCAGAGGCCCGGACCCCCTCCCTATCCTCTCCATAATATTTATCCTCTCCCCCTCTTATCATTTTCCTTGGTGATGCCTCTGGTGTTACTAGGGTCTATAGGTTATCACGTAGTATAAAAAAAGATATAAAAACGTCTCAGGTTTGTATCGCGGATTGTTTTCTAATTTAACATTATTAAATACTACTAGCTGACCTGACAGTGATCGTTCTACTATACAGCTATTCTCAAATCAAGCGTGTAGCCGTCTCTCTCCTACTTTCAGAAATGTTATTTAAACAAAATAATAAAACATTCAACCAAAGATAAATCGACGAATTTGTTTGTCGTTTAAGAAGCGAAGATTTAAAATCAGCCAAAAAAATAACTCTAACACCTTTTTACTAACTTTTATAACTAAATGCCTGTTTAAATACTTTTGAGTAAATTAATGTAAGTATAATACTTTCTAAAATTTACGCGAATTTCACATATTTTGAAATAAAACTACGTTTACGGAATCTATCGCGTTTACTTGATTTTTATACTATCCCGACGTTTCGAATAATTTACAGCATTCATGATCACGGGTGGACTTAGATGGTAGATGTCCAAAACTGATATGTTGTTTCAACGGTTTCATCTACCCACAGTAATATGATTTTACAAATTTTTGGTTTATTTATTTCAACCCACAAAATATTCGTTTAAAAACACAATTAAAAATATCTACTCTAATGTTTATGCTTACAATGTATGAGATTTTAAGCTAGTGTAATAAAATTAGTATAATACTCCTTTAAGTTTTAACATTTTTGTTTATATTTAGTGCTTAAAAATTCTACCACAAACTACCAATTAAAATTTTTAAGTAATCAAAAAAGTTACTATTAAGAAGACAATATTGATTATTATTTTCTTTTATTAAATATATTGATTTTAATAGAAGCTAACACTAAAAAGCTACCACCAGATCGGAACGCGGCCTGACTGAGAAAGATCCGGCCAGAAAACTTAGTAGGCAACAACTTGTTATGGATTATAAAATTTATGCGGAAATACTAACTAATCACTACTATGGGTTTTATCTACACAATAAGCGCTAACTGTGTCTTGCAATCTTGTGGTGTGCCTTCTTGTATTATGTTTGGTGAACTATACCTACTAACTACCACAAGATTAGTAGTTGGTCCAGCCATTCTCGAGTTTTGCATTTCGCAACAAATGTAGAGATTCATTTTTATTTATATAGATTAATAAGATTATTACACTTTGAACCATTTGACAAACAGTAATATTTTGTAGCACTGAATATATCTAAAAAATAGAAGAGATTCTTAGTTTATTAAAGTACAAATTATTTGTGAATAAGGAAAAAGAGACTTTTTGTACTAGCGGGAATCGAACCTGCGTCTTTTCCAATCCAGGGAAGTGCTCTAAGCCACTGAGCTATAGTACAGATCTTTCGATCATCCCAACCTCCTTATCACATTTGTCTTTACGACCTTTTCTTAGTTTTTTCCTAAATTAATACATCCGTATATCAAGGTAAATCTTCAAAGGGTATTTCATTAAACATTTCCTGAAAAAGCAATTTATTCGGACGAGAAATGATTCCACTATTACTAAAGCAATTTCATGCAGATTAACTGCACGAAACTGGTTGTGAAGTTTTGAGTGCGGAGTTAGCGCAGTGTGCTGTTCATAGCTGCTTTAGAACTAACAGGAATAAAGACATCTAAGAGAGATCTTACTGAAGCTACTCGTAAGTTTTGGTTAACTATCTGTTAGTGTTTTTAATACAAATAATTTTATATTTTTTTTTTATATATAACAAATTTGTGAAAGTAAAAAAAGTATATCTGCGAGCTGGATTCGAACCTGCGTCTTTCTCATCCCGGTGGGCCGCTAAGCCATCTCAGCTTTTATAGTGTAATACCTGTTTAAACATTGCCCGCATATCTCTTTTTCCACTTCCACGTTAGCTACGAGTATAAGCATTTAAAAAGTTAATAGCTTATTACTTTTTTATTTTTCGACTGTGGCAAACAAGGATGCGATCCACCTGTGGTGTACAAGCTCTTTTAGTATATACTCGTAAATGCAAGCAAAAACAGGGACACGTCTCGCCCTTTGCCAACTCCAGCGAAAGGTATACGAGGTGTAGAGGAAGGATGACAGAATGGGCGGGGTGATAAAGGCTTCGACGCCTTGGAACGATGTTTCATATTCCGATAATGGTTCAATATCTACATAATTAATAGACATGAAGTACTCTTAGATATAGAACTACACTTTATGGACAGCAAAATTGATTTGACCTGAAATTGAGATGAATTTCGTTACCACGCCTTTTTTGTTTTGTTTAGGCGGGAAAAAAATTACCGTCGCTCGGGGCAAGGAACAGGGTAGTGTGGGTCCCTCACCCACTTAAGATAGTTGCCGTGTGCCGTCTCTCCGCGTGTATTGGTGGGCCACTGGAACTATGTTACATTGCTTCGGTGCTTTTGTTACCACACGAGTACTTAAAAGTAACGGAAACAGTGTCCACTGTTTACAGCAAAAACGGAAAAACTGACACAAATATTTTTCCAATGATTACTGTCTGTTGGGTTCCCATTACAATGAGAGGGATTTACGCTGCTGCATTGTGGATCACCATGTCACAGAGAAAATTTATAAAACGAAATTTTTTTACACGACAACTAGGATTTGTGAAAAACGCTCTCAAATTTTAATTTTCGCCTCTATCTTACAGGATATCGAACCAAATGCCTTTATTTTTGTAATACTCTCCTCTTCTCTCAGTTTACCATGACTGTTCACTGCCACACATATTCAGGATCCAAACCGGCATCCCATCCAATCCGGGGAAGTGCTCTGAACCGCTAAGCTATATTTGTTCTTTAAAGTAGATGAACATGTCATTTGCTAAAATACAAATCACAATATTTTAAAAATCACGCAATTGATTAGTATGAATTTTAAGTGTAATAATTTTATTAATCTTACTATATTGCAATAATGTATGCAAATACATCCGATAGGTGGCGTGGGTTTTAAAGGCATCTAAAACTAATATGAAGTGGACATTGGCACCATTAGGTGACTGCCATAGCTTAGCGGTCTGGGCATTTCCCCGGATTAGATGGGATGCAGGTTCGAATGCTGCTTGCAGTTTTTCCATTTTCACAAATTAATTTACTTATCACAGGGTTATAAGCAAACCACTGCACCATACAGTGAACACATAACAGTGTAGCGTTGGAAAATTCAAAAAGCTTTAGTGGTTAACGAACCCGCTACCCTGTTCCTTTATACTCGGCCGGAAACCACCCTTAGTAATTACGCAAGGTATTTTATGTATGAGCCGTATGTGAACATGCTCCCACACAGAGTTAGGAAAACCCTTAACACGGTCTTCCCAACTGTAATTTGAGTGTAGTTTGCACGAATGGTATACTGATTTAATTAGCTGTACTGTTGTTACTTATAAAGTGCGGGTAGTGGGTTCAATATGCTAAAGTACTATTTTTATGTCGTAATAGCCCGATAACAGAACTAAAGATTACCATGTTTGAACTCTTTTTTTTTTTTATATCGCGTATAGTGGCACATGAGCCACGGCCTAAATTATGGTGAATGGTAACCGTCGCTCATGTACTTAACTATACCGAGAGTATTGTCAAGACGCTACTCACCATTTCATTTCACAGATCTGAAATGAATGAATTAACAGGCACGTGATGGCTCCTGCTAGAACCAAAAACACACCGATGTGCTTCATGGCTGGTCACAAGGTGGTACTGACACGTTCGGGCCCGATAGCATGTGAGTGCTCCCACTCGGTACCCAGCCCTACCACCAGTAATGCAATGGGTGTTAATTGCTTAATTCCTTTAGTCGCCTCGTACGACGTCCGTGGGAAAGAATGAGGTGGTGACTCTTGTATTCTTAGTCCATCACAACACGGAGGTACAGATCTTTTAATTATGCAAACCATGTTGGAAAAGCCAGCTGCTAAATAAACATGCCGAATCAATTAGTTTAGTCCATTACATATCTGCTCCATGACAACGCTAGATCACATACATTGATGGGCCTCGTAGCGTATTCGGTAGTATAACTGACTTCCGTGCACAAGGTCATGGGTTCGATTCCCACTCAGGGCAATTATTTGTGTGATGAACGCAGATATTTGTACTGTGTCTGGGTGTTTTCTATCTATTATATGTAAGTATTTACAAACAGGTCTCTCAGGTTCCCGATATAGTAGCGGGCTAAAATGTATAAGTCTAATAGAGAGCTATCAAACAAAAAAACGTTTTATCAAAATCCGTTCAGTAGTTTTTGCGTGATGCGCGAACAAACAAACAGACAAAAAGTTTAAAAAAAATTGTTTTGTTTTCAGACACTCCTATATAGCCTAATACAATATTTTTTTCTCAAATATCTTAAATATATTTATATCGTATTTTTATCGTACGTGGGTCGTTAAAATAATCTTACGGTGCACCTGATGGTAAGCGGTTACTGTAGCCTGTAGATGTAACACCAGATGCATCACCCGTGCGCCGCCATCTCCAAAGAAAGGGATAGGATGTGGAGAAGTGGGATACTAAGGAGAGGACAAAAAAGATAATATGGAGAGAATAGGGTAGGGGCTTGCATCTCTCACTCACCATACGAAACACAACGGTACCTAATGTTGCTTCCCGCTGATCTACTGAGAAAGGATGGTACCACTAAATTAGAATGTGCCCATGTACTATACACCCCCGGAACATTCTAACTGTACATTAAACACAAAGTGAAAAATGTGAAATCGAAAATAACAGTCACGAGCAGGATCTGGATACCGTCCAGATGCTTTGCCAATTCAGCAACCGTGACAATTGCTCCTGACTGCTAATTTCGATAACACATTCATACTTAACGTCTTTTGGTGACGCCTGCGCCATCTGACGGAAGTATTTTCATACATTATACCGATCAGGTAAACTTAATTTTACAATTAAGATTTTACCTAATATTACGCAAACCCTATAAATATTTCGATATGTTTATATATATTTTTAGCATTTGATATGCTTAGCACTATACATTAAACACAAAGTGAAAAATGTGAAATCGAAAATAAATAACATCCTGCTCGTGACTGTTATTTTCGATTTCACATTTTTCACTTTGTGTTTAATGTATAGTGCTAAGTATGTCAAATGCTAAAAATATATATAAAATATCTAAACGTTCTAACTGTCTTCAAAGATTTTATTCATTATTGTTTCCACATTTTTTTCAGCAAAGCATTCAATAATCTACCTGTGCAATGGCAAAAGTGCATACCTTTTTTCGTTCGGGGCAACGAACAGTGTGGTTTACCCACTAAAAAAACCCGCTGTATGCCATCTCTCCGCCTTTGTTGGCGGGCCACTGGAACTATGTTACATTCCTTCGGTGGTACAAGTGCATACCCACCTAGTATATGTACTTACTATTATTGATTAAATACATAAGTTATAGATATATTTCTATATAAAACTCCAATTATATGTTTACCCTATTATGAAACGTTAAACATCATCTGCTACATGCTCTCACGTGCAATGAGGTCGTACACTTGGAAGTAAGTGGGTGCATACGCTTAAAAGCTTCTGAAAAGCCATATATAAGTTACGTAGTTAAAGTATGAAATGGTGCAATTTGCTAACTTACTAGAGCCACTTCAGACGAGTACGAAGCTAGATCTTGTTCAGAAGTTGAATTGAAGTTTGTATAGATGTTACTTACTTATCATCACGCCATCTCCCTAGCCGGGTAGGCAGAGATAACAGAGTGCCAAGAGGCTCTATTCATACGTATATATCTCACTTCCTCAACATTCGTAAATCTCTTCATACACGCTCGTTGGTTTCGGAGACTCCTGACTCCACATTCCTTCAATACATGACCGATTTGGTCTAGGTAGGTAAGTCTCTATCTCCCCCTGTACCTCCTATATCTGTGAAAATTTGTATAATTTCACTAAACATAGGAAGTGATATATAAAAAGTTCTCTTTCAAGTGTATTTACAACACTGACCTATATTTTAACTGGACTGGTAGATGAATTATTTGTTTTGGAGCTTCATTGGTTTTTGGAGTTGTAAGCCGATATATCTTTTCTAAAAACTAAAATTAGTCATATTGATACTTTTTTATTACATGTACTGTTATAGTTTTGTGGCAAACATAAAGCAACTCAGGCATAGACGTAGAAGCGAAAAAATCCTACTAGTTCATAAAAAAGTTACAATTAGGATTTCGTTTTTCAGAGGACGCAATTTTATTTTTTTGATGTGTTAGAATGTTCAAGTTTGTTGATGGCCCACAAACTTAAACTTAAGTTAACGTCAACTTAAACTTAAGTTTGTACTACACATCAAAATAATAAAACTGCGTCCTCTGAAAAACGCTCGCAATGGCCTTAAAATGTAACATTTCAATGGACTATACGCCTATGGCCTCAGGTAATGGTTTATCTTACGAGCATCTTAACGCATAACCAACTTCAAAAAACAAATTGAAGGTTGAAGGAATAATCAATAGAGAATGGTTGAGGTAGAGTTTGATTCACTCAACGAATAAAACCTAGCAGTAGGCATAACTACCTATCATTACTTTAAGCCAATATTCTGTGAGGGGGGTGTTACTTTTCCAGTCAAGCTGCCCTATTCCTAGTGAAACCAGTAAGGGCCTGTCACTTAAAGTAGGTAGTAATTCAACGTCACAATATAAAATTAACTTAATGTATATCGTAATGTCAATCCATCACTTAAATCTCTCATAATAACAGCTCGCTCAAAACTTGACTCGTAAAAGGCAATAATCTAACAAAATATAGGTCTCGTTGTATAATTTAATAAGTTAATTGCAAATAATTAGGTCGCCATGTTTCTTTGAATAAATCATGAATTCAGCAACTGTTTGAAGAATTCCAAAATTGATTGTAACAAGATTTTTGCCTGAGAATTCTTCGTGGATAGGAAGTATATTAAGGAAAGGATAGGTAGGATACTAATGAGAGGATAGAAAAGATAACAAGGAGAGGATAGGGAGGGGATGTGAACCTCCGGCGCTCTCACTCACCATACGAAACACAACGGTAGGTACCACTACTGAACTGTTGGTTCACGTTGATCTTTTGTGAAAGGGTGGTACTTCCCCGAACGAGCCCAATTATGCTGGAATAAGCAAGCTCCACTATATATAAAGAGCGAGTAGGTATGAAAGAGAGTATTGGTGTAAAGATGCGAAAGGGAATGCTCCGATGGTTCGGACATGTGGAAAGAATGCTGGACGAGCGACTGGCTAAGAAGATATACAGATATAGATAGATGTGAAAGTGGAAGGATGTAGGTACAGGGGGAGACCGAGACTTACCTACCTAGACCAAATTGGTCATTTATTGAAGGAAGGTCGAGTCAGGAGTCTCCGAAACCGGCGAGCGTGTATGAAGAGAGTTATGAATGTTGAGGAAGCGAGAGATGTATGCAAGAATAGATCCTCTTGGCACTCTGTTCTCTCTGCCTACCCCGCAAGGGAAATGGCGTGATGATAAGTTAGTTAGTTAGTCCACTATATTATCGCTACCCATCCTTTTCCGCAGTTGTAGTACAAGGTGGTGGAAGTAATTAAATAACATCCATTATCCATATATCCTTACAGGTGGTAGGGCTGAGTACCAAGTGGGAGTACTTGAAGGTAGTCGGGTCTGAGGGTGTTGATACTACCATCTTTCGTGTGACCGACCGTACATATCGGTGTGTTTTGGTAATGGTAGATAACTGTATTTCCTATCTGCGGAATTAAATAGTGATGAGAGGTTTACTACCACCACTAACCATCAGGTACGCCGTGGCTCCTCAGCTACGGTAAACAATAAAAAAAAAATATTTTTGGTTGCTTTCCTTCTATACATGGCATGATTATTACTGAAAAAAATCTAATCTTTTTCTTTGACACTTTAGCGTCGAAATGATTTGCCCGTTACTTTTGTTTTGTTACGGCGGGAAAAAATTTCCTAACCGCACACCCCGTCGTTTGGGGCAATGAACAGGGTAGTGTAGGGCCCACACCCACTAAAGAAATGCTATTTTAAATAAATAATACTCAGGGTTTCGCACAAAAACACGGAGGCAAAATCGCGGATCGTAACTAGTAATACATATACACTAAACCTTATAACGAAGTCATCGACCACAGGAGCCTGAGGTATTTAGGAGCGTTCTTGTTTTACATCTAGCTACACTAACCGGCAATAAATATTGCATATCGACTTTTGGAAAAAGACAATCGGCTAATGTCAGCTTCGTAGAGCGTTATCTTTGTCACACACGACCTATGTGACGTTTGTCAGTCGTTGTTTAAGTGTGGTAGAGTGAGGTCACGTCCATTTCAATATATATATATATATATATATATATATATATATATATATATATAGAATTGTTAAAACACCCAACTTAAAATATTTTAAAATTGTTCGATGGCATCTTTAGGAAGAAGAGGTAATCCTTTACGAGGTCAGTCACGCGAAATTATCTACAATGTTTATAAATATTTTGTAAACGAAGCCGATAGATTTAAAACAAATGATAATGTAAGTAATTATTTTACGAAGGTTCAAGAGCGAATTGCAAATGCCACTGGAATTTCAAGAAGAACTTTGAACAATATATTAAATGAAGTTAGTGCTGAAACACCTTCCACTGCAATTATATTCAGCTCTCCGAAAAAAGGGAGACCAAGAAAGCAATTTTGTTTAGATATAGACAATTTTGATTATGATGTTGTTAGAAGAATGGTGTACGATTTTCACTTACGATTTAATGAACTGCCCACAGTAAAATCATTAAAAGCTAAATTATCTGAAGCTATTAATTACAATGGGTCTGAAATGACGTTGAGAAAAATACTTCATGAGATGGGATTTCAGTTCACTAAAATGAAAGATAATAGAAAAGTTCTTATGGAAAAGCATGATGTAAGTCTCAGACGAATTGAATACCTCTACAAAATATGTAAATTTCGTGAAACAGGTAAAAATGTAATATATATGGATGAGTCTTACATACATACATCCCACACTTAAGGAAAAATTTGGAGTGATGATAAGAAAAAAGGAGTAAACAGGTCAATTTCAAAAGGTCAACGTTTGGTAATTGTTCATGCGGGGAACGAAAAAGGCTTTGTACCAGGAGCTTTTTTAATGTATAAATCCACGGACACTACAGGCGATTGTCACAAAGAAGTGAATAACGAGAATTACGAGAAATGGCTGGTTTAATCAATGAATCCCCAATATACCTAGTAATTCTGTTCTAGTTATAGACAACGCACCCTATCACAATAAATTTGTTGAAAGACCCCCCCAATTCAAACACTATTAAACAGGAAGTGATCAACTGGCTAAACAGACATGAAATTCCAGTTGACCCAAAATTGACGAAACCTCAGATTTACGATATTATATGTCAGAGCAAGGAGAGGTTTACAGAGTTTATTAAGGTTTGCGATCATGCAAAAATGTGAGAATGAATATCGAAGAATTCAACACGATTTTGACAATTAAACTGATAAACTTGTGATAAATACAGCTGATAGTGACAGTGATATTGATCTCATTGAGAGCACAGATAGTGAAATGGCAGGGATTGAGAATTCAGATGATTATTTTTTTTTTATTAGAACGTTTCATTTTAATAATAGGTATAATGGTGTTTATTATGTATATATATTATATACTACTTCTGTAACTTTAGAAAATCGTAAAAATGATATAAACAGGATTTTTTATTTTATATTTCCACAACCTAAAGCACTTATAGAAAAAAATTGTGTATTTTATTCAATTATAAAAAAAAACTCGTAACTGTTTTAACAGCTCCTAATAGATACCGGACTGTTAGTGTTTATTGCGACAGAGATAACGCTATACGAAGCCGAAATTAGCCGATTGTCTTTTTCCAAAAGTCGATGTGCAACATTTATTGCCGGTTAGTGTACAGAGGCTGAAGGCGTAAGCGTAGTAATTAATTATGAAGTAATTTGATAAATGTCAACGAAGCCTTCCGATAATTGGGGCGGGACTAAAGAAGCTTTTAACACTTGAAAGCTGCCGTCAACGGCCATGAGAGAAACGAAGTGTACAAATTTATTTACTCTGGTGAACTATGTTATTTGTCGCAGAGCGTGATATTTGAAGATGGCAATTAATGGAATGTCAAGCAATCAGTAACACCACTTTTATTTTCGTTACTAGACTATTTGATGTAATTTTTGATTATTGCTTGAGTGTGTTTAGTTGTGATACGATGACAGAAATCTGGCGCCAGGTGACAGCTGACAGTGTCAGTTAACGGATGGCAGCTGACAGATAACAGCTAGTTAACATAAAAGAGGACAGACGTGCCTACGAGTCATTCATTCATTCGATTGGCAAAAGCGCGTACAGTCGGTCGTGGTCGCGTTACAACTAACCGCACTGCATTTATTTTGAGAGATAAGCCCAAAAAATTGTGAGCATCACTTGTTATTTCGTTACCAAAACTGAGCTATCCTTAAAGATCAGTGTACTGAACAATGACGTAGTGTGATTTCAAGACTACCCTCATATTGGTTCATCATTCTGAGGAACATGAAAATAAAGATGTGCCACTGCGCTCCGATATTATAATTGATAGAGCTGGCTACCAAATGGGGATACTCCCTTGTAGGTCGGTACCACCATCTCCCGTGTCACCCTGAAGCAACTCGTTGTGTCTTAATTGTAACAGGAAATAGCTGTTGATTGTTTAATATGATATCCCCAATATAAAATGGTGAGCAGTGATTTGATAGTATCTCTTAGTATAGTTCTTATATAGTCATGAGCTACGGGTACCACCATAAGTAATTAAATATTAGATGGTCCTGCGGCTTTACCAACAATAGATTAGTGACAAAACTTCTATTCAGCATTTGTTTACGTCGAGAAACAGAAGTTTATTCAAATACTGCGCTCAAATCACCGAAATCTCAACCGAACCGAAATTTCTATCGTCCTTGATTTTCACCCCCTTTTACAGAGAGTACTGTCAAGCTTCTGCATTCACTGCACGGATATCACAAAGGATATGGTGTTGCTAGCGTCTATAGATTATGGTTATAGATTACCATCAGGTGGGCCGTATGTATGCCACTCACGTAGTACAAGTAAAGATAATAACATACTTTTCTTAGCTACTGACGTTACACCTCTAGGTTAATAATAATAATAAATACCACGCAAACCGTCTACAGTAAAGCCACTCAGACAAGCAATTATTAGATAATCGAATGCGGCCATCGAGACTGTCCAGCCGCACGCGGGAACGTTTCACAATGTGCTCACTGACGTGTAGGGTGACAACACAGCGAACATCAAAGGGAAAATTTGCGGATATTTCGGAGCCCGTGTTCATGAATTTATAATTTGGAGACAGTATCAATTTAAAATTATTCTAATGGAAATTTTGCATAAAACCACGAACAAAAAAAGAGTATTTCAGGGTAGCCTGGCAGATGTTTGGTTTTCTAAAATTGTTGACACAATATTATAATACGGTGTTGTTAAGTAAATATATCCGATATTGCCTAGGTTTAAATATTACTACCTACTCAGTAATGGAAGTTCGTAAAAAATTTGGACGCAAAAGCACAGCGCTATCTATCGAGTCATTACTAATTCACTGTTGAGTAAAGGCCTCCGCTCGCAGTGACAGGGTGTTAGGTCGTATTCCACCAAGCTGGCCCACTGAAGGTGACATACTTCACAAGTCTTCCAAAAAATTTTCCTCACGATGTTTTCTTTCACAGAACAGTGATAATTTGTATACGAATACACACATAATCTCAAAAACTCTCAAAAAGTCGAAGGTGTGTGGCAACGCGAGGATTTTGAACTAGGCATCGGACTCAATACTACTAGTCTTTGCAGTCCTTGATTCTACAGCTAGACTTTGTTTAGATACGGCTTACTATTTCTTATAATATTTTTATTTCAAATACAATCCATATTTGCTTAAAACTGAGCTATAAAATAGGCACAACGGCAGTTGAATTGCTACAAATAGAACATATTGCTGAAATGGGTTCGAGTCGAGCGACGGCGCAGTTTTATTTACGACCAGTCACAAGCAAACGTGATGTCTGGTATAAGTACGATTAATATTAAACTACTAAAAATACTTCGGGTAGAATTTGTTTAAAATGTTGTAACTTATAATTTACAAGTGCTAAGAGTAATTAATCACGAGGTATCACTGCTTTGTAAAGGAAATAATTGAGAGGAAACGTGACACACGACTGAGAGAGTTTCTTGGCATCTTGTAAAGTGAACCCGCATTGACGTATTGTTACACACATTCGTAATAAGTAACTGTCGTTTTGAGATAAAAAGACAGTGATATCGAGTTCGATAATATCTAGTTTGAGAACTTCGCGCGGCAAAACCTCTGATTTTTCGAGAATATTCGAAATTATGCGTGTATTTGTTTACAATTTATCACTGTTCGGTGAAGGAAAACATCGTGAGGGAACCTGCATGCTTGAGAGATTCTCTAGATTACTTGTGAAGAATCAATTCCAGTTTTATAGTGTCCTTGACTGATGTAATCCATCTATCCATCCGTCCATCAGCCTCTAAACGTCCACTGCTGGACATAGGCCTCCCCAAGAGAACGCCACAACGAGTGGTCCCGTCATGGGGGATAATGCCGTAATCGCCACGCTTGGCAGGCGGGTTGGCGATCGCAGTGGATGTTGTTAATACTCGAGGAAGTGCTACTGCCCACTCCCCCGGTATCGCCTCAGTCAGCTCTTACGACTCCCGTGGGTAAAGAGGGGTGGGACAATTCTAAAGCCGGCCTCACACGGCAGACTGATGTAATAACCTAACCTTAACATAGATTATAATCAAAATAAAATAATTTTCAATACAAATATGTGTAAATAGGTTTACTTAAAAAAGTTGGTAGTGCTTCAATTACATAGAAGTCGCTAGAAAAACATTATTTATCTATTTTTATGACTCTTTTGCTGCACTGAGGAATAACCCTTGAATCGCGGGAGACTTTACAAACATACAATTTCATGGGCACAAAGTACACCCAGACTTAGAACAATGTCTTGTGTGGGAATCGAACTCACAACACTCGGGCGGGGGTCGGTATTTAAACCACTCCACTATCTGTGCAGTCAAATGTGCAATTTGCTAAACTACGTAAAATATAAATACTTTGGAAAATCCAAAAGTGCACGCCTCATAATTTTCATTTTTCACAATAAAATTTATTATTTGATAAGTAGCTAATAATGTATTGGTCTTACTAAGTAGTTTTCAATAAATCACATATATAGCGCTAATTTCAAGAAGTACCTACTAATGTGGTTCTCATGTCTAATACGCCATCTAGCGCTAATTTTAAGAAGTATTACTATATTGGTCTACAGAAGTAGTTCTCATGAAATAAGGTATAGCGCTGGTTTTAGTGTCGAGTTGAGCGTAAATATTCACAATTTTTTTGTTTATTTACAATTAAATCACATCGAATCAGACCGTGAAAAGCTATAGAGCTCTATTCGTAATTATACTGAATCGTAAAAGAAAAAAAAAAGACTCGATTAGTAAAGTATTGCGGTCGTTATCGTGTTAACATACATTACCTACAACACACGGACATAAAAAAATCCAAGACAGAACTTTTTTAAACAGTTTTTTAACTAGTTTAAATAACAAAAATGACATCAGAAATGTCATGAGTGTCAAAAATAGTGTTTTTTCTTGATATGTCTGTGTGTATATTATTTTACAAGTGCAACAACTACATAAGAACGTGTAGTTATTAAGTACTTACTTAGCAATCAGTGTTTATATCATTTTATTTTATTATTTTATAATGGAAGAATTCAGCCTCAATATCGAAGAAATTAACACAGAAAAGTGGAATGATTTTATAAATACTACACCCTATATAAAACAACTGGCTTTAATTGCCTTGCACGTAAATATAAAATCTTTGGTCAAAAATGTTGCCCAGCTAGAATACATAGTTGCAAATAGTACCCAGGATATCAGTATTATTGCTATTACAGAAGCAAATATCACAGTTGGATGTGCCATTTGAGCTAAAGAATTACGAAATGTATCATAAATTACGGGAGAATAGAATAGGAGGAGGAGTAATTTTATATATCCACAAAAGTCTCATATTTATCAGGAAACCCACATCTACACACAGCTTCGAATGTGTGGTCGGCACAATTACAACTAGTTATAATTATAAAATATATATAAGCGCCGTGTATAGACCGCCACGTTTGAATAAGTGTCTCTTCATATCGGAACTGGCTCAACATATATCTTCTAGCCCAACTAGTAACAACTATGTTCTGCTCGGCGATATGAACATTGATTTGTCAAAGCGCTGCATAACGGTTACGCGATACCTTAATACATTAAGCGAGTTGAAACGGGCATCAGTCAGTTTACGCGCATAGAACTAAAAAACAAACGCATGAGTAGTTCCTGTATAGATCACATCTTTATTCGTGAGTCAATATTACCTCAAAAACACATAAGAACGGCAGTAATAAACAATGCATTAGCTGATCACTTTGTAACCGGTTTCGCGATAACAAATAGCACACATGCGGAAAGCAATATAAAAACTCGTACTAAAATGGATAACAATAAGGTTCAATCTTTATTGCGCGTAATTGACTGGAGTCCTGCGCTTACCCACGAAAATCCAAATGATATACTAGATTTTATAATGAATCAATTTAATAGTGCTTATGAACAGTGTAAGTACAAGCGTAAAATTATAAAGAATAAACGAAACTTGTGTAAATGGGTGAATAAGAGAATGTTGTATATGTGTTCTAAGAGGGACAAATTGTTAAAAATCTGGCTAAATGACGTAAGTAATAAAGCAAATAGATTACTATATAATAAATATAGGAACAAAACTAATAAGTATATAAATAAAATTAGGAATATTAGTATAAAAAATGATGTAGTTAGTAATTTCCATAACCCAAAACAAGTTTGGAGAATTATTAACAATTTATGTGGCAAAATAACAAAATCAATTGATGACGTAATAATTAAGACTTTTCAAAAATATAGTTTAGAGGACTTAGTAAACATTTTTGCTACGGAATTTAGAAATAATGTAAAAAATTTTAGCTGTTACTGTGATAAACCATTAAGTGATGAACAAACATACATAAATCATTCAAATATTACTATGAGGTTAAAGAGGGCGGAAAATGAGATTATTCAGACTATAATTAATCATATTTAGATATTTTTATATATATTTTTAGCATTTGACATGCTTAGCACTATACATTAAACACAAAGTGAATTAAATTAAAGTTTTCACTTTGTGTTTAATGTATAATTAATCATTTAAATGACAAAAAAAGTCCTGGTTTTGACGGTATTTGTGCTTCTGATTTAAAATATATATCAAAGGAAATAAGTCCAATTATTACTCATTTAATAAATACTTGTAGTAATAAATCCATATATCCTGATAAATTAAAAATAGGCATCATAAGGCCGATATATAAAAAAGGCACACGCGAAGTGATAAATAAATACATATTTGATAATACAGGCCAATTGCCATCCTTTCATGTATAAATAAAATCATTGAGAAATATCTGGGTAAGGAAATAAATACATATTTGGCTAGCAATAAGATTATTCACGAACGCCAATATGGCTTCCAGAAAAATAAAAATACTACTAAATTGTTATGTAAATTCACGAATGAGGTCAACACACATTTAAATGACAAAAAACATGTATAGGTTATTTTTGTTGATTTTAGCAAGGCTTTTGAAATTTTACGATTTTCTACCTTTATACGAAACTCTCACAAAATGGTATACGGGGTCCTCTTCTAAATTTACTAAAAAAATATCACGAAAATCACAATCGATCAAAACAGTAAAACTAAAAAACTCATTTAGTAATTACATATGGACTGAAGAAGGAACGGCCCAAGGTTCGGTAATAGAGATGATATAGAAAGAGCACAACACATTATGCAAAAGAACTTTAACTCGCTATGCAAATGGGCGCATGACGTAGGCTTAGTTATAAACTTTCAGAAAACGAAGAGTATGAATCTAAATGATCAGTAAATCATAACTGTAATTGTACATCACTAGATATAGTTTCTCAGCATACCTATCTGGGTCTTATAATAGACAACAAATTTAATTGGAGACCACACATAGACTACGTTTGTAATAAACTAAGAGCAGTATTAGGCAAACTAACTTTACTCAACTCTTTAGCCGTATGGGGCCGGCTTTAGAATTGTCCCACCCCTCTCCACCCATGGGCGTCGTAAGAGCCGACTGAGGGAATACTTGAGGAGTGGGCAGCAGCACTCCTTCGAGTATTAACAACATCCACTGCGATCGCCAACCCGCCTGCCAAGCGTGGCGATTACGGCACTATCCCTCATTCTTGGGGAGGCCTATGACCAGCAGTGGACGTTAAAAGGCTGATGGATGGATGGATGAACTTTACTCAAACCAAAATTACCATTTGTAACACTAAGAATCTTATATAATGCTCTGGCAGACTCAGTCATAGGTTATGTCCTAAGTAGCTATGGTAGAACATACAAGACTTATTTAAATGATATTTATAAATTGCAAATAAAATTACTAAATTCGATCGTACCATTAAATACTAAATATAAATATAAAAATGAAAAACATAAGTTATTCCACTATTGTAAAATCATGGACATTTATAATAAAACAAAAATGTACATAATTTGTGATGAAATTCACAACATACACCATTTAACAACAAGGGAAAGATTAGCCCAATTACGTAACTTACCATATTTACCGGTGTCCTACAATAACTCTTATGGAATGCGTGTTTGGGAATATGCATTGCCTTCTCTGTTCAACAAGCTAAACAAAGATACTGTAGACAAACTTTTACATAACACGGAGAAATGCAGGGACCTCCTCAAATAGGTATTCCTGACCGAGAAGGTAGACTTATGCAAGCCTCAGCATTTTCTATGATTTTTTTTCTGTCTTTCTATATTGATAGCAATTTCATAAAGAATGTATCCTTCATGGGTGTGTATGTATGAGTAGTTTATAAATATTTACCTTCGCAACTTAGAGTGATAATGCAGCTATACATAAACCATTACGGTTTTCTTTCGCTACTTCTTATTGTTAAAAGATTGTATAAATGTTTATGACTAAATAATTATAAAAAAAAAAACGCTTCGCTTGTCAAAAAAAAAACGGCGTGCAAAGATAGTGAAATCATCGTTGCCAGCAATAGATAATGTATTGATAACAATTATTATATTCAAGAAAACATAGGGTTTAGTTATTTATTTAAAAACCACATCAATAATTTTTATTTCTAGTAGTAACGAGAATATGTTCGAAAACACCAAGAGACTTATTCAACGGTACTAAAGGTACATAGAAGACGTAGGATTCTGTATACTCTCTAATTAAGTCCCCCTTAATCAGCAGTGCTCTTATTTGATTAGGTGGCAATAGAATGGGTCTTTGTGGCTTAATTAGCTTGTCAGACATGTTGATAACTCAGCCGACTGCTGACAGTGCACTTATGTGTTTAACCTTTGTAGTCAACAGTTTTGGAGTGTGAGTTTAATAGTATCACCAATTTATACATTCGTCCCAGTCTTGTCATCGAATATGAACGATGATCTTCCAAATTTGGAAAGAAATCTGTATTGTATACCTACATAATATGAATCAAGTACCGTGAATTAGACATGCAAAAACTCGAAAACGGATGTACCCATTCGCTTTTGTATGTTAGAGCATCCTTGTGAATGGTTTCGATCTCGACTTGGTAGATGACGCTGCAATTGTGTATCAACCAAGGTTTTATCATGGTATTTATTAAAAAATATACTTTTTAATAATTTTATGTTTATTTCTTTATTTATTAAGGTACATCAACAATATACATATTTAATTTGCACAGGATTTGTAGGCAACATATTTTTCTAGTATATTATCTGTTAAAGACGTACACAACATTTACATTATATTAACACAGCTGCAAAATTTCACCCTCCAACCTTATCGGAAATTCAAATATTGAAATATTCTGGGACCACTAATAGCAGCTATGTCAATGTTTAATCGTAGGGAAATGATTTGCAGCTTCAGATTTTATTTAATAATAAATAATAATCAATAATCTTTATAATTCAAAGTAATGTGTTCTGAAATACTAATTACTTAAAGTAATTGAAAATATGGGTATTAACAGTTCGATTTTCTCTACCCGCTTGTACTTATTTTGCAACTAGGTAGAAGAAATTTATTTACCAAATGAAAACGTAAGAAACAAACAAACTCACTTTTTATTGACATCAATACATATTTACCAAGAAAACAGTATAGCCAGGTTTTTATGTACATTAAAGTTATCTATATGAAGGGACAAATACAGAAAGGTAATAAAAGTTGGAACAAGGATTAAAATTGTACGAGTATGTCTGTATATTTGTCTGTCTGTTTCTTTGCTAAAAGAGCAGAATATAGTTTTATTTCATTTAAATCGGATGTCCAAAGCTTTCCTCACTTAACGTAATTAAGATAAAATTAAATTTCGCGCGCAGAATTTCGAGAGTAGCAACTAATCTATAATATTAATTAGTATTGCTCAGTTTATTAGGGTCGTGATGTAATGTTAAACAACTTAGGTATAGCCTTATAGCCTTTTGAACAGGTAGGATTCCAAAATATATTTTTTTTTTTAATCGCTAAGAGTTCAACCAAAACTACGCAATCTTTAGATTCATTATAAGTTTTATTATAATAGTAATGTTTTCAGACCGAGTTTTTGGTCACAGCAAGGAGTGTCAACCGATAGTAGTCAACTATGCAGGAGATCTCATTTATGTGCACGAGTGTGTCCGTACGCAAACACAAGTGCGCTCTCTGGTTCTTCATTCTCATAGTACGGTGGAGTGGCATTCCACCACGACCGGAGATAAATCAGGCTTGAGGCCTACGGCTAAACGTACATTTCTGGCCACGGGGAAGAAACACCTGCTTTCTAACTCCAAGTTGCTACAAGGAATTATTTTTTTATTTATTGCATGTAGTGGCAGACGAGCCATGGTCCATCTTATAGTAAATGGTAACCGTCGCCCATGGACTCCACTATCTAGAGAAGTTCTGGGATAATGTTAGGGAAGTTCTGGATTTGGCAGAAGCTAGTGAACGCGTGATCGTATGCGGAGACTTGAATGGATGGGTTGGGACCAAGTATCCAGAATTCGAAGACGTGTTTGGTTCATTTGGTGATAAGAGAGTAAATGATGCAGGTAGGCTCATTGCGGATGTATGTATGGAAAGAAACCTTATTGTGTCAAACTAATTTTTTCAAGATAAGGACATCCATATGTATACATGGAGAAGGAATGAACAGAGAAGTATGATAGATTTAATTGTGGCAGACAGTCGCCTCCGAAGTAAAATTCTGGTACAAGGGCCTACAGGGGTCCCACTTTCGACACGGACCACTATTTCGTTATTGCGAGATTTGATGGTTTGTTCAGAAAGTGGAGACACTGGCGAGAGCGCGTCCACTTCGGAGGGCTAGAAAGAATAAAGATTAAAAAGTTGCAAGAAGAGAGTGTAAGAGCAAAGTATGTAGAGGGTGTCCGTGAATGACTGACAGTGGCAAGTCAGCCGGGATCTGACATAGAAGAATGCTGGAGAGTATTGAAAGATAGTATGGTAGATACAGCGAAAGAAGTATGTGGATGCTCAAAGAAGCATAGGAAAGTGGAAGGTGATGCATGGTGGTATACGGAAGTAGCAGCTTCCGTAGACCAAAAGAAGAAAGCGTGGCTGGACTATATATCTTCTTTGAACCTGAGTGCAAGTATGAAAGAACAGAAGAAAGAAATTTACTGGCAACGTAAGAATGACACCAAAGCCTTAGTGAAAGAGAAGCGTGATAGAGCAAATATGATTGCAGAAGAAAGGCTGACCAAAAACTTCAAGAGCAACACCAAACTTTTCTGGAGGGAGGTGAAGAAATCTCGGAGTGGTTGGTCAGCTTTCAAAATGAATAAAATAAGGTCTAAAGGTGGAGACATTCTTACGCAAACACAAGATGTGTTAAGCCAATGGAGTGAATATTTTGGAGATATGTATGCGGATGTTCAGGGTGATGCTGGTGCCATATGTGATCTAACAGATCAGCATTCGGTACCGGCATCCTCTGATGACATTAGTATGGATGAAGTTGAATGGGCGATTAGAAGTTTGAAAAATGGTAAGGCAGCGGGTATTGATATGGTGTCTGCTGAGATGATCAAGCTTGGAGGCTCATGTGTCTGGGAATCCTTCCTGATGCTTCTCAATTTATGTTGGAGCTCAGGAATGGTTCCCAAGGACTGGAGAAGCGCAGTTATCGTGCCCTTGTTTAAAAACAAGGGTTCACGTTATGACTGTGCAAACTACAGAGCCATAAGCTTGACCAGTTTGGCAGCCAAACAAAAAAAAAAAAGTTAAATTGTTGAAAGGAGAATGACGATGGTGTCTGATGAATTTTTGTGTGGGCCACAAGGAGGTTTCAGGTGTGGACGAGGATGCATGGATCAAGTGTTTTCTCTGCGCAACATTGTGGAGAAGCATCTGGCTGTAGGCCAGAGGGTTTTCTGCAGTTTTGTGGATTTGGAGAAAGCATTTGTCACTGTTGTACGAAAGGAACTTTGGGAAATTTTGCCGGAGTATGGTATTAGCGGTAGACTGCTACAAGCGGTGCAGTCCAACTACATGGACTGCAGAGCTTGTGTGCGGCTGGATGATGGAATGTCACCCTGGTTTGACGTCAATATCGGCGATAAACAGGGCTGCGTTCTATCAGCCAGACTGTTTATCATATATCTGGATAAATGTCTACAAAGGTTGAATGAAATGAATGTGGGAGTTCAGATGGGCGACTCAGTGGTTAACTCGCTGCTATATGCAGACGATGCGGTCCTATTAGCGCAGTCTGCGACTGACCTGCAAACCCTAGTCGACGTAATGGCAGAAGATTGTAAGAAAAGGGGCCTACGTGTGAATGTGAGCAAAACCAAAGTAATGGTTTTTGAAAGAGAAGAAGCCAGAACAGATGTTAGAGTAGCAATAGGAAATGGTGTGCTAGAACAAGTGGATCAATTTGTATATCTTGGATGTGGATTCAGTCGGGATGGAAGGTACACCACTGATGTAGAAAGAAGAGTGAATGCGGGAAATAGAGTGAACGGAGCATTGGGACAACTTCTCGGCAGCCGCCACCTCAGCCAGAAGGCACGTGTCACAATACACAACGCAGTGCTTGTCCCAACGTTATCATCCTTTGCGTGACTGATGGTAGGGCTGGGTACCAAGTGGGAGTACTCACTTGGTATCGGGCCCGAGTGGGTTGGTAACACCATCTCCCGTGTGACCGGCCATTAAGCACATCGTTGCGTTTCGGCTGTAGCAGGAGATAGGCGTTTATATTTCATATCATATCTGTGAAATGAATTGGCGAGCAGTGGCTTGACAATACTCTCGGTATAGTTGAGTCCATGGGCGACGGTTACCATTTACCACCAGATGGACCGTGGCTCACCTGCCAGTACATGCAATAAAAAAAAACAATAATAGCATATTACAATTAAATTAATAACAGACAAAGTTTAAAATTACGTTCCTAACGAATTTTCCTAAAAAGTCCCTCTATAGAATGAAAAGCGTTACACCTTCATCGTCAGTATTGAAGGACGCTTCAAAAGAACAAACAAAAAATTCTGAGCAAAAATTTTCTACTTCGGGACTTGAATACGATCATTAACATATAAATGTAATGGTGTTTATGCATAGCATCGCCTAACAACGGCTGAGCGAATACTTATTTGTATCTAAGTCTTTTAGAATCGTGTCTTGTGCCGCCTTATGTATGAGGCAATTATTTAGATTTATTTTATGGTTTTACTTAAGATTCTACACGCCCAGCTCGTTAACTTTATAAGACATTAAATACATTTTAATGATTAATATTTTATTGAACATTTGCCGTTACTGAGAAATGAGAACAATTTATTATTGATAACACGCAATAAGATTGTGGACACTAGCAACACCAGAGGCATCACTCGCGCGTCACCAACTCTTAGGATAGTGATAGGAGGTGGAATATATGAAGTGATAGGAAGGATAATAAAAAGAGGACAAGAAGCTGGTTCGGGCCTCCGGCACTCTCACTCGCTGTAAAAAAAAATAGTAGGAATACTTACCGTTGTTTCAAGTTATGCTTCTGTGAGAGGGCAATATTTCTCCAATCAAACCGGCCCATTCATGCTGGGATAAAACTCATCCATCTTTTCTTAAGCCTACCATCCCCCTTTCAGCCATCCTTCACGTTCAAACAAATGAAGCTACAACCTCTTCAGTTATACTTTATTAGAATATTATACATTATATTATTACCCGAAAACATAAATTAAGGGTAAGCATATAACCTTCTGTATTTAACCGATAAATATTTTCACGCCAACAAAGTACACATCATGTGTGTTCTCTATTATGTTCAAGAATAAAGAGTTTGCATTAACTAATCGTGCTTGCGAATGATTTATATGCTTACTGAATATAGAAATTTTTATGTGGATATTGTAGACGTCATTTGTAACCCAAAATTGTCAGACTAAGAGAGACTAGCCTTTTTTTTGTTTTTTGTTTAGGCGGGAAAAATTTACCTAACCGCACACTCCGTCGTTCGGGGCAACGAACAGGGTAGGGCAGGTGAGGTCCTCACCTACTAAAGAAAGCCGCCGTGTGCCACCTCTCCGCCTTTATTGGCGGGCCACTGGAACAATGTTACATTCCTTCGGTGGTAAGAGAGACTAGCCTACCTATTTTGATGTGAAATATCTAATGCGGAGGGAGGGTAAAACCGGCTGTTAGCATGGCGACGCTTTTATTTTACTTGTCCTGCTCAAATCTTTTAAGTTAAATTTGGCTCACTTTCCGGTTTCCGATTGAACTGAAATTTTACATCGTGTGACAATGCAATATTATGATGACATGGAGCTGATCTGATGATGGAGCTGGTGGACATAGCAACTCTACAATAAAGCGACGCAACCCCCTCGACTTTGGACTTGTTTGATTCGTCTAGATGAGTACTTTGTCTTTAGGTGGTATCCAGCGTCTGATGATGGCGTTGGAAGGTGGCCATGAGAAGAACTCTTTAACTAAATAACGCAACTCCATCGAATTAGGGCTCGTTTGAATTGTCTTAACTAGTACTCCAGTCTTAGATGATATCAAGGGTCTGATGATAGAGCTGGAAGGTGGCTTAGGACTCCGTTAAAAAAGACATAACCCCATCGAGCTTGGGCTCGTATGATTCATCTTGACGAGTACTTTCTTTCTAGATGGTATCCAAGGTGTGATGATGGAGCTAGACAGTGACCACAGTAACTGTAATGAAACGACGAAACCCCGTCGAGTTTGGAATCGTTTGATTCGTCTTGACGAATACTTTGTCTTTAGATGGTATCCAGAGTCTGATGATGGAGCTAGAAGGTGGCCATAAGAACTTCGTTACAAAACGACATAACCCCATCGAGTTTGGGCTCGTATGATTCGTCTTAACGAGTACTTTGTCTCTAGATGGTATTCAGGGTGTTATGATAGAGCTGGAAGGTGGCCATGGGTTCTCAGTAATTAAGCGTCACAACCCATCAATTTAGGGCTAGTTTGAGTTATCTTGAACAGTACCATAGTCCTAGATGATATTCAGGGTCTGATAATGGAGCTGGATGGCCATGCGCACTATGCTATAAAGCACCGCAATCCCATCTACTTTGGAATCATTTGATTCGTCTTTTACAAGTACTTCGGCTCTAGATGATATCCAGGGCCTGGTGATGATGATTTATGTCCATTTCCGTTATTTAAAACATGTCATAATTCTATACAAGCGCATTTAAAAAGTTATGATCAAATTTTTCTAGGTACTCATTATTTCTAGAAAATAATTTCGATGTTTTCACATCTGGTAGACGTCCCGCGACGTCTAATTTTTTTAGTTAAGGCACGAATAAATGTAACTAACCGCACACCCCGTCATTCGGGGCATCGAACAGGGTAGTGGGGGGTCCTCACCCAATAAATAAACCCGCCGTGCGACGTCTCTCCGCCTGTGTTGGCCACTGGAACAATGTTACATTACTTCAGTGGTCCGCCGGCGGCTTTTTTTACAATTAATTACTCTCCCATTAAGGGCACGGGTCTCCTCTCAGAGTTAGAGGGACTACGCTGGCCAAATGTAGGTGAGCGGGCCTAACAAAAAATGCCGTTAATTTCATCAAATTTATGATGACTTCGTATTTTAAGATTCATTCGAAACGTTGCTTTAGTCGAAGCAAATTCAGACCATCAATTTGAACAACTTGTTTCAGATCTGACGCGAACTAATGACTCGGACTTATTGAAAATTAAATTTTGTTACTCGGCTCTTGAATAAGACGGAATATTAATTCGAGATTCGTTAGAGATTATCGCTGACATTGATAAAAACAAATCTATACTATTTTAAATATCTTAAAATAACGTTTCCAACTTAATTGATTTTACTAAGAAATGCAGTGTAAGCTTCGTGGACGAATAACGACAACCAATATGAAAATACAATCACTACTACTAACTGACTAAGAATACAAGTGACACCACCCCATCCTTTCCCGCAGATGTCGTGCAAGGCGACTAAGGGAAGTAAGCAATTTTTTAATTAAATATTGGGTGTGGGCCCCATACTGTCCTGATCGTTGCCCTGAACGAGGGGGCGGTTAGGTACATTTACGGGTAGTGTGGGGAAAGATAGCTGCATCTACTTTTTTGGGTTTTGTAAGAAGTAAGGCGACTTCTTAATGTTCCTTTCTTTCTCAAGCAACATTATCTGTTTATTAACCTCAGTTGGCTCTTACAATAATTATCCAGATAGGTAATGGGGTGACGACAAAGTTACGATTGTTCTAATATAATGCATAGCTACAAATATTAATTTTGTCATGCTGTTAATTCCGAAATTTAATTAAGACATTGTTAATGTTGAAATATAATTGGGCGATCAATCAAATTAAAAGTTTTATACTTGATTTTAGTGGTTTTTTAGTAGTCATATAATAATTAGTCACACATAATTATATAACTAGACTAGCCCGCGGCTCCGCTGCAGCCAAAAGCTAGTTTTTGGGTTATATCTTAGGGTTCTTGATATAGTAGCGGGATAAAATGTATACCAGTTTTTAAGTCTAATCAAGAACTATTAAATAAAAAAGTTGTATTAAAATCCGTTTAGTAGTTTTTGCATGATGTGCGAACAAACAAACAGATAAACAGACGAAATTTAAAAAAATAATGCTTTGTGTTTATGTTTGTATTATTAAATATATTGATTTTGTCAAAAGCTAAGACTAAGAAAGCTACCACCGACTCGGTAAAAAAACTAAACTGTTGCCTGTCGATTTTGAAATTTACGTTTCGAACCTTCGTAATTCAAAAAATAACGATAATTACGAGTATAAGTAGTGATAGAGCCTTGATTATCCCGGCATGAATGGGCTGGCTTGATCGGGGATATATCACCGGCTCACAAAAGGTCAGCCTGAAACAACAGTAGGTCCTCCTACCCTTGTGTTTCGTATGGTGAGTGAGAGTGCCGGGCCCCAAACCTCTTTCCTATCCTCTCCTTAGTAGCCGACCTACTCTCTCCTTAATATCCTCTCTATCCATCTCCTATCCCTTGTGGAGATGTTGACGCGAGTGATGCCTCTGGTGTTGCTTGCGTCTATATAATAGGCTACGGTAACTGTTTACCATCAGGTGGACCCACGTACCTATTATAAAAGAATATATCCATCAATCAATCGCTTCTTCAGTCGTTCCTTTAATAATTATAGTCAAGATGTCTATCTTTGATGATCTAGATAAGATAGTATGCTTTTTATATTTTCTATTCTGAATGTAAACATCAGCACGGTGTCGCCATTCGGAGGTCGTCGTCGTGTAAGTACTTTACGCTGTATCGGTTTATCGGTTATGTGTGTGAGAGCGTCGATCGACACCACACTCGGGGGTGCCGGCGCCAAGACGTCGCGGCGACATGCTTCATTTGACGTACCTGACACCCAAGCTTAAGTTGAAGTATATTTTATATTATAAATATCTTATTATTTCTCCTGTATAAATATTTAGGTAATACAAAGGTATAGCTACGTACTTGGCATGCGCGACGATATCTTTGGCCCATCGGAATATCAGTGCTGAAGGATTAAAGTGCTGCAGCACAGCTGAGATGGGTACCTTATTTTTGAGCTCACGCGTCCACGAACTTCAGAAAGAAGAAAGAAAGAAAGAAAGCCTTACTACTTTTTCTTTCTTGATTACTTTACTTATTTTTAGTCAGTTTCTAAAAATGGAAACATTTAAAAAAAGTTTCAAGTACAGTTTCCATTTTGATTATTATAAATTTTCAATATCTTGCATTTCAGCAGACTTCGCATGATTATACAAATACTAGCAGATCCGACCAAACGTTGCCATGGCATCGGGGTAAAAATTATCCAATCTTTGTTGTAAGTTGGAACAAATCACACATAAAACGGTAGTTCACATAAATTTTTGTGAGGGTAGAAAAAGGGAAATTATTAATAAGCAGGATTCAAACTTGCATCTCTCCACCCATGGGAGTCGTAAGAGCCACCTGACGGGATAGCGGGGGAGTGGGCAGCAGCACTCCCTCGAGTATTAACAACGTCCACTGTGATCGCCAACCTGCCTGCCAAGCGTTGCGATTACGGCACTATCCCCCATATGAGTGAAACACATGTTGTGGGGTTCTCTTGGGGAGGCCCTTGTCCAGCAGTGGACGTCGAAAGGCTGGTGGATGGATGGATGGATGAAACTTACATCTATCGCTTACCGGGGGACTGCTTTCGTAGAACTCGTCCTACTGACTATCCAATGACATCCATCTCACACTTTAGTTTTATTAGACCTACGCCATCTATCGAATGTATTCGCATAAATTTTTGTTCCGATTTAGTAAATATTAGCTAATAATTATACTGAATTATAGCTCAATTCATAAAATAATGTTATACTGTGATTTTTAGCGTTTGAAATGATCATCTATTTTACTAGAACAAATTTTTCTGAGGTGTTTCAGTTGTAGCAGTATAAGACTCCTCTCCAACATATGATGGGCACTCAGTTGCCTGCTAGGTACTGCTTAGTACTTACCATCAGGTTCAGTAAACCTGGCATCATAAACAATAAAAATAAGATATAAATAATTGCGCATGCGCGACTAAAGTGAAACTTTTTAAAAATTCAGACATTTCGAAGTGGTAGAACCTTATCACAGCATAGATAGGCCGGCTCGATCGGGGCAGTAGGTACCACGTTCTCACAGAAGATCACAGTGAAGTTCGTGTGGTGAGTAAGACCCAAACCCCCTCTTTATCCTCTCCTTACTATCCTTCTTCTCCACCTCGTATCCCTTTGTTTGAGTTAGCAATGCGCGAGTAATTAACTGCTTATTGTCAGATGGCCCTTATGATTGTTTGCAATTGTGTTGTAGTATAAAAAAAAAATAATGATTATAATATATTATGTGCGTAGATCTTCGTCATGATTATTTCACTTGAGAAATCAGCTTTGAATTATAATAAAGTTATATCAGATGTGAAGGTAAACAAAAGGCACTGGCTGTTAATTAATTTTATTGCACACCTCATAAGCGAAGCGTTGAGGTGGGTACTACTCCCGTGTGTCACGGAACAACTGATTTTTCAAACTTAAAATGTCTCTATTTACTATATATACACTTGTAAAACAATATATACACACAAATATCAAGAAAAAACACAATTTTTGACACTCATGATATTTTTAATGCCATTTTTGTTATTCAAACTAGTTAAAAAACTATCTAGATATTTTATATACTTTTTTAGCATTTAACATGCTTAGCACTATAATTTTCACTTTGTGTTTAATGTTTAGTTAAAAACTGTTTAAAAATTTTTTGTGTTGGACGTCCGTTTTTAAATAACTTCTGTCTTATCCATTCCCGTACTACAAAAACACTGAGCTGAGTAAAAAAAGTAAATACACTATAATTTCCTTTCCCCTAAATAATCGCAAGAAAATGATGATGTCAGCATAATTAAAACAAAGATGTCGTACCTACCTAGAACGGAAAGCATTAACATAAAATACGTAGAGAAGATTTGCATAAAGTTGCTTTAGGAGTGACGACATGACGTGTGAACATTGTTCAATTTATATGTACGTATAATTTATGTACGTCGCTATGAAGTTAGTCGTCTTATACTTCTAGTATTTTAGACAAATTTTTTACCTGCTGTGAAGAATAGTTGTGTTGAATTTAAGATGTATATGGACAAAACAATATAGGAATTGCCCGCCAACAAACTGTGTGTACAGAATTACAGATTGGTGATTTTGTTAACCGTACTTATTGTTATACTTTAGACATAAAATAATTCAAAATAAAATATCATAAGACCTCTACAAATGAAAGCAAATTGATGATGATTTTTTACTGAAATTGCAATAAAAAGTGTTCCTATTTTCTTAGCAATGATGTCCATTATTGATCAAGGGCTATTAAAACAAAGGTCTATTCATCTATTTTACAAAGCTTTTGAAATTAAGTGCGTATTTAAATACGATTCATCAACGCTACGTGAAGGCGACCTTAGTGTCTGAGAGAATAAACTCAACGGCCTGTAAAGTTTATCAATCTCTATTCAAGTATTTCATACTTTGAAATATCTAATATACAATTTATGGATTTATTATCAAGTGCTAGTTTTTTGGTTACACCTCAGGTTCCTAGTAGGTATAATAGCAAAATAAAATATATACCAGTAATTAAATCTAAATATGTTCTATTCAACATATAAATTTCATTAACAGCCGTTTAATAGTTTTTTCGTGATAACCAAAAAAATACAAAAATTTTTTTGGTTATCACGAGAATTTGATTAGTAACTAATAATGGTTTTACTAAGTAGTTTTCAATAAATCACATAGATAGCGCTCATTTAGATATTGGTCTATAGTTGTAGTTCTAACGAAATAAGGTATAGCGCTGGTTTTAGTGTCGAGCCGAGCGTAAATATTCACTATTTTTATGTTTATTTAATAACAATTAAACGACATCGAATCAGACCGTGAAAAGTGATAGGGCTCTATTCGTAATTATACTGAATCGTAAAAGAAAAACTCGATTAGTAAAGTATTTCGGTCGTTATCGCGTTAACATACATTATCCGAACATACCTACAACACACGGACGTCCAAGACAGAACTTTTTTAACCAGTTTTTTAACTAGTTTAAATAACAAAAATGGCATAAAAAATATCATGAGTGTTAAAAATAGTGTTTTTTCTTGATATGTATGTGTATAATTGTTTTACAAGTGCAATATATGATAAATAGAGTCATTTTAAGTTTGAAAAATCAGTTGTTCTGCGTGAAACGAGAGTGGTACACATCTCAATGCTTCGCGTATGAGGCGTGCAAAACCAGTTTCAGGTTATGTCTCCCGATATATTGGCAGGATAAAACTTATACGCATAATTAAGAGTTTTTTTTTATTTTGGAGGATATTAATTAAAATAAACTTGAAAAGCAAAACTTTTACTAAAATATTTTTGTAACGCAATTGAGTGGAGTTTTGACCAGTTCGCTAACAGCTAATAACAACACAGCAAGCCTTAAAGATCCACGAGATGGTGTTCTTTATAAAAATGATGCTTATATTTTCTTAAAAAAAATTGCGTTTTTCAAGATAAAAATGATAAGCATGCAGTAGCGTTTTTCAACACAACTAAGTACTAAAGGAAAATGCCATTTTTCACCCTGTACGACAGTAGCATCGGGGCTATGATAATTATTAATATTTTTTACAATAAAAATTGCATATTTCCATTTAACACGGACTAGCTCTATGTCATAATGAAGAAAAAAGTATTCGAAGGGACTTTTTGTAGGTACATCCGATGCGCTGCCATGTTTCCATCCATCCATCCATCAGCCTTTCAACGTCAACTGCTGGACATAGGCCTCCCCAAGAGAACGTCACAACGAGCGATCCCGTCATGGGGGATAATGCCATAATAGCCACGCTTGTCAGGCGGGTTGGTGATCGCAGTGGATGTTGTTAATACTCGAGGGAGTGCTGCTGCCCACTCCCCCGGTATTCCCTCAGTCGGCTCTTACGACTACCGTGGGTAGAGAGGGGTGGGACAATTCTAAAGCCAGCCCCGCACGGCAATCCTGTTGCCATGTTTACCTGAAGTCAATGCAATCGTTCTATATTTTTTTTTAAAGCATTGGAGGTTATTTTTAAATCTGAAATACACTTTTGGAATTTATTTAGAAATTGTGTGTAAAATGTCACAACGAAAAATCAAATTCTAATGTTATAAGTTACATTATAATAAATCTAGATAAAAATCAGAAGTTTTGTTTTATTAAAAGCTTTTTGATCTCACAATTTGTTTTGTCAATAGATTTTGTTAATAGATGTCCTTGCTTTTATAAGACTTATTTTTATTATTAATATAAGACAAACTTAAAATGTCATTCTGAATTAATAGTACATTGTTAACCTAGGGATGAAAGCAACTTATTTAGTGGCGAGACGGGGTTTGGCGCCTGAGCGTAGCGAGGGCTCCAATAGATCAAGGGACTAAATAAGTCTTTATCCCGAGGTAAACACTGTGCTTTTCATTACGAATACGAGGAAACTAAAAATAAAAGTCATGAATTAGCTAAAGAAAAAATGGGAGACTTTAAAAAATTGAATTTGGAATCGCCGTTTTCCTGCCGATTTTGTTTTTTTTTCTGTGGCCTGTCAGCTATTCAGCCATTATTTTTCTTTTTTATCATTGAAAAAATATAAGTCTTCGTTATTTTAAAGATATTTAGTTGCAACTATATTAAAATAAAGTCATATACGAGTATAAAACAAATTCTTTAATAAATACTTAACTTTATGTTATTTCAATTTTACATCGCGCTGTAATTGACTGGCTGTACAGAAAATAGAACTGTTTTATTTTTTATAATTACTCAGCTGTCAGTTGAAAGTAATTCTCCATAGGGCTGAAAAGTATTACGTTCAACCCGCTCCTCAGGCAACTTCAGGCCTACTTTCAGAGTATGAGTAATGAAAAATAATAAAATGATCTCATCTTTATTGTATATAGAAAATAAATAGCTCAAATATTTTTTGAAACACGTAAAAATTTAATAGAGCTCCATCTAGCGTTGGAAATACGCAACTCTAGGATTATAATCAAACTGAATTGAAAACTATTACAAGAGGTAGTGAAAAATCAATCTACTGTCATACGTAAACTTGTCCATTTATATTCCAGCTTCATTGTTATAAGCTTAAAACGCCGTGTTCATGACCTAAAAATCAGACTATTTGTAATATTATGATTTTACAGCTAGTCCGCGCTTAAATGATAATTCTATGGGAATTCAGTAATATGTTTTAATACAACATATGATCTAGTTTTGAGGTTTTTCAGGGCAAACTATGTATGGACGCAGAGCAATGTCTTTTAATAAGTAAAATTATATATTAAATGTGAACTAAAATCATTAGAGCTATTTCCGCGATACGCATAACAAATGTATATTTAAATGAAACAGCTATAAGTAAAATATCTATGCGCTTTAGTAGCATACGAGTAAGTATCTACTAACGGCTTATGAAGTGAAACGCTTTCAAGAAACTGAACTTCAAAGGTAAAGATATTTCAGCAACAACAAATTTAACCAACCGTGGAGACGTGTACATTATAATATATATCACAGAGTATCTAATAGTCCCGGTACAGTATCACAGCACACACTGTGTGTAATAAGTTCCATGAACGAACTTCTCTAACTAATTAGGAAGTTGGGACGACATGTTCGATCTTTTTCTTCTTCGCTAAATTAACTTAGTTAAATGCTGATTTGATTAGAGCTACATTTAATTGAACAAGCGCGATCTTGTTTCAAATTTTGAAATAGAATCCTCTTTGTTAATGACGCATACGTGGAACATGCTTCAATATAATGTGATGTAACCTTAACTAAGTATAATATGATCTAACCTCAAACGGGTTGGCATGCTGAAGTGGCAATGGGCAGGCCACATCGCTCGACGAACGGACAAACTTTGGGGAAAAATGGTTCTCCAGTGGCGACCACGTATCGGACGGCACCATATAGACCGACGATCTGGTCAAAGCCGCAGGGAGCCGTAGGATACGGTCGGCGCAGGACCGCTCGTTATGGCGTTATATTGAGGAGCCCTATGTCCAGAAGTGGATGTTGAAAGGCTGATGGATGGATGGGATGGATAAACCTCAACTTCGTCCGCTTGGACTTCAGAATATAAATACGTCTAAAACTTTCTTTTTCAGTATAAAGAGGAGTATTAGCGCCATTATAATATACTAGCTTAAATCTTAAATAAAAATATACTAGCTTAAATCTCATACATAGCAAGTCTAAAATCATATTATAAAGTAGATTTTTAATTGTGTTTCTAAATGAATATTAGGTGGGCTAAAATAAATAAACCATGTTTTTTTAAAACCGGGTGGTAAAACGTGGGATGAAACCGATGAAACAATATATCAGCCTGAGACGTCTACCATCTAAGTCCACCCGTGATCATGAATGCTGTAAAGTATTCGAAACGTCGGGATAGTAGAAAATCAACTAAATGCGATAGATTTTCATACTTCTGTGGGATTATCTCTTTAACCATTCGTCCAAATTATATGCCGTAAAAGGGTAAAGTCTTTTGATTTAAACAAACGTTTGCGTATTTTTTTTTGTTTGAGATGATAAATTTACTTATTTTATATATGATAAATTTACTTATTATATAAGAATTCATAAATGTTGATAATATGACCAATAAACATGACCTAACGATTTAAATTATTTTTTTAATATAGATAACTACTTTTTGTGACAAATATAAAAGTGAGATATGCTGTCGCTGACTTTTTGTAGGCATTATCAAGTTCTACAACTTTTCTTTAGAACTCAATCATATATCTCGTCAAGGCAGCGTTCATAAGAAACGTTATCGTTCGACCGTTTTTTCTCCGACTTACTTTGCAAATCCGACTACCACGAAAAAGTCTTTAAATTTTTCCTTTGATTAATATATAGCCCATGACACTCACAAATAACGTGGCTTTCAATTGGTAAAAAAAAATTCAAAATAGGTTCGTTAGATCCAGAGATTACCCCCTACAAACTAACAAACTTTACCTCTTTATAATGTTAGTATAGATATATTATATGTACTCTTGAGTCTTTGCATCATATTAAGGAAAAAAATATTGCGAGTTTACAATCAACAGCTCCATTAAAGTGCATCAATTCTTAGTTTTCATGATAGTAATCCTTTTGGTAGGTGACGGCAGGCAGTGGTTTGTTAGCCATAAGCATAACTGACATACTACCGTCATGTGGTAGCAGCTGATAGCAAAAAATAAACAAAACTTAACTACAAAGCCATTGACGCGTGAAAAACTATTACAGAAAAATCAAGTTACGATCAATCTATCTAGTTCCAATCGCTCCGACAAATTACTTGAAGAAGTATCAGTGACCTTAATGTTGTTGTGACGTCACTGATTGGTCGCTGTAACCGATCGGTTCACATACAGGACCCAAGGGATAATTATAGAGATAGGATTACAGGGTACAAATATCCAATATTCCACTTAAATTACTTTTTAAATGACTAATTATTTAAGCATTAATATATTGCTTAGATACCTGCCTCAGTGGTGCAGCGGTAGTGTGAGCGACTGCTGATCATGAGGTCTCGGGTTCGATCCCCGAGTCGAGCGGTGCTATTGAGCGTTTTCGTAAAAAGAAAAGTTTTTAGTAGCAGCCCGCAGTTTGGAAATGTGCCCGGTAAACGGCAATAGGCTCGCTCCCTATTACGTGGGACTTAAACATAGTTGGCGAACCGTGGATGTGTAATACACCTCTGCCTACCCCTTCGAGGATACAGGCGTGATGCTGTGTTTTGTTTTTTAATACAGTAACCTACTCTAGTCAGAAAGAAAAGAATTTTATACGGGTTGGCCAATTTTATAAGTTCTCGAAAACATATTATACGCATACAGGTTTCATCGTTTTTCAGTGAGTGGCATACACCATGTATGCAACTGAAGATCATGACATTTCAAGGTCAAATGCCGAGTTGGGCCAACAAGAAGCTACTGGGTTTTTCAGTTAGCAATTCGGAGTTAGGATGTTGGTGGTGCTTCACATCGATGTAAAGCTGATCCTGCGACTGATATCTTTCCGATCACATGAACCATGAAACTGAAGGTACAGTGTCTTTTAATACCGCGCGTGTGGCAAAAACGCATACTGACCACCTGATGGTAAGTGGTTACCGTAGCATATAGGAGCTAGGAATACCAGAGCTATTACTTGCTCGTCACCAAATCCAAGGAAAAGGATAAGTGGAAAGGAAAGATAAAAAAGAGAGGATAACGATTCTCGGCTAATAGTCAGATGGGTTACCAAAAAGTAGCATACATTTTTGGACATCTGATCTCCTTCGTTCTTCGGATGGTATGTTAAGCAGTGGGCTTTCAAATATCATCCTTTCTTTTTGTTTAGGCGGGAAAAAATGTACCTAACCGCACACCCCGTCGTTCGGGGCAAAGAATAGGGTAGTGTGGGGCCCTCACCCACTAAAGAAACCCACCGTGTGCCGTCTCTCTGCCTTTATTGGTGGGCCACTGGAACTATGTTACGTTCTTTCGATGGTTCAAATAACATCCTGGCAGTCGTTATAGGTAGTCAGTCCAAAATAGAATAATTTACTCCGGTGTTGTTCTAAGGTCGCCAGTTGTCCTCTTGGCTAAGTCGTGGAAGTCACATAGGCAATCGCTGCGTGTAAATACTCCTGGATCAGCTAAAAACCAAACAGATCGATTTTGTACGTGTGGTGACGTACAAGTCACCACAGCACAACCACCCCATTCTATCCCACGGGTGTCGTATAAGGCGACTAAAGGAGTAAGCAATTATCATCCATTGCTTGACTGGTGGTAGGGCTGGGTACCAAGTGGGAGTACTTACTTGGTATCATGCCCGAATGGGTTGGTACTACCATCTCCCGTGTGACCGGCCATGAAGCACATCGTTGCGTTTTGGCTGTAGAAGGAGATAGCCGTTTATTCTTTCATTTCATCTCGGTGAAATGAAATGGTGCGCAGTGGCTTGACAATACTCTCGGTATAGTTGAGTCCATGAGCGACGGTTACCATTTGTCATCGGGTGGGCCGTGGCTCGTCTGCCACTACATGCAACAAAAAAAAAGAAAGAGATCGGAAGCCAACCCCAACAAAAAAATCAAATAGATTGGGATAAGAATAGGGAGTTGATGGTGACTCCATGAAAAAAGAGAACTTTAGTGCGAGCGGGAATCGAAAGTGCTATAACACAAGTCAAAATGTTTAAAAAAATCGCGCCATCAAATAGTATTAATTTTAATTGCAAAATTAAACTTACTATATCGATTAATGCATGTAAATGAATCCGATAGGTGGCATTGGTCGTAAAGACAAATGTGATGTGGAGATTGGGTATGAAGGTTAGGGCGATAGCTCAGCGGCTTAGAGCACTTCTCCAGATTGGAAGGGACGCAGGTTCGATTACCGCTAGCACTTAAGTTCTCTTTTTCCATATTCATAAATAATTTTTACTTTAAAGTATCTGAGCATTTCAAGTGCTAAAATACAGATAAAAAAAATTATAAACTTTGTGATTCTAAAACTTGACGCTCTGAGATTTAAACGGAGGGCCTCACGGTAATTAAACTTACACAACTACACTGACGAATACTAACTATTATAAAACTGTAACAGAGCTATGTCTGTACATTTACGATATTTGAGAAAAAAGCAGGAGGCTAGGAGTATATAGGCGTGTTTAAACACAATACAATTTATTTTTATCTTTTCTGTTTGTTCGTTCGTGCATCACGCAAAAACTACTGAACGGATTTGATGCAACTTTTTTGTTTGATAACTCTTGATTAGACTTGAAACCTGGTATACATTTTATCCCGCTACTATATGGGAACCTGAGATATAACCTAAAAACTAGCTTTCGACTGCGACGGAGCCGCGGTCAAAAGGCTAGTTTTTAGAATAAAACTAAATTACTTGCTGTTTGCTATACACAAAAGCCTTCAAAGAACCTTTGTGTTTAAATATAGATACAGGTCTCTTTTGTCAGTAATAAAATTGACCTTACTATAAATAGAGGCAACCCTATTCGCCCCACGTTAATATTTGAGTACAGGGTTGCCAAACGCGATGAAAAATTTAAAGTGTATTTACGACCGCATGTGAATGTACGTGAGGGTAGTTTATTGGTTTGACGTTTTAAAGTGCTTTCATTAGTGATGTTTACGTGTCAATAGAATTTCGTTGAGGTTTTAGTAGACTTTATTTTAGTGGCAATAGATTTTGACATATGAACCGCGGTGGACTTTACCAACATACAGTTTATGAGGCACACCCACACTCAGTACAATCATTTATAAGTCACACATACAATTGACCTACGTGAGAATCAAACCCGCAGACATCGGAGGTTAGTATCTAAACTACTCCGCTATCTGTGCAGTCAAAGTTCCAAAATGGTTTAATATGATATTCATCTAGGAATCTGTTATGAAATTAATTATAACATTTGTTTCATATTTTTTATATATTTTTTAGCATTTAAGACATATAAATTAACAATGTTTTACAGTACAAATAAAAAAATTACATTTTCCCACTTTGTGTTAATTTATATGACTAAGCACGTCAAATGCTAAAAAATATATAAGAATATCAAAAAAATATAGGGCTGCGTCATTAATTGTTATGAATCTTAATTATAAAATTAAGTTTACCTGGTCGGTATAATGTAAGCAAATACTTTCCTAAAGATGGCGCAGACGTTACCCAAGACGTTAAGAATTAATGTATTATCGAAAGTCGTAGTTCTGAGCAGTTGTCTCGATGGTTGCATTTACAAAGTATCTAGGACGGTATCCAGGAGATGCAGGTTCAAATCCTGCTCGTGACTATTATTTTCCATTTCACATTTTTACACTTTGTGTTAATTATTAACTTGTTTGAATAAGTATTGTATATATATAGAGACTTCTCTATATATATACAGTACTTATCCTCCCCAATATACTGCCCTAGTTTAAATTAGATGTAGTTAAAACAACACTCAATAAAATAACAATCAGTGGAGTAAGTTTTGATTAAATTACAAATGATATCATCTGAAGCAATTGAAACAGAAACCAAATCTAGTGGACGCTTTCTTGTGTGGCCCAAGCTATAAGCGGCAACGGATACGAATATTTATCGGACACAAGCTAAACGAACTGATAAAATTAAAAAGCGTATTTAGATACGTGCCAGCATCAATAAGACTTTGTAAAAATAATTGCATTTCATAAAACTATTTTTTTCTTTTTTAAGTACTTATTTGATGTGTTTCTTTTTATGTTTATATAATATGTGTATATTAAAGATTTTTTTCTTTAATAAATTTAAAAAAAATAACATAATAAATTAAAAATAAAAAAATAAAATTTTAATAAAAATAATAATTAAAAAAAAATAACAGGCAGTGATGAGGACTGCCGACAAAAATAAATACTTAAGAGAAAAAACATTTCCACGTTATAATAGTAATTTTCATGTATCTAAATAGACCTCATAATTTTTACTGGGATTTGTAATTTTTGCGTATAGTATTATAAAGCTGTAACAGACCTTTTTTGTAAAGATATTTGATAAAAAATAATGTAATAGTGTTTTTAGTGTATAGTGTTTTTTAAGAATTATTTTCTGTTTGTTTGTTTGCGCATCACGTAAATGCCTTATTTGAGTTAATTTGTGGCGTTGTGTGTGTGTGTGTGTGTGTGTGTGTGTGTTTTTGTATGTGTGTTTGTATTCTTATGCATGAGCGTGTATGTGTGTGTGTGTGCATATGGGTGTGTGCATGTACGTGTTTGTGCGCGTGGTTGTGTGTGTATATGGATGTGTGTATGTATGCGAGTGCGTTCGTGTGTGTATGTGTGTCTTCGCATGTGAGTATGTGTGTTCTCATGTGCGTGTGAACATGAAAGCATGTGCCTGTTTCTTAACTAAGTAATTCGAATTAAGATGCCTTCAGTCTCATCGAAAGTTTGTTTTTTATATACACTAATATTTATATATACGAGTATATTAATAATATATATAAATATAGTATAAATGCAATTATAGTTTATAAATTCGAATTTTGGACTTACAGTACGACTTGTTTCAATATATATTGCATTGTACATATATATTCTGTTGGTAAAAATTTCGTATGTCTATGACACGAACTCATAAGATTTTACTTATCTAAATCCAGCCAAACGTGCCTATAGGCGTTTCCACTTTTTTAAACTGTATTAATTAAAAGTTTTTCAACCTCCAATAAGAGGAATCAAATTCAATGCAATTACTTTCAAATTGTGTATTTTCGCTCTTCGATTGAACCTCATCTTCTATGTAGCCATTTGCGAATCACTTGAGTGATCTATAGCGAACAAGTTTGAAACCTCCTAAGAGACATACCTTGAGATATAGAATTTTCTTCAACATCAGTATTAAGGTCTGATGTTGTGGTTGGACCCTCCGCAGGCAATAACTTGAGATTACTTTCCATGAAGCCTTGTTCGATAGAGTTTCAAGTTTTACCACTTAGGGAGACATGATAATGATTTTAGATTTGGTAGCGCTCTACTAACATGTTCGTAATAAGTGCCAAACTTTATGAAGATATTTAAATGTTTGGAGGCTTAAAAATTACAGATGCGCATAAAATTGGGTTCATAAGTGAATGATGATGACACTCTGGATTATAAAAAACTATTTTTATCCCAAAAATAAATAGTTCCTGGAGAATAGCTATTTTTGGCATATAAACCTAACCACAAAAACGAAATTTGGTATATTAACAAATATGCCTTGGATGAAAAAATATATTATCCTAATAAAATCTTATGGGATACGATTAAGTGACTTAATAAATTTTAGTTTTGTGGCTCACGTAGACGAAGTCATATGCAGTAAAACAAGCAAAAACTTTCAACAAGGAGGTGGATGGCAAGTAAAGTAGATGGGTAGGATATTCTGTTAGAGGGTATTTCTCTTGTAAAATCATTTTCGTACTTCGGAAGGTACAGTATGCAGTGGGTTCCGGCTATCAAATTAAATTCTACGGTCATTACTGGTTATTAGAAGCCTGAATAAAAATCTAACTCTGGTCTGGTTCTAAGGTTGCCAGTGTTCTACCTTGTTGGGTCGTAGTACTTACGAATCAGCTAAAACTGAATTAACTGGAAGTCGATGCCAAGAAAGCTTAGGACAAGGCTAAGAAGAAGATGAACTTTATAAAACCCCATAAAGTTATTATGTTATCTATTTTTTGTTAAATAAATTATAACGTTACTCTATGGCTTTTGTAACATTTTTAAAAAGAATTATCTTTTGAAAGGACCTAAAAATATTTAATTTTTAGACGTGTAGGATTTAATCTATGCGACCATTGAAGGAATGAAAAGGCACTACGGGGTGTGCGTATAAGAACATTTTTTCCCACCTTAACAAAAAAAAAAGGATTTAATCTATGTAAACTTTCTTTTTTAAACTTTATTTTTTCATGAGGTCTCGGGTTCGATCTCTGGTTCGGGCAATGTTATTGAGCTTTTTCCTGAAAAGAAAAAATTCTCAATAACAGCCCGGAGTTTGGAAATGTGCCCGGTAGACGTCAATAGGCTCGCCCCCTATTACGTGGGACTTAAACATAGCTGGCGAGTCGTGGGTGTGTAATACACCTCTGCCTACCCCTTCGGGGAATACAGGTCACGCCTGTATGCTATGTTTGGTTGTTTCATAGAAACTGTTTCGTATACAAAATATATTGTTGAAATGGAATCGTTCCTACTTAATCTCATAAACCTGCAAATATTCTGCTTCCATATTAAAGTACAAACATTATGTTGTAAATAAATTTCACGGCTCAATGGTACGAGACCAAATTGCTAATTATAGAACTACTCTGTCTAAATATACATCAGGAAATGGGTCTCGTGAAAGTCAACAATAAGTATTAATAACAAGTAAAACGGGCAATATCGTAAATTTAGTCTATTGTCAATTAAATTTAAAATATATTTAATGTTTTCAAAAACTGGAGAATTTTGCCCTGAAATTGGTAGATTCAAAACAGGAACTATTTTCTGTAATTTCGCTCTCTTCAGTTTTTGAACCATAGAGCTTGATGGCGTTAGGTTGCTGGACTGGTCCTTTAGGTATCTCAATTCACTGGTGATGACGATATTAACCAAATTAACACAGGATGGATCAAAATAGCCACAGGTCACATATACAATCTGGGATCCCCGAATGCCTCTTCATCTGAAGGTTAAAATTTACAAGTCATCGTATAAATGCATTGATCGGAATGTTGGGCCGCAAACGTGAAAGATTAAATGAAATTGCATGTTACGAAGATAAGGATGTTGACATTGATGTGTGACATAACAAGAATGCACCTAATAAGATATGAGTACATAAAGAGAAGCCTAAAAGTCCCATTTATATTTGACACAAGTCAAGAACAGGTCGCCTAGCGTGGTATAGACATGTAATATAGAGGAATAAAAGTCGTGTAACAAAAATATTACTATGCATGAATGTGAGGGGCTGTAACAGAAGAAGTCGACCAAGGAAATGGTGGATTGATTGTATAAGAGATTAATTAGTACCTGGATGATGGATTTTTTTTTGTAAATTGTGTTTTTTGGAAATTATATTTAGATACGAATTACATACTGATGAAATATGAATAATATTTTTCGATCTTACCGCAATAATAATAAAAATGGGTGGTTATTTTTTCATTGCCTGAAAACACGAATAAAATGACGTTTTCTAAAAATTAATCCTAGCTAGATCAACTTATCGCCCCCGAAACTCCCCGGCATACTAAATTTCATGAAAATCGTGTACAAACATTGCTCATTTTAAGATATTAGATATGAAAAGAAATGGAATGATTAACTAGATGACCATTTAGATATGGAAAAGCAAATGCTGCACTGACCCCAAATAAATGGAATAAGGTCAAGCGGATTATTTAAAAATTACACTTCTCTCAGTGTAAGGTGTAAGCAGGACATAGGCTATAATTTGTGACACTGGGTCAGTGCGGACTGGCAGACCTCACAGACGGTAGAGAAACTATCTCAGGCTTGCAGATTTCCTCACGCTGTTTTCCTTCATTGAACAGTGATAATTTCTGAACAAATGAATACCTATTAAAAATTAGGAGTGTGAGCGTTACTAGTTTTTGACATCAGATGAGCTATTTTATTTTGTACCACTGTCATTGTAGTCCTTGATTTAACTACTAAACTATCACTGCTTTTAATATAAAGTAAATTATTATCAAAATATAAATATAAAAACACAAACAAGCATTTCATTAACCCCTCTCCACCCATGGGAGTCGTAAGAGCCGACTAAGGGAATACCTGGAGGAGTGGGCAGCAGCACTCCCTCGAGTATTAACAACATCTACTGTGATAGCCAACCCGCCTGCCAAGCGTGGCAATTACGGCACTATACCCCCAATTTGGGGAGGCCTGTGTCCAGCACTGAGCGTCGAAGGGCTGATGGATGGATGGATTTCATAAACATTAAAATAATGGAAGCCATTATTAATTGTAATAATAATTAGCTAGAATAATGTTGTATAGTAACATTTTTGTCATTAAATATAATGAATTTTATGCTGAAATTATACCCAAGAGTGTTGTAAATAATGTTAACAAGTATTACTCAGCAAACGCCATACATTTTTCAGTACATGCATTTTACGATAATTTTCATGTATAACATCCGTGAACACAGACGGCACTGCCATTTTAAATTACGATCTGGCCCTTGTATCATAAGATCTGTTCCTGGTATCCTCTATATTGAATAATAATAAAAAATATTTAGTGTCGAGCAGTATAACTCAGTAATTTAATTTAGTACCTAATTAAACCTTACCCACGGATTATTAAATGGTATCATAATTATTATGTCATAATAATTTATAGTTTACAAAACTATAAATACATGCTTACGAGTAGCTACTTGAACTAAATCCATCCATTCATCCATCCACCAGCCTTTCAACGTCCACTGCTGGACATAGGCCTCCCCAAGAGAACGCCACAACGAGCGATCCCGTCATGGGATGGCGATCGCAGTGGATGTTGTTAATACTCGAGGGAGTGCTGCTGCGCACTCTTTATTACAATAATTATTATTTAATATCATTTTATTTTTTAGGTTTTGGTCCACTTAGATATTAAAATATGTTTCTTTTTAGTTTTTTTAAACCAATTTATTTTCTTCTTTTTTAGTCTCAAAATGAAATCAAGAATACTTTTATTTAAAATTCCCGATTTCTTGTTTTATCGTAGATGTGACGATAAAGCCAGTTTGTAGTAAGAAAATGGACAAACTTATTAAATTATTATATTACCATTAATCCTTAATAAGTGTGCAATGTTTTTTTCAATCAGACATTTTGAAGTGGGTGAAATATCACGTTCAAAGTTTTAAAAATAATTTAATAATAATAAATAATAAATATTTACGGACATTTTCACACAACATCCTCTGGTCCCAAACTAAGCTTAATGCTTGTGCTATGGGTACCAGATTACGGATATAATACATATACTACTTTTTTTGTAAATACATACATATAATAGATAGAAAACACCCAGACGCAGTACAAATATCTGTGTTCATCACACAAATAATTGTCCTGAGTGGGAATCGAACCCACGACCTCATGCACGGAAGTCGGTTACACTACCGACTAACAACTTAACTTATTGAAAAGACTCTTACTTTTATAAATACACCTTTTCGAGGTAGTGGTATTCAGAAAACACATTGTAATAAATCGTTGTGGCAACTTTGTAAACCTGACTTATGCATATAGATGTATTTATGATTGGATTTGTTAAAAAATCATGTGTTTATCGATATAAAAACCATAAAGAAAAATAATGCTAAATATTCAAGCCTTCTATATAGCCAAGGGAAACTTTTTCAATATCTCTGTAAAGATAAATATTCTTTTAAAACTGCCAATTATATCCGACCAAGGCTGAATGGGGTCATGCCTCTGCCCGCGGGACTTCGTTATAAACATCATAACTTTGACATCCCGCCGGCGGCCATGACGGTCTTTTGACATCGAGAAACATTTTAATAAAGTCTTTTTTCTGTTTTTAATATGGAAATAACAAATTTAGGAATATTGAGAACAATGGAATTTTATTAATTAACAACATCTTCTGATCAAATAAAATAAAATTATGAAATAAAATTGGTTCTAAGGAATCTATCGCAATTTCTACTATCTTGAAATTTTGAATACTTTACATACATTCATGGTCACAGGAGGAGTTCACACGAAGATTTCATAAACGTAGTTTTATTTCATAACTTGCCTTTGCCCGCGGCTCCACTGCAGTTAACAGCTAGCTTATATCTCAGGTTCCCGATATAGCAGCGGGATAAAATGTATACCAGTTTTTAAGTCTTATCAAGAGCTATCAAAAAAAGTTTCATCAAAATCTGTTCAGTAGTTTTTGCGTGATGTGCGAACGAACAAACAGATAAACAGACAAACGGAAAAAAAAGAAAAAAATAAATTTGTGCTTAGACACGCCTACATACGAGTAACAAGTAAAGAGCAACTAATTATACCTAATTATTACCGAAACATCTTTCTAATATATAAAATTCTCGTGTCACAGTGTTTGTCGCCATTCTCCTCCGAAATGGCAGGCCGATTCTTAAGAAATTTTGTTTGTATATTCAGTAAGTCTGAAAATAGGATGTAAATTATTTTTCAGAGTGGTCCACCGCAATTTTTATTTTTATTTTTTGGTCAACATTTTTATTCTAAGTATTTTACGATTCGGCATTAAAAAATACACACTATCCTAAATTCACCATCACCCTTCTACTGCCTACCCCTATTTTTTAATAGCGATTAAAGTACTAATACTTTAATAATTCTCAATGCAAAATCCATCCATCCGTCAACCTTTCATCGTCCACTACTGGACATAGGCCTCCCCAAAAATGGGGGGGTTTCACCATAATCGCCACGCTTGGCAGGCGGGTTGGCGATCGCAGTGGATGTTTTTATTACACAGAGGAACGCTGCTGCCCGGTCCCCCGGTGATCCCTTAGTCGGCTTTTACGACTCCCATAGGAAGAGACGGGGTGGAGCTATTCTTGGTGCCGGGCCCACACGGCAGAATGAAAAATATTCACAAAAAAAAAAATGGCGGTACGTAGTTCGCCGAGTGAACTAGTAATATATAAGTGTAGAAAATGTAATGCAATTTTCTATATCAGAAAATATTTTCCTTGTGCCATGGGTGGTTGCAAACGAATTTATAATACTTAGAGTGGGAGGGTGGTAAAAACCATGAAAAACTATCAAGTCGTATCAAGTTATTTCTAGTCAATCCACGTCTAAAAAGAAATGTAATGTTATACGAGCCAGTAACGAAGCGACGGTCCCACCAGATTTGCAATGGAGAGGTGACACGTCGTTATATGAGATTTATCGTTCTACCCTCCAGGGATTCAAAGGTTGAGAACTATTGGTTTCTGTTGTAAAGTTATTTTAGAAAGTTATCTTATTTGAAGTGATGGATTTAATATTTCCTGTGTTTACAAATAGGCGAATTACATTTATGAGAATATTTTTACGTTGAATTATCCTTAAACTTTAAATAATAATAACTGTTCCCGCCAAAAGGCGGGACGAATGAATGATTGAGTGACGTATGTACAGCGCCACCATTCATATAAAGACGGTTGACATTCGAGTTGAAATTCGTAACGCGTACGGGTCGGAGATACTTTGGTCTCCAGTAAATAATATAATTCAGGCCTAGTGTCCGCGCTAAACCCCCTTAAAGTACTTAATGTATGTATGTAACTATCACCCTAGTGTTGTGTGTCCATCAAGTGTTTATCCACTCATAAGACATCTGTGTAAGGCAATACCGAACACTGAACTCATCCCCCCTGGCCAGGGTATCGCGTGTGTCTGTGTGTCTTACATCCCCATTCAGCTCAAGGAAATTGGTGGTACCGTTTGCCATCAACTCAGCGCACGTCAATGTTGTAGGCGGCTCTGGTGAACCGCAGGGAAGTCAGGTGAGTTCTCCAGCCTATCCTTCTTGTCACCACAGAGCGCCAAAACAATAACAAAAGTCCAATAAAGCTATTAAGCGTAAACCTCGAGTTGTGTTGAAAACCAGCAACTTAGATGACACGCGTAAACAAATGACTAAACATACTACTTGTGGCGAAATATTCTAAATTATTTATGAATATACAGATTTATTTTCAAACTAGTTGCTGCTCGCGACTTCTTCTGTGTCGATTTAGAAATGCGGTCACTGTAATATTAGTACTTTTCTAGTGGTATAGCCTTGCCTAACCCAGCATGAATGAGCCAGATAGATCGGGAAGTGCCTCCACCTCGCGGCAGATCAGCGTAAAATTCCCTTATAACACACTGGTAGGTACTACAGCTGTTGTGTTTCATGTGGAGAGTGATTGTCTGTCCTATCCTCTCCTTTATATCCTTCCTTTCCGCCTTCTGTCTTCTTCCTTGAAGATGGCGACGCGGAAGTGATGTTTCTGGTGTTGCTGGCGTCTATCAGGCTGCGGTAACAGCTTATCATTAAGTGAGCCGTATGATTGTTTGCCACCCACGTAAGTAATAAAAAAAACTCTACGATATATTAATAATCCATATTCACAAGTAGCTAACATTTTTCGGGGATGAAAAGGATTCTATGTGATAATCCAGGTAAACTATCGGTGTGCCCAATATCATCCAAATCTGTTTGATTTTGCGAGATTGTGTTACAATTATTCAAACTTCCAAACATACGTACTTTCACATCTATAATGTTAGTAGATTTGAAGGGCATATGAAACCGCAGCGAATATCTAGTTTATATAAATTTGCTGAGTACCTATAAACAAAAAATAATTTACGAAATAAAATAAGTCAAATACCTACATTTAATGGACGAATACTTTCATAGACAATTAGGGCCTTAGCGTCATCGAGGAGGTCCCTGAAGACAGTCGAGTCTCTCTACCATTAGCACAAATTACGTTTTAGGTCATTAGGGAGGACTGTAATAGACAACAGAGTTTTCTTGGTAAAAAAGTACCTAATAAAAATAAAAGCAAAATTACTTAATTTAGGATTTATTATATCGCAATGTATTATCGTTCCACTATTGAGCACAGGTCACCACGACGGTCCTGGGGTTCCAATGTATTGTCTTGTTTTGCACTTGACATGCTCAGCTGCTTTAAAATACAAATTATTTGTGGTCGTAAAGACAATTGTGATGTGGAGATTGGGTATGACCGTTGGTCAGTGTGATAGCTCCCCGGATAGGAAGGGATGCAGGTTCAAATCCCGCTCGCATTATAGTTCTCTTTTTCCACATTCACAAATAATATAGGTATTAGTTTCAAAAAAATGTTTTATGTAATTTTACTCATACATAAATAAAGTCAATGTTGGTACATGGTCTTTAAAATATTTTATTATAATAGGTATTACAAACAACTTTTTAATTTCATATAATTGCACTTTTTCCTTATTTTTGAACACCAAGCATTAATACTCGCCGTCGCCGGATGTTAATATTGTGAAATGATCCATTTCTAAATAATACATTGTGATATTTCAGCGCGCAGAACTTCGTCACACACTAATAAAATTATTTACTTACTTATCATCATGCCATCTCCCTCTAATTACTTTAATTTATTTTTCCGACGCGCCAAAAGAAGTATTACTACAAAAATATTCACACATAGTTGTCGTGTCAAGTATAAACTTAAACTTATTTATACATTGTAATCGTAGTATTCGTGGTAAATTTTTATAGCACACTTTATCGTCTAATCTACTCAATCTGGCGGATGTATTTCCATAATGGATATACTCGTAAGTATAAATAAGTACTGCATATGATCTGTTATGGACCAAGAAACTACCTATTACGGGATTTATTGATTTTGATGTGAAACATCTAATGCGGAAGGAGGGTAAAATCGGCTGTTAGCGTGGCGACGCTTTTATTTTACTTGTTTTGTTCATTAAACACAAAGTGAAAAATGTGAAATCGAAAATAACAGTCAGGAGCAGGATTTGAACCTGCATCTTCTGGATACCGTCCAGATGCTTTACCAATTCAGCCATCCTGACAATTGCTCCTGACTGCTAACTTCGATAACACATCATACTTAACGTCTTTGGGTGACGCCTGCGCCATCTGTCGGGAGTATTTTCATACATTATACCGACCAGGTAAACTTAATTTTACAATTAAGATTTTACCTAATAATGACGCAAACCCTTTAAATATTTAGATATTTTTTATATATATTTTTAGCATTTGACATGCTTAGCACTATACATTAAACACAAAGTGAAAAATGTGAAATCGAAAATAACAGTCAGGAGCAGGATTTGAACCTTCAATTTCACATTTTTCACTTTGTGTTTAATGTATAGTGCTAAGCATGTCAAATGCTAAAAATATATATAAAAAATATCTAAATATTTAAAGGGTCTGCGTCATTATTAGGTAAAATCTTAATTGTAAAATTAAGTTTACCTGGTCGGTATAATGTATGAAAATACTCCCGACAGATGGCGCAGGCGTCACCCAAAGACGTTAAGTATGATGTGTTATCGAAGTTAGCAGTCAGGAGCAATTGTCAGGATGGCTGAATTGGTAAAGCATCTGGACGGTATCCAGAAGATGCAGGTTCAAATCCTGCTCCTTACTGTTATTTTCGATTTCACATTTTTCACTTTGTGTTTAATGTATAGTGCTAAGCATGTCAAATGCTAAAAATATATATAAAAAATATCTAAATATTTAAAGGGTTTGCGTCATTATTAGGTAAAATCTTAATTGTAAAATTAAGTTTACCTGGTCGGTATAATGTATGAAAATACTCCCGACAGATGGCGCAGGCGTCACCCAAAGACGTTAAGTATGATGTGTTATCGAAGTTAGCAGTCAGGAGCAATTGTCAGGATGGCTGAATTGGTAAAGCATCTGGACGGTATCCAGAAGATGCAGGTTCAAATCCTGCTCCTGACTGTTATTTTCGATTTCACATTTTTCACTTTGTGTTTAATGTATAGTGCTAAGCATGTCAAATGCTAAAAATATATATAAAAAATATCTAAATATTGTTTTGTTCAAATCTTGCAAGTTAAATTTGACACACTTCCCGGTTTCCGATTGAGCTGAAATTTTACATGCATACGTATATTACGTGACAATGCAATATTATGATAACATGGAGCTGATCTGATGATGGAACTGAAAGGTGGACATATGAACTCTATAATGAAACGGTGCAAACCCATCGAGTTTGGGCTCGTATGATTTGTCTTGATGAGTACTTTGTCTCTAGATGGTATCTAGGGTCTGATGATGGAGCTGGAAGGTGGCCACGCGAAACTCTGTAATTAAATGGCGCAACTCCATTGAGTTAGGGCTCGTTTGAAATGTCTTGACTCCAGACCTAGATGATAGCCAGGGTCTGATGATGAAGCTGGAAGGTAGCCACAGTAACTCTGTAATGAAATGACGCAACCCCATCGAGTTTGAAATCGTTTGATTTGTCTTGACGAGTACTTTGTATTTAGATGGTATCCAAGGTCTGATGATGGAGCTAGAAGGCAGCCATAGGAACTCCGTTATAAAACGACTTAGCTTCATCGAGTTTGGGCTCGTATGATTCGTCTTAACGAGTAATTTGTCTCTAGATGGTATTCAAGGTCTGATGATAGAGCTGGAAGGTGGCCACAGTAACTCTGTAATGAAACGACCCAAACACATCGAGTTTATACTCGTTTGATTCGTCTTAAGGAGTACTTTGTCAATTTACGATCATTTTATTTCTACAAAATAATTTCGATGTTTTCACATCTGGTAGACGTCCCACGACGTCTAGTTTTTTTACTTACCTATACTTAATAATAATATTAAAAATCTGCAACAAAGCTATTCACAGCTGGGCTATGTGTATCTACATTTCAGATATTTGGGAAAAGAAATGGATGTATTAGGTAGGCTATTTAGGCGTCTCTGAACACAAAATATATTTTTTTTAATTTTTGTCTGTTTATCTGTTTGTTTGTTCGAGCATCACGCAAAAGCTACTGAATGGATTTCGATGAAACTTTTTTTTTCATAGCTCTTCTAAAGTCTAATACTTTAACACATTTTATCCCGCTGCTATAATACCGGGAACCTTAAAACTAGCTTTTGACTGCAGCGGACTCGTGGGCAAATATTAACTAATATTTTTCTACTAACTTTTTTTTAGTTTTAATACCATAATATCTAAGTTATTTCATAAAAATATAACATATAATCGTGGTGGTAGCTATATCGACAAGTCAGTAAAGTGAATTGTTTCCAACTCAATGGTCGCTGAATCGTAGTGATGTGAACTGGCGCGGCTCATTAGTCGTCAGGGGACTGTTGCTAATTGCGCACTCACTCGATATTATGTCAGCTATTGAATATTTTTTATTGTCTGGGGAATTACATCTCATAATATATATTTTTATTTTTTATAACTGTTGGTGTTTTTTTATAGTATATGTATATTATTGTAGAAGTATTGCACAGATGGCGGACTGCTTTTCATTAGAGCCTATCGCCCGAGTTGGAGGAGAGAGAGGCATCAAACCCACAACAGGTTCGATTCCCATACAGAAAAACTCTTTGTGTGATTAACAAATGGTTGATCTGAGTGTGGGTGTACTTTGTGATGTTTAAAAAAAATGATCGTCTACTGTCAATATTTAGATATTTTTATATATATTTTTAGCATTTGACATGCTTAGCACTATACATTAAACACAAAGTAAAAAATGTGAAATCGAAAATAACAGCCACCTCCTGGATACCGTCCAGATGCTTTGCCAATTCAGCAATCGTGACAATTGCTCCTGACTGCTAAAAATAATTGGCAAAGCATCTGGACGGTATCCAGGAGATACAGTTTCAATTCCTGCTCGTGGCTGTTATTTTCGATTTCACATTTTTCACTTTGTGTTTAACGTCTACTGTCATTTCATAAATAAATATACAACTTATTATTCCAGGTTATAAAATAACAGTATTATTATTATAGAATGGATATTTTAGCACTATAATGACAACAAAAAGTCACCAACGCGGCACAACCATGCGATACGGCAGGACACTCAAAACCACAACGTTGCAATATTCCACAAACATCCGAACAAAAATTCGACACGTATTTCGCCTCTAAACGAGGCATCCTCAGGACCTCTCTGCAAAATGAGCCTAAAAACAAGCTAACTTACCAATGGACTTCCGCCAAGTATCACCTCATTCAATCAAAGATCATTATGTAAATTTTCATCAGTATTCGTCAATTCTGTTCAAGAGGTGCTGACATGAATGGGCTGATTCGACTTTCGCAATAATACTTTCTTATAGGCGTAGAGCACCTCTCTTCTTGCACCCTTTACTAACCCCGAAGGTATTATTGACGTCAATAAACCATGACCGCGTGCTATCAGGCGAATTCATAAACAAAATAATGTAGGTTTAAATAAAATTTTGCAGTAGAGTTATCTCAAACGAATGCATGAATGATGTAAAGCATTGTAGAGCCTAATTTAGATCTCTCTGAATATTTGAGCCTCATATCTGCGGAATATAAAATTTTATTTGCGAACTCTACCGAGCGATGTGATGTTTATTTAATGACATGCACTTCGCTGAAATATTTGTGTTTATCTTTAGGTTAATTTTGGTTTATGAACATACAATGTGCCGAAGAGTAGTTTGTACTCTTTTTGTGCATTATCACTCAAACGATCTGCAAGAAGCTTCGTTTCATTTGAATAATATACTATTACTAGCCTTTGTCCGCGGCTCCGCCGCAGCCAAATGCTGGTTTTTAGGCCATATCTCAGGTTCCCAATATAGAAGCGGGACAAAATGTATGCCAATTTTTAAGTCTAATCAAGAGCTATCAAATAAAAAAATTACATCAAAATTCGTTCAGTAGTTTTTGCGTGACGCGCGAACAAACAAACAGACAAAAAAACAAAAAAAAAAATGTTTTGTGTTCAGACACGCCTATATAGCCTAATTCAGACATTTTTTCTCAAATATCTTAAATGTCTGTACATTACATACATAGCTCAGTTACAGCTTTATAATAGTATAGATAAAACGTGACAAAATGTTATGTATCAAATTATTTGTCAAAGTTGAAAAAGAGAGCTTTGCTGGAAGTAGGATGCGAACCAGCGCCCACCCACTCTGGGGAAGTGCTCTGGACCGCTAAGCTATCGCAGTAACCTACTAGTGACACAAAAAAGCTCTCATTTTCCACTAAATACAGATCAGAATGAATGTTATGGATATTTTGAAAAAAAAATTGTGTATTAAGCTATTTAAGTATTTCTGAATCCAAACTATATTTGAATGTAAGTATATCTGTTTGTTTGTTTGAACATCATCAAACAGTACCGAACTAATTTGATGAAACTTCTTACGTTTGAGAACTATTCATTATAATTCAAAAATGTGTACATGTTATCTCTCAAGTTGTTAGAACTTGAGAGATAAAATTGAAGAAAACTAGCTGATAGCTGCGGAGCCGCGGTGAGACTCTAGATATTGCTAAAGACCTATTTTAAAAAATCCTCCACTCGGATATAGGAAAGAAAAGTTTAAATGGATGTTTGTTACACAATTTGCTATATAAGTTTTTCATATGTATGTAGCATTCCCGTAAGATATATTTGTTTTTTAAATCAAGGGATCGAAGTTTTCTGCATAGTGTTAGTTTAGGGATCAAAGAAGACACAGGCTACATTGTATCCCGGGAAAATGCAAAGTGGTCTAGCAATGTTGCCATAGAGATCACTAGTATTTATTTTCTGAAGACCACGTGGAGGAAGACACGAGCAGAACCAAGTTATATATATTATAAAACAACACATTAATTCAAGTAAAAATAGGTATCCCAACCATTAATTTTCCGTGATGAGCTTTTGCTACTTTTATTTCCTTTTCTGGACTCCAAACTATATGTATGCTAAATTTCTTCATGATTGTTCAGTAGTTATAGCGTGATAACGTAACAAACAAACAAACAGAGTCACTTTCGTATTTATAATACCAAAGGTGAAACATGTTCTAGTACTAGGGAATCACACCCGTATCGAAAGGTTCTTCCAAAGATTAAAGGGCATAAAGTACAGTCACAACAACCTTTTTTGTAAACAAAACATTTGTCCTGTATGAGCATCGATCACATTACACTCAGCACAGGGGTTCTATAGGTCCACCACTACCATATTTGTGCAGCTGTTAAAATATTAGATTCATTTATCTTAATTAAAAGTACATTTGAAGTAAATGTTCTATAAAACTTCATTTATTCAACTCAACTGCGTAACTCTTCTCAACTCTTCTCAACTCATCAAAATCTTATACATAAAACGAAAGAAATTAAGTTTCTCCTCAAAAATATCCCAAGGTTCATTGTAAATGTCACTAGACACGTTCGAAAATATTTTTTACCCGAAAATAACTTCAAAGCTGACCAAACAGTCGCTATATACATTGCGTTCTATAGCATATAAGCATATAGCATAAAAGCAGTGACCTTTCGAAATTAATTTTCAAAGTTGCGGAGTTTGGACAATTATGACCCATCTAATGTTTACACAAGATGACCGTAATTTGAATATAATAATTATGGTATATACTTATATAGTATATACTAGCCTTTGCCCGCGGCTCCGCTGTTAACAAAAGCTAGTTTTAGGTATAATGTATGCCAGTTATAAGGCTAATCAAGAGCTATCAAATAAAAAAGTTGCATAAAAATTTGTTAAGTAGTTTTTGCGTGATGCGCGAACGAACAAACAGACAAACCTACAAACAAACAACTAATAAATATTGTTTTCATTACTCATACTCTGAAAGTAGGCCTGAAGTTGCCTGAGGAGCGGGTTGAAAGTAATACTTTTCAGCCCTAGGGAGAATTACTTTCAACATACAGCTGAGTGATTATAAAAAATAAAACAGTTCTATTTGTAGCCAGTCAATTACAGCGCGATGTAAAATTGAAATAACATAAAGTTAAGTATTTATTAAAGAATTTGTTTTATAAATGACTTTATTTTAATATATTTGCAACTAAATATCTTTAAAATAACGAAGATTTATATTTTTTCAATGATTAAAATGAAAGATAATGGCTGAATAGCTGACAAGCCACAGAAAAAAAACATAATCGGCGGGAAAATGGCGATTCCAAATTAAATTTTTTAAAGTCTCCCATTTTTTCTTTAGCTAATTCATGATTTTTATTTTTAGTTTCCTCGTATTCATAATGAAAAGCACAGTGTTTACCTCGGGATAAAGAACTATTGGAGCCTTCGCTACGCTCGGGCGCCAATCCCCGTCTCAGCACTAAATAAGTTGCTTTCATCCCTAGGTTAACAACGTACTATTTGTGTTCAGACACGCCTATATGTATGGCGCCTATATGTATACATAATAAAGCTTTTTTTTTTCAAATATCTTAAATCTACAGACACAGCTCTGTTACAGCTTTAACTAATATTTAGTTTAAATACATTGAGGATCTAAGATATTATAATATCACCACTTCATTATATTCGCGAATGTTTCGTAAACTAGATTAAACACGCAATAACTGCTGTACAGATTTGGATAATCCAGGTTTTTTTTATTTATTGCATAAACATTTTTTGAAGTGAAACTTCTTTATCGACATATGGGAGAAATTTTCAATGTAACGTTTTTCTGTTACGCGCCATCTTTATTTTTAAGTCACATTTATCTGTTACACGCCATATTTATTTGATATGATTTTTTTAAATATGGGTTACAAGTAATATCCTTTGTCTAAGATTACAAGACTATAAATAATATAAGACATATATTATGGATATTGCGTGACAATGTAATATTATGATGACATAAAGCTGATCTGATGATGGAGCTAAAAGGTGGTCAAAGGAACTCTATAATGAAACGACCACACCGCATCGAGTTGGGACTCCTTTTATTCCTCTTTACGAATACTTTATCTCTAGATAGTATCCAGGGTCTGATAATGCAGCTGGAAGGTGGCAGGCACTCTGCTATAAAACGCCGTAATAATTCTATTATAATTAATGAAATGCTATAATAATCTTAGTAGCAATAAGGTGAAATAATCGTATAATTTGTATCCATGTCTATGATAATAAAAGCCTTTTGCTTAAATTTTATCAAATTTAGCTTTATTATTTTAGCTTTATTATATTTGTCTATATGGTGACGGATTAAGAATACAAGTGTCACCACTCCATTCTTTCCCACGGGTGTCGCATGAGGCGACTAGTAAGCAATTATCATCCATTGCATGACTGGTGGTAGGGCTGGGTACCAAGTGGGAGTACTCGCTTGGTATCCGGCCCGAGCGGGTTGGTACCACCATCTCCCGTGTGACCGGCCATGAAGCACATCGTTGCGTTTTGGCTGTAGCAGGAGATAGCCGTTTATATTTCATTTCATCTGTGAAATGAATTGGTGCGCAGCGGCTTGACAATACTCTGGGTATAGTCGAGTCCATGGGCGACGGTTACCATTTACCATCAGATGGACCGTAGCTCATCTGCCACTACATGCAATAAAAAAAAAATTAGCTAATTTCTGTAAAGTTGTAAATAGTAGATCATTTTTCGAAAAATGATGTCATAAAGAAGTTTTACTTCTTACGTGTGTACACTATACACACAATATATCGACCATACAAACTAAAAAAAGCAGATTTAAAATAAATCAACTGAAAATAGGCCATCAAATCTCAACCCAAGGTTCTTAATCAAATTAAAGGCTTAAAAAACTCCACTCAGCAAAAGTACTCCAGAATTCTATTAAATTATTCACATAGCTCAATATTCTTAAAACTTTTCCAATTACTCGGCAGTGATGGTAAAAAGTGCATTATTGTTCTGGTGGTAGAGTTCGTTATAAAGTAAGGTTTCTCAGCTAATATTGGACCCAGACTGGATTATTACTAGCCAATTTATTCTCCTACCACAGCTTTAAAGTAAGGTTCTAAATACTGACCCAGAATCTGTCGAGCTTACAGGTCGATAGGTCTTATTGAGTTCTCATTTCAATATAATCTATATTAATAAAAGTCAATTGCTGTACGTTAAAACTCAAAACTGGCTTGACTGATAACTCGCCTTCTTATATATCTGTCCGGATGGAATTTTGTAATTGATTTTAAACTAACTTTCCGATGAGCCAGATAGGTACTTGAAATAATAATAAAAAATAAAAAAATTGTGTAAGTAGGGGAATACGTACAAAATGACTTAGATGGACAAAATGACACAGGCATGATATTTCAAATTCTACCGCTTCTAGCCCGGCACGGACAACTGCATCACGTGACCTTACCGACTTATACCAACCTGTCAAAACGTGATCCCGTTCTAGTCTTTCGTTCGGCTGTCATGGATGACGACAAATATTGCCAAATTATGAGTTTTTTTTTTCATTGCAGGGATTTTTATGTTTTAACGTTATATTTTTCACGGTTTCACTTTGTGTGTATATTTATTGCACTCTTTAAGTATTTATTCTTACATTTGAATATAATTTTCTTTAAATAATATTTATTTTGCATATATTGTTGAATTTTGATTTTTTATAATACTAGGTATATGGACAAAATGACATATATACGTAATGGACATAATGACATAGGTATGTCGTTTCGGCCGTAAGAGTTCAATGAGCTAATTATGTAGCACATAGTCCCTGAAGCACATAGTTGCGTTTTGGCTGTAGCAGGAGATAGTCGTTTATATTTCATTTCATCTGTGAAATGAATTGGTGCGCAGTGGCTTGACAATACTCTCGGTATAGTCGAGTCCATGGGCGACGGTTACCATTTACCATCAGATGGACCGTAGCTCGTCTGCCACTACATGCAATAAAAAAAAAATTCCAATTTCTGTAAAGTTGTAAATAGTAGATCATTTTTCGAAAAATGATGTCATAAAGAAGTTTTACTTCTTACGTGTGTACACTATACACACAATATATCGACCATACAAACTAAAAAAAGCAGATTTAAAATAAATCAACTGAAAATAGGCCATCAAATCTCAACCCAAGGTTCTTAATCAAATTAAAGGCTTAAAAAACTCCACTCAGCAAAAGTACTCCAGAATTCTATTAAATTATTCACATAGCTCAATATTCTTAAAACTTTTCCAATTACTCGGCAGTGATGGTAAAAAGTGCATTATTGTTCTGGTGGTAGAGTTCGTTATAAAGTAAGGTTTCTCAGCTAATATTGGACCCAGACTGGATTATTACTAGCCAATTTATTCTCCTACCACAGCTTTAAAGTAAGGTTCTAAATACTGACCCAGAACCTGTCGAGCTTACAGGTCGATAGGTCTTATTGAGTTCTCATTTCAATATAATCTATATTTATAAAAATCAATTGCTGTACGTTAAAACTCAAAACTGGCTTGACTGATAACTCACCTTCTTGTATATCTGTCCGGATGGAATTTTGTAATTGATTTTAAACTAACTTTCCGATGAGCCAGATAGGTACTTGAAATAATAATAAAAAATAAAAAAATTGTGTAAGTACCATGTTTTATAACGGACTATTTTATACTGTTTAGTCGGTTATAAAAACATGATACATATTTTTTTATGTTAGTATTTATTATATTTTTTAAATCCCTTTATTAGTGCAAACTATACAAAAAAAACAATTATTCAACTCCGTCAAGCTATTTTGGAGTTCACTAACGATCAGCAATTGATTTATATACCTATATATAGATTGACATTAAATCACCAAAACTAAACTAGTTTTGGTACAAAATGTAATAAGAATATGAATATTTAGAACAAAATCGAAATGAGCCGAACTAGCCCGAACTCTCAGTGTAATCTCCTCGGTTTGATTAATTTACGTTAATTACGTTGAGGCAAGAAGATTTATGTTCTAAGCGTATCAAAACACCCGTGTTGTACTTGGAATTAATATTGAGTTACACGCGTGAATATTAATAACTTATATTTTGGTATTAAAGTTAAAATTATTTTGTATTTTACAAAAGATTAGATAATAGGTTGTTTGCAGAGTTTTATAAGCCGACTGAATATTATCGTTACTATCTGCACAAATGGCGGAGTGGTTTAGTTGCCGACCTCCTGTGTGTTGTGGGTTCGAATCCCACCACCACCAGGCCACTCTTTGTGTTATCCACAAATGGTTTGTGTCCGTGATATTGTATATTTGTAAAGTCCCCCGCGATACAAGGATTATTCATTAGCACAAGGTGTTGTTATTAAAAAAAAAAAAAAATGTGAATGTGCATTGTCTGTTACACAGGCGTCAACCTAACGTAAGCACGTAACCAAAGCAGCTCCGATATGTCGACTGGGTTACGCCTAGGCTACGCCACGCTTACGGCTCACCGACCGCTGATTAACCTGGCTGTTATTTCCCGGTTCACAATACGCGAGATGGCTATCATTGTCATAGCACTGAACGAAGAGACGCAAGCGCGGCGACGGAGAAGCGTATATAAGCGCGTGGACTACGAGCCGTAAGCGTGGGTACCGCTGGTTAACCACGCGATCCACCGCGGATCGTGAGCTTGTCCAGAGGCGAGTCGTTTACGTTACGATTCCGATTAGTGAACTCTGCAGTAGGGAGTTTTATACAAAGAATACTAAACGGCTCGTGTTGATACGGTTACGATCCGTTTTCGAGTTTATAATTTGTGCCCGATTTTCCTGAATTTTCATAGGCTATTTTTTATCCAGGAATAGTGTATGATCCCTGCACAGTTTTTAAATAAAGATTATGAAGATGAACTTGCGCGCATAGTCTAATCACGAATACATGACAAGCCATAGTTTTCAACCCAATTAGCCACCAATATCGCCATGTGTTAAGACTGTCACCCTTGACCTAATTAGTTGCGTTATATTGTGATCAATATACCCCTCTACATTGTGGAACTGATAAATATAATTTCAGAGAAAACAGAATAACATCTTTGAATGATGAGGAAGTATAGATAAAATAAAAATCTTTCTTTTCAGAAGGGTTCCTTCACAAATATAAAATTATAGTACAATAAATATACTTTACATCAAATATTTAACTCATGTGAATAATATAAGGCTGCGTCATAATTTGGTATGCTCAATCCTAAATGTGTGTTTGAGGATTACAAGATCCTTATTAAATTTAAGTGGGCATTCTCGCAAATAATAAATTTTGTTAATCGATTTCCGTTATTTAATAAAACAAATATTATTTTCTAAACCTTTCTATCCTTTCCTTGCTTAATATTGTAAATCTGAAAGTGCATTTATTTGGTACGCTATCACGGCATAACTACATAATTTTATATCGTCTTCGATAAGACGTGTTAACAATAGAGCAACTTCCTTTATTAGGTACACGATACCTTGCAATGAAATACTGGTCATCCCAAAAGTTTAGGTAGTTAACACGTATTTTAAATACTTTTTTCTTCCTTTCCTACATTGTTTGTATTATCGCCAGATGAACAACTATCGTCGAATAAAGACTAATACAAAAGAGAGTCCATAATTAGGTACTGTTTTTTACCTAAACGTAGTGGTTATATTCTGTTTGATAGTACCTATATACTGATACAGTATAAACTATATCTATGGTTAGACGCAAGAAAGTGACGTTATCCAGTGGGTCGGACATATTATGTTACCGTAATCTTTATTATTTAACGTTCGTTAAGGGTCTCATTTCGTGGATCAACGCTTTTTTTGGTTTGACGATGGTTAAAACCATTTTTGACGTTTACGTGTTCGTCAAGTATAGCTGAAACAACCCGCCCATAAGCGGTCATCGTGATATTTAGCACACATATAACCCAGATTGGAATGAGCAGATAGTGAGAGAGAAATAAAATTCATAACAAGCTGCGTGGAGACCAGGGTGACGGTGGATGGAGAAAAAAAAATCATACGCCCCAGAATATAGTTTACTTCGAAGACAGGCGAAAATATCTGTAATAAATATCTGGAAGAGATATCGCTCAAACAGAAATTAATGTACGTTTGCATCCTCTCCGTTCTCCCTCATGGTGCACAGTTTTGATTCCTGCGCAAAATTTTAAACTCTTAGCTCCAAATGTGTCAACTTCTGATGAAGCACAGCATCAAATTCAAATTCAAAAATATCTTTATTTCATAGGCCTATTAAATAGCACTTAAAATTGTCAAGAATACACTAATAATTAACACAAGCGCCTGAGGTGAGTGCATCCGCAATAACAAAGTGGCGATTGCAATCCCACATTCGCCACAAGCGGCCGGATTCCGAAGTAAAGCCTTTCAGAAGAACCCGGAAAGAAAGTCATGGGCCACTGTTTAAATTGCCAATTTATTACAATTTAGTATAATCTTTATAACTAAATTGACATTATATCATACAAAACAATTTTGAAAATTAATGAATGAGGAGCAGCTCAAGCCAATTTTGTTTTATCCTCAAGATAATCCGAAACAGTGTAATAACCTTGATTATAAAGTCTAATTTTTAGGGCTTTCTTAAACTTATTTAGTGGCATGTTTCGGTCATTTTCAGGAATCTTATTGTAAAAGCATATACATTGCCCCACGAAAGATCTACTAATTCTGTGGAGACGACTACTGTGTGCAACAAGATTGCCTTTGTTCCTAGTATTAATGTGATGAACATCACTATACTTATCAAAGCTTCCGATGTTTTTCTTGACATACAACAGATTTTTGTATATAAATTGAGACACAACAGTCAGAATATTTATTTCTTTGAATTTCTGTCTAAGGGAAACTCTCGGGCCCAGATTATAGATTGCACGAACAGCCCTTTTCTGAAGTACTAATATAGAATTTAAATCGGCGGAGCATCCCCATAGCAGTATGCCATAGGACATAATACTATGAAAGTAACTGAAATAAACTATTCTAGCCGTTTCAACATCAGTCAATAATCTATTTTTTTTTTACCGCATATGCCGCTGAGCTTAACCTACCTGACAATTTTTTAATATGGGGGCCCCATTGGAGTTCGTTATTTATAGTGGTACCTAGGAAAACCGTGGACTCCACAAGGTCCAGTTTAACGCCATTCAATTGTACATTGGTTTCTACATGCCTTACATTGGGTGTAGTAAATTTTATACATTTAGTTTTATTTTCACTTAAAACTAGGTTATTAGTATTGAACCAACCAACTTTAGACATTGCGTTGTTCACATTATCATAATTAGGCAGTTGCCTTCTTCATCCTGAGTGTCAAGTGTTGAGATAAGATCCGAAGTCCAATCTGCGCTCCAAAACTCAGGTAGTGGATGTGGGTCTGAAAGCTGCTAAATTAAACTAGGACAGGGCTGATGACATCTGCCATATAACAAGAGAGCTATGGCTGAAGGTAGCAACTGAGTGGAAGCCTGATCCAGCAATAAAGAACCTTGGTAGACTCAAACGGTGGCGGGTTAAACTAGATAGGTTTTAGTCAACTGGCAAATTAATTATGGAGGGATTTGTGGGAGGATATTGATGTAAAAATTGCTTTACTATAACGATCGTTTGTGTGCCATAGTGATTTATTTAAATGCTTAAGTCCGCGTGGACAAAATTACGGGCAGATCCTTGTCAATAATATATTTAAGATCTACAGAGCTTCTTGGAACCAAGGCTGATATTATATAGAAAAAGATTTTTTGTTTGTAATCGAAAAACTCTGAAAATACTAACAGGATTTTTTATCTAATTCTTACACCATTTTAAGATTACATTACCTAGAAAGGTGGCTTAAAATCGCACGGTAAACTTAGCCAAAATGAAATCAATAAAAGCGAACATTTCCAAAACCACAAACAGTAAGTTAACCGCTGCCACTAATGAGAGAAACATTTTGCGCAGAAACTGAAATATAACTGCACACTTCCAAACTCCAATATTGGGAGCGAAGTTAGCGCACACACGCGCTGACTCACGGGAAAAAGTTCAGCTCCTCATCGTGAAGTTTTAGAGTGTATTTTGAAAAGCATTCCACTCGGTGTACAGCCCACAGTTTAAGGTGAATTCAGAGATTATTAATACTATTGTTGATTTTAAAATTAATAATACATTATAGTATGTTATTTTTTTATACTAGGCGAATGATAAACTGGTATATGATACACCTGATTGAAGCGGTTACTGTAGTCTATAGACGCTAGCAACACCAGAGGCATTACTCGTGTGTCACTAACTCCAAGGGGAGGGATCGGGAGTGGAGAAGAGGAATAATAAGAGGATGAGAAGAATAATATGGAGAGAATAGGGAAAGGGCTTGTGTGTTTGACGCTCTTACTGATCTATGAAACACAACGATAACCTGCCTTTGATTCACGCTGATCTACTGTGACATTCGTACTGGGACAAGCAAAGCTATACCGCTAGTACTCTACTATCAATGATAAGAGATCAGTGACAACTTAGTGGTAGAAACAAAGAAAAAGTCAATAGCTTGTACAGTCTGCCAATCCACACTGGGCCCATGTGATAGACTATCACTAAAATCTCCCTCATTCTGAGAGGAGACAGCTGCTTTGGATCTAATTAGTGGTGAGGGCCCCACACTACCCTGTTCATTCCCCCGAAGGACGTGGTGTGCAGTTAGTTTAATTTTTTCCCGCCTTTACAAAAAAAAGGACAGTAATGAGGTGTCTCAATTTTAAGGACTTCTTAAAATATAGTGATAGCGTACGAACAGTGTTCTGAAACTGTGATCTAATCGTATCGGACTTACAAACATACAATTTCACGGACAAGAATACACCCAGACTCAGAACAAGCATTTGTGGATCATACAAATAGTCATCCTGTGTGGGAATCGAACCCATAAGACTCGGGCGGGAGGCCGGTTGCTAAACCACTCTGCCATCTGTGCAGTCTTACTACTATCATCTAGAAGACTTTTAAATATGTTTATAAACATTATTTAGATAAGGTGAACCAAATAATTTCAATCGGGATTTGTATCTAAGCTAATTTTGAATCTTTCAAAAGCAAAAAAAAAATTTGGAACAATGAGGTCTCGGCTTAGAATTGTAGGTCGTGGAAAAAACGTTATCGTGTTATCTTTCAGATTTAAGTACCGGTACTGATTATCGACTAATACTCGGATAATAGTATATAATTCTATCTAAATAATTTATATTTTTTTTATTAATTGGAACACTACCATCTTCCTTTGTAGGTTAGCGTTAATAGATACGACACAGTTTTTTTTTTAACTAATATAGCTATTAATGAACATATATAAAGCTTGTAAACTTTTTATTGTTTTTTTTCACTAAAGTTATCGTATCTTATCTTAACTTATTTGTTACTCTCATTATTGAAAATGTAAGGCTTAAGCACGCGAAGACTCTTGGAATTAAACGGTGGGTGAAACCGTGAGTCAGCTTAAATTATGTGCAATGTCCGTAACATAATTGTTTTTGACGTGCGCATCAAGTAAGAAGCACTTAGATACACTTACCGTTGAGGGTTATCATAAACAGCGTAATATTAGGTTAATGTCAATTTCCATAAATTATTCAATCTGTAAAACATTTGTTTTTTTTTTGTCAAAGGCAGACGGGCAAGCAATGGACTGCTTAATATGCTAATGAGTGAGTAACCACCGCTTTTGGAATTGGGCAATACCAGGAGTAGGGCCAAGTTACCACTTACCATGAGATACGTATTGCAAAAATCGTATTGTAATTGTAGAATGTGTAACGTACCGTAACTGTAACCACTAAGATAAAATAGGAGACTGTGACTAGATGACCTTTGCAAATACGTCATCGTGTGTTGGCTTAATTTGATTATAGGGGAAGACAGGCAATGCTAATTGCACTCCGCTCAATATTGATTTAAAGAAAATACCTTACACTAGTAAATAATACACAAAAATAGGTACAGAGACAAAAACACACAATTTAATAGATACAAACAACGCTTCCTTTTTTATTAAGGCGGGAAAAAATTTACTTAACCGCATAAAAAAAACGACCGGGCGTTTGAGGCAACGAACAGGGTAGTGTGGGGCCCTCACCCACTAAGCAAGCCCGCCGTGTGCCGTCTCTCCGCCTGTATTTGCGGGCTACTGGAACTATGTTCCATTACTTCAGTGGTATACAAACTACGACTAGACACAAAACAAACATTTATAAGTCATACTATGGTAACATACAACGGTGTAGTTATATTTACTGTAATCCTTAAAACAGTTAATATAAATAGGTACCTTTTATTTCTTCTTACCTTCTTTTATAATACCTCGAGGCTCAGTTATTCGGTTGTAAAATTCTAAACTTTTACACATTTATTGTAATCCGATGCAAAGAAATTAAGCCCCCAAATAATATTTGGGAGTTCTCGTTTGTTCTTTCAGGACTTATATAGAAATAATTTAAAAAAATAGTATTTTTCTATAACTATATTTTATTTTAAGAAATGGCCGATGTCAGACGCTTATATATCAGAAATAAAACGAAAATAAATCAGAATATAATAGAGTGGCGTCATGGTTTCCATATTATTATAAAACTGCAACATCCTGTAGGAACTCAATGGAGATTTTTAATAACAATCATCAGGTTGGCGGCGACATGGTTCGCCACCCGTCACGTCGCTTTCCCACGGGAGTAAAATATGGGCAGGGAAGGCCGTCCGTTGCAATCCATTATCTCTGCCTACCCCTCTGGGTAACAGGCTTAAGTCTATCTACTACAGCTGTGTGAACGTACAAAAAATATATTACAAATTAGGCGTCTCTGAACATAGAACATTTCTATTAGAATATATGTCTGTTTGGTTCGATACTATATAGACTGGACTCAAAGTGCGAAAATAACAATCGTGAGCAGGATTTGAACCTGTATCTCCTGACCGTCCCAGATGCTTTGCCAATTCAACCATCGTGACAACTGCTCAAGACTACGAATCTCCATAACACATTCATTCTTAATGTCTTGGGTGGACTGATAAACATTTTATCTGGCTACTTTATGGGCCATCTATCCAATAGCTAACTAAAATAAACTAGCTTTTGATTAAAAAAACTGACAGTAGCTAATGAATTTAATTGTAATAACGTTTTCCGATCCGAATAAACGGTTATGACATTGAGCTTTTTCCTAAAAAGAAAAATTCTCAGTAGCAGCCTGGAGTTTGGAAATGTGCCCGGTAGACGTCAATAGGCTCGCCCCCTATTACGTGGGACTTAAACATAGCTGGCGAGTCGTGGGTGCGTAATACACCTCTGCCTACCCCTTCGGGGAATACCGGCGTGATGCTATGTATAAATGGTGAGGATGTCACGTAGATATCGATTACTGTCAGTAATATCACAGAAAAATTAGAGCATTTGGAAGAAAATTCCAGAAAGTCATGAAGTCTTAGTTTTTAATATTCTCAGTAAATACAGATGAATATGTGTGTTTCATCAAACATAGATAACTCATAGAGTGGTCGGTGTTAATTTTAATTCTTGAACAGGATATTTCATAATTTTATTTGTTCGTTGCGCACACTGCGCAATCCAATAATTTTAATTTATAAAGCTAAATTAAATAACTTCAATCATTTCTTTTCACTAAACCTATGCCATATAATATGGTTAAACAGGTTTTCACCCAGCGCTAGAGAAAACACACCTAGACTCAAAGTACACCCAGAATCAGAAAAAATCACTTGTGGATTACTTAAAGAATTAGCTAGTCTGAGAATCTATAATATTCTAAGACGAATATTATTTCCTAAACATCCCTATAAAACTAACACTAAATATAAGCGAGTTGCCTTACAAAGTTAAACGATTACTTTGCCGGCACTAAAATACATTGCTATTATAGTTTGTGTGGTATCCGTGCACTTAAGTGTAGAAGATGACTGGGATATTGTGTATTCCGATACTGTAAGAGTTACATTGAAGCATGCGCTTTTAGGATTTAAAACCTATTGCTAGGCTTCTTTTGTAATGTTATTGAGAGGGACAATACTTTTAACAACAAAGTATTTATAGAATATCGAAAATGTGTATTTTCTACCTACATGATATACCTATTCTTCTATATAAATTATGATGTCGTGATTTATTTATAAACACAATTACAAATAACGATGCCGTGATTTATTTAACATTTATTACTGATGACAAGAAGTGAAAAAGGCCAAATTCAGGCTGATATTTTTGCTTTATTGAATAACAATCATTCAAATATTTTTATAACATTTGAATAGTACCTACTTAGGATTGAACTTACTTTATTCAATATTCTCTCTATGAGTGCATTCGTTCCAGTTGTAATTACTTCTCGCACCAAAACAAAACCATAATAAAATAAAAGTCCGAAACATAATTTACAACCAACACACATACATGACAAACAAACTAAATTATACCACAGAAAATCTAGGTTGTTAACAAAATAAAACTCAAATTTATACACACCAAAATACAGACCAAAAGTTATGAAGGATTTATTATTCATAAAGATATATATTTATTCATTACGAAAACATTGCCTTTAAAACGAAAATACAGGCTCACAATTCCCACTTTTATTTGATGTTATGTAAAAGTGCCTACTTCTTTGGAGTGCCTCAGGGCACGTATATTGGCCCCGCACTCGACGACGCATTGCAGACCTACGTTATCACAATGTAATGACAGAATATAAAGACTTTACGTTTTTTTAACGACCCACTCGTATATTTACTATAATACTAGCTGAATTCCGTGGCTTCAATTACATGTATTTTTTATACGTTTTAAATTACTGATATAGAACGTAAGTATACACAATTCGCTCACTCCTACCCAGCCATAGCATAGTGTAAGATAGTTTATAATCATCTATAAACGGACTATAAAACACTAAAATATTTTTCTAAGCAATTTTAAACTTTCAAAGATAAGCGCATCCAACCTAATACAAAACAAATTATAAAAATATATTCGGTATCAGTTTGAGCTAAAATTAATCATTTAAAACAATTAGATGTTCATGATGAATAATAAAATCCTTGTGAATGAAAATATTATCCTTACCATGTTTCCTAAAGAATTATACATATACGAGTATATACTTAGAACTAAGAACTAAATGAGATGAAATTCGGTTTGTTCATAGAATTAGCATGTGGAATAAACTTTACTATCTTGGCGCAGGAAAACATGAGTAAAACTACGCAAAGTAGATATGCCTAATTATTTGCGGTTAAGTTGTTTTTTTAATTTACTATGATCTTAGCTCATCCATAATGACCCTCTCGTGAAGAGTATCTTATGTTGTTCAGTTTTAAAAAAAACAATTGATGTCTTAAGAGGATATCTTCTTGGGCGTGGATTCAATGTCCTTTAGTCAAATACTTTACTAAATTTAGTAGATTTCTACATTGATTGGTCTTGAAAATGTTAACCTTTAACTACTGACTACTACATTTTTTTTTATTGCATGTGGTGGCAAACTAGCCACGGCCCATCTGATGGTAACCGTCGCTCATGGACTCAACTATACCGTGAGTATTGTCAAGCCACTGCTCACCATTTCATTTCACAGATATGAAATGAAAGAATAAACGGCTCTCCTGCTACAACCAAAACACAACGATGTGCTTCACGGCCGGTCACATAGGAGATGGTGGTACCAACCCGCTCGGGTCCGATAGCAAGTGAGTACTCCCATTTGGTACCTAGCCCTACCACCAGTAATGCAATGGGTTTTCATTGCTTACTTCCCTTAGTCACCTCAAACGACATTAATGGAAAGAATGGGGTGGTGACACTTGTATTCTTAGTCCGTTAGGTGTTGCTATAAACATATTATTTAAGTATAATTATATTAAATATTAGAGTACAAGAACTTAACGGCTTAGTAAAAATCACTACATACAACTTTATCTCATTTTTACCAAATTCACAAAAATATGTTTATTTTATACTATGTGGGTGGCAAAAACTGCTTACCATGTAATGGTAAGCAGCTACCACAGCCTATATTTTATATTATAGATGCTTTGCAAAACCAGATGCAGCTCTCGCTCATCGCCAAATCCAAGCAGAGGGATAGTAGGTCGAAAAGAAGGATAATAAGGAAGGGGTTTGGACTTCCGACGCTCTCACTCACGATATGAAATACAGCAGTGTTTCACGCTAATCTTCTGTGGGAGGATGGTACTTTCCCAATCAACCTGATCTACTATGCAGAGACAAGCAAGGCCTCACCACTGGCACAAGCTTCAATTAAAGGAGCTGATCCGCTCCTGCAAATTGAGTTCAAATCAAAGTTGTCAATAAAACTGTTTATTTTTATGAATACCTATTGCTTATATATTTTTATATTAAACATTTACATATGATAAGCTTACAATGAATGTAACTAAAACCCAGTTGATGACCAAAACGTCTAAGGAAATACAAAACAGGACAAACATATCATGGAAAAGATACTGGTCTTTGAAGAAGATTATGAAAAAATCGTCAGTACCACTCAGACTAAAAAGTAGGGTATATAACTCCTGCGTCCTGCCAGCCGTAACGTATGGGTGTCAAGCATGAGCGCTAGCCCAAGATAACATCAAGAAATTAAAACATGCCAACACAGCATGAAGATAAGTTTACTAAACATTAGCAGAAGAAATAAGAAAAACCTAAGAGAAGTAAGAAAAAAGACAAACATAGCAGACGTTTCTTAAACCATTAAAATCTTAAATGGCAATGGGCAGGACATCTGATACAAAACAAATAAAGAAAAAAAAATGGGCATAAATAGCCACTGAATGGTAACCTAGAGAAGGAAAAAGACAGCGAGGGTGACAATGTCAAAGATGGAGCGACGATTTAAAAGATGTCGCAGGGGTACTGTAAAGCATACTGTGTCACAACCAAGATCATTGGAAGAGCCTCGGGAAAGCCTAAATGCAAAACAATCTGTGCCAATGTTAGCTTAAAAATATTGTACCTAATTTTGAATTACTTTAGATTGTTAATAAAGGCTATTATTATTACACATTTTTATGTACTTTATTATGTTCTTGAGATTAAAATACTTATCTTTAAATTATTCGGGTATTATAATTCCCCTTCAACCATATGGAATAAGGTTGGGATGAACCTTCGAAGAGACATAATTAATTTGTAGCGGAAACTTAATTAGCACCATCAAGACTTCATTAGTTCACAGTACTTCCGCTAGATGACAGTAATCTTCCGAAAGGCCGCCATCTCGGTTTTTACGAGTAAGCCTTAACAGTTTTTATTGTTAGAAGCATACGTTTCGAGCCCAAAATTACGCATTGACGTTGAAACAGTTAATGTGCACTATCCGAAAATGTTTCGCTGAATGTGAGACGTTTAACGATCAAGTTTATATTGCACGTGTAAGTGCGTAGGTTAAACCATAAAATATTTAGCGGACGTTTTTTTTCAGTTATTTATAAACGCTTTAAATGGTTAATAGTGCATGTAACGCAAAAACACTCTCATTTGTAGTGGCAGCTATTCTATACACTTCCAGCCAACATCTGTGTCGCTTTTTCGTTTTAAAAAGTTTCAAAACAAAAAGCTTAAGCAGCAATTATTTCAAAAAAAATATATACATAGTTTCAAAAGGTACAATATCTTATAGTAAGCATAATAAAAAAAAAATTATTGACAACTGCGGTGGACAGAACCATCAGCTAACAGTGAATGGTAACAGGAGCTCGCAAATTTAGTAAAAGCTTGTAATACGAATTAACTGTATGATATGCTTATACAATAATTAAAACCTTTTGTAAAATTCACCTACAAATTATAAACTTTTAACAGTTCACGTTTAGATAGGAGACATTTGCCACCATAAATACCATAATCCCCAACCTATTACAATTCAGCTATTACCTACCCTAGACAACATTGGGTCCAATAAGGTATTAAAACGTGTGATTAATTTAATATCCTCAATTATTATGTTTGGACCTAAAAGTAAACTTAATGTTGATCCAGTATCTCAATATCTACCTTCCAAAATATACATTTTTTTAAATCAAAATATGCATTACCAAATAAGTTCTATCATTTATAATTCAATAACAGACAAAGATCTCTCAACATCCTCACATATTTTCACATTTTATAATATTAGTAGAATAATGATGACGGTGCCTTTTGATTTTTGCTAAGGCCAAACGCTTGTGAATGATTTAAAAACTTTAACATTTACATAGACTACGAAAAGAAGCAACGACACGAAAACCAAACATTATCAGGCACTTTCAATAAGCGAGGCATCAATAACTTTGAGACTCCAATCAACCGCTAGCGAAAGCCTTCTTAAAATGCCAAGATTGGCTGCGAACGTCGCAGCGAATTTTGCACTTCAGATTAAATTTCTCCCAATCAATATTTATGTTGAAGAAATAGTCTTTTGAGCAATTCAGTCAAAATATAAGCCATGTTTTGATGGAAAATCCATTAGGCTTTTTATGGTGGTCCCATCTTGCCAATACAAAACTGACCAAGGAGGTACTACTCCCACATAGAACATCTATGCATAGTATCGTTAGGTATTTTATACTACTATCGTTGGAGTGGGGTACCAGGTGGGAGTACGTGTTATCTGTCCCAAGCGGGTCAGTTCCAGCATCTGTTGTGTGACCGACCGTGAAACACTCATTGTGTTTTTGTTGTAACAGGCGATATCTGTTCATTTATTCAATAATTCTCATGCTCGAAATTAAATTGTGTGGTAAATCTTCGATAGTAACACCACACCGAAGTCGCACCTCTATATATTAATAAAACTAAGTAAAACTCCAAATACCTCAGTGTAGTACGTATAAAAAGATACTGCAGAAATAACTTTAATCAGCATTCTTTAACTATAAGAAGACTTCTGAATAAAATAATATTAGAGTATCTAAACATATCTTACTAATTTAAGACCTTTGAGTGTTGAAGATTCAATATCAACAAATCAATTATTTCTGGACTGGACTGGTACTAATATTATAAAGAAGTAATGTTTATTTAGAATCAGGAAAAAACACTGAAAATACTCATCTGGTTTCCATATTTTTTCCACCAATATTAAGAACGGATCTTCCTTGGGCGGTAATAGATTATATACTCATATATTGGCCTATGTCCAGCAGTGGACGTCGAAAGGCTGATAGATGATATTGTCCCGATAAAATAAGGCAGCTTTTCAAGGAGACCAGTTTTGCAACAAAAATCCCTTCAATCTTAACTTTGTGGACTTTTACTTACTTTGTGGAGCCGGCATCAAGAATAGCTCCACCCCGTCTCTTCCTATGGGAGTCGTAAAAGCCGACTAAGGGATTACCGGGGGACCGGACAGCAGCGTTCCCCTGTGTACTAAAAACATCCACTGCGATCGCCAACCCGCCTGCCAAGCGTGGCAATTATGGCAATACCCCCCCTAGGGGAGGCCTATGTTCAGCAGTGGACGATCAAAGGCTGATGGATGGATGGACTTATCATCACACCATCTCCTTTGCGAGGAAGGCAGAGAGAACAAAGTGCCAAAAGGCACTATTCTTGCATACATCTCTAGCTTACTCAACAATCATAGTTCTCTTCATTTACGCTCGCCGGTTTCGGAGACTCATGATGTATTTTCTTCTTTTAATTTTTCCTTTTCTTAGTAAAATTAACCTACCGTGCCACACTGATTATAAATATAAATTACTATACTATATTTTAAGTAGGTTTCAACCATGTATCAGTCTGTACTGCATGCCTCATAAGCGAAGCATTGAGGTGGGTACTACTCTCGTTTCATGAAGAACAACTGATTTTTCAAACTTAAAATGTATGTATTTATCATATATTGCGCTTATAAAATAATATATACACACACATATCAAGAAAAACCACTATTTTTAACACTCATGATATTTTTGATGCCATTTTTGTTATTTAAATTGTTAGTTAAAAAACTGTTTAAAAAAGTTCTGTCTTGGACCTCGATGTGTCGGTAGGTATGTTCGGATAATGTATGTTAACACGATAACGACCGAAATACTTTATTAATAGAATCTTCTTTTTCTCTTACGCTTCAGTATAATTACGAATAGAGTCGTATCACTTTTCACGGTCTGATTGGATGTGGTTTAATTGTTATTAAATAAACAAAAAAAATAGTGAATATTTACGGTCAATTCGATGGCAGTGGTACACTAAAACCAGCGCTATACCTTTTTTCGTAAAAACTACTTCTATAGACCAATATAGTAGTACTTCTTAAAGTTAGCGCTAGATGGCGTATAAGACATGAGAACCAAATTAGTACTTTTTGAAATTAGCGCTATCTATGTGATTTATTGAAAACTATGTACTTAGTAAGACCAATACATTATTAGTTACTTATCAAATAATCAATTTTATTATGAAAAATTAAGATTATGAGGCGTGCACTTTTGGATTTTCCAATATCATCTCTTAAAACTCGTATTATGTGACTTTGCGACACGTGTTGTACAAAATGGATTGGTGACACTATATACGAGTACCATAGTCTATCTCTACAAAGGTATAATCGTTTTTTTCACAATACATTACTGTTCTATTATTGCTCTAGTTTCTACTAAGAACGAGGGATATTAGGACATAGTACACCACGCTGAAGTCTTGCCGCATCGCCAACGCGGGCAGACATCACAAGCCATTGAGAAAATATTTTAAGTATTGAGGTTCCTTCACTGGGTAGAAACATTTTAAATTCAAAAAGTCAAAGGTGCTGAACTATCGACCTCAGAACAAGGACTGAACTCGATAGGGAACTCTTAACTAATACAAGAAACTTACTACACTATCATAGAAAAAGAGTATATTGCTAATATAAAACTGATCTACATAATACTCGAATTTAAAAACAAATAACAAGCTGTGACCGCCAGGCAGCCCTGGCGGCTCATAGAACAAACTTTATCTTTACACAGGTTCGAGTCAAGTGTCATTTGCATCTAGGGTTGTCGCGTATTAGCATAGAAAGAATATCCTTGAATCTATTCGAGGTATCGTGAAAAGAATGTAATTGGGTAGTCGTGTCGAAGTTTCTAGATATGTAACAGTTTAGTTTATATTTTCATATATGTGACTTAAGTTTTACTTTTTATTTTCATACATAGATTCAGGCCTGTATTCCCCGAAGGGGCAGGCAGAGGCGTATTACACACCCACGATTCGCCAGCTATGTTTAAGTTCCACACAATAGGGGGTGAGCCTATTGCCGTCTATTTTTATTTTCGTTATTTTTATTCTTTTGTTACGGATTTGTACACAACTTATCCCTGTGAAATAATAGTTGGTAAGTCTACGGATCTGGTAAACTATAGCCTCTTGAATTAAATGTGGAATATTTTCCGTTCTAAACAATATAATATATTATATAACTAGCCTTTGTCCGCGATTTCGCCGCAGCCAAAAGCTAGTTTTTAGGTAATATATCAGGTTCCCGATATAGTAGCGGGATAAAATGTATAACAGTTGAACCCAAGACTAATCAAGAGCTATTAAACAAAAAAAGTTTCATCAAAATCCGTTCAGTAGTTTTGAGTGATGCGCGAACAAACAAAGAGACAAACAGACAAAAAATCTAAAAAAAAATCGTTTTGTATTTAGACCCTCCTATCTAACCTAATTCAGTAATTTTTTCTCAACTATCTTAAATGTACAGACCTAGCTCTATTACAGCTTTATAATAGTATACGAGTAGATATAAAGTCGTTTGGTAGCCGTGCATAAGACCAAAGATACCTTAAGCCTTGTCAGTTATGTAATTCAATCTCTAATTGTTGACTTTATTTTAAAATCCAAGATTACACTGATTTTTGAAGTTCTTTAGGCACTGTGTTTGTTAGCATTGAATAAAACTACCGCATTTTTTAAATATGTTGTATTCGTTTTACTTTTTGTCCAGCTCCTAAGAGTAGCATATAGTCTTTCTCAAAAATTATACTATCAAATGCAAAGCGAATTATTAGATATGTTACAGGCCTGATGATAAGCATCTTATACACTCAAAACCCGGGTAGACTTAACGATCCTAAACAGGAGTTAAATAAAGTGATGTTTTAACAGTTCTGCATGGCACCGGTATATGTTTATTTTCTTTAATGCTGCCAGCTATAATATTATAACATCAACTTTTTTCTGCAAACAATATTACTATTACAGATTATGAAAAAAAGTAGAACAAATGTTTTTTGCTATACCAGTTCTTAATATTAGCATTTAAAATTCAAAGTGCCAATGACTAAGGGGGTGCCAGCAATACTATAGTTTACCTATATAGGTGTCCCATTGAGCGCACATCATAGATGTTTGGCGTTAATATACATTTTGTTTTATTACTTTGCGAAACCAATGCATGACTATTTTTAATCTGATGGTCAAGTCTGATGATCAATGAGATAAAGCCAAGGATTAGTAATTAATGGCTGGCAAATCCATTACTTCAGGCATTATATCACTCGTTCAAGCTCACATCTCTTGTTTGCGTAGTCTTCTCGAAGAAAGAGACCATGGACTACTGACAAACGCAATGGGTGAACCAAAATAAGCAAACAAACCACTTATATAAGTAACAGTTTCGAGAGCCCAATCTTTTTTCATGACGATTTATAATTAACAAATACTTAACGCTGGCCGACCCCCTCTTGAGTTTGAACATTACTTTTGTTACCTTTGACACAGAAACGGAATTATAAAGCAGGGCTTGAGAATGATCGTTGATGCAATTTCTACTTGAAATGTTTTACAAAGATATCATAAAATTTTTGCCTTGTCCGTGTAGTGACGGGCTACTAATACAAGTGTCACCACCACATTCTTTCCCGCGGGTGTCGTACGCAGCGATTAAGGAAAGTAAAGAATTATCACCCATCGTATTACTGGTGACGAACCGACAACCGTTGGGGAAGAAAGGTTCTCGAGTGGCAACCGGGTATCGGACGGCGTAGTGTAGTACGGCTTCCCACCAGGTGGGTCGATCGTGACCTGGTCAAAGTCACAGGCATTCGTTGGATGCGGGCGGCACAGGAGCGTTCGCTGTGGCGTTCCCTCGGGGAGGCCTATGTCCAGCAGAGGACGATGAAAGGCTGATGGATGGACGGATCGATGTATTACTGGTGTGGGGGTACCAAGTAAGACTGCTTGCTATCGGGTTCAAACGAGTCGGTACCACCATTTCCTGTGTGACCGGTCATGAAGCACGTCATGTTTTGGCTGTAGCAGAAGATAGCCGTTTATTATTTCATTTCATATTTTAGAAATGAAATGGTGCGCAGCAGCTTGACAATACTTTCGGTATAGTTGAGTCCATGAGCGACGGTTACCACTTACCATCAGGTGGGGCCGTAGCTCGTCTGCCACCATTAGCAATACAAAAAAATACTTGTTTTTGATAATATTTCACCAATATCAATGTCGCCAGTGTAACATAACTGCCGCACTGCAACATTATTGCGGCATAGTTGTCACTAACATTAGTGTTAAACTCGTATTCACAGTTTATTTGGTTATGTATTAACGATGTCTTAATGACATTGACTGTCATCAGTTGAGAGTTTGGGTAGAACTTATATTTTAACATGCTGCTCTAACGCGGCGAGCAATATGTTAATTTAGCGCAAAAAAGCAGATGTTGTTAATCTATTTAATATAGCGAACCTATTATTCTCTGGAGCTGTTGTTCGAATATTTTGAACATGGATTTGTTGTTTGTAGGAGATGTGACCTTGCTTAGAATTAATGGTTCAAGGTCGTTTTATACTATGTGGGTGCCAAACAAACATACGGTCAACCTGATGGTAAGAGGTTACCATAGCATATAAACGCAAGCAAAACCAGAGGCATCGCTTACGTGTCACCAACTCCAAGAAAAGGTATAGGAGGTGGAGAGGAAGGATAATTAGGAGACGATAAGGAAGAGTTTGAGGCTCCAGCGCTCTCACTCACCATACGAAATACAACAGTAGGAGTACATACCCTTGTTTTATGCTGTTCATCTGAGAGAGAGTGATAATTCCCCGATCGAGCCGGCCCATTCGTGCTGAGATCAGCAAGGCTCAACTACTAAATACTACCACGGCAATATCGCACAAAATTTATGGACACAACAGTAGGTTGGTTTTAGGTGTTTGGGGAGTGAGAGCGCCAGAGGCCCAAAACCTCTTCGACCTCTTCCTGCTTCCTCTCAATGAGGCGCGTCTGTAAAGCTAGTGAATAATATTATATGATAAATATTTAAAAATATTGGATTTAAGAATTTCTTTTAAAATATTTTAATACTTTATCTTATTGTCTATAAATACCTAAATACTTGACAAACTCTCGGCGTGGCTTGTGTCATAAATAAGTACCTGAAACAAAAATAAAAATTACTAAACATACGTTTTTTCAACTAAAGCAAATAGTATAGTGAAGATTGGTGATTTTAGTTTTAGCAATGCAGCTCCTTACAGGAGGAGCTCTCCAACTCACCACCAATGGTGCCAATGAATATTCCTAAATAGTAGTTGTAGGTCTAACATATAACAATTTTCAGAAAAATTGCCAGTAAAAATTAAAAACGTTGACGACGGAAAAATAATAAATCAATATGAGACTTTGTTTTTGCGAGTAACAAAATGTTTAATGTAATTTTATATAATACTAGCTGACCCGGCGAACTTCATACCGCCATATATTTTTGCATGAATAAATATTGCAATTATAAATTGAGATATAAAGTATCCTATCTCTTAATTTGAAACAAAACACACATTTAAAAAAAAAACAGTTAAAATCGGTTCAGTAGTCTGCGTGTTCATCCCGGACAAACATCGTGACTCTGGAATTATATATAATATATAATGTGTAACTATTGGTAAACAAACACTACTTATTTAATCCCTCTACTCTACTCTATTAAGAAAATCTAAAAAATCCTGAACCACGTACTTGTTTACTAATTAGGGTTAGATAGAAAGAAAGAAAGAAAGAAAGAAATATATATTTATTTTCAAACCACTTAAAAGTAAGTAAAAAATAAAACAAATGGCTTTTAACAACAAACAAGAAAAAAAAATGAACAATTGTAAAGTAGTAGAAAAAAGGGCATTGCTCAGCATGCAGCAATGTCGTTTAAACATTGCAACGCTGATTTTCAGCAACGTCCTGCTGCTAACACCTGACATCAGCGCGTCACTGAACGCGAACGTTTACAAAAATATTATAAATAACAATAAAATAAAACTAATGCATGAGAAAAAACAAAAAAAAAATAAAAAAAAGATACAATTCCGATATTCAAGATATATCTTTAAAAAAACGACACACTACAAATGTCCCTTATTTTATTAAAATGTGAAAATCCAAAATCCCTGAAACATGTAATTATTTATTTGTAATAAGTACATACAATTACAATTTTCAAGTTGCTACCTCTAATAATAGCGAGTATCGTTATTATTAGAAGTCTTACAAAGTTTTACCCCCTTTTCTTCCACATAATATGAGAATATGCAAACATTCTGAACCATGTCGTTATTAATTTATACTCAGTAACTGTATTTCTTTACATGTTACTATCTACGAAGAAAAAAGCCTTCATACAAATTTACCCCTTCCATTTCCTCCCCTTAAAATTGGAACTTCCAAAAATCCTTTCATAGTGTGGATGTTGATAAGTGGATTTCAGCTATTTCAAATTTAAACTCTATGATGGTCGTAGTAGTTTTGGCTGTGGGTAATCGTCAGTCAGGACAAGCAAAAGTTTATGTTAAGTCCAATATAGATTTCAGAAGAGTTACGGCAGCGTCAGGCGGGCGGCAAGTCATAACATTTTGCATATTATCCTTACAAACCTGCCGCCTTGCCTGTGCTGTACTCTTCACGCGCATGAAGGTCAAAGCCGAACAGGCCCCATACTATAAATAGATCAAGGTCAAGAAAGTGATTGTATAATATACATCTACCTATATAGGTATAAAAAACCAAGTCGGGTTAGTTAGACTATCTATAACTTGAAAGGCTGGACCGATATTTATAAACTATATTCGTCTCCACTCGGAATAGTAGAATAACTAAACGTTAAAATTAATGAAAAAAAAAATAAAATAAAATTATTTTACCCGTCCATTTTGTACGAAATGGAATCAATGATTTGATAATATCTCGAGAAATTTAGATAATTTTTTTGTTCATCTCGGCCTGAAGAAGTTTAGTATTTATTTAATCTTAATAAAAACTAAAGTTAATCCAGCTAATAAGTTAAAAATAAATTTACGAAGTTTGCTGGATCTACAAGTTCAATATAATATAGATTAATGTAAAATGTAAAATTTGTTCATTCAATCTTATGTTCCGATATAAGATTTGTGCAGAACATTATTAAAACCAAAGTGAATAAGCATTTTTGAGACGTCAAAATTGTTTTTTAAGTGCTACAACTCGTTATAGCAGCAACGAATAATTCTTGTATCACAAGAGACTTTACAAACATACTAACACAAAGTATACACAGACTCAGTAGGTCAATATATATCTAAACTATAATACCATCTGTGCAGATAATCATTAGGTTAATGATTAAAATTATAATTTAAATCTATCACAACTGAAGCTACATCATGAATAATTTATACGTTTTAATCAAAATGCTGACCTGCTGGCTTAAGCTAAAGCTAGTCAATAGGCAATCAAAGTACTCAATTTTTTTTTAATAGAGCATTTCTTTTAGGTCGTTACGGATATTTTTAGATGAGATAAAATTTCTGGACTCGCGACACCGTTACGAGACGCAGCTATAGTGTGTGCATTGGAAATTAAATTTGACACACTTCCCGGTTTCCGATTGAGCTGAAATTTTACACCCATATGTATATCGCGTGACAATGCAATATTATGATGACATGGAGCTGATCTGATGATGGAGCTGGAAGGTGGATCTAGGAACTCTATAATGAAACGGCGCAACCCCATCGAGTTTGGGCTTGTATGATTCATCTTGACGAGTACTTTGTCTCTAGATGGTATTCAGGGTCTGAGGATGAAGCTGGAAGGTGGCCACAGTAACTCTTATAATGAAACGACGCAACCTCATCGAGTTTGGACTCGTTTGATTCGTCTTGATGAGTACTTTGTCTTAAGATGGTATCCAGGGTCTGAAAATGGATCTGGAAGGTGGCAATGCGAAACTGTAATTAAATGGCGCAACTCCATCGAGTAAGGGCTCGTTTGAAATGTCTTGACTAGTACTCCAGTTCTAGATGATATCCAGGGTCTGATGATGGAGCAGGAAGGTGGCCACGGTAACTCTGTAATGAAATGGCGCAAACCCATCGAGTTTGGAATTGTTTGATTCGCCTTGACGAGTACTTTGTCTTTCGATGGTATCCAGGGTCTGACGATGGAGCTAGAAGGTGGCCATAGGAACTCCGTTATAAAACGACATAACACCATCGAGTTTGGGCTCGTATGATTCGTCTTGACGAGTACTTTGTTTTTGATTTACAAGTGTTAATTTAAGATTTAAAAATTAATTACAAAAATAACAACTGTTTACTTCTAGTTTTAAGTTTTCACTTTTCTTGGCAGTCCTCATGACTGCTTTGTTTTTTTTTTATTGCTTGTAGTGGCACACGAGCCACGGCCCATCTGATAGTAAATGGTAACCGTCGCTCATGGATTCAACTATACTGAGAGTATCGTCAAGCCACTGCTCACCATTTAATTTCACCGATATGAAATAAAAGAATAAACGGCTATCTCCTGCTACAGCTAAAACGTAACGATGTGCTTCATGGTCGTTCACACTGAAGATGGTGCTACCAAACCGCTCGGGCCCGATACCAAGTGAGAACTCCCACTCGGTACCCAGCCCTACCACCAGTCATTCAATGGATGATAAATGCTTACTTCCCTTAGTCACCTCATACGACACCCGTGGGAAAGAATGGGGTGGCACTTGTATTCTTAGTCCGTCACCACACAGATAATAAATTTATTCAGAGCGTATACTTAACTAAATATACGCTCTGAGTAAATGAAGCATTACAGACGAAAATGTTTACAGTTAGAGCACGTATTATTAACCCCTTGATACTCCTCATAAGGCAAATATTTACAGATACAGGGCTAATCAGAGTAATTGAATAAGAAAAACTGATACAAGTTTAATTGATTTTTTTCCGTGTGGTGACGGATTAAGAATACAAGTGTCAACACCCCATTCTTTCCCACTGATGTATGTTGTATGTATGTTGAATGCTCAATTGCTATCGCGCCCGAGCGGGTTGGTACCACCATCTCCTGTGTGATCGGCCATGAAGCACATCAGTGTGTTTTGGTCGTAACAGGAGATAGCCTTTATTTTTTGACGGTTACCATTTACCATCAGGTGGGCCGCGGCTCGGCTGCCACGAAACGCAATAAAAAAAGGAAAGAAATTGAGTTGCTTGTTATGATATTATGACGTTTCGTACGCGAATGATTTTTTTGAACTGCCCCTAATAAATTTCAGACTAAGTTTACGACTTTTTTAATAACTTTGTTTTTGAGCTGTAATCCTGATAGTATAATGGTTGGAGCACTGAACTATCCCATCTGTATGTTATAAGTTCAGTTAAATGTTTACGTAAGTGTATTTATATAATAAGTGCTAGAAGAGAGGGTGACTGGCATGACCCCGTTTCGTCCGTCACTGCCGGACACTAAAACCAACAATTATTTTTGAAGTCTGACCTTTTCTAGGTGCAAAGGAGGACAATATTTTAACATCCGACTCTGATGCAATGACGCAGGTAACTGTCTTTCACAACCTATAATAAAATACTGAACTTATTCAAAGTAGGTACTTTGTAAGCAAAGGTACAAATTATATTAAAGCAATTATCTTATAGTAACTGAGGCACAAGAAAAGAGAAGTTAAAATAATTATAGTATGCGTTAGAAAATCCGTTTAATTGTAATTCACTGTGATGGCAAGATCAAGTCCAAGAAGACAGCTTCTATAAACCCTCGTCTACGAGTGTAGTGTCACTTCCCACGCGTCATTTCTCTGCTCGTATAATATTCTCATTTATCAAAAGTATCTAATTTAGGAACTATAGTCAGCAGTAAATTTGCTAATATTTAACATTTAATAAATTGTTTCTAATCACAAAAGTCTAATCTTCCCATTTCAAGGCTGTGCGTATTTGTTTATAAAATATTTTGATAACATCCTGAATATTTGTTCCCGAAAATATCAAATTCACCGCGTTATTATCTATTGCTAAACGAAAGCTACCTATCGAATTTTTTTTCTAATAATTACTCCAATCAAATAAGCCGAATTATTAAAATACCTTGGAAAACCCAAAACTGCACGCCTCATAATCTTCATTTTTCACAATAAAATTGATTATTTGATAAGTAACTAATAATGTATTGGTTTTACTAAGTAGTTTTCAATAAATTACATATTTAGCGTTAATTTGAAAAAGTACTAAGTCTTATACGCCATCTAGCGCTAATTTTAAGAAGTACTTCTATATTGGTCTAGCTCTGTCATTTTGCAAGGCGCCATCTGGCAATTAGTAAGAACAATAATCCATGAGTTTACATATATACCTGCATAAGTGCATATAATATATATAAACATGTAAAATTGAATAATTTATTAAACTGTAAACAAAAACAATTTAAGAAAATAAAAAGACATCGCTAGTTTCCTTACAAAAAAAGCAATATTGTGGTGCTATATATACAACAGCAACTGAATACATCTAAAATTGCCACTTGCGACATCTAGGGCTGCATTTGTCAATATCTCTTTTACTTTAAAACAGCGACATCTATCAATAGAAAATTGCAACTTTGGACAATATTATACGACTTATTTAAAAATCAATGAGTTCAACAAGAAATCTCTAAACCATTTATCTTCCTAACTTGGTTGCTTTATAATTTTATACTTTTGTTCTAAGTGAAAACACCGTGACGCTAAGGCCACGCAAAAAAAATTGTGGAATGTAAAATACGACTTTTTCGTATTTTATAACGTTGGTGTGTTATTATTTACGTGTGTTTAGTGTTTTTAATTATTGTTATGGATAAAATAGTTATTATACTTGACAAATATCATCAGTTCGTCAAGCAAAGGTAAGAACTTTCTTTTAATAAAAAAAATGTACTGGCCGGGCGAACGGCGTTATGTTGATAGTAAAACCACCGGTGCGGTGGCTATTGGCTATGCGTACGTAAAAAGGTAGTTAGTTCTCATGAAAGGCGCTGGTTTTAGTGTCGCGTCGAGCGTAAATGCCGTAAATATTCAGTATTTTTTTGTTTATTTAATAACAATTAAACCACATCGAATCAGAACGTGAAAACTAAAATGGCTCTATTCCTAGTCATAATAATTCGTAAACGAAAAAAAAAAAGACTCGATTAATTAAGTATTTTGGTCGTTATCGCGTTAACATACATTACCTACAACTCACGGACGTCCAAGCCAGATTTTTTTCAAACAGTTTTTTAACTAGTTTAAATAACAAAAATGGCATCAAAAATATCATGAGTGTTAAAAATAGTGTTTGTTCTTTATATGTGTGTGTAGATATTATTTTAAAAGTGCAATATATGATAAATAGAGACATTTTAAGTTTGAAAAATCAGCTGTGCCATGTCAACCGGGAGTAGAACCCACCTCAACGCTTCGCTTATGAGGCGTGCAATAAACCAAAGATGACGTAGTAAATAGTAGTATAACATCATAGACCTTCTCATCATAAATCACCTGAATAACGGGAAAAGTTGCAACCCCAATGCGCGAAATTAATAAAACCGTGTTTCCAATAGTACCTACAGATATCGGCTTTCCATTCTAAGTGTTGTCCTTTCTATTTCCACGTATAACAATTATACAATTCACATGTAGATGTTCTAAATCTGTCTGCATGTGTGTATTGAATCCACTAATAATATGCTTAAAGTCTTCTTTAACACAGGGGAATCTCTAGAACACAAAGTATTTTTATATCATAAGGTTGACAACCATGCCTATAATCCGTTTGATGGTAAGCAGTCACTGTCAGCCAACAGAAGTTAGAGTCATTAGGGGAGTAGACCCTTTTTTTAAGGTGGGAAAACATGTATCTAACCGCACACCCCGTCGTTCAAGGCAACGAACAGGGTAGTAGTGTGGGGCCCTCACCCACTAAATAAACCCGCCATGTGCCGTCTCTGGTAACGGGCACTGGAACTGTTACATTACTTCATTAAGAATTACCGTTATTTTACACCGATACTTTCTCGATTATAACTTCGCCATCAGAACTTCAACGACTTTCATAATACAATTCAAATTGGCTTAAAATTGAATCTCTTGTTAACTTAGGTATTATTATACAACGAAGTTTAGTCTGTACCTAAACTAAAGAATAACAAAAGCTTAGTTTCAAACTACAAATTCAAATTACAAAGTCATGTTGTATCCCTTGTGCGATTTAAATCTGAGTTTAAAAGTTATTTGATTCAACTTAATTAATACAAGTTTACTTAGACGTATTATATTAACATTTACTTTATAATCACTAAAGTTGATAAATAACCATTAGTTGGTCCGTGGAATTGTTAAAGGTATTACATGTACTTTTTTTATTACATACATATATGTAACAAACAGGTTTATAAGAACAGCAAAAATTATTGCGGTATCTTCATTTAATATAGAATTATGTAAATTTTAAGAAACAATCATTTTTATAAGCACAATTTTAGTATAATTAATTGAATAAGACGACAATTGGCGGAAGTCCATTGTTATTATTATAAAATGCATATTTTAGGAGGAGAGCCCACCACTCACCCACGGATAGAGGCAGTCACGAGCAGGATCCCATCAGGATATGATTAGGTTAGGTTAGGTTAGGTTAGTTATTTTCGATTTCACATTTTTCACTTTGTGTTTAATGTATGTTGCTAAGCATATCAAATGCTAAAAATATATATAAAAATATCTAAATAACCTAAGATTGCCAAATTGCACTCTCACATATAAAGTAGAATGTGATAATAGCAAAGTAACACGATAATGACAAAAAAATCGTTTTGCTGAATGAACAAACCAATTGTAGTTCCCCACTACTAAACTTGTTGCTGTTGTTCGAGTGATTCCTCATAACTGTCCGATAGTGGCAGGGGTATATAATAAGCAAGGTACACGAATAAGCTTCGCTTATTTGTTGCCGAGCGGTGCGAAATACGTGTCGAATTTGTGTTCGGATATTTGAGGAATATTGCAACGTTGTGGTTCTAAAAGTCCTGCCCTAGCGCATATTTGTGTCACGTTGGTGAGTTTTTGGCAATCTTCGGTTATTTTGTGTGTGTCCAAAGATAACCGGCTTCGACAATCCGTGGGTCAGGAGTGGACTCTCCGCCTAAAATATCCATTCTATAATAATAACAATTTTAGTGTTCAAACAGTTGGTGGTCTCATTCCCCTTTTATCTCTCATCACTAAAAGGTTAAGAACCACTGATCTAACGTTTTGTATTTTAATGGGGCTGGACAGTCCTCAATCTTACTGCAATATAAACAAGTTATATAGTTTTATCTAAATTACATTCAACTTAAACATGGGGCCAGACGCCATAAGGCCTTGACCTGACCTATCCGTGTTTCATGTATCATCCGCAAAGCGCCAATGCGGCGATGCCCCCTGTCTGCCAATATTCTTCCCACGTTCACCCTCAAAGGGATCGTTAAGTATTCATAGCCAAATAATAACTGGAGCAGGCCCTTGTAATTCGATTTATTTGGTTTTGTCTTGGGTATCTTAGAATGATGGATACAATTGAAACAACTGCCTCAGAGAAGGTAAATAATATGATTGAAAATTTAGATTACTGTCCATTCTATAATAATAACAAGCCTTATATTATAACTCGATAACTACATCTGCTGTATATCGTGAAACTGTAAAAGAGCCCGTTTTCTAACTTTTTTTTAATACATCTTGCACGGCATAATCCTTCTATCGCGGAAGACTTTACAAACATACAATTTTTTCATGGACACAAAGGAAACCCTGACTTAGAACAACTTTATGGATCACACAATGAGTTGTCCTGTGTGGAAATCAAACTCATGACACTCCAGCGGTAGATCGGTATCTAAGCAACTCTACCATTTGTGGAGTCAAAAAATAAGGAATACTAGAATCTGCTGGTGACATCTCGTGGACTTCAGAATATAAATACGTAACTCTATGGCATAGCAAAAAAAAAAACAGCATCACGCCTTATTCCCTAAGGGGTAGGCAGAGCTGTATTACACACACGGTTCGCCAACTATGTTTAAGCTCCACGTAATAGGGGGTGAGCCTATTGTCGTCTACCGGGCACATTACCTGTGCCGTGTGGGGCCGGCTTTAGAATCGTCCCACCCCTCTCCACCCATGGGAGTCGTAAGAGCTGACTGAGGGACTACCGAGGGAGTGGGCAGCAGCACTCCTTCGAGTATTAACAACATTCATTGCGATCGCCAACCCGCCTGCCAAGCGTGGCGATTAGGCAATATCCCCCATTCTTGGGGAGGCCTATGTCCAGCAGTGGGCTTTAAAAGGCTGATGGATGGATGGATGGGCACATTACCACTCCGGACTTCTACTGAGAATTTTTCTTTTTACGAAAAAGGTCAATAACACCGCCCATTCACGGGATCGAATCCAAAACCTCATAACCTGCGGCACAGTAATGGTATCTATGTGAAATTAGCTACCCCACTGGAGCTATCTATTTTCGGAAATAAAAGTAGCTTCTATCCTTTTTTGTGTTCTGACCTATATTTTTGCAGAATTTCATGAAGATCAGTTGAGTAGTTATACCGTGAAAGCGTAAAAAACAAACAAAACACACTGTCGCATACGTAAGTATGTTTGTATTAAGGTACTAAACCTAACTTAGAAAGTGGTAGGGAGAATGTAAGATTTAGTTAATTGATTATTTATATAAAGTTACTACAAACTTCGAAGTGGCATAATCACTAACCTCTATATTAAGGCTGAACAGATGACTGAGATATGATTCCGATACGACTATCTCAGAAACCGTAACCGGCGCAGGTACTCGCGCCTTCGCCGCTCCAGTCACTGGCATTTGGGGTCAGCGAAAGGATAATCCTCTCTGGCTCTCTCCATGCCACTTCCTTCTGCAAGATAACATCCGCAGCCCAATTCCTAGCGCTACTGAGCATCGCTCTGACGACGCTCAGCAGCGAGAGGTCCCGCGACGAGTTCTCAACACTGCTCAGCTCAAGCCGAACATGACGCGCCATGTGCCTCGCCGTGTCCTCGTCTCTGCCACAATGGTGACAGCACGGAGTAAATTCCCTCCTGCCAACTATGTGCAGGTATCTGCCAAAGCAACCATGCCCTGACAGCACCTGCACTAATTTGAAGGAACGGCCTCCTCGCCCTCACCTTGCCCATTCCTCCAGCACTGGCTAAAGTGCTCCCATGGTCCGAAAACCGGCCCGGGGCGTCGCCAACCGCGCCCATCAACAGACTATGGCAGCTGGACGGGCATCGCCCTGACACTTGGCAATGTTTGTGGTCTCCACAGAAGAGCCATGTTCAGGACACCCAGCGACTCCACCCAACAACGGGTGTTCTGTACAGCACTATCGAATGGACCACCACGTTGGCACGCATTATTAGGTCTAAAAACTATATTTCAAACAGTAAAATAGATTCGTAAAATTGATGATTGTAAGACTCAGTAGTTACAGATACACAAAAAACTCATAAACTCTTTTTTTAATAAATCAAATAGAACACAATATAAAACAATACGCATTTAGTTCATTTTAAATAAGTAAGTAATTGAATATTCGACGTAAGACGAAATATTGTAGATTTAATTCAATGAAATCATCAGAAAACACGTAACATTTTATGCACTTCTAAACAATTTCTTACACCATTTATAACTTAGTTGAATGTCAGATGCGGCTCATGCGGCGCTTCAAATCTGGGTTTAAATCTGTCATTAGTGTGAGGCAGCCAGTCCAGAGTAAAACAGGTCAGTGAGTATAACACTTATTTTGAAATTGGAACACGTCTGGCGCATTTACGGATTGATTATGGTACGCCAGCCAAGTGAAATCGTCCGTATGATAATAAAAGTATATATTTTATACACTACAAGTGTGACAAACCAGTGTACGACCTTTCTGATGGTAAGTGCGTAGTCAGCCATAGAGAACATATAACTGTAGCAACATTCATATTTTTATTCGCACGTTTTCAACGCCAGGGAAAGGAATGGGAGGTGGAGAGAAATGCAGAGGGGATAATGTTTATGTACAAACCGTTATTGTATCGATGCTGCTACGAGATAAGTATGTCCTTGAGTTCTGGCGTCAGGCGACTTTCACAACATAATATATACAAGCAATAATTGGGTCATCAAATCCATGGTCATAAAGTAGTTCTCAGTTTTTAGAAGAGGCCGTAGTTGTGACACTTACAGTTCGAACGGTCAAAGCTAAGCAACTTTCACTCGGCTCACTTCAGATGGGTGACTAAAAATCGATACATATTTTAAGATACCTGATTTCCTCTGTAGTTCAAATCAAATAACATCCTAGCTTAGTTAACTGAAATCCGTCAGTCCTAAATAAACAAAAAAACAACAAAAACATAGCATCACGCCTGTATTCCCCGAAGGGGTAGGCAGAGGTGTATTACACACCCACGATTCGCCAGCTATGTTTAAGTCCACGTAATAGGGGGCGAGTCTATTGACGTCTACCGGGCACATTTACAAACTCCGGGCTGCTACTGAGAATTTTTCTTTTTAGGAAAAAGCTCAATAACATTGCTCGACCCGGGGATCGAACCCTAGACCTCATGATTAGCAGTCGCATACACTACCGCGACACCACCGAGGCAGTTCCTAAATAAAAAAAAACTGAATCCGGTCTTGTTCTAAGATCGCCAGTTGTACCTTTAGGGACTAGGAGAACATCCAGGTGTACTAAAGAATCAGCTAAAACTGAACAGATTGGAAGTCTACTTCAACAAAGTTTGAGATAAAGCAAGGATGATGATGAATGAGAGCACCGGAGGCGCAAACCCCCTCCCTATCCTCTCCCTCCTATCCACCTCCTATTGCTTTCCTTGGACATAGCGACGCGCGATTAATTCCTCTGGTATTTCTAGCGTCTATAGGCTGCAGTAGCTGCTTACCATCAGGCAGCCCGAAGGTATGCTTGTTCGTCACCCATGTAGTATAAAAAGAAAACCTATAGGTTAACAAGGTAGAAATAAAAATTACAGCTAATTTGTATTTAAAAAACTCAATACAATGTGTCTGCTAAGCTTGAAAATGACAAATTGATTGATGACACATTCCATTATAACGTTAGCGCACGAGCACGGGCAATGTGTTTACGATGATGTTACAATTGAATGTGGCTTAAAAGTGATTGGATATTTGATTGATTGAATTATTCATCATTGTTTAATTAACTGGTGTTTTGTTCTATATGAATGAATGACAAACTCGATATTATTCCATCTATACTTTATTTGATAACCTATTATTTCTATCTTCTTTACAAAATATTTAACTTGTATTTGTAGTATTGGTAAGAAAAGTAAAACAGGTATAGCTAATTTAATGACACTCTGCAGTGAGTAATAATCCTTGTATCTAATAGTAAACTTACAGCTAAATAGACGCAAATTACACTGAGACACAGATCCAATCATTTGTCACATAAAGTATTTATCTTGTGTGGGAATCGAAACCACAACACTTTGTCCGTCGGTGTCAAAACCACACCACTCCATCCATGATACATGCAGCAGTATTTTTAAAACATACGTCAAAAATATTTTACTATAAGAAAAAGTACAACTATTAAAGTTTAAACATTGAAACCAAAAGCTCTCTTTTAGTTTTTAGTTCTAATAAAATAAGTTTTTAGACCGGATGTCTACTACTACTACTCTGTACCTTCTCAGTTCAAATTCAAATTCAAAAATATCTTTATTTCATAGGTATATTAAATAGCACTTAAAATCATCAAAGTTACTAATAACTACCACGAGTGCTGGAGGCAAGTGCATCCGCAATGTCTCGAATGCAATCGGCATATACGCTTCGAAAGGCACGTTCAGCAGCAGTCTCGATTATCAAATAAAATTCTGGCATTTGTTACAGTTTTTGTCAGTCCTGAATAAAAAATGTGATTCCGATCTTGTTATAAGCCAGTTGTACCCTTAGTTCGGTCATAGAGGTCAAATAGACAGTCGCTTGGTGTAAGTACTGGTAGATCAGTTAAAACCGAAGAGTTCGAGAGCCTTCCCCAACGAAAAAAAAAAGATTGTGATAAAGCTCAGGAGATGAAAAAATCCGAACAGTTATGAGGGAAAACTTTTTAAAAGGGTATAAGAGCAAGTATTAGGCTTCGTGTTGGGCTGTTTGATGTAAACATTACGCAAATCTTTGTTGTGTCTTTTAAAATCTGAACCTGTCGTCAGTTAAACGTTAGAAACGCTATTTTTGTGTTGTGGGTTCGATTTCCACACAGTACAATTTTTTGTCGCTTACAAATAACAATTGTTCTAGTTCTGTACGTACTTTGTTTACGTTAATTACAATAATTACCATCCTAAGGTATCCCGCAATACAGGAGATATTTTTGATGTGAAACATCTAATGCGGAGGGAGGGTAAAATCGGCTGTTAGCGTGGCGACGCTTTTATTTTACTTGTCCTGTTCAAATCTTGCAAGTTAAATTTGACACACTTCCCGGGTTCTGATTGAGCTGAAATTTTACATGCATTTGTATATCGCGTGACAATATAATATTATGATGACATGGAGCTGATCTGACGATGGAGCTCGAAGGTGGACATAGGAACTCTATAATGAAACGGCGCAACCCTATCGAGTTTGGACTCGTTTGATTCGTCTTGACGAATGCTTTGTCTCCTCTGATGGTATCCACGGGCTGATGATGAAGCTGGAAGATGGCCACAGTAACTCTATAATGAAACGACGCAACCCCATTGAGTTTGGACACGTCTCATTCGTCTTGTTGAGTACTTCGTCTTTAGATGGTATCCAGTGTCTGATGATGGAGGTGGAAGGTGGCCTTGCAAAACTCTGTAATTAAATGGCGCAACTCCATCGAGTAAGGGTTCGTTTGAAATGTCTTGACTAGTACTTCAGTCCTAGATGATATCCAGGGTCTGATGATGGGGCTGGAAGGTGGCTACAGTAACTCTGTAATGAAACGACGCAACCCCATCGAGTTTGGAATCGTTTGATTTGTCTTGACGAGTACTTTGTCTCTAGATGGTATCCAGGGTCAGACGATAGAGCTGGAAGGTGGTCACAGTAACTCTGTAATGAAACCATGCAACCCTATCGAGTCCATACTCGTTTGATTCGTCTTGAGGAGTACTTTGTCAAGTTATGATCATTTTATTTCTACAAAATAATTTCGATGTTTTCACATCTGGCAGACGTCGCGCGACGTCTAGTTTTTTTTTAAATAGAATATAAAGATGATATCTGCTAGATAAGATTTGTTTTTGAAGCTAAACTCCTTTTTCGATGTGCAAAGAAGACGCGTGGCCATCCTGTCTTGAACTATTCTTTAATGTTTTATAGATATAAAACTTGAAAGAAACAATGGTAGACGGTAAACGTGAATGAAACACTGAGCTAGTCTGCTCTAAAGTGATAGAGAATTGCAGTGATTGCCTGGTGCTAAGATCCGGAACTGCCAACACAAAAGTATCACGTTTGTTCGAATCTCTGGTCGAGACCTCACCAGGTACGTGCCTCAATTATTTCTAAGTTACGTGCAATACCGTTCACTATCTGCACCAAAATTTTATGATTTAACCTGAATATAATAGAGATTTTCTTGATTTTAAGTCTAGCAACTCGTGTTGGGCCAGAGAGTATGGTAAAAATCTTTCTCATTCTTATTACGAAGTCCATACCCAGTAATGATCCTGGCTAGTTTTGATTTATAGCTCTTGATTAGACCTAAAAACTGGTATACATTTAATCCCCCTAGGGAACCTGAGATATAACATAAAAACTAGCTTTTGAATATAAACTAAATTCTGCCTCGTCCCTATATTAATGAACACGTCTCTCTGAGGTACATTAGCTTTTCCGGGATAAAAAAACTTCGCATTTTTCTAGGCTCCATAACATATTTATGCATGATAATTATAGTTTTATAACAATCACTTTAGTACCCAGTTACGACGTAAAAGTGTAACCAAATTCATTTTCACCTCAAATAATATCAGTAAGGGCTAAATGTAAATTACGCCTTCTGGTGATAACATATAATCTTGAGTTGTGAAGCAGAAAATCGTTCTCAAGTTATTTTGTTACATTCGCACCATTTGATTCAATACACGCAAGTATACAAATACTGATCGCTTTTACGGCGACCTCGTAAGAAAAAATTCAATTTCCTTGGGATGTCAATGATGATACCTTTACATAAAAGCAATTTATTCATCTTTTCAAATAAGAGTGAGCGTATGTTACGTAAACAGATACAATTTTCTGAAAATATTAAATAGAAAATAATAGCCACGAGCGGGGATCGAATCCACGCTTTCGGAATGCAGACGATCTACCAACCCAAACTAAGGTGATATTCACCCGGGGACATAGATTTATATAACACAATCTTTCTCAATGTCTTAAGTGATGTCCACGTAATCTGTCCGATGTATTTAAGTTTCATTGTCTGTCTCAAAAACTCATCAAAAGTTCTATCTATACAACATTTAAATGGGACTATTTCTAATTAAAACTCTTTCAAACAAAAATAATAATTTTGCAGCCCCACCTATACCTGGTGTTAATGACATCATACCGATAACTCCGGGCAAAGATATCACCAACCATAGTGGTTAATATATTCCCCATACCAATTTCGCAGGCGAAGCTGGGTTACAAAGTTAGCATTTTTAGCCGCCATCGAATCATTAACAATGCGGCTAAAAACATGACGAAGGTTTCAATCCATTGCAGTTTTTGGAGGAAATCGGTGATTAATGGGTTTGTTACCTAAAATCGAATTAAGATAGAACAATATAAAGATTTTATCTCACATTCAATGAAAAAAAAATTAAAATGCAAATTTCATGAAAAGACCGATGCAAATTTCCACCACCAGAATCAAGTACCGAACCCCTGGTATCAATTACCGGTACAATGTTTTACACCCTGTATATGACAAAGTTATGCTCGAATATATAAAGAAATCTCCTCCTTTTTGAAGTCCTCCTTTTTCGATTACTGTACAAAAAACTACCAGCTTAATATGCAGATACTAAGTTCTATTTACATAATATAAACCTAATTAACCTTATAGGTACATGTACTTAAAATATATATAATCAGTTAAGTAACAATTAATGTACAGTTTGAGATTAGTCATTCCGATATGAAACTAAGCTTTGGCAGTTTTACAAACTCGTGGCTCGTCATCAAGTAAACGAGTTGAGCTTTTGTGATATAAATTTTTCAACTAATTATTTACAAGAGAAATTTACTGGCAAAACAATGATAAATAAATTATCGCTACAAATCTTTTATTCGCCTTATACTCGTAGTACTTGATTTCCTCGTTGATTGCGATGTACAGCTTATCGTCTAGTACTTTTAGTGTAAGGAATGGGAGCAAAAGTATAAAAGAGAATCTTAGAGAATTTTTAGTGATTACATTTTTAGAGATTTACATTTACACAGAGCTTCTAACCTCCTGACTACCTCGACACAACTAGCGGTAATCTCAGAGGAAAGCCATTTTATATTTAGGATTTTGACAATCTGTAACGATCATCAGGATGTTAATTGGCAGCTAAGACTCACCGCGTAACGTGCCTTCCGAAACACGGAGGAGGTCATACGTTCTGAGCAAAAATTGTTGGGCAAGTGCACAGCTATACTTAGACATCCTAAACACACTCTTCATTTTAAAAATTAGCTCCCTGCACTGGCTGTAGTCACAGGAATAGTCAAAAATAGCAGAAATGTAGAACTTTATAAAAGTTAGAAGATTTAAAATTATTATTATTAATTAGGATTAAACGAGCAAGCTCTGCTGTATAAGCAGAGGATAGCTTTTCTATTACACGTCTAACGCACGAGCGTTAAAGAGTCGAGATACGAAACTATAGACAAGTATTAGCAGTTACTTGAGTAAAAATCATTACTGTACTCAAGTGACGATTTGTTTTCTACAGTTTAGAATTTGCTAAGCTAGATATGTCAGAAGCTTAAGATACACTAACAAAAGCTAAATAATTTTTAGTATAAGACAGTAACAACTACTATTGCACGCCTCGTAAGCGAAGCGTTGAGGTGGGTTCTACTCACGTTTTTCACGATTTTTCAAACTTAAAATGTCTCTATTTATCATATATTGCACTTGTAAAATAATATCTACACACACAAATAAAGAACAAACACTATTTTTAAGACTCAATAACAAAAATAAAAAAATTAAAAAGAAATTTATTTTTCAAGAATAGAACCTCTTGGCACTCTGTTCTCTGTGCCTACCCCGTAAGGAAAATAGCGTGATGATAAGTATGTAAGTAAACTAGTTTAAAAACTGTTTGAAAAAAATCTGGTTTGGACGTCCGTGAGTTGTAGGTAATGTAACATACATTACCGAGAGATGTCCGGAGATTGGGTATGTCTAAAAAAGATAGTACTGTAGCTCAGTGGATTAGAGCACTTCCCCGGATAGGAAGAGACGCAGGTTCGATTCCCGCCTGTACTAAAATACTCTTTTTCCTTATTCACAAATTATAATTTGTACTTTAATAGTTTTTAAAATTTAGTATCTTAATAAGTTAAAAATATTCTACCAATATTACTACCAATTGCTGTAACAATACTTCTATAAGTAGAATTATTTATATCGCCAAAAAGTTTAGTTTCGCCTTGGAGCATTACAAGCAAAATTTAACAGAAGTATAAATATTATGGTATTTGCAATTTTTTTTCTTAATTTTAGAAGTTACTAGGTTATAATAACGTTAGTACTTATTTAAAATGAAAAGTACTGCATATAATATTAAAAATAATTATACTTTTCGAATTCAATGAATAAAACTTCAAAGAAATTACTTATGATTAATAAAGACTTGTTTATAGATACGCTGGTAAAACTGGATTGAAAACTGAGAATTTTACACATTTCAAAATGTATGTATGCCATAAATATGTTTAACTACTACCATATGAACACAATAATTATCTATGGTTAAATATAAATCATTACGACCAAAACTCCATATTATACATAATAACGATAACAGCACACAAAAGACAATTGGACCAGCCCATAAAGCTCACAAAGCATCCGTTACAATAGCTAATGTCGCGTACAGAAGCGCCTTTTGTCGCGGGTGACAAAAGTTGACGCGATAAGGCCGACAAACCCGCATGATACTTGACACTTACTGGCGAGATATTCCTTTTTACAGACGAAAAGTTTTAAGAAAGACGATATAATTACTGCAATTAAAGCTTCGTCTATACAATTTTTCTCCGAATGCACAGACGGCGGGGTGGTTTAGATACCGGCCTCCCGTCCGAGTGTTGTGGGTTCGATCCCCACACAGGACAACCACTTTGTGTGATCCACAAATGGTTGTTATGAATCTGGGTGTACTTTGCGTCCGTAACATTGTATGTATGGAACATCCCCCACTATACAATGACTATGCTAAAGTGTTGTCTTTAAAAAAAAATTAAGTGTCTGTTCATAATATTTAAATAACAGTTTTTTACTAAATGCATATGAGTGTATCTCATATGATACGAGTAGGTATATCTCTCTCACCAAGATAGGAGACTTGCGCCCAATAGCAGGACAGAAAAAAGGATTGAAAAAAAAAAACAGTGTATATACGTTACGTATAACAACAAATTTTTAACGTTATTGTCTATATGTGATATTTATAACTGTCTTTTTGTGCCGGCTAATCTCCAAAAATACTGGCCTTATTTGGACGGGATACTTTTTCACTGCCGGATACCTGATGTTATAAGGAATAACGACTATTTTTATTTTGGATAAATTAATAGGGTTCCAAAAAAAAAAAGAAAATAACTAAAAAAATCCACTTGGACGAAATCGCGGGTACCCGTTATTATTATAATAATTTAAGTATAAGGAAAAAACATTGAGCTGTTCATTACAAAACGATCCCACCTCAAAATAATGCAGGTTAAAAATTCTGTGTTGATCTTCTGGTGGAGCGCTTTAACGATGTGGAAGATGTCGGTCAATAACAAAAAAAAATATTAAGTTAATTATTTGCGTGCGCACAAAAAAATAAACTATACAAAGGTTTTATTACCGCATTATTATGTCCTTTAAAGAAGGTTTAGAAGAGCATCTTTTCTGGGTAGGCGATGACCTGGCTGTGCCGCTGTTATCAATTTGCCTAGATATGATGGATGAAATTAGACTAATAAATGTCTCAGAATACTATAATAGATTTGCTTTTTTAAATTTAAAGTAGTTGTGAATAAAACCAAGAAAGTATATTTAAGACACAAAATAAGAAAACTAATATCAGAATCACAATTTATTGAAAAGAGGTCAAATACTCGTAGAATACTCCAAAAAATATTACCAGCAATTCCAATATCCAATATGACGCAGTCATAAACGAAATAGAGAAATGTTTCACAATTCCAGTCGCGTTTGGAATAACATTCATTCAATATATTAATCTAGGGATGAGTCCACATTGGTTGAGTCGAGCACACGCAGAACCCAAGTTCCCGTGGCATTGATTTAGATGCTTCAAACGATAGTGCTTCGAAAGCTTAGCTCACCTTTAGTTGTGTTTTTGTTGAATACAAATTAATAGAGTGCGTTTATTACAGCCCCCTTATACTGTAAAACAACACGTTAAACGAACGTTGTATCGGAAAATCGGATGCCAGAGTCCTGATTGGTTGAAAGACTGACACATGATTCATGCGACCATTCACAGTGAAGCACAACGAATGTTCTTTTAACATTCTGTTCTTCGTCTTCTCTTTAACAACGCTGTGATCAAATTGTTAAATTACACTTTGTTTAGAATTAATTAAATTGCATTGCGACGTTAGTTTTGATTTTATCTAATAAAATAGATCAAAATATTGTATGTTCTTAACATGCTTTGTAAATAAATTCAATCTCTTGGGTAAAAATATCCTATATTAAGATTTACCATAGGACAAAATCGTAGCATCTATTATTTTTGCACCAACCTAAAACTGATTTCTGCACAACCTAAAGATTGGCTGATAGAGAACGCTACTATCATTAAGCCCGCCTTTGTACTTTACATCATGCATAAAATCATAAATGAATACAATGCTATCAAATAATGATATTTTAAATAAGGTTATTATTAGGTATCTAGGTTTACATTAGCAGTAATGATGAATGTATTTTAGATTATATTTAAAAACTCTACACAGTTAAGATATTTATTTAAGCAAAATAATGCAATTTCTTAAACAATGCCAACCCTATTTGGAGAAAAATAACTAATATTACTTTACAGACCTATTTTTGCATAGTAAATTCATATACCAAGTCCGCCATAGACATTTTACTTCATAGTAAATTTATACAAGCAAATAAAACATACTGAAATACAATTGCTCATAAAATACCTATAAAAGAATGTAAAACATCAGTCAGGAAAACAAGTTTAGTAAATCTTTTGTTCAACACTGTATCTACAGAGAGCTGCTAAGTAAATATGAAGCGAGTACAGTCACAAACAACTAACTATAAATAAATAAACTGAAGCTAACGTGAGCTGCACATTGTAAGTAACTTGCCGTTGTTTTGTTTTTAAGCCTGTTCTCGCCCGAGAAAATTTAATATCAGTACTTTAGAGAATATTATGTTTTGCGGCAAAGCTGTAAAACTTACTTACTTTTTTTTTTCTTTAGGGAATATAACATTGGACCACGTATTTTCAACGATGTTATAAGACTACACTCGTAATGTAAACGAATGTTGTCTGGCCGTAATCAAGCTCATGAATCTAATGTATTTAGTACATCGAGGCGTTCGCATGCAGCAGGGAATCTCTTTGAAAACATTTTCGGAACGATTAACAGATTTTTTTCATAGACTTACATTAAATAATATGTTTCATAGAGATTTTTAAGTGGTTTTTTAATTTTCATGCTATCTCAAAGAACAAATTAGCTACTTGCGAAAATGTGGAAAAAGATAACTTTAGTGCGAGCGGAAATCGAAGCTACGTCCCTTCCAATCCGGGGAAGTGAAGTGGAAGGTTCGATTCCCGCTCGCACTAAAGTTCTCTTTTGCCACATTTTCGCAAGTAATTTGTTCTTTGAAGTGACTGAGCATGTCGAGTGCTAAAATGCGGATCAGGATGTTTCATGCTATCTGTAAAAACTTGTACCTAAATGGCCTTATTATCATCCTAATTTACATACATATTACGCCCATGGTATACCGGCGCAGTCGTATGTGGAAGCAATCTCTGCGAAACGATAGCGATAGCGAAATATCTGTGGAATGTTAGTAGTACATCGTGCTGCAGTTTCACAAAGAAATTTTATTATACATGACGCTTACCTGAAATGAGGGTATGCATATAATTAGGGTTCCTATGGGATAGCGTACAATAACTGAGCCACAGGAAAGCGTGGTCGGCTCCTTATAATAGCAGTATTATATAAAAATAACAAAATGGATACATTTTTTACCATTTGTCCTTCTTGAGTGTTCATCCGTATTGCACGATGCGTGGACCGCCTCTTTTTATACGTTTTTTTCGTAATTCACGTGTTCAACTGCATAGAATTTGGTTAATTTCAAAATATAATATATTCGATTCAAAAATATGTCAGAATGCGCGGAGACGTCTTGCGATACGAAACACGACTAGTGAATTGTCTGCGGCATTATAATGACAACTTTAAAGTCATTTGCGATACAGTACCCACGAAAACGCAACTATATCTAATCTCGTTAAAAGTAGACTGAGACATAGCATATACAAAACGCTGATGTACAACTTACAGATTTTCTAACACTTGACATGCTCAGCATTTGTTTTCAATGTCTTTAAGACCCACGCCACCTATTGGATGCATTTACATACATTATTCTAATATAGTAAGTTTAATTTTGCAATTCAAATGTGAAGTGGAGATTTGAAATCGTTGTTGAGCGACAGCAATAGTGGAGCACTTCCCAGATTGTATGGGATGCAGGTTCGAATCTTGCATGCAAAAAAGTTCCCGTTTTCTACTTTCACAAATAATTTGTTCTCACGGATTTTTCCTTGATTCGCTACAGCGTACGAATGGGTCAGTGTACTAAAGGCATATATAGTCCTCACCTATGGTATTCCATGGGAATCATCACACATTTAGGTAACAAACTCTTATACCTAATAAGTATTTTATGTACACGAAAAATACGAACTTACCAAAAAACACAAACATAAAAAAATATGGCATCACGCCTTTATTCCCCGAAGGGGTAGGCAGAGGTGTATTACACACCCACGACTCGACAGCTATGTTTAAGTCCCACGTAATAGGGGGCGAGCCTATTGACGTCTACCGGGCACATTTCCAAACTCCGGGCTGTTACTAAAAAAAATCTTTTTAGGAAAAAGCTCAATAACATTGCCCGACCCGGGGATCGAACCCGAGACCTCATGATTAGCAGTCGCATACACTACCGCTACACCACCGAGGCAGCTAAAACCATAAAACACGGACTTAAAAAAAAGGTTCCTTTATACGTCCATGCCAAAAAATAATTAAAACTCAGTAGGTAACAACTGTTATGGATTATTAATTAATTATTTTGGGCGAAACCACTCAATAATGTTAAAAAAAAATTAAAATAAATATTAAGCAAATTTGAAAACTAACCATAAACGTATTTGACGTTCATTTTCGCAATGTTGATTTATGTTTGTAATCACCGGATGGGTGTTATTTATCGTGTCCCAGTGTGTCTGGTTATGGAATCATACATTTTATCAATAATTTAGAATTTACGAAATATATTAAATTTACATTCTTGTTTCAATACATTTTAGAGATCTCTTATTTATTCATCTTCTCTTTCGTCCATCACACATTCACCACATTTGTCAAAATCCAGTACTTATCTCCAAAGTATACTAATTCATCTGTTATAAAATTGTAACAGAGTCTGTACATTACAAGTTTGTCATGGTCTGTACATTTAAGATTTTTGAGAAATAAAATACTGTATTAGGCTATATATAGGCGTGTCTAAACACAAAACATTTTTTTTAGATTTTTTGTCTGTTTGTTCGTTCGCGCATCACGCAGAAACTACTGAACAGATTTTTATGCAACTTTTGGTTTTGTAATTGGTAGCTCTTGATTAGACATAAAAACTGCTATACATTTTATCCCGCTACTATGTAGGGAACCTGAGATTATAACCTAAAAACTAGCGTTTAGTTGCGGCGGAGCCGCGGGCAAAGGCTAGTTCTATAACTATGTTTAATACCACTCAAAACTATAAACTTTCACTGACACTATAAAATGCAAGATGGCTCAATCCCTATGGAGCCTTAAACCCTTCAGAATATTTTTTCTTCGGAGATATTAGGTATGTTGTCACAGCGCCGTAGCGACAAAGGTGCTCTGTGCCTAATCTCCTGCGCCACTGTTATTTATTATTCAACGTATATTATATGAGCCATATAACATAATATATAATACTAGTCAACCCGTGCGGAATTCCGCAGTTCAATATTTATCGAATCCGATTCGATGTCTATAGAAAAATCGACGCTTCCATTAACATACCTTTTCTTAGATGATTTTATAAAAGAGAAGCAGAGCATTTTTGGACCGTAGGTCTATTTTACGATAAGCATTATAAGGTCATAACTAATCAACTACGGCATCTGGGAGTACAAATAACGCTTTCAACCCTTCAATACCGGTAATTACATTTGAATGTCGTGCGACAGTGTAAAGGAGAAGTGACACGTACTAAAAGCTTTGACTCTTGTAATTAACAGGAAGATCACAGGTACTAATATAAAACTGTGTAATAATACTTTCTCATATTTTTTCTCTTCTTACTGGTAGTAATTGGTAGTTTGTGGTATAATTTTTGAGCACTAAATAAAAACAAAAATTTTACAATTTAAAGAGGAGTATTATACTCATTTTAATATACTAACTTAAAGTCTCATACATTATAAGCATAAACATTTGAAGTAGATATTTTCACTGTGTTTCTAAACGAATATTCTATCCATCCATCCATCAGCCTTTCGACGTCCACTGCTGGACATAGGCCTCCCCAAGAGAACGCCACAACGAGCAGTCCTTTGCTGTTTCACTCATATGGGGGATAGTGCCGTAATCGCCACGCTTGGCAGGCGCGTTGGCGATCGCAGTGGATGTTGATAATATTCGAGGGAGTGCTGCTGCCCACTCCCCGGTATTCCCTCAGTCGGCTCTTACGACTCCCGTGGGTGGAGAAGGGGTGGAACAATTCTAAAGCCGGCTCCACACGGCCAACGAATATTAGGTGGGTTAAAATAAATAAACCAAAAATTTTGTAAAATTATATACTGTGACATATCAGCCTTGGACGTCTATCATCTAAGTAAACCCGTGATCATGAATGCTGTAAAGTATTCGAAACGTCGGGATAGTAGTATAATCAAGTAAACGCGATAGATTCCGTAAACGTAGTTTTATTTCAAAACTGTGTAATGTACAGACACAGCTCTACGCACGAGAAAAATACTTAACTGAATTAGGCTATTTGGCACCGGGAAAATTAAAAAAAAATGTTTTTGACGTTCGCGCATTACGCAAATAATACTAAAGCATTCGTTGTAAAACTTTTGATGTGAAACATCTAATGCAGAGGGAGGGTGAAATCGGCTGTTAGCATGGCGACGCTTTTATATTACTTGTCCCGTTCAAAGTTTGCAAGTTAAATTTGACACACTTTCTGCTTTCCGATTGAGCTGAAAATTTACACGCATATGTATATCGCGTAAGAATGCAATATTATGATGACATGGACCTGATCTGATGATGGAGCTGGAAGGTGGACTTAGGAACTCTATAATGAAATGGTGCAACCCCGTCCAGTTTGGGCTCGTATGATTCATCTTGCTGAGTATTTTGTGTCTAGATAGTATCTAGGGACTGATGATGAAGCTGGAAGGTGCCCACAGTAACTCTATAATGAAACGACGCAACCCCATCGAGTTTGGAATCATTTGATTCGTCTTGACGAGTACTTTGTCTTTAGATGGTATTCAGGGTCTAATGATGGAGCTAGAAGGTGGCCATAGGAACTCCGTTATAAAACGACATAACTCCATCAAGTTTGATATGTATGATATGTCTTCACGAGTACTTTGTCTCTAGATGGTACGCAGGGTCTGACAATGCAGCTGGATGGTGACAGTAACTCTGTGATAATCGAGTTTATACTCATTTGATTCGTCTTGAACAAAATACTCCACTTTGTCAAGTTATGATCATTTTATTTCTACAAAATAATTTCGATGTTTTCACATCTGCTAGACGTCCTGCGACGTCCAGTTTTTTATTTGACTTTTAAAATTTCTCTGTGATGTAATTATCTATCCATCCATCCATCAGCCTTTCAACGTCCACTGCTGGATATAGGCCTCCCCAAGAGAACGACACCACGAGCGGTCCCGCCATGGGGGATAATGCAGTAATCGCCACGCTTGGCAGGCGAGTTGGCGATCGCAGTGGATGTTGTTAATACTCGAGGGAGTGCTGCTGCCCACTCCCTCGGCATTCCCTCAGTCGGCTCTTACGAATCCCGTATGTAGAGAGGGGTGGGACAAATCTAAAGCCACACGGGTGATGTAATTAAAAATATGTAAATTACTTGTTATTAAATACGTAGTAATAAGGCCGTGTGGGGCCGGCTTTAGAATTGTACCACCGCCTCTCCACCCATGGGAGTCGTAAGAGCCGACTGAGGGAATACCGGGGGAGTGGGCAGCAGCACTCCTTCGAGTATTAACAACACCCACTGCGATCGCCAACCCGCCTGCCAAGCGTGGCGATTGTGGAACTATCCCCCATTTTTTGGGAGGCCTATGTCCAGCAGTGGACGTTAAAGGTCTGATGGATGGATGGATGGAATAATAAATCATGTCTTGAGTTCATATTGCGGGATTTGTTGCTCTAAGCTGCAGCCCAGAGTTCTCTTTATCCTTCCTATCCACTTTGTCATCCCCTACCCGTTCCTTTTGCAATTTAGTTTTTGGTTTATGTTACGTTACTCTTGTGTTAAAAGAAAGGAAATCTCCAAGCTCTAGCGCAGACAAAAGCTAGTTTTTAGGTTATATCTCAGGTTTCCGACATAGTAGAGGGACAATACGTACCTATACAAGTTTTTAAGCCTAATCGAGAGCTATCAAACACAAAATGTTTCATAAGATCCGTTTAATAGATTTTGCGTGGTGTGTGAATAAAAAAAAAAAACAGATAATAATTCTAATAAAATGTTTTCTGTTCACACGCCTAAATAGTCTTTTTTTTCTCATCTTATATACATAGCTCTGTTATAACTTTATCATAGTTGGGCTTTATAATAGTTGGCTTTACTCCTCCTCAAGCAAACGCTAGTTATATTTCCAGTTCCAAGACTAATAATGAAATAAAATGTATACCAGTTTTTAGGTGTAATCAAGAGCTATCAGACAAAAAAATTATCAAAATCTGTTTAGTAGTTTTGAGTGACGCGTGAATCAAAATACCAAAAATAATATTGCTACGGCTTTTGTTGCCGTTATAAAGACTCTCCATAAGATAAGATAAGATTAAGATAAGATAAGATTCTTTATTTGTCGAAACATGAGTAAAATACATAATACAACAATATGCATTGATGTTATTCCATTTCATTACGATATCCACATGTTCTGCCTAACTAGGCGTACAAAATTTTATAAAATATATTTGTTTTATAACGTAATTACATTTAGATAATTCAGATACATAATTAAATTAAAAATGACTACGAGCATTACAATAATAATAAATTAAGATTAAATAATATTAAATTTTTTGATGTCAAATACTTAACTAAAAATGTACATTGTATAAATTAGGATATCAAAATAATTTAAAAAAGGCATTTGTCATCAATAAAATCATTTATACTATAATAACATTTATCCACTAATATTTGTTTTAGATTTTCTTTAAATTTATCAGATTTTTTGATACACTTAGGTATCTTATTATAAATTATGGGTGCCATACATAATAGACTTTTTGACATGAGGGCAGTCCCAGCTCTAGGTACAACTAAGCGATCGTTATCGCGCCTGTTGCGCTTTATTAAATCAGATATTGGCTGAAAATTGTTAGGATTATTTCGAACAAACAAAGCCACTTCAAGGATATATAAAGACGGAAGTGTTAAAATCTTGTGTTTTTTGAAATATGGTTTGCAGCTTTCGGTATTGTTCAATCTATACATGGATCTGATACAACGCTTTTGAACTTTGAAAGCTGTTATGGCATTAGTTGAGTTTCCCCAAAAGATAATTCCATACCTCATGACTGAAGCTGCCAAACCATGATAAGCTGTAAGCAAACTATCATCATTAACTATCGGTGCTAATTTAAATAGAGCATATGCACAGCTACTCAACCTTTTACATAATTGAACCATATGTGGTTTCCAGTTTAATTGTTTGTCTATTATTATTCCTAAAAATTTTGTGGTGTTTACTTCACATATCTGGATCCCTTGGTAACTAACACTAGGGGTTTCTATTTGAGTTCTCTGACTAAAATGCGTAATGTTTGTCTTTGTTAAGTTAATTTTTAGGTTATTATTCGTCAGCCAAGTAAAAACGGAATTAAGTGAATGATTGATATCGGTTTGGTAGACGTCGCGGGACTTGCATGTAACTGTTACAGTACTATCATCGGCGAATAGTGACATTGGATAATTAGTAAATCTTGGCAAATCGTTAATATATAATATAAACAAAAGAGGACCCAGAACGCTACCTTGTGGAACTCCATAGAAAACAGCGCGGTTTAGAATAATATGACTCCTCTTGTTTAGTGTTAGCATTAATCCGGCATATTTTTGTAATTTGATTTCTATTGCACAAATACGATTTCATTAATTTATTAACATTACCTCTTATACCGTAAGCATCCAACTTGTTCAGCAAAATATTATGATTAACGTAGTCAAATGCTTGTGTCATATCAAAATATATAGCGCACACGGGAGTTCTCTTGTCCACATTAGTCAAGACAATATTATAAAAATCGTATATAGCCATATTAACGTTTTTATGGCGCCTAAAACCTTTTTGCTCATTACATAACAGTTTATTATGTTCAAAGTATGAATTTAACTGTTTGTAAATAAACTTTTCAAATATTTTCGAGAAAATTGTTACAAGTGCAATTGGCCTGTAACATGCCATATCTTCTTTGTCTTCTTTTTTAAATAATGGGTTTATAATTGACGTTTTTAAGTCGTTCGGAAATGTACCGGTACTGATACTCAAGTTGATCGGATAACTCAAATGTCGACTAATTATAAAACCTACTGATTTTACTATTTTTGTTGATATATCATCGTATCCAACGCTACTTGTATTTTTGAGTTCTTTAATGATATTTAATATGTCAATTGGTACACTAGGAGCCATAAATATAGATTTTTTCATAGTAATTATCTTAGATGTTACGTTGCTACCTGCATTTTGAATAGGTTTTATTTTATCAACAAAATAATTATTAAAAGCGTTAGCTATGTCTTTTGGTTTACTTATTAAATCTCCATCAACTTTAATTCGCGTAATAGACTCACGAGGAATGTTTGTTCTGGAGCTATTAATTATTTGCCAGGTGGCTTTTGATTGACTCTGTGAAGTTTTGATTTTATAATTGTTTTGCGCTCTCTGTGTTAGCTTTATGATTGGATTCAGTCTAAGATTCCATAAAAGATGTCTTTTCTTTTTACTACATTTTTTTAATCCACACGAAATCCATTGCGGTTTTTTATTTGTGTAAATTGTGATAGTTTTAAAAGGAAAGCAAATGTTATACAAAAGTTGAAACTCATTTATAAAACATGCATATGCTCCGTTAGGGTCGTCTTCTGAATACATTTCAGAAAAATATAGAGCACTTAAATAATTTTTAAATTTTTCAATATTCTCAATGTTCATGTCACGTACCCGTTTAGATATAAATTTATATATTAAGTTTATATATTAAGTTAATCTCTTCAATATCTCATAAGCACTGACATTGGTTCGTTTGTTATATAAACAACATCCTAAGAACGGTTGCTCTTTCAATCCAAATGGTTATTTGGATTTCATAGAGAGTTGTCCTATATAGGAATCGAACCCACGACACTCGGGCTGGAGATTGGTATCTGAATCACTCCACCATGCAGTCATTCAGCATTGAACCTGTTAGCTTTATAACTAGCTGGGACGCTTACTCCCTTTTATACATATAAACATAAATAAATATTCACGGACATTCCACACAAAGTCCTCTGGTCCCAAACTAAGCTTAACGCTTGTGCTATGGGTACGGATATAATACATACATATATTAATTTTTTTTGTAAATACACATAATATTATAATAGATAGAAATCACCCAGTCGCAGTACAAATATCTGTGTTCATCACACAATTAATTGTCCTGAGTGGGAATCGAACCCACGACCCCGTGCACGGAAGTCGGTTATACTACCGACTACGCCACGAGGCTCGTTAAAATATCTCCATTACATAAAAGTTGAATACACAAGGGACACCCATCCTTCACTCTGAATCATTGCAGGATTAACAGCAGGCTGGCAGGGACAGGTCGGTTGTTCACGTCAACGTGACTAATAACTATAGATAAGCTTCGAACGATAAGCCGCACTGGTAAACACGAATTGGATTGCAGGAATAGTTCAGTGATTAATGCGCAACCCGGACATTTGGCAATTTATGTAATTTCGATACCTACGGATATAAATACATATATATATAAATTTTGTCCGTGAGGTGACGGACTAAAAATACAAGTGTTACAACCCCATTCTTTCCCACGGGTGTCGTACGAGGCGACTAAGGGAAGTAAGCAATTACAACCCATTGTATTACTGGTGGTAGGGCTGGGTACCAAGTGGTAGTACTCACTTGCTATCGGGCCCGAGCGGGTTGGTACCACCATGTCCCGTGTGGCCGGCCATGAAGCACATTGGTGTGTTTTGGTTGTAGCAGGAGACAGCCGTTTATTCTTTAATTTCACAGATATGAAATGAAATGGTAAGCAACGGCTTTATAATACTCTGTGTGTAGTTGAGTCCATGAGCGACGGTTATCATTTACCATCAGGATGAGGTGGGCCGTGGCGGCCCTGCCACAATACTCAAGAAAAAAAAATAGACGTAAAGGCCTCATAGATGGAGAGAGAAAGAGAGGGAATAATAAAGTTCACAAAAGGAGAATAAGGAGGGGTAAGGATAGGGTTTGAACCTCTAGCCCTCCCACTTACCATCCGAAGCACAACGTTAGGAGTATCTACCGTTTCTTTACAACGATCTTCTGGGAGAAGATGATACTTCCCCAGTCAAACCAGCCCATTCTTGCTGGGAGAAGCAATAGTTACTCTACCACTCCAATATGATCACGATTTTTAGTGAATTAGTTACAAGAAAATTAAAATTAATAACAAAACATTTTGTCCATGTGGTGACGGACTAAGAATACAATTGTCACTACCCCAATCCTTCTCACGGGTATCGTATGAGACGACTAAGGGAAGCAATTATCATCCATTGCATGACTGGTGGTAGGGCTGGGTACCAAGTGGGAGTACTGACTTGGTAGCGGGCCCGAACAGGTTGGTACCACCATCTCCCGTGTGACCGGCCATGAAGCACATCGTTGCGTTTTGGCTGTAGCAGAACATAGCCGTTTATTTTTTCATTTCATATCTGTGAAATGGAATGGTGAGCAGCGGCTTGACAACACTCTCAGTATAGTTGAGTCCATGAACGACTGTTACCATTTACTCGCCTCGTCTGCCACTACAAGCAATAAAAAAAAATAAAAAAATATGTTATACACAAAGATTAAAAAAAAACAATCGTGTTGCTTTGTTACCAAAATATAATGAATAGTCGGCGTGGACCTCAGAATTAACTCATTTTGATATAATTACACCACTCTATGACATGTGAAAATACTAAATTTAAATACAGAATAATAGAAAACGAAATCGGTTACAACAACTCCTTCAAATAAAATTAAAAAAATGGCGACACAAAATGTGAAGCGTTTCCACTTTTACTAGCGGTCGGATTATTACGCTCAGTACTTCGTCAGCGGGAAATGGAAAAATCTGTAGAAGTTTTCCGCTCAATGGAGTCCGATCGACGAACGCTGCCTTGACGAATACCTCGCATTAACTAGACAGGGATATTTTGTTTGATTTCATTTGTTACAGAATTTGGAACAAACGCTTTTGAGTCGGCTTAATAGGCTGTAACTGACTAGAAAAAGTAAAGTATATATATATATATATATATATATATATATATATATATATATATATATATATATATATATATATATATATATATATATATATATATATATATATATATATATATATATATTAGGATATATGTTAAATTTTGGATTATATAACTTTTTAATCTAGAAAGTTGTTAAAATATTACAATAAGAAAAGTTTGCTTTTTTTGTAATCGATAAACTCGGATACTACTAAAACGATTTTAGTCAACTTCTAGTTCATAAAAATCGTTTGTCAACTTCTAGTTGACTAAAATCATTTTAGTAGCTACATCATTAGAAGATTTATATATCTATACTATTATAAAGCTGCACATTTAATATATTTAAAAAATAATAATGTACTAGGCTGTTTAGGCGTCTCTGAACATTAACAATATTATATTTATATATATTTTTAGCATTTGACATGCTTAGCACTATACATTAAACACAAAGTGAAAAATGTGAAATCGAAAATAACAGTCAGGAGCAGGATTTGAACCTGCATCTTCTGGATACCGTCCAGATGCTTTACCAATTCAGCCATCCTGACAATTGCTCCTGACTGCTAATTTCGATAACACATTCATACTTAACGTCTTTGGGTGACGCCTGCACCATCTGTCGGAAGTATTTTCATACATTATACCGACCAGGTAAACTTAATTTTACAATTAAGATTTTACCTAATAATGACGCAAACCCTATAAATATTTATAAATATTTTTAGCATTTGACATGCTTAGCAACATACATTAAACACAAAGTGAAAAATGTGAAATCGAAAAATATTTATAGGGTTTGCGTCATTATTAGCTAAAATCTTAATTGTAAAATTAAGTTTACCTGGTCGGTATAATGTATGAAAATACTTCCGAAAGATGGTGCAGGCGTCACCCAAAGACGTTAAGTATGAATGTGTTATCGAAATTAGCAGTCAGGAGCAATTGTCAGGATGGCTGAATTGGTAAAGCATCTGGACGGTATCCAGAAGATGCAGGTTCAAATCCTGCTCCTGACTGTTATTTTCGATTTCACATTTTTCACTTTGTGTTTAATTAACAATATTTTTTAGATTTTTTTGTGTTTGTCTGCTTATCTGTTTGTTTGTTCGAGTATCACGTAAAAACTACTAAACGAATTTGGATGAAACTTTTTTGTTTAATATAATATATTTTGATTAGACTTAAAAACTGATTTATATATCTCGCTATCATACCAGGAACCAGATCAGGGACGTTAACAGTGAAGCCGCGGGGTAAATTTAGTCGTATATAAAATATAAATATTCACGAACAGTAAATTTCACACAACGTCCTCTGGTCCCAAACTAAGCTAAACGCTTGTGCTAAGGGCCAGATTACGAATATAATACATATACTACTTTGTTTTTGTAAATACATAAATATAATAGATAGTAAACACCCAGACGCAGTACAAATATATAATAATTGTCCTGAGTGGGAATCGAACCCACGACTTCGTGCACGGAAGTCGGTTATGCTACCGATTACCACGAGGCCTGTCCCACGGAGTACGGAAAGGTTGAATTAACCCATCATGGTATATTTTCTGTTACGAAGAAATGTTACGCCCAATTTGTGGGACATAAAAATTATCTGATTATAATGAATTAGCGTACATAAAAACTGTTCTGTTCTAGTGATTTACAATTTAAAAGACATTATTCTATGTCCATAGATAGTTTGCCCTGAAAAAACCTCAAAACTAGATCATGTGTTGTATTAAAACATATAATTGAATTACCATAGAATTATAATTTAATAGCGGACTAGCTGGAAAATCATTCTATTACAAATACTGTCTGATTAACAATGAAGCTGGAATGTAAATGGACCAGTTTACGTATGACAGTAGATTGGTGTTTCACTACCTCTTGTAATAGTTTTCAATTCAGTTGGATTATAATCCTAGAGTTTATCGTATTTCCAACGCTAGATGGAGCTCTATTAATTTTTTACGTGTTTCAATAAATATTTTATCCATTCCTTTTCTAAATACAATAAAGATTAGATTACTTTATTATTATAACTCAGAATGACATTTTAAGTTTGTCTTATATTAATAATAAAAATAAGTCTATTAAAAGCAGTGACATCTATTAACAAACTCTAATATTGATAATAAAAATAAGTCTTATAAAAGCAGGGACATCTATTAACAAAATCTATTGACAAAACAAATTGTGAGATCCAAAAGCTTTTAATAAAACAAAACTTCTGATTTTTGTCTAGAGTTATTAATTTTACACGCAATTTCTAAATCAATTCCAAAAGTGTAATTCAGATTTATAAACAACCTAACAATGCTCTTAAAAAAATTAAAGAACGATTGTATTGATTGATGATTGTACTTCAGGTAAACATGGCAGAGCATCGATGTACCTATAAATAGTCCCTTCGAATACTTTTTTTCTTCATTATGACATGAAGCTAGTCCGTGTTAAATGGAAATATGCAATTTGAATTATAAAAAATACAAATAATTATCATAGCCCCGATGCTACTATCGCACAGGGCGAAAAATGGCATTCTCCTTTATATATTTGTAAAAAGGAAGCTGTTTGTTCAAGAAACATTATATTAATCTATTTTGGAACATCATAAACATTGAATATTAAACTATACATTCACGCGTACATGAATATCGGGCGCGCGGTCAACCGCATCGCATGTTCTTGTATACATTTCTGGTAATATATATCAAACTACAATCAATAACAGTGTTTGAACAGGAATGGATGCTATGTACAGTAAATAAATCAAGCGTTTGTTTCGTAATAATCACGTGATTAGCAATAAGTATTTATCTATCTACTTATATATTATACGCGTATAAATCATCTGTTAGGCTCGCACACAAAGTACATTTTATAATGTACTGTGCCAAAACTTGAAAACAGCTATACTGATTTTGAAGAAGTTTTTAATGACTGAGTGGGTTGTTGGATGGTTTAGATTTGCAATCGTCTCAGATGAACATGGCGTTGCCCTCACGTTAGTAGTCCTAGTTGATTTCTTTATCAGTTTTTGATGTAAATTTATGCTTTCTGTATATGTATATTTTTTGTTAGAATATAGTTACAAAATTCTATCTCAAACGTTCACCGCCAGCCACCTTTATCAAAATTATAATATTGAAATAAAAAAAAACCGTATACAGTGGAAGGAAGTACAGGGGCAGACGGAGACTCACCTACCTAGGCCAAATCGGTTATGTTTTGAAGGAAGGTGGAGTCAGGAGTCTGCGAAATTGGTGAGCGTGTATGAATTACGAATGGTGAGGAAGCGAGCGGTGTATGCGAGAATAGAGCCTTTTGGCCGTCTGTTCTCTCTGCCTACCCCGCAAACAACATGGCGTGAAGATAAGTAACTAATAACAGGTAAGCCAACGTTCTGGGCTAGTTACTTAAGAGCAATATTTTTAATATTATTATGTGAACAATTGCCCATTCTTTTTCGTTGCTAATAGTGAGGGAGCCGTTTTGGCCTACCTGCGGTAGCAACTATCAGTCAACAGTTTAAGGCTAAGCTACCATAAGATCCATTTTTACACTAAAACCCATTTTACTCGTATTTAAGCAACTGCATTAAAAGTATCACTTCCTTGATTCCTAGCACAAAAAAAATACCTGAAAAAAACATTTCAAAATAAGTACTTAAATACTTAATATTATGGCCAAAATAAACGTAAAAAAATATCAAGATTTATAATGTCTTTTTGAAGTTGGTTAATACTGTCGTAAGTCTAAAACGAGAAGAATGTATTATATATATGAAGACTGAAGCCTGTTTTCCCAGAGGGGACCACCCCACAGGGACGACGGATTTTCAGTAAGCTTAAAACAATCTTCCAGTTCCCACTTTTCACCCCCGTGGGAATGACACGTGACGGGTGACGAACGTCACCGAAGAAATTGAAATGATAAATGGAATGTATGTACGTGTAGATACACAAAAAAAATCCAAAAGCTTTGAATATAATTTTCTAGCTTAGTTCCAAGATTGGGACTTCATTTCGATATCACAATGTTATCACATATCTATATCTCGTTTCCAATAATGATTATCCGTCTCATAGTAGAACATTCCCCGTAAATATTTAATAAAACAATTCCATTCTTTTGAAGACGATGAATGTATCCAATAATGTTATTGGAATTTTTTATTGATGATAATATAAAAACGCTTCGAGTTAATCAAAGAAATTGGATCTGAAGGTACAAAGAGAGCCCCCTCCTCCACTGACATGGTTATTGTGATAGAATTCCTATCACTGTTTGATAACTGTATAACTAATAATAGCAATAACTATATTAGGCAGGCTGGAGGCTCAAACCTCCTCTATCCTTTCCTGTGTTACCTCTATAGGCTACGGTAACTGCCTACCATCAGTTAGGCCGTATACTTGTTTGCCATCCACGTAGTATAAAATAAACGCTGGCCCTGGGAAGCTGCTGAAAATTACGTGCAATTATTTTGAAGCGAATGCGGCTATTCAGGCCATTTACTTTAAAACAAGACATTTGTTTTGGGCCTCGTGGCGTAGTCGGTAGTAACCGACTTCCGTTCACGAGATCGTGGGTTCGATTCCCACTTAGGACAACTATTTGTATGATGAACACAAATATTTGTACTGCGTCTGGGTGTTTTCTATCTATTATATGTACGCATTTACAAATTATAAAAAGTAATATATTGTGTATTATATCCATAATTTGGTATCCATAGCACAAGTATTAAGCTTAGTTTGGGACCAGAGGACGTTCTGTGAAAATGTCCGTGAATATTTATTTATTTATTAATATTATTTGAATATAGGTATTTTTCTAAACCAATAAGTTTATTGTTAAATATTTTCATTATATAGGAAAATGGTATTCATTTCAGAAATACCTATTTACAGTTTCTCTAATATCACTAACAATTTGAAGTTTTGTTTTTCGAAATAATAGTATTTATAAATGACTACGGCTAGAGTTGATTGAAATGATGTACTTCTAAACTACTTATCACAGCTAGAAGCGTCTTAATAAAATTATCGGCTAGTTGTAGGCTATTTGACGAGTTGGGGTGTAATGTTCCCCAACCATCCATCAGTCTTTCAACGTCCACTGCTGGACATAGGCCTCCCCAAGAGAACGCCACAACGAGCGGTCCCGTCATGGGGGATAATGCCGTAATCACCACGCTTGGCAGGCGAGTTGGCGATAGCAGTTGTTAATACTCGAGGGAGTGCTGTTGCCCCCTCAGTGTACCGCCCGTCACCGCGTCAGAAATGGGGGCGGCTGTTTTGCGGATTCGTTCCAAGAACACCGCCCCCGGCCCGGACGGGATACCCGCCCGGGTGCTGGCTCTGACTCTGGACCACCTGGAGCCCCGCCTCAGGGGACTGTTCAACGCGTGCCTGTCGTCTGGACGGTTCCCTGACTGTTGGAAGGAGGGGAGGCTGGTACTCCTGCCGAAGCCGGGGCGAACGCCGGATACGGTCGGGGCCTTTAGGCCCATCGTGCTGCTGGACGAGGCGGGTAAGCTGCTAGAGAAAATCCTCGCTGCCCGCATCGTCCAGCATCTGCGCGACGTCGGACCCGACTTGTCGGACGCCCAGTTCGGCTTTCGCGCTTTGCGTTCGACGGTCGGCGCGATTATGCGCCTGAAGGCCGCGGCCACGGCGGTCGTCGCCAGCGGTGGAGTGCTGTTGGCGGTATCGCTTGACATCGCCAACGCATTCAATAGTCTGCCATTCAGCTGCATCAGGGAGGCGCTCCAGTATCACGGGGTGCCTGCATACCTGAGGCGGCTAGTGGCAGACTATCTTGAGGGCCGCAGCGTACTCTATGAGAGCCGCATAGGGGACGTTGTGAGGAGACCCATGTCGTGCGGTGTCCCGCAGGGTTCGGTTCTAGGGCCGCTCCTGTGGGACATCGGTTACGACTAGGTGTTACGCTGTCGGCTCCCCCCCGGGCTTGCGGTTATCTGCTATGCGGATGACACGCTGGTCGTGGCCCGGGGTGGAAACTTCGAGGAAGCGGCGTTCCTGGCCACCTTAGGGACCTCGGAGGTGGTCAGGAGGATCGGGGCGCTGGGGCTTAGGGTGGCCCTGGACAAGTCGGAGGCTCTACTTTTCCATGGGCCCCGACGTCGGCCACCTGCTGGCGCCTCGATCACGGTGGACGGGGTCCAAATTGGGGTGCAGGCCCGGATTAAGTATTTGGGCCTGGTGCTGGACGGCCGGTGGCGCTTTCGCGAGCACTTCCGTCAACTGTCCCCGAGGCTCGTCGGTGCGGCGTCCGCCTTTGCACGGCTCATGCCGAATATGGGCGGACCCAACAATGCGTGCCGACGGCTCTACGCGGGGGTGGTCCGGTCGATGGCGCTGTGCGGCGCACCCGTATGGGCGGAGTCCCTGGACGCACTGAACAGGGCTCTTCTGTGGAGGCCACAGAGAGTCGTCGCGTCCAGGGTCATACGTGGGTACCGCACGGTGTCGACAGAGGCGGCCTGCGCGTTGGCCGGAACCCCTCCGTGGGACTTGGAGGCGGAGGTGCTTGCCGAGCTGTATCGGCGGGCGTCGCAAGAGCGGGAGGGGGGTGCACGTGCCCCACCAAGCGTGGTGGCCAGATGGCAAGGTGACGTTCGCCGAGCTGCCATGGCCAGCTGGAGGGCGCGGCTGGAGGCGCCCCGGGCCGGTCTTCGGACCGTAGGGGCGCTCCTGCCGGTGCTGGAAGAGTGGGCAGGGCGACGGCACGGAGTCCTTACCTTCCGACTGGTGCAGGTGCTGTCGGGGCACGGCTGCTTCGGCAGATATCTGCACATAGTCGCAAGGAGGGAAGCGACTCCGGGCTGTCACCATTGCGGCTGCGACGAGGACACGGCGGAGCACACGCTCGAGTCGTGCCCGACTTGGGCCGAGCAGCGCCGTGAACTCGTCGCGGCAATAGGGGGGGACCTCTCGCTGCCGAGCGTCGTCAGAGCGATGCTTGGCAGCGACAGGAATTGGGCCGCAGTCGCTGCCTTCTGCGAGGAGGTTATCTCGCGGAAGGAAGCGGCGGAGAGGGCCAGGGAGGCTGATCCTTCCGCAGACCCAAACCGCCGCCAGCGACTGGGGCGGCGCAGGCGCGAGTATTTGCGCCTAATGCCGCCTTAGCTGGGGCTGCGGGTGGAGGGACCGGGGAACGTCCGCCACCCGCAAGGCCTCCCCGCGAAGGTGCGACGCTCCATGCGTCGCTAAGTTGAGGGTACCCGAAAAGGTAAGCCGCCGGCGGACCACTGAAGGAATGTAATATAGTTCCGGTGGCCCGCCAATAAAGGCGGAGAGATGGCACACGGCGGGTTTCTTTAGTGGGTGAGGGCCCCACACTACCCTGTTCGTTGCCCCGAACGACGGGGTGTGCGGTTAGGGACATTTTTTCCCGCCTTAACAAAAAAAAAAAAAAAAAAATGGAGTGCTGTTGCCCACTCCCTCGGAAATACCCTCAGTCGGCTCTTACGACTCCCGTGCTTGAGATGGGGGGCACAATTCTAAAGCCGGCCCAACACGGCCAAGCCAGCCCCACACGGCCAGTTCCCCAACAAGGTTTTTAAATGTTAAAACGTTAATGTTTGATGTTATAGGTTGAATGTAAAATATTTAATGTTTTAGTGTAATATTTGAGGAATATGTAGACAGCTGCTATTATGATACGCTTTATTGCTAACTATATATTATTCTACATTATAAATATTACATTTGTCAATATGGCTGACGAATTATGGGGTCACTTACATTTTACTCTATACTATTATAAAGCTGTAACAGAGCTGTGTCTGTACATTTAAGATATTTGAGAAAAAAATTACTGTATTAGGGTATATAAGTGTGTCTGAACACAATCCAATTTGTTTGTTCGTTCGCGCGTCATACAAAAACTACTGAACGGATGTGGATGCAACTTTTTTTATTTGATAGTTCTTAGTTAGACTTAAAAACTGTTATAAATTTCATCATGCTACTAAATTGGAATGTATGTATATACAATTATACTAATACTTTTATTTTTAAACTTATCTTGTTAGTTATCATATGTCACAGTTAGTACACGTCCCTAATTTTGACGCTCAATTTATTAACTCTACATCAACTAGAATGAAATTATATACATACACTCAAGTAACGAAACCCTACTCAATAGGTTAAAGGGCAACAAGAGTATACAGTTTCAGCAACTTCCTATGGGACATCCTGTATCGTGTAATTGAATCTTTTATTCAGGGATAGCAACAAAATGTTGTGCTCGCACAAATAGTAACGGACCATAGAATAGCTACAATTACCATCTAGTGAGGGATAATGTCTTGCATCTGGTATGCTGATGGGATTGCTGCCATTACACACCTATTAACTTTTTATTACATTTATTACACAAATTAGATTGTGATGTAAACAAGCCAATTCTCAGATGGTACAGATGCGTTCACTGAAATTAGAATTTAAATGCTTTTTGCCGAATTCGAGAAAGATGCATACTATTCCCGACCGTGTATATTTTTTCTTTCCTGGAAAAGCTCTATCTGTGGCTGTAAAGATATATAAAGCTGTAACAGAGCGGTGCCTGTACATTTAAGATATATGAGAGAAAATAACTGTATTAGGTTATATAGGCGTGTCTGAACACAAAACCATGTATTTTAGATTTTTTGTATGTTTGTGTTTTTATCGGTTTGTTCTTTCGTGCATCACGCAATATCTAATGATCGGATTTTAATGCAACTTTATATATTTGATGGCTCTTAAATAGACTTAAAAACTGGTATACATTTTATTCCGCTACTGTATCGGGAACCTGAGATATAACCTAAAAACTAGATTTTGGCTGCGGCAGAGCCGCGGGCAAAGCCTATTTTCTTATATACATATTTCTTATGTAGGTATTTTAAGAATTCATTTTTATCTTAAACGGTATGTTTACGAGGTTATCTCAGTATTACTTAGTATTCGATGAAAGGATCTCATGGGAAACGAGAGAAGCCCTGAAATTTTGAAGTAAAGGCTTTTTCCTTGCCCTATTGAGGTAGATTAAATGTTTTCAGTAAAATAACTTTATTATGGCTACGTAATAAAGTTAGTTAGTAGTATATGCTAACATGTTTATTTTTTTAATTCATACATTCGACAGGCCTCGTGGCGTAGTCGTTAGTGTAACCAACTTCCGTGCACGAGGTCGTGGGTTCGAACCCACTCAGGACAATTATTTGTGTGATAAACACAGATATTTGTACTGCGTCTAGGTGTCTTCTATATATATATTTATTACATGTATACTTATATATGTTTTACAAAAATAAACTAATATATATATTATATCCGTAAACTGGTACCCATAGCACAAGCGTTAAACTTAGTTTGGGACCATTGTGTGAAATGTCCGTGAATATTTATTTATGTGCAATTGGAAATCTTAATTCCAACAGTTTGGAAATGATCCCGGTAGACAGCCATCGCTGTGGGCTTGCCCCCTATTACTTGGGACTTAAACATGGCAAACCGTAGATTTTTTTTCAGAACACTGACAACCAGCAACAACTAAACTCCTCAATTTTCAAAGTGCATTAAACTGCAGCTATTTTTCTTCAACAATAAGACATTATGTAAAATTATTTAAGCCTTTTGATCTGTATTTTAGCACTTGATATGCTCAGTTACTTTTAAGAAGAAATTATTTGTGAATGTGATAAAAGAGAACTTTACTGCGAGTGGGATTTGAACCTGCGTCCTTTCCAATCCAGGGAAGTGCTCTAGACTAAGCCATCGCAGTGACTGACGGTTCCGATGTAGAGATTGGGAATGACGCTGGTTCGAATCGTGCTCGCAGTAAAGTTCTATTTTTTCACATTCACAAATAATGTGTTCTTTATGCAAAAATGTTTCATGTCTATAGACAATTTTTTTTATTCCACCCAGACGAGGTCGTGTGCAGAAGTTGTTCTGTAAATACCTAACTATTACACTTAAGTACTTCACTAACATTAACTGGATTCAGTGAATGAAAGCTAGTTATGTTATTGATTTGACTTCGACCTTGCTAGCTACTCAAGTCGGAACGGCGGAAGATTCAAATAATTAAATCATACATTTCACTTCAAAGTCGCAACTAAGTTATTAATAAACCTTTTGTATATTACATACGGGGTGAGTGCCCTACCTTCATTTCTGTTTAACTCTAGTTGTGAACCTTCAAGATCCTTTCGGCGGGCAGTGGCTTGGGTGGTTTTTTTTAAATGGGGGCAGCCACTCATTGACTTAACAATACTAAGGATAATGCCAAGCGGCTACTCACATTTTCACTCAACGTATGGGATATTGATGAAGGGACGACCATCTCCCGCTACAATCAGAACACAACTCTAGTGGTGCCTTGCTTATCCCAGCACGAATGGGCCAGCTCGATCGGGGAAGTACCACCCTCTCACAAAAGATCAACGTGAAAAAACGGTAGATACTCCTACCGTTGTTTCGTATGATGAGTGAGAGCGTCGGAGGCCCAAACCATGGGGCTTAGGAGGAGGAGGGGATAGGGATGGCCCTATCCCCTCCTCCTTCTTTGCCGTGTGGGGTGGCACCAAGAACAGCTCCACCCCATCTTTTCCTATGGGAGTCGTAAAAGCAGACTAAGGGATTACCGGGGAACTGGGCAGCAGCGTTCCCCTGTGTACTAAAAACATCCACTGCGATCGCCAACCCGCCTATCAAGCATGGCGATTATGGTAAAACCCCCATTTTGGGGAGGCCTATGTCCAGCAGTGGACGATGAAAGGCTGATGGATGGATGGATGATCCCCTCCTTAGTATCCTTCCTATCTACCTCCTATACCTTGCCTTCCGATGAGATGCCTCTGGTTGCTAGCGTCTATAGGCTACGGTAACCGCTTGCCATCAGGTGGGCCGTATACTTGTTTGCCGCCCACGTAGTATAAAAGTCACACCGAGGTGTTTCACGATCAGTAATACTGAAGATAGTGGTACCAATACGATCGGGCCAAATAACTACTAAGTACTCATTAAACACAAAGTAGAAAATGTGAAATCGAAAATAACAGTCACGAGCAGGATTTGAACCTGCATCTCCTGGAGTGAAGTGAGTACTCCTACTTGGTACTGGCAGTAATTACAGGTTGTCAAAATCATGAATTGAAATAGGCTGATTTTATTTTGAGGTTATCAGTGGTCCCATTAGTTAGGTTGAGGAGGACAGATAGGTGGTCGCTCCGTGAATCAACTGAAACCCAACCAAGTTTGGGCACAAAGCTAGGAAGATGACGATCATAATAAGACGAAGATATTGTGTAAAATTTATTTAAAGGCGGCTCCGCACCGCTTCACGCTGCTGATCCTTCAATATAGGTCAGCCTTAAAGAGCTAAAACACTCTAAAACTGAAGTGCTCCTAAACACAATTGAATAATATACACTTCTAAAACATTTTATTCCATATAAAAATGATATGGAGCGGACAACTGTAAATAATTGTATGGAATACAATAAAACCAACGTATTGCTTACAATTTTCTTTTATATAAGATACGTCAAAGTCAACGAGGCTGTGTACTCGGATAACAATAAAAACTACATAAAATAGTAATAAAATACCACTTGCCGACACAACTATAAGATAAGGGCTAGTTCACAATAAGCGAACATATAAAATGGCAAATTTGGTAAGGCAGTAAACTGCGTAAGAAGCTACTTTTGGAAGTGAAAACTCTTTAGATGTGGCACAATAAATTTTACTTCTTAAATATTTTTTGCGAGTGGGCGAGGTTATTTGGCAGCTCGGATTATAGCGACGTTTGGATTAGCCTGAATACAGACTGACGAGGATCTACTGTAGTAAAATACATTTCAGCAACATTTTAATCTATACCATTATCATCATCTCATTTAAGAGCTTAGCTCGTGTCGGTGGAGCATCCTCCAGGTCCCTCTGCATAGTGCCTTTTCTTTAATCTCCTGATACGACACGACATCCACACTTTCCTTCACTTGCTGTATAAATGTCCTTCTTGGTTTTCCTCGCTTCCTCTTTCCCCCAATCTTTCCCTCTAGGATGGTTTTGACTAGATCATCGTGTCGTATCAAGTGTCCCGCCGCATTTGGCATCTTCTGTTGTCGATGGTATATTAATCTATAGCAGTGATGATAAAATCTTATAGAGTACGCATACCTGCATTAAGATTATAAGTTTCTTGATCGAGCTATCTTAATATAATAATTCATTATAGGGGGCCATTCGTGTCGATCAGAAAAAATAAAAGTGATAAATAACTCTGGTTTGTGAATAGTTACGAAAAACTTAGCCAAAAGAACACTAAACTCAAAATTTGCTGAGTAGTTAGTTTCACCAATCGGCAAACTAAAGCAGTTGGCAGCAAACTGTTTGCCTCGTGAGAATAAGTCATTACGACCAAAGTTTTGACCGTGCTCTTAACAAGTACGTAAATACCTACTCTCCAATTTTATAGATCCTCCGAATGTTGCCTTTTACTTAATTGCAGGCCACTTTACCTCGTCTGTAGCTTAACATATAACGCTATAACTTTATGCCTGTGCTTAGCTACAAACATTATGATATTAGAATAGATAAAGTGAAGGTGGAAGGATGTAGGTACAGGGGGAGACCAAGACTCACCTAACCAAATCAGTCATGTATTGAAGGAAGGCAGAGTCAGGAGTCTTAGAAACCGGCGAGCGTGTATGAAAATAACTATGAATGTTGAGGAAGCGTGAGATGTATGCAAGAATAGAGTCTCTTGGCACTCTGTTGTTTCTGCCTACCCCGCTAGGTAAATAGCTTAATAATAAGTAGTAGTAGAATAGCTAAGCAGGTTTAAGGTTTTATTTTTTATGTCCATTATGAAAGCGGGTCTCATTAGAAGTGGAAATTGTTGGGATATTTGAAGAATTCTCTATTAAAGTATTTTAAAGTATATCTTAAGGTATAGCCCGCGTTTGCTGCAGATTAACTTGATTAAAAGATTTATTTATTTTGAATAACCAACAGTTGCACAATATATTACAAAAAATTATATTAAACATTTTAAATATGTGCTAACAATTTTGAAATAAAACTTTGTTTACGGAATCTATCGCGTTTACTTGATTTTACTACTATCCCGACGTTCATCATCTAAGTCCACCCGTGATCATGAATGCTGTAAAGTATTCGAAACGTTGGGATAGTAGTAAAATCAAGTAAACGCGATAGATTCCGTAAACGAAGTTTTATTTTAAAAATATGTGCTAACAATTTTTGTTATTTTATCTACTTATTATTAATTTTGCTGTGTGTTATCCACATAGTACATAGTGAACTAACAATTTTTATATACTAGCCTTTGGTAAAAGCTATTTTTAGGTTGTATCTCAGGTTCTCGATATAGTAGCGGGATAAAATGTATACCAATTGTTGGTCTAACAGACAAACAGTCAAAAAATCTAAAAAATATCCGTCTATATAGCCTATTACAGTATTTTTTCTCAAATATCTTAAATGTCCAGACACAGCTCTGTTACAACTTTATAATAGTACTAGCCTTTGCCAGTGACTTCGCCGCAGCCAAAAGCTAGTTTTTCGGTTATATCTCAGGTTCCCGATATAGTAGCGGGATAAAATGTCTACCAGTTTTTAAGTCAAATCAAGGCCTTTCAAATAAAAGAAGTTGGATCAAAATCCGTTCGCGTGTGATGCGCGAACAAATAAACAGACAAACAGATAAACAAACAGACAAAAATTCTAAAAAAAATTGTTTTGTATTTAGACACGCCTATATAGCCAATTACAGTATTTTTTTCTCAAATATCATAAATGTACAGACACAGCTCTGTTACAGTTTTATAATAGTATAGATAAAGACTTATAAACAGTGTTATAAGTTGGTAAACCGAGTGTAGATAACAATCATACCGATAACTTCGAAGATGTCACCAAGTAACTGTAGTAATACCCCATATTATTTTCGTCGACAACGACGCGTTACAAAGTTAACAATTTTTTAGTCGCTGTTGAATCATTAACAACGCGTCTAAAAAAACACGATGAAGGTTTCAATCCAAATAAATAGTTTTTGGAATAAATCGGTGTTAATGGGCTTATTACCTAAAATCTAATTAGTATAGATTTAGTTGTTTTTTTTATTTTTTTAATATTGTAATAGTATAGGAAAGTATGTTTTAAATTTGAGTATTTTGGTTTTTGTTGTTTTTGTGTGTGATGGGTGTGAACGACGTCCGTGACATCACCAAGGCGCCCCAACGGAAGACCAGCGCAGGTCTATTGACCTGTCTTATGCTGAGTTGGGGTCGTTTTCTAGCGGATGTTTTTTTTTTGTTTTTTTTCTGTTTTATTTATTTGTATAATGTTGTTCGTTACAATAAATATTTTCTTTCTTTCTTTCTAATTTAAATATATTATAACAATATAACTTTAAACACAAAGTGAAAAATGTGAAATCGAAAATAACAGTCACGAGCAGGATTTACTTCCGACAGATTGCGCAGACGTCACCCAAAGACGTTAAGTATGAATGTGTTATCGAAATTAGCAGTCAGAAGCAATTGTCACGATGCCTGAATTGGCGCGGTATCCAGGAGATGCAAGTTCAAATCCTGCTCGTGACTGTTATTTTCGATTTCACATTTTTCACTTTGTGTTTAATGTATAGTGCTAAGCATGTAAAATGCTAAAAATATATATAAAAATATCTAAATATTTATAGGGTTTGCGTCATTATTAAGTAAAATCTTAATTGTAAAATTAAGTTTACCTGGTCGGTATAATGTAAGAAAGTACTTCCGACAGATGGCGCAGACGTCACCTAAAGACGTTAAGTATGAATGTGTTATCGAAATTAGCAGTCAGGAGCAATTGTCACGATGGCTGAATTGGCAAAGCATCTGGACGGTATCCAGGAGATGCAGGTTCAAATCCTGCTCGTGACTGTTATTTTCGATTTCACATTTTTCACTTTGTGTTTAATGTATAGTGCTAATCATGTAAAATGTCTAAATAACAATATAACGATTTTATCTCGCATTAAATTTAAAAAAAAATAAAAAGATATTCAATTTTCATGAAAATACCGATGCAAATTTCCACCACCTGGGTGTTCAGAATCGAGTTCATTACTCATGGTATACTCGTAAATTATCGGTACGATGTCGTTTACACCCTGTATAATGTAAGATAAAACTAATCAACTTGTTAATCAGCATAGTTTTTAATGGAAATAATTACATCATTTGGAAATTTATTAGCGGGCGTTGCAAACAATCTTAAAATAAATATGATAAATCTAAAAATTTTATCCGTGTGGTGACGGACTTAGAATACAAGTGCCCATCCTTTCCCGCGGGTGTCGTACAAGGTGACTAAGGGAAGTACGTAATTATCACCCATTGTATTACTGGTGGTAGGGCTGGGTACCAAGACAAGTGAGAGTATTCACTCGCTATCGGGGCCGAACGGGTCGGTACCACCGTGAGCGGTCATGAAGCACATCAGTGTGTTTTGGCTGTAGCAGAAGATAGCCGTTTATACTTTGATTTTATATCTGACAAATGAAGTGGTGTTCAGCGTTAGTCGGACTTTTGAGGTATATGTTGTTTGAAGTGTGTGCTGAAGATGAACTAGTTCTGAAAGAAATCGTTGGATGCAGGCGGCATAGGATCACTCGTTCTATTTTCTCTTAGGGAGGTCCAACAGTGGATTGTAAAAATTTTATTATCAAATACAAGGCAAACGTTTGATTTTAAATAAATATAGGTATTAAGATTTATTTTCGTTAGATTAGTATCACATTTTTCCTTCTAAATACATGTTCTTTTTTCTTTTTAAAGAAGACCACAAACCCATTTTTTTGTTAGGGCGGGAAAAAATGTTCCTAACCGCACACCCCGTCGTTCGGGGCAACGAGCAGAGTTGTGTGGGGCCTTCACCCACTAAAGAAACCCGCCGTGTGCCTCTCTCCGCCTTTATTGGCGGGCCACTGGAACTATGTTGCATTCCTTCGGTGGTCCGCCAGCGGCTTACCCTTTCGGGTACTACTGAGCGACGCATCCGCGCAACAGAGCGTCGCACCTTCTCGGGAGGCCTTGCGGGTGGCGGACGTTCCCCGGTTCATCCACCCGCAGCCTCAGCTAGGGCGGCATGGGGCGCAACAATTCGCGCCTGCGCCGCCCCGGTCGCTGGCGGCGGTTTGTGTCAGCGGAAGTATCCTACTCCCTGGCCCTCTCCGCCTTTGATAACCTCCTTGCAGAAGGCAGCGACCGCGGCCCAATCCCTGTCGCTTCCAAGCATCTTTCTGACGGCGCTTGGCAACGAGAGGTCCACCCCTATTGCCTGCTCGGCCCAAGCCGGGCATGACTCAAGCGTGTGCTGCGCCGTGAACTCGTCGCGGCAATAGAGGTGGACCTCACGCTGCTGAGCGCCGTCAGAGAGATGCTTGGAAGCGCTCGTCGCCGTTGCAATGGTGACAGCCCGGAGTCGCTTCCCTCCTTGCGACAATGTGCACATTTCTGCCGAAGCAACCGTGCCCTGACAGCACCTGCACCAGTCGGAAGGTAAGGATTCCGTGCCGTCACCCTGCCCACTCTTCCAGCATCGCTTTTATCTGGCCACCACGCTGGGTGGGGGACGTCTACCCTCACCCGCTCTTGCGACGCCCGCCGATACACCTCGGCGAGCACCTCCGCCTCCAAGTCCCACGGAGGAGTTCCGGATAACGCGCAGGCCGCCTCCGTCGACACCGTTCGATATCCACATATGGTCATACGTACGACGCGACGACTCTCTGTGGCCTCCACAAAAGAGCCCTGTTCAGTGCGGCAAGGGACTCCGCCCACATGGGTGCGCCGTACAGCGCCATCAACCGAAAGAAGACAACACCCTGGAGAATAATCCTTGTATCGTGGGAGTCTTTACAAACATACAATCTAACGGACACAAAGTACACCCAGAATCAAACCCACAACACTCTGGTCGGTATCTAAATACTCCACCGTCTGTGTGGTCACATACTTTGTTAATATATTTTTTCTTGTTATTATATTAATTTATTTTGACCTGTGTTTTTAGCCCTTGACATGCTCAGCGATATAAATGAAAATGTGAAATCGAAAATAATAATCACTAGCAAAATTTTAACCTGCATCTCCTGGAAAACCGTCCCAGATGCTTTGGCTCTTGAATTGGCCCAGAAGTTTATTTTTTATTGCTGACTAACCTTTGCCCGCGGCTTCAACGCAGCCAAAAGCTAGTTTTTAAGTTACATCTCAGGTTCCCGATATAGTAGAAGATGGAATAAGATGTATACCAGTTTGTAAGTCTAATCACGAGCTATCAGAAAGTTGCATCAAAATCCGTTCAGTAGTTTTTGCGTGATGCACGAACGAACAAACAGATAAACCGACGAGCAGACAAAAATGTAAATAGCATGGTTTTGTGTCCGACACGCTTATATAGCCTAACATAGTATTTTTTCTCAAATATCTTAATGTACAGATATAAAGCTGTAACAGTGCTTTCTGTTACAGCTTTATATTGGTTAGTATGGTGGCAGAGTCTACTAAGTGGTAACCACTGTTCATGAACTTTACTATACTAACAGTACTGCAAAGCCACTGCTCATCACGTGGTACCCAACCCTACCACCAATAATACAATGGGTTATAATTGCTTATTTCCATTAGTCGCTCGTACGACAACAAGTTAACGATAAGCACTGCATCCATAGCTGGCATGATACGGAGGGCGAGCGTTGACCTCCTCAATAAGCGATCGATGTAGCTGGCTCATCGCCAAAGTTCCGACATGGGCGTGTTGGCACCTAGCCACTACTGGTGCCCTAGTACCTCGCCTCAGATGCCAACTAGCTTTGTTGAGAAAATTGCTACAATCTTGGGGAATATTCAAAGCATTTGAATTTGCAATGACGTCAGTTACTGTACTAATTGACTCACAATTCTTGCTCTGAGACTTGCGATATTTATTCTCTCTTGGTAAGACCAAAGACTGTTTATACAAGAGTTCATCCTCTGTCTTAAATTGAGACTTAACGATCATAATCAAGTACGTATTTGATCACAATATGAGTACATTTGATCACAGTATGTGCACGAAGGAAATCACTTGCAAACCCTGCTTGTATAAGAGATGTCTCTAAGTTAAGTTAAGCATTAAACAACAAATTACTTGTGAATGTGGAAGAAGAGAGCTTTACTGCGAGCGGGAATCAAAGCTGCGTCCTTTCCAACTTGGGGAAGGGCTCTTGACCGCTAAGCCATCGCAGTATCGACGGTGACTCCCAATGAAGCTTTAGATTAAACACAAAGTGAAAAAGCATAGCAAGCATGTCAAATGCTACAAATATATATAAATAGAAGCTTTAGATATCATTATGTTAGATAGAGCTTAGATTGGCGTAAAATAAAGTCAATAGAAAAATTATTCTTATTTAATATGTGCCAAAAATTACTTATATATAGATAACATATAGAACATTTCATACACATATGTACATATGTAAGAATATTGATATTATAAAGATTCGTACTGCTAGAACTTAATTTTTTAAAGTTCTTAGAATTTTACCTACAATTAGTAAACCTTTGTTAAATATTGTTTTTGGATTATTAAATATTTAAGTATACTTTTTCACATTTTGAAGTCGTATTATAATTAAAAATATTAAAAAAATAAAGACGTACCTTTAATTTATTGCAAAACACGTTAGGTGGCTAAGGGTTAAACATATTAAGAGACGACTAAATTCCACGCAGAGTACACGCTGGTTAAATCTATGAACATCCACGTCTAGTCTCTCTGTAGCTCCTGAATATCATTGAGAGTGCGCTCATTATGCGGCACACATAATCCAATATTAAAACATTACATATTCAAATGGCGTTTGTAACTGAAATGGAAGCACTTACGCGTAACTATTAAGTCTCATGTTGTTTTAATTGATTAAATTATGTAGAATGTAGCTAATGTTTTTGAATGTCCCAGGAGTAAATAAAAATATTTAATACCCAGTTGAGGACCGTTTTCATTTTACTAGTGGTAAAATTGATATCAAGAGGAACTCCTCTTATAAAAGAGAATAGATAAGTGTATCAAATTGGTCAATGGAAATATGTTTTGAAGTATACACTCAGACTAGAAATAAAGAAGAGAGAAAGATAAATTTATTTTCATACCACATATAATTAGTAAAAACTAGGAAATAAATACTAAAAATAAAACAAAGCCCTTATACCAACTAACAAGAAAAAAATAAAATGAAAGATTTGGCAGAAAAAAGGGCATTGCTCAGCATGCAGCAATGTAGTTTAACATTGCAACGCTGATTTTCAGCAATCTCCCTGACTAAGAATACAAGTAAATAGGAATATACATATTCCTATTACTACTAGTATTCTTATTATATATATCCATCCATCCATCAGCCTTTCGAAGTCCACTGCTGGACATAGGCCTCCCCAAGAGAACGCTACAACATGTGTTTCGCTCATATGGGGGATAGTGCCGTAATCGCCACGCTTGGCAGGCGGGTTGGCGATCGATCGAGGGAGTGCTGCTGCCCACTCCCCTGGTATTCCCTCAGTCAGCTCTTACGGCTCCCAGGGGTGGAGAGGGGTGGGACAATTCTAAAGCCAGCCCCACACAGCGTATATTATATATATACATATATATATAATAAGAATACAAGTGTCTCTTACAAGTCAGTCTTTCCTGCGGGTGTCGCATGCGGCTACTAAGGGAAATCAGTAATTATCATTTATTGAATTATTGGTGGTAAGGCTGGGAGTACTCTTTTGTTATCAGGCCTGGACGTGTTGGTACCACATTTCCCGTATAACCTATCGTGAAACACTTCGCTATTTTGTCGCTGTACAATCTTTCATTTCATATCCGCAAAACGAAATGCTGAGCAGCGGTTTTATAGTACTCTTAGTAAAGATGAGTCCATGAGCGAAGTTACCACATACTATCAGCTGGACTGTCGCTCATTCGCCACCTTAAAAATAGCTAAATTGCTGAAGAAAAAGTCTATATAATAAAAGAGTGCAGGAAGTTTGTTTCCAAATCATGCTAAACTTATGAGTAAATACCCACGTATTCTTGGTTTCAAATAACAATGCGTGTTAAACTTAGTGCCATTTTGGATGGTGCTGTCAAATAAATACGTGTAATAAATAAAATATCGGTGATTTAACTTCCATCAAAACGTTAAGAATAAATTGATTATAAAACTTGATTGACGAGCGATAAATTATTTTGGAATAACATTGTTGATAAACTAAGTATTTAGATATTTTTATATTTATTTTTAGCATTTGACACTCTACATTAAACACAAAGTTAAAAATATGAAATCGAAAATAACAGTCACGAGCAGGATTTGAACCTACATCTCCTGGATATCGTCCAGATGCTTTAAGTATTATCTTCCATTTCACATTTTTCACTTTGTGTTTAAACTAAGTATTATTTTTTTCTTATTAAATAATAGATTTTGCCCGCGGATTTATCTGCGTGGACTTTTGGGATAGAAACATTACTCTACGACACATTAACGATCCATCCATCCATTCATCAGCCTTTCAACGTCCACTTCTGGACATAGAGAAGGCCATAACGAGCGGTCCCGTCATGGGGGATAATGCCGTAATCGCCACGCGTGGTAGGCGGGTTGGGATCGCAGTGGATGTTGTTAATACTCGAGGGAGTGCTGCTGCCCACTCCCCTAGTATTCCCTCAGTCAACTGTTACGACTACCGTGGGTAGAGAGGGGTCGGACAATTCTAAGGCCGGCCCCATACGGCAAGAACAATAATTCGATAAAAAAACGATAAACGATCACTGAGCAATAATTTATATACAAAAAAAAACATATATTTTGCCGGGATAAAGAGTGTCCTGTTCTGAGCTCCATGCAAAGTTTCATGATAATTGGTTCAGCAGTTAGGTACGGCGTGAAAGCATAATAAACATATAAACAAACAAACTCACTTTTATCTAATAATTTCAGTTTATATGTATAATATTATTAGTGGTATTAGTTTATGTTAAACCAGAGTTACTATCTTCAAACTTTTATACAAATCTGTTCAGTCATTAACATCTTCAGAAACTTTTACACATTTAATATGTTTTTTTTTATTGCATGTAGTGGCAGACGAGCCACGGCTCATCTGATGGTAAATTGTAACCGTCGCTCATGGACTCAACTATACCGAGAGTATTGTCAAGCCGCTGCTCACCATTTCATTTCACTGATACGAGATGAAAGAATAAACGTCTCCTACTACAGCCAAAACGCAACAATGTGCTTCATGGCCGGTCACACGGGAGATGGTGGTACCAACCCGCTTGGGCCCGATACCAAGTGAGTACTCCTACTTGGTACCCGGCCCTGCCGCCAGTAATGCAATGGGTGATAATTGCTTACTTCTCTTAGTCGCCTCATACGACATCCGTGAGAAAGAATGGGGGTGGTGACACTTGTATTCTTAGTCCGTTACCACACGGACAATTTTTTTTATTATAAATAAGAAATACCTATCGGATAACGTTTAATAAAACAGCGTATTTGTGATAAGTTTACAATTTATTCAATAAAATCCTTATCCTAAAATAGTTTTGGAAATACGCTGATATTGTTCAAATAAACTTTATTTCTATATGTCCGTGCTGTGTCCGTATGGTGACGAACTAAGATTACAAGTGTCACCACCCCATCCTTTTCCGCGGGTGTCGTACAAGGCGACTAAGGGAAGTTAGAAATTATCACCCATTGCATTACTGGTGGTAGGGCTGGGTACCAAGTGAGAGTACTCACTTGGTATCGGGCCCAAGCGGGTTGGTACCACCATCTCCCGTGTGACCGGCCATGAAGCACATTGTTGCGTTTTGGCTGTAGTAGGAGACGTTTATTCTTTCATCTCGTATCACTTGCTATCGGGCCCGAACGGGTCGGTAGCACCGTCTCCTGTGTGACCGGTCATGAAGCACGTCAGTGTGTTTTGGCTGTAGCAGAAGATAGCCGTTTATTCTTTCATTTCATATCTGAGAAATGAAATGGTGCGCAGCGACTTGACAATACTCTCGGTATAGATGAATCCATGAGCGACGGTTACCACTTACCATCAGGTGGGTCGCGGCTCATCTGCCAGCAATAAAAAAAATGTCTTATAGGTATATACACTTTTAAATTTTAATCTCACTCGTGTTATGCCTTCCGTCCGTCTCACCAAAAACTATTCCTTGGCTTTTTAATCACATCTTTCTCCCCATTATGACCCCATAGTGCGGGCCTCGTGGCGCAGTCGGTAGTGTAACCGACTTCCGCGCACGAGGTCGTGGGTTCGATTCGCATTCAGGACAACTATTTGTGTGATGAACACAGATATTTGTACTGCGTCTGGGTGTTTTCTATTATGTATGTATTTACAAAAAAGAATTAAAGTATGTATTATATCCGTAATCTGGTACTGTACCCATAACACAAGCTTTAAGCTTACTTTAGGACCAGAGGACGTTGTGTGAAATGTCCGTGCATATTTATTATTACTATTCACTCATATTCACTTTAAACCTTCACTCCCCCGTTCCATTTCCTACATACACAATATACTTTCGAAGTTTTAAAAAATGACATAAAAAACATCTCGTGGCGTAGTCGGTAGTATAACTGACTTCCATGCACGAGGTCGTGGGTTCGATTCCCACTCAGTACAATTATTTGTGTGATGAACATAGATGTTTGTACCGCATCTGGTTATTTTCTATCTATTATATGTATGTATTTACAAAAAAAAAAGTAATAATATGTATTCTATCTGTAATCTGGTACCCATAGCATAAGCGTTAAGCTTAGTTTGGGAGCAGAGAACGTTGTGGGAAAATGTCCGTGAATATTTATTTATTTATTTAAAATACTAACCAACACGTTGTATTGCAAATAGTATATTTCACAAAATACTACGCGGACTAAATATAAAATCCAGAATGTATTGCTAAAGATTTCCCTTTGCTCATTCGGTTAACCTCATAACCGTTCTTCCCCGAGCTAATTTCACGATGACCAACGCACAAAGAACCCTTACAAGTCCATTAGGGTTTCTTTCTATTGATAAAATTATTATAAAGGTGTTCACATTACGGGTCAAGTTGAATCGGCAACCACGCTTTAAGGAAAATGTTGATAAGATCTGGGATTTTGATAATTTATCGCAGTTGTAATTTACGTGAGAAGTTTTAATGTGCGAAGATCCTCTAGTGGCAGGGCAGAACTGAAAATATTTTGTCTTATTTCACCCACTTAATGGATTCAACATTTTTCGTTAATAGATTTTCACTGTACGTATTCTTATAGAATGAAAATGGCTATATTGAAGTCACTTGACACTTTGTTTTTTAAACCATATTTGACAAACAATTGAGATTTTTCTTGATAAGGCAAGAAAATTGTACCTAACCGCCCACCCCGTCGTTCGGGGCATTGAACAGGGTAGTGCGTGTCACCCACTAAATAAGCCCGCCGTGTGGCGCCTCTCCGCTTGTGCTTGCGGGCCACTGGAATTGTGTGACATTACTTCGGTGGTTTATTGTTTTATTGGCTAAGGTAGCAGTTGAGCCGCTGATGGTAAATTGTAACTGCTGCTACTATTAGCACAGTCTATACTCAACTACCGTAAAGCCGCTGGTCACCATTCTATTTCACAGGTGTCAATGCAGCATGGCTATCTCCAGTAACAAACAAAATATATCAAGGTGTTGAAGCACCCGTTCAATTGGGAGGCGGTGGTACGAGATCGTACAAATCCGACCGGGCTCGACAAAACCGAATATTTCCCCTTGCTATACTTCCCTCAGTCGTCTTGTACCGCAGGACTGTTTGTAATATTTACATGGTGGGCCTGTCATTTATAATAAAAAATTATATACATTTAATAAACTAATTTAGAAGGTTTTATCAAACTTCTCTCAAATTACTGAATGGATTCTAATCCGATTTTCATGGATAGTTAGATTTTAGCTTGGAGCAAAATATAGGCTAAGTCGTGTCCCGGGAAAAGTTGTCATCAGATTACGCAGGCAAAGTTGCGTGCAACGACTAGTAAAGAATAATTTTCAAAATAATTTATTAAAGGAAGTGCGATTTTCGTGTGCGTGACAGGATAATTACACTTCGCACTAGAGTCCTTATCTCTGAAATGAATTACGCAAGAACTTTTTGTGTTCCAAATAATTTATACAACTTTATCCAAATCCCTCGGAGATGAAGATTCCTCATTGCGATAAGTTTTTTAGGAAAACAAATGAAAAAAGGAGGGCAGCTATAAAATAGCTTAACTTGACCGAGAGATATATTACCTACTGTTGAGGCGTACTAAATTACTGTTCATTTTAACACAAAATCAAAGATAATTTGTTATTGATATTAGACCAAAACACCTAAATATATGGAATAGGATTGTGAAATTAAAAATGATTACCACAGGTAAGATTTGAACACACATTTTTGTAATTTTGATGTTGCCGTTGTCTGACTATAATACCTCATTATTTAACAAGCTTTTATTTAACTTGCAATGTATGAATGTATCTATGTAATATGTTTGTTCGGGTGGAATCTTGCAACTCAATTTTGAAGCAGATTTCCTCAACCGATTGAGCTGAAATTTTGTATACTTTTTTTGATTTGGTTTGGATGACAATACATGGTTAACTGTGTGACGTCACTCTAAATCCAACATGGCGGCACATACAAAATGGCACTCCTACAATATGGGTATCAAATGAAAGGGCTTGCTAAGAGTATCTCGAAATAATTCAAAAATAAAAAATTAATTAAAAGTGAAAAAATCTTTTTACAAACAAGCCTTTATTTAAATATGCTAAAAAGACAAAAATAAACTTTAACTTTAAAACTTTAACTATCAATTTATAACGTCATTACACAATTAATATGTTATAAAAGCTAGTCGCGAGGTTTAAGTAGGTACTCGTATTTACTTAGTTTTCATAATGGCACGCAAGCAGGTTCGAATCCCGCTCGCAGTAAAGTTCTCTTTTTCCACATTCACAAATAATTTGAGGCTTAATAATAGTAAATTTCTAAAACAATGCAAAAATCAATAAGTCACAACTGGATTCACAAAAATATTTTTTTTCAGCTGTCTCATTTCCATCGCCGCTTACGTAATAAACTGAATGTGTAATATGAAACATTAGCGGCAGTGAAACAGCTACGGTAATTTATAACTCGAAATAAAATATAGGGGATACGTCAGTCGGATTACGTGGATAAATGAGCTGTATAAGGGCGACATATTTAAAAAATATGTTGATTTCGACTTTGATTTATCCCACTATTATTATAAACCAGCCTTTACCCGCGGCTTTGCCGCAGCCAAAAGATAGTTTTTAGGTTATATCTCAGGTTTCCGATATAGTAGCGGGATATAATGTATACCAGTTTTTAAGTCTAATCGAGAGCTATCAAATAAAAAAAGTTGCATTAAAATCCGTTCAGTAGTTTTTGCGTGATGTACGAACAAACAAACAGACAAACAGATAAACAGACAAAAAACTAAAAAAAATTGTTTTGTGTTTAGACACACCTATATATCCTAATACAGTATTTTTTTCTCAAATATCTTAAATATACAGACATTGCTCTGTTACAGCTTCATAATAGTATATATAGATGTGAAAGTTTGTATGTATATGACTCAATGACGGCTAACGCGCTTAACAATATTTGGAAGAATTGCATTCGGCAAAAGATTAGGTACCTTTGGGATTATTAAAAAACCAATTAACATTTGAAAGGAGAAAGAAATATTTCAAGCCACAAAAAGATGTGCTCTTACAAAATACTTCTGTATTATTATAAAGCTGCAATAGAGCTGTCTGAACATTGAAGATATTTGAGGAAAAAATTCTGTTTTCAGCTATGTGGGTGTTTCTGAACTGAAAATATGTTTTTTTAATTGTTGTATTTTTATCTGTTGTGTTTGATTAAACTTACAAAATGGTGTAGGTTTTATTTGACTACTATATCGGGAACCTGAGATGTAACCTAAAACCTAGCTTTTGACTGCAGTGGAGCCGCAGACAAAGACTAGTCAAAAACAAAATACTTAATAAGATAAATAATAAAATAAAGACGCCGAAGTTTCCCAAATAGCTGTTGCGTCTTATATGGCGCAGAAAAGGGCAATCGCTCGGGATATACTGCAATGCTGCAAGGCATCCAAACGCTGATTTTCAGCAATGTCCTTTCACTGGTATATTATAATAGGTGGTATAGACGGTCAGCGCCATTTAATACTACGTATTTATGAGCACTTTACTCATTCTAGGCGACCATGAGCGGCGGTTACCGCTTACCATCAAGGGGATTGTTCGTCTACAACCATTGGCAATAAAAATAGACGTGAATAGCTTGTGCTGACGAAACACGAGTCATTATCATCTCGCTAGCTTTATCTTAAGCTGTGTTTGTTTGTTTTTTGAGTTTTAACAGACCCACCAGTACTTACAAGAAGCCAATGCCTACCTGACCTCCACGACTTAACTAATGGGATAATTGACGACCTTGAACCAACAGCGGAGTCTGTCTTTATAATCAGGACTCTGACGCGCGGGACCCACTGCTTTTACGTTTTACTACAAATAAGTATCACTTTTTTGACCACCCATTTCATTTGAAGTGCAACTAGGCTTAACGATAATATAATTATAAAAAATAGTGTATGTTTACAATTACTATCAAAATATAATCTGACTTAGCAACTTCTTCAAGTTAAAATCATAATGTATCTCCGTCACGTAAGCTTCTGTCCACACTCTACACCTTTACTAGCGTGAACATACCTTATTGTGTCGTATATCGTGTAGCCTCGCCGTTATCACGCAACTGCAACAAAACAAACGGAATATTTATTTTGATCTTTATTTTAGCACTTGACATGCTTTATGCTACTTTAAAGAACTATAAATTATTTGTAAAAGTAGAAAAAGAAAACTTTACTACGAGCGAAATTCGCAGAACCATGCCACCGGATCATCGGATGCATTTACATACATCATTCCAATATAGTAAGTTTAATTTTGCTTTAAACACAAAGTGAAAAATGTGAAATCGAAAATAACAGTTACGAGCAAGAAGAGTTTGAACCTGCATCTTCTGGATACCGTCCAGATGCTTTGCCAATTCAGCCATCGCGACAATTGCTCCTGACTGCTAATTTCGATAACACATTCATACTTAACGTCTTTGGGTGACGCCTGCGCCATCTGTCGGCAGTATTTGCATACATTGTACCGACCAGGTAAACTTAATTTTACAATTAAGATTTTTACCTAATTTATAGGGTTTGCGTCATTAGACGCAAACCCTATAAATATTTAGATATTTTTTATATGAAACATCTAATGCGGAGGGAGGGTAAAATCGGCTGTTAGCGTGGCGACGCTTTTATTGTGTGTCCCGTTCAAATTTTGCAAATTAAATTTGACACACTTCCTGGTTTCCGATGGAGCTGAAATTTTACACGCATGTGTATATCACGTGACAATGCAACATTATGATGACATGGAGCTGATCTGATGATGGAGCTGGAAGGTGGACATAGGAACTCCATAATGAAACGGAGCAACCCCATCTAGTTTGGGCTCGTATGATTCGTCTTGCCGAGTACTTTGTCTTTAGATGGTGTCCAGGGTCTGATGATGAAGCTGGAAGGTGGCCATGCGAAACTCTGTAATTAAATAGGGCAACTCCATCGAGTTAGGACATGTTTGAAATGTCCTGACTAGAACTTCAGTCACAGATGATATCCAGGGTCTGATGATGGAGCTGGAAGGTGACCACAGTAACTCTGTAATGAAACGACGCAACCCCATCGAGTTTGGAATCATTTGATTCGTCTTGACGAGTACTTTGTCTTTAGATGGTATCCAGGGTCTGATGATGGAGCTAGAAGGTGGCCATAGGAACTCTGTTATAAAACGACATAACTTCATCGAGTTTGGGCTCGTATGATTTGTCTTGACGAGTACTTTGTCTCTAGATGGTATCCAGGATCTGACGATGGAGCTGGAAGGTGACTACAGTAATTGATGAAACTACGCAACCCTATCGAGTTTATACTCGTTTGATTCGTCTTGAGGAGTACTTTGTCAAGTTATGATCATTTTATTTCTACAAAATAATTTCGATGTTTTCACATCTGCTAGACGTCCCGTGACGTCTAGTTTTTTATTTATATTTTTAGTATTTGACATGCTTAGCACTATACATTAAACACTGTGTTTAATGTATAGTGCTAAGCATGTTAAATGCTAAAAATATATATAAAAATATTTAAATATTTAATTTTGCTATTAAAATGCATACTAGTGGGTCGTAAAGATATTTAAAACAAATGTGATGTGGAGATTGGGGATCGCTGTGATGATTTAGCGGTCTAGAGCACTTCTCCGGATTGGAAGGGGCGCATGTTCCAATCCCGCTCGCAGTAAAGATCTCTTTTTTCACTTGCACAAATAATTTGTTCTTGAAACAGAATATTTAATAAGGTACTATAACACAAATTGCGATAATGTGAATTTCTGGATTATCACTATGGCAACTGAGCTATTGTCACTTTCGGTGGCGGGGTTCAAGCCCGGGTAGGCCCAGCGAAAACTTATCGGGTTTTTCAGTCAAGAATATATTTCTAACAGCTCGGAGTTAGGAAGTTGACGATGTGCGCCACGGAAAGCACGTAAATCCGTTAGTCCTAAGCCAGATCTCTCTGTCGGAATGCCATACCATCGGACTAAGAAAGTGAGGGAACAACAGCGTGTGCACTTGTTTTTATATTTGTACTGCGTCTGGGTGTTTTCTATCTATTATATGTATGTACCTACCTATTTACAAAAAATATATACCTATATATTATATCCGTAATCTGGTACCCGTAGCACAAGCGTTAAGCTTAGTTTAGGACCAGAGGACGTTGTGTGAAAAATGTCCGTGAATATTTATTTATTTATTTATTCCGTGAATATTTATTAGGTATTATATTCACATCTACCGTTGCCATGTGTTTTGTTTCCATTTGCATAACTAGCTCTATCTACTTCTGTATTATAGATTTCGCTTCATACAGGCCGCTATGTAATAACAATCTAATATTCGGGGTAATAAATCATTATGAGCCATCATTAGAGGAAGCGCACGCCATTTGTTTGTGCAAACATTGTCGCAACCACAAGCGCTCGACAAACATTTGCGTACAACGCGTCAGTTTTACTTGAGCAATTGTTCTTGTTACGTAATACTCTTGATTATGTAATACTAGAGACTCGCTCCAGCTTGGTAATGAAAAATATCTCTAATAATATTTTTTGCAAAATAAATGAAGCCTAGGTTACTCCTTATAACATGAGCTATCTGTTAATGAAAGTCCTGTCTAAATAGCTCCAGCTGCTGCTTGAAAATTCGCTGAAACAAACGAACAGACAAAACTTAAAAAAAATATATTTCGATATTTTCATATATTTTTTAGCATTCTAATGTTTTCATATGCTTTTTAGCTATGCTTTCTAATGCTTTATAGCATATAAATTAACAATCACGAGCAGGATTTGATTCTATGCGTCTCCTGGAAGAAGCTGACCGCTACGGGCAGGCAATTGTAATAGAAGCATCTGTGACGGTATTTGGATTTCACATTGTTACATTTTGTGTTAATTTATATTTCGTTATAGTAACGTAAATATACTATCATTAATAATGCACATTTAGTAAAAAGCTATTATTTAGACATTACAAAGGGACGCATCATTTTTTTTTCTTGTAAAATATTTTACGTATGCCTAAAGGTTTTGACAGCATAAGCATTTTTCTCATTTTCTATAACAAAACATAAGCTTTCTTTATATATCTAAATTACAATGAAAATCGTATCAAATTCCATCGAGTGGCGTAAAAGAAATAAATAAAGAAACGAACAGATGCGAACATATACTTCGTTTTATAACTATTTAGAGTTATCATATGTATACTAAATATTTATCTAGGTATTTTAAGAGATACCTACCTAAATAGAATGGAGTAGGTACTAAATTCTCAAAACGACGTTTGGTAGATAAGTAATTCATACTAAGATTACAAATCGGATTATATAAAATTTATATGTTATGGAACCGTTCAGATGAGAAAAATTTTATAAGCCTCAAAAATGTAATAGAGGTTGTTTTTCTTGAGAGAATAAAAATAGAAGATGAATATTAATAATCATAATAGTTAAGTAAAAAAAATGTCTTAACGTAACTTCAATCAATTATTACAAAATACATATAAGCAGAGATCTCTGTAAGAAATAAACTTTGCGGCCTCAGCTAACCCACATGAACTATGAAACAGAAAGAGAACACAAAGTATTGTATTTTTGGAAATATATTACAATTAATCTTGATTATAACACATTTAACTTCTCTATACGCGCATTAAACTTAACAAAATACTATTATTTTGACTAACCTCGACGTTTCGGCTGAGTTGCACCAGCCGTGGTCACGAGTAGCTTCTCACCGACTCGCAAGGTTAGACAAAATAATAGTATTTTGATAAGTTTAATGCGCGTATAGACCCGTTAAATGTGTTATAATGAATATAAAACGCGAATATTTAAAAAGTACTATTAATCTTGATGTTAAGCCCCTATGGTCATATTAATCAATTCCTACTTCATTGTCATCATGGAACGTGGCAAGCCTTATGTAGATGTTTCTAAAAAAAGAGCATGAGTGAGTTGCTTGTTCCAGTATGAATGGGATGGCTCGATCGGGGAAGTACATCCCTCTCACAGAAGATCAACTTAAAATCACCGTAGATACTCCTACAGTTGTGTTTCTTACAGTGAGTGAAAAACAACCTTCTCTTTGTAATCTTTCCCCTTCACCGTCTATATCATTCCTTGGACGTGGCGACGCGCGAATGATGCCTCTGGTGTTGCTAGCATTATTAGGTTACGGTAACTGCTCATCACGTATTCTTATGAGCTCTAGTATAAAAATAATCTTATAATGCACATCACCTAAAAACCAACAATACGGTCGGTAGTCGGTCACACAGAAGGTGGTGATAACGACCCGCTCTGAAAACAAAGAAGTATTCCCATTTGGTACCACACCCTACCACCCAATAGTTCTTTCATTCAGTAAATAAAAGCGCTGGAAGACAAAACTCGTTCCTTATTCCCTCTCTTTTTCCTGTCCACTTAATTAACGAAGCGAGATTTTTAGTGCCTAATAATTATCCGAGTGGCAGTGACAAGATTTGCCACCCATCACATCTCATTCCCACGCGGGCAAAGAGTGGGCAACGGTAGGTCATTATATGAGAAGTAACAGTCTATTGTCTCTACGTTGGGAAATACGCATAATGCTCAATACTAATCTTAAAATTTTATAGGAGCATAAACAGACAATATGAATAACAGTTACAATCACAAAAACTGATCACAATCTCACAAAGCTTTTATTTCTAATACAGCGTACACAATACCACCCCCTCCATCCCCACTCCTTTGTTAGTCTCACCGCGGCCGGAAGTGACGCGTCACTTTGACGCGTTGTCAACAACAACTTCCGCTTAACGACAAAAGCTGCGGCTGTTCGCTTTTCGCTTTAAAATGTAGGACACGTCAATGGAGCGTCTGATTTTTTGTTAAGTGGAGTAGGATTTATATTTTAAACAAGCCTCCCCCCGGGGATTCCTCCGCTTACTTTTCTATTATTATCCGACTACGGTGCAGCCGAAACAGGGTTATTTCAGTATGTATGTATATAATATTTATCTGTTCTTATATATCTTCCAAACTACCTACTTCATAGCTAGACAAAAAAAAGCATCGCTGAAGGAGTCATGACTGCAGAGACAGTGGCATCCAGTTTATACCCAGTCCAAGGCCCTCGCACCTCTAACTTTGCGAGATTTTTCGAAATTATGTGTGTATTTGTTTACAATTTACCACTGTCCGGTGAAGGAAAACATCGTGAGGAAACCTGCATGCTTGAGAGATTTTCTCGATGATTAACCCGCACTAGAAGAATGAAGAGAGTTTTGTATGAAGAGAGTTATGAATGTTAAGGGAGCGAGAGATGTATGCAAGAATAGAGCCTCTTGGCACTCTGTTCTCTCTGCCTACCCCGTAAGCGAAATGGCGTGATGATAAGTACAAGAACGTGGTGGACTGCAGCCTAAATCTCTCTCACTGTGAAAGGAGACCCGTGCACCAGTGTGATTATAACTATCATCATTTTTCCGTGTATTTGTTTCCGTGTGGTGACGGGCTAAGAATACAAGTCCCCATTCTTTCCCACGGGTGTCGTATGAGGTGACTAAGGGAAGTAAGCAATTATCATCCATTGCATGACTGGTGGTAGGGCTGGGTATCAAGTGGGAGTACTCACTTGGTATAGAGCCCGAGCGGGTTGGTACCATCATCTCCCGTGTGACCGGCCATGAAGCACATCGTTGCGTTTTGGCTGTAGCAGGAGATTGCCGTTTATATTTCATTTCATATCTGTGAAATGAATTAGTGAGCAGCTGCTTGACAGTACTCTTGGTATAGTCGAGTCCATGGGCGACGGTTACCATTTACCATCAGATGGACCGAGGCTCGTCTGCCACAACAAGCAATAAAAAAAAATCTCATCCCCTCTCCCCTCAGTATTAAAAGAAGAATTTTTATACAAAGTGGTTATTTAGACATTTTTATATATATTTTTAGCACTTGACATGCTTAGCACTATACATTAAATACAAAGTGAAAAATGTGAAATCGAAAATAACAGTCACGAGCAGGATTTGAACCTGCATCTCGTGGATACCGTCCAGATGCTCTGCCAATTCAGCCATCGTGACAATTGCTCCTGACTGCTAATCTCGATTACACATTCATATTTAACGTCTTTGAGTGACGCGTTTTTCACTTTGTTTTAATGTATAGTGCTAAGCATGTCAAGTGCTAAAAATATATATAAATATTTACAGGGTTTACGTCATTATTAGGTAAAAATCTTAATTGTAAAATTAAGTTTACCTGGTCGGTATACTGTTGCTGAGTTAAACGCAAGGATAGCTGAAGACCGTTTATTCCCGACAAATATTATAATGAGCTTATTAATGCTAAAGATCGAATAATGAGGTTACGATAGCTATATGACTGTTTTCGGTTTGCTGTCCGTACATGCACTGAACGGGCGGTGCGCCTTATACCACAAAGTAATGTATAAATGTTAGCTCAGCAAAACTGGTGTTCGATCGTGTTGCATTGAACAGACAGGAAGGATAATAAGGAGAGGACAGGAAGAGTAATAAGGAGAGTATAGGAAGGAAGTTTGGGCGAGGGGTTGGGGAGCACCCCACGTGCTAATTTGTCCGGTTTACCTCCTAGTGGTGCACCCCGGGCAACGTCGGCAGTCGCCGGCGGCTAAAATTCCGGACAGGACGGGTCTCCGCGTGTCCCTCTGACTCAGCAGAGGGCACAGTGGATAGACCAGGCGTCGGAGTCGGTGGGGCCAGACTGGCTCACCGGGCTCTGGAGAGGGGGGACAGTGGGGCCACAGCGGCCCCTCCCGTCCCAAATCGTAAACCTGAGCGCGTGCCTGTGGTTACGTCTCGCGGGCATACAGGAACGAGGGTCTTGGCTTAATCGCCCGGACCGCGAGGAAGACAACCTCTATAAAAAATTACCCCGAATCTCAAGCTCTGGCGCGCGGCGAGGAGATGCATGGCTGATGGGTAGTTCAGTCTCGAGCGCGGCCCCAGCCAGGGTACCTGCGGACCCCCTGTGTTGGGTTACAAATGTACGCTTACCCGGGTAATGGGAGCTCTGCCCGGGTGGACCTCTTTTCTCCCACACTCGTGGGAATCAAATGGATTTGCAAAATTTAAAAACCAATTCGACGGAGTCGGGTAATGCACCTGACGCCTCAGCCGTAAGGGGTCCGGCTGTAAATGTGGCCCCTACTAGTGCAGCTGCGCGTAAAACGCGCGACGGCAAGAAGTCCCGCAAGGGCAAGAAGATGACCAAGGGAGCGTCCCAGTCGTCAAGGGACGGCTCGATAACGAGCAGCACGGCCGGCACTTCAGCCGCCGAGATGTCCGCTGCTGAAGAGGGTGGCCTGACTGAGGCTGCCGAGAGTCAGCCATCGCGGTCGGCAGAAGTGGTGTCGGAGTCACGGTTCTGGCGCAAGCGCACCCTATCTCAGGGAGGCGCTGCCTCGGACTCCGACCTGAGCTCGGCTGAGATGCCTCCCCCAAAAATACCCGCAGCGGTTAGGGGTCGAGGCATCGGCCGACCCGGGACACCGATCCCGCGTGCCGCCTCAGCGGCTGAGACGCGATGCCTGAAGAGGGTTGAGACGGTGCAACACTCAGAGGAGCGCTTGGCGCTCCTGTCTGAGAAGCTCCGTCTCCCTATCGACAGCGGCGGGCCGCCCACTGCGGCCAAATTCGCAGAAAGAGCCGCGGACAGCGTGGCCATAATCACGACGGTGGCCATGGGCTCGAAGAACCTAAAAGGCAGCTTCGTCCGGGGCCTCAAAATCGCCGCCACGGAGCTGTCCAACGTGGTGGAGCGGCTTGTTTCGGAGGTGGCCGACCTTGGAGCACGTAACCAGCGCCTGGAGGCGACGGTCGAGGAGCTGCACCGGGGCATGGCCAATATGAGGGTCGAGCTTGGGCTCCCTGAGGCCACCCCAAGTGCATCGGCCTCCGTAATGCGGGTCGAGCCTGCTCTCCCCGCGACCGCCTCGCAGCAGCCGCTGCGCCTCCGCCCCACCTCCGCGACCGCCTCGGCTCCGTCTGCCGCTCAGTCGGGCCCTGTCACTGGGCTCGACGATGGAATGCTCCGCGCGGTCATCGACCGCATGGATGCGGTCTTTGGCCCGCGGTTTGAGGCCCTAGCCGCAAGATTGCCGCCGGAGCCCCGACTTCGGCCGCCGCTGCATCGTCCTCGGCACTGACACCCCTGCCGTGCCAGGGAGGGCATGTTTCTTTTGCCGCGACGGCGGCCAAACCACGGGCGGCCAAACCACCAGCGGCAAAACCTTCACCGGCTCCTTTAGGCCAAAAAAAGTCGAGGAAAAAGGACAAGGCGGGACAAGCCCCGAGGGGTCAGCCCCGAGAGGAGTTCCCGCCTCTGCCAAGCGCCGCTGCGCCTCCGCGTCCTACTGCGCCGAAACAAACGGTCGCACCCTCACGGGCTGCGGCGGTCGCACCCCGAACTCCTGCCCCCGCCCCTGCCACTGCTACGTCCTCAGACGGGGACTGGCAGGTGGTTGGGCCCCGGCGATCCCGGGCCAAGGGTCGCGGCGCTGCCTCGGAGCGTGAGGCGGCGCCTGTGTCTCAGAGGGGAGAGGCCCCGAAGGCGCCGCAAAACAAGCGGAAGAGGTCGCGCAAGATTAAAGTGCCGAAGGCAGCAGCGGTGGTCATCACCCTGCTGCCCGAGGCCAAGGAAAAGGACCTGACTTATGAGGCCGTCTTAAAACGTGCCCGGCGGGAAATAAACGTCTCCGATCTCGGGGACGTTTCCGCTCGCTCCCGCCAAGCCCGGACAGGTGCTCGAATTTTCGAGTACCTGGGGCCAGAGGGCACCAAGACGGCCGACGCAATGGCCGCGAGGCTGCTGGGCCTGTTCGCAGAAGAGAGTGGTGTCCGGGTCGCCAGACCCGTGAAGTGCGCCGAACTGCGCATTTCCGGGCTGGACGATTCCGTGACGGCGGAAGAGATCCGGGAGGCGATCGTCTCGAAAACCGGGTCTCCCAGCAGCGCCGTCCGGGTGGGCACCATTCGCCCAGGTCCAGGTGGTGTAGGTGCCGTCTGGGTCTCGTGCCCTGTCGCGGCGGCCAAGGATTTGGTCGCCGCCGGTAGACTTCTGGTGGGCTGGAGCGCCGCGCGGGTAATCGCGCTGGAGCCCCGGCCTGCCAGGTGCTATAAGTGCATGGCGGTTGGTCACACCCAGCCGCTGTGCACTAACTGCTTCGACTGCAGCGGGCTCTGTTTCTGCTGCGGTCAGGCAGGGCACCAGGCGGCTGCCTGTTCTGCCACCCCACACTGCTCCGCGTGCGCGGCGGGCAATCGCCCCGCCAACCACTGTATGGGGCGAGTGGGGTGCAGGCCTCCGGCCAAGTCAGGCCCTAAGAGGGGGGTGGGCAGCCAATCGGCCCCGGCTGCCCAACCCGGCGCGGCTGGACCGCTGCAGCGCATGGAGGAATCCTCCTCCGTGGTCCAATAACGGATCACGAGGCTATCCTCCTCCAAGGGAATCTCGGCCGTTCCGCCAGGGCGCAGGACCTCTTCCTGTAATCCATGGCGGAGCGGTTGATCGGTGTTGCCGTAGCCGCGGAGCCCTACATAGTCCCGGATCGCCCCAATTGGGCGGGTAGCGTGGCGGTCGACGGTTCGGCGGCGCCGCATTCCCCGCCCTTGTCACTCAAAGACCAGGGCACGGGATATGTGGCGGCTGAATGAGGAGGGGTCACGCTGTATGGCGTGTACTTCTCCCCTAGTCGTAGTCTGGCGGCTTTCGAGGTCCTCCTGCACAATCTGGAGACCTCGATACGGCGTATAGCACCGAGCCCTGTGCTCGTGCTGGGGGACTTCAACGCCAAATCAACGGCTTGGGGGTCCCCCGGGACGGACGCCCGAGGTGCGGCGGTCGAAGAGTGGGCGGCAGCGGCGGACCTCGTGTTGCTGAACCGAGGGTCCGCCCTAACGTGCGTGCGGCGCGGGGGCGGGTCGATAGTGGACCTTTCGTTCGCTAGCCCCGGTGTCGCCGCAATGCGTAAGGAGCTGGCGAGTCCTGGAGGAGGTCGAGACCCTATCTGACCACAGATACATTCAGATAGAGGTCTCCCGGACCCTTCCGGGCGCCAGCAGGGGTCACGCGGCGGACAGAACTCCCGCTTTTCCGCGATGGGCTGTGGGTAGGCTCGACCGGGACCTGCTAGTGGAGGCGGCCATTTTTCAATCTTGGCTGCCTCCCCCCCTGACGGAAGACGTGGGCGCCGAGGCTGGCCGCATTCGCGGCATGCTTACGCAGATCTGCGATGCGGCCATGCCCCGCGTGCGGCGCCCGCCTCGACGGAAGGGGGTCTACTGGTGGTCCCCGGAGCTGGCGGACGTCCGTGCGGCCTGTATTCGTGCCCGGAGGTCCTACACCCGCAGCCGACGTCACCGAATCCGCGACGAAGAGCGGGAGGGCCAACTGTATGCGGCGTATAGCAGTGCGCGCGCCGCGTTAAAGCTGGCCATCTGTCGCGCCAAAGACGCTAAAAGGCAGGAGATGCTGGAGGGTCTCGAGCGTGACCCCTGGGGACGCCCGTACCGCGCGGCGCTTAACAAGCTCCGCGCCCAGGGCCCTCCCCTTACGGAGACCCTCCAGCCGGGCTTCCTCTCTGAGGTGGTCGAGGGACATTTCCCCTCACGGGCGGTGCACACGCCCCCGGTCATGGCTCCGCCAGATGATGACCGGGAGGCCGACGACGGGGAGGTACCGCCCGTGATGACGACGGAAATGGGAGCGGCGGCTGCGCGTATGCGGAGAGGCGCCGCCCCCGGGCCGGACGGGGATCCCGCCCGAGTGCTGGCCCTGGTCCTCGACCACCTTGAGCCCCGCCTCGGGGAGCTGTTCGGCGCTTGCCTGGTGTCCGGACGGTTCCCTGACTGCTGGAAGGAGGGGAAGCTCGTGCTCCTGCCGAAGCCGGGACGGCCTCCGAATACGGTCTCGGCCTTCAGGCCCATCGTGTTGCTGGACGAGGCGGACAAACTCCTCGAGCGGGTAGTCGCTGCCCGCATCGTCCGGCACCTAGGAGCGGTTGGCCCTGACCTGTCCGACGCCCAGTTTGGATATCGGGCGGGTCGGTCTACGGTCGACGCCATTCTGCGCCTGAAGGCCGCGGCTGCGGAGGCCGTCACCTCGAGGGAAGTGCTGTTGGCGGTGTCGATCGACGTCGCCAACGCCTTCAATAGTCTGCCATTCGGCTGCATCAAGGAGGCACTCCGGTACCATGGAGTGCCCCTCTACCTAAGGCGGCTGGTGGCAGACTATCTGGACGGCCGCAGCGTCCTCTTCGTGGACCGGGAAGGGGACGTTGTAAGGAGGGCTATGTCGTGCGGCGTCCCGCAGGGTTCGGTTCTTGGGCCGCTCCTGTGGGACATCGGCTACGACTGGGTCCTCCGTGGCCGGCTCCCCCCCCGGGCTGGGCGTAATTTGCTACGCAGACGATACGCCCGTCACAGCCCGGGGCAGGACCCTCGAGGAGGCGGCAACGCTGGCCACCTCAGGTACCGCGGAGGTGGTCAGGCGGATCGAGGCGCTGGGGCTTAGGGTGGCCCTTGAAAAGTCGGAGGTCCTACTCTTCCATGGGCGCCAACGGGGCCCGCCCGCCAGCGCCTCGATAACGGTCAATGGTGTGGGCTTCCCAATCCAGGCCCACATCAAATATCTGGGCCTGGTATTGGATGGACGGTGGCACTTTGACGAGCATTTCCGCCGTCTTGAGCCAAGGCTCGTCAACACGGCGTCCGCCCTCGGGCGACTTATGCCGAATTCGGGCGGACCGAGTCTTGCGTGTCGACGACTCTACGCGGGGGTAGTACGGTCGATGGCGCTGTACGGCGCGCCCGTGTGGGCGGAGTCCCTGGCCGCTCGCAATAGGGCCCTTCTGTGGCGTCCACAGAGGGTCGTAGCGGTCAGGGCAATACGCGGGTACCGCACGGTCTCGACCGATGCAGCCTGCGCGTTGGCCGGAACCCCCCCGTGGGATCTGGAGGCGGAGGTGCTCGCCGACGTCTATCAGCGGGCGTCGACGGCGCGGGCGGGGGGCAGCCGCCCCTCGCCGAGCGTAATGTCATCGTGGCGGGAAGATGCCCGCCGCGCCACCGTCCTAAAGTGGAAGTCTCGGCTGGAGACGCCCCGAGCCGGTCTCTGGACCGTGGGGGCGCTCCGGCCGATCTTGGAAGAATGGGCAGGGCGGCAGCACGGGATCCTCACCTTCCGGTTGGTGCAGGTTTTGTCGGGACATGGTTGCTTCGGCAAATACCTGCACACGATCGCAAGGAGGGAGACGTCCCCAGGCTGTCACCACTGCGACTGCGACGAGGACTCGGCGCAGCACACACTCGAGTCGTGCCCGGCATGGGATGTGCAGCGCCGGGAACTCGTTGCAGTCATAGGCGTGGACCTGTCGCTGCCGGCCGTTGCGCGAGCGATGGTTGGCAGTGACAGGGCCTGGACCGCGGTCGCCGCCTTCTGCGAGGCTGTCATCTCGCGGAAGGAGGTGGCGGAGAGGGCCCGTGAGGAATCCTCCTTCGCGGACCCGATTCGCCGCCGGCGCGAGGGGCGGCGTGCGCGCGCTAACTTGCGCCTGATGCCGCCCTAGCCGAGGCTGCGGACGGTGGGGTCGGGGAATACCCTGCCGTCCGCGGAAGCCTACCGCGAATGTGTGACGCCCAAGTGCACGAGGCGTCGCTCAAGAGAGGGTGCTCGTAGGGGCTGCCGCCTGCGGATCGCGGTCGTAACGACGCGGTACCCGTGATCCGCTGTAGCAAGGGCGGGTGGAGGCGCACGGTGGGTTTTTAGTGGGTGAGAGCCCCATTCACCCCGTTGTCTCCCCGGGCAGCGGGGTGTGCGGTAGGACATTTTTGCCCACCTATAATAAAAAAAAAATAAAAAAAAAAAGGGGGTTGGGGAGGTGGGGTAGGACAATCTACCGTTGATTCACGCTAATCGTCTGTTAGAGTGTGGTACTTCACCGATCAAGCCAGCCCATTCATGCTACGATAAGCAAGGCTTTTAATTTATAAAATATACAATCAGAACAACAGATGACTAGTGCATCGTGTTACTTAACTCATAATAATATACTTCCAGTTAAACAAGAGTAGCTGCTGTCGCAAAATGTCACACTCTTTTGTAAATTTTCATTTTGCTAATGTTGGTGGTACCTCCTTCACTATTTCTAAGTGTTTATATAATAATATTGAGTTTTATCTCTCTGGTTGAAATTAATACAATATAATAACGAACCAAAGTAATTATAACCCAAATTGCAAAAATGTAAAATGAAAATTATAGTCACGAGTAGAGCTTAAACTTGCAACCAGAGTTACTTTCGCAATAAATTTTGCGGGAACAAGTTATTTGTAAATATGGAAAAATAAAATTTATTGTAAACAGGATTCGGATCTGTGTCTCTCCGTATCCGTGGAAGTGCTCTGGATCGTTAAGCTATCACAGACACTAACTTGTAACTCTTAATCTCCATTTCACATTTTTATTTTATATAGTTTTAGTGGATAATAATCCATCAGCCTGTATTCATCCACTGCTGTACATACTTTCTTCAAAAGGTCCAAATATAAATTTTTTTAACACGATACCCTGCAATAAGCAATAATCCTTGTATCGCGGGGTACTTTACAACAATTTGTGGATCACACAAAGAGTTTTCCTGTCTGGGAATCCAACTCACTATACTTGGCCGGATATCTAAACCATTCCGCCTTCTATGTATAAAAATAATTAGAGAAATCTTCGCTTTTTGTTTTGTTTCTAATTGTGGACGAGCTGCACTAGATTCAATGTTCTTAGTTGATGGTAGAGCCATTCTATATATGTAATTATTCATTCTATGTATGTATTAACAAAAAAAAAGTAATATATGTATTATATCCGTAATCTGGTATCCATAGCACAATTAAGCTTAGATTGGTACCAGAGGTCGTTGTGTGAAAATGTGCCAATGAATTTTAATACAGATTGATTACAGTAAAACAAACCACTTTTCGGGTTACAAAGTAAATATGATAATCTACTTCGATATAGTGTGTACCAAGCGTCATTCAAATCTTTACATATATATTTTTAAATAACTGGTACTGTAAAAAAAAAGGTTATGCATGTATAATGGTAGTAGGGGAAATAAGACTGATAAATCAGTCTTTGGGACATAATGTAGTGGACTGGTATTACCTTCAGTTGTTCCAGTGGGCTACTGACTAACAAGAAACTGACACCTGTCTTTCAAGATTGAAGAGACACGTGACGAAAAAGAAGAAACGTTAATTCTTTAGTAATGTTATAAATGTTTGTTTGTTAGGCTTTCACGTCGTAACTACTTAATCAATCATCATGAAATTCAGCGTACATATGATCCAGAACTCGATAAAAGGACATAGTCTATTTTGCCTGAAAAAATACACGATTAACTGTATATGTTTACAAGACCAATACATTAAATAAACATGTAAATCTTTCTCATAAAAGGACATAATCTCTTTTGCCTGAAAAAATACACGATTAACTGCATATGTTTACAAGACCAATACCTACATTAAATAAACATGTATATCTTTCTCATAAGAAGAAATTGTATATATAGGTATGTATTTTGTGAATTTTCTTAAAACCAATTCAACTATAAACATACACAATACGCGTATATTATAATATATGGAATTTTCCTTTTGAAATCCATTCAACTTTCACTAATACATTAAATTACCCATTCGTTATTAAATTTGGGGAAATCGTTCCCCATACTCGTTGAACCGTATAATTACATTAGAGGCTTTAGCGCGACACGTGCAGGTCGAGGCGAGTGACGGAAGTGACGTCACAGTCGTCACCGACGGCAGCGGATAAGTATGACATAGAGACAAAACACTTGTATGAGGATTAGTCAGCTATTTTTCTTTACACGCACTTTTGTAATAATCAATTATAAGGTAAGCTTATTGCATGACGGAATAATGTTACTTGTATTAAACAGACAAAAACAATGATAAGAATCTCTCACGCTGATTATAACGCTTCATTATGATAAATATTATTTTCTAGAGGAATTAAGCTGTTTTGACGGGCCTCATGGCGTAGTCGGTAGTGTAACTGACTTTTATGCACAAGGTCTCGTGGGTTCGATTCCCACTCAGGACAATTATTTGTGTGATGAACACAGATATTTGTACTGCGTCTGGGTGTTTTCAAATGCTAAAAAAACAGTAAAAACAGTGAAAAATGTGAAATCGAAAACAACAGACCTGCTCGTGACTGTTGTTTTCGATTTCACATTTTTCACTTTGTGTTCAATTTTTCACAGTTTTAGCTCTACTTTAACTTATTCTATTTGATATGCTCTTATTATTAGAATTAATGATTTTGATTATAAGAAAATATAACCAAATGCCGTTTCATCAGGTCTGACGGTAATTGGTAACAGTCGCTCATGGACTCAAGTACGTCGAGAGTGAAGTCATTTAATTTCGCAGATATGAAATGAAAGAATAAACAGCTATATCCTACTATAACCAAAACACACCGACGTGCTTCGCGACTCGTCATACGGGAGACGATGGTACCAACCCGCACGGGCCCGATAGCAGTTCATCACCACCACTTGGTACCTAGCCCTACCACTAGTAATGTAATGGGTGATATTTGCTTACTTCCCTTAGTCGCCTAATGCTTTTATTTCACGACACCCGCGGTAAATAATGGGGTGTTGGCACTTGTTTTCTTAATTAACGGACGTTTATTTATTATTGCTATCTTACCCTGATCGTGTCTAAGGGTATAACAAAGCCAAAACTTACGACAAAGTACTCCCGCAAAGCTCAAGAGAAGTGCAGGAATAGTATTCGATCGAGGCGTTCATCACTTTCAAAGGAATTCTTCTATTTCCACAATATTAAAGTCATAAATTCTTCTCTTCACGCATGTTTATCAGCATGAGCTTTAAAATTCGAATCGTATCTATCAGATTACAAATTATTATTTGTGAATGAGGAAAAGGAGAACATTAGTACGAGCGGGAATGAGGAAATTTGGTATGACCACCAGGTAGTACGGTAGCTCAGTGGATTAGATCACTTCCCCGGATAGGAAGGGACGCAGGTTCGTTACCCACTCGTACTAATATTCTCTTTTTCCTCATTCACAAATAATGATTTGTACTCTAAAAGTAGCTGAGCATGTCAAGTGCTAAAAATTATAGATCAAAAAGTATCTATCAGGTTAAAAATTAACCTACCACTGAAGTAATGTAACACAGTTCCAGTGGTCCACCAATACAGGCGGAGAGATGTCACACAGCGGGTTTATTTAGTAGGTAGTGCCACACTTTTTTTTTTTTGGGCAAAAACGTCCTATCGCACACCCCGCTGCCCGGGGAGACAACAGGGTAGTATGGGGCTCTCACCCACTAAAAACCCACCGTGCGCCTCCACCCGCCCTTGCTACGGCGGATCACGAGTATCGCGTCGTTTCGACCGCGATCCGCAGGCGGCAGCCCCTTCGGGCACCCTCTCTTGAGCGATGCCTCGCGCATTTGGGCGTCGCACCTTCGCGGTAGGCTTCCGCGGACGGCAGGGTTCTCCCCGACCCCACCGTCCGCAGCCTCGGCTAGGGCGGCATCAGGCGCAGGTAAGCGCGCGCATACCACCCCGCGCGCCGGCGGCGAATCGGGTCCGCGAAGGAGGATTCCTCCCGGGCCCTCTCAGCCACCTCCTTCCGCGAGATGATAGCCTCGCAGAAGGCGGCGACCGCAGTCCGGCCCTGTCACTGCCAACCATCGCTCGCGCAACGGCCGGCAGCGACAGGTCCACGCCTATGACTGCAACGAGTTCCCGGCGCTGCACATCCCAGGCCGGGCACGACTCAAGCGTGTGCTGCGCCGAGTCCTCGTCAGCCGCAGCCGCAGTGGTGACAGCCTGGGGTCATCTCCCTCCTAGCGATCATGTGCAGGTATTTGCCGAAGCAACCATGCCCCGACAAAACCTGCACCAACCGGAAGGTGAGGACCCCGTGCTGCCACCCTGCCCATTCTTCCAAGATCGGCTGGAGCGCCCCCACGGTCCAGAGACCAGCCCGGGGCATCTCCAGCTGAGACTTCCACTTTAGGACGGTTGCGCGGCAGGCATCTTCCCGCCACGATGACATTGCGCTCGACGAGGGGCGGCTGCCCCCCGCCCGCGCCGTCGACGCTTGCCGATAGACGTCGGCGAGCACCTCCGCCTCTAGATCCCACGGGGGGGGGGGGTCCCGGCCAACGCGCAGGCTGCATCGGTCGAGACTGTGCGGTACCCGCGTATTGCCCTGACCGCTACGACCCTCTGTGGACGCAGAAGGGCCCATTGCGAGCGGTCAGGGATTCCGCCCATACGGGCGCGCCGTACAGTGCCATCGACCGTACTACCCCCGCGTAGAGTCGTCGATACGCGAGACTCGGTCCGCCCAAATTCGGCATCAGTCGCCCCAGGGCGGACGCTGTGCCGACGAGCTTTGGCGCAAGACGGCGGAAGTGCTCGTCAAAGTGCCACCATCCATCCAATACCAGGACCAGATATTTGATGTGAGGGCATTACCCTGTTCGTTGCCCCGAACGACGGGGTGTGCGGAAAATATACCTAATATTTTAAACAAAAAAATAATAATAAAAATTAAGCTATGTGTAGATAAGGGACTAATTTAACGATGTCATAATTTATTTGTAGGTATACAACATTTCGTTCAAGTCCGTTTAGTCGTTAAGTGTAGAGGTATATATGCCAAAAAATGCAAGCATCCTGAAAAAAAAAAAACATTTTTCCGGGATAAAATATATCTTAAATATTATTCCAATGTAGGATCTACTTACCAAATATCCAAACCCGTTCGGTTATTTAGGCGTGCATCACTGACAAATATGTAAACATCTTAAAACTGTCGCATCTATGATATTTATAGTAGATATGTATTTATTTTAATTTATTACCGCACTAAAATATCACGTAACACAGATATATTGTTATGACAAGAACATTAGACCACAGTGGGTATGTTACTGGTGATATAAAAACTAGATTAGTTGATGTTATCAACTGACAGTCGATACGTGTGATAAACTATAAATAATATATGTAACACGTCTATACTGTCCTGTCGCAGTAATACATTAATAAACTATTCACTGTAATGAGAAGGTTGGGAGTTCGATTCTCCGGCGCTACTAATATGATAATAATTCTTATGTAATGTTCTGAAATTACTCTTGATTGGATTTTAAACTTTATGTTCAAGAAAATGGCTTAGTGTGTCAAGTGGATCCTGCCTAAACAAAAAAAAAAGCGTGTCAAGTGGAAAAGGAGATCGTCGTAAATCGGGATATCGTTTTAAAAATAGTAAAAATAATATAATAAAATGGTCATTGTGCAAATGTGGTGGTACCGTTGCTTGTTACGCATTAGTTGAAAACTGCTGCTCCAATGTACAGACATAACTTTGCTTTATCTATACTATTATAAAGCTGTAACAGAGCTGTGTGTGTACTTTTAAGATATTTCAGAAAAAATGACTTTAATAGGCATAGGCGTGTCTAAACACAAAAAAATTTTTTTTAGAATTTTTGTCTGTTTTTCTGTTTGCCTATTTGTCTGTTTGTTTGTTCGCGCATTACGCAAAAACTACTGAACGGATTTTGATGCAACTTATTTTTATTTGAGAGCTCTTGATTAGACTTAAAAACTAGTATACATTTTATCCCGCTACCATATCGGTAACCATCTCAGGTTAAGCCCAAAAACTAGCTTTTGGCTGCAGCAAAGCCCAAAGGCTAGTATAATATATAAAATTCTCGTGTCACAGTGTTTGTCGCCATTCTCTTCTGAAACAGCTTGACCTATTCTTATGAAATTTTGTGTCTATATTCAGTAGGTCTGAGAATAGGATGTAAACCAATTTGATAAGGGTGGTCCACCCATCGCCAACCCGCCTGCCATGCGTGGCGATTACGGCACTTTCCCCCGTTTCTTGGGGAGGTCTATGTCCAGCAGTGGACGTCGAAAGGCTGATGGATGGATGGATGGATGGCCCACCCCAAATTATTTTTTGAACAAATTTTTTTTTTACTATTCGGCGTTAAAAATACATACAACCCTAAATTTTCATTCTTCTACTGCCAACCCCTATTTTTTAATAGCGCTATTAATACTTTACTAATTTCTGTTGCAAAATATTCACGAAAAAAATATGACGGTACGAAGTTCGCCGGGTGAACTAGTAATAGTATTTAGATTTTAATTTCAGCGTGATATACTTAAAACTAGTTTAATTGTAAAACACCATGTAATCGAGCTAATATGCTGGTAATTACGTGTGGTCACTTCGTGTCTACTGAGCTAATTGTACAAGCCTCCCTCTCTGGGGAGCGGTTAGGAAATTACCCCGACAGAATACTAAACACGGCCTGCCCGAAGCGCCTTTCATACTGAACTGTGTTATAAGACGAATATTACGTTATGTAATCAAGTTAATTTCTGATAGAAATGTGCAGGATATTAGGTTAGTGTTGAACTATTGATACGTTTTTCAAATTCAAATTATTTATTGCATAAACTGCTAACTTCCGTGCTAGAACTTTCCGTGACTACTGTTTCAAAAAATTGTTCTGTTGTTATTGTGACATCTGTATTATTGATAACTTTTTTACCTTCTCCAAATTCCTCTTCAAACCTGAAGCAAGTACATTCATGTACTTTTCTCTGTCAGCAGTCGACAATGCAGTATGCTGTCTTTGTTCTCCAGCGCCTAGTGCGGCCTTTTTCCTCAACCTTGGAGCCTAGCCAAGTTGCATTCTATGATCGATAACGCTATAGAAAACTATTTGAACGTATGGAAATTTGACATCTCTAAAGTCACGTGATTTAGCGTTGTAGATTAGAGAAGTTACAGATATCAAAGTCCTATAGGTACTATCTAATAGTTTTCTATAGCGTTAGCGATCATAGATTGCAACTTCGCTAGGCCCACTTGTCCGTCATTATAAATCGAAGCAGTATTTAAGTATGTTTGCTTCAGCACATGGCCTAGACATTATATTGTAAGTAGTACGATTGTTTATTTTAATCTGTATTTTAGCAGTTAACATGCTCAGCTACTTTAAAGAACAAATTATTTGTGAAAGCGAAAAAAGAACCGTTTTACTGCGAGCAGGATTCGAACCTGCGTCCTTTCCAATCGGGAGAAGTGATCTGGACTGCTAAGCTATCGCAGTCGCGTAACAAGAAGAAACCAGAATAGTGTCACACAAATGGATCAACAAAAAAAAACATTTTCTGATTAATTTATTCTAGTTTTTTGCGATATTCAACATGGCTGACTGTAGCCAATTAGGCATTTTAAACTGCAGCTTTGCCGAGTTGCAGTCGTTAATTTTGTGTTCGTAACTACAAATGCACATTAGAGCAAAACAGGGCAAAGCGAGACTCATCTCAAAGGCTTTGCGTGAATTCGCGCAATTAGCCAGGCCCTCGCGTGGCTATCAACATAGAATATACACATATATTATGTTCAAAACGTATTTGAAATAAATGTAAACTAGTGTAGTCCCTCTTAACTTCATTTAGAAAAAAAAAACTAGACGTCGCGGGACATCTACCAGATGTGAAAACATCGAAACTATTTTGTAGAAATAAAATGATCGTAACTTGACAAAGTACTCCTCAAGACGAATCAAACAAGTATAAACTCGATAGGGTTGCGTCGTTTCATTACAGAGTCACTGTGTCCACCTTCCAGCTCCATCGTCAGACCCTGGATACCATCTAGAGACAAAGTACTCGTCAAGACGAATTATACGAGCCAAACTCGATAGGGTTGCGCGGTTCATTGTACGAGTTCCTATGTCCACCTTCCAGCTCCATCATCAAATCAGCTCCATGTCATCATAATATTGCATTGTCACGTGATATACACACGCATGTAAAATTTCAGCTCAATCGGAAACCGGGAAGTGTGTCAAATTTAACTTGCAAGAATTGAACGGGACAAGTAAAATAAAAGCGTTGCCACGCTAACAGTCGATTTTACCCTCCCTCCACATTAGATGTTTCACATCAATAATATAAATCGTTGCCATATTTACAGACAATATACCCCACATAGTTGGACATGGTACGTCTTATAACATAAAGGAAATTGAACGACTTTAGGTACGATACTGACCAGATGAATAAAAGTAGGATTTCAAAGTGTGCATCCTTCAGACACTTCCTTTTCCTTGGAGATGGCGACGTGCGAGTGATACCACTGGTGTTGTTAACATATACAGGGTAATGTTTTAATCAGGGCGCAAATTTTGAGGAAATAAACTTAATCAAACTTTGATAATAAACATAACTAACTAACTAACTTATGATCACGCCATTTCCCTTACGGGGTAGGCAGAGAGAACAGAGTGCCAAGAGGCTCTATTCTTGCATACATCTCTTGCTTCCTCAACATTCATAACTCTCTTCATACACGCTCGCCGGTTTCGGAGACTCCTGACTCCACCTTCCTTCAATACATGACCAATTTGGTCTAGGTAGGCAAGTCTTGGTCTCCCCCTGTACCTACATCCTTCCACTTTCGCATTGTATATCTTCTAAGCCAGTCGCTCGTCTGACATTCTTTCCACATGTCCGAAACATCGGAGCATTCCCTTTCGCATCTTTACACCAATACTCTCTTTCATACCTACACGCTCTCTTACGTCATTGTTACGAATGCGGTCAGTCAGCCTCACTCCACAGATTCTCCGCAGAGATCGCATTTCGACCGCATTGATTCTACTCTCATGCTTCTTTTGCATATCCAACTCTCGCTTCCATATAATAACGTTGGGACAAGCACTACGTTGTGTATTGCGACACGTGCCTTCTGGCTGAGGTGGTGGCTGCCGAGAAGTTGTCCCAATGCTCCGTTCACTCTATTTCCCGCATTCACTCTTCTTTCTACATCAGTGGTGTACCTTCCATCCCGACTGAATCCACATCCAAGATATACAAATTCATCCACTTGTTCTAGCACACCATTTCCTATTGCTACTCTAACATCTGTTCTGGCTTCTTCTCTTTCAAAAACCATTACTTTGGTTTTGCTCACATTCACACGTAGGCCCCTTTTCTTACAATCTTCTGCCATTACGTCGACTAGGGTTTGCAGGTCAGTCGCAGACTGCGCTAATAGGACCGCTTCGTCTGCATATAGCAGCGAGTTAACCACTGAGTCGCCCATCTGAACTCCCACATTCATTTCATTCAACCTTTGTAGACATTTATCCAGATACATGATAAACAGTCTGGCTCATAGAACGCAGCCCTATTTAACGCCGATATTAACATCAAACCAGGGTGACATTCCATCATCCAGCCGCACACAAGCTCTGCAGTCCATGTAGTTGGACTGCACCGCTTGTAGCAGTCTACCGTCAATACCATACTCCGGCAAAATGTCCCAAAAGTTCCTTTCGTACAACGGTGTCAACTGCTTTCTCCAAATCCACAAAACTGCAGAAAACCCTCTGGCCTACAGCCAGATGCTTCTCCACAATGCTGCGCAGAGAAAACACTTGAGCGATGCATCCTCGTCCACACCTGAAACCTCCTTGTGCCTCACACAAAAATTCATCAGACACCATCCTATGATAATAAACATGTATTTTTTATTTTAATATGTCTTAGTACTAAAAAATAAAGTTATCGCTAACGAGAGGTGTTTACTTTTGAAACAAATTTTATGGTCACACGACGGGCGTGCTTCTGTAGATACCTTTTTTTTTTTTTTTTTTATTTTGGGTGGGCAAAAATGTCCTACCGCACACCCCGCTGCCCGGGGAGACAACGGGGTAGTGTGGGGCTCTCACCCACTAAAAACCCACCGTGCGCCCTCACCCGCCCTTGCTACGGCGGATCACGGGAACCGCGTCGTTTCTCCGCGATCCGCAGGCGGCAGCCCCTTCGGGCACCCTCTCTTGTGCGACGCCCCGCGCACTTGGGCGTCACACCTTCGCGGTAGGCTTCCGCGGACGGTAGGGTACTCCCCGACCCCACCGTCCGCAGCCTCGGCTAGGGCGGCATCAGGCGCAGGTAAGCGCGCGCACGCCGCCCCGCGCCGGCGGCGAATCGGGTCCGCGAAGGAGGATTCCTCCCGGGCCCTCTCCGCCGCCTCCTTTCGCGAGATGACAGCCTCGCAGAAGGCGGCGACCGCGGTCCAGGCCCTGTCACTGCCAACCATCGCTCGCGCAACGGCCGGCAGCGACAGGTCCACGCCTATGACTGCAGCGAGTTCCCGGCGCTGCACATCCCAGGCCGGGCACGACTCGAGCGTGTGCTGCGCCGAGTCCTCGCCGCAGTCGCAGTGGTGACAGCCTGGGGTCGTCTCCCTCCTAGCGATCGTGTGCAGGTATTTGCCGAAGCAACCGTGCCCCGACAAAACCTGCACCAACCGGAAGGTGAGGACCCCGTGCTGCCGCCCTGCCCATTCTTCCAAGATCGGCTGGAGCGCCCCCACGGTCCAGAGACCAGCCCGGGGCGTCTCCAGCCGAGACCTCCACTTTAGGACGGTGGCGCGGCGGGCATCTTCCCGCCACGCTGAGATTGCGCTTGGCGAGGGGCGGCTGCCCCCCGCCCGCGCCGTCGACGCCCGCCGATAAACGTCGGCGAGCACTTCCGCCTCCAGATCCCACGGGGGGGTTCCGGCCAACGCGCAGGCTGCATCGCAGGAGACCGTGCGGTACCCGCGTATTGCCCTGACCGCTACGACCCTCTGTGGACGCCACAGAAGGGCCCTATTGCGAGCGGCCAGGGACTCCGCCCACACGGGCGCGCCGTACAGTGCCATTGACCGTACTACCCCCGCGTAGAGTCGTCGACACGCGAGACTCGGTCCGCCCAAATTCGGCATCAGTCGCCCGAGGGCGGACGCCGTGCCGACGAGCTTTGGCGCAAGACGGCGGAAGTGCTCGTCAAAGTGCCACCGTCCATCCAATACCAGGCCCAGGTACTTGATGTGGGCCTGGATTGGAAAGCCCACACCGTTGACCGTTATCGAGGCGCCGGCGGGTGGGCCGCGTCGGGGCCCATGGAAGAGTAGGGCTTTTCAAGGGCCACCCTAAGCCCCAGCGCCTCGATCCGCCTGACCACCTCCGCGGTTCCTGAGGTGGCCAGCGTTGCCGCCTCCTTGAGGGTCCCGCCCCGGGCTGTGACGAGCGTATCGTCTGCGTAGCAAATTACGCCCAGCCCGGGGGGGAGCCGGCCACGGAGGACCCAGTCGTAGCCGATGTCCCACAGGAGCGGCCCTAGAACCGAACCCTGCGGGACGCCGCACGACATAGCCCTCCTTACAACGTCCCCTTCCCGGTCCACGAAGAGGACGCTGCGGCCGTCGAGGTAGTCCGCCACCAGCCGCCTTAGGTAGAGGGGCACTCCATGGTACCGGAGTGCCTCCTTGATGCAGCCGAATGGCAGACTATTGAAGGCGTTGGCGATGTCGAGCGACACCGCCAACAGCACTTCCCTCGAGGTGACGGCCTCCGCAGCCGCGGCCTTCAAGCGCAGGATGGCGTCGACCGTAGACCGACCCGCCCGAAATCCGAACTGGGCATCGGACAGGTCGGGGCCGACCGCACCTAGGTGCCGGACGATGCGGGCAGCGACTACCCGCTCGAGCAGTTTGCCCGCCTCGTCCAGCAACACGATGGGCCTGAAGGCCGCGACTGTATTCGGAGACCGTCCCGGCTTCGGCAGGAGCACGAGCTTCCCCTCCTTCCAGCAGTCAGGGAACCGTCCGGACACCAGGCAAGCGTCGAACAGTCCCCTGAGGCGGGACTCTAGGTGGTCAAGGACCAGGGCCAGCACTCGGGCGGGAATCCCGTCCGGCCCGGGGGCGGCGCTTCTCCGCATACGCGCTGCCGCCGCCCCCATTTCCGTCGTCGTCACGGGCGGTACCTCCCCGTCGTCGGCCTCCCGGTCGTCATCTGGCGGAGCCATGACCGGGGGCGTGTGCACCGCCCGTGAAGGGAATAGTCCCTCAACCACCTCAGAGAGGAAGCCCGGCTGGAGGGTCTCCGTAAGGGGGGGGCCCTGGGCGCGGAGCTTGTTGAGCGCCGCGCGGTACGGGCGTCCCCAGGGGTCACGCTCGAGACCCTCCAGCATCTCCTGCCTTTTCGCGTCTTTGGCGCGACAGATGGCCAGCTTTAACGCGGCGCGCGCACTGCTGTACGCCGCATACAGCCGGCCCTCCCGCTCTTCGTCGCGGATTCGGCTACGGCGGCTGCGGGTGTAGGACCTCCGGGCACGAATACAGGCCGCACGGAGGTCCGCCAGCTCCGGGGACCACCAGTAGCCCCCTTCCGTCGGGGCGGGCGCCGCACGCGGGGCATGGCCGCATCGCAGATCTGCGTAAGCATGCCGCGAATGCGGCCAGCCTCGGCGCCCACGTCTTCCGTCAGGGGGGGAGGCAGCCAAGATTGAAAGATGGCCGCCTCCACCAGCAGCTCCCGGTCGAGCCTACCCACAGCCCAACGCGGAAAAGCGGGAGTTCTGTCCGCCACGTGACCCCTGCTGGCGCCCTGAAGGGTCCGGGAGACCTCTATCTGAATGTATCTGTGGTCAGATAGGGTCTCGACCTCCTCCAGGACTCGCCAGCTCCTTACACGTGCGGCGACACCGGGGCTAGCGAACGAAAGGTCCACTATCGACCCGCCCCCGCGCCGCACGCACGTTAGGGCGGGCCCTCGGTTTAGCAACACGAGGTCCACCGCTTCCGCCCACTCTTGGACCGCCGCACCTCGGGTGTCCGTCCTGGGAGACCCCCACGCCGTTGATTTGGCGTTGAAGTCCCCCAGCACCAGCACAGGGCTCGGTGCCATACGCCGTATCGAGGTCTCCAGGCTGTGCAGGAAGACCTCGAAAGCCGCCAGACTACGATTTGGGGAGAAGTACACGCCATACAGCGTGACCCCTCCCCATTCAGCCGCCACATATCCCGTGCCCTTGTCTTTGACTGACAAGGGCGGGGAATGCGGCGCCGCCGACCCGACGACCGCCACGGAGCCATCCCCGCTACCCGCCCAATTGGGGCGATCGGGGACTATATAGGGCTCCGCGACTACAGCAACACCGATCGACCGCTCCACCATGGATTGCAGGAAGAGGTCCTGCGCCCTGGCGGAGCGGCCGAGATTCCCTTGGAGGAGGATAGAGTCGTGGTCCATAAACTAGACCACGACATCCTCCTCCATGCGCTGCGGCGGTCCAGCCGCGCTGGGTTGGGCAGCCGGGGCCGATTGGCTGCCCACCCCCCTCTTAGGGCCTGACTTGGCCGGAGGCCTGCACCCCACCCGCCCCATGCAGTGGTTGGCGGGGCGGTTGCCCGCCGCACATGCGGGGCAGTGTGGGGCGGCAGTACAGGTCGCCGCCTGGTGCCCTGCTTGACCGCAGCGGAAGCAAAGCCCGCTGCAGTCGAAGCAGTTGGTGCACAGCGGCCGGGTGTGACCGACCGCCATGCACTTGTAGCACCTGGCAGGCCGGGGCTCCAACGCGGTTACCCGCGCGGCGCTCCAGCCCACCAGAAGTCTACCGGCGGCGACCAAATCTTTGGCCGCCGCGACAGGGCACGATACCCAGACGGCACCCACACCACCTGGACCTGGGCGAATGGTGCCCACCCGGACGGCGCTGCTGGGAGACCCGGTTTTCGAGGCGATTGCCTCCCGGATCTCTTCCGCCGTCACGGAATCGTCCAGCCCGGAAATGCGCAGTTCGGCGCACTTCACGGGCCTGGCGACCCGGACACCACTCTCAGCTGGGAACAGGCCCAGCAGCCTCGCGGCCATCGCGTCGGCCGTCTTGGCGCCCTCTGGCCCCAGGTACTTGAAAATACGAGCACCTGTGCGGGCTTGGCGGGAGCGAGTGGAGACGTCCCCGAGATCGGAGACGTTTATATCCCGCCGGGCACGCTTCAAGACGGCCTCGTACGTCAGGCCCTTTTCCTTGGCCTCAGGCAGCAGCGTGATGACCACCGCTGCTGTCTTCGGCACCTTGAGTTTGCGCGACCTCTTTTTTCGCGGCTTTGGGGCTTCTCTCTGGCCAATTGGTGCCGCCTCACGCCCCGCGGCGGCGCCGCGATCCCTGGCCCGGGATCGCCGGGGTCCAACCACCTGCCAGTCCCCATCTGAGGAGGTATTAGTGGCAGGAGCGGGGGCAGGAACCGGGGCTGTGACCACCGCGGCCCGTGCGGATGCGGCAGTTTGTCGCGGCGCAGAACGTGCAGGTGCAGCGGTGCTCGGCAGAGGCGGGAACTCCTCTCGGGGCTGACCCCTCGGGGCTTGTCCCGCCTTGCCCTTTTTCTTGGCCTTTTTCTTTTGGCCCTTTTCTTGGACCACAGGAGCCGTAGGTGGTCTGGCCGCTGGTGCTTTGGCCGCCGCTGGTTTGGCCGCCGTCGCGGCAAAGGACACATGGCCCTCCTGGCACGGCAGGGCTGTCGGCGCTGAGGACGTAGCGCCATTCCTTTTGTCTGCCGCTAGCGGCGGCCGCAGTCGTGGCTCCGGTGGCAGCCTCGCGGCCAAAGCTTCTGTAGATACCTACGTCAGCACTCGTTCAATGCGCCAACTTAGGTGCGTAGGTATCTATGCGGGTTACTGATCGCTAATTTTATCAGGTTCGAACTAAACTTTTTAAGTTTAGGTCGTGACCTGAAGTTATTTGTAAGAGTAGTTCCAATTTTTTCTTCATACTTTCATGGGCTTAGGACCATCAAAATGCCCCGACGTCGGCCACCTGCTGGCGCCTCGATCACGGTGAACGGGGTCCAAATTGGGGTGCAGGCCCGGATTAAGTATCTATCTGGGCTTGGTGCTGGATGGGCGGTGGCGCTTTCGCGAGCACTTTCGTCAACTGTCCCCGAGGCTCATCGGTGCGGCGTCCGCCCTTGCGCGGCTGGAGGCGCCCTGGGCCGGTCTTCAGACCGTAGAGGCATTCCAGCCGGTGCTGAAAGACTGGGCAGGGCGATGGCACAGAGTCCTTACCTTCCGACTGGTGCAGGTACTGTCGGGGCACGGTTGTTCCAGCAGATATCTGCACATTGTCGCAAGGAGGAATGCGATTTCGGGCTGGCACCATTGCGGCTGCGACGAAGACACGGCCAAGCACACGTTCGAGCGCCGTGAACTCGTCGCGGCAATAGGGGGGGACCTCTCACTGCCAAGCGTCGTTAGAGCGATGCTTGGCAGCGACAGGAATTGGGCCCCGATCACTGCCTTCTGCAAGGAGATCATTTCGCGGAAGGAAGCGGCGGGGAGGGCCAGGGAGGCTAATCCTTCCGCAGATCCGAACGCCGCCAGCGACTTGGGCGAAGCAGACGTGAATATTTGCGCCTAATGCCGCCCTAGCTGAGGCTGCGGGTGCATGGACCGGGGAATTTCCGGCACGCGCAAGGCCTCCCGCGAAGGTGCGACGCTTCGTGCGCGGATGCGTCGCTCAGTTGAGGGTACCCGAAAGGGTAAGCCGCCGGCGGACCACTGAAGGAATGTAATATGGTTCCGGTGGCCCCCAATAAACGCGGAGAGATGGCACACGGTGGGTTTCTTTAGTGGGTGAGGGCCCCATACTACCCTGTTCGTTGCCCCGAATGACGGGGTGTGCGGTTAGGAACATTTTTTCCCGCTTTAACAAAAAAAAGGTCCATCAAAATTCAGAAAATAAAGCTTTGAGCTGCTCATAAGATTGGTGTCCATATTTTACTGATTTCAAGTCGGATAAAAAGAAACGGATTTAACAATTAATGAAATTGTGTTCTTTTACTGATTTAGAACCACCAAAAAAGATTTGCGCATTGGTTAAAAAATTACCCTGTGTAGGCTACGGTAACCGCTTACCATATGGTGGGCAGCATGCTTATTCGCCACCCATATAGTGTAAAAATTAATAATATTACATGTCTACATGCGTACCTCATAGAAGATGAAGAGAGAAGTCAAATTAAGTACTCAATAAAAATGATTCCGGTCTCTTTAAGTCCGGCTATCGCTGGCCTAGATTATAATCACAGGAAAACTGATTTTAATATCAACCAAATATTAGATTTATTCTGCATAATGAATTGCTATTAACTCTGAAAGATATTAAGTTCCCAGGTAGGGTAGGGGGTACGCTCCTTTTAATTTTGACTTTTACTGTGTTTGAAAATAAATGATCTAAAGAATCTATCAAGTTTAGTAAATTTTTTGATGTGAATACTTCTTTAGAATCGCTGTGATTTGAAACTCAATGAAATGAAAATGCTTCACGATAAAGAAACAAACACATAAATGTATAGGATTAACAGTCGGTTGCAGAAAAGTCCATTAAAATTTTAACCTTAAAATTTTTTTTTGTCACAAAAAGTATTCCTTGGTAGTGAATTTGAAAAAGCATATGCATTCTTTGAAACCTCGGTCTCCGGCTTGCGTGATAAATACTTAAACCATATATGACCACGGTGTACATAATATTAAATTTGAAAGTGATATGCATTCAAAAACTAATATCTCTATTTTGATATGTTCACTTAGAATACCATGGGAATACCCGTGCCAGTTATAAAGTATTTTTCTCACCTACCCCCGAAGTGAATCATATACTTTTGTTATTTATGTTGCTATGGTGAAGTTCACAAGATCTTTTACCAAAGTAGTCCCATGAATTTCTACGGCATCTATTATATCGTTGCAGAAAACAAAATTTGAATGAATTTTAATGCTCCATTAAAAAAAAACATAGCATCACGCCTGTATTCCCCGAAGAGGTAGGCAGAGGTGTATTAAACACCCACGACTCGCCGCTATGTTTAAGTCCCACGTAATAGGGGGCGAGCCTATTGACGTCTACCGGGCACATTTCCAAACTCCGGGCTGCAACTGAGAATTTTTCTTTAAAATTGAGCTGAAAGTAAAATTGTTGGTGTTGGAATATGGTATTATTAACAGGCTTAACCACCTTCTCAATAATCGTATCTTGATACATGTGTGCTAAGGTTTTGACACCTTTTTCACAAAAATATGGCCCAGTCACTCTGGAGCTGACAACCCACTAAAACATTACTAAAGTCAGATAATGCCCACGACGTACTCTGCTAACGAATGGAGAAGCTTCTATAGAGCTTTGAGCATAAACTCAGTCATTCTGCTTATTAAAATGTTGCTCAATAGTAAAATTTCATCATAGATGCTTCAGCCGTTACGGCGTGAAAGCGTAACAAGCAAACACAAACTCACTTTTATATTTATAATATTAGTAAGGTAGTAAGGATAAGCTGGCAGTGTGGGGCCGGCTTTAGAATTGTCCCACCCCTCTCTACCCACGGAAGTCGTAAGAGCCGACTAAGGGAATACTGGGTGAGTGGACAGCAGCACTCCCTCAGGTATTGACAACATCCACTGCGATCGCCAACCCGCCTGCCAAGCGTGGCGATTACGGCTTTATCCCCCATATAGTCTGGGGCCGCCAAATGTACATAGGCTAATTTTCATCCCCGAAATATGAATGGTAACCGCGGGACAGCTATTATTACATAGCGATAATTAATGTACTGTACAAGTAATATATTCTGAAAGTCCACGCGGATAGAATTGCGGGCACCATCTAGTTTATATAATAGGTATTAGTAAGGATTCTTTAACCTTAATTACAAGTATAATAACGATGCCTCGCAAATCTCAAAAATAAAATACTCGTCAGCAATAAGTCACAGTTGCCTTCAGATATCTTATTGCGGACCCTAACAAGGATCTCATCGGACATGCAAACACAGGCGGACACAAAAAGCCTACACAATAGACCCGTGTCTACAGACCGAACGTCTCTTTGTCCCTGCCGTACTAAACGACCCGCCATTACTTACGTGTTCCAACATTTATCATTGAGATTTCCAGCTGGCGACGTGTTAATTGAAGACGACACTCTTGAAACGAAGATATATATTATGTTTTTGTTGTTTAGATGTTACAAACATTTTGAAATATACTTCAAACGCGGGAAATAAGGGCGCGTCTGACGGCAAGCGGTTACCGCTGCACTACGAAAAGGGGAAAGTTGTGAAGAGAGGTTAACGATAGTATGTTTGGGGAAAAGGCGCTCTCTCGTAATAAACAAAAACAATAGGAATACCAACCACTACTACTTCTCATCGATATTCTGTGATACGGTGGTCCTTTTCCGACCGTATCAGCCCTCGCGTTTTTTCCTCAATCAGTTTGTATTGTATTGTATTGTATAGTTACGTCATTACTTATTACATTACCCTATGCGTATGTTCAGCGGGACGTTCACAAGTTTTATGTTTAAGTAAAACATAAAGGAAGTAAAAGCACAGAATAGATACTCGTCCTACGGGCAGAAACATCACTTCTATTAAAACTAGTCTAAAATCTCTCTATTTACACAGAAATACAGTTGAGATTGTTTTGCCCGACGCATGATCCACGGGCAACCGCGTCATTCAACGAATGCGCTAGGGTTGTACCTATGATTATTTTACCTACTTACTTCACATCACGCTATCTCCCTTACGGGGCAGGCAGAGAGAACAGAGTGACAAAAGGCTCTATTCTTGCATACATCTCTCGCTTCCTCAACATTCATAATTCTCTTCATACACTCTCCGGTTTTCGATCGCCGGTTTCGGAGACTCCTGACTCCACCGACAGCAACAAAGCTGTCATTTAAAACTTAAAAAATATTTTTCTAGTAGATTCTATTTAATTACTTTTTATATCATTTTAAATGTTATTTTCAAGTCAGATTATTTTTTTATTAATTGTGTTTTTTTTGTTGATCATATATTATACGTTTAGAGTTTTTGCTCTGAATTTTCGGTTATTAATTTTTTTTGTCGAAATACCCTAAATCGCGTAAATAATTTTATTTTAATCAATACTACAAGCGCGGGCGCTTAGGCACACGTGCGAGAGCCTTCTGTCGGTTGTACCGTGGGCGGTACGCGAAGTGGTGGGCATTTAACTCGGGGCTTTGAGCGAGTGATGTATGCCTGGTAAAAGTATAGAGTAAGTTTACAGCACATCTTATAGGGAATATTATGGCGCTGACAACGTATTCATGTACGTAACGTATGTATGCGAAATTGTTGAGTTATTTGGGGTAATTTTAAATCATAGTCTGGTAACACTCGTGGTTTATGACACTTCCTTTTCGCATGGTTTTGTTTGTATTTGTGTGCGTGAGCGCGTGTAATTACAAGTTTGACATTGTTGTATATAATATGTAGCTTCACGGGATTTCGTTCGTAATGCTCTGTCTATATTTTATAGTTAGTCTGCGTTATTTATAAATAATTTATGAACGCTGTCCAATTTAAATTTTGTTACATCAGATAGCGCTTGTTTGATTATTGGTTTTGCTCAGTCTTTACAGATCATAACGTAATGATAAGTAGCATGTAACCTACCCCAAAACTTGTACTATGAAATGCACAAAGTATTTTAAAATCCAGCTGGTAATTACAGATATCCATCCATCCATACGGACAGATGGACATTGCGAAACTATAAGGGTTCCTTGTTAGCAAGTAGGGAACCCTAAAAACGGATAAACTTCTCAAATTATTGCGTTGTGATCAGTCCTTGATAAGTATGCAAAGTTTTGATTTAATCCGACATTTCGAAGTGGGTTAAAATAAATTTTTAAACACTTCGTTTTAACCCTTGGAAGCTGGGAAAGTGATCTTGATGACCACCATTAGCGTGCTGTCCACTACAGTTAAGACAAACAGAGATTTACACTTAAAATGTCACAGTAGATGTAGGTCTCGTTAAAGAGATTTTTTCCTCAATTTATACTATAACATTAACGTACAAAGTTAAGCACTTTGGAGAAAAAAATATGGCTGCAGGCCTATTGGCACAAATAGCGTAGAGGTATTGATACCGACCTTTTGTACCAAGTGTTGTGGGACCGATTCCCACACAGGACAATTCTTTGTGTGATCCATAATTAGACGTCTTCAGAACAGTTGAACTTTGTGCCAAATATACCATTTTAAAGTTTTTTTCTGAAATAACTATAATATATAATGTGGGAGTAATGACTCTGGTGTTGCCAGCATCTATAGGCCGCTACCATCAGGTGGGCCGTATGCTTATTTGCCTCCCGCGTACTATAAAAAATATATGTTTGTCTGTAAAGTCGGTTTACGGACGATAATTTTACGTGATAACGTCATATATGTTTTCTGAGAATTTCACTAAGAAACCACAAATTTTTCGGAACGTGACACTTTTAAGTGCGTGCAGCCGGCGTTCGTCGATTTATAAGACGTTATCACGTCAAAAATATTTTCATCTTTCTCCTTTATCACAATAACTTGTTTTAGCGATTCATTATTTTAAAATCATAGATCTGTTTTACAAAATCGTTTAGCTTTATTCAGTAGTATATAATTAGTTGCTATATTTTTAGGCATCTCAAAAACAACAATAAAAATAAAACAATCTCTGTAACGTCGCAAGCTCGTAACGTATATACGTTTCCCTTTTTAATTTCCTCCATATGCGCGGTGGTTTTAACGGAGGGGTGTAGACAAATGACCTTCCTGGTGTATTGTGTTCAGCTGTACACAATGGACGCTGCTGTGGTGGATTAATTAGCGAGCTGACGTGTCCGACACGCCTGTCTGGAAGCAATGTGTAAAGATTTGCTTCTTTTCCACTTTATAAGGCTGTATGTATTGAATTGAATAATGTTTTAAATTTTCATATCTATATCCAATCATAAATAGAATCAGATATGGAAGCGCAAAATATATAAATATTTTGGCGCGTATATCACGTTAAGAATATATTATGCAATGCAAAAGTGGAAGGATGTAGGTACAGGGGGAGACCGAGACTCACCTACCTAGACCATATCAGCCATGTATTGTAGGAAAGTGGAGTCAGGAGTCTCTGAAACCGGGCCAAGCGTGTATGAAGAGAATTATAAATTTTGAAGAAGCGAGAGATGTAGAGCATTTTTGCACTCTGCTCTCTCTGCCCACCCCGCAAAGGAGATGGCGTTATGATAAGTAAGTAAGTTGAAAAGGCACAGTGCTCGATCTACGTCATATATTATTATTAGCATGTGTTGAATTGCACCAACAAGCCCGGCTCAGAAAGTCGCTATCTAACACACAACGCCTATTTTGTTGTTTTAATTTACCTAAGTTATATTTAAAAACTGCCATAAAATCAACTTTTTATGTTTTTAATCTGAAAAGCGTGTATTTTTAGTGCAAAGTTAATTTATATAACTCCACGCAACGAGCGCGCATTATATCATTATTAATGGTTCAAACTTTTTTATGGAAAAACTTTCTTCACGATTTAAATATAGTACTTTTTATACTACTAGGATGGCAAACGTGCATAATATGGTATTTATGATGGTAAGTGGCTACCGTAGCCTATAAGACACTGGCAACACCAAGCCATTACTGACCCGACCCCAGGGAAAGACCTTGGAGGTACAGAGAAAGAATTCAACGAAATACAACAGAAGGAACCATTATAATATGTCGATATGTTTGGTAATTTAAAAAAAGCTTTGAAATGCACGTACTTACTTTTATGTTGTTATTTTTATATATATTATAAGCATTTCACATGTTCGGTCATTTAGAATACACAGTGCAAAAGCGTAAAGCATATGATAGACACGAGCAGGATTTGAACCTGCGCCTTCTAGGTTATTGTCCCAGATGCTTTGCCAACTGAGCTATTGCGGTATTTGGCGAATACTATCAATATTCATAACTAATTATTTCTTATCATCTGAAGAAGATGGTAATAATGGTATAAGTCGAACTCCTTCTTCTGGCTATCATATTCTACGTCACATTTTCATACTTTGTGTGTCAGGTTTTGTGTAAGTCATTGTGAAAATAATCAAAAGATGACTAGAATTTAGATCATGCAGATGTCACAAGTTCCCACACTTTATATTCATACAAACATGCAATTGGCACACGATCTGCATCAACAGCATCTCACACGCCTCTGAACAGAATTCGCAACAGATATAACAAACCCGTAGCTTTCTGCTCCTATTAATGCCACGATATTGCTTTTATTGTCTACTTTCTTATACAACATTGGTGGTAAATACACTCGGTCTTTTCAAGATTACATAATAATATGTAATCGTTTCAAAATTATCATTAACATTAACACACCTACGTGGCTGAAAGTTTTTCTTGAAGACTTGTGAAATCTGCCAACCCGCATCCCGTCTACAGCCTAAGTTTCTTGTACCCTAATTCAAAATTCTCAGAAAAATAAGTTAAAAAAATGTATTTGGAGAAAATTATATTATATAATAGAATAATTAAACAGGACTACTGTATATCTTTATCCACCGATATAATAAACAGTCTGCTGGTATTAAAATATAACAGGCCACGCAGAAAGTTTTGCGAAAAAAAGTTTTGTGTCTAAGGCACTGGTCATTTGTAATTATTTTGAAAAACTTGGTTACTTAAGAGTAAAAAAAAAACATTGTTTGAATTTCGAATTTCCCTCCAAATTTTTTCGAGAGCCAAATTAAATTATCGTGTCTCATTTAAAAATAGATCCAGCATCGAGAACATTTTCGTGCGATGATTTTCAACAATTTTAAATGTTGCCTAAAACTTGATGAGTCATTTGATCAACTTCAAATGGATTTTATGGATGAAGGACTTTCAAAAGCAACCATCTACCGTTGTGATAGCGAGTTCAAGCGCGGTTGCCTTACTTTGGGCGATAAACAAAGAAGTGGTCGTCCTACGACGGCTGTCACGGAAGAAAGTGTGCTTGCTGGCAGTAAAAAAATTTATTCAAGAAAACAGGCGAATTGCATATGAAGAGATTCAGCATAAACTGCAGATTGTTGCGGAAATAAAGCGTTAGTCGACAGGTTAGCTGTTTCAAAACGAATCAATGCCTATGAAAGTGAAGCGATCGAGAAGCGCAGGGAACATATTGGTCGCTAGTTTCTTCACTTTGACGGGCTATTTGGTTTCAATTCCGTTACGAGACCAAAGCAGTATCAACGCCGAATGGTATACTCCAAAATTCCCGCCAGAAGTTTTGTCTGCAATGGGCAACAAGCGACCGAACACCAGGGTCCGTGGGGTACTGCTTCACCATGACAACGCGCCTGCGCACTCAGCGCTCAAAACGACGGACTTCCTGGACACCACACCGGTCAAAGTCTTGGGCCACCCTCCTTACAGTCCTGATCTGGCACCGTGTGACTTCTTTTTATTCCCTAAAATAAAAAATAAAAAAAAGGGATACAGTTTTCATCACCGGAAGACGCGCTAGCAACGTTCGAGAAGGCTGTGGAAGAGGTGTCTGCGGCGGACTGGAAAAATGTTTCGAAAATTGGTTTAGACGCATGAAACTTTGTATAGAGGCTGGTGGAGAGTTCTTTGAAAAGATTTCATTAAAATATTTTATCCATAGAAGTTAGTTTTTGTTCATGTGGTGATCCCGCCGTGTGGGGCCGGCTTTAGAATTGCCCTACCCCTCTCTACCCACGGGAGTCGTAAGAGCCGACTGAGGGAATACCGGGGGAGTGAGCAGCAGCACTCCCTCGAGTATTAACAACACCCACTGCGATCGCCAACCTGCCTGCCAAGCGTGGCGATTACGGCATTTTCCCCCCATATGAGCGCACAGGACCGCTCGTTGTAGCGTTCTCTTGGGGAGGCCTATGTCCAGCAGTGGACGTTGAAAGGCTGATGGATGGATGGATGGATGGTGATGGACTAAGAATGAAAATACGGACAAGTGTCACCACCCTATTCTTTCCCATGGGTGTCGTATGAGGCGACTAAGGGAATTAAGCAATTATCATCCATTGCATGACTGGTGGTAGGGCTGGGAACCAAGTGGGATACTCACTTGATATCGGGCCCAAGCGGGTTCATACCACCATTTCCCGTGTGATCAGCCATGAAGCACATCGTTGCGTTTTGGCTGTAGCAGGAGGTAGCTGTTTATTCTTTCATTTCATATCTGTGAAATGAAATGGTGAGCAGCGGCTTGACAATACTCTCGGTATAGTCGAGTCCATGAGCGACGGTTACCATTTTCCATCAGATGGCTGTGGCTCTTCTGCCACTACATGCAATAAAAAAAAATAGATTTGAGACGTTCTGAGTGTCCCACGTATGTCTATATATTTTAATACCAGTCGATCCCTTATTATATTTACAGTATACACAACTGTGCTATAGGTCTTCTAGAATGGTCATTTAGAACGTCTAATAACCATGTTATAAGGAGCCACTGCTGCACATAATTAACATTATACTATAGATCGATCATATTCGGATATGTTTACCCAATATACGTAGCATCTTACTTACATAGGATTATAACTGTACAATATATCTAATACCACTGGTTATTTCGTTAGCTAAGATATCAGTCCAATATTGCTTGGTATCTAATCATGTATTTATATGAAGGTGCGATGGGTCAGGTTGTATTGTCAAGGGTATAGACTAAATTGATTAGGTATATATTCTCAGGTACGATTCGCTTGAGTAGTTCCATTGATTGTTTGGGTTAATATTGGCGATTGTATTATGTAATAGATAGGATTAAGGGCGGTGAAGGACTTGTCCTAATACTATTAAGGTTATTGAAGGTTTGTGCCAAAGTCTCACCTCGAGGGCATCCATCCATCAGCCTTTCGACTGCTGGACATAGGCCTCCCCAAATCGGGGGTATAGTGCTGTAATCGCCACGCTTGGCAGGCGGGTTGGCGATCGCAGTGGATGTTGTTAATACTCGAGGGAGTGCTGCTGCCCACTCTCTCCGGTATTCCCTCTGTCGGCTCTTACGACTCCCATGGGTGGAGAGGGGTGGGACAATTCTAAAGCCGGCCCCACACAGGCTCGAGGGCATATATTAAAGAATACAGTTTTGGTATTAATTCCGATCTCAATAAAAATGTCACAACATTAGTGGTACATTATTGATGTTGAATGTCATAGAAATGAAAGAATATTAGGCATGAAAGTGGATGGACGAAGAGCGATTGGTAGGCCTAAGAAATCATAGATGTAGGTACGTGTGTTAAGGAGGACATCGGAAAGATAGGAGTGAATGTTTAGACGACGACGGCACAGAGGGGACTAGAAGAGAAATAATGTTGTGCTGACCCTACATGATGTGGTAAAAGGGCAAGAAAAATTACTGGCCCACTACTGAGCACAGGCCTCCTCTCATGGTGATAGGGACTTAGGCTATAGCCCCACATCGCTAGCCCAGCGCGGGTTAGCAGACTTCACAAGCCATCGAGAAAATCTCTCAGGCATGCAGGTTTCCTCAAATGTTTAAAATAATTCCGGGAGTAAACTAGTCCTCCTTCTCGTTAAAGGATTCGTAAATCTGAACAAACACAACAGTATGAATAAAACTACATACTTTTCTACGCGTAGGTATAATTATTTAGACCTTAGAACAAGACCGGAGTCAGATTTTTTATTCAAAACTGACAGCCTGTAATGACTAGACCCACTGCTTAACGTCACTTCCTAATCATGGAGGAGGTCAGGTGTCCACAAATAGGTGTCACTTTCCAGTCACCCATCCGATAGCCAGCCGACTTACAAGTTGCTTACCTTGTCGATGGTTTAAACTGCAAGTTCAGAACTAGGCTACGACCTCGTCTAATATGATAATATAAAGTTGAAATATAAAATATGAAAATATAAATGTAGCTACTCCGCGCTTTCAACGCCTGCCTGTGTAAAATATTGTTAAAAGTTGAACCAAGTATAGTTACTTTTTAAAATCACTTCATACGAACTGTCGTATAAACTTGAGTTCACGACAAAGTTATAGTTTTAAAACTAGCGTCGTACGTCGGGCAGTTTCCTTATACGAGTAATGTGTTTGATTCGCGACATATGAGGGAGGGTTACGTTATTTTGTTTTCCGGCTCTACATTTTTATACACTGAGAAATTTATTTTTATTACCAAAAAACCCCCATTTTGGGGAGACCTATGTCCAGCAGTGGACGATGAAAAGCTGATGGATGGATGGATGAAGCAATAAAAAATTAAGTAAATTATTTATTCTGAAGATAGAGATTATTACAGGTGTGACTTGAACTTGATAGAAACCATTAGGATAAAAGGATATATTGTAGCGTAACGGTGAAGCCGTCACGCCACAATTATTTAGGACCTACCTAGAAGTCTTAAAAGAAATTAAATAGGAAACAGATCGAAACAAATTTTAATAAATAAGAAAACACGACAAGTTTTGTAAGCACTAAGTACTACTAGAGTTATTACTGTCATTACCTTAGTATTCACCGCAACACTTGGGATACCTCAAAAGATGTTCTTGTACAAGGGTCCACACCTTTTAGCATTCGGTACATGTACAAAGGTTCTCTCCCTTTAGCGTTCCGTACAATCCCTTTCGTTCTAGAAGGTCAGACCCGGTCTCAGAACCAGCCCCTGAAGTCCAACAGAACACACCTGAAATGTCTGAAACAGCCTCCAGTGATAGAACCAAAACTTCAAGACAATCTTCAGAAGAGCCTTGACAACTTCTCAAGGAACTTTAAGATCTATCTTAATAGGACCACGTCCGAGTCTAGAATGAATCAGAATCTTCAGCTATGTTTACAGGACCATGCCTGAGTCTAGAACAAATTAGAATCGTCTTTGTTCCAGTTTATATAGCTTTTTCTTCGAACTTGACTGTTCGAGGTTCAGACTTTTTGAATTTCAAAATAAATGTTTCTTTTCTTATAGGCCTATCATTTGTAATCTATTTAGAAAAAAAGGATTTAGGTAATATTAGAAAAGAGGATTTAGATAATATTACAATATATATATGTTCTATAATCATAAAACCCACTAGGTGAATTAATTAAAACACATTTCAATAAATGAGTATTGTATGTAGTCACACATTTACTTGTACTGTAAAAATTAGAAGAAAATACCAAGATCTTTTATAGTATTCTAGCAATTAAGAAATAGATTAACACACACGTTATGAATACTCTAAATGATAAATAAATACTTCAATTATCAATTTATATTCAAATACTCTACTGTGATTATTTGCACATAATAATGTAGGTACTTGTAAAAAATTACAGTAGGTACATCTTTTAATACATTTTATTTAATATAATATTAAAGTATCGACTTCCTTACAGGAAGCAGTTACTAAGGTAGTTTATTAATACCCATAATATAACCATGGACAGCAGCTTTGATCATAAAGGTACTTCGTACTATTAACACAATATCTTTATGCAAAACTACATTTACTTGCTAAGAATATTATAAAATTAAGAATATGATTAAACACTTATCTTAAGTACTGCCACTCGCAGGACACTTCGACCACTAAACTTGCTGTTGCCGAAAAGTTTCTTACTCTCAGAGTCGCTCAAATTGGCGATGTAACGCCTTATATAGTGAAATGATTACCCCCTTCCTTTCAATAATCATAAGAGTCAACTCAGTGTCTTTAAAATTTTATCTGTCAGTTCACAGACTACGCTAATTTGACTTTCTTATTATTACTTCATACAATTCTAACAAACTCGACTTGTGGATAATCATTTCGAACGCGACACTAAACGATTATGTGTGCATACCGCCTTGTATCTTTATCAATACTAGCGAGCTATACTATCTATTATGTATAATTCCAGTGTCACGATGTTTGTCCGGGATGAACTCCGAAACTACTGAACCAATTTTAACTTTAATTTATTTAAAATATGTGTTTGTTCTAACTTAAGAGATAGGATACTTTACATCTCAATTTATAATTGCAATATTTAATTATGAAAAAATATATGGCGGTACGAAGTTCGCCGGGTCAGCTAGTATTACTATATCTTACTAATATTATAAAGCCTGCCACACACGTAACTAATTAATATAAATCATAGCATGTCATATTACGATATATTTTCTATACACATTTTTGTGTAACCGCGCATGCAGCTATAATATATATTTCTATAACGGCCCTAACTTATACCGTAATTTATATTACAATATGATAAATTAATATATATTATAGCTCTCTACGTGTGTGAAGAACTTATATGTGAAAGTTTGGATGGATGTTTTTTAATCAATCACGGGAGGACGCCCGAACGAATATGGATGAATTGTCGGGCAGTGTTATTGAGCTTTTTGTAAAAGGAAAAAAATATCAGTAGCAGCCTGGAGTTAAGAACTGTGTTCGGTAGACGGCAATAGGCTCGCCCCCTATTATGTAGGACTTAAACATAGCTGGCGAATAACTCAGCCTACCCCTTCGGGGAATACGTCGGGGAAGGCGTGACCCTATGTTGAATTGGCTGAATGGTTCCTATGTCATTGTTATTTTTACATTAGAGATAATTGATGTGCCGTAGAGTGATGTATTTATATTCTGATATCTATGCGGGCGGAGTCACGGGCAGAATCTAGTTTACTAATGAAGAAAATATTTGGGATGACTTCTTATAAGACATTAAAATTATCTACTTGAAAAATAAATAATTAGGATGTATACGACTGCGAAAAACGCTATGAAAGTTTGTTGCGTGGTTTTGGATAGATGCCTCCTTAAACAGATTATAATCAACTACTTGGTCGAAGTATCTATCGGATAGATAACGTGATACTAAATAAATTGTTAGAATATGAACTAGAAACGTCTCTATCTGCGGTAATTTAGTGCTTAAAGCACTTAAAATGGATTGAATTGCATTTAATACTTGCGCAGTTCGGTTAATTACAACCCCGAGGCTCTAATCCATGAAACGCTTACTTTATTCTCAATTTCAATGACTGTTTAAAATATTAGGTACAGTAGTAGTCACTGCGAATATGGATGCATATTAACTTTACTGCAGTAAAGCTTGCTTCTTCCACTTTCACAAACAATTTGTTCTTTAAAAGTACCTGAGTATGTCAAGCGCTAAAATACAGATCAATACTTTTCGTTAAGATACTATTTGCTGCTAAAGTCAAGAAGACTCACACAATAACAAAAAGCTAATACTATATTATAGTCCACAGTGAGCCACTATACCTGCGTTAATATTACAAAATATATCATATACTTTCCCTCTAATCCTCTAAAGATAATATATTCACGAAATTAATATTCAGCATCCCCTAAGACTAAAGCCAATATTTCCATTTACGAGCTCTTAGTTAACCCAACAGGGATTTTGTAAAAATAATGTCGTATCCACACTATGTAGGTACATCCCTAGAGTATCCTACTAATCTTACTAATATTATAAATGTAAAAGTCTGCGTCTGTCTGTCTGAAGATGTTTAGATGTCAGTGATAGTCAGCGTAGCATATTAAAAAAACCATCAACTGTTTATAGTTTAAATTCTATACAATTCTATCTGAAGTAATATTGATGAGGATCATCAGGTAATTTTATATTATTCAAACTGCTCTCAGTGAAGTTCCATTCAATTACACAAACACATACGGGTACATACAGAGGTTAAATAACTAATTAGATGTGTCAATGACATACCTTTTATATTAAACTATATTCTACTCTTAAGGGCCTCCGACACGGTCAAGCGGCTTGACGTTGTACGTCATTTTGTTATGCTGTGCTTGGATGCGTTTTTATAATTTTTGCTTGACCCCGTGTTTTAACAGTGTTTACATCCGACTTGATCAAGCATAGTTCGGTCGGGCGTCAGATAGTAAAAATGGCGGACGACGTTTTATCCGATGAGAATGAAAATAATAACGAACAACGCAACGAAAAAGAGTTGCTGTTCTTATTAATATCGTTGTACCGAGATGCGCCAGAGCTTTGAAACGTAACATTTTTTTTTTCATTTTATTTAAACTCAAAGCTAACGCAAGCGCTAAGAATGCTTTATCTTTGTTTGAGTCCATTTCACAAATAAAAATCATAGTTTGACTACCTATACGGGCGATTAGGTACGAAATGAGAAAAGCGACTCGTGCTGGCCCAAGATGCTTGATGGGCGCATCAAACTGCTTGAGCAAGCAAAACAAAATTACGAGCTTGTTGTCAAGCCGTTTGACCGTGTTACCCCTTAACAGGCCGATCTCTGTACTTATGAGATACTAGATTTTAAATTCAGACTATAAATACGTCACGTTTACAGCATGGTAATTATCTTCATGTAATTATAGCTATTCCACAGAATACATCCACTTCTCCAGGATAACAAGGTGCAAGGTAGCCTATGTCGTTTTCTGGATTCTGAACTATATTTCATGATGATCAATTAAATAGTTTTTATAAATAGAAAGCGTAACAAAAAACAAACAATCTCAGTTTCACATTTAGACTCCATTGTGCCTGAGTCTAAGTGACTTCGTCCCCGTAGATGTCATAAATACTTCATTCTAAGGTAATGCAACACACTAATGATCTCATTGCAAAACTTTTTAAATAAATGTAATGCGATATAAAAATTGACTTCGAATTCTCTCTAGAACCCATCATCAGATCAGACGTGGAGGTGGGATCCTCGCTATTGATGGCCATTCAAGCCAAAATTACCAAGGCTCGCACAAATACTGTAGCACAGATACACATGTTCTAAGAACCCAGTTTTGAGTACTATAACAAGAATAAGCAGTAAAAAAATGTGATCTCAGGCATAGCACTACGCGTGAAGCTCAAAATAAAGTTAAATACTTCATCACCAACTTAAATGACCACGACACATAACAACTCCTTCAAACTATTATTTGATAAACCTCTCTCCTACTCAAATTCAACGAGCTATACCTATACGTATTTTAACATTAATTACATTTAAGTTCTAGGCATGAGGCAATGGTATATTTTTGATAGTCCCGATACAGGTTATGTCTAGTGTGGCTATCATAGTAAATATAGCATAATTATGTAATTTATCTTGTCTAAATAAACATTATCTTATCTTATCTTATATTTACGGTAGCTTATAGACGCTAGCAACACCAGACACATCACTCGCATATCGCCATGTCTAAGGAAAGAGTTAGGAGATATAATAAGAAAAGGATAGATAGTACATTAAGGAGAGGATAGGAAGGAGGGGCTTTGGGCCTCCGGCGCTCTCACTCACCATACGAAACACAACGGTGGGCACCGTTGTTACACGCTGATCTTATGTTAGAGGGTGGTACTTCCCCGATCAAGCCGGCCCATTCGTGCTGAGATAAGCAAAGCTTCACTAAACTTAGTCCTTCCCTTAGTCGCCTTGTACGAAGCCCGTGGGAAAGAATGGGGTGATGACACTTGTATTCTTAGTTCATCTCCACACGGACAAACTGCTACAAACCAGTAGACAATATTTTGTAATATCATAAACAAACAGCTTTCGATAAACTACATTTAATCTCTTACGTACGAGATAATATAAACTAAATATAACACGGAGGGATGTGTACTAGTATTCTTCACAAAATTTCCCCCAAGATAATCCGGCGGAGATGAGAAAGGAGCAAGTGCTTCCGCGCATCAGATAAACGCATGACTTCCGACATCTATCTTGTAATATTGTAAGAGACACTTTCGCTCGGCGAATATTGAGAACGGTTTGTATAAACTCGATTTACTTTTTATAGACAGAGGAGTTTCATGGCGCATCACTGAGTTCGTACTTAGGGGTCAGTGTTCTGTTCTAAAGTTACGTGGTACTTTACTTGATTAGACAACAGATACAACGAATGATTAACTCATATATTTGTATGATGAAATAAGACATTTTTTTTTTATAAAAGGTATATCTGTGAGCGGGATTCGAAGCTACATGACTGCCATTCCGATCCGGAGGGAGATGAAGCCATCTAAAAAAAAATTATCTCATCATCATCACCTCCCTAGCCTTATTTCAAACTTTTTATTTTGTGGGGGTCGGCTGCCGATCGCTGATCACCAGTATTTACACGGAGGTACAGCCTACCTGACCTCTACGACTCAACTAAAGGGACAATTGGCGACCTTAGCACAAGGCCGAAGATTGATTTTTTACTCAGGATGTTATTTTACAGCTGATACCCATTGCTTAACGTGCCTTTCAAAGCACACAAAAGCTGTTTTTTTTTAGTAATATCTCAGGTTCTTAATATAGTAGCAACATACGTGAGTACCAGTTTTTAAGTCTAATCAAGAACTATCAAACAACAAGAGCCATTAAAATCTGTTCAATGCTTTTGCGTGACATACGAACATACATCTTTATTGTTCAGATACGCCTAATACAGCTTTTAGATTTTTCTTTATTTTATAGGCCTATTATATAGCCCTTAAAATCGTCAAGAACACACTAATAATTAACACGAGTGCTTTCGGCGAGTGCATACGCAATAACAATGTGGCGATTGCAATCGCCACAAGCGGCCGGATTCCGTAGTAAAGCCTTTCATAGAGAAGAACACCGCAAGAAACTCATAGGCCACATTTTTTAAATTGCCAATTTATTACATTTTAATATAATTCTAACTAAAATGACACTAGGTATATCACATAAAACAATTTTGAAAATTAACGAATGAGGAGGATCTTGAATGTATGGACATGGCTCTGTTACACACTTATTTTAAATGAAGGGCCGCCATTAGCGTAGATGTCTGATAATGAAAGTTAAAATACTGAATCGCCTAAAATTTGCGATGTTATGAAGGTCTTTAAGTCTTAAACGTAAGCAATTTATTATCCTCGTTCGCAATACAGCAATGACCTCAGGCTATCATACGGAAAAATAAGAATTATTTACATAAGAAAATGTAGCGGTTCGTCCCGTCCGTCCATCGTTAATATTATGCTAATATTGTACAGATAAAACCATAGAAATTGTAATATTGAGAACTGAAGACGAATTATCGTGAATCCTGGCCGTTAATAACACTTAACAATTTTATTCTTAAAACAATTTTTTATTTTTTCTAATTATGAAAGTGTAAAAACGTTTCATCATTCAGAATAAGTTTTTAATTGACGTAGTTTGTATATCGCGAGGAAAACTTCATGCTCGAGATATCGTTCTATTCCCTCATTTCATGAGGTCTGTCAAACCGCATTTGACTGGCGTAGAGGACTGTCTACCGTCACTATTTTAATTTTAAGAGCCCCGTGCCATATTGTATTTGTAACCTTTATTTTACGATTACTATGAGCAAAATACACTCATTTATTTTTTTAACAAGACCATTTGTTTACATTTTGTGTTTTCGTATAAGAAAGGACTATATACATTATTATTTTTTCAAACCTTTATTATTTAGTCTTCTATATTTTAGGCAATTTTTTTGTTTTTTTTTTATCATTTCAAACGACTCCTAACTCGATGGAGTTGCGCCATTAAATTACAGAGTTTCGCATGGCCACCTTCCAGCTCCATCATCAGACCCTGGATACCATCTAGAGACAAAGTACTAGTCAAGACGAATCATACGAGCCCAAACTTGATGGGGTTGCGCCGTTTCATTATAGAGTTCCTATGTCCACCTTCCAGCTCCATCATCAGATTAGCTCCATGTCATCATAATATTGCATTGTCACGTAATATACATATGTGTGTAAAATTTCAGCTCAATCGGAAACCGGGAAGTGTGTCAAATTTAACTTGCAAGATTTGAACGGGACAAGTACAGTAAAAGCGTCGCCACGCTAAAAGCCGATTTTACCCTCCCTCCGCACGGCGGGCCACTGGAACTATGTTACATTCCTTCGGTGGAGGATATGAACTGCCCTACCTATTATATTTACTATCCACATTCTCATTTCCTCTCATTCATCCATCCTCTTCAGGTGTGAAGGTTCACACCTTTGCCCTAGAGATGGCAATGATGTTTCAGATATAGCTAGCGGCTATTGGCCGTAACCGCTTTCCATCAGGCGGGCCGTGTGTATATTTGCTAGCTTCAGAATTAAAAAAAAATAGTGTCATGTTAAATTTTCGTGTCACATTATTTTTATTCTGTTGTTAATAGAATATAGTCTATTTTCATAATAATTAATCTAGTATATGGCCTAGCCACAGAACTAATATTCCGAGTTCTATGAGCCTAGCATATTAAGTGCATCACTTACGCGTAGCCATCTCCAAGCAAAGGGGTACGAGGTGGAGAGCAAGTATAGGTACTAAAAAGAGGACAGGAATGAGGGTTTGGGCATCTGGTGCTCTCACTCACCATACGAAACAATTGTAAGACTACCTACCATTTTTTCACGCTAATCTTCTGTGAGAGGGGGTACCTTCTTCCCCGATCGAGCCAGCCCATTCATGCTGGGATAAGCATGGCTTTACTACTAGATATAATATATCTGATCAATTCAATGTCTAACCTGTGTCCTGGTGAGCCACGCGACGCGACGAGACGCGACTCCACGCGATGCGACGTATTGCGGCTAATACTTTAATCGCGTTTCGTCATTTTCATATTAGGCGACAACGTAGGCCATACGTACATACAAAGTCTATTTGATATTTTCATGTCGCGTCGCGTCGCGTCGTATTACCGCGTTTATCGTTCACCTAGGACAACAGGCTATAGTCTAATGCGTAAAAGTTAATTACTGGCATGCTGATTTAACCTTAAGAGATACATCCAAATATTGTACTAAACATTTGCAGTTCTTAAAAATCCTAAACATTTTCTTCACTAGTCAATTATAACCATTCAATGCTAGGACCATGGACTTAATAAAAAGAGCGGACTGAGCCTTGCTAACAAAAGATTGTGTCACTCAGAGTCGGCCAGTTCGCTGTACGTACATGCCGACACGCACACATTCACAACTTAGTCGGCCATTGCGCGAGTAAACGTTATCACAGTCGGTACGTCTACGCTGCAAAAAAAATATCAAAATAAAGCATATCTTGTGTGGTGAAATGTGAAAAACAGTAGTGACCGAAAGTAAAAAAATCCAGGAGTCACGTTTCATAGGTAAATGAATAATTTAATCACTTAGTTCCCGATTTTATACATTATAATTTATATTAATTCACCAGAACAAAATAATTCATCACAATGCCAGTATTGCTCATATTCGCAAGTGGAAATTACCCGAAATATGGGAATTTTATAGTTTATATTTATGAGGTACTATTTGTTTAGGTTAAGTTACTATACTTTGATTTTTTATTTTGTAAACTAAAATGATATTTGATTGCCACATATCATTAATAGTGTTGTTGTAGTCTGAGAATCGTCTGCTTATCGAAAACACAATATTAATATTTTTTTTTATTATAATAAATTTTCTGATGGTTTATTAATTTGCCGATGGTTTATTTTTTAGCCGTGTGGGGCCAGCTGTAGAATTGTCCCACCCCTCTCCACCCATGGGAGTCGTAAGAGCCGACTGAGGGAATATCGGGGGAGTGGGCAGCAGCACTCCCTCGAGTATTAACAACATCCACTGCGATCGCCAACCCGCCTGCCAAGCGTGGCGATTACGGCACTATCCCCCATTCCTTGGGGAGGCCTATGTCCAGCAGTGGACGTCGAAAGGCTGATGGATGGATGGATGGATTATTAATTTGAATTTGCGTTGATCAGTAGTATAAGTAGCATGAATTTATTATTGTAGCATTTTTGATCTATATTTTTTAGCAATTGACATGCTCCGCCACTTTTTAAAGTACAAATTATTTGTGAATAAGGAAAAAGAGATTTTTTGTACTAGCGGGAAACGAACCCGCGCCTTTTCCAATCCGGGGAAGTGCTCTGAACCACTGAGCTATAGTACAGATCTTTCGATCATCTCAATCTACTTATCACATTTTTCATTTACAAAATCTAAATTAAAGTACGTGGTCTCTGAATGTTGGCCTCATATCAAGGCTCAAAGTCGCTCAGCGGGCCATTGGGCGGGCTATGCTTGGTGTTTCCCTACGTGATCGAATCTGTAATACGGAGATCCGTAGGAGAACGAGAGTGACCGACATAGCCCGCCGGGTTGCCATGCTGAACTGGCAATGGGCAGGCCACATCGCTCGACGAACCGATAACCGTTGGGGATGAAAGGTTCTCGAGTGGTGACCACGTAGTAGGACGGCCCCCCACCAGATGGACCGATGATCTGGTCAAATCTGCGGGGAGCCGTTGGATGCGGTCGGCACAGGACCGCTCGTTGTGGTGTTCTCTTGGGGAGGCCTATGTCCAGCAGTGGACATTGAAAGGCTGATGGATGGATGGATGGATGGATGGAAATTAAAGTGATCATACCTATTTTAATATGTTTTCTATTATGAAGCTGTAACATAGCTGTCTGTACATTTAAGATATTTTAGAAAAAATGACTGTAATAGACTATATAAGCGTATCTAAACACAAAACAATTTTTTTTTAATTTTTTGTCTGTTTATCTGTTTGTTTGTTCGCGCATCACGCAAAAACTGCTGAACGGATTTTGATGCAACTTTTTATTTGATAGCTCTTGATTACACTTAACAACTGGTATACATTTAATACGCTACTTTATCGGGAAACTGAGATATAACCCAAAAACTAACTTTTAGCTGCGGCGGAGCGGCGGGCAAAGGCTAGTAACGTAATAAAATTGCATTTTCGAGTATTATTTATGTTCATAAGAAAATCGCATTTAACGAAAGCCACTTAAAATAAGGTGATAGATGCCCCGTAGATGCCTATTTGTCTGCTTATTATAATTTTAGTCAAAATGGAAAAAATAAAAGCCGAACTTTCTTAATCACAATTTATTTCTGAAATATTACTTTTAGAATCTACATTTACTAAGAATCTTTCTGTTACATTATCAATAAGGTGAATGAGTAGCATCATTTTATTACGTTACTTTAAGATTATACTTTATTAAGATTATATTGATTAACATACTCGATATATCTCAACTACCATTGCAGTGTCAACAACTTTAGCCCTCAGTAAATAATTCTTTAATTTCAGCCATTTTAAAACATTTGTTAATTCTTGCGACACGCCCCTTTACCTGTGCCCATACTAGTTATATGGGATTTGATTTACAGTGCTAAGGAAGTCTTTTGAGATGTTGACACCATACTCGACAGCGAACTCCTCAACTACATTTTTTGATAATAAGTCTTTACTTTTGTAATGATTTACAGTAATTCTGCTTTAATCAGTGTATTAATTTATTAATTGTTTACATTCTTTGAGTTTAGCCACTTTTGAACTGGGCCTTACGCCACCCTGTAGTGGCAGTTTTATTCTACTTTATGGGAGTGGTAAGAAGCGTTATCTAATACCAAAACAAAATCATCAAAATTACCTTTAGCCACTCTTCAAAATATTCTATTTTAATAATAATATAATATATCTGCTTACAATTAGAAACTGTAGCGGCCCATATAGATAACATAAAACTGTTTAAAATAACAAGCTTTGTGTATTCCGCTCACCTCAAAAAAGAGCAATAGTTTCCTAGAATTCTGTGAACCCCATCTGCGCTAGAACAATAACTCTACCGATTACAACTGCATCAGATTCCTCGGAAACACATTAATTGTCAAAGCACACACCTTGGCCACTGTAGTCGCGACAAACATACAAGTTAATCCCGTTTTATCGACATAATTATGTTATCCTTTATTACCCATTATCTGCCGATGATTTATTTTAAGTTTTAAATAAATACTGTAAAATAGTGTTTTTTGCACTATTAACCTTTTGAAATAGTACGGTATATTTCATATACATTTCCAATAAATTTATCTGCCAAGCTGTTTTTTTTAATATGTATAATAAAAAGGCTAACATGGCAACCCTAAATTCATTCACACATAGATAGCCGCCGCCATTACGTATCCTCAATGGCTCAATTTTGTCTTAGCGAGGCGCTGTCCGTTCCTTTAATACGTCCATGGATAGGACTCATTGCTAGTATTAAATACAATTCATTAAAAAAATATTCTAACAAAGACTAGGTATTCATTTTATATAACAATATTTAATTCACAATGTTCATGCAAAAGGAAAGAAATAAATTATACTTTGACTAAAACAAACAACAGATAACTAGACTTTAATTTAATAAATATAAGAGAATGTCATGACACAAGAGAGAAGGGGCACAAAGGACAAGAGATTAAAAAAAATAGAACACGAATGGCCGAAGTGGTCGTCTGCTCCCAGACAATGACACTTATAACTTCGTTTTAATGGACTCTTGCATCTGCAATTTACTTGCATTATAATTTGAAAATAAAATTGGTAACAGCGACATCTGTGTTATGCAATTAAAGCTTAACTATCGAGTTACACTTCGGCTATTTACGAACAAGTTGCAATACTCCTGTACTCTTAAAATATGATTAACTGTATTACTAGACTTTACCCGCGGCTTAACGGTAGATAAAAGTTAGTTTTTAGGTTATATCTTAAATTTCCCGTACAGTAGGGGGATATAATATATATTACTAATTTCCATATAAAGTTTTTGTAATCGGCAATTGGACATCAAGGACTTCGTGTGAACATGAAAACAATCACTAAGTAAACACTGGGAGAGCAAAAACCAATACCTAAAGCTGATAGAATCCGTTGATTAGCTGTAATTCATTTTAGTATTTAAACATGAGAAAAAGCAGCCATTTAGCCTGACTTTATTATAAACTTTTTTCTAGTGGTCGAGCTTTGTGATTGCTGGGATAACCATAATGAATGGGCCCGGCTCGGTCAGGGAAGTACCACTCTCTCAGATAAACGGCCAACATAATTATATCAGATCAGCGCGAAATAACGATAGTTACTCCTACCGTTGTGTTTCATATAGTAAGTTAGAGCGCCGGAGGACTAAACCTCCTCCGTATCCTCTCCTAATTATTCCTCTCTTTATCATAATAATCTATCTCCTAAGAATCCTAACTGTCCTCTCCTTAATATCCTTCCTATCCACCTCACATCCCTATTCTGGAAGATAGCGACATGCGAGTGATGCCTCTAGTGTTGCTAACATCTATTATAGCCTACGGAAATCGCTTACCATCGGGTGGGCCGTATGCTTATTTGCCACCCACGTACGTAAACACTTCAAATGCCAGGAAGAATATCTCGTGTACGAGCATACATAAGTAAGAAACAAAACGAATATAAAAATACATGTATCGATACCAACCTTACTTCAAACAGCAACATATACTTTTTCCGAACACATCTGAAGTAACAACGTCACGTGCCCGCAGCTTGCAAAATGGAAACCGTTTTGACTTGATCGAATTGACAAGAGTCGGATCTAGATTAGATTCGCTCCAAACCTTCATGTGCTTACAAAATAAAAAGGTTTTTCTTTTCTTTTATGGTACAAACCAAAGTAAACTGCAGAGATCTAAACCGAAAATGTTATATTGGTGTGTAGTTTTAATGAATAATTATAAATAATGAGTGTACATCCATACTTCGACACACAGAAAACGTTCTATTTCAAATTATTTCCAGGTCATATGAGTGAAGTCTAAAGAACCACGCGTCCTACACAAAACCTACTGTCTCACATCCATCTGTACGACAATATGAGAAGAGTAAAACCACTACAGCATTTGTGCAAACTACAAAATCTCTTAAACATAGATGTTTAATAAATAAATAAATAATTATCACGGAAATTTTCACATAACGTCCTCTGGCCCCAAACTAAGCTTAACGCTTGTGCTATGGGTACCAGATTACGGATATAATACTTTTTTTTTTGTAAATACATACATATAATAGATAGAAAACACCTAGACGCAGAACAAATATTTGTGTTCATCACACAAATAATTGTCCTGAGTGGGAATCACGGAAGTCGGTTATACTACCAACTACGCCACGAGGCCCGTCACTTTAGTCATACTTATATCTTTATTTATTATATTGTTGATGGTAGACGACGAAACACGACCTGCCCCAAGGGTGACCGTCGCCATCTGCTACGCGGATGACATGCTAGACGTGGCCCGGGATGTAAACTTCGAGGAAGCGGCGTTCCTGGCCACCTTAGGGTCCTCGGAGGTGGTCAGGAGGATCGGGGCGCTGGGGGGGCTTAGGGTGGCCCTGGACAAGTCGGAGGCCCTACTTTTCCATGGGCCCCGACGTCGGCCACCTCCTGGCGCCTCGATCACAGTAGACGGGGTCCAGATTGGGGAGCAGGCCCAGATTAAGTATCTGGGCCTGGTGCTGGACGGGCAGTGGCGCTTTCGCGAGCACTTCCGCCAACTGTCCCCGAGGCTAGTCGGCACAGCATCCGCCCTTGCACGGCTCATGCTGAATATGGGCGGACCCAACAATGCGTGCCGACGGCTTTACGCGGGGGTGGTCCGGTCGATGGCGCTGTACGGCGCACCCGTATGGGCGGGGTCCCTGGACGCACTGAACAGGGCTCTTCTGTGGAGACCACAGAGAGTCGTTGCGTCCAGGGTCATAAGCGGGTACCGCACGGTGTCGACGGAGGCGGCCTGCGCGTTGGCCGGAATCCCCTCGTGGGACTTGGAGGCGGAGGTGCTCACCGATGTGTATCGGCGGGCGTCGCAAGAGCGGCAGGGGGGCAGACTCCTCCTACCCAGGGAGGTGGCCAGGTGGCTGGGTGACGCCTGCCGAGCTGCCATGGCCAGGTGGAGGGAACAGTTGGAGGCGCCCCGGGCCGGTCTTTGGACTGTAGGGGCGCTCCAGCCAGTGCTGGAGGGCGACAGCATGGAGTTCTTACCTTCCGACTGGTGCAGGTGCTGTCGGGGCACGGTTGCTTCGGCAGATACCTGCACATAGTCGCAAGGAGGGAAGCGACTCCGGGCTGTCGCCACTGCGGCTGTGACGAGGACACGGCGCGGCACACGCTCGAGTCGTGCCCGGTTTGGGCCGAGCAGCGTCGTGAACTCATCGCGGAAATAGGGGGAGACCTCTCACTGCCGAGCGTCGTCAGAGCGATGCTTGGCTGTGACAGGAACTAGGCCGCGGTCGCTGCCTTCTGCGAGGAGGTTATCTCGCGGAAGGAAGCGGCGGAGAGAGCCAGGGAGGAGGATTCTTCCGCTGACCCGAACCGCCGCCAGCGACTGGGGCGGCGCAGGCGCGTACTTCCGCCTCATGCCGCCCTAGCTGAGGCTGTGGGTGGATGGGCCGGGGAACGTCCGCCACCTGCAAGGCCTCCCGAGAAGGTGCGACGCTCCGTGCACGGATGCGTCGCTCAGTAGAGGGTATCCGAAAGGGTAATCCGCTGGCGGACCATCGAAGGAATGTAACATAGTTCCAGTGACCCGCCAATAAAGGCGGAGAGACGGCACACAGCGGGTTTCTTTAGTGGGTGCAGGCCCCAAAGTACCCTGTTCGTTGCCCCGAACGACGGGGTGTGCGGAAAGGAACATTTTTCCCCGTCTTAACAAAAAAAAATGGTTGATCGCCGCACATGGACTCAACAATAATAAGAATTCTGTCAAAATACTGCACACTATGAATAAATGGTAGCAGCGATAGCCTAGTGGTAAAAACAAGGACTACAAAGGTCCCAGGTTCAGACCTCGTACGGCACACACCTCTGACTTTTCAAGATTTTTCAAAATTATATGTGTATTTATTTACAATTTGTCACTGCTCGGTGAAGGAAAACATCGTGAGGAAACCTGCATGCCTTTTTTTAAGGTGGGAAAAATGTAACTAACCGCACTCCCCGTCCCCGGGGTAACGAACAGGGTACTGTGGGGCCCTCACCGACTAAATAAACCCGCCGTGTGCCGTCTCTCCACCTGGGTGGTGGTGGCTCTCCACCTTTCGTGGGCCATTGGAACTATGTTACATTACTTCAGTCTGCCAACCCGCTCTGGGCCAGCGTGGTGGACTATGGCCTAATCCCTCTCATCATGAAAGGATACCCTTGCCTAATAGTGGAAGAGAAAAAGGGGTTAAAAATCCCGCAGCAACAAAAACATACTGAAGTTCCACGGTACACAAAGTAAAGTATTATGACAAATGCACTGTCGGGCAAGTTCAACCGTTACGTGGTAGAGCCAATATTGAGGTCACAGACGAGACTCTACGGCGCTATTGTTCTGTGATAACGTTCTTTCAGACGTGGCTCTACATCGCTCTGCACGTAAACTTGTTTACTGAGTTGTTAATGTGTTTCAAACTGTACAATTCTAACTTTTTATTTATTTGGTAGTTCACTGTGAAACTGGAGCACTATTTGTGGCCAAAATGTTATCTTGAAAATTTTACTTTATGCGTTAAAAAATAAATTTTAACTAAAACAAGAAAATTAACGAGTTCTGAATTGACGATGACTGCATCTGTGATGCAGCGGTAGTGTGAACGACTGCTGATCATGAGGTCTCGGGTTCGATCCTTAGCTCGGGCGGTGCTATTGAGCTTTTCGTAAAAAGAATAATTCTCAGTAGCAGCCCGGAGTATGGAAATGTGGCCGGTAGACGGCAGTTGGCTCGCCCCCTATTACGTGGGACTTAAACATAGTTGACGAACTGTGGGTGTGTAATACACCTCTGCCTACCCCTTCCGGGATACAGGCGTGATGCTATGTTTGTTGAATTAACGATTTCTGCAAATCTATTCGAAATGATTTAACAAATAAATTTATTACATAGATGCATTATCCTCTGGCACAAAAATAATGTCTACACAAAAAGCCATCTCAGGGGACCCTTCCATTCTCCAGGATAAAAAGTAGATTATGTCCTTCTCTGTACTCCGGTCTAAGCTCCAGACTATCATCATTATCTTCTGCTTAGGATTATCCCAATTTTCTTTATTTTTGTTGGGGTAGGCTTCCTAACTGTTACTACTGAAGGAATATAGTAGTAAGGAATGTAGTTCTAGTGGTCCGCCAATACAGGCGGAGAAACGACATACGGCGGGTTTATTTAGTGGATCCATCCATCCTTCCATCAGCCTTTTAACGCCCACTGCTGGACATAGGCCTCCCCAAGAATGGGGGATAGTGCCGTAATTGCCACGCTTGGCAGGCGGGTTGGCGATCGCAGTGGATGTTGTTAATACTCGAAGGAGTGCTGTTGCCCACTCCCGCGGTATTCCCTCACTCGGCTCTTACGACTCCCATGGGCGGAGAGGGGTGGGACAATTCTAAAGCCGGCCTCACACGGGAAATTTAGTGGATGAGGGACCCTATTCGTTGCACCGAACGACGGGGTGTGCGGTCAGGTACATTTATTCCCGCCTTAAAAAAAAATCTGTTCGGTTTTAATTTATCCACCAGTATTTAAACGGAGGGCCTGTCTATCTGACCTGCACGACGCAATTAAGGGGACAACTCGCGACCTTAGAACAGCACCGGAGTCAGATATTTTATTCAGGACTGACAACCTGTTACGACTGACAGGATGTTATTTTACAGCCGGGATCCACTGCTCAACATGCCTTCCGTAACACGAAGTTCAGGTGTCCACAAATAGGTGTCACTTTTGGCCACTCATCTGATTACTAACCGAGCGAAAGTTGCTTAACCTTGCCGATCGTTCAAACTGCTAGTACCACTAGGCTACGATCTCCTCCTAAATTCCAGACTATAATTATATATACAAAATTTACTGATGATCGATTAAGTAGTTACGAAGGAGAGAGAAAGAGCCAGAACAAGTCAACCTATTTATCAATTTAATAACGCTAATAATTTGATAATGGGATACAATACAATCAGCCAAATGTATCAGTGTAAGTGTCACTTAATTTTAATAACGTTTTATTATAAACATTATAATAATAATACTGTTTAATTTTCTAATCTATAATGATCACTCCATTCATCGGCAAAATACTAAATCTAACTCAGACGATCTTATAATAACTTTAAAATCACTCACTTATTTTGATTTAGTACCTACATCTATCTTGAGTAAGGTAGCTATTACTTCCCCTACATCAACGCCTGCTCTCAACTAGAAGCTTTACAACTAACGAGAAATAAATTGTACCAAGTTAATGAAGATGTCTCTCTACATTAGTTGGGTTCAAAATGAGTTACAGTTCGTGTACTCGTATAGTTTAGCTTTTGTTTGTTTAAAGTTCCATCTTAACACTTACTTAAAACTTGCTGAATAGTTTGAGATAATGTTAGCCCATTGGCCCTAGTAATGCGCTAGTCGTATCTTAATACTTACTATCCATACTATCTATTAATATAAAAAAAATAACAGACTGACATACAAACGCACAGTCCAGACTCCTGTTGCTAGGCCAGTGAAAATTGCTAAAGTAGAGCCTTGCTTGTGCCAGCGTGAATGGGCCGGATCGATTGAGGAAGTACCACCCTCTCATAAAAGAGATGGTAGGTGAGAGGGCCGAAGGCCCAAGCCCCCTCTCCTTATTATCCTTCCTATCCTCTTTTTAGTAATCTACCTATCCTAAACTCAAACTCAATACGCCTTTCTAACCACCTTTTTTTTTCTTGGAAATGATGACGAGTGAGTGATGTGTCTGGTGTTGCTAGCGTCTATAGGCACAGTGACCGTTTACCATCAAGTGGGTTGTATGCTTGTTGCCAGCCACGTAGTAAATAAATACATATGAGTTACTTTGAGACTGTAGGCGAGCACTAAGAAAGGATTTTACGCAAATCCTATGCAAAATGGATTCTTCGTCTACCATCCCATTACATATGAACGCTATGAAGCGAGCGAAGTCGCACTTAGTGCGCTAGCAATATTATAAATGCAAATGTGAGTTTGTTGGATTTTTACATTTAAATATTTAAAATATTATTTTTATTTCTAAATAAAATAAGTAAAAAAAAAAAAAAAAAGATAATAATGATGTAGATAATGTGTCAAAGCTAAAAAATAATTTGGTAGGTCTTAGGCACCAGTCATCACACCACTCTCCTCATCAATCTAGGACATAGATCAGGCAAAAAAAAAAAAGTAGTGGAGCTTAGCTTAACCTGAGTAGATATGTGAAAGTAACCTCGAACTATAGGCGCCCTCTCTGCGCTCGGGCGCCAAACCCCGTCTCGGGACTAAATAAGTCTTTAACCCGAGGTAAACACTGTGCTTTTCATTACGAATACAAGAAAAGTAAAAATAAAAACATGCAAAAATGAGTGAAATTTAATTTACATCAACTGCTGAGATAATTATTTATTTAAAGTTTCTTTTTTTTGTGGCCGGCCAGCATAACAGCCATTATTTTTAATTTTAAACATTGAAAAATATTTTACCCAAATCTATATTATTTTAAAGAAATATTTGAAATAAGTAAATTATAAAAATAGGTGGCCGTTATAAAAAAAAATAAAAAAAATATTTATTACTTAACTTTGTTATTTCAATAATTAAACATAGCGCTGTGATTGAGTGGCTGTAGTAAGTTAGAATAATGTTCAATAGAAATGTGAAAATAGAACTAGTTTTTTTTTAAATAATTTGACAGCTGTCAGCCCTCGAACTATCGGAGCCCTCGCTACGCTCGGGCGCCAAACTCCGTCTCGGGACTAAATAAGTCTTTATCCCGAGGTAAGCACTGTGCTTTTCATTACGAATACGAGGAAACTAAAAATAAAAATCATGAATTAGCTAAAGAAAAAATGAAAGAGACTAAATAAAAATCTTCGTTATTTTAAAGATATAGTTGCAACTATATTAAAATAAAGTCATATAAAAAAAATTCTTTAATAAATACTTAACTTTATATTATTTCAATTTTATATCGCGCTGTAATTGACTGGCTGTACAGAAAATAGAACTGTTTTTTTTTATAATTACTCAGCTGTTAGTTTAAAGTAATTCTCCCTAGGGCTGAAAAGTATTACTTTCAACCCGCTACTCAGGCAACTTTTAACAGACCTACTTTCAGAGTATATGTAATGGAAAATTATTTTATTGCCATCGGTCCTTGATAAGTTTTTTTTTATTGCATATGGCTATTTCATTTCATTGCCATTTCATTTTACAAATATGAAATGAAAGAATTAACGGCTATCTCCTGCTACAACCAAAACACACCGATGTGCTTCATGGCCGGTGACACGGTAGGTTGTGGTACCAATCAGCTCGGGCCCGATAGCAAGTGAGTACTCCCACTTGATACCCAGCCTTACCACCAGTCATGCAATGGGTGATGATTGCTTACTTCCCTTAGTGGCCTCGTACGATACCCGTAGAATAGAATGAGGTGGTGACACTTGTATTCTTAGTCCGTCACCACACGGATTAAAGTTAGCACAGTTTCAATTTAATCCGATATTTTGAAGTGTGTGAAAAACACATTCAAAGATCCCGTTACATAGATATATATGAATCTGAGGCTACTGGTGGATGGACCAGGGAACGTAACCTGCAAGGCCACCCGCGAGGGTGCATCGCTCCGTGTGCGGATTCGTCGCTCAGTAGAGGGTACCCGAAAGGGTAAGCCACTGGTGGACTACTGAAGTAATGCAACATTGTACCAGTGGCCCACCAACACAAGCGGAGAGGCGGCACACGGCGGGCTTATTTAGTGGGTGAGGGCCCCACATTACCCTGTTCGTTGCTCCGAAGGACAGGGTGTGCGGTTAGATGAATTTTTTCCCGCCTATGCAAAAACTAGACGTCGCGGGACGTCTACCAGATGTGAAAACTTCGATATTATTTTGTAGAAATAAAATGATCATAACTTGACAAAGTACTCCTCAAAACGAATGAAACGAGTATAAACTCGATAGGGTTGCGTCGTTTCATTACAGAGTTACTGTGACCACCTTCCAGCTCCATCGTCAGATCCTGGATACCATCTAGAGACAAAGTACTCGTCAAGACAAATCATACGAGCCCAAACTTGACGCAGTTATGTCATTTTATAACGGAGTTTCTATGGCCACCTTCTAGCTCCATCTTCAGACCCTGGATATCATCTAGGACTGAAATACTAGTCAAGACAAATCATACGAGCCCAAACTCGATGGGGTTGCGCCATTTCAGCTCAATCGAAAACCGGGAAGTGTATCAAATCTAACTTGCAAAATTTGAACGGGACAAGTAAAATAAAAGCGTCGCCTCGCTAACAGCCGATTTTACCCTCCCTCCGCATTAGATGTTTCACATCAAAAAGATAATGGATAAGCTAATATAATTGTGTTAATAAATATAAATAAGAACACTTATAACATAATATCGTATTATAATTATTAACTGCTTGGAGGCTTCAAGCCCTTCATTAAAACTGTGTATTAGGTACAATACACTTCGAGAAAGCCTTTTGCCAAACAAGCATTAAATTAAAAACTTACATGTATGCCAAAACCTTTTGTAAATGTACCCCAACAAGGTTGGATTTGCTTTACTTGAGACATAATTATAGTAATTCATATTGCTTAGTAATAATAAAGAGATTTTCTCTATATGATCCATTTTGGTAGCGTTTGTCGTTCATACATTTTAGCATTGGGGGTCCAAATCCTCTCCACCCCTTATCACTTTCCCGAGCAGCTTTATGCTGAATATATACCTCTATATTCCTTACTATGTGGAGGACTGTTAGCTATATTTCCATCTTTGCATTTAAAAAAATACTTTATATAACTCCTCCAATACTTACGTGTAACGTAAAATATATTACCATCTGGCACATAAATAATATCTATACTACTACTAGGCATGAACGTGAGGGGCTTAAAGAGAAGTGGTGGATGGCCTGTGAGAGATGATATATGAAGAGGAAGGCAGTGACAAGATGACGACTGATAGAGAGATAGCATAGCATCACACTTGTATTCCCCGAATGGGTAGGTAGAGGTGCATTACACACCCACGGTTCGCAAGCTATGTTTAAGTCCCACGCAATAGGGGGCGAGCCTATTGCCATCTACCGGGCATATTTCCAAACTCCAGGCTGTTACGGGGAATTTTCTTTTTATGAAAAAGCTCACAATATCTCTGCCCGTCCGATATATAGAAGAAAAGCACATAATACTTTCTGATATTTACGCGAATGTTACACATTTTGAAATAAAACTACGTTTACGGAATGTATCGCGTTTACTTGATTTTACTCCTATCCCGACGTTTCGAATTTACAGCATTCATGATCACGGGTGGACTTAGATGATAGACATATCAGCCTTGGACGTCTTTTGAAGCACAACAATTGCAAATTAAACACAAAAACAACATAATAAATACAGTTAACGATTGTGTATTTTTGGGTATATATATAGACAAATATTGTAGTTGGAAACCACACATAGAAAAAGTTCTCATCAAAATAGACCGCTTTGTTTATGCACTAAAAAGAATAAGGCAAATTGTGAATATTCAGACCGCAGTTATGACCTACCATGCATATGTGTCTTCAATTATCAGATACGGAATTATTATTTAGGGAAATTCAGTGGAAGTAGATAGAGTATTTAAAGCGCAGAAAAAATGTGTTCGCGCAATGTGTGGAGCTGACTATCTCCAGAGTTGCAAACCTTTATTTAAAAAGTATAAAATACTTCCACTTCCATGTCTGTATATCTTGGAAATTTGTATATTCGTAAGAAAACACCCTCACCTTTTCAAAAAGCTTAGTGATTTTGAATGTAGTCGAACCAGGCACAAATCTCGACTAAAAACACCTAAAATAAATCTAGAATTATATAAAAGAAATGTTTACTGTATGTCTATATGTGTATTTAATCATTTACCACAGTCTCTTAAAAACCTACCTTATACAGCATTCTGCAGAAAGCTTAAACAATTATTATGTGAAAAAAAATATTATTGACGCTGACATATTTTAATTCCAGAATACTTATTTAATTAATTGTAATGCTACTTAATATTAATATAAAATTGTTATTCTATTTATATTATTTCCACACCATGATACATGGTAGAATATGTGATACTTGTACCACTTTTTAACACCTGACACTGTAACCATATTATTGGAAATAAAGATTGGTTGATTGATTGATTGATTGATTGATGGATGGATGGATGGATGGAAGGTACACCACTGATGTAGAGAGAAGAGTTAATGCGGGAAATAGAGTGAACGGAGCATTGAGACAACTTCTCGGCAGTCATCACCTCAGCCAGAAGGCACGTGTCGCAATACACAACGCAGTGCTTGTCCCAACGTTATTATACGGAAGCGAGAGTTGGCAAAAAGAAGCATGAGAGTAATATCAAGGCGGTCGAAATGCGATCTCTGCGGAGAATCTGTGGAGTGAGGCTGACTGACCGTATTCGTAACGACGACGTAATAGAGCGAGTAGGTATGAAAGAGAGTATTGGTGTAAAGATGCCAAAGGGAATACTCCGATGGTTCGGACATGTGGAAAGAATGCTGAACGACCGGTTAAGAAGATATACAATGCGAAAGTGGAAGGATTTAGGTACAGGGGGAGACCAAGACTCACCTACCTACACCAAATCGGTCATGTATTGAAGAAAGGTGGAGTCAGGAGTTATGAATGTTTAGGAAGCGAGAGATGTATGCAAGAATAGAGCCTCTTGGCACTCTGTTCTCTCTGCCTACCCCTCAAAGGAAAAGGCGTGATTATAAGCTACGGGTGAGCGAAACATGCTTCATCATTTTTAATTTATTTTATTATATAACTACGATAACAAATATTTTGATCTGTATTTTTAGCACTTGACATGCTCAGCTACTTAAGTACAAATTATTATTTGAGAACGAGGAAAAAGAGAACTTCGGTGCGAACGGGAACGCAGGTTTGATTCCCGCTCGCACTAAAGTTCTCTTTTTCCTCATTCACAAATAATAATTTTTACGACAACAAATAGTATTTTCATTACTCATACTCTGAAAGTAGGCCTGAAGTTGCCTGAGGAGCGGGTTGAAAGTAATACTTTTCAGCCCTAGGGAGAATTACTTTCAACTGACAGCTGAGTAATTATAAAAAAAAACAGTTCTATTTTCTGTACAGCCAGTCAATTACAGCGCGATGTAAAATTGAAATAACAGAAAGTTAAGAATTTGTTTTTTATATGACTTTATTTTAATATAGTTGCAACTAAATATCTTTAAAATAACGAAGATTTATATTTTTCCAATGATTAAAATGAAAAATAATGGCTGAATAGCTGACAGGCCACAGAAAAAAAACTATATCGGCGGGAAAACGCCGATTCCAAATTTAATTTTTAGTCTCCCATTTTTCCTTTAGCTAATTCATGATTTTTATTTTTAGTTTCCTCGTATTCGTAATGAAAAGCACTATGTTTACTTCGGGATAAAGACTTATTTAGTCCCGAGACGGGGTTTGGCGCCCGAGCGTAGCGAGGGCTCTAATAGTTCGAAGGTTGCTTTCATCCTAGGGTAACAATGTACTATTTTATCGTATATGTGCCTTTTTTGAAATAACTAATAACCGCCCTTATTTCGGACTTAATTTTTTTCAAATCAATTCAAATCATTTTATTGTGGGCATTGGTGAAAATAAAGATGTACATTCAATTGAAGAATTTAGCCGTGTGGGGCCGGCATCAAGAATAGCTCCACCCCTTCTCTTCCTATGGGAGTCGTAAAAGCCGACTAAGAGATTACTGTGGGACCGGACAGCAGCGTTCCCCTGGGTACTAAAACATCCATTGCGATCGCCAACACGCCTACCAAGCGTGGCGATTATGGCAATACCCCCCTTAGGGGAGGCCTATGTCCAATGGACGATGAAAGGCTGATGGATGAATGGATGGATTCAATTGAAGTATCACTTTGTCCTGCCTGCTATATACATATATCAGCATACAATATAGATTTTTTTTTTGTAGAACTTTTTTCTGTTACAATGTTTTGAGCTTAACTTATTAAAAAAACATTTAATTCCTTCAATTAGAACAAATCAAATTAAGATGTACTAGTCTACCCGTGCGGAGTTCCGCAATATATACAATTCCGAATTATATTTCTCGAACAAGATTCGGCATGTGTCGAAAAATCTACGCATCCATTAAAGGACCTCCTCTTCTTAGATGATTATAATCTCAAGTTTAGGAGAAGCAGTAGCTACATTTTGAGACCTTGGACAAACGCGGACCGCGATTACACTTTATACTATGTATCATACATAATTTAAAAATATATATCAATAAATAAATCATATTTGAGGGTGACGTTTGAGAACATTATTAATTTATAATATTTACCATAATATTAAATTGAAGTAATTTTTTTTTAAACTTTAACGGCAGATGAGCCACGCCTCACCTGATGGTAAGTGGTAACCGTCGCTCACGGACACAACTATACCGGGAGTATTGACAAGCTGCTGCGCACCATTTCATTTCTCAGATACGAAATGAAAGAATAAACGGCTATCTTCTGCTACAACTAAAACACACTGACGTGCTTCATGACCGGTCACATAGGCGGCGGTGGTACCGACCCGTTAGGGCCCGATAGCAAGAGAATACTCTCACTTTGTACCCAGCCCTACCACCAGTAAAGCAATGGGTAATAATTGCTTACTTCCCTTAGTCGCCTTGTACGACACCCGCGGGAAAGGATGGAGTGGTGACACTTGTTTTCTTAGTCCATCACCACATGAACGAAATTATAAATTAGAAACAAAAAGCAAAAAGTATTTTCTCAAATCAGTTTAGTCCTCTTCGATCTCTTCGGTTTCGATTCGGTAATCGGGTCACATACATTATAAGCATGTAAAAGCAGGCATAAGCCTACAGGAAGTAGAAAAATGGTTTGCAAATTTTGAAACGCCAACTTACATATTATGAACAATGGAAATGAAATAAAAGCTTATAAAAGATTTCGACAAACGGAGAACTTCCGCCTTATTTGAAGATGAGTAAAATATTATAATGGGACCTAAAAGGTACAACTTTTTGGACAACCAAATATTTAAGAACGTGCCACGACATTATTCGGGTGTGTTTCGCCTAACACCTGACACACCTTCCTAGTGATACTCAGGGAAGCAGAATATTTGTTTTTATAAAACATAAAAAAAAAATTATTGCTTGTTGTGGCAGACGAGCCACGGCCCATCTAATGGTAAATGGTAACCGTCGCTAATGGACTCAACTATACTGAGAGTATTGTCAAGCCGCTGCTCACCATTTCATTTCACCAATATGAAATGAAAGAATAAACGGCTATCTCCTGCTACAGCCAAAACGCAACGATGTGCTTCATGGCCGGTCACACTGGAGATGGTGGTACCAACCCGCTCGGGCCCGATACCAAGGGAGTACTCCCACTCGGTACCCAGCCCTACCACCAGTGATGCAATGGATGATAATTGCTTATTTTCCTTAGTTGCCTCATACGACACCCGTGGGAAAGAATGAGGTGGTGACACTTGTATTCTTAATCCGTCACCACACGGAAACAATATTTTTAATACGCTTTTTATTAGCTCCGCCTGTATCTATCTATCTATATAATTTATCTTTGAACTATCTATGAAACTTAATTTTTGAAGATGATTTTCACCCTCTTCAAAACGTTATGAATTGCACACCGATGACAATACAATCATTTACGCAGATTGTATGCATTCGATAAGTATGCGGTTGATGTGCGTAAAGCTCACTAGCCTCTCGGTTAGTTTCCAGCTAGTGCCACACATGACATATATTTTTAATGGTAGACCCTTGCTGATCCCAGCATGAATGGGCCAACTCGACCACCCTCTCACAGTAGATAAACCGTTGTATTTTGTATGGTGACTGAGAGCATCGGAGACCTTAACGCCTCCCTATTCGCTCCTTATTATCCTCCCTATCTTCTCTCTGGTATCCCATCTATTATCTTCTTAATATCCTTCCAATCTACTTCCTATCCCTTTCCTTGGACATAGTGACGCGCGAGTGATGTGCCTCGGGTGTTGCTAGCGTTTATAGGCTACAGTAACCGCAAATCATTAGGTGGTCCGTGTGGCGATCCGTGATAGATTATGAGATAAAAGAAATATGTTAAAACCCTGAGAGATTTTCTCGACGTCTTGAAGAAATCTGACAGCTCAGACTGGGTCAGTGTGGTGGACTACGGCATAAACTCATCTTACTCTGAGAGGAGACGCGAACCCAAGTGTGGGACCGTGATGAAGGTTTATATATATAAAATATAAACTGTTTTTAGTTCTTAGTAATTAAATTCTACATCATAGCAGATCTCTATTTTAACCTAGCTTATTACTCACAAAACATAATTATTACAACCCTAAATTAAATAAAACTATAATCTGTGGTAACATGAGTAATAAATCCTCTGTAATACCAAAGACTATAAGACTATCTAATACATTACAAGAAAAAGGTAGAGCCCATTTATTACACACATGCGACAGGGTTAGGTCACGTGTAAGAGGAACGATAGCCTCATACATGTGTTCAGCAGGAGCTTGAGCAAACCCCAATTTTGTAGGGTACCCGTTCACAGGAACGGGGTCAAACAGATCATGGACTTACCATATCCCCTTCAAAGGGATGTGTCAGATATTACGAATACTTGATTACGGCAATGCGACGATTTTCTTATAATTTTTGTACTAGATTTTCTACTATAACTATTATACTGTCCGTAACTTATTCTGAATGGACTACAGAATACGTCACTCTACGGCAGATTTTATTATCTCCTTGTAAAAATTGCTATTTGTAGTAATCTCTCAATTTTCCGGGACAAAAACTAGCTTATTCGTATATCCTTTTCTAGATGCTTAAATAAATAATTTCACCGTGATCGGGTAAATAGTTACAGCATGGAAAGGTGACAAACGCACTTAAAAAAAAAAGATAGCATCACGCCTATATTCCCCGAAGGGGTAGGCAGAGGTGTATTACATACCCACGATTCGCCAGCTATGTTTAAGTCCCACGTAATAGGGGGCGAGCCTATGGACGTCTACCGGGCACATTTCCAAACTCCGGGCTGCTTCTGAGAATTATATGACAAACGCACTTCCGTATTTATAATGTTAGTAAGGATTATTTTTTCCTTTATGGCTATATTCCACAACTCCACAAGCGATAGAGATGAACGATGAAACGACAGTTACATAAGTATAATATTGGTATATTCGTATATATGGGCTAAAAAAAAGAATATACTAATATTATATTTATGTAACTGTCATTTACTGGACATCACCCCAGTCACTGTTGCCAATATTAGATTCAAAATAAACGGTTTCAGTATCTATATATGACAGCATATATATTCTTATGCAACCCATTATAGGCCCACTGTAGGACACAAATCTTTGCTCAGAATTAGAATAATATAGGCCACAGTCCAGAACGCTGTCCTTGTGTTTCACAAGCCCTTACGCAAATCTCTCTGGCAGGTTTCTTTACGACACTAATTAGAGTATACATTGGTAACTAGAAACAAATATTAAAAAAAAAACTTATTAAAAACGCCTGAAAATATTTTTATAGCAAACTATACACACTGAATAAAACTATAAACTTTTCTACAGGCTCTGAATTTCAAGGAGTGTTATGCAACTCAATAGTCATAATATGTGTTGACGTCAGATGCAAAGGACATACGAACTGTATCTATATTTATACAATTGTATTATCTGCCAAATAGCCAACAAAACGAAAAATACTTCACAAACAGCGCGCGCGAACCCAGCTGACATCCGACCTATTACTAATGCATACACAATACGTATTGTATGACTCAGAGAAATTGTAGGTTTAATGTAATTAGCGAACGAGTCGTCAATATACATAAAAATATTATGAGCGAATATTTGTTTGGATACATAATAAGTGTAACAGCTCCTAAAGTTGTAATTTTTGATGATACTTCAATTAGATATTATGTAGAAATATTGTAGAATTGTAAGTACCGACTCACCGTTAGGTGTCTGGTCGTGGCGGGCGATTGTCGGATGGTAGGATTGAGTGTCGATAGTAATACAGCACGTGTATACCGCGTGGGGCCCGGGCTCCGACTGGCGGCTTGTTCGCCGCGTCGATCGATAGCGGCCATGGTGCGTTACGTTTCGTTAACACCAACCATTCCGTTTCGTATGACGTATTTTTGTGCAAAATTTATTAGGCTCACTGTTTAATATTACTACATCAATACTTTAATGATGGTACCTAAAGGTCCATAGAAATAATGACGGATAGGCTGACCCTCCTATCAGAAAAAGAACAATAGTAATAGGCATTACTTAAATTGGAGTGCTACAGTTATACCTGCATGATATAATATTTTACAAGAAACTTTGGAGAAACAGCAAAAATATATATCTGCGAGTAGAATTCGAACCCGCGTCCCTCCCATTGTTGTTCGTAACCAAAGAGCAATACACCGGTGGCTTTCGTTGCTCTATAGTAGTAAAGCTATAACCACTAAGCCATCCCAGCAATTACTTACCTGCTCGCAGATATCTCTTTTTTACACTTTCATAGAGTTTTTTGTGAACCAGTTAAGCAAAAATGCTAAAATAATGATTACAAAATTATTTATTTTTTAAAATCGTAATAAGCCGTAAGTTATGCCAGGTGAGAACTTAACGCGCTAACTTTCAAACTAGGTATGAAGTTTATACTTAATTGTAATACTAGCTGCCTAACCATTTATTTTACTTTTGACAACTCGAGTACTAATCAATTAGTCATGTCCTACAGCAATACCGATTCGATTTCTTATAAGAATCGACTTTATTTATGAAGTAGTTTTAATCGATTTATATTTGTTGATATTTTATTGTAGCTCAATGTTTTTTTCAAACATACGTAATAGAAAATGACTGTTGCATTATTAACAAAATATCAATATTATGAAATTTAAGTTAAACTAACCACGCTCTATTAAAGTTTACGTCAAAGGGCGTTATTTGTTATAATGAAGAACATTTATTATAACAAATAACGCCCTTTGTTATATTGAAATAAATATTAAACACAAAGTGATAAATGTGAAATCGAAAATAACAGTCACGAGCAGGATTCGAACCTGCATCTCCTGGATACTGTCCAGATGTTTTGCCAATTCAGCCATCGTGACCCTTGCTCCCGACTGCTAATCTCGACAACACACTCATACCTAACGTTTTTGGGTGACGCCTGCACCATCTGTCGGAAGTATCTTCATACATTATACCGACCAGGTAAACTTAACTTTACAATTAAGATTTTACCTAATATTGACGCAAACCCTATAAATATTTAGATATTTTTATATATATTTTAAGCATTTGACATGCTTAGCAACATACATTAAACACAAAGTGAAAATTTCGATTTCACATTTTTCACTTTGTGTTTAATGTATATTGCTAAGCATGTCAAATACTAAAAATATATAAATATTGAAATAAATATTTACACTGGCACATGAGTCTCCTGCTACAACCAAAACACACTGATATGCTCCATGGCCGGTCACACGGTAGATGGTGGTACCAACCCGTTTGGACCCGATAGCAAGTGAGTACTCTCACTTGGTATCCAGCCCTACCACCAGTAATGTAATGGGTGATAATTGCTTACTTCGCTTAGTCGCCTCGTACGACACCTATGGGAAAGAATGGGGTGGTGACACTTCTATCACGGACACAAATTTTACATGGAAAAATCAACTTGAATCATTATTGTTTTGTCGATATTAATAAATATCGAATCGAAAGAGCACATTGCTTCATTATTGTAAAAAACAACGTCAATGAAGTATTGTATTTTTTATCTATAAATAAACTAGGAAGGTCAAAAGTAAAAAGAATGGTTGGACGGAGTACATTGCAACAGTTATAAAGTGATTAAGTATAGCAAGCACTGGATATACAGATAATCAAGTTCAATCCCATCTAACATTATGGCTTGCGAATTTATATCCGATTTTAAACTGAAGTTCTTTGATTTCTGAATTATTATGTAATAAAAAAAGCAGTGTGAGCCTAATAGCTCTATCGAGAGTTTTAAAAGAATTTACATTGTAATTGTGTGCGAATTTGAGTATAAATTAATTTTTGATCTGTATTTTAGCACTTGACATGCTCGCGGCTACTTTAAAAAACATATTTTACATGTAATAATGTAAATACATCTGATAGGTGGCGTGGGTCGTAAATGCAAATGTGATGTGGAGATTGGGAATGGCCGTTGATCATTGCGATGGTTTAGCGTCTAGAGCATTTCCCTGAATCGGAAGGGACGCAGGTTTGAATCCCGCTCGCACTAAAAGTTTTCTTTTTTCACCATCCATCCATCAGCCTTTTAACGTCCACTGCTGGACATAGGCCTCCCTAAGAGAATGCCACAACGAGCGGTCCCGTCATGGGGGATAATACCGTAATCGCCACGCTTGGCAGGTGGGTTGGCGATCGCAGTGAATGTTAATAATAATAATAATAATAATCTTTATTTATAACCGTATAATGTTGTTAATACTCGAGCGAGTGCTGCTGCCCACTCCACCGGTATTCCTTCAGTCGGCTCTTACGACTCCCGTGGGTAGAGAGGGGTGGGACAATTCTAAAGCCGGTCCCACACGGCCATCTTTTTCCACATTCACATATAATTTGTTTTATAAATTAATTACATTTGAAAAAAAAATGAAATTTTTCATATTTTCATTAAACAAACCTAATTATAAAAAAGAATTAATTCATTGGATAACAAATAAATGTAACCGTTCATCACCGCATGACCCCAGGACAACATGTAGGTACTTTACCTATAACACTGTTAAAAATTCCTCATAACAAAATTAGTTCAATTCAAATACGATAGCGATAATAATAGCGAGTAAGAATGAAAGTAAGTATTGGTGTAAAGATGCGAAAGGGAATGCTCTGATGATCCAGACATGTGGAAAGAATGCCGGGCGAGCAACTGGTTAAGAAGATATACAATGCGAAAGTGGAAGGACTGTACCTACACAGGGCGAGACCGAGACTCGCCTACCTAGACCAAATCGGTCATGTATTGAAGAAAGATAGAGTAAGGAGTCTCCGAAACCTGCGAGCGTGTACAAAGAGAATTATGAATATTGAGGAAGCGAGAGATGTATGTGAACCTCTTGGCAGTCTGTTCTCTCTGCCTACCCTGCTAGGGAAATGGCGTGATGATAAGTAGTAGTAGTATTTTAAAGACACTACAAACTAAAATTATGTTGTCATATTCCACAGATACAATAAGGCTGTTGTATAATTATGATCAAAGATCACGTTGTATTAGCAGCAATCTCTAGTTTCAGACTCTCTGTCGCTCTACTTTCATAATTAATATAATTAGGTTCAATAGAGCTCTCGTATAGTTATATTGATTGAACTGTAGTAGTCCTTGTTCATTTTAAAAGTGAAATATACTTTGGAAAATCCAAAACTGCACGCCTCATAATATTCATTTTTCACAATAAAATTGATTATTTGATAAGTAACTAATAATGTATTGGTCTTACTAAGTAGTTTTCAATAAATCACATAGATAGCGCTAATTTCAAAAAGTACTAATGTGGGTTTCATGTCTTATACGTCATCTAGCGCTAATTTTAAGAAGTACTTCTATATTGGTCTACCTCTCAATTCCATGCCGCGCGCACGCCAAGGCCACGCAAAAAAATCGGTCCCCGCGCCGCTAAAAACATTCCGTTGGTGTGTTATTATTTACGTGTGTTGTGTTTTTAGTTATTGTTATGGATAAAATAGTTATTATACTTGACAAATATCATCAGTTCGTCAAGCAAAGGTAAGAACTTTCTTTTAACAAAAAATAATGTACCGGCCGGGCGAACGGCGTTCTGTTGACGATAGTAAAACCACCGGTGGCTATGCGTACGTAAAAAGGTAGTTCTCATGAAAGGGGCTGGTTTTAGTGTCGCGTCGAGCGTAAATATTCAGTACTTTTTTGTTTATTTGATAACAATTAAACCACATCGAATCAGACCGTGAAAAGTAATAGGGCTCTATTCCTAATCATAATAATTCGTAAACGAAAAAAAAAGACTCGATTAGTAAAGTATTTTGGTCGTTATCGTGTTTACATAAATTACCTACAACTCACGGACGTTCAAGCCAGTTTTTTTTCAAACAGTTTTTTAACTAGTAATAACAAAAATGGCTTCAAAAATATCATGAGTGTTAAAAATATTGTTTGTTCTTTATATTTTATGTTTGTGTAGATATTATTTTACAAGTGCAATATATGATAAATAGAGACATTTTTAAGTTTGAAAAATCAGTTGTTCCGTGTAAAGCGGGAGTAGAACCCACCTCAACGCTTCGCTTATGATGCGTGCAATAGTAGGGTGTGTCAATTCACCACCGAAGGAATGTAACACAATTCCAGTGGCCCGCCAATAAAGGCGGAGAGATGGCACACGGCGGGTTTCTTTAGTAGGTGAAGGCCCCACACTACCCTGTTCGTTGCCCCGAACGACGAGGTATGCGGTTAGGTACATTATTTCCCGCCTTAACAAAAAACAAGGGATGTGTCAATTCATCCCTGGCATATGTGATGTAGTGCTTGTTCCTGCGTGAATGGGGACTGACCAGGGAAGTACCACCCTTTTACAGAAGATAAGCATGAAACAACGGTAGGTACTAGTGATTTGTGTTTCGTATGGTGAGTGAGAGTGGCTGGCCCAAACCCCATTTTTATCCCCTCCTTATTATCCTTCCTCTCGATCTGCTCTACCTTGCATCTATTTTCTTAAAGAAAATTTTAAGGGGATTAGTACAGATAAACCACATTAACTGCTGTCGAGTGCTTCTGAAAATGCCTCCTGCAGAGGCGGCACTCGTGTCGCATGTGCGCGTTCATAAGTTGTACCATCTGTGTTTTTGAACGAGAAGCATCTCACATTAGTTTTTGATGTGAAACATCTAATGCGGAGGGAGGGTAAAATCGGCTGTTAGCGTGGCGACGCTTTTATTGTACTTCTCTGATCTGATGATGGAGCTGGAAGGTGGACATAGGAACTCTATAATGAAACGGCGCAACCCCATCGAGTTTGGGCTCGTATGATTTGTCTTGCCGAGTACTTTGTGTCTAGACGGTATCCAGGAGCTGATGATGAAGCTGGAAGGTGGCCACAGTAACTCTTATAATGAAATGACGCAACCCCGTCAAGTTTGGACACGTTTGATTCGTCTTGATGAGTACTTTGTCTTTAGATGGTATCCAGGGTCTGATGATGGAGCTGGAAGGTGGCCATGCGAAACTCTGTAATTAAAATAGCGTAACTCTGTAATTAAATGGCGTAACTCCATCGAGTTAGGGCTAGTTTAAAATGTCCTGACTAGAACTTCAGTCATAGATGATATCCAGGGTCTGATGATGGAATTGGAAGGTGACCACAGTAACTCTGTAATGAAATGACGCAACCCTATCGAGTTTGGAATCATTGGATTCGTCTTGACGAGTACTTTGTCTTTAGATGGTATCCAGGGTCTGATGGAGCTAGAAGGTGGCCATAGGAACTCCGTTATAAAACGACATAACTCCATCGAGTTTGGGCTCGTATGATTTGTTTTGACGAGTACTTTGTCTCTAGATGGTATCCAAGGCCTGACGATGGAGCTGGAAGGTGGCCACAGTAACTCTGTAATGAAACTACGCAACCCTATCGAGTTTATACTCGTTTGATTCGTCTTGAGGAGTACTTATTTGTTAAGTTATGATCATTTCATTTCTACAAAGTAATTTCGATGTTTTCACATCTGCTAGACATCCCGCGACGTCTAGTTTTTTTATCATCCTTTACTGTCCCAATGTTGATCACGGGACTCCTCTAGTTTTCCACCAGAAGCCATCTAGATAATCTTTCAGGTATGAAGGTATCATCATGGTGCCTTCCTTCACCGAGCAGTAAAAGTGGTTTAGATACCGACCTCCCGCCCGAGTGTTGTGAGTTGGATTTCCATACAGGACAACTCTTTGTGTGATCCTGGTTTATGGTTGTTCTGAGTCTGGGTGTACTTTGTGTTCCTAAAATTGTATGTTTGTAAAGTCCCCCGTGATACAAGGAGTATTCCTTAGCGCAGGCATAAACCTGCTTAAAAAAATTAGTACGTTTTGAAAAATTAGAAGTATGTGCCATAATAGACCATTTCGAACAGGGAATCGAAGCCAATACCAGTCTTTGCAGTCCTTAGTTTTATCGCTACGTTATCACTGATATTTTTTATATTAAGTGGGTGGCAAACAAGTTTAAAGCCCACCTGATGGTAAGCGATTACCGTTGCCTATAGACGCCAGCAACACCAGAGGCATCACTCGTACGTCTTCAACTTCTAGGAAAGGGATAAGTTATCTACAGTTATTGGAAAGGAAGGACAAAAAGGAGGAGATATGTAGAGCAGGTTTTAAGCCTCCGGCGTACAAAACAATATCGTTGTTAATTTGTTAGACGCAGAACCCTTTCTCTCGTTGTTTTTGTGTTGTTAGGCAAACATTGCGTAAGGGATTAAAATAACAGCTTTAAGCGCACATAGTTATATGTATGTAAATGAATACAATAAAGGTTGCCGAGTACCTTTATAAAACTATATGACCAGCCTTTTGAAGAATATTTAATTTTCATTATCTCAAAACACAGTAAAATAGAATGTGATAGATATTTATTTTTGTGTGATCTCAATCTATCAGCCTTTCATTGTCCACTGCTGGACATAGGCCTCCCCAAGAGAACGCCACAGCGAACGGTTCTGTGCTGCCTGCATCCAACGACTACCTGCAACTTTGACCAGGTCATCGGTCCACCTGGTGGGAGGCCGTCCTACACTGCGCCGTCAATTACGCGGTCGCCACTCGAGAACCTTTCTTCCCCAACGTTTGTCGGTTCGTCGAGCGATGTGGCCTGCCCATTGCCACTTCAGCATGCTGACCCGGCGGGCTATGTCGGTCACTCCCGTTCTCCTACGGATTTCCGTATTACGGATCTTATCACGTAAAGAGATCCCATGCATAGCCCGCTCCATAGCACGCTGAGCGACTTTAAACCTTGATATAAGGCCAACATTCAGAGACTTGTATGATCTAATATCCACGATATCTTAGTTGTTCAGTGTATGGAAATGTATCACGCAAGCCGCGGGTTCGTATCTTACTCTCACAGTTTTTTTTATTAAATTCAATAAGGATATAACATAGATTGGATAAAGAATGAATTATTTGTGAAGTGTGAAAAAAGATAACTTTAGTGCGAGCGGGTATCGAACCTGCGTCCCTTCCAATCCGGGGAAGTGCTCTAACCGCTAAGCAATCGCACTGACCAACGTCATTCCCAATCTTTACATCACATTTGTCTTTACGACCCTCTTCCCCAGATTGGAAGGGCGATTCTCACTTGCACCAAAGTTCTCTTTTTCCACGTTTCACAAATAATTTATTCTTTAAAGTAGCTGAGCATGTCAAATGCTAAAATACAGATCAACAATGTTGAATAAAGATTTTATTTTACATAAATCTGATGTCAAAATAAGATATAAGCCAATGCAACGCGAACAAAGTCGAGAGCGAAAGGTAGAAGATTAGAAAATGATAGCCACAAATAGGGCTTGAAGCTGCGTCTTCTAGATCAGAACACGCACTACTTACCGAGCTATTATCAAGTCGACGGAGATAGAGTAACGGACGAATGTAAATAAAACAAATAAAGGTTATTCAAACTCTGGATCTGTTACATGTTCACTCATATATCGCTCCAGGCGGCTGCTGACAATATACATTTGCTCGCCACCATAAATTTCCAAAACACACAAAATTCTTTTTTATGATTAAAAAGCGTTCGTTATTTGTTTTAAATGTGACATAATATGTCGTAACACACGTCAGCACGTGTAGTTCCGCGGTAACAACATTTGTGACCGACCCTACCACTCTCATGAGACAGGTGCAAGGTCAGGTTAGGGTTTAAGTGCGGTTAAGTGCACAATTCTCTGCGTAGACCGGTTTTTTTTTTCAAATACTTTCTACCTAGTCCTGTCTTAGCTCGGTTGAGGCATTTTAAAGCCTAGTATGTATAATATTTAATTGTTACAGTCCATTACTATCTTACTATTCCACACCGATGTTTTCCCAGAGCGAGAGGTGAGCACACAGTAGAGGCTCTAGCGCGGGTTGGCAGACTACATAACACACACATACATATAGCATCACGCCTGTATTCCCCGAAGGGGTAGGCAGAGGTGTATTACACACCCACGACTCGCCAGCTATGTTTAAGTCCCACGTAATAGGGGGTGAGCCTATTGACGTCTACCGGGCATATTTGCAAACTCCGGGCTGCTACTGAGAATTTTTCTTTTTAGGAAAAAGCTCAATAACATTGCCCGACCCGGGGATCGAACCCGAGACCTCATGATTAGCAGTCACATACACTACCGCTACACCACCGAGGCAGTTAGCAGACTACATAAGCCGTTGAAAAATATTTTAGACATGCAGATTTCCTCACGATGTTTACCAAGCAGTGTTATATTGTGAATAACTATATATGGGGGTCGAACTCAATATATCTGTTTATGTAGTCAGCCAACCACTGAAGTAATATGGAATATTTCCAGTGTTCTGCCAGCGGAGAGACGACACACGGTGATTTTAACCTTGGTGGTCTGCACTGACAGACAGTGTGGTTAGATATATATTTTTATTGCCAACGGTGACAGAAGAGCAGACGGCCCACCTGATGATAAGTTGTAATCACCGCTCATGGACTTTGGCAATACCATCACCTACCGCGAATAAAGTGCTCTTCTTAAACCGCGATTGAAGAAGGATATGTCGTAGCGCTGGGAATACACTGCGCAGGAAATTCATTTAAGAGCTTAACACGTACGTGATAGAAAAGAGCGCTGGAAACGAACATTCTTGGACGAACTTTACTACATCGTCTCGTGGTCTGATAGTAAAAAGGAAATGTTACCACCTGAAACATATACATTATTTCCTACCTCAAAAAAAAACTATGATCAAGTATTTACTAAGTTATATTAAACTGATTGTGCCTTTCGCATGGAGACTACGCAACTCCTAACTCCTGGAAAAAGGGGGTTGGATTAAAAGAGTGTTTTTTTTCTCATTATCCATGAAATTCGTGCTACGGACAATGCGAATATCGCGCTTTTGCAGACATCTAAATAGGTTAGCTGGTACTTAGAATAACCTGCCCACAGAATACTCCGCGGCAGGACATACCTTTTGCTTTATATGAAACAAGGCATTGTCTCTTCTGATCTCTTTCTGCTCATTATATGTGCCCCATTTCAGACCAAATACAAACGACTAGTCTTTTTAGCTGTTGTAACCAAACTATTAGAGAATTTGCTTTTGTTAACATCTTCAGAATCTTTCGAACTTATAATATTGCTTTGTAGGATTATACTTGATTTATTTGATTGACTATGAATTGTGAAGAGCTTTGAATATTCTAGAGAACTATTTGTTATAATAACGTCGGGTGAATAAAAATTATAATTACATATCAAAAGATATATATGGCCTTAAGAGCTGTAATTACATGCGAGTCACAACAGCGAATTGTAGAGCTGATTACAGCGGGCCCCAGATGCATCTCCAATGACATAAACGTTTTAAGTACGTCTAAGTACTCGGGTATTTGTGTGACAAAGATAAATGTAGATGCGTTGAAGAGACATTAGACTTAACATCACCGATAGTCTAGTGGTAAAATCGATCACTAAATTTTTTATCAAGTTCAATTACCCAGTTTGTGTTATATATTTCACATTTATCTATTGCTTGTAGTGGCAATTGAAACACGACCTATCTGAATATAAACGGTAACTGCCACTGATGGACTTATTAATATTATAAATGTGACATTGAATTTTTTTAACTGATATTCACGCTACTCGGATTACATACTATTGTAAAACTGTAACAGAGCTGTGTCTGCACATTTAAGATATTTGAGAAATAAAATACTGTATTAGGCCATATAGGAGTGTCTGAACACAAAATATTCTTTTTTAGAATTTACGCCTGTTTGTCTGTTTGTATTTTCGCGCATCATGCGTATTTTTATGTAACTTTTATTTTATTTGATAGCTGTTGATTAGACTTAAAAACTGGTATACATTTTATCCCGCTACTAAATCTAAGATATAACCTAAAAACTAGCTTTAGTTTGCCGCCGAACCGCGGGCTAAGGCTAGTTAGTATAGTCATAAGTGCGAAGAGGGGCGGAAACTACTTTGCTTACTTACTTATCATCACGCCATTTCCCTTGCGGGGTAGGCAGAGAGAACAGAGTGCCAAGAGGCTCTATTCTTGCATACATCTCTCGCTTCCTCGACATTCATAACTCTCTTCATACACGCTCGCCGGTTTCGGAGACTCCTAACTCCACCTTCCTTCAATACATGACCGATTTGGTCTAGGTAGGTGAGTCTCGAGATAAAATCAAGGGTTTCTGTAGAATAGCTATTTTTGTGAAGATATTATTTAAGTGCTAGAGGGTGATATATTAACTTTTTGCCCATAAGCATAAACTAATTGCATATAAACGTGCAACATATTCAAGTTTTAATGGAAACTACAGCAGTATGTTGTATAAACTGATAACTTAGAGAGCTTAGTTTATTTGCACTGTAGAGATGAATTGGTAAACGAATGAGTAAGTAACAGTGTGTTTGTTGACTGTGAGATAAGCTGTGTTTACGATACTCGTCGAATATTGTATTTAATTACATGCATAGTATATAATAATATTGGATTCTAACGTATAAGGGAAAGCACATAATTCATAAGCTTATTTTGAATGTAAATATACTTCGATTCTGTTTATTGATAAACACGTAAACACAGACTCTCTCATGTTGTGATAACACAAGGAGCGAAAATATGAAATAAAATATTATAGTCCCAAGTGGGGCTCGAACTGTGTTTTGAGGATTACCCGTCAATTCAGCTGTCTTGATATTTGTGTGGGATCATAAAATTCGACTTTTTTTTGTTCTAATGACTAAAAGTAACTCGCATATAACAATCAATAATCAACGCGTTTCTGAATATAGCCAGAAACGCGTTGATTGGACGTACTCTATAGAGACTTTTTATTAATTAACACAAAGTGCAAAAATGTGAAAACAGTCACGAGCAGGATTTGAACCTGCACCTCCTGGGATACTGTCCCAGATGATTTGCCAATTCAACCATCGTGATAATCGCTCGGGACTGCCAATTTCTTCATATGTCGGTTGTGAGTCTGGTTTCCACACAGGACAACTCTTTGTGTGATTTACGAACGTTTGTTTGTCTTTTGTTTGTGTGTGTTCTCGACATTCATAACTCTCTTCATACACGCTCGCCGGTTTCGGAGACTCCTAACTCCACCTTCCTTCAATACATGACCGATTTGGTCTAGGTAGGTGAGTCTCGAGATAAAATCAAGGGTTTCTGTAGAATAGCTATTTTTGTGAAGATATTATTTAAGTGCTAGAGGGTGATATATTAACTTTTTGCCCATAAGCATAAACTAATTGCATATAAACGTGCAACATATTCAAGTTTTAATGGAAACTACAGCAGTATGTTGTATAAACTGATAACTTAGAGAGCTTAGTTTATTTGCACTGTAGAGATGAATTGGTAAACGAATGAGTAAGTAACAGTGTGTTTGTTGACTGTGAGATAAGCTGTGTTTACGATACTCGTCGAATATTGTATTTAATTACATGCATAGTATATAATAATATTGGATTCTAACGTATAAGGGAAAGCACATAATTCATAAGCTTATTTTGAATGTAAATATACTTCGATTCTGTTTATTGATAAACACGTAAACACAGACTCTCTCATGTTGTGATAACACAAGGAGCGAAAATATGAAATAAAATATTATAGTCCCAAGTGGGGCTCGAACTGTGTTTTGAGGATTACCCGTCAATTCAGCTGTCTTGATATTTGTGTGGGATCATAAAATTCGACTTTTTTTTGTTCTAATGACTAAAAGTAACTCGCATATAACAATCAATAATCAACGCGTTTCTGAATATAGCCAGAAACGCGTTGATTGGACGTACTCTATAGAGACTTTTTATTAATTAACACAAAGTGCAAAAATGTGAAAACAGTCACGAGCAGGATTTGAACCTGCACCTCCTGGGATACTGTCCCAGATGATTTGCCAATTCAACCATCGTGATAATCGCTCGGGACTGCCAATTTCTTCATATGTCGGTTGTGAGTCTGGTTTCCACACAGGACAACTCTTTGTGTGATTTACGAACGTTTGTTCTGAGTCTGGGTGTACATTGTGTCCCTGAAATTGTATGTTTGTAAAGTCCCCGCTATTCAAGAATTGGTTTTTAGTGCGGGGTGTCGCCTTTTTAAAACAAAGAAAGAAAAAGAAAATCTCCACTTCGCATTTGTTTTAGATGTCTAGTAAACACCTCTATTTCAACTTTCACGACGTGACGTTTCTTTTCTTTGACGTTAATAGGCTCGCCCCCTATGACGTGGGACTTAAACATAGCTGGCGAGTCGTGGGTGTGTAATACACCTCTGCCTACCCCTTCGGGGAATACAGGCATGATGCTATGTTTCAACTTTCACTAATAATTTGTTGTTTAAAATAGCTGAGTATCTTAAGTGCTAAAATGTTATTGATAATATAAATAATTCCTTTCAGTCTGAACTTTATTATATTTTGTATATTTGCTGCTACAAATTTAATAATATTGTAAACTTATGAAATGGCAATATAATCTCGTCTCGCGCGAGACAAACTTTACAAATTAATAAAGTTCTGTATTCAATGTTATCACGTTGTTGTAATTGTTGTAATATAAATATACAGTTATAGCACAAAGTGGGAAAATTTGAACTAGAAAATAACAATTACAAGTGCGTATCGAACCAGGTTTTCTAGAACACCAGTCTATACGCTCTGCCACTGAGAGTAGCACTTTGTGTTTTAGTTAATGACGGACCATGTCAACTCTCTCAAATACATTTATTTAACACTACACGGGTGGCAAACCATACTGCCCATGTGATGATAAGCGGTTACCGTAGCGTAAGCTTATTTAGCCCATATGGTATTAATTTATATCTTTACAAAGATGTTTTAATTATATGGGACGAATGTACCATGAGTCATAGAGCTCATATTGAAGCCGTGAACCGTACGCTAAAAGACATCAGAAACTCAGACGCTGATATGGGTGGTGTTACTTTTGTTTTTGCGGGCGATTTTCGGCAAAAGCTGCCAGTAATAACAAAAGGAACACGCGCCGATGTCATCAGGGCATGCTTAAAACTTAATATCATCATGCTGATGGAGTTTCGTTAAACTTCTCAATTTACGAATAAACATGAGAGCTAACTTGAGCGACAACTACGATAACGACTTTCCACATCAACTACTGAATCTTGGAGAAGGAAAAATTTGCTGTCCAACAGTAGGGATGACATTAAACTTGACAATCGGTTAGATCACATATTACACAGGTTAGAAGATCTGATAGACGCAATATATCTTGTTGTCTTGAAAGTTTGGAAAGAGATTATCATTGCCTTTGTTCTAGGGTAGTCTCACCCAGAAACGGTTCAGTGAATGAGATAAATAAAATAATTTTAGGATAAATTCCCTGTCAAGTCAAACACTATAAGTCCATTGACACGGTGTGTAATATTGAGGATACGGTGTGTAATATTGAGGATACGGTGTGTAATATTGAGGATACACTATCCTCAAGAATTTTTAAATTCTTTGAGGCCTTCTGGCTTACCTCCCCACGACCTTATGCTAAAAGTTGACATTCCTATCATGCTTTTAAGAAACTTGAGACCCTCCTACATGTGTAATGGCACAAGGCTACTCATAAAAGAGTTGCAGGAGAATATAATCGTGGCGACCATTCTTACAGGGACAGTAGTGGGACAACTTGCTTATATTCCGCGAATACCCATGATTTCGACTGATTTACCTACACCGTTTAAAAGGTTACAGTATCCCGTCAAGGTCTCTTTTGCCCTCACTATTAATAAGTGCCAGGGTCAAACATTTTCTCTGGTGGGCATTGACCTGAGAAAGCACTGTTTTTCCCATGGGCAGTTATATGTTGGCTTATCTCGGGTTGGAACTCCTGAAAGACAATATATTTTAGCACTAAATGATAATATTACTACTAATATAGTATCAAGAAGTTTTGAACAATTAAAATAAGTAAACATGATGTAAATAATAAAAAATAGTGTATAGTAACATCAAGTAATAAAAATAACAACAAAAAACAGTAACATAAAAAAAACATACAAAAAACAATTTAAAAAATTTAAAAACAATAAAAAAACAAAAAAAACAAAATAACAAAGAAAGCTGCGAGCACTATTCCAGAAGGAGCTGGTTCAATCTGTATTCCTTGCCTTTATTTTCTACTAGAAACTACCCGCCACTTCACCCGCACGGAATTCCGAATATTATTAAACTATAAATTATTCCGATATACAAAGTAAACTGTGTCCTATTCGGCGCTTCGCTATATTTTTACAAAAAATCATGACAATTGGTTCAGTTGTTATGGCTTGAAAGTGTAACAAACAAACAAAAAATAAACAACAAATCTCACTTTTGCATTTAAACTACAGACGGGCCTCGTGGCGTAGTCGGTAGTGTAACCGACTTCCGTGCACGAGGTCGTGAGTTCAATTCCCACTCAGAACAATTATTTGTGTGATGAACACAGATATTTGTACTGCGCCTGGGTGTTTTCTAATAAATATTATATAGATCTTATAGTTGCTTTGTGGCATTTTACGGTGACACCAGCTGAGATACCACATCCAATTATCTAAGCCAGCAAATAATTAACAAAATGTAATCTAAAGTTGTTGTCAAACAACAGACAGACGTGTGTCAACTCGTTTAACTGAACTCGGTAACGTATTGACTAAACTTGGCTGCACGGCTATATAGCAACGAGCCTCAGCCATGCTCCCTTACAATAGATTGTTAAAGTTACAAAGTCCACGACAGGAGTAGATGTTGCGCTGTTGTTTTTATCTCTCCTGTGAGCTCTTCTACGTTAATTTTGTAGCATTTAAATACTGATACGATATCTGAGGACATTTGTTAATATATTAATTTAATTAGTTGTTGAAATGATCTGTTATTTCACTTAAAAATGGCATTAGAAGTCATCTGAGGATATTTAACTACGTGTTTCAAAAACATGGCGTAGGGTACAAAATATTAACCAGAAAATAAATTGTGATGAACCTTCAAGAATTTCTGATACAGCAGTTCCAAAACTGGTCCCCGCCAGCCCCCGAAGTGTTGAACAGGACAAAGTGTTCTATCACCTTAGACTGGAGCCAGGTCGAACGGTTTCACTTCATCGTAGATCAGCTGATATATAAACTGAAGAAGAACGATAAGATACCACCTTGGTATATAGTATACAGGTATGCCACTTTACTGTGTATCGTCTCACCTTCGTATATTTGTTTTATTAAGGTATGCCTAATGTAATATTTACGCTAAGGACCAGCCTATTAACAGTTAAATTTTATAGTCGTTTTAGAAATTACATTCGATTCCCACTCAGGACAATTATTTGTGTGATGAACACAGATATTTGTACTGCGTCTGGGTGTTTTCTATGTATTATATGTATGTATTTACAAAAAAAAGTATTATATCCGTAATCTGGTACCCATAGCACAAGCGTTAAGCTTAGTTTGGGACCAGAGGACGTTTAAAAAACTTAATTTTTTTGCATGTAGTGGCAGACGAGCCACGACCCATCTGATGTTAAATGGTAACCGTCGCTCATAGACTCAACTATACTGAGAGTATTGTCATGCCGCTGCTCACCACTTTATTTCGCCGATATGAAATGAAAGAATAAACGGCTATCTCCTGTTATAGCCAAAACGTAACGATATGCTTCATGGCCGCTCACACGGGAGATGGTGGTACCAACCCACTCGGGCCCGATACCAAGTGAGTACTCCCACTTGGTACCCAGCCCTACCACCAGTCATGCAATGGATGATAACTGCTTACTTCCCTTAGTCACCTCATACGACACCCGTGGAAAAGAATGGGGTGGTGACGCTTGTATTCTCAGCCCGTCACCACGCGGACAAATTAAAAAAAATATTAGTTTTCCAACTCTACTTTCATGTAATTCAAGAATGTTATCTCGCCTCTCAGCCTGAAAGGGAATAGAGTCATTATCCACCACGCTGTCTTGATGTGTATTGATAAACTTCACAAGCCCTTAGACATGGATGTTTCCTTACAACAATTCCTTAACCAGACATTAATAATTTGTGGACAAATACGAATATAATTTCTCAATTCTCAGACACTATTTCCACCTAGAAAAACTATCTTTATTAATGCTAGCGTATTTTTTTTATTAAAATGACATCACCATGCACTAAGTATTAATCCTTGGATCGCGGGAGACTACAAATATACAATTTCACGGATAGAAAGTAGACCCAGGCTCAGAAAAACTATTTGTAGATCACACAAAGAGTTATCCTGTGAGGGAATCGAACCCACAACACTCAGGTGGGAGGCCGATATCTAAACTATTCCGCTAACTCTGCAATCGCAAATATATATATGATACAATCTGCTGTTATCATCGAAATATAACTGCACTTCAAAACGATCATCATCACAAATAGCTTTTTGCCATAATCACAATAATTGTTTTACTATATTCTCGTAATTTTAGTGGCGGCAAAACAGTAAAAGAAATAGACAATCTCGCTCCAAGACACCCACACAAATTCAGACTTAAAGTAATCGTGAAGGCGGAAGCAGTATCTACTCTCGCAGAAAGAGCTAAAACGTTCTACGGAGATAAACAGACTGTGTTTGATACATTTACTTCGATTACAAATAATGACGAAGTGAAACAATCTGATAAATTGAAACGTAAGAATGATGGCGAGAGAGATTCTGTAACAGATCCTGATACACCCGTAATAGGAACTGATGAAAATTTAAAAAAATCTATGGATGACGTCGTTGAAGAAATACAATTAAGGTGAGTTGTCCCCTGGGAGGCGACTAAAGGGAGTAAGCAATTATCACCCAAAGCATTACTGATGATAAGGTTTGGTACCAAGTAGGAGTACTGTAACACCTTATTGGGCCCAAGCTGGTTAGTACCACTGTCTTCTTTGTGACCACCCGGAAACACCTCGATGTATGTTAGTTGTAGTAGAAGAGCTTCTATTTATTCATTTTCAATTTAATAAATGAAATGGTGAATAGCAGGTTGGCAGTATTCTATGCTTAATTCATAAGCGGTTGTTATCACCTACACCAAATGCAGTAAAAAAAACTGTAAAACGGTTGACCCTAAAGGCCATCCCTGCAACTTCCCGCTAATTTGGTACTTAAGCGCTCAAAATTGCACTTATTTAGATATTTTTATATATATTTTTAGCATTTGACATGCTTAGCACTATACATTAAACACAAAGTGAAAAATGTGAAATCGAAAATAACAGTCAGGAGCAGGATTTGAACCTGCATCTTCTGGATACCGTCCAGATGCTTTGCCAATTCAGCATTAGCAGTCAGGAGCAATTGTCAGGATTCGATTTCACATTTTTCACTTTGTGTTTAATAAAATTGCACTTATTACGTTTTTTAGCTCTTCGAGCTCAAAAGTATAATTTTCGTGTCATTTTGAGCTCTCCGAGCTCAAAGAGATAACTGTTCTATGCTTTTGAGCTCTTCGAGCGAGTTTCGATTTCAAAAGTTATGAGATGTTTACATACGGCCACACACACACACACACACCCATGCATATAGATATACAAACATCATCGCGGAAACATTCGGGGAAGACTCGATTTTCCAAAAAAGGAGTAAAACCAATAAATTCTCAACTTTTGAAAAATTTCTATTTTCTTACTGGGAAGTTAAAAAGCGCACACAACTCTGGTGCTGCTAAAGTCCATACAATACTAGATACACAGCGAAGGTGATTTACATCGGAAGACAAGCGGCATGTCCTAAGATTCTTTTTAATGCATTTCTCTCTCTATTTTTTCCTAGATTTTTTGTCTTTGTTTTCTGTAAAGTATCGTCTTTTGTGTGACGGACAGAGGCTTTCTTCTGCGATAATTACAAATAACTATAATTTCGGATAATTGATGTACGCAGATCTTCATCGGAGGTCAAGTGTCAAGACCACAAATGGATCGAGTCGCTCTGGTCCGAGGAGACGTGGACGAGCACAGACTCGGACGGCACCTCCGTGCCGTGTTTCTGTATGGCAGTACGGTGTGGCTACATCAAGCAGGTACTGCATAACTTTTGCTAATTTTGTAACAAATAGAGATATTTTGTCGTACTACTAATAGTTATTATTGCAGATACAAGGTATGTTAGATGAGCGACCAGATCTAATTGGTATACTGAATCCAACCAACGGCTTCACTCCACTCACAACGGCTGTCAGGAAAGGTAAAAAACCTACCTTTTAAAAGGCTATTTCTCACGAAACTCTTTACAGCCCATGCCCTTACCCTATATGTCCTGTTCTTATTATCCTTCTTACCTCTTCATATCCGTTCATCTTCTCCTTATTGTTTTTCTTATCCGCTCCTTATTATAATTATAATAAATCCTTATTATAATAAACCTCTTATCCGTTTCCTTAGAGATGGTGATGCGCGAGTAATGCCTCTGGTGTTGCTAGCGTCGATAGGCTACGCTAACCGCTTACCATCAGGTGGGCCGTATGCTTGTTTGCCACCCACGTAGTATAAAAAAAGGCTGTAAGTCATAGTCTAGCACGTTGTGCCAATACCTGTAAACAGACATCACGTCGAGAAAATTTAAGTATGCAGGTTTCACGCTATTTTCCTCGCGATATTTTGACAATAAATATAAAATTGTCGAAACTTAAAAAAACTAGTGTTTGTTGACCTTGGACTGGAGAATAAACTTGATACCATTGTCTTTGCAGTTTTTTGTTATACTCCTAAGCAATTGTTGTAATAACAATAATAATAATTCTTAGTTTCTTTACCAAAAATATTTTGAAACATAAATTGGTGATTATTGTCCATTACTATAATGTTCAATGTTTTGATCTGTATTTTAGCACTTGACCTGCTCAGCTACTGAATGTGGAAAAAGACTATTTTAGTGCGAGCAGGAATCAAACCTGCGTCCCTTCCAAGCCGGGGAAGTGCTCTAAGCCGCTGAGCTGTCGCACTGACCTTAGGCCATACCCAATCTCCACATCACATTTGTCTTTACGACCCACGGCACCTATCGGATGCATTTAGCAGGTTCAATTCCCGCTCGCACTAAAGTTCTCTTTTTCCACATTCATAAATAATTTGTACATAATATTCAATGAATAAATTAAATTTGAAAGTACGAATAGAAAACATAGGACATGGCTTTTATCTGCCGTACGGCACAGGGTTTTTCCTAAAAAGAAAAATTCTCAGTAACAGTCCGGAATTTGGAAATGTGCCCGGTAGACGTCGATAGGCTCGCCCCCTATTACGTGGGACTCAAACATAGCTGGCGAGTCGTGGGTGTGTAATACACCTCTGCCTACCCCTTCGGGGAATACAGGCGTGATGCTATGTAATATCTAAATCAATCCACAATCTGGGTAAATCTATCTTACTTTGTTAAACAAATACTTCAATTATATATAATTTTATTCTCTGCCTACCCCGCAAGGGAAATGGCGTGATGATAAGTAAGTAAGTATCAATATTGGACCATTCCAATGGGGTCAAATGGAGATAGATTTAGTATGCTGGTATTGATCCGTCTAAAACAACTGAACATTAAATAGTATTCAGCGCAAAATGGCGGCCTCAGTTTTATTCAGAATATATGATACATAAACAACTGCGAATTTTATTAGTCTTCGCTGTTATCGTAATGGTTTTTAAGATGCTTCTGCTCAGAATAAGGACGATAACGGTGCCTCCCATAACCCTTCGGGTCCATCAGTAATGAGAAGTTGCTACCAAACTTAACAAACGTAACCAATAGAGTGCTGACATAATGGTTATTATAATTATTCTCTCACTATACGGGCATTAAAACAAATTCATGTTCTCCAGGTGATATAAATATGACACGATTTCTGATCAGCGCGGGGGCATTTGTAGACCAGCCCTCGGCCAACGGGCAAACGGCACTTCACATTGCCACACTAATGCGACGTTTACCCATCGTAGATTTGCTTCTTGAGAAAGGTGCTGACTTTCAGGTGAGTTGTCCTAGTTACAAGAGTAGAAGTACCGTATTGTTATCAAGGACAAGTGGCGTATTGATATCATACGGACCCAGTTCAAAGAAGAAGTCGCTGGCTTTATCTAGTAAATATTCCATTATGTAACTTCGAAACTGTTGTTTAGTAGGTCTTTTTCTATAACATACTGTGTGTAAAAGTGATTTTATAGGCACAATAAAAAAAAAAGTTAAGAGTGGTTACAATTTAGTGGGTAAAAAATGTGTGGGATACACCATTACACTATACTTATAGTAGTCACAACGGATCTTTGTGTCTCTGAAGTTAGGCCCAGAGCAAGAAGTGGGGATTCTGCCAGGATAAAACGATTAGTGCTGGCCAATTTAAATATTATTACTCGATTAACGAAACAATCGAATGGGATCAATACATTTTCATATCTGATTGTTTAGGTTATATTTATTACTTTTTGATTCAATAAAAAATATACGAGCTATTTGAGTGAATGAGCTTTAATTGAGATGTAGAAGCGCGTGCACATCTTTTGATACGATCGATAAATGATATGATTATCGAATACAGTTATTATTCAATTATATCGAACATTTTTCTATTAATGTTAAAGACGCACATTCCTTGCGGCGCAAAAATGGGTACTGCGCAGCGTCTTTCAGCAACTTCAGAGACACAAAGATCCGTTGTGACTGTACTTAAGCTGTGTTTTATTAAGTAAGAAAATTACGAGCTACTTTTTATTTCAGCTCGATTTTCCGTAATCAATGAGAGTGCATTAGATGGTCCTAATGCAATCCGGTGTTATCTAACATTAAAATATTTTCGTTATTTGCCGCAGGCTCGCGACGTGAATGGTCTTCGAGTGGAACATTACGCGGTGGACTCCTGTGACGTAGAGGTGGTGCGTCACATCTTGGGTAAGGGAGGAGACATCGCGGTGGAAGATAACAATGGCTGGACGCCGCTGTTTAGAGCCTGTGTGTATTAATTATATACATATATATTTAAGTACTAACTGGTGGCAGCGGCGTAATTATTTAACATATTATTGTGATAATTATTGAACGTAATAATACTCCATAAATTACATATTTAAAAAAAAACTATATGTTTGTCTGTAAAGTCGGTTTACGGACGATAATTTTACGTGATAACGTCATATATGTTTTCGAGAGTTTCACAAATGTTAGCGACATAAAAAGGTTGAAAATTAAGAAATTAGGTTTGTACTTTAAGCAATGTAATACTGATAGAAATAGAATGGTACATATAAAAAGGTACGATTGCTGCTATACAATAATTGAGATAGGCGAGTTGTCGGGACGCATTCGGGCGAAGAATGTGATGTCGGTCGGTGACTTGGTGTGTCGCAGGCGGCGCCGGCCAGCGCGGCCGGCCGCCTCCTTCCCGCAGATGCTCTTCAGCCCGCGGCTCTCTTGAGGGCACAAACATCAAACAATGCATCGGATGCCATACATTTTTCAGAACGTGAGACTTTGTCGTGCGTGCAGTCGGCGTTAATAAGGCGTTATCACGTCAAAAACCAATACTCCCACTAAACTCTTATCACTACTCCAGACTATGTGTTTGTAAAATTTCATGATGATCGGTTCAGTAGTGAATGCGTAACAAACAAAGAAAAAAAAACTCACTTTAGCATTTCCAATATTATAATTAAGTTTAAATTACGCTTCGAAATATTTATTTCAGTATGTCAAGACGCCAGTACTGATATTATAGAAGAGCTGGTAGTACGTGGCAGCGAATTAGAGTTAGCAGATAAGGCAGGACTACCTCTTACATCAGTCGCCAGGATAATGACAAACAGACAGTAAATATTATCTTACACATAAAACTGATGCGCTGGTCATAGAATATCTAATTTTTCTCTGTCTGTGCAGCGGGCAAAGCAGAAAGTCAGTGCTGCGGTTGGTGGATGCGCAGTATCCTCGCGAGGTGGCGCTCGCGCATTTTACTCGCCTCACCAAGAAGTGGTGCAACGTACACTCCATGCTCAAACTACCCACACTCAACAACAAACAATCTGACTAAATAAAAATGGGGGAGACATGGGGCGGAAAGCTTTTTGCCTTAGATCTTACCAGCAAGTTCTAGTTGAAGAGCCTAGCTTATCCCAGCACAAATGGGCCAGCTTAATCAGGGAAATACTAACCTCTCACAGAAGATCAGCGTGAAACAACGGTAGATACCTACTACTACCGTTGTTTTTCGTATGGTGAGTGAGAGTATCGGAGGCCTTAATCCCCCTCTCCTTATTATCCTTTCTATCCTCTTCTTAGTATTTTTCTTATCCTCTCCCTATCCTATATCCTTGAAGATGGCGATGCGCGAGTGATGCCTCTGGTGTATGTGCTTGTTATCCACCCCCAATTACTCCTAAACAAAGTTCGCATTGGAATAAATATTGTCACTCTAATAAGTAATGTAAACCCGCTGTGTGCCGTGTCTCCGCCTGTATTGGCAGACCACTGGTGCTAGTGATACCTATTACTTCAGTAGTCTGCCGGCGGCTTACTCTTTTGGATACCCTCTACGCTTCCGCACATGGAGCGTCGCACCTTCGCGGGAGGCCATACGTGTGGCGAATGTTCCCCAGCCTATACACCCGCAGCCTCAGTTAGGCGGCATCAGGCGCAGGTACTCGCACCTGATGCCGCCCCTGCTAAGGTAAGGTTACAAACTAATTAAAACAGATTCAGTAGTTTAGGAGTTTGTTAATTAGAAACAATACTTTCTGATATTTAACATCAGGTTACAAACTTTCATAGCGTTTTTCGTAGTCGTATACATCCTAATTATTTATTTTTCTAGTAGATAATTTTTATGTCTTATAAGAAGTCATCCTAAATATTTTCTTTGTTTAGTTAACTAGATTTTGCCCTTGACTCCGCCCGCATGGATATCAGAATATAAATACAACACTCTACTGCCATTAATTATTTCTATGTAAAAATAACAATGACATAGGAACTATTCAGCCATTTTATCATAGCATCACGCCAGTATTCCCCGAAGGGGTAGGCAGAGGTGTATTGCACATCCACGGTTCGCCAGCTATGTTTAAGTCCCATGTAATAACGGGCGAGCCTATTGCCGTCTAGCGGACATATTTCCAAACTCCGGACTGCTACTGAGAATTTTTCTTTTTACGAAAAAGCTTAATTACACTGCCCAACCCGGGGATCGAACCCAAGACCTCATGATTAGCAGTCGATTACACTACCGCTGCACCACCGAGGCAGTTCGATTATATACACGCATTATACTTATCAAATTATTATTATTTTGAGCAACTTAGAGGTTTCAGCTGAATTACGCCAGCAGTGGACACGAGTAGACTGGAGAAGCAGGTATTCGTCAATTGTGATGGATCATCTTAAACTACCTTCACATGCTGATCTTGTGTACGTACACTAAGGCTAGGCAAATGCTGAGAGGCAGATGACCCTGATCTATACAGCGTATGGCAGATTTTCTAATGATTTGAACATCCGTAACTCCATAAGCTGCGTACGTTGCGGCGCAGCCACGTGCTGCAGGACAGAGACATGTCTGCGCTGCACGTGTCTGCGCCACAACAGTAAAGAGAGGATGAAGAGGTTTGGGTCTCTGGCACTCTCACTCACTATTCTGGCAAATTCCTGCTGAGACAAGCAAGGGTCTACTACTTTTGATTTTTATTTTTAATACTAGATTTTACCCGTGACTCCGCCTACGCGGGCATCAGAATATAAATACGCCACTGTAGGCCACATATTAATTATCTCTATATAAATTTTACGGTACAAAAAGTAGTTTTTTTGTTGTTAAGGAGGGAAAAATTTACCTAACCGCATACCCCGTCGGTTGGGGGCAACAAACAGGGTAGTGTGGGGTCCCCATCCACTAAATAAACCCACAGTGTGCCGTCTCTCCGCCTGTATTGGCAGACCACTTGAACTATATGACATTACTTTAGTGGTGGATAAATAGTAGCATCGTTCTGGGTGTTTGCCTATAAGTATGTAACATTTCATGATGATTGGTTCAGTAGTTACGGCGTAAAAGTGCAACAAACAAACAAACACACTTTCACATTTATAATATTAGTGAGTTAAAAAGTAAGGATTTCAACTTTTAAACTTTCGCGATTTGTACACATTATACACAAATATCAATATATCGGGTCTTAATCGCGTATATAATGTTGAGGTTGAATACCTTAATTTCCCGATGTTTCGACCGTATTGCATCGGCCGTGGTCACGGGTTGTCAAAGTCCAAATTAAGGTATTCAATCTCAACATTATATACGCGATTAAGACCCGATATATTAATATTTGTGTATAAGGATTTCAACTGTTCTTTATTCACAACAAGGAGTTTTCTTATGTATATTCCTGCATAACTTCCATGTCTATAAGCCGCTTAAGACAATTATTTTTGGAAAGAAATGACCTCAAAGGTGGTCTCATTTCAATTTCATGGCATCGGACTTCGTATTTCAGAGATACACAAGGAGACTCCTTTTAGATTTTGTTTGTTCATTTGTTATGCTTTCACGCAGTAACTAACTATTGAACAAATCATCATGAAACACACATAGTCTGGATAGTAGAAAAGGAGTTAGGCTTTATAATCCGGGACATTGAATAGTTCCTATGGGATAGCTCTAGTGGTGGAGCCTTGCTTATCCCAGCACCCTCTCACATAAGATCAGCGTGTAACAACGTACCTACTGTTGTGTTACGTATGGTGAGTGAAGGCGCCGGAGGACCAAACCCCTATCCTCTCTTTATTATCTTTCCTATCCTCTCTTTTGTACCCCACTTAACCTCTCCTTATTATCTTTCCTATCCTCTCTTTTGTACCCCACTTAACCTCTCCTTATTATCTTTCCTATCCTCTCTTTTGTACCCCACTTAACCTCTCTTTATTATCTTTCCTATCCTCTCTTTTGTACCCCACTTAACCTCTCCTTATTATCTTTCCTATCCTCTCTTTTGTACCCCACTTAACCTCTCCTTATTATCTTTCCTATCCTCTCTTTTGTACCCCACCTAACCTCTCCTTATTATCTTTCCTATCCTCTCTTTTGTACCCCACCTATCCTCTCCTTATTATCTTTCCTATCCTCTCTTTTGTACCCCACCTATCCTCTCCTTATTATCTTTCCTACCCTCTCTTTTGTACCCCACCTAACCTCTCCTTATTATCTTTCCTATCCTCTCTTTTGTACCCCACCTATCCTCTCCTTATTATCTTTCCTATCCTCTCTTTTGTACCCCACCTATCCTCTCCTTATTATCTTTCCTATCCTCTCTTTTGTACCCCACCTATCCTCTCCTTATTATCTTTCCTACCCTCTCTTTTGTACCCCACCTATCCTCTCCTTATTATCTTTCCTACCCTCTCTTTTGTACCCCACCTATCCTCTCCTTATTATCTTTCCTACCCTCTCTTTTGTACCCCACCTATCCTCTCCTTATTATTCTTGCTATGCACCTCCTCCTAACCCTTTCCTTGGAAATGGCGACGTGCGAGTGATGTCTCTGGTGTTGCTAGCGTACATAGGTTACGGTAACCACTTACCATCAGGTGGGCCGTATGCATGTACGCCACCCACGTAGTATAATGAAAAATAGCAATTTGTGCAAAGAGATAATTAGTGTTTCCGTAGAGTAGCGTATTTATGTACTGAAGTCGTCGCGGGCGGAATCTAGTTATACGAGTATATAGACGTTGTTGAAACAATGAGGAGCTCAAGGTGATCTAATGATCTTTCTAAAGCTGTTCATTGGTTTAAATACCAACCTTCTAGTTTTAATATAGAAAAAAATCGTAATCACTTATATTTACATATTGAGTATGATCAATCTAATATGACAGATTAGACAGAGACATGCAAAATAAATCTAGTCTCTCAAGTTTCTAGAACTGTGTGGTGACGGACTAAGAATTAAAAGTGTCACCACCCCATTCTTAACCACGGGTGTCGTATGAGGCGACTAAGGGAAGTAAGCAATTATCATCCATTGCATGACTGGTGGTAGGGCTGGGTACCAAATGGGAGTACTCGCTTGGTATCAGACCCGAGCGGGTTGGTACCACCATCTCCCGTGTGACCGGCCATGAAGTACATCTTTGTGTTTTGGCTGTAGCAGGAGATAGCCGTTTATTCTTTCATTATATATCGGTGAAATGAAATGGTGAGCAGCGGCTTGACAATACTCTGGGTATAGTTGAGTCCATGAGCGATGGTTACCATTTACCATCAGATGGGCCGAGGCTCGTCTGCCACTACATGTAATAAAAAAAAAACCGGGAGCCCTAGGTTAGTCCAGTAGTAGGTGATTATGAAGGGATAGAAATAAATATAAACTTGATAATAAATTATCTTGGTTTACATTCAATAAGGTAACGAAGTCATTTTAAAGTAGAAATAAAACCAGCGAATAAGATAATTTAAAACTATGTAATTAGATAATATAGAAAAATATTTACAAAATCTTAGTCACTATACGGAGTATTGATTTGCATTATCGTATTTAAGGAAATGGTAACAGATGTCATGATTATTATTATAAAATCCAATCACAGCGAGGACGTAAGTTAAGCCCCTGAAAACATAGACACCAGTACCAACAGTCTAGTCACCCCGAATTTTTGATATCTAACACAAAATGCAGTAATGGCAACACTATAACATTTAATCCAATAAATAATTTAATAATTTATATTTAAGCTAAAGCATTTTCACGCACAGCGTTAATATTGATAATTGTATCACCCAATGAACTCTATTACTTTGAGCAGCAGATGGTTTTGATGCTTCAAATTCCACTTGTTTCACAGGCTTACTGTGACCATTTGTCTGCACCTCAAATATTTCCCCATTCTGAAACTGTGTAGTTTTTGTATTTCTCTTGGTACGCTTCTTTGAATTCTCATCTGATTGATCCTCGTCATACTCCTCGTGGTATTCGTAGTCAGGTGGCGTGGTCACTTTGAGCTCTTTCTGACTGGCTGCAGGTTTGAGGTCACTCTCCTCATGATTAGGTTTCAGTGTACTAACTAGCTTCAAATGTGTTGTCTGTGAGCTTGCATTAAGTTTTGAATCATTAATTATATGTTCGGCTACAGGTGGCGGAATTTTCCCTTTGAAGGGACCAAACTGCGGTGTTCTTAACAGTTGTTCAGAATTAGCCGGAAGCTTAGACGAAAATATTTTGGTTGGTTTATTATCAGGGACCCCCGTCAATGTTGCTGCTGATACTGTCTTACCATCATACGTTGTGAATGTGTCAACACTACTAATTAATTTTTGAGAATGTTCTTTAGGTAATTTAGGGTCTGGCGGTAGGTAATGCGGGCTGATTCTAGCTGAATCCATAACTAAATCACTCGGTACATCCTTATCTACATTTTTCTTACTAAATAGCTCGTGGAGTTCATTTTCTGTTTTAACATATACTGGATGCGGTCTATCTTCTTTTGCGTGGTTTGTAGGGAACACTTCTTTTGTTTTATCGTTCGTAGAAAGTAAATGATCTTCTGGCGATGGTATGAACATGGGTTCAAACGTTTCTGTCATTTTATCACTAGGATAAGCATGATTATTAGCAATTCCCTGTGGTGCTTCTTCGTAGTCTTCTACTACATCAGTATCTTCGCGTCTGTTATTTAAGTTACTGTACTCGTCAGTTATTCTGTCTTCACCAGCCATTAACGGTTCTCTTATAATGGGTTTAAATCCACTTTCGACAACAATAGAATCAGGTTTGAATCCTGTGTTCACTGCTGGCACTATTGAAGGTGCTTCTACTGATTCGCCAATAAAATCCGATGATTTGATTTCATTTTGTACCTGTTGTTCATTTTCAGGTAATACAATAACATTTGGTGTAGATTTTATGAATACGGGACCCAATGTGGATGGAGCTGGAGTTCCACGTTGCTTCGGAGGTACCATTTGTTGATCTAAAGGTATTGGGTTATCCATTGGTTTTCCCAAAATAATTTGTCCTGGTATATTCACATATGACTGTTGAGAGCTTTGTTGTGCGACAGCATCATTCATACCAGGTAGCATTATTTGACCCTTAACCACATGATTGGCGATAACATCAGTTTGACCTAAGTTTATTGTATGACTTTGAGTTGATAACGGTTGCACAGGTTGAGTAGGTTTACCTATAATCACTGTTTGTGTTGGATTATTTGAACCCAGCGTGGGTTTTGGTATTAATTTTGTTATTTGATTATAACTCGACATGGAAGGATAATGTGGAGGCATCGCTTTCATGGGTGGCACGGTGCCCCTGTTGAGGGACGGTCGATCCATAGGCGGTGGTGGTAGTCTATTCATGTTAGATGGTAGTCGATTGGGGTTAAATTTAGGTGGCAGTTTCTTTTGTGGTCCATGCATATTGTGATGATTTGGCATTGGCAAGGGGTAACCATTATTGCCTTTCGGGTACATAGATGGTGGAGGAGGTCTACGTAATTTTATTTCTGGTGGCACCGGTCGCTGAAATGGTGGTCGTATATTTCCCATTGGCTTATGTGGGCCACTTGGTCTTAAAACTGATTGCAGGGTTAAGGGTTTCTGGTTAGGAGGGAAAATGTGAGATTCCGGCATTTTTGCGCCTTCAAAAGAGTATTCATCATCCTCTCTAATGCCTAGTTCCGGTATTAAGATTTCTTTTATATCCTCGTGCACTTGATATTGCGTTATATTTCTCTTCAGTTCATCCTTCATTCTATTCTCTATATTCTCGACTGCTTGGATTACTTCCTTAATTTGTCCCTTGCTTACTGGCAATTCATACTCCTGTCCAAACGGCGCCTCTGACTCGGGATACACTTCACCCGTAAGGCGCGTGTCACCTTTATAGCTACTGAAATTGTCATAATTCGTTTTCGTATTGATTATTTTCTGTATTTTCTTCCGTTCATCTAAAAAATTTTTGTCTGGTGTAACTCTAGATCGTACCTGGACTGATTCCTGAGATTGCATATCGTCAGGAAGAACAAACTTTTCGACGACGCGACTTTCAGCTGCATCTGTGACGTCACAGTCGTCTAATACGTTTATCTTCCAGCCGAGATGGCGGTGAGTGAAACACTGCAACAGAATATATTATTAGTGTGGAAAATTGTAGGCACATTCGTAACAACAAACAATTCACCGTCTGATATAATACATTTCAACGAGATATCTCATGCACAGAGAAGACTTGGAAGGCTGAAACAGAAAACAGATAGTAAAGTTTATATACAATTAAAGCCTATAATTGCTTGACATAAAGGTACATAAGAGCATGCACAGTCATCAATTATTATAATTGTAAGTATCAATCAATTTGAAATGATGGAAAAGAAGGTTGCAACTGATCGTCTCAGCAAATGAAAAGATACATATTAATAATATTATATAATTGCTTGGAGCACTAATAGTAGAATTTAAGAGTAAAGTTGACAGTGTAATAGTTAAATAAACTTGTAGAATAGATGAAGGATGATAAGTATGATGAAATCATTATCACATTAGCAAAACAACATCTACGTTAGCATATTATCATAATCAAATCAGTATTTCGGTTATGTCTGGATTGTGATGTATTATGTTCATGATATTTTAAACAGTTGTAGTAACTCATCATATCTGTACCCTATTGAGTTTGAATTACTACACCTATTTAATACATACTAAACTCAAATTCTAATAAAGTTATAAACATCTAACGTTCAAGTATTTTATTTAAAGCTTCTCAGTTGAGTTTAACTTACCTGATAATATACAGTATCCGGGGTATTTTTGTCTGGTACCCAGGTAACGACTCCAGGATTACCCTCTTCACAAACAAGGGTTAATGCTCGCTGGTAAGCTCCAAAACTTGGGTATTCATCGGCTACAGGTCCACTAGGGTCCGGAGTCCAATTACATAAGCGACCCACTCCTATAGGAACCATGTTTCCATTACGAGTCGAACGAACTCCCGCATAGATCTTGATTCCCTTTAAAGAAAAAGATTAAACTAATATAGTAATGTTCCCAATCAATTCTTGGTCAGGTAAATTACGCATTGGGTGTACATAGATTTTTCATTCATTACTTTTAACTGTTCATTTACGAGTTTATGTAACACTAGCCTATGCCTGCGGCTACGCCGCAGTCAAAAGCTACTTTTTAGCTTATATCTCGGGTTCCCAATATAGTAGCGAGATAAATGTATACCAAGTTTTAAGTCTAATCAAGAGCTATCAAATAAAACAAGTTGCATCAAAATCCATCCAGTAGCTATTGCGTGATGCGCGAAAATTAAACAGACAAACAGACAAAAAATCTAAAAAAAAATTGTTTTGTGTTTAGACACGACTATATAGCGTATTACAGTATTTTTTCTCAAATATCTTATATGTACAGACACTATATGTTACAACTTTATAATAGTATAGATGTGCTCCGCGGTAATAAGCTTTTTAATTTATGACCGTTGAACCAATAACAGAATATGACATCACCCCATCCTCTATTCATAGGTTTTCGTACAAAGTTACCTAAGGGATCTCATTATCCAAGTCTACGTCCACAGTATCTGGTTGAAAAAAAACACATAATGAAGCAATGTACTTAACCACCTCACACTGCATTGTATCAAACATAAAAGAATGCTACTAGATTTATTATTATACCGACAGTAACTCACGTTTAGGATCGATTACGTCGACACGGGTTTCGAGCATATCTGCGCACTCGTCCTGATGATGAGCATCGGATATGCTCGAAACCGGGGTCAACGTAATAGATCCTAAACGTGAGTTACTGTCGGTATAATAATAAATCTAATATGTATCAATCACACGATAATTTCAATACAAAAAAAGAATGCTGCAATATTTTTATCTTCTTGCCTTAAGAAAATACTTCATATGTAATATTTACCTCTTTCTCCTCATTAGTTTTGTGATGATATCCTCCTACAGGATCATTAGTTATGTAGAAAGGATGGTATTTGGCGGGCATCTCAGGGTCGGTGCCTCCCTCCACGACGAAAGTGTACTTGCGACCGCGCACCACGTTGATCTCGGGGATCAGCAGACCATTTATGTACCATGATATACCCCAGCCTACGTGACCTAAACACAAATAGAAAAATAATAATTTAAAACTATAATTTAGAATCCATCTAACACCATTCTTATAAAACTCATATATAGTATGATTTCATAATAGGTCAGATTCTGAATGAATTTAAAATCCACAAAAAAGAAATTCAGAGTGTACGAGTCCACAGTAATAATTAAGGTAAAGTCCCCTGCATCACAGATTTCACATGTTATCTGGGAATAAGAGAGCTCCATACCTGTGATGGCGGAGTAGCCCTGCTTGCCACCCGTGGGCCCCATCTGCGCGTAGAATACACCATCTGGCGGCTCGTAGCACTGGATGGCGGGGATCTCCCAAGGCGTAACCTTGGGCACTGGCGCCGGCGTCGGTACAGGCTTGGGCACGATCACTTCACTTTGTCTCTGTTGTAATAATTAATGCTTAAAATGCTTAGTCCAGATCGATCTCAAACTTTAAGATATGAATCTGGGAGGGTTACAATGTATAACTATGTATGAACAATCACTCGATTGCATCGACTTGCCCCATTTTATGATTGGTCGAGAGATAAAATTACATACCCCGTGGTTTTAGTTATAAAACCATAGTATTATAACGTTCACAATTCATTTGGTAATTATATTATTAGCTATTTTTGCTCATTTTACAATTACAATCTGATTTTTTTTGAAAATCAAGCGTTTATTTGGTATTATTATGTTTTCTTCATATATTGCTTGCTGATTAAAGTATTGCTTAAAAAGCTTATTGAAGTATTGCTTGTATATGTATTGTATGTAATTGTATTGGTATTAATTTAATCAAATTAGATTAAAACAAACTTATATATTATGTTTATCAGATAGGTATGTTACTGTTAGTATTGTACACAAATAAATGTAAGGCATGCTATGTCTTAATTCCTGCCCATGCATGGTTGCCTGGAAGATATCGCTCTGAGCGATAAGGCCGCCAATTGAATCACTTGTACAGAAGCCTTTAACTTTATTTGTAATACTATTTTAAGGTTTCAATAAATAATTATCTATCTATCTAAAACTTGATACGTGAGATATAACTTAAGTAATTTTTTACGAAGTTATTATTAATATATTTGCTTATATTTTTTCTGATTTACAGGAAAACAATATTTTCAATATCGAGTATAAACGTTAATGTTGACACAGTACTAAGGCATTACAAATGCACATAAAATATCTTTGAGAAATAATATTTCATACATTCACAGACTCATGTCTGTTTCCCATAGCGTTATCTAACGCTCACGCACAATGGATAACTACTTAATATAAAACAGCCTTATAAATATAAAACCATCTACCACTGTCCTCTTTTTAAAATTATAATTACAGAGAAGCCTTTGCCTCGGCTCCACCGCAAGCAATAATTAGTTTTTAGGTGTTGATCTGTATTTTAGCACTTGACATGCATTTACGTTGTACGCCCGTCCGCATCCGATAGGTGGCGTAAGTCGTCAAGAAAACAAAAAACTATTGTGAAGCGGAGATTGGGAATCGCGCTCGGTGACTGCGATGGCTTTCTAGAGCACCTCTCCGGATCGGAATGGAATCCCGCCCGCAGTCAACCTCTCTTTTTCCACTTTCACAAATAATTTGTTCTTTAAAGTTTTTAGGTTCCCGGCTCAATAATAGGATAAAGTTTTTAAGTGTAATCAAGAGCGATCAAATAAAATATCAAAATCCAGTCAGTTCCATCCATTTTACGTGATATGCGAATAAACAAAAATATCTAAAAATAATTATTTTGTGTTCAGAGTGTTTTTTTAAATATCTTACAGACATAACTCAGCTAAAGCTTACAGCTTTAGAGTCTCCGAAACCGCCGAGCGTGTATGAAGAGATTTATGAATGTTGAGGAAGCGAGAGATGTATGCAAGAATAGAGCCTCTTGGCACTCTGTTCTCTCTGCCTACCCTGCAAGGGAAATGGCGTGATGATATGTAAGTAAGTAAGTACAATAGTACACTTACGTGCACATGTGTGTGCTCCTTTTCGCTGTGGTCGTGGTTGTGGTGAGAGTTATCAACGGTTTGACGTGTCTTGTTCTGACCCCGAGTACTGGCCACCTCCTCATCTCCCTCCGGCATGGGGCAGTTCCAAACCGGCGGTCGACCAAAGTCCAGAAATTTGTCACCCTGGAAACGTAGAAATACTGTAAATTTTGTACACCGCTGATATAGAGAGCAGAGTCAATACGGGAAATATATGGAACGGAGCATTGGGACAACTTCTCGGCAGCCACCACCTCGGCCAGAAGGCACGTGTTACAATACACAACGTAGTGCTTAGGTCCTATGCTAATTTATTTTTATTTTGAACTCCTTACAAATTGGGGTGTGTCTATGCCGTGAACACAGCTTTTCGTGAATAAGTGTCCAAAATGGTGGCATTTCCTCCTACGCCGCGCATGATGCGACATCCTCACTCAACATTACGATTTTTTTAATCCTCCTCGGATGGTAGCTGATAGGTATTAGCTGCAACTGACGGCAACACCAGACTGTATACCCCAATTTTGTTATCATAAGTTTTACAATTTGCCCACTACTATGGTAGCCTTAAAGACGTAATCACTTCAAAGTTGTCTATTTGTCTCAGTCAGCATATAATATTTGTAACAAACCTAAATAAAAATATTTCACCAAAGATAATGCTTACCTTTGTATAGTGCGAATGATATGAGACTTGGTTGTCGCCGTTAAGCGGCCCGATGGCCCAGATGATCGGCTGCGACGCGTTGGTGAAGATGGGCAGGTCGAGCTCGTCAGCTGCGCGTAACGAGCGTTGATACGTCACGATGGAGTAACCGTTCACCAGCGCTGCGTTCAGCAGATTGATAGAGTCGGTGTTTTCCTGTCAAACAATAAATATACAATATAGATTCACGCCTGTTTTCCAGAGGCATAAATAGGGACACCGGATTATTTCTTGTCATAAAACGGCGTTCCGCTGTCCACTTTTTACCCCCGTGAGAACAAGACGGAATGGGTGGCAAAACACGCTCCCATTCGTATGAATGATATTACAAAATATTTAGTTATGAACAAAAATTAAAAATAGTTATATTTTGTAATAATTATGTAGTAATTATTCGCGTAAATACCAGACAGTATTACGCATTTATAACGTAACGCACCCTTTTCGAAATTCGAATACCATATCTGCCGTTTAAAAGCTAATCAGGTACCAGGGAGGTAGAGAACTAAAAATATTTAAAACAAAACTTTTCCTCACCACAAATACTTCGTCAGGGCACGAACCCCTCACCCCGGCGCACTGGCTCTTTGCGTCGAGATAATAGTCTTTAGCTTCACCTTTGAGCGTCTTTTTGTCGACCCAGGCTACCACCGGGTCACCGCCCACCATCTGGGTGTGCACTGGGTCACCCGAAATACCGAACGACATGTACTCGCGGTCCTCTGCAAAATGTATGACAGAACATTTAACAGCAACAATGAAATTATTAAATGACTATATTCTATCTGTAACTTCGTCAGCGCGTGTGAAAGCCCTTGCCCAATAGTGGGACAGTAAGTAATGGGTTAACAAAATATACTTAAATTGAATTATAACCTCCTTACCACAGTTATAACTGAATATGAACACTGAGGGCTGCCAAAGCATAGTTATCGATTTTAATCTCCAATCTAAAGTTGAAATTTTGAAAACGGCAAGGACTTTTCGAAATTATGAGCAATTTTTATATCTTCCCGGTGAAGGAAAACATACTGAGGAAGCCTGCACGCTTGAGACATGTTTTCGGTGGCTTGTAAAGTCTCCCAATCCAAATTGTGCTCTACGGCCTAAAGTCGTCTCACTCCGAGGGATGTCTCGTGCCTAATAGTAGGACAGTAATGTATCGTATTTATAAGTATGCTAATATTATAAAGAAGTAACCATTGTGTTTGGATGTCGGAGGCTGTCTCCAAAACTAATCACCTGATTTCAAAAACCTTTTACCAATATTAAAACGGACTTTAAGAACATAGTGTCTTAGGCTATACTAGCCTCCGCTGAAGGAATGTAATACAGTTCCGGTGGCCCGCCAATAAAGGCGGAGAGACGGCACACGGCGGGTTAGTGGGTGAGGGCCCCACACTACCCTGTTCGTTGCCCCGAATGACGGGGTGTGCATTTAGGAACATTTTTTCCCGCCTTAACAAAAAAAAGCTATACTAGTCTTTGTCCGCGGCTCCACCGCAGCCTATAGTAAGCTAGTTTTTAAGTTATATCTCAGGCTCCCGATATAGTAACAGGACAAAATGTACATCAGTTTTTAATTCTAATCAAGAGCTATCAAATAAAAAATTGTATCAAAATCCGTTCAGTAGTTTTTGCGTGATGCAGCTTATTAGTCATTTTTCTGAAATATCTTAAATTTACAGACATAACTCTGTTACAGCTTTATAATGGTATATAGATAGATTATTATCCCGATAAAAATAGAAAAAAAAATCGTGCCAGAACCGTTAAATAATGTAACTTACCTAGCTTAGCTACCAATTGTATAACGATACTGTCCCCCGCCACCGCCCAGCGAACTTCAAATGCGAGTTCGTCCAGCAATACTTCACAATTCAGCTTTGACTGGAATAATATATTTTTTTTAATTAATAGTAAACTTAGCTTAAAATAAGTAAATAAATATTCACGGACAGTTCACACAACGTCGTCTGGTCCCAAATTATACTTAACGCTTGCGCTATGGGTACCAGATTACGAATATAATACATAATATTACTTTTTTTTTGTAAATACATACATATAATAGATAGAAAACACCCAAACGCAACAAATATCTGTGTTCATCTTAAAATAATTATCCTGAGTGGGAATCGAACCCACGACCTCGTGCACGGAAGTCGGTTACACTACCGACTACGCCACGAGCTGGTGGCACTATGCACCTGATGGCAAATGACCACCGAGCATAGACTCGGCATTATCAGAAGCAAACCGTTTCCTCAAGAGGCATTTTTTTAACACCGATATGTTTCATGGCTGATTAATATAAAAATATTCCTTTAGTCGCCTGGTACGATACCTGCAGTATATAATAGGCAGAAAAATATTCCTTTAGTTGCCTGGTATGATACCTGCAGTCTATAATAGGCAGGAAAATATTAATTTAGTCGCCTGGTACGATACCTGCAGTCTAAAATAGGGAGGAAAATATTCCTTTAGTTGCCTGGTACGATACCTGCAGTCTTTAATAGGCAGGAAAATATTCCTTTAGTCGCCTGGTATGATACCTGAAGTCTTTAATGGGCAGGAAAACATTCCTTTAGTCACCTGGTACGATACCTGCAGTCTTTAATAGGCAGGAAAATATTCCTTTAGTCGCCTGGTACGATACCTGCAGTATTTAATAGGCAGGAAAATATTCCTTTAGTTGCCTGGTACGATACCTGCAGTCTTTAATAGGCAGGAAAATATTCCTTTAGTCGCCTGGTATGATACCTGAAGTCTTTAATGGGCAGGAAAACATTCCTTTAGTCACCTGGTACGATACCTGCAGTCTTTAATAGGCAGGAAAATATTCCTTTAGTCGCCTGGTACGATACCTGCAGTATTTAATAGGCAGGAAAATATTCCTTTAGTTGCCTGGTACGATACCTACAGTCTATAATAGGGAGGAAAATATTCTTAATCCAACCCTTCTTTCTAGTGGTAGAGCCTTGTTTATCCCAGCCGGCTCGGTCGGGGAAGTACCACTCTCTCACAAGAGATCAGAGTGAAACGTTATTTAGGTACTCCTACTGTTGTGTTTTGTATGGTTAGTAACAGTGCAAAAGGCCGAAACCCCCTCCGTATCCTCTCCTTATTATCCTTCGTATCTGTCCAATACAGATTTGCACTCAAAATAAGAATGATCAAGGTCATAGGCCTCCATGCTGGCCCCATACTGATTGACAAAAGCTCTCTTAATGGCTTACAATGTTATTTATGACGAGTATTCTGTGAATTAAGCAAATCCGATAGTTATAAATAGATAGTTTGCGAGAACCAGCCACAGAAATAAATTTCAGTGCACCTTTGTGTACATAACTCTGTTGCTTTGCGAACATCGCAACATGTCGCAGCGATCGTTAAAGTTTATAGCGACGTCGCGGCGCCGCCTTAGCAACTGTTCCTCGCGCTAAATATATTCAAAATTATGTTTTTTTATACAAAGCTGACAAAAATAACATATTATAAATACTTGCCTAATCAAATTTTAGGACACCCCTTCAATCAATTTCAACTTCAATTCAATAAAGTACGGTGGAGGTCCACCGTACTTTATTGAAAGATGAAAAGAAATACTTTAAAACTTACTTTTTTTTTAGAAGAAAAGAAATGCTTTTATTTGACTACAGGTACAACATAGATTTTTTTTTTATTTGACCGTCAGCCAAACTGTCGAGACAATATTCGCGTTTTGGCATTCAACGAAGGTTTCCTTAACTTCAAGAAGGGCTAATTTGGCAAAGCTACTGAAATTGAAATGAAAAGAAATCTTTAATGTAATGTATAGCTTAACATCATTCTTCATGCCCTTAATATGCCGAGTTGCATCCAGCCTGCTTTCTCGTCGGAATAGATTATGCAGATATAAATTTCACTACCACCACATATACCTTCAGAAGATGCCAATCTGACTAAAGCAGGCATCCATCCATCATCCATCCATCCACCAGCCTTTCGACGTCCACTTCTGGACATAGGCCTTCCCATATTGGGGGTATAGTGCCGTAATCGCTACGCTTGGCAGGCGGGTTGGCGATCGCAGTGGATGTTGTTAATACCTACTCCCCAACAGGAGGCATAGGGGTAATTATTCGGCCAAAGGTAAGGTTAAGTGTCGTATTCAATTACTGATTTTAATAAAACGATATTAGGAGTCACAAGAATGTGTTCAATACTACAATAACATATAAGAAACTGCGTATGCTAATTGTTTTGTGATGCGAACAGTTCCTAGAACACTTACATAGTTATGTACACTTTCTTGAATATCTAGTTGTCTAGTAACGTTGAGTGCTCTAATGATACAGAGCATATAAGTAATAAATCTCTCTCTACCGTCAAAAGATGGCAGTCCACATCCCCATTAAAAGGAAATTAATCAATTACGTCTCGGCGGTCAGGTGGGTCGATATCGCTTTGATCTCGACTGTTTCTGTGACAGGTGAAATTGTCTGTGGTTTATTTTTAATCATTAAACCACCTCTTGGGCACTCCCGGAATGTATTAGGATCATGGAACTTTACTTGTTAGTACTTAGTCCATCAAGGCACTAAAATATTGGTATGGTAACGCAGGGGTGTGTATGTGTTTGTAAAAACAAAAGGTTTTGAACTCTCTAAACCCTGGAATTTTGTCGCTTTGCTAATTATTGAAATTATGAAAAACTTAATAAATGCTACTCTACTTCACAATACATCGATAGAGATATATCATTTAGTCAAATTCACCATGTGGCCGTGTGCTCGATAAAAAACAAACACTCATACAATTGAAACGAAATTTTTTGTTAGCATTTTAAAAACAGTATTATATTATACAAACTAATTGATATACATTTAATAAACATTTAAAACTAGAACATTTTGTTTTTTTATTGCTTATGGCGACAGACGAGCCGCAGCCCACCGGATGGTAAGTGGTAGCCGCCGCTCATACACTCAGCAATACTAAAAGTGCTCACCATTTCATTCGGTTTTACAAAATATCACAGTCAGGTTTTTGTGTTGAGTATTATGTAATTATATTAAATATTATTTACAGGCAAGAAAATTATACATTTGTACTCGAAGATCGGCAAGTCTCGACAAAGGTTTTCTCAGAACTAGCATTTTACTAATTATTATTATTATTCTATGTACTATTACTGAAATAAATTGTAAACGTCTAGAACAGTTATTTTTAGAGTTAAATTAAAAAATAATGTAAGTACGTTTTGTCTTATCAATTAATGCAGTGTCGTTTTTTTAATTATGTAGGTGTTGTTTGCAATTTATATTCCCTTACTGTGATTGTATAAAAACCCCTTAAAAAAACTCCTGTGTACTTTACAAAAAACACTATAAAATATGGGAATTAGTTTTACGCAAACATTATATAGGTATGTACAAACGATTAAAAAATAATTACTACGATACTGATCACAAATAGATGATGATTGGTCAATGTTGATATTGCCATTTAAAAAAACACTCGAAAGCATTGAAGAAATTGCAAGTTTAGGAGGGACATAAAGCGATCTTTATAGTTCTAATATAGTCTACTAGATGTCGCTATTTTCAAAACTGATTTTATTTCTCGCCCATTAAATATGTAGAAACTATTATGTTTTTTATAAAAATAAAAACAAAAGAAAATGTATCTTACGGTAAAGCATTTTTTTTCTACACTGGACCGAGAGACTAGCCATTTAAAAATTTAACTTAGTACCGTAATACAATATAATTACGTAAAACTACTTCCCAAGAACATTCGAAACACTAATCAATATACTTAAACTAACAAGCTACTGGCAATAGTTAATGCGTCAATGCAACGAACTCTAAACCAAAGTAATGACTATTAATTACATTATTAAATTCACATCTCTCACGTACAAGAGTAAAAGGAAAATCCTTACTAATATTATAAATGAGAATTTGAGTTTGTTTCTTTGTTACGCTTTTACGCCATAACTACTGAACGAATTGTAATAAAATTTTGCATAGATATAGCCTAGAACCCAAAAAAGGACTTTTAATTCGAGCAACATGAATGGTTCCCGTGACGCAGGTGCTGTTACATAGAGATAGTTAATAGTGCCATACTACGATGTACCTATTTATATTCTGATTTTCACACTAACAGAGTCGCGGGCAGTAAAATAATATATTAGAAAAAACACTTCATTTAAATTTAGCAATATTCGAACTGAACGCCATTTCATCTTTACACTTATACGTGCTAAAAGATTTTAAAATAGCTCTACTAGAGATTACTACGAGTATGTATACGTATCTAATACCTACTCTAAAGTAGTGGCCATCTGTTTAACAAAACCATCGAGTCAGTGTTTCATTACGTAAACGTTACATTATGTTAGGGATCCCATCTAAGGGTCGAAGGTAAAATTTATCATACAATTTTGTAGAAAAGAATATCTGCGTACAGGATTTGAACCTGAGATCTTTTCTGAATCCGCAGTATCTAAACATAGCATCACGCCTGTGTTCCCCGAAGGGGTAGGCAGAGGTGTATTACATAGCCACGATTCGCCAGCTATGTTTAAGTCCCACGTAATAGGGGGCGAGCCTATTGACGTCTACCGGGCACATTTACAAACTCCAGGCCGTTACTGTCAATTTTTATTTTTAGGAAAAAGCTCAATAACATTGCCCGACCCGAGGATCGAACCCGAGACCTCATAATTAGCAGTCGCATACACTACCGCTACACCACCGAGGCAGTTAAAGTCCGCAGTATCTCACATCAAAATCTGTTCAAACATTGTCAATAGATGGAATAGATTTTAATCAGATATCAGCAGTGGACATTGGAAACTTTCAGCAGAGTCTGTGGTAGTTTAAAGGCTAAAATGCTTACCCCTCTATTGTGAAAATAACGCGTTCAAATATTACCCACAGATATTCCTTCTCCACCAATCTTCAATAGCATAGTTCTATTCAAAATTATTTATTGCATTCCATAATGTGATATTGTGTACAGGTAGTAGACATGAGATTGTTAATATTGATACAATTGTGGACCCTGACGGGCACGGCAACATGGTTCCGCAGGAGAGAGGATGAAGACATATTTCAATTTGTACTTAAATTTATTATAATTTAGTATTAATAAACAAATTTAATTATTTTAGATCTATTTCTTTTAGCAATTGACATGCTCCGCTACTTTTTAAAGTACAAATTATTTGTGAATAAAGAAAAAGAGATTTTTAGTGGGGGCGGGAATCGAACCACGCATCTTTTCCAATCCGTGGAAATTTCCCCAAATTAATCTAAAATGTTTGAAAAAATCGCGCCATCAAATAGTATGAATTTTAAATGCAAAATTAAACTTACTATATTGGATGCATGTAATGCTTGCCGGTAGATGGCGTTAGTCGTAAGACAAATGTGATTAAGAATTTGGGATGATCGAAAGGACAGTAGGGTAGCTCAGTGGCTTAGAGCACTTCCCCGGATTGGAAAAGATGCGTGGTTCGATTCCCGCCCCTACTAAAAATCTCTTTTTCTTTATTCACAAATAATTTGTACTTTGAAATTTAATTATTGTTTGCGATTTACTGATATCATGATTTATGAAATTTAAATTGTTTATGTTAAATTATCAATTTATCAACTTATCAACCTGTCAATTTATCAGCTCATCAACCCATCAACTCATCAACCTATCAAATTGCTAAATTGTCATATTAACAAATTGTAAAATTTTTCAACTATTAAGTTGTCAAATTGTCTAAATGACAAATTGTCATATTTTAAACACAAAGTGAAAAATATGAAATCGAAAATAACAGTCACGAGCAGAATTTGAACCTGCATCTCCTGGATACCGTCCAGATGCTTTGTCAATTCAGCCATCGTGACAATTGCTCCTGACTGCTAATTTCGATAACACATTCAAACTTTACGTATTTGGGTGACGCCTGCGCCATCTGTCGGAAGTATTTTTACTTTGTAAGCACATCAATTGCTACAAATATATATTATAAAGTTATAACGCAAACTAGATCGTAGATCCTTTGCATCTACGTTGAGTGTTCGTAATACATTGTTAATTTCTCATATGACTTCTTTCTGATAAAGATGTTCGTATTTACCATACGTACGCCACTGCGTAGACTCACTAGTCTAATAAAATCTTTAAATATTATAAAAGTCGATGACACGAATAGTAAATGCGCTCAAGTCCAATATATAAAAATAATAATATAAAGTTGCATCCGTTTGGCCGCGCAGTTTTTACGTGACAGCTAAATATACAATGTTGTTCAAGTGCACATCAATTTGAGTTATTGAACGGTAAATGTCATACATTTTAGTAATGGAACATGTCACTGACATAACTTGTTAAACTAACAGCTTGCGACATTGTACTTTGTAGTTTTATTTAGAGATTGTTGATGGTTGTAGACGAGATTGTAAGAATCTTCACACTTAGAACAGCAATTGTGTTGATATAATCTCCAGACCGTAATTTTAGTCGTAGCGGTTAGTATCAACAGACACTAGCCATATACAAAGGAGGTATGATAGTAAACAAGTGTATGCGCAAACGCAAGAATAGTCCAGTAAAACGGTTTTCCAACATAACCGTAAACAAATCAGGCTCAGGGCCAACGCCTTACGCGAGGGGGTAAAACACTGGCAAATTAATCCTCCAGGGCTGCTATTGAAAATTGTTTGACGGAAAATCCCAATAACTTAGCAGGCCCGACCTGGGAATCGAACCCGAGATCTCATATTATGGAGTCGCATACAATAGCGCTAGACCAACGAAGCAGAGCAATTGTGTTAATATCACTGTGGTGATAGGTTAAAAATATATAGCCCCATAAACACCTCATTCTCTTCCACGTAAATAAAATATTGATCTCCCGAATCCCCTAAATCTTAATATTATTTTCTAAAGCTAAGAATTTTGCCGCTATTGGAATTATTTTGGAATTATTTTGACACTAGTCCTAGGGACATTGGCTTCAACGATGAATGTAATTAAATACTGCTTGTCTGGTTAATCGTTATCAATTATTTATACATATTTAATTGCAGTAAATCTATGTCGTGATTTACTTGCCATTGGAGTTTACAATTTGCAAATTTAATTGGAATTTAATAGATTGAGGTTTATAGTTAACCTTTTAATCAGGTCAACACCACATTAGACTGACGTGAGCTAGTCACGATCACACGTACGAAGGCTGCAGTGAGAGGATGGCCGAAGGGCTTTGCTGCCACTAGTTACAAAATCGTGTTCACACTTAATAATAGTAATATGTTACTACATAAGCATCAAACATACGTGTGACGAAATATTGGTGCTTTAGATTGGCCTTCGACGTTTGCAAATGCTCTTACTTAAGTGTGTAAATACTAATATGAACGAAAATTTAGTTATATTTATATATTTTAAGCACTTGATATGCTTAGGCCATTCACCAGAACACAAAGTGTGAAAATGTGGAATAGAAGAAGACAGACAAGTGCAGCATTTGAACCTGCTTCTTCTAGATTATATAGTTTTAGACAACAATATAACTGTGATCAATGTAACATATGTATATAGGACTTTTGATATGCTCTAGAACTAGAATAACTCGGTTCAAGGACACAATATATCATGGGGAATCTTACCTACATGTCTAATAGGTACCTTTTCTAAACAGTTCATAAAATTAAGTGGTCCAACATGGATAGATGAATTAATCACTTTGAAAAAAGATGCATAAACAGTCCTCAAATAACCAGAGTAAAAAACCTACATATATGTTGTGTAATTACATTTTACAGGAACCCTAGCAAATTTTAATGTACCTATATTTTTGGGCATATTGTCTATGTTCAATTCTACATAAAACGCAAATATATCGTAGTTTCAGTTTAAATTAGGTTATGATTTGTAGAGATAAGCTTAGTAATAAATAATGTAAACGCAAAAGTTAACGTTCAAGTAGCGGATGGTAGGGACCGGCCATGACTGGGGGTCAAATGTGAGGTGACAGATGTGAAAGGCGACATGATGGGTTACAAAAGTTAGTCGCGTTGCATCGAGCGCACATCGGACACGGGGGATGCGCATCTGGGTCAAGGTCAACGAAGCATCACGTTCTAATACGGCACCAGACGGTACTGTACAGGCTCTTCGGTTTGCTGTATGGAGTACTGCTGGTCATATATCTGTGGTTCTGTCACAGTATGCGACTGTTGCTGTTGGTAGTTCTGCGGTTGTTGACTGTAGTATAATTGCTGCTGCGCTTCTCTTAAAAGCTGTTGCCGTTGTTGCAGTTCTCTTTCAAGCCGTTCCTGCTGCAGTAACAGCTGTTGGTAATGCTGTTCTGGCGTTAATGACTGAGATTGTTGCTGCTTGTGTTCTTTGTATTGGTACGATTCTTCCTGTCCACTTTTACCGAGTTCTTGTTGTTGTAAATGCTGTTCTGGCGTCAATGGCTGTGACTGTTTTTGCTGTTGTTGCCTTTGATTTAAATCTTGTTGTAATTCTGTGTTGACCAATAATTGCTGTCTCTGGTAGTGCTGCTCTGGTGTCAGTGCCTCTGGTTGTTGTAAATTTTGCCCTTTGTACTGTTGCGAATGTTGCTGGAGCCTTTTTGCTAGCTGTTGATAATGCTCTTCTGGTGTCAGCTGCTCTGATTGTTGTGGAGTTTGCTCTTTATTTTGCAAATCTGTTTGTTGCTCATTGTACTGATTTGCTTTTCCCGGGCTATTTTCGTAGTCATGGTACTCCAGTTCTTTGGAACTCTGTATCGATACCAGTTGTTCTTCAGGAGGCGAGTTTGTATTGGCTCTTCGCTGCAAGTTGTTATGATGTTGTGAGTCTTGTTGTAAAGAGGTGAGCAGAGAGGTCCCGGAGCTGAGGCGGGCTGGAGGCCGGTAGGTAGTGGCGCCCAAGGGTGTGAGAGGCACACGCTGGCGCGTTTTGGGTGCAGGTGTGGTGCTTCCCACCAGCGCACTGTTGCGGCTCTGCAACACGAAAGCTGCACTCAGCAACCAACCAGGAGTGACTGGGACTCACTGCGGGGACTCTTAGGGATGTGCTACTTAAACGTTAACTAATTGATTTGATTTTATTTCATTTGAATTAATATTGTTGGTACATTATAAGACAAGGTCTACTAAAGACAAGCTAGGAACAATTAACATCGGGTGGAATAATAGATTAAACACAAAGACAAAGTTATGAGCTCGACAGTTAAGTGTACATTGTCAGATACCATCAAGTAAAAAATATAAAAATACTATTTTATTACAAAAAAGGAGCAGCGTGTAAGAACTGCATCCAGTAGACGCCAGACTTGCCCCTGATTACGTGACATCATTATCACCGTCAGTTTTTTAAAGTACTAACATAATCTTAGCTTAGTTTGGGAGCAGAGGACGTTGTGTGAAATGTCCGTGAATATTTATTTATTTATTTTATTATACTTATATTTTAAGCAGTTGACATGCTCGGCCGTTTACCAGAGTGCATATTGCGAAAATTTTATACGAAAATGATAGCTACAAGCAGATTTTGAAACTACGCTTTCTGAATTACTGTTTCAGACGGTCTGTGAACTTAGCTTTCATGACATTTGCTCGGAACTATATATTTCCATAACTCATTTTTTGTTTACTATCTTGGATGACACATTTCTTTTTTGTTTAGGCTGGAAAAACAAGTACCTAACCGCACACCCTGTTGTTTGGGGCCCTCACCCCCTAAATAAACCCGCCGTGTGTCGTCTCTCTGTGTGTACTGGTGGACCACTGGCACTATGTGACATTACTTCAGTGGGTATTGGGTGACGCCTGCGCTGTCGGATATTTCTATTATACATTTTCGCACTTTAGGATATTTTTTAGGTTAAAAATGGAAGGTTTTTTTGAAGTGAAACTTCTTTAGAATCGTTGTGATTTCAAACCGGATGCAACGGAAAAAACGACAGGTAAGAGACACAAATACAAAAATGTGTAGGATGAAGCCAGGAAAGAATGAGACTGAAATATACATACTATTTTTTGTAAATACATACATATAATAGATATAGAATGAATAAAACAGATAGGATAGGAAGGATAACAACGAGAGTATAGAAGGGATAAAACATAGGATAGGAAGGATAATAACGAGAGTATAGAAGGGATAAAACAGATAGGATAGGAAGGATAATAACGAGAGAATAGGAGGGATAAAACAGATAGGATAGGAAGGATAATAACGAGAGTATAGAAGGGATAAAACAGATAGGATAGGAAGGATAATAAAGAGAGTATAGAAGGGATAAAACAGATAGGATAGGAAGGATAATAACGAGAGTATAGAAGGGATAAAACAGATAGGATAGGAAGGATAATAACGAGAGTATAGAAGGGATAAAACAGATAGGATAGGAAGGATAATAACGAGAGTATAGAAGGGATAAAACAGATAGGATAGGAAGGATAATAACGAGAGTATAGAAGGGATAAAACAGATAGGATAGGAAGAATAATAAAGATAGTATAGAAGGGATAAAACAGATAGGATAGGAAGGATAATAAATAGAGTATAGAAGGGATAAAACAGATAGGATAGGAAAGATAATAAAGAGAGTATAGAAGGGATAAAAAAGATAGGATAGGAAGGATAATAACGAGAGTATAGAAGGGATAAAACAGATAGGATAGGAAGGATAATAACGAGAGTATAGAAGGGATAAAACAGATAGGATAGGAAGGATAATAACGAGAGTATAGAAGGGATAAAACAGATAGGATAGGAAGAATAATAAAGATAGTATAGAAGGGATAAAACAGATAGGATAGGAAGGATAATAACGAGAGTATAGAAGGGATAAAACAGATAGGATAGGAAGGATAATAACGAGAGTGTAGAAGGGATAAAACAGATAGGATAGGAAGGATAATAACGAGAGTATAGAAGGGATAAATAGATGGGATAGGAAGGATATGCAGAAAACAAAAATTAAATGAATTTTAATGCTCCATTAAATTTAATTAATGAGAGTTCATTTTAAGCTTGGTAAAAAATAATAAACCTTACATTTATCCCCTACAGTATAAAGATTAATCCTTAGCGCAGGATGTCGTCTTTAAAAAAAAATTACATATATTACAGAACGCAGAAAAGGAGACTGCTAGTGCATATACTGGGTTAATCAGTTTTGCATTGGTATAATTAAAAAATAAAAAGTCATAGACAAAGATCATGTTTTATTGAATGGACCTATCAAATTAAATGCTCAAAAAAATTTGAGATTAAGTAAGGGGTTAGCCCTTAGCTAACTATAGTACGTAAATGACTATAGTTACGGTAGCTTAGTAGGGAGTCCCTCTAAAATAATTTTCTATAACGCTATGGTTCAAATCCCATTTAAATTATGAAACGTAGCACAGCATAATCTAGTGTTTAAAATTACATTAATTATATCTATACAAAAATGTATATTCCACAGCACCAGTCATTGTATTCCGGAAAAACTAGCCTATATTGTTTTTTAGATTTCAGACTATACATATGGTAATTTTGTTATGATCGATTGAGTACTTACGGCGTGAAAGAATAACAAAAAAGTGGTGTGTGTGTGTGTGTGTATGGACACGCGTTAGAAGTTATACTTCTTTGGCATAACAAGATAAAAATCTTTTCAAAAATTTTATCTTTCGCCTTATTCTACGTTTGTAGAAAAAACGACACTAACAATAGAAGAAAGGTATTTAACACATTGAAAGTTTTATTATAACGCATTATCTAGTTAAATAAAGTTTATTTAAATATCACAAAAAAACTTAAATGTTGACTATAGCTAACTTCAGGGTGTGTAACTTCAGGGTGTCGGTTTTTCGTGACGGTGTGCGCGCGCATCGTAAAAATTTACTCTGATCATTTTTCCCTAACGCGCCAAAAGAAGTATAACTTCAATAAACATACTTTCGCATTTATTTTATTAGTAAGGATATATTATGTAATTTCTGTCGTGGTCATGGACAGAACTTATTTTTATATCATTACTAGCTGACCCCGCGAACTTCTTACCGCCATATTTTTTTTTCATAAATATTTTGCAATTAATTAACAAAAAATACATAATAAAAACTATCCTATCTTAGGCACGCGAGCAAAATACGCATTTAAAAAAACGTGAAAATCGGTTAGATACTTTCGGAGTTCATCGTGAACAACGACGTGCCACAAGAATTATATATAATAGATATAATATTTCAGTAAATAGTGAACTATGTAAATATGCTGAAAATAAATAATGAAATAGTTATATTGAACACAACGTGAAAAATGTGAAATCGAAAATAACAAGTCACGAGCAGGATTTGAACCTGCATCTCCTGGATACCGTCTAGATGCTTTGCCAATTCAGTCATCGTGACACTTGCTCCTGACTGCTAATTTCGATAACACATTCATACTTAACGTCTTTGGGTGACGCCTGCACCATCTGTCAGAAGTATTTTCATACATTATACCGACCAGGTAAACTTAATTTTACAATTAAGATTTTACCTAATAATGACGCAAACCCTATAAATATTTAGATATTTTTATATATATGTTTAGCATTTGGCATGCTTAGCACTATACATTAAACACAAAGTGCTGTATAGCTCGTGACTGTTATTTTCGATATCACATTTTTCACTTTGTGTTTAATGTATAGTGCTAAGCATGTCAAATGCTAAAAATATATAGTTATAGTTAGCATATTAAGTGTCTGTCGCCCGTGAGAGGTACAAGCCTAATGGCGGTCGTATATAATGCTATTTACCGACAATGTTCATTAACATTGCCGACATAATACACAGCGATCTCCATGTAAATGTGCTGTCGCATCGCTTTTAGCAATATATGTGATACGTTAAAGTTATTTTTTTTAGGAGTTATGGCTACAAACTCTTTTACCTCCTTTTTTTATTCCATACTAGCTGCAACTCGCGACTTCACTCACGTGGGATTTAGTTATTTATTTTTTTGTACGGGATTATACCACTGAAAGTCTCGTCGAACTCGGTGCAGCTGTTCCGGAGATTGATAGAGAGGCAGACAGACTGACAAAAACTTAAAAAATCGGTATTTTGTTATAGGTGACGTATATTGCACGCCTCATAATCGAAGTGTTAAGGTGGGTACTACTGTCACATCACACCAAACAACTGATTTTTCATACTTAAAATGTCTCTATTTATCATATATTGCACTTGTAAAATAATATCTACACACACGTATCAAGAAAAATCACTATTTTTAACAGTCATGATATTTTTGATGCCATTTTTGTTATTTAAACTAGTTAAAAAACTGTTTAAAAAAGTTCTGTCTTGGACGTCCGTGTGTCTGTATGTGCGGATCCTGTATGTTATCACGATAACCACCGAAATACTTTACTAATCGAGTCTTTTTTTTTCTCTTACGCTTAAGTATAATTAGGAATAGAACCCTATCACTGTTCCCGGTCTGATTCGATGTGGTTTAATTGTTATTAAATAAACAAAAAAAAAATAGTTTGGTCAATTCGATCATACACTAAAACCAGCGCTATCTACCTTATTTAGTGAGAACTACTTTCAAGAACCAATATAGTAGTACTTCTTAAAATTAGCGCCATCTATATAAGACATGAGAACCATATTAGTACTTTTTGAAATTAGCGTTATCTATGTGATTTATTGAAAACTACTTAGTAAGACCAATACATTATTAGTTACTTATTCAATTTAAATTACCACCCTATTCAACAGTAGTGACACCTTGAAAGACCTAGTAATCAATTTTATTGTAAAAAATGAAATTATGAGGCGTGCACTTTTGGATTTCCCAAGTTTTACTTTCATATGCATTTAGTAAAAAGCTTTTATTTGAACATTACAAGCAGACACTTCAATTTTATTATTTGTATAGAGTATAAATGGTGACAGATGAGATGTTAAGTGGTAACCGCCTCTCACGGCAAGCAATACTAAGAATGCTACCGACCTGCTGCTCATCATTTCATTTCACAGATGGCAAATGAATGAATGGACAGCTGTCTCCTCCTACAACTAAAATTAGCGGGTAAAGAAAACAATCTTGTGACTTGTGCTCTGTCGCAAATTTCGTGAAAATCAGTTGAATATTTTTTTTTTATTGCATGTAGTGGCAGAGTTGCCACGGCCCATCTAATGTTAAATGGTAACCGTCGCTCATAGACTCAACTATAGCGAGAGTATTGTTAAGCCGCTGCTCACCATTCCATTTCACCGATATGAAATGAAAGAATAAACGGCTATCTCCTGCTACAGCCAATACGCAACGATGTGCTTCATGGCCGGTCACACGGGGGAGATGGTGGTACCAACCCGCTCAGGCCCGATACCAAGTGAGTATTCCCACTTAGTACCCAGCCCTACCACCAGTCATGCAATGGATGATAATTGCTTACTTCCCTTAGTCGCCTCATACGACACCCGTGGGAAAGAATGGGGTGGTGATACTTGTATTCTTAGTCCGTCACCACACGGTAATACACACGGTTTTAGCCGTAAAGCTGAGTCATAAATATATATATATATATATATATATATATATATATATATATATATATATATATATATATATATATATATATAATACTGGCATGTTTTTCAGGCAGTTAATATCACGCTACGTCTCTAGAGACGTTACCAAGTAACGCTTGGACGTTATTTAGTTACGGTAGAGAACCTCAAGACAACTGTGTTTGACATAAATACCAGCAATTTTGTAACACGATTTATAGCTATTTTATCAATGATTCGTAACGCCACACGCTCTCAGTGAAAAACATGCAACAGAGCAATGAAAAATTAAATACAACCGCACATTACTTATACTCGTATATTGGTGCGTTCGCTGTGAATTGCTTGTGATGGACGATTTATTGAAACGACTCCATGTTTTTTGTGTTTACACGAGAGTAAAAGGGATGTAAGTGAAGTGGATATTTAAAAGCCCGGATTATAAAATTTGTTTGCGTTTTGAGTAACGAGTTTGTTGTTTGATTTTCTATAGGTACACTCAAAAACAAGATCATTCTTAAGAACAGTGCGTCGCCATAATACTACTGTTTAGAAGGGATTTAAAGATTCAGACAGAATTTTAGATTTAAAGTAAATTCGTAAATTATCCACCAGTTTTGTCATGTTTTTAACTATATATATGAAACATACGGGTGGCAGAGTGGTGCATATCCTGACGGAGATCCCGATTGTTGATTTCTCTATAGGACAATTATATGATTCTGAATCTGGGTGTGTTTTTTTAAATTGTATGTTTAAGTCCCCTGGGATACATGGCTTGTTATCTAGTGCAAGGTGTTCAAAAACAAGTTCAAATAGGTTCAATAATTACTTTTATCGGCAGTAATCTGCTATTACACATGTATGTTCAAGTCTTAAAACTAATCGAATGAACAAATCACAATCTATTACACAACCAGACCTCAGCATCCGTTACTTTTACAACCTGAACCAGCAACTACACAAACAAATTCACAATTTTACTAATACTTCTTTAGAGCTTAAATTCGTTTGGAAATTATTAATTGTCTTGAGATAATATTTGGGAATGTTTTATAGAGAGTGTATATATTTTCGTAAGCGGATTGAGTCAGTTTCGTAATTTAATTTAGTAGCGGATGTGTTGTAATCAAACACCAAACAGACATTAACTATAATAAATATATAGTGCGGCCACTGAGAGAACGCGTAGGCTGTAATAATATGGATTAAAACATAAATTTAATTATATAATTTACAGTAATATGCTGATAAATTAGTATTTATCCAAAAATTTGATCCATTAAAAAAGATTTCATCGAAAATCGTACCAAAATGTTGTGTTATTTAAGTAAGCAGATAATCAGATTAATGTAAACAGCAACTTTGTTTTATATTTCTTAAGGAATAGATGCCGAAATAATAACACGGAATTGATTTTTTCTTAACTTGCGTACAAGCAACTCCTGCTTATACGCAATTCTATTCCCACTAAAAATATAGATATTTTTTTTACATTTTGTAATAAACATTGATGTCTTTTTGTTATCTATTCAAAGATTTGTTATATTCAGTAAATCTAATCGTAGAGTACGCGTAGCGCGTACGTAGCGTACACGTAGAGCAGGCGTAGCATAATAGAATATCAAATCAAAAATTATACATTATTATCGTAGCACATGTTTTTGGCATGACATAATGTACCGTGACATCCCACAGCAAAATATCACGTACCGTGAAACGTTAATTTTTAATGTTAATACAGATGTTATTACCAATTCCTAAATTATAGTTTGACAATAGGTGTGAATTTTGAACTTTGTTTCATCTGATACTGCCTGAGAGATTGCAGTCTAGTGAGGAGATAGTAGACGAGTTGTTCCTAATAGTGAATATTATAGATTGTAGAAGTACTGAGAGCGTACCTGCGGAGACACTCCCAGCATCTTAAGGCTTGGTGGCACATTGGCGAGCGTGGCTCGGGGCAGTGTCACGTGACCGAAGTTGACGGTAAACGCCTCGCACCATACCGCGAAGTGCCCGATGTCAAACACCGTCAGCTCCTGTGACATATCCGACAATTATACACACTCATTCGCTGGTCAAAAAATCTTGATACCAATGTACAGGATCGCATCCTAATATAATATATTTCTTTAATAGTTTAGTCAGTTTTTTTATTCATACTTCTGACTCACGACTTTTCTAAACCAGATCAAATGTATATCAGTTTTTAAATCTAATCAAGAGTTCATAAGTTATATCGATATGTTTTTAAGTTACAACGCAAGTTAACTATAATTTCTATATTTTATAAGTATTTGACATACCTAACCATATAATTTAACATAAATTGTAAAAATGTGAAATCAAAAATTATCAAAGTGAATAGATTTTAACTGTAGGGTCTACTGCTCTTCTATGCTATTATAAAGCTGTAACAGAGCCCTGTGTCTGTACATTTATTTGAGAAAAAATGACTGTAATAGGCTATATAGGCGTGTGTAAACACAAGAAGATTTTTTTTTAGATTTTTGTCTGTTTTTCTGTTTATCTGTTTGTTTGTTCGCGCATCACGCAAAAACTACTGAACGGATTTTATTGAAACTTTTTTTGTATGATAGCTCTTCATTAGACTTAACAAATAGTTATCAATAAAAGTTCTATGGTCATTTAATATTGTTTGGAATATAGCTGACAAATCTATAATGTAAAGCACGAAAAAATAAGGGAGAATTGAAAGAAAGAGCTCACTCCGGGCAACGTGAGCACGATGGTCTTCCTGTCGTAGCGACGCAGCGGCGCCTCCTTGCCGTTCTCGTCGGGAATGCGGATGCCCTGCGGAGATGGCTTCTCGCCGCGACCCACCCAGAACTTCGCATCTGTGATAATATATAAGTTCAAGTGTTAAACATTCAATTCACAATCCACATAACAACTGGGAAATCGATTGTTTAAGTAAGTACTACAACTACCATTACCAAGGACTACAAAGTTAGTGGTATCAAGTTCGATACCCAGTCCAAGACTATTAAAACAAACTTCTGACATTTTGAAATATGTGTGTATTTGTTTACACATCCTGAAGTAACCTGAATGCCCAAGTGATTTTTTCGATGGCGTGTGAGGTTTGCCAACCCTCACTAGATCAGCTTGGTGGACTATGGCATTAATCCCTTGCCTAAGAGAAGCCCCGTACCCAGCAGCCTGACTGCAGTAATGGGCTGATAATTAAAACTACAGCTAACATTGGTTAACTACATTTAGAACGAAATGTATTTTAAAAAGTAAACGTACAAGCTTTCAAAACCAAATACTCATTAATCTAACTAATAGAAGTAGGTATAACAAAAACTAATTTGAAAACCAAGAAAAATATGATTTTCGTCTATTTTCCAGGTTTATAAAGTAATTGACGTTGTACGCTTTCCTAATTACCCTGGTATTCAATCATTTTTCACTTACAATAAAGCAATGATATAAATAGCGTTTCTTGGCAAATAAATGTGGCTTCAATTCTCATACTGAATAAATTTTTATTCTAAATAGTTGATGTCTTGACTCTGGGCGAAATTTTAAGTGCTGCCACAAAAATATTTATTTCGTTATATAAATGAAAATTAAATCAAGCCTAGGCTGGGTTTCACATAAGGTAACATTAAAATGAGTGATTTTCGATGTGGAGTATTTATTTGGAGGTCTCAGGTGGCACCTTCCACAGCATTATTGCAACCATAACTCGCATCATAGATTATTTACTAACAGTAGAACAATGGCGTATATTATAAATTTAATAAATAACTTCAATGCAATAAAAATAAAAATCATTATAAATGCGTAAGTGTTTTTAGTAGGTTTGTTTGTTATGCTTACACGCCACAAGAACTGAACAAATCATCATGAAATATTGCATACATATAATCCAGCGCCCAGAAAAGCACATTAGGCTTTTGATCCCGGAAAAATATCTGGTTCCCATGGGATAGCTATTTTACGTAGAAATAATGACGGCATATTCATTAATTAAATTTTATTAGAGAAAATTATTTATATTCTGAAGTTCACGCGGGTGAAGTCACGGGTAGAATCTTGTATTATAAATTTTAATTTATAATTATCTATAAACTTTTATTATAGTATTTCCTTTGTATTATTTTATAACAACTATTCAGCGAAACTATTCAATATCAATATAATAGGGTAAATCTAAACAATATGTAGAACAAATTATTATAGTAGGTACTAAGTCAAAGTTAAAGAAAATCGTATTATCATTTGTTGTCCAAACACTTCTCTCAAGGGTAGCCATTATTCTTCGTAGTTGGCAGTGACATTACTGTGCTCCTGATATAGCTGAGTCCATGAGCTATCACTTACCATCAAGTGATCGTTAACTCATCTGCCATAGTAAGAAATAAATAAAAACGAATTAGTTAATGTTGTAGTAATCTACTTTGGGCTTAAACAACTTCTAGATCAGAAAGACAAAGTTATTAAAATACAAAAGTTTTGTAACTACAATACCTTGGTGTTCCCAACAGATTAAACAAAGACAATTCAAGGATTAGAATATCTCGTGTACATTTCTCTTGTTGTACTGTATACAGTTATACTGTGTCTCACAATAAACCTACATTATTATACGGTAATGTTCACGTTGTTACGACTAACGCACTCTCGTTGATTGTGACGTCACGTCTTCTCGCCAACGCTCTAGCGATCTCTTATGCTAATAGTATGTTATTCCAAATTATAAAAAAACACATTACAACATTTACTTATATAATATTTATTTAAATTAATCTGTATTCATGTAACTATATTATATAATTTTCCCCGCCATTTTATCTACGTCAAACATATTTTATCATTAAGTTTGAAAGCCATAGAGGAGCTACAGCCTGATGATAAGTGGAAATCATTATTTATGGATTCACCATTACGCTCATACGTAACACTTCAAATCAACTTAAGGCAGAAAAGACAATGATACCTAAATTTGCGTGTCAAGCAAGAGGTGAGAGTCTTTCACCAGACCCTACCACAAATGGTTAAGTATCGAGTTTTCTTGTGTTGATATTATGTGCTTATTTATTACAGCGGCATAACTTGTTCTTGGTCTGTCCTTACTCTTACTCTCTACGAGCAACAATTAGTCATCCCAAACAAGGATAACTTTGAAAATAATCTTAATCACCGTCACTCTATAAAAGTTTGTAGATTCTAAAGCTAAGCATAGATTTTTTCCACACAGAGCTGTACATCAAATGTTGACCGGAAAATGTTAAAGATACTTTTAAAGTACAAAGTATTTGTGAATGAGGAAAAAAGAACTTTAGTGCGAGCGAGAATCGAACCCGCATCCCTTCCAATCCGGGGAAGTGCCCTAAGCCACTGAGCTACCGCACCGACCTTTCGGTCATTCCAATCTCCTCATCACATTGGTCTTTATGACCAACGTCATCTATCGGAATGCATTTACATGCATTAATCCAATATAGTAAGTTTAATTTTGCATTTAAAATTCATACTATTTGACGGCGCAATTTTTTAATATTTTTGAAAGATTTGCCCAGATGGGAGGGTCGCAGGTTCGATTTCCGCTCGCACTAAAGTTCTCTTTTTCCTCATTCACAAATAATTTGTACTTTAAAAGTAGCTGAGCATGTCAAATGCTAAAAAAATATAGATCAAAAATGTTAAAGCTGTAGAGCTTTAAAATGTTAAAGCTCTACAGCTTCAACATTTTTGATCTAAGCTAAGAAACATTTCTAAGATAACAAGAATACAAAGGATTATCTCCGATATAGGGTCTGTTCGCTCGACGCCTCTAACTTATTGAAACTACATAATATATATGCATAATGCTTCTTTACAAATAATCACTGCTTTGATTTTTTTTTAAAGGCAACACTATGTACTAAGGAACAATCCTTGTATCGCGGGGGACTTTACAAACATACAATGTGATGTGAAATACCGTGTGTGGGTCGACCCCGCAATACAAGGGCGGGAGGCCGGTATCTAAAGCACTCCGCCGTTTGTTCAATTTACAACTTCAAATTTGAAAGATTACCTTGACAGCTGGGGAAATTTGGCATGACCGTTTTTTTGTACTACGCGGGTGGCAAACAATCATACAGCCTTCCTGATGGTAAGCGGCTAATGTAGCTTATAGACGCTAGCAACAAGAGAGGTATCACTTGCGCGTCGCTAACTCCAAAGAAAGGGACACGCTTTCGGCGCTCTTATTCATCATACGAAATACAACAATAGGAATATCTACCGTCATTTCACGCTGATCTTTTTAGAGAGGGTGGTACATAGCCGATCAAGCCGGCCCATATACGCTAGGATAAGCAAGGCTATTTTCATTATTTATAACAGTATTAAACTTATATGTATAAAGCTAAGACGTGTATTTAATTATTCTGACACACTTACCTGGAGCCTCTCCATCATAAGAGAAGTGGGGCACTAGAATGGTCTGAGCATCAACGATAACGATGGGGTCGGACCTGACTCCGTGCGCGCCTCGCAAAGCACCCACCTTCGCGGGTTTCGGGTACTCCACGCGACGCGGGATTAACACGTCACCGAAGTTCACCTGATAAAAACGTCAATGTCAACAATAATATAGAAATAATCACATAGTGAGACCTGCATACCTGACAGTGCCTAAACTGTGGCCTTAACGTTGCTAGATCTATCAACAGCAATTATCATCTACCATAAGGTAGTCCGCATTACCTGCCACACTTAGCAATAATAAACACCAGCCCCTTAAGTTCCCTTAATAAAAATAGGTTAACGTAATTTTTGGCGGTTGGGCATATCCCTTTGATGTGAAACGTCTTTAAAAACAAACATGCAGGCACCAGGTTAGGGAAAATTGCAACGAAAAGGGCCACCTTAATAACTTTAATACTCTTTGCTCAGATAGTTCGTAGCTGTTATTACCTTGAGTTTGCGTCGAAACCGAAAGAGGGCCTGGTTAAGTTGCATAGAATGAATTGAAACTGATCTTGTCGTCCTGTCTGGTCAGTATAACTCTTACATGTAATAGCGTGTAAATTTTTGTGTGTTTATCTGTAATTCAGGTTTAAACTACTATGCGGATTTATAAATAATATATAAATATTCACGGACATTTCACACAACGTCCTCTGGTCCCAAACTAAGCTTAACACCTGTGCTATGGGTACCAGATTACGGATATAATACACATAATTACTTGTTTTGTAAATACATACATATAAAAGATAGAAAACACCCAGACGCAGTACAAATATCTAAGTTCATCACACAAATAATTGTCCTGAGTGGGAATTGAACCCACGACCCGTGCACGGAAGTCGGTTACACTACCGACAATGCCACATAAAATAAAATTAGATTATTTTAGATATTTTTATATATATTTTTAGCATTTGACATGCTTAGCACTATACATTAAACACAAAGTGAAAAATGTGAAATCGAAAATAACAGTCAGGAGCAGGATTTGAACCTGCATCTTCTGGATACCGTCCAGATGCTTTACCAATTCAGCCATCCTGACAATTGCTCCTGACTGCTAATTTCGATAACACATCATACTTAACGTCTTTGGGTGACGCCTGCGCCATCCATCGGAAGTATTTTCATACATTATACCGACCAGGTAAACTTAATTTTACAATTAAGATTTTACCTAATAATGACGCAAACCCTTTAAATATTTTAGATATTTTTATATATATTTTTAGCATTTGACATGCTTAGAACTATACATTAAACACAAAGTGAAAAATGTGAAATCGAAAATAACAGTCAGGAGCAGGATTTGAACCTGCATCTTCTCGATACCGTCCAGATGCTTTACCAATTCAGCCATCCTGACAATTGCTCCTGACTGCTAATTTCGATAACACATCATACTTAACGTCTTTGGGTGACGCCTGCGCCATCCATCGGAAGTATTTTCATACATTATACCGACCAGGTAAACTTAATTTTACAATTAAGATTTTACCTAATAATGACGCAAACCCTTTAAATATTTTAGATATTTTTATATATATTTTTAGCATTTGACATGCTTAGCACTATACATTAAACACAAAGTGAAAAATGTGAAATCGAAAATAACAGTCAGGAGCAGGATTTGAACCTGCATCTTCTGGATACCGTCCAGATGCTTTACCAATTCAGCCATCCTGACAAAAATATATATAAAAATATCTAAAATATTTAAAGGGTTTGCGTCATTATTAGGTAAAATCTTAATTGTAAAATTAAGTTTACCTGGTCGGTATAATGTATGAAAATACTTCCGATGGATGGCGCAGGCGTCACCCAAAGACGTTAAGTATGATGTGTTATCGAAATTAGCAGTCAGGAGCAATTGTCAGGATGGCTGAATTGGTAAAGCATCTGGACGGTATCCAGAAGATGCAGGTTCAAATCCTGCTCCTGACTGTTATTTTCGATTTCACATTTTTCACTTTGTGTTTAATGTATAGTGCTAAGCATGTCAAATGCTAAAAATATATATAAAAATATCTAAAATATTTAAAGGGTTTGCGTCATTATTAGGTAAAATCTTAATTGTAAAATTAAGTTTACCTGGTCGGTATAATGTATGAAAATACTTCCGATGGATGGCGCAGGCGTCACCCAAAGACGTTAAGTATGATGTGTTATCGAAATTAGCAGTCAGGAGCAATTGTCAGGATGGCTGAATTGGTAAAGCATCTGGACGGTATCCAGAAGATGCAGGTTCAAATCCTGCTCCTGACTGTTATTTTCGATTTCACATTTTTCACTTTGTGTTTAATGTATAGTGCTAAGCATGTCAAATGCTAAAAATATATATAAAAATATCTAAAATATTTAAAGGGTTTGCGTCATTATTAGGTAAAATCTTAATTGTAAAATTAAGTTTACCTGGTCGGTATAATGTATGAAAATACTTCCGATGGATGGCGCAGGCGTCACCCAAAGACGTTAAGTATGATGTGTTATCGAAATTAGCAGTCAGGAGCAATTGTCAGGATGGCTGAATTGGTAAAGCATCTGGACGGTATCCAGAAGATGCAGGTTCAAATCCTGCTCCTGACTGTTATTTTCGATTTCACATTTTTCACTTTGTGTTTAAAATTAGATTAAATTTTGTACGTATACAGACTATAGGTATAGGAGTTATAGTAAAATGTTATAGTTGTATGTTTTTATGTTTGATAAATCAAAACAAATCCGTCAAAAATTTATAATTAAAATTCTGGAACAATCCAACCATCCAGAAACTCGCACAAATTGAAAGGATTTCCGTGACATACGCACGTATAGAAGAATTATATGAGTACATAATAAAGATAGAAGAATATGTCCTCAATAAAAGGTTGTTGCTGTTACCATAAAAATATGTATGAGATAATGACGATGAAACCTGAAGAGACATTAGATGCGCCAAAAGTCCACGTGTGGTGATTGTATTACAAAGAGCGGATATGAGGTTTTCTGTAATGTCCGCCTGGCGTTACGCACGCTTCATTATGTATGCACTGCTTCCCACGAGCCGCAACTATAGCAACAGTAGCCGTGGCTAACGGAACTGTGAGTGAGGGTACCGTGAACAATTGTGACTCTCAAGTATCATTGCATAGCTAAAACGTATTTACATTGTTAATTTTCTTCGTCTTTATTTGCAACTAATTAATATAAATATTGACGCAGTAAATACGAAATTATAATTTTTACTTTAAATCTAGTCATTTATATAGTCTAAAAAAAACCGTTTTACTATTTTTGTAAAATTACCTATTACTTACCTAATTATTTATATATATAAATAAATATTTTTTTAGCTAAAATAATAATATAATATCCTCTTGGGTTAGCCTTTTTAGACTCTCCGAGACGCAGCAATGCACAAAAAGCACGCAAAAATGTTTTAAATGGAATTTAAGTGTATAAATGTATTGGCATATGGCGACAATGTATAAGACTTGGCACCGGCTTCAAACACATCAGTAGGTGTCTAGCACTGAAATCGTATGTAAATACAAATTACTTATTGTTTTTTAGTTCTTGGGTGTTTCCTGAAGGGGATTTTCTATTTTTTTTTTTTTTAATACTCTATTTATCCTAACATTTTGTTGAATAGCGACAGTATGCATTAGTATTCATTCAGCACACGCTTATAATTACATCGCTGCTGAAACAGTTCAAAAATAGGTAGTACAAACCTCATACTCGTCGCAGTAGACGCTGAACCACCGGAAGTCCTTCAAAGACTTCCCATCAGGCAGTGTCAACGTGATAGACTCCCCAGTGTACTTGCGCAGAGGACCAGAGCCACCGCGCTCATCACGCAGCTTGGTTGAGCCGGCGGCGGCAGCTCGAGGTGTTCCGGTGGTGCCCACGAAGAAGAAAGCCGCTGGAACAACACAATGAGGTTATAAACGTATAAACATAATTATTAATCCCTGGATGCCTGCAGACATTTGTGCCCTTTAATTGTGAGTTTTGTAAAGTACCCGCGCATTCCAACCTGTCGAAGTGCTCAAGACCGCTAAGCCATCGCAGTCACTACGACGACTCCTAATCTCCACTTCACAGTTGCTTTTAGATGTCTTTACGACTCACGCCACCTATCGGATGCATGTACTTGCATTATTCCAATATAGTAAGTTTAATTTTGTAATTAATATTCATATTATTTGATGGCGCGGGTTTTTCATATTTTTGATTTGTATTTGAGCACTTGTGACTTTTTTTTTATTGCTTTTAGTGGCAAACAAGCCACGGCCCATCTGATGGTAAATGGTAACCGTCGCTCTTGGACTCAACAATACCTTTCGGTATTATTGTCAAGCCGCTGCTCACTATTTCATTTCACCACGAATAAACGGTTAATGGCCGGTCACACGGGAGATGGTGGTACCAACCCGTTCGGGCCCGATACCAAGTGAGTACTCCCACTTGGTACACAGGACTACCACCAGTGATGCAATGGATGATAATTGCTTACTTCCCTTACTCGCCTCATACGACACCCGTGAGAAAGAATGGGGTGGTGACACTTGTATTCCTAGTCCGTCACCACACAGACGGCGATGGTTTAGCGATCTAGAACACTTCCTCAGATCGGAAGTGACGCAGGTCAAATCCTGCTCGCAGTAAAGCTCTCTTATTCCGCTGCCATAAATAATTTGTTCTTCAAAGTAGCTCAGCATGTCAAGTGCTAAAATACAGATAAAAAAAAATACGTTATAAATATAATTTTAATAAAAGATTTTCTTAAATGAGTCACCTAATTAGGTTACAGAGGACATAAGCAAGTGATAACTAATGATAAAATCAAGGACTGAAAAAGACAGACGTATCGAGTTTGGGGCCCCAGTCTGTGTAGTCCTAGCACGGCATCCTCTGATTTTTCGATATTTTCCAAGGTAGTAGTGTATAATTTGCAAGCAAATGCATACCTAGCATTTGCTTGCAAATTATACACTGCTCTGTGAAAAACATATGAGGAATCTTGCATGACTAATAGATTTTCTCGACAGCTTTCAGAAGCTCAACTCTCAACCCGCACTGGCCTAAGTGGCTGACTTCAGTCGAGATCGGTGTCCAAAAGTTATACAGTAAAGAGTTGAAAAATGAGCGGATAACTCTTACCAAAATATCCAAAAACAATTTGCCAAAATTTATAAAATATATATATATTTTTTTGGAAACTTCAAGATGATATTAATTGCTATTCTAACTGCCGCTGACACAGTTTCACTCACACATCGAGGACAGAGCCAGCTGCGAGTGCCTGCGGCTCGTGACCATACCTAGCTGATAATTGTTCACGACAAAAGAAAACGAAAGCAGTTTGTACTACAATGCCAGAGGTCACAACATCGAAAGTCCTATAGCAAAACAACTGCTAATATATAATGCAATAACAGTTCTAACTCTTCGATAGAAAGTTGCTAATTGAATGCACTTTGCTTAGTGCAAAAACCGTGTTCAAGGTAGCATAAAATCAATTTTTTTGTAATAGGGTCATATATTGGTTATGTGTGTGACATCGGCAATATTTGACGAACTTAGTCGAGGAGACTGAGACACTGAGTCCGTATTCAATTAATAATTTCTTTTTTCAACCATAATTTGCATTTATGGCTTTACCTGTTTAATAAATAAAGTTTGTAGTTAACGTTCATGGTAAATTTTATTGAATTCATAATTATACAAAAATATGTTTTAAGTATTATGATGCTGAACTGCTGCGTTCGTATTGCCAAGCAGACATAAGGTCACGTAAATTTTTAATATTCGTAAAAGAAATAACAAAAAGTTGGATGATGTGTAAACAATCCCATATGTAATATAATACGGCTAATTAAGGTAATTTTACACAGGACAAGACAAAGGACAGAACTAGTTGTAAAGCGTTGCTTACACCAGCATGAATGGGCCATCTCGACGGAGTGGGCCATACCGCACTCTTATAGAAGATCTGTGTGAAACAGTAGTTACCCCTTTTTTTTCGTTAAGGCGGGAAAAAATGTTCCTAACCGCACACGCCGTCGTTTGGGGCATAGAACAGGGTAGTATGGGGCCTTCACCTTTTTTTTTTTGTTAAGGCGGAAAAAAATGAGTCTAACCGCACACCCCGTCGTTCGGTGCAAAGAACAGGGTAGTGTGGGGCCTTAACCTACTAAAGAAACACGCCGCGTGCCATCTCCCCGCCTGTATTGGCGGCCACTGGAACTTTGTTACATTCCTTCGGTGGTGCGGTAGTTACTCCTACTGTTGTGTTCCGTATGATGAGTGAGAGCGCCGACTCAAACTCAAACCCCCTGCCCCTATCCTCTCTTCATTATCTGCCCTCTCCGCCTCCTATCCCTTTCCTTGTAGACGGCGACGCGCGAGTGATGCCTCTGGTGGACCGTATGCTTGTTTGCCACCAACATAGTTTAAAAAAAATATAAAAAGAATGTATGTAACGAGTACTATTTTTAACCGACTTCCAAAAAGGAGGAGGTTCTCAATTCGGCTGTTTGCTTTTTTTTTGTGTATATATACCTCCCTATTGTTTTTGTCATTATATGAGTATAAGTATGGTTTTGTTATTTTTAGACTAGGCACCGACTTCAAACACATCAGTAGGTGTCTAGCACGGAAATTGTATGTAAATACTAAATTATGTTTTGGTTTTTAGTTTAAGGTGTCTTTTGAAGGCGGTTTCTTTTTATTTAAAAATAATTTATCTATTTTGTAATAAATCTAATATTATTTCATAATTATGGCAACCCTGGCGCTAGTGCTAGTTGAGTGCGCTTGCGCACAGTACAGTTAGTGCTAGTAAATCAACGTTAACAGTTAGCTGTACACAATCATTGTCTGTGCAGTTAGCGGCCGACATCCTACGAACACAAAATATATCTTGTAGATAAACGCATCTGCCGACAAAGCCACTGGACCAAGTAATTGTTACAACTTCAGTGCATATATGTGGTATAGAGTAGGGTTGCTAGAACAAAATTATCATAAGATCTATTAATATTCCATCCATCCATCAGCCCTTTAACGTCCACTGCTGGACATAGGCCTCCCCAAGAATGGGGGATAGCGCCGTAATCGCCACGCTTGGCAGACGGGTTGGCGATCGCAGTGGATGTTGTTAATACTCGAAGAAGTGCTGCTGCCCATTTCCCCGGTATTCCCTCAATCGGCTCTTACGACTCCCATGGGTGGATAGGGGTGGGACAATTATAAAGGCTGTAATAAGCTCATAGGTAAACTCTGATGTTTCATAGTACAAATAGATAATAAATAAATATTCACAGACATTTCACACAACGTCCTCTGGTCCCAAACTAAACTTAACGCTTGTGCTATGGGTACCAGATTACGGATATAATACATATATTACTTTTTTTTTAAGTACATACATATAATAGATAGAAAACACTCAGACGCAGTACAAAAATATCTGTGTTCATCACACAAATAATTGTCCTGAGTGGGAATCGAACCCACGATCTCGTGCACGGAAGTGAGTTACAGTACCGACTACGCCACGAGGCCCGTCGCCCCGATACAAAATGAATTGTCTTTTTTTATGTTAACACAATATGCAAAAATGTAAAATAACAGTCACAAGTGCAATTTGCATGCATCTCCTATAATACCGTCCCAGGTGCTTTGGTACTTCAACCATAGTGACAATTGCTCGGGACTATGAATTTTTAAGCATTTGACATCCTTAGCTATATATAAAACACAAAGTGTTTTTATCTCTCAACAATACCAAGAGTATGCCAAGCTCACCGTTTCATTTCACAAATGAGATGTGAATACGAGAAATGTACGGTTATCTTCTACTACAACCAAGAGACAACAGTTTGCTCACGGTCACGAGGGAGATGGCGGTACCGACCAGCTTGGGCCTGATATGTTAATGTTACAACTCTCGCAATGTATCTATAAGTACGTTTTTGTTTTATGAAGACTCCTTGCACTAAGGAATAATCCTTGTATCGCGGGAGACTTTACAAACATACAATTTCACGGACACAAAGTACACCCAGACTCAGAATAACCATTCGTGGATCACACAAAGAGTTGTCCTGTGTGGGAATCGAACCCAAAATACTCGGGCGGGAGGCTGGTATCTAAACCACTCCGCCATCGGTCCTCGTGGCGTAGTCGGTAGTGTAACTGACTTCCGTGCACAAGGTTGTGGGTTCGATTCCCACTCAGGACAATTATTTGTGTGGTGAACACAGATATTTGTACTGCGTCTGGGTGTTTTCTATGTATTATATGTATGTATTTACCAAAAAGTAATATATGTATTATATCCGTGATCTGGTGCCCATGGCGCAAGCGTTGGGCTTAGTTTGGGACCAGACGAGGTTGTGTGAAAATGTTCAAGAATATTTATTTATTTATCTGAGAAAAAGGTTGAAACCTTTACGTAGATAGATGAGACTCTCTGACATATAGGAGTTCGTTCTAAGGTTGAAACCTTTACGTAGATAGATGAGACTCTCTGACATATAGGAGTTCGTTCTAAGGTTGAAACCTTTACGTAGATAGATGAGACTCTCTGACATATAGGAGTTCGTTCTAAGGTTGAAACCTTTACGTAGATAGATGAGACTCTCTGACATATAGGAGTTCGTTCTAAGGTTGAAACCTTTACGTAGATAGATGAGACTCTCTGACATATAGGAGTTCGTTCTAAGGTTGAAACCTTTACGTAGATAGATGAGACTCTCTGACATATAGGAGTTCGTTCTAAGGTTGAAACCTTTACGTAGATAGATGAGACTCTCTGACATATAGGAGTTCGTTCTAAGGTTGAAACCTTTACGTAGATAGATGAGACTCTCTGACATATAGGAGTTCGTTCTAAGGTTGAAACCCCGTAACGCTCACATTTGTGTTGTATCAGATCTTTTAAATTCAATGTATTTTTTTAACGAAATATCTCTTCTATGTATAGTTACCGTGAGGAAATTTGCAAGCTTGAGAGTATCTCTCAACAATCTATGAAGTCATACATTCTGTATTGCGCCAGCCCGATCCCTCTCACTAGAGTAGAGACCCGTACCTAACTGTTTTCACAACCAATATTGATTTTGAGAAACCATTGTGCATGTTTTATCATAAGATCTATTAATATTATAAAGGCTGTAATAAGCTCACAGGTCAACTCTGATGTTTCATAGTACAAATAGATAATATATAAATATTCACGGACATACACAACGCCTCTGGTCCCAAACTAAGCTTAACGCTTGTGCTATGGGTACCAGATTACGGATATAATACATATATTACTTTTTTTTTAAGTACATTCATATAATAGATAGAAAACACTCAGACGCAGTACAAATATCTGTGTTCATCACACAAATAATTGTCCTGAGTGGGAATCGAACCCACGCTCTCGTGCACGGAAGTGAGTTACAGTACCGACTACGCCACGAGGCCCGTCGCCCCGATACAAAATTTATTGTCTTTTTTTATGTTAACACAATATGCAACATTGTAAAATAACAGTCACAAGTGCAATTTGCATGCATCTCCTATCCCGTCCCAGGTGCTTTGGTACTTCAACCATAGTGACAATTGCTCGGGACTATGAATGTCGATATCACATTCCTTCCTAATGTCTTGAGTGAAGCCTGCGCCATCTGTCTGATGTATTTGCATGCATTATTCCAACCAGGTAATACTTAATACCAAATAATGACGCAGCCCTATAAACATTTTAATTTTTTTATATAATTTTTAAGCATTTGACATCCTTAGCTATATATAAAACACAAAGTGTTTTTATCTCTCAACAATACCAAGAGTATGCCAAGCTCACCGTTTCATTTCACAAATGCGATGTGAATACGAGAAATGAAACGGTTATCTTCTACTACGACCAAGAGACAACAGTTTGCTCACGGTCACGAGGGAGATGGCGGTACCGACCAGCTTGGGCCTGATAATGTTAATGTTACAACTCTCGCAATGTATCTATAAGTACGTTTTTGTTTTATGAAGACTCCTTGCACTAAGGAATAATCCTTGTATCGCGGGAGACTTTACAAACATACAATTTCACGGACACAAAGTACACCCAGACTCAGAATAACCATTCGTGGATCACACAAAGAGTTGTCCTGTGTGAGAATCGAACCCAAAATACTCGGGCGGGAGGCTGGTATCTAAACCACTCCGCCATCGGTCCTCGTGGCGTAGTCGGTAGTGTAACTGACTTCCGTGCACAAGGTTGTGGGTTCGATTCCCACTCAGGACAATTATTTGTGTGGTGAACACAGATATTTGTACTGCTTCTGGGTGTTTTCTATGTATTATATGTATGTATTTACCAAAAAGTAATATATGTATTATATCCGTGATCTGGTGCCCATGGCGCAAGCGTTGGGCTTAGTTTGGGACCAGACGAGGTTGTGTGAAAATGTCCATGAATATTTATTTATTTATCTGAGCAGACTTGAAATTGACTTTTATTAGTGTACTCGTATGTAATGTAGACAATCCCTCAATAAATAAAATAAAATAAGTAAGGAGGAGTCTCCTTGATACTCAGCCCCACCACCAGTAATACAATGGAAGACAATTGCTTACTTTCTTTAGGCCCCTCGTATAACACCCGCGCGGAAGAATGGGGTAGTGGTATTCTTAAGCCATCAGCACAGCGATTAAACTAATCGACATGTGACGCCGACTTTTAGAATTGCTATAACAATAGGTTCAAGTGCTAGTCGTAGTACTCTTATACTATTTTTATATATGATTCATTCTGTAGAATTCATTACAGCAATGTCAAGAGACCTATACGCACAGAGCCAAAACTAGCTTCAATTCAATACAGGGCTAAAATTACAAATTCAATCTCAAAGAACAACGGTTATACATCACGCTCATAGCAACAAGGCATGCGGGCAGGACGACACAAACGGTCAAAGCATACCGCTGCAGGAATGCGCCCCGTCAAAGCACGGCTAAGTCATGTTTACAACGAGATATGCTTTTATCAACAGAATTTGAATTATACAAGAAAAAAAATCACATAACTTTATTGTAACTCAAATACTCTTTTTCCTTATTCACAAATTATAACTTGTACTTTAAAGAGTAGCTGAGCATGTCAAGTGCTAAAATATAGATCAAAAATGTTTATTGTAACTTGTTTGAATTTGTTACGCCAAATAAACCAAATAATAGTAGGTAAGTAGTGAATGGTATAATCGGAGCGATGAAATAATCTGCCCAAATGGGCTCAATACCAACCACAGAGTGTTGCGAGTATAATTCCGATATAGAATAAATACTGTAACGAACTATATTTTGTGATGTATTTTAGCACATGCTTAGCTACTTTAAAGAACATATTATTTGTGCAAGTGGAAAAAAAGAGCTTTACGTAGATAGATGAGACTCTCTGACATATAGGAGTTCGTTCTAAGGTTGAAACCTTTACGTAGATAGATGAGACTCTCTGACATATAGGAGTTCGTTCTAAGGTTGAAACCTTTACGTAGATAGATGAGACTCTCTGACATATAGGAGTTCGTTCTAAGGTTGAAACCTTTACGTAGATAGATGAGACTCTCTGACATATAGGAGTTCGTTCTAAGGTTGAAACCTTTACGTAGATAGATGAGACTCTCTGACATATAGGAGTTCGTTCTAAGGTTGAAACCTTTACGTAGATAGATGAGACTCTCTGACATATAGGAGTTCGTTCTAAGGTTGAAACCTTTACGTAGATAGATGAGACTCTCTGACATATAGGAGTTCGTTCTAAGGTTGAAACCTTTACGTAGATAGATGAGACTCTCTGACATATAGGAGTTCGTTCTAAGGTTGAAACCTTTACGTAGATAGATGAGACTCTCTGACATATAGGAGTTCGTTCTAAGGTTGAAACCTTTACGTAGATAGATGAGACTCTCTGACATATAGGAGTTCGTTCTAAGGTTGAAACCTTTACGTAGATAGATGAGACTCTCTGACATATAGGAGTTCGTTCTAAGGTTGAAACCTTTACGTAGATAGATGAGACTCTCTGACATATAGGAGTTCGTTCTAAGGTTGAAACCTTTACGTAGATAGATGAGACTCTCTGACATATAGGAGTTCGTTCTAAGGTTGAAACCCCGTAACGCTCACATTTGTGTTGTATCAGATCTTTTAAATTCAATGTATTTTTTTAACGAAATATCTCTTCTATGTATAGTTACCGTGAGGAAATTTGCAAGCTTGAGAGTATCTCTCAACAATCTATGAAGTCATACATTCTGTATTGCGCCAGCCCGATCCCTCTCACTAGAGTAGAGACCCGTACCTAACTGTTTTCACAACCAATATTGATTTTGAGAAACCATTGTGCATGTTTTATCATAAGATCTATTAATATTATAAAGGCTGTAATAAGCTCACAGGTCAACTCTGATGTTTCATAGTACAAATAGATAATATATAAATATTCACGGACATACACAACGCCTCTGGTCCCAAACTAAGCTTAACGCTTGTGCTATGGGTACCAGATTACGGATATAATACATATATTACTTTTTTTTTAAGTACATTCATATAATAGATAGAAAACACTCAGACGCAGTACAAATATCTGTGTTCATCACACAAATAATTGTCCTGAGTGGGAATCGAACCCACGCTCTCGTGCACGGAAGTGAGTTACAGTACCGACTACGCCACGAGGCCCGTCGCCCCGATACAAAATTTATTGTCTTTTTTTATGTTAACACAATATGCAACATTGTAAAATAACAGTCACAAGTGCAATTTGCATGCATCTCCTATCCCGTCCCAGGTGCTTTGGTACTTCAACCATAGTGACAATTGCTCGGGACTATGAATGTCGATATCACATTCCTTCCTAATGTCTTGAGTGAAGCCTGCGCCATCTGTCTGATGTATTTGCATGCATTATTCCAACCAGGTAATACTTAATACCAAATAATGACGCAGCCCTATAAACATTTTAATTTTTTTATATAATTTTTAAGCATTTGACATCCTTAGCTATATATAAAACACAAAGTGTTTTTATCTCTCAACAATACCAAGAGTATGCCAAGCTCACCGTTTCATTTCACAAATGCGATGTGAATACGAGAAATGAAACGGTTATCTTCTACTACGACCAAGAGACAACAGTTTGCTCACGGTCACGAGGGAGATGGCGGTACCGACCAGCTTGGGCCTGATAATGTTAATGTTACAACTCTCGCAATGTATCTATAAGTACGTTTTTGTTTTATGAAGACTCCTTGCACTAAGGAATAATCCTTGTATCGCGGGAGACTTTACAAACATACAATTTCACGGACACAAAGTACACCCAGACTCAGAATAACCATTCGTGGATCACACAAAGAGTTGTCCTGTGTGAGAATCGAACCCAAAATACTCGGGCGGGAGGCTGGTATCTAAACCACTCCGCCATCGGTCCTCGTGGCGTAGTCGGTAGTGTAACTGACTTCCGTGCACAAGGTTGTGGGTTCGATTCCCACTCAGGACAATTATTTGTGTGGTGAACACAGATATTTGTACTGCTTCTGGGTGTTTTCTATGTATTATATGTATGTATTTACCAAAAAGTAATATATGTATTATATCCGTGATCTGGTGCCCATGGCGCAAGCGTTGGGCTTAGTTTGGGACCAGACGAGGTTGTGTGAAAATGTCCATGAATATTTATTTATTTATCTGAGCAGACTTGAAATTGACTTTTATTAGTGTACTCGTATGTAATGTAGACAATCCCTCAATAAATAAAATAAAATAAGTAAGGAGGAGTCTCCTTGATACTCAGCCCCACCACCAGTAATACAATGGAAGACAATTGCTTACTTTCTTTAGGCCCCTCGTATAACACCCGCGCGGAAGAATGGGGTAGTGGTATTCTTAAGCCATCAGCACAGCGATTAAACTAATCGACATGTGACGCCGACTTTTAGAATTGCTATAACAATAGGTTCAAGTGCTAGTCGTAGTACTCTTATACTATTTTTATATATGATTCATTCTGTAGAATTCATTACAGCAATGTCAAGAGACCTATACGCACAGAGCCAAAACTAGCTTCAATTCAATACAGGGCTAAAATTACAAATTCAATCTCAAAGAACAACGGTTATACATCACGCTCATAGCAACAAGGCATGCGGGCAGGACGACACAAACGGTCAAAGCATACCGCTGCAGGAATGCGCCCCGTCAAAGCACGGCTAAGTCATGTTTACAACGAGATATGCTTTTATCAACAGAATTTGAATTATACAAGAAAAAAAATCACATAACTTTATTGTAACTCAAATACTCTTTTTCCTTATTCACAAATTATAACTTGTACTTTAAAGAGTAGCTGAGCATGTCAAGTGCTAAAATATAGATCAAAAATGTTTATTGTAACTTGTTTGAATTTGTTACGCCAAATAAACCAAATAATAGTAGGTAAGTAGTGAATGGTATAATCGGAGCGATGAAATAATCTGCCCAAATGGGCTCAATACCAACCACAGAGTGTTGCGAGTATAATTCCGATATAGAATAAATACTGTAACGAACTATATTTTGTGATGTATTTTAGCACATGCTTAGCTACTTTAAAGAACATATTATTTGTGCAAGTGGAAAAAAAGAGCTTTACGTAGATAGATGAGACTCTCTGACATATAGGAGTTCGTTCTAAGGTTGAAACCTTTACGTAGATAGATGAGACTCTCTGACATATAGGAGTTCGTTCTAAGGTTGAAACCTTTACGTAGATAGATGAGACTCTCTGACATATAGGAGTTCGTTCTAAGGTTGAAACCTTTACGTAGATAGATGAGACTCTCTGACATATAGGAGTTCGTTCTAAGGTTGAAACCTTTACGTAGATAGATGAGACTCTCTGACATATAGGAGTTCGTTCTAAGGTTGAAACCTTTACGTAGATAGATGAGACTCTCTGACATATAGGAGTTCGTTCTAAGGTTGAAACCTTTACGTAGATAGATGAGACTCTCTGACATATAGGAGTTCGTTCTAAGGTTGAAACCTTTACGTAGATAGATGAGACTCTCTGACATATAGGAGTTCGTTCTAAGGTTGAAACCTTTACGTAGATAGATGAGACTCTCTGACATATAGGAGTTCGTTCTAAGGTTGAAACCTTTACGTAGATAGATGAGACTCTCTGACATATAGGAGTTCGTTCTAAGGTTGAAACCTTTACGTAGATAGATGAGACTCTCTGACATATAGGAGTTCGTTCTGAGGTTGAAACCCCGTAACGCTCACATTTGTGTTGTATCAGATCTTTTAAATTCAATGTATTTTTTTAACGAAATATCTCTTCTAGGTATAGTTACCGTGAGGAAATTTGCAAGCTTGAGAGTATCTCTCAACAATCTATGAAGTCATACATTCTGTATTGCGCCAGCCCGTTCCCTCTCACTAGAGGAGAGACCCGTACCTAACTGTTTTCACAACCAATATTGATTTTGAGAAACCATTGTGCATGTTTTCTCTACTATTGCTTGTGAAAAGTGGTACTACGGAACGGATTTCGACAAAATTTGTTTTACGGACACATCACGACTTGGAGAAACTCTTTTTATGCCCATAATGGTTTCTATAGGATTTCAATGATTTGAATTTTCGAGCTGAAAAATTCACAGACAGAATCTAGTGAATAAAATAAGTTAGTCCTTGTCCGATATGTGATATGTATTTAGATGAGACATTTACATAGTGGGAACACAGCCTTAGCTGAGAGGACAGGGAGAGCGGTTGTTAAATTTGCATTAATTACGTGACAGGACACCTTTGTGTCGATGCATCGCCATCTACGAGCACTTCAGTAATTTCATCAACTCACCCGAGAAATATATCTGCTATATGATACAATGCGGCAGAGCTGCAAGCACAAACTGTTGAATATGTAGGTTTATAAACCTATTTGGGGTAAATTTTATCCCATAAAAAACAGTCATTGCAAAAGGGCCAATTTCCAGGGCTTTTCTTAAAAAATATGCCTGTGATATAGATAAAACAACGAAGTTATGACTTACTGTTACTCGTATACTTCTGTTTCGCGTGTTCGAAGCTTTTCTTATTACAATTTTTCAAGTATTTATAAAAGACTAGTGGTAGAGCCTTATTGTATATCTCTCACAGAAGATTAACAGGAACAAGGGTACGTACTTCTACTGTTTTATTTCATATGGTGAGTGAGAGTGTCCGAGGCTTATCCACTACAACGATTCCAGACCGTCCGTGAAATTGGTATCTCCTACAAAACGAATATCACCGCTTCGCAGAGTCAAGTGTTACGAGCTGGTGGTAGTTGGACGCGCATGCCCAGAGTTGTGAGCTGTAAGACATATTCTACGGCAGGATATTTTTTATACCACGTAGGTGAAAAATAAGCATACGGCTGACCTCATGGTCAGTGGTTACCGTAGCCTATAGACGTTAGCAACACCAGAGGCATCACTCTCGTATCGCCATCTCCAAGGAAAGGGATAGGATGTGGATAGGTAGGATAATAAAGAGAGGTTAGGGAGAGGGTTTAGGCATTCGGTGCTGGACTCCACGGGATGCTAACTTAAATAGAAGGGCCCTATGCCAAATGCTACCGAACTGTCCAGGCTTTTATCATCAATCTACGCCACTACCCTCCAAGGCATAAGGATGAGTAAGGTAGATGAGAAAGATCACCAGCAGATTGATGGTAACGAAAGCCGTATTAGCGATCTGCACTCAGTCCGAGGTGGCGGTCTGTGTCGTGACGGAATAAGAATACAAGTGTCACTACCCTATTCTTTCCCACGGGTGTCGTATGAGGCGACTAAGGTAAGGAAGCAATTATCATCCATTGCATGACTGGTGGTAGGGCTGGGTACCAAGTGTAGTACTTAGTATTGGGCCCGAGTGGGTTGGTACCACCATCTCCAGTGAGTTTGGCCGTAGCAGGAGATAGCCGTTTATTCTTTCATTTCATATTGGTGAAATAAAATGGTGAGCAGCGGCTTGACAATACTCTCAGTAAAATTGTGTCCATGAGCGACAGTTACCATTTATTATCAGATGGGCCGTGGCTCGTCTGCCACTACAAGCAATAAAAAAAAATAAAAAAAACTAATGATTGTTAAGGTAGTGCAGGACCCGGTGACTTAGCACCTTCTTCAATACCTTGGAAAGTAAGGATTTCATCACAATTATTGGCCTATAATGCGGTCATCCCTTTTTGGGAGTGGGGTCTTGCTGGGTGATCAGATCATTATTTCTGTACTAAGCATCACTAAAGTAAACTAAACATAATTGAATAGACATAGCCCGTGGATTCTCACGTGCATCAAAAAACACACTAATTAGTTACGTCCGTCATTGACTGATTGATTGAGTTTAATAGCTAATAAGCTATAAAATTATATATACGAGTACAAGCTTCTTTCTTCTAAATTTGCAGCAAATTTCATTTTAATTTCATTAAAATTTAATATTCACAACTCTAAATCAACTTTCAATTATTGGAGAAAGCAATTTAAAATTCAATATATACTCGTGTAACCAATATTGGTTTATTATTCTGTTGTAAATAATTGAATCATTTTAAACGTATTCATATATCCGATTTCTACAAGCAACGCCATCTATTTATGCTGTTTATAGTAGATGTAATCTCACATAAAGTGGTTTTCTTGGTATATTTTAAACTTAATTATATTTACTTTTTCCTGAATATTATTCTTTATTTCAAGGTTCCTTCTTCGAAAGTTAAGGAGCATTTTTTAAGATCAATATTTTTTTCAAAATCTAGGTAATAGTAGGTAAATTACACAGCCAGATATTTTCCTTTACTTTTACACCTATTATCGTGCCAAATATCAGATCTCTAAGTATACTGGAAGTGCTTTATAATTTTGATGATCAATCAGTACATCAGTCAGTACCCAAAATCGGAAACATTGGAAGGCTATAAACTTCGTAACGATGTAACCTGAAGACCCATTTCCTTATAGTCTCTTTATCTACGCAACCTTAATCCTACGTTTAGCTTGCAAAACACTTAGTTATGGGAGCTTGAAAAATGCACTGAAATGCTTCGTGTAAAGAAACACTTAGCATTGTTGATACTTCCCTTAGATTTTATCGTTACTTACATTAATTTTATCTCCTTGTTTACACAAGCGCAATCAAAGCATAATTTAATACTTCCTGCTATTTACGAGAATGTTATACATTATGAAATAAAACTACGTTAACGGAATCTATCGCTTTTACTTGATTTTCTACTATCCCAACATTTCGAATACATTCATGATCATGGGTGGACTTAGATACATACATAATTTAACTAAGAATACAATCGTTACGACCGTATTCCTTGGATGTTGTATAAGGTTATTGAGGGAGGAAGCAATGATTACCCAATTATTTTAAGTACTCGTAATATCACTAGAGGGCAACGTCCGTTGACTCTGTTCGGTTTAATAATTTAACACACTTCTTAATGTCTTTCTCGGTTGATCTTAAATCTTGTAGCAACTTTCTCATTTATTTTAATACACGAACTAACCAACGAGATGATACAAACAACTGATCAAAATTATACAATAATAAATTCTCTGATTCAGTAACACTTTTGTTGCAATGCGAACTGTAACTTCTGTTTATAAAAATAAAGTCGACGATCAATGAAAAGAGAAGACGGCGGTTACGATGAAGGCACTTTTAATAGTGTCAAATTAACTTTCTATATAACTATTTATAAAGGCTGTATTGTAGTTTACATGTAACTGTGGATAAAAGTAATAACTGACTTAAGTCCGACTCTGTCACGCTTTCGCGTTTTATAACCCTCCAGCTGATCCGCCCTCGCTTCGCACGGAAGCTAATGACTAATGACAATATCTTAAGACTGTTTAAGAACCACAACTATCTGTCTATTATAGGATTTTAAAGTATATCTTAAGTGTGAGCTTTATTCTCCCTACTTTAAAAAAGGTTTTTAGAATTTTTTATATATATATTTAGCATTTGGCATGCTTAGCACTATACATTAAACACAAAGTGAAAAATGTGAAAAGTGCAATTGTCACGATGGCTGAATTGGCAAAGCATCTGGAAGGTATCCAGGAGATGCAGGTTCAAATCCTGCTCGTGACTGTTATTTTCAATTTCACATTTTTCACTTTGTGTTTAATGTATAGTGCTAAGCATGCCAAATGCTAAAAATATATATAAAAATGTCTAAATATTTATAGGGTTTGCGTCATTATTAGGTAAAAATGTTAATTGTAAAATTAATTTTACCTAGTCGGTATAATGTATGAAAATACTTCCGACAGATGGCGCAGGCGTCACCCAAAGACGTTAAGTATGAATGTGTTATCGAAGTTAGCAGTCAGGAGCAATTGTCACGATGGCTGAATTGGCAAAGCATCTGAACGATATCCAGGAGATGCAGGTTCAAATCCTGCTCGTGACTGTTATTATCGATTTCACATTTTTCACTTTATGTTTAATTAAAAAAGGTTATTAGGATAATACTTTTTTGGAAAATTATGTTGAAGGCAGTGACATCCATTGTGTGATCTAGAAGAAGAAAAGGTAAAAACTGAAAGACGCAATATGTGACCTTCGACTACGTATAAGAATAATGCAATGTAGGACAAACAAAAAAGAAATTCAATTGAAATAAGTTAAAAATTATAATACTTTCTGATATTTACGCGTATGTTACACATTTTGAAATAAAACTACGTTTACGGAATCTATCGCGTTTACTTTATTTTACTACTATCCCGACGTTTCGAATACTTTACAGTATTCATGATCACGGGTGGACTTAGATGATAGACGTCCAAGGCTGATATGTTATTTCAACGGTTTCATCTACCCACAGTATATGATTTTAAAAAATTTTTGGTTTATTTATTTTAACCCACCTAATATTCGTTTAGAAACACAGTGAAAATATCTACTTCAAATGTTTATGCTTACAATGTATGAGACTTTAAATTAGTATATTAAAATGAGTATAATACTGCTCTTTAAATTGTAAAATTTTTGTTTTTATTTAGCGCTCAAAAATTCTACCACAAACTACCAATTACTACCAGTAAGAATACAATCTTGGTTATTAGTTTATATTATTAAATATATTGATTTTGCCAAAAGCTAAGACTAAGAAGCTACCACCGGATCTGAACGCAGCCTGACTGAGAAAGATCCGGCCAGAAAACTGTTGTTGCCTACTGAGTCTTAGCTTTTGGCAAAATCAATATATTTAACAATATACACTGGTACTGTGTAACATTACTTCAATGGACGCTTTAAAAAACCTGGCACAAACTATATCATTCCAGTCATCTTTGAATGTACTGTGTCTATAAATTTAAGATATTTGAGAAAATTTGTTTGTATTAGGCTTTTTAAGCGTCTCTGAATACAAAAACATTTATTTTTAGAATTTCTATCGAAATATCTAAACGGATTTTTGTTGGATAGCTCTTGATTAGACTTAAAAACTGGTTTATGATTTATCCAGCTACTATATCTCTCTATATCGGGAATAATATAACCTAAAAACTAGCTTTTTCGTGCAGCGTAGCTGCGGGCAAAGTCCAGAATATAGGTTATAAATGAATCATAATACTCAATAGCTTAATCCCAAACTTAGTTGGGGTCGCATTTAGATCTGTTCAATTTTAGATAATCACCATTATTTACCCGCCTATCTGATCTCCACGGCCCAACCAGCGGTACAACTATCGAACTCTAAACAACATCGACGACTGTAACGACTGTACGAACGTTATTTTACAACCGGGATCTATAGTTTAACGTGCTTCCCGAAGCACGTATTGTATAGATTCTATATTATGACAACTTAAGTTAAGTAATGCATGATTGTCACTAATGTAGCAACTACCAGAGCAAACACAAACGGAATTAATTCGTCAGTAATACGAGAGCAATATCCATTTGCGTAATCATTAACTGTGTAGTAGTCTCTCTGAATAGTTATTGCTGTGGCCTTTAACATGATTTGTGGTGATGTTATGCCACGTTCAGTAACTGTTTGTTGCATCACTCGTTATTGTAACTGCTCATTTGGTACCTCATCTAACTGTTATTTATTTGCAAACTGTTGTGTTATAAGAAACTGTTAATAAAAATATACTCTAGCGGTAGAACCTTACTTATCTCAACACGAACGGGCCGGCGCGAACACCAATCTCTCACAGAAGATCTGACTGAAAAAATGTAAGTACTCCTACTGTTGTGATGTGTACGGTAAGTGAGAGCGCTAAAGGCTCAATCTCCTTGCCAATCCTCTCCTTATTATCCATCCTATCCTCTCTTTATTATCACTCCTAACCTCTCCTTAGTATTCTTCCTATCCTCTCCTCATTATGCTTCCTATCCACCTACTATCCCTTTCCTTTGAGATGACAGCACATGCAGACAACGTCTACAGAGGCAAAAAAAACACATTACAACGGGAGTCAAACTACGCGACGAAACCCTAAACTCACTAAGACCAAACTCACTTAAGAGCAACATCGCTACGCATAAATATGCTCGCGGAAAAAAACGTACTCCTAATGGCAGCACACACTGACTGTAGTCTACAGAGGCAAAAGAAACACAATAACTCCGGGCGGTACATAACACACAAGAATACTCCACGTGCGGTTCCTCCATAGCAATGTGAAGATTTAAAACATCACCGCTGCACATGAGCTAACGCGAGATTAAAGCCTGTACCTAGAAAATACCAGGTCAAACAAAATATACCAACAATGGGCGATGCCATATCGGAAACACTTCATGGAGATATCCCTCATCAACAACATAGGCTGAACGGCTATATCAAAACAAGAACAAAATTCCTATATAAAATAAATAACTAAAGCCACTCAAGAGAGAACTCAAAAAAACATTTAATATATCTATTTGGCAAAACAAATAAACACACTAAACTTTAACTATTCGCATACATGTCGGGAATACACCTATGTCCGTGTTCACAGACGCTACATTAATAAAAAAACAAAAAAGCGTAAGTACCATTTATAATTACCTACGTAACAATACCTAAAACAACAAATGCTCGTCCTCAAATAATGCGCGATAGCAACGCAACATAAAAAATTCAAAAAAAAAATAGTTTTAAATATAAAGTGAGACTGAGTTATATATACGCTTTTCTAAATTAAGGACAAATCAACTTACAAAGTAATTAATGCCAATTAAAAAATTCAGAAATCTATGGCAATAGACAACAAAAAAAAAATTAAATAAACTATGGATAGTAACCACTATTTACTACCTATATTCAATAATAACAAATAACAACTATTTACCGCTTTGTTACTATTACAATTACAAAAAATCTGTATTATTAGATACTGAGTTGCTGACCATTCAAAATTAATAACAAATAAACTTTAGTTTTGTGCTAAATTTTTCTTGTACAAGTAAACTTTAGTGTTGTACTAAAGTTTACTTGTTAATAACTTTATACAAAACAATAAATACAAGTTATGTGTAACCAAGTAAAATCTGCAATAAAGAAATATTGTGCTATTGTATTTAAACATTACCAAGGATTAAATTACTTTACAGCTGATCATTACTACTATCTGCACATGGAAATATTCTACGAGTATATACCCTATATACCAGTGAGCCAAGTTATGTGAACTTTAACAATGTCATTATATGCAACTGGCCGCTTTATTAAACTTCATGTGACTTTTCTTGTGTAGTATTCACAATCTATATGTCAATGTATTATATCGAGAATTTTAAACGAATAAAGCTATATACTTAGAATAATAACGCTGCTATATATATTCTGAAATGGTATTAATCTCTACAATCTGTTCGTTCAATTAAAATGGACAAGTACCTAAAACCAGAACGATTCCAAGTGGACCCAACATCGAGTTGGGATCAATCGTCACTATGGATACATTGGAAACAAACTTTCAATAATTTCTTACGAGCTATACAAACAAAAGACCATTCAGTAAGTACGAACTCTGAATACCTACTGTTGGTTAATCATATATCGCCACTTCTCTATACATACATCATAGATGCCAAAAAGTATAACACCGCTATACAAAAACAATTTAACTTTAAATCTTAAGAAAAATGAATTTTCAAAAACAGAAATAAATTTACTAGGCTATAATATCTGTAATAGTGGAATAAAGCCGGATCCACAACGCCTTCGTCAAAAAAGCAAATCTCACTTAGAAGAACTTTGGGCATTTTCGCACACTATTCAAAGTGGATCCCAAAATTCTCTGATACGATAAAATTTCTTACAAAATCAGAGACACTTCCATTATCACCTGAAGCTAAAAAAACCTTTGAATCATTAACATCAGAAATTGCTGAATCAGCGATCATGGCTATTGACCCAAATATCCACCTGCCTATTATACAATTACCTAGTATAATTATTGACGAGAGTAAGTGAAATATAAGGAAACTTACATGGTCCCTCTCCATCGTAGTAGAAGTCATGTATGTAGACGGTGCGCGAGTCGACCGCGTACACGGTGCCGCGCACGCCGTGTTGGAGCTCGGAGAGTGCTCCTAACTCCTTCCCGAGATAGCGCACTTGTGCACTGCTGCTGCCTGGGAAATACATATACAAATTAATACATAGAAATATCCTGCCTGCTCACTTAAAACATAAATCTTACTTACTTTTGCCTTACTACGCTCACATTATACTCCAAAATGATTGTAATATAATGTGATAATTGCATGTACTTAAGGCACGCTCGTTTAAGGATTTCTAAAGTCAAAAGTGGGTTTAGTGGTGGTATGATGTTGCTGACATAGATGGCTCTTATCATGATTTAAGTTTGTGTGTGTTATCGGATGGCATATTGAACCTATCAAAACATTAAAAAAACTCTAATGTTTTGATCTATATTTTAGCACTTGGCATGCTCAGCTACTCTTAAAGTACAAATTATAATTTGTGAATAAGGAAAGAGTATCCAGGGAAGTGCTCTAATCCACTGAGCTACCGTACTATTTATAGGAAGGGACGCAGGTTTGATTCCCGCTCGTACTAAAATACTCTTTTTCCTTATTCACAAATTATAATTTGTACTTTAAAACTCTAATGTCCAAACTTTAATCCGTGTGGTGACGGACTAAGAATACAAGTGTCACCACCCCATTCTTTCCCACGGGTGTCGTACAAGGCAACTAAGGGAAGTAAGCAATTATCATCCACTGCATTACTGGTGGTAGGGCTGAATACCAAATGGGAGTACTCACTTGCTATCAGGCCCGAGCGGGTTGGTGCCACCATCTCCTGTGTGACCGGCCATGAAGTACATTGGTGTGTTTTGGTTGTAGCAGGAGATAGCCGTTAATTTGTTCATTTCATATATGTGAAATGAAATGGTGAGCAGTAGCTTGACAGAACTCTCTGTATAGTTAAGTCCATGAGCGACGGTTACCATTTATCATCAGGTAGTCCGTGGCTCGTCTGCCAACAGAAGCAATAAAAAAAAAACTAACTATTCGTCATCACACGCTCGTGAGTTTTCACAGAGTAATGTCCTCACAACTCGCACTTTCGTTGAATGATTGAACGAAAGTGAGTGACGCGCGACAAAAACATGTCACATAATGTGCAGAGCAGATGAGATCGCAGATTTACTTTCTAATGGCGATCCATATCTGCACGACACGCGCTGTGTCCATATTGAGCGTGCGGCATTATGTCCCTTTCTACGTAAACCTTTTAACTAGATTATTAAATTGAGATGAAGTATGTTAAACCTACCTACTTATGTTTTTGTAAAAAACTATCACACATTGTCTCTCATTTAGTAAGACGAGTTTTACAAACTTTTTAGTAAGTTGACCACTTATAATATCAAATAGTATTGAGATTTTTTTTATTTATTAAAAGAGCGGTGATTTGCTAGCGGTACAATCATGGACTGCAAAGACAGCGGCATTGAGTTTCATTCCCAGTCCGGGATACTCGCATAGCATTTGTCTGTGACATTTCAAGATTTTTCGAAATTATTGTGTATTTGTTTACAAATTAACACTGTTTGGTGAAAGAAAACATCGTGAGGAAACCGCATGAAGTCTGCCGACCCGCCAGGGCGGGGAGGGATAAGTGGTGGCCACCAGGTCAGCGTGGTGTACTACGGCCTCTCATTATTAAAGGAGATCCTGCCCAATGATGGAACAGTAAAAGCGAGAAGTAAATACGATCTAATTAATATAATGATAATAATTCAATGATGTTTTTTTTTGTATGACTGTTTGATAGCGTCGACTGTCTACGTCAACTTCACGAGGTCAAGGGGTAAGCACAGGTTCCTTGAACCACAGAAATTAACATATGCGGTACCAGTAGTCCAACGAGTATAGCACATGGTGGATTGTTTAGTGGGCGAAAGCTCCACACTACCCTTTGTCTTACCAGAGAGTGGAGTGTGCAGCAATCGGTAATTTAGAAATATAACATAAACAGAACAGTGTGTATTACGTATTTTTATGTATATGGTTTAATCAATTTTTAGGTGTTATTACATGGAGGTATATATATATATATGTAACATGAGTAATTGTACGCGTAAATACGCATTTACATTTATATGTTAAGTTTAATGTTGGGGGGGCAGCTGAAAATTAATGTTGAGCACTTAGCACAACAAAAACGGAGCTGGCTACCTTTGTTACACTTTTGATATTTTATCACTGTTATTTTTTTATTTTTTCCAAAGTTATATAATATAAATAAATGCGTTAAATGTCGATGTTATTGTTGTTTGACATTTCATTAAATAGATCAGTTGACAGCGCACGCAAAGAGTAGAATAATCTAAAAAAATAAGCGCACGTGCGCGCTACACTCAGTGTCGGTGCGATCGAATGTAATGTTCCTGACAGCGGACAAAATGTTCTCAGCTCGCCTTGTACCAGATCGCGCCTCTCACCTTTTAGCGAATAGCCATTATGTATTATGCAATATTTGTTTAATAATTTTTTTACAATAAGCAACAGACGCGGCAGACGTACCTACAAGCCATTTCATTAAGAGAAGATGCATTCTCAAGATGGGAGTGAAGATGGGACAGAATACATAATAATATTTATATAATACTAGCGGACCCGACAGGCGTTGTCCGTGCGAACATTGGCGTTTCGTTTGGGAGGAGTAATTTATTTTAGCTACTAAGAGTTATTTTCATAAAAATTATTGTTGTTGGTGTGGTAAATTTTGTTGTTAGGTAGCAACATATTATGTTATTTAGATATTTTTATATATATTTTTAGCATTTGACATGCTTAGCACTATACAAATCCTGAAATCCTATCGTGGCGCCACCTACCGGGTCCAAATGTGAATCTAAACCATCCCGGTAGTTACTCAAACATACACAAAAAAAATCGTCAAGATCGGTCCAATAGTTTAGGAGGAGTTCAATGACTAACACACGGACTCGAGAAATATAATATAAATATAAAAGATGTTCAATTTTTAATTACTGCTGCATTTTTAAACAAAGTATATATTAGCACATATTATTTAATTACTAATTATAATTTATATAATACTTTCTAACATTTACGCGAATTTTACACATTTTGAAATAAAACTACGTTTACGGAATCTATCGCGTTTACTTGATTTTTATACTATCCCGACGTTTCGAATACTTTACAGCATTCATGATCACGGGTGGACTTAGATGGTAGACGTCCAAAGCTGATATGTTGTTTCAACGGTTTCATCTACCCACAATAATACCACCAGTCAAGTGTCATATACCCTTACAGGATGCAGGAGTGTACAAGCTGGATTGTGATTGTGGTCTCTCCTACATTGGGCAAACAAAGAGATCCATAAGAACTCGGATCAAAGAACACATAGCTGATGTGAAGCACAGTCGTTATACAAAGTCTGCAATTTGTGAGCCCACACAGGACCACACCCGCCATTACATCAGGTTTGACAAACCTCAAATCCTCGCAAAAGTACATCGATATCATCCTAGAATGATACGTGAGGCTATTGAAATGAAGAAACATCCCAATTTCAATAGAGAAGACGGCTGGGTCTTACCATCAAGCTGGAATCCTGTGATAGGCCTCGCCAAAAATAATACAAGAAGGCACACCACAAGATTGCAAGACACAGTTAGCGCTTATTGTGTAGATAAAACCCACAGTAGTGATTAGTTAGTATTTCCGCATAAATTTAATAATCCATAACAAGTTGTTGCCTACTGAGTTTTCTGGCCGGATCTTTCTCAGTTAGGCCGCGTTCCGATCCGGTGGTAGTTTTTAGTGTTAGCTTCTATTAAAATCAATATATTTAATAATAGAAACTAATAATCAATATTGTCTTCTTAATAGTAGTTTTTTGATTACTTAAAAAAAAACTTAATTGGTAGTTTGTGGTAGAATTTTTAAGCACTAAATATAAACTAAAATTTTAAAACTTAAAGGAGTATTATATTAATTTTATTACACTAGCTTAAAATCTCATACATCGTAAGCATAAATCTTAGAGTAGATATTTTAATTGTGTTTCTAAACTAATATTATGTGGGTTGAAATAAATAAACCAAAAAATTGTAAAATTATATTACTGTGGGTAGATTAAACCGCTGAAACAACATATCAGCTTTGGACATCTACTATCTAAGTCCACCCGTGATCATGAATGCTATAAAGTATTCGAAACGTCGGGATTGTATAAAAATCAAGTAAACGCGATAGATTCCGTAAACGTAGTTTTATTTCAAAAATTATAATTTATAATAAAAAATATTGTAAAAAAATAATAACCTCATATACTAACCCATTACTACGAGCTATTCGAAACTGTTGCCAGTTAACAGCTAAGCTACCACGAATGACGCCTTGCTTTATTTTAATTTCACCCATATTAGTATTTTGAAGAGTTGACGTGGAAACTAGGCCTTTGGGGATTTTAAACTAGTAAAATCTTATGATTTTGCGTAACTGGTATGCTTTGTCACCGCCATTCAGTTAGAGTTAGTTTATACATCAATGTGTACAACGCTATCTATTGAAACAAGCCTTGCTAATATTATAAATGCGAAAGTGAGTTTGTTTATATGTTTTTAAAAATCACCTGCATGATGTGCCTACACAGTATACAGGAAATATTATTTATTTAAATCAGTTGAATGTAAATATTTTAATTATGTATTTACTTCGCAGACACAAGATATTACATAATATTTCATACTACATATTTAACAAATATATTACATAAATATATGTTTTTGTGTTTATATTTATGTGCATAATGTTATTGTTCAGTACAATGAAAGTTTAATTTAATTCCAAAGAGTTGGTAATTTGGTTAACGAAAAAGATTTCGATATTTTCTACTAATTACATGAACAATTTTCATAAGTTATGTAAAAAGAATCATCATCACATCTCTACTAATACTTTCGTTTCGATAAAGATGTTGGTGTTTAGGTTAGCGGATCTGACAAAAAGTACCAATCCATACCATCAGTACTAATTGCTGCTAGGTGCTTTAGGTAACAAGGTCTTATATATTGCATATTTCGAGATCCACAAATCATTGTTTTGGCGCTTGATATACTTTTGTTCATTTAATTTATTTAATTTGCGTTAATTAATTCTAATATTAGTTTTTTTTTGAGGCTAAATGATCTCTTTCGGACTTGTTTCCCATTATTTCATGTATCTTCTGTCCGTGTGATGATGGACTAAGAATAAAATTGGCTCCACCTCATCCTTTCCCGTGGGTGTCAAGGCGACTAAGGGAAGTAAGCAATTATCACCCGTTGCATTACTGGTGGTAGGGCTGAGTACCAAGTCTCTCACTTGCTGTCGGGCCCGAACGGGTCGGTACCACCGTCTCCTGTGTGAGCGATCATGAAGCACGTCGGTGTGTTTTGGCTGTAGCAGTGAGATAGCCGTTCATGCTTTCAATTCATATCTGAAAAATGAAATGGTGTGTCATATGCTAAATATTAAGCTTATCTCTAAAGCTATAAATATTATAATTACTATCACATCCTTGTGTAAATAGCCGAGCATTTGCTTAGTGCCTTCAAAAGAAATAACTTTAAAAAATATTATAGAACTAAATTTACTAGAAAACTGAACTTTTTCTTTAGTTTGTTCTGCATGTTTGCTTGTTTAGTCTTACTATAAATACAATGTGTCGATAATGGCGTCTTTATATTAGAGTAATAATTATTAATTGTAATTTTTTTAAAACTATGTTTTAAGCTCATTCCTTTTAATAAAATAATCGGACTTTCATCTTCACGGAACAACAAACGAGTTCTGGCAGCGCGGGGTCACTTCAACTGACCAATGTATGCGTCGCGTGCGCTCCACATCGCCACGAGAAAGTGTTCCGAGTTTAGTAAAACCGTGAGAGGCTCACGAAAAGTGCATCATTTGTCAACACCACAGCAAGGCTATAATTTAAGGATATAGAGGCGATGTTTGCGTGGCAAAGTATGAGGTCACAAGGTTTATATCCGGTCGAGGTAACGCAGGTGAACGCACTGACGCGTCAACACTGTTATAATAGATGTGAGTTAGTCTGTTAGTTTGTTCGTCTTGTGTTGTGTAGTAATGGAGCAAAGACTCGACATGGTAGGCACAGTTTTATGACCAAAGGACATTAAGATTATATAATACATGGGTTGATGAACAGGTTTCGAATATAAATCCAAAGTGAAATTTGACTTGCAGCTATTCTGGGACATGAGATATATTTGTGAGTTCGGGAAATTTGACTACTGACATGCAATATGCGGTTCACTGATACCCTAAGAAGTACAATAACACCCTATTAATGCCCATTCCGTTTTTGATAATTCTAATATTGTAACATCAAGGAGTTCCTACAACAAAAGTAAACTAGTATTTAAGCCGGATTATAGGAGCATCTTGTTGAACAACTTTTTGCTTTCCGAGTTATAAAAGTATCAACCGTGACAAATGAAAAGGCAAGCAAATATTTTTTGCAAATTCTGTATAAATGTGTACGTGTACGTGTAGTACTATATCCTTAGTGAAAGTAGAGAAAGCCTATTAATATTAAATCTATTTATTTAACATTTAAAGCGAACACAGCATTGATTGCCTGAGCAAAGACACTACTCAAAATTTAATTTAGACACAACTTTGGCAACAATCTCCTGCGTTGACTCGCGTTGGCATTTTCAAATCGCTAATGCCATATATAAGATCTCTTTATTCAAATAAGTTTCTCTGAAATGTTGCCTTTTCCATAATATTCGTTCAACTTTTTATGCAATAGGTACTTTAAATAAATAAATTAATAACCTTTTAAGGCCGTCACAAACACGTCTCGCAAAATCTCTTGAATATTAATATTTTTTTCTTATCTGACCTTAATCTGTAAATACTATCATGATTTTTTTTCTTACTATGGATGGCAGATTGTTAGTGGTAACAGCCGCTTACGAAATTTGGAAGCACCAAAGGCACATTCAAGCCACCGCCTACCGTGACTAAAGTGCTCTTCTCGAAACTCATTTAAACGTAACGTAACTCTGTCGTACCGCAGCACGAATTTCATTTTAAAGCTTACACGAACATGATAGAAAATATTGATTCCAATATATACAGATTATCCTCCCTTTTACGAAGTTTCTTAAACTGCAATCTTTGATAATTAAAAGGGTCATTGTTATATAAGCTGAGGACGTACTTGCTATTTTTAATACCCGACTACGGCGAAGCCAAAAGGAAGGGTTATGATTTTAGCAGTCTATGTATGTATTTAGATATTTTTATATATATTTTTAGCATTTGACATGTTTAGCAACATACATTAAACACAAAGTGAAAAATGTGTAATCGAAAACAACAGTCACGAGCAGGATTCGAACCTGCATCTCCTGGATACCGTCCAGATGCTTTGCCATTTTTGTCCTGCTCGTGACTGTTGTTTTCGATTACACATTTTTCACTTTGTGTTTAAAGTCTATGTATGTATGTATGTTTGTATTTACGTGTATTTCTCCGTAGTGCCTAAACTATTCGTCCCATTTTGATGAATAAGGTACAATTGATTCGGTATTATGGCCCGGGTAACATAGGCTACATTTTAACCGACATCCACAATAGCTTTTATTAGCGCAGGTTTCATCAACAGACCTTTTAGACCATGGCTCCACCAAGCATTTTTGTACCTATTCATTTCTTGATTTTTGTCTAAATTATTTTAATGTTTCTTAATTTTTAGATCATTTTTTTATTTCCATGATCGGATTACAGTTTATAAACTTAATATTTTACATGAAATAGGTAATACTTTCTTTCTATTCAAAATGAAATAGGTATTTAATATATTATCATTTTCTAGCCGCTAAGTGACAACTTTGCTCAAGCTTAAACAAACAGTACGCTAAGTACTGTTGTTTGTTGTTTGTTACGCTAAGTAAACTGTTGATGAACCCACGGATATTTGATACGTCTATATATCGATCAAGTGGCGAAAGTTGCATCTAACACCGGCTGAGACGTCTCCTTGAGTCGAATGTTAACATGTTTAGAAAGTAAAGATTCGGTCAATTTATCACACGCAGGGCATATTGTAACGTGTGCTCACGTCGTGTCAACTTTATTACATTTCTCGGCAAGAATTATTATTTTTTATTAATTAAATTTTATATCCCCCTATATAAAGCGATTATATTATTCCCTAATACAGTCCTTATAAAGTAAAAAATATTTAAAAAATCGGATTATATACACACATACATACAAATATACATAGCATTACGCCTGTATCCCCGAAAGGGTAGACAGAGGCGTATTACACATCAATAGCTCGCCAACTATGTTTAAGTCGTACGTAATAGGGGGCGAGCCTATTGCCATCTACCGGCCACATTTCCAATCTCCGGGCTGCTACTGAAAATAAATAATAATAATAAATAACACTGCCCCAACCGGAGATCGAACCCAAGACCACAAGACAGTCGCTCATACTACCGCTGCACCACCGAGGCAGTTAAGTTCCGCTTTTATCAGTAGATAATAATCCACTTTCGCAACTTGAAAACACACGCTTAAATAGAACTTACGTCATATGTGATGCAACCAATTACCAATAAAATTATGGAGAAGATATTCCAACCAGCTAATTAATTGTGTAAGAACAACGGTAAAACTCGTATGAATGGAAAGCACTATATATCTAGGTGCTATCACCACCGTTCTACACCAATGTAAATAAATTAAACAACTACAGTAGCCCTGGATTCTACCCGCAATTTTACCTGCATGGTAATCAGACCTGAGACAATTCTAACTAATATTATGTATGTCAAAATGAGTTTGTTTGTTTTTCTTTCACGCTTTTACTTATCTGATCATTATGATATGTTATATTCACATTTACAACCAAAGCCCGAAAAAGGATATATGCTATTTGTTATCCCGGCAAAATAGACGGTTCTTGTGCGCTAGCTAGATTTTCATATATTTTTTTTTACAACACCCTGCACTAAGGAATAATTCTTGTATCGTGGGAGACTTTACAAACATATAACTTCACGGACACAATGTACATCCAGACTCAAAATAACGGTTTGTAGATCACACAAAGACTTGTACTGTGTGGAAATCGCCAAAAAACCCACAAAAATGGGGCGGAAGATTTCTAAATCACTCCGCCATCTGTGCAGTCATGTTCAAGAGTAACGTATTTACCGTACAACCTAATTAGGCAGGCCTTCTCGAGGTACAGGTTATCCTAGTTCGAGAGACAAGGTTCAGATTCATATTCTAGCAAACAAGTTAATTTAAAAATATTCTATTGTAAATAATTAATGTTATTTTAAAAATATTCTATTGTAAATAATCAATGTTAATTTAAAAATATTCTATTGTAAATAATCAATGTTATTATAAAAATATTCTATTGGAATTGGTTTCCGTTTTTTAGAAAACAGATTTAATGTTATAATACTTTCACGGTTCACGAGCTATGTTTAAGTCCCACATAATAGGGAGCGAGCTTCTAAACTCCGGCTGCTACTGAGAATTTTTCTTTTTACGAAAACGGCCCAATAACACTGCCCAACCCAGGGATCGAACCCGAGATCTCATGATCAGCAATCGCTCATATTACCGCTGCACCACAGAGGCAGTTACCTATAGAAATTAAATTTAGAGTTCAAACACACAAAATTTGTCACAAATGTAGCGTTATATAAATACGCCACTCTATTTGTACTCTAGAACCCACTGTTAATAATTTAATTGTTTCCGCTAAAACAACACACATATATAAATTACTATGCACATTTAAATTAATTTCATACGATACCAAAATTTTGTTCCATTTAAATTTGGTTCTAAACAAAGCATTAGACGCGGTACAGTTCGCTTGATTACGTCATTACAAATGGTGATTCTACACAATGTGATGATTCAAATTTAAATCACTAATGTTAATAATTCCAAGTGGTTTGTGTTGAAATATATCTAACAGACTATATAGTATATTTTTTTTGGTTTGATAACGAATTATGGTACGTGGAGGACATTATGAGGAAACCAACATGCCTAAGAAATTTTCTTTTATTTATGAAATTCTTGCCCAAGAATAGTATAGACCAATTGTAAACAAATAACAGGTTCTCTCTAACCTCAATAATTCTAATACAATAGAAAACAGCATTGCGCCTAGTTTCATAGCTCAGCTGATTGGACAGCTTATATATATTTCGTATTCATTAACAAAAAAGATAACATATTATTTATGAATTAGTAATCATTTACAGCGATGGTATCCAAACTACGGCCCGCGGGCCAGATCCGGCCCGCCAGTGCCATCAATCCGGCCCGCGACAGTCTAAGACTAGTGTCATCAATCCGGCCCGCGACAACCAATGTCTTATTGTTGTTACTATTGCTGTGATATGTTGAAGAAGAAAACACAGAATTTTAATTATTCGGTTTTATTCCCTTGCAAGGTAAAACTTAATGACAGAAATGATGGTGCAAAAAACTTAACTTAAGTATCTAAGCTTAAGCATATTAATAACTAACAAATCATTGAAATGAATCCCACTAATTACAGTAAAACAAAAAATATTAATGAGATTTATATAGATGTGTTTTGGCCCTTGGAACATACTGAAAAAATCATTATAGCTCTAAGGCTTCAAAGTTTGGAGATCCCTGATTTACAGCGTGCGGACTGCAAACTATGTTTCCCTGAAGCACTCCGAGATTCAAAACTTTAAAAAAATAAACAAATTGTATTGTAGTAATATACTTTAGCATAGAGGGAACAGAGCCTTGGGACAACTTCTTGGCAACCCTCACCATCTCAGGCAGAAAGCACGTGTCTCAATACACAACGCAGTGCTTGTCCCAATATTATTATATGATAGCGAGAGTTGTAAAGATGATAAAGGAAATGCTCCGATGGTTCAGAGTATATCAGGTACAACTGCCTAGTATCACTCACTACTAACAATTGCTTACACAGTTGAAGTTGTGTGACATGACAAATTTCAAACTAGAAATAAATCCTTGCATGACAACATGACTATACCTAATATGTACTAAAAAGTTACAGCTCGCATGGAACTCAACTATCAACACGAAACATGCCTCTATGTACCACATATTATATTCACGTGTATACGTACTCATATATGTGCCTAATGGTGGAGGCCCCCGCCGTAGTATAAGTATTAACATCATGGCAATAGAAAGTTACGAGTCACCGTGTGACTGCAGCGATTCGAGTATAATATGTAACAATTTACGCTCTCTAACGTGGTATATCGATTAACTTAATTATACATAAATATGATTGCTAAGAAAAAAGATAAACAATTTGCTGATATGGCTCTCTATTATAGTTATCAATCTCTTATGCCGAGGGTTCTATCCCCAATCAGAACAAATACTTTTGTGAAACCAAAATAATCGCCTTTATGCAAGCAATTTGCGCCCATTAATAATATATAATCAATGAGTTCTCTGCCACACTTAGGGAAGCTTTCGAACGTAGTACAGATCTTATAAACAGACCGAACACTACATTTCGACAGAACAAATATTTCCGATGTCTGTAACGTGCCAGATTAGCGTAGACTGCTAACGACCTCAGTTCTATAATAAATCTCACCGACGCACCTCTTGGCACTGGTATAGATACAATATACAATTAGATAGATGTGTATATACAATAGATATTAGATGCAATATAATAATATGAAAAATATATAACAAATAATGGAATACTTTCACACTAAGCAGCATAGTGGTAAAGTCTTACTTATACCAGCGTGCTCGGGAAGGTTCTGTATAGAAATAACCTGCCTCTTACAGACAATCGTCGTAAGCAACGGATAGTAGCAGATAATTTTATTATTTTACTGATGTTTGTATTTGGAGTAAGGTTGCGCGAGGCCCTAATCTTCTCCTTATTCATGTCGTTTCTATTATCCTCCCTCTACACCTCCTGTCTCTTCCCTTGGGGTCGGCAATGCGCGAGTGATACCTTGGTGTAGCTAGCGTCTATAAGCTATGAAAACCGCTTACCATCAGCAGGCCGTATGCTTATTTGCAAGCCTAGTAGAATATAGAAAAAACACTCGGCCTCAACAACTGCAATAGAAAGTATTACAAAAAGCTACTTCAAAAGTTTTTTTGTTTAAATAGTGTGGTAACGCAAAAGTAATGTTACCATCTAAAGGAGTCCATTTAGTTATCTACCTCGGCCATTGGTTATTTTTATTATTAACAATTTAACATACTTCTCTACTTCCTAAAATAAAGTATTGTAAACAAGACTACTTCAAGTTTGAACCCGATAACTACACAAATATTAGTCGATTTGAATAGCTCCTCCGGTGGAACGAATGGAACAGAAGAAAGATATTTAAATTGTATTTCCGTATTAATGGATTCGGTCATGTAGAGCAACATAGCCCGGTCCGTGGCACGCCGAGCGACTCAGTTTGTTGTAGGATCAACGTTAAATAACCACCAGTATCACATACTGGTCGTCAAATTAAAATAATTAATTATTCGTTACCTTTAAATTGAGGTACATTGTAGACTATCGGGTGATAAGATCTTTCTTAGCTTATCTTTAGATCTTCCTTTCAAAATCAAAAATCGAAGAATTTTTTATTATTTAATTCTTAGAAACAGCCAAACAATTCCCTACTGTCTGGCATGAGCCTTGTCTACATATACGAGACAAATTGTCGCTCTATACTGCACATACCAGATGTATTAGATGGAGCTTTGTTTTGTATTCAGATTGATAATTATTTATTAGTATTATTATTTATTTTGTATTATACTTGGTTTATTGGAATTGGACCTATTCCAATTCATGATTTTTTAGAAATGTATTACTGAGTGAAGAACGAGCGTAGCGCTATCCGTTCATACAAAAGACATCAACGCGCGCCTCGCTTGACGTGAGAACACAATCATCAAAAAAACTTCATAGTAAATAATATCTAGATACAATACTTCATTAGCCTAGTTGCTTCTCTACCATTCTGACTACCATGCTATCAAATTTGATTATTAAGTCGCAGAATAGTGTTATTAGGTAAAGACCTAAAAGCAAATCATTTATAAAACACTTTTCACTGTCTGGACGACAATAACAGGCTTATCAGCTCTATAACATTACGTTAATTAGCATAGATGTAATGTAGATGTATTACCTATACGTACCTCTTCAATAAAGGCGTGAATTCAGAAAAAAAAACTAGACGTCGCGGGACGTCTAGCAGATGTGAAAACATCGAATTTATTTTGTAGAAATAAAATGATCATAACTTGATAAAGTACTCCTCAAGACGAATCAAACGAGTATAAACTCGATAGGGTTGCGTCGTTTCATTACAGTGTTACGGTGGCCACCTTCTAACTCCATCTTCAGACCCTGGATACCATCTAGAGACAAAGTACTCGTCAAGACAAATCATATGTGCCCAAACTCGATGGAGTTATGTCGTTTTATAACGGAGTTCCTATGGTCACCTTATAGCTCCATCATCAGACCCTAGATACTATCTAAAGACAAAGTACTCGTCAAGACGAATCAAATGATTCCAAACTCGACGGGGTTACGTCGTTTCATTACAGAGTTATTGTGGCCACCTTCCAGCTTCATCCTCAGCCCCTGGACACCATCTAGACATAAAGTACTCGGCAAGACGAATCATACGAACCCAAACTCGATGGGGTTGCGCCATTTCATTATAGAGTTCCTATGTCCACCTTCAAGCTCCATCATCAGACCAGCTCCATGTCATCATAATATTGCATTGTCACGTGATATACACATGCGTGTAAAATTTCAGCTCAATCGGAAACCGGCAAGTATGTCAAATTTAACTTGCAAGATTTAAACGGGACAAGTAAAACAAAAGCGTCGCCACGCTAACAGAAGATTTTACCCTCCCTCCGCATTAGATGTTTCACATCAAAAGAATAGTAGGAATTAATCTATTCAACTGTTCAGTCGTGAAATAAATAATAAAAGTGGAGTCTTTAACACTTAGTGACGGTTTAATAAATTTGTTTGCTAGTGACGACGACCAACAACTCGTAGCTACTTTTTAACTAAAACAGCAAAAAATATACTGATAGTTTAGCAGTAAAATCGTATCTACCTACATTGGACAAATCACGGGTTTGAATCATGTTCGCAGTTTTTAATAGTAATTTATTCGTGTAAGTTAAGTGCATCGAATCCTTAAAAACAAATAAACGCAATTTAAAAACAAAAACACTGCGCATATCCCTCTCACAGTATGAAGTGGTTTCTGAGCCACAGTGACACTTATATTAGTTGTAAAAACGACAAACACCAAAAGTTATTTTCTGTATAAAAGACACTAAGGCCTTGGAAACCACAATAGCCACCACCACTTCGCGTAGAATAATATACATTATGATCGTTCCCATACTTTAGGATGAACCATCGCGTCTTCTAATAACGCAGAGTTCAATCATGAAACTGCATCATATTTTTAAATGTATATAAGATGTGTATATGTACGTTGCGTTATTTAAATGTTATAATTGAAAGTGCATTTCACAAGAGACCAAATCGCTGATGTGCGATTTTGTTCGTATCTCCGTGCAAATTGTAATGTGAAATATATTATCATTAAGATTATCTACACTTTGCGTTGTAGCAAATGCAATAAAGATCATTTTAACTGTAATTAGTTATACTCGTAATAATAATTAAGTTTCACGCACTTCTGAAAAATTTGTGATTTTGCACAAGTACAAGGAATATAATAATATGATAACCTTATTACAATTTACTTATTTACAGTTAAATAAGTACTTAGCAGATAAGTAACTTGAGATTACATTACATTTTTTGTGTAGGTTTGCTATTATTATCTAGCCGTTTAATCAGTTGTAAAATTCTTCAGTACCTCTTTTTCCGTACTCCGTGTTCAGTATCTACTTTCTGATAGTCTTCTTCGTAGGCAGTGATTTTAAATTGAGAACATATGCGAGATTCCAAGAATTTCTCAGCACTTGGAATAAAAATTACCTTCAATTGTGTGCGCATACGCATGTTACTGTTTAATGACATATCGGTACACAATAACGCATTTGCGTTTTATCTCAGACTTCGATGATACCATATTATGTAACTTGTACTAATAAAGGCTATAAAAATATGTCAGCCTGTAATAACTGTTTGACACCTTTTACTATAAAGAAAATACTTGCTAAAAAATACACGGATAATCAGAGGTCTCTTTCACTCATATTTTTACATTATGCTTAACATTACAAGGGATTATTTCCTACTAAAATATTAATTATATAATAATAATGGACTCCCGCTAAGTGCCACCTCATACGATTATTTTTGTTATGTATTTGTAAAGCGATAACATTCGGAGTGCTCCCATGCTTTAGTGTATATTTAGATAAAATGCATCAAAATAGATACAACAGTGCCTATGTAAAATTGTTAAATAATGCCTGATTCCATTGATGTGTTCCAATATACATTTTTTTTAAACTAATATATTTTAAACTGTACAATCAGATCTAGTATTTGTTATTAATAGTATGAACTAAATTTGAAGAAACGTAAAAATACTAATACAATTCATAACTAACTAACTTATCATCACGTCATTTCCCTTGCGGGGTAGGCAGAGAGAACAGAGTGCCAAGAGGCTCTATTCTTGCATAAATCCCTCGCTTCCTCAACATTCATAACTCTCTTCATACACGCTCGCCGGTTTTGGAGACTCCTGACTCCACCTTCCTTCAATACATGATCAATTTGGTCTAGGTAGGTAAGTCTCGGTCTCCCCCTGTACCTACATCCTTCCACTTTCGCATTGTATATCTCCTTAGCCAGTCGCTCGTCCAGCATTCTTTCCACATGTCCGAACCATCGGAGCATTCCCTTTCGCATCTTTACACCAATACTCTATTTCATACCTACTCGCTCTCTTACGTCATTGTTACGAATGCCGCATTGATTTTACTCTCATGCTCTTTTTTACATACCCAGCTCTCGCTTCCATACAACCGCAACGTTGGGACAAGCACTGCATTGTGTATTGCGACACGTGCCTTCTAGCTGAGGTGGTGGCTGCCGAGAAGTTGTCCCAATGCTCAGTTCACTCTATTTCCCGCATTCACTCTTCTTTCTACATCAGTAGTGTACCTTCCATCCCGACTGAATCCACATCCAAGATATACAAATTCATCCACTTGTTCTAGCACACCATTTGCTATTGCTACTCTGACATCTGTTCTGGCTTCTTCTCTTTCAAAAACCATTACTTTGGTTTTGCTCACATGGCCCCTCTTCATGGCCTTTCTTACAATCTTCTGCCATTACGTCGACTAGGGTTTGCAGGTCAGTCGCAGACTGCGCTAATAGGACCGCATCGTCTACATATAGCAGCGAGTTAACTACTGAGTCGCCCATCTGAACTCCCACATTCATTTCATTCAATCTTTGTAGACATTTATCCAGATATATGATAAACAGTCTGGCTGATAGAACGCAGCCCTGTTTAACGCCGATATTGATATCCAACCAGGGTGACATTCTATCATCCAGCCACACACAAGCTCTGCAATCCATGTAGTTGGACTGCACCGCTTGTTGCAGTCTACCGCTAATACAATACTCCGGCAAAATGTCCCAAAGTTCCTTTCGTACAACAGTGTCAAATGCTTTCTCCAAATCCACAAAACTGCAGAAAACCCTCTAGCCTACAGCCAGATGCTTCTCCACAATGTTGCGCAGAGAAAACACTTGATCCATGCATCCTCGTCCACACCTGAAACCTCCTTGTGCCTCACACAAAAATTCATCAGATACCATCCTCATTCTCCTTTCAACAATCTTACCATACATTTTGGCTGCCAAGCTGGTCAAGCATATGGCTCTGTAGTTTGCACAGTCATAACGTGAACCCTTGTTTTTAAACAATGGCACGATGACTGCGCTTATCCAGTCCTTGGGAACCATTCCTGAGCTCCAACATAAATTGAGAAGCATCAGGAAGGATTCCCAGACATATGAGCCTCCAAGCTTGATCATCTCAGCAGACACCATATCAATACCCGCTGCCTTACCATTTTCTAACTTCTAATCGCCCATTCAACTTCATCCATACTAATGTCATCAGAGGATGCCGGTACCGAATGCTGATCTGTTAGACCACATGTGGCACCAGCATCACCCTGAACATCCGCATACATATCTCCAAAATATTCACTCCATCGGCTTAACACATCTTGTGTTTGCGTAAGAATGTCTCCACCTTTAGACCTTATTTTATTCATTCTGAAAGCTGACCAACCACTCCGAGATTTCTTCACCTCCCTCCAGAAAAGTTTGGTGTTGCTCTTGAAGTTTTTGGTCAGCCTTTCTTCTGCAATCATATTTGCCCTATCACGCTTCTCTTTCACTAAGGCTTTGGTGTCATTCTTACGTTTCCGGTATATTTATTTCTTCTGTTCTTTCGTACTTGCACTCAGGTTCAAAGAAGATACATAGTCCAGCCACGCTTTCTTCTTTTGGTCTACGGAAGCTGCTACTTCCGTATCCCACCATGCATCACCTTTCACTTCCCTATGCTTCTTTGAGCATACTTCTTTCGCTGCATCTACCATACTATCTTTCAATACTCTCCAGCATTCTTCTTTGTCATCCCGGCTTTGAGATCCCGGCTGACTTGCCATTGTCAGCCGTTCACGGACACCCTCTATATACTTTGCTCTCACACTCTCTTCTTGCAACTTTTCAATCTTTATTCTTTCAAGCCCTTCGAAGTGGACACGCTCTCGCCAGTGTCTCCACTTTCTGAACAGACCACTAAATCTCGCAATAACGAGATAGTGGTCCTTGTCGACAGTGGGACCCCTGTAGGCTCTTGTATCCAGAATTTTACTTCGGAGGCGACTGTCTACCAGAATTAAATCTATCATACTTCTCTGTTCATTCCTTTTCCATGTATACATATGGATATCCTTATGTTGAAAAAATGTGTTTGACACGATAAGGTTTCTCTCCATACATACATCCGCAATGAGCCTACCTGCATCATTCATTCTCTTATCACAAAATGAACCAAGCACGTCCTCGAAGTCTGGACGCTTGGTCCCAACCCATCCATTCATGTCTCCGCATACGATCACGCGTTCACTAGCTTCTGCCAAATCCAGAATTTCCCTAACGTTATCCCAGAACTTCTCTAGATCCGATGCCACCGAAGAGCCTACGGGAGCATAAGCTGCGACCATGAAGACCCTGGTGGACACCTAATTTTATTCGGACCCATAGAAGTTTGGGATCAAACATTCCGTAGTCTTTCACACCTGAGGCCAAGCGAGCGGACAGCAACACTCCCACTCCCATGCTGGCCCGATCGCTCTGCGGTACACCAGACCACAGAGCTAACCCGCCACCAGGAAGATCACAGGTGTCGCTACCCTTTCGCTTGGTCTCTGTTACACAGAGCACATCAAGCTGCCTGTCCGACATGACGGTTACCAGCTCGTGTAACTTACCTTCCACACCACTTCTTACATTCCACGTGCCTACTCGACACCATGCGTGATGGGTGGCGGCCCCCATAGCCGTATCTACCGTTGTTCGTACCGACGGGGGCGGGTCGGTACGTGTCGCCTCTGGGGCACGCCCTAACCCGCACTGCGGTACGCATTCGAGCCGGATTGCAGCTTGTGGATTACAGGCTGGCAGGGATCGCGACGAGCACGCTCCGGCCTATGATCACAATATATATGAATACAATTCATTACGCATTTTTGTGTGTAATGTCAGATATTTAAAGACGCGATAACCGTTACTAAAAAATCTAATGGAGTATCAATTAATGTATAATTAATTATGGTTATTAATTTAGTATTACAGGTTCTCGTTTATTTTTAGAGCTGATTTCACTAAACACATACTCGTAATATAGCAGGTGTCACACCAGGTGCGCCGCACTAGATCATATTACATAAACACCGAAATTATTTTTGTAGTTTTAATATGCACGTGTAGATCGCTAATTGTTATTAAATAAAATATTTTTGCTTGCCTATTATAGTTTCGATTCATAATTCTATGAAATGTAGATTTCTGAGTTTTTATATTAGTTTGGTTTTTAACTCGGTAACTAAGCAAGAGGTAGACCGCATCATTCAATGAACCGATTTTGAGGAGACAAAGTTCTTAACGGCAATCGAACAATGTAGTGTAGAATGACTTAGTTTCATTGTTAACTTGATGAAGACTTATCTTCTATTAAACAATAGATATGTAACGATAGGTAGCAAATTATATATATCTTAGCTTAGTGGTTAAAATTCCTAAAACGGATTTATAGAAGTAATGGTTACATATATCTAAGTATCATTTTTTACTTTAAAGTTAGTTGCGTTTTCAGAATAATGAATGGGAATGCATTCTGACAAAACCTATTTGCCTGAAACGGTACAACAAATAATGATGCAGTTTACTGCACCAACAACACAATAAAACAAAATATAAAGTACAGGTCTCCTGTCTGTCTGTCTGTATGTCTGTCTGTCTGTCCAGCCAATCAACGCAATTATTTTTATGATGAGTTACTGGAAATTACCCCAACACAGTAATAAACTGTTAGTCAAGGTTTACGCCGTCAACATTTTGTAGAAAAGAAACTGCTCATGATTATTTTAATATTCTTTTAGCTAATACTTTCTGATATTTACGCGAATGTTACACATTTTGAAATAAAACTACGTTTACGGAATCTATCGCGTTTACTTGATTTTACTACTATCCCAACGTTTCGAATACTTTACAGCATTAATGATCACGGGTGGACTTAGATGATACACGTCCAAGGCTGATATGTTATTTCAACGGTTTCATCTACCCACAGTATATGATTTTTCAAAATTTTTGGTTTATTTATTACCTAATATTCGTTTAGAAACACTGAAAATATCTACTTCAAATTTGCTTACAAGGTATGAGACTTTAAGATAGTATATTAAAATGAGTATAATACTCCTCTTTAACATGTAAAATTTTTGTTTTTATTTAGTGCTCAAAAATTCTACCACAAACTACCAATTACTACCAGTAAAAAGACAATCTTGGTTATGAATGAATGAATGAATTATTTATTGCCTTTTAAAAATTACAATAAGTTTAGATTGAAGCTAAAACATAATAAGCTAAAAGGCAAAGGTAAGTGACTCAGCTTTTGCTGTTTGAAACGAGTTTCATACAGCGCTGTTTTTCAGTCACCCCCGTTTCCTATGGTGTAATGGTCTATTTACAGAAGTTTCGTTGAGGGACCATGGTACCACATAATAATATAGAGTTACAAAACACAAATTCACCTAAATGTTAAAATAATATTCGAGATAAAATGAAATTGTAAAAATTATTAATTAAACAATAAGAATGGTACGTTTAGTAAAAGAGTTACTTATAGAAATTAGAGACAATTCTTTTAAACTATGTTACTGTCATAAACCGTGTTAGGTAGTGTGTGTGTGTGTTTGTTTTCGTGTATGTGTGTTCTTGTGTGTGTATTTTTTATTATAATTTTTATATGTGTATTTTTAGGGTTATTTAGTAAAATAATCTTGTAACTTCAAATCTTTATACAAGCATGATTCAGATTTTCTGCAGCTATTTTTTGTTTATTAGAGCTAATTTATATTTTGCTTTGAAACTATCTACACGCATTCTATTTCTAAGCGGTGGCGGCAAATCATTCCATATGCTTGCTGCTAAGAATCTCAAACATCCCTTATAACGCGCTGAACTATGTGCTGGTACTTTCAATAGATTTTCTGCAGTAGAACGAGTATTTCTTGTTGTTAGATTTTTAGTCCAAGTTAACTTTTCAAAAAGATATTCAGGTTTTTTATTATAGATTACTTTTTAGATTGTACAGGCAAGGTGCAGTTCTCTTCTGGTTTTCATGTTCAAAATACTCCGTTTATTCAAGTGTGGTGTTATGTATTCTCTTTTGGGTATATCTATTGAGAATATATATTACATATACATACATTTTGTACTCTTTGGATTGCCCTCTCTAACTTCTGATTTAGTCTAGGTCCATAGGTGGTACTGCAGTAAATAAAGCGTGAGAGGACTAGAGACTCGGTTAGCAGAATACGCAAATCTTCTTTAATATAAGGTCTTATTTTATAAAGTGTTTTAGTTTAAAGAAAGCTGTTCTAATTTTACTGTTAATATGTTCTGAAAATTTTTGTTCTCCATCTAAAATAAGGCCTAAGTTACGTGCAGATTTAACTTCTTCGATAGGAGTTTGGTTTAATTTGACTTTCTCTTCACAATCTAGAACGTATTTTATTTGTTGTTTAGTTCCTAATACTAGCATTTGCGTTTTGCATGGGTTTAGCATTAGAGAGTTCTTTTTAGACCAGTTATATATATTGTTTAAGTCGTTGTTTATTTTTAATATAGCTTCTTTCGTATTTTTACCTTGGAAAGAGTAGTATAATTGTGTATCATCAGCATAAAGGTGATATTTACAGTATTTTATATATAACGGTAGATCTGAAGTAAAAATTGTAAAGAGTATAGGTGATAGTAAGGAACCTTGGGGCACACCGCGTTTTACAGGCAGGACTGAGGAAAAGATCTTTTGTCCGTCTTTACCGTTATGTTTTCTATTTAGAAGAAACGTTTTAAACCAATAGCAAGTATTTTCTGAGAAACCATAATGTTCTAATTTAGATAGGAGCAGATCTGGAAGTGTGCAATCAAAAGCTCTAAAATAATCGAATAGGACTAATATGCTAGTGTTACCGTTATCTGAGGCTTCTGTTAGATCATCAGTTATATGAAGAAGAGCAGATTCTGTACTGTGACCTTTACGAAAACCTGAATGATATTTAGGTATTACATTATTTTTCTCTAAATATGCTACGACTTAGCCGTGAACTATTTTTTCCAAAACCTTCGAGAGTACTGGTAGAATAGAGATAGGCCGGAGATTTTTTAGTTCATTAACAGTACTCTTTTTTGGTATGGGTGTCACTAGAGCACTTTTCCAACTAGATGGGAAGATATGAGTTCTTATTGACTGATTTATAATTTTGGTTATGGTGGGTAACGCTACATCCAATGTTAAGAGTATCATATCAATATTCAAACCATCGTGTCCTGCAGCTTTAGTTTTTATATTTTTAATATTTTTTCTAACTTCATCTTCCGTCATCGGTTTTAGATCAAAATATTCTTGGTTTGTCTGCCTTTGTGTACACGTTTTCTCTAAGTCATGTGTATTATATAAAGGTAAATTTAGAAAGTGTTGATTTATTTTATTAGGATCATTAAGGTGGTCCGGTATAGGTGTGGAATTGTTATTTTGTAATATAGTGTTTTTGATATTTCTCCAAAGTAAAACAGGTTTATCAATGTTGCTGTTAAATGTGATATAAGAAAGCTCATTTTTTTTCTCTCGTTATTGTAACAAGGTTTCTTAAGTTACGGTAGTATTGCTTAGAACTGTATGTTTTGTACTTTTGTGATTTCATTAATGCTTGTTCCCGCAAGGACATCATACATTTTAGTGTGTCCGTGATCCAGGGTTTGGGTAAATTTCTAGTTATTATTTTTTAACAGGCGCATGTGCATTAAATAGAGTAATTATATTATTGTTAAAGGTTTCGACCATTTGGTCAACAGTATTTAAATTATGAATAATTTGCCAAGGAATTATTTGAAGGTCAGCCATAAACAAATTAATGTCTATGTCATGCAAATATCGCTTGGTTTTAATAGTTTTTATAAATTTGGGTTTCTTTATATTAAAATCTATTATTATCAATGCATGGTCACTTAAATCTCTGTTGTTGATAATATTAATATCTTTACATTTGAATGGCGCATCAGTTAAGATAATATCAATTAACGATTTAGAACGATCAGTAATTCGAGTTGGTTTTTTAATTAATTGATCCAGGTTGTGGTGATAACAAAACGATATATTAAGTCCTTTGTATGTGTTTGATCATTAAAGTTAATATTAAGTTAATTTCAATTAAGTTTTGTTATTAGTTTATATTATTAAATATATTGATTTTGCTAAAAGCTAAGACTAAAAAGCTACCACCGGATCGGAACGCGGCCTGACTGAGAAAGATCCGGCCAGAAAACTTTGTACCTCAACCATGAGTTTATGTTATAAAGATACGATAGGTAACTAAAGTCGCTAGCGTGCATACGTGTATAGGATAGATTTCGATAGCACTCATACCATGAGTTAAATTGCCGCTTACGTCACTTGCTAAAGTAAGCTCGAATGTAGATTTACGTAGCATATCGTTATGTTGGCATAGTGTAAACTTACAAACCTCGACGGCCGCAACGTCCTCTTCGTGGACCGGGAAGGGGACGTTGTAAGGAGGGCTATGTCGTGCGGTGTCCCGCAGGGTTCGGTTCTAGGGCCGCTCCTGTGGGACATCGGCTACGACTGGGTCCTCCGTGGCCGGCTCCCCCCCGGGCTGGGCGTAATTTGCTACGCAGACGATACGCTCGTCACAGCCCGGGGCGGGACCCTCGATGAGGCGGCAACGCTGGCCACCTCAGGAACCGCGGAGGTGGTCAGGCGGATCGAGGCGCTGGGGCTTAGGGTGGCCCTTGAAAAGTCGGAGGCCCTACTCTTCCATGGGCCCCGACGCGGCCCACCCGCCGGCGCCTCGATAACGGTCAACGGTGTGGGCTTTCCAATCCAGGCCCACATCAAGTACCTGGGCCTGGTATTGGATGGACGGTGGCACTTTGACGAGCACTTCCGCCCTCTTGCGCCAAAGCTCGTCGGCACGGCGTCCGCCCTCGGGCGACTGATGCCGAATTTGGGCGGACCGAGTCTCGCGTGTCGACGACTCTACGCGGGGGTAGTACGGTCAATGGCACTGTACGGCGCGCCCGTGTGGGCGGAGTCCCTGGCCGCTCGCAATAGGGCCCTTCTGTGGCGTCCACAGAGGGTCGTAGCGGTCAGGGCAATACGCGGGTACCGCACGGTCTCATGCGATGCAGCCTGCGCGTTGGCCGGAACCCCCCCGTGGGATCTGGAGGCGGAAGTGCTCGCCGACGTTTATCGGCGGGCGTCGACGGCGCGGGCGGGGGGCAGCCGCCCCTCGCCAAGCGCAATCTCAGCGTGGCGGGAAGATGCCCGCCGCGCCACCGTCCTAAAGTGGAGGTCTCGGCTGGAGACGCCCCGGGCTGGTCTCTGGACCGTGGGGGCGCTCCAGCCGATCTTGGAAGAATGGGCAGGGCGGCAGCACGGGGTCCTCACCTTCCGGTTGGTGCAGGTTTTGTCGGGGCACGGTTGCTTCGGCAAATACCTGCACACGATCGCTAGGAGGGAGACGACCCCAGGCTGTCACCACTGCGACTGCGGCGAGGACTCGGCGCGGCACACGCTCGAGTCGTGCCCTGCCTGGGATGTGCAGCGCCGAGAACTCGCTGCAGTCATAGGCGTGGACCTGTCGCTGCCGGCCGTTGCGCGAGCGATGGTTGGCAGTGACAGGGCCTGGACCGCGGTCGCCACCTTCTGCGAGGCTGTCATCTCGCGGAAGGAGGCGGCGGAGAGGGCCCGGGAGGAATCCTCCTTCGCGGACCCGATTCGCCGCCGGCGCGCAGGGCGGCGTGCGCGCGCTTACCTGCGCCTGATGCCGCCCTAGCCGAGGCTGCGGACGGTGGGGTCGGGGAGTACCCTGCCGTCCGCGGAAGCCTACCGCGAAGGTGTGACGCCCAAGTGCGCGGGGCGTCGCACAAGAGAGGGTGCCCGAAGGGGCTGCCGCCTGCGGATCGCGGAGAAACGACGCGGTTCCCGTGATCCGCCGTAGCAAGAGCGGGTGAGGGCGCACGGTGGGTTTTTAGTGGGTGAGAGCCCCACACTACCCCGTTGTCTCCCCGGGCAGCGGGGTGTGCGGTAGGACATTTTTGCCCACCTAAAATAAAAATAAAAAAAAAAGTGTAAACTTACAACAAGCTTCAGGCTTGTTATTGTTCTCCTTTTCTATCTTGGTATAAACAAAAGAGAAAAATGCTAAAGTTCAATTACGTGCTGTTATCCGACAAAATAGATCGGTCGCGTTTGCTTAAGTGTCTATTCATAATAGTTCGATTTCGAATTTTGCCTCTTTAATGTAAACAAATGTTAGTGGCTAATGTCAACAAAATACTGCCAATTCTGAAGTCAATCAATCTCACATAGATCCCCGTTCCCCATTGTAGATCGCGATCGATAACGTGTGGTATTGTTGTTGTGAAACTTTTTTGTATTTATATTATGAGAACCAGTGCCTCTCGATTTCAATTATGAGTGGAGTGTGTGATGATGGTCGCCGGCGGATTGTAACATACCCAACCCAACAATATTTTATTGTGACATCATAACTTACCTTTGATTCTAATTAAACCCTTCGTGAAGACTTTAATTCTGTAAACTATCGTAAAACTGCACAAATCTTAAAATTACTTCTTTGGGTAAAGTTTTACAAACGTATTCACACTAATATTTTTTAATGGACATCCAACTAGAATTCTCATATTAGCTTGAGTTTTTATTAAGTTCCCGGCGATTATCCTCATATTCAGCCACCGCTAACATATTCCATGCTAAATATGCTCTCTTCCAAACATTTACACCAACGATTTAGTAAGTATTATAGATAAACTAAGTCTTTAACCACACAATAATGCAGTGAGTTACGTAACTACAATCGAAATGGTTTTGTTCGATAGCATAAGTCAAATTCATAACTCATGGTACCAAATTTGTATACAAAGTAATACAAACTACACGAATGCTAAGTCGCTTTCGAGTTCCTTTCGATAGGTATTTTACGCATCGAAATATTAAGTTACTCATACTACCGAATTTAATTCTCAACGTAACCGTCAGAGGCGCTGTAAGGTTTGTCATACAAATATTTTACGTGGTCGCTAGCGAGTTTACGTGAGCCAAACTCATAGTTGAGCTACATTAGGCAACAACTGTTATGGATTTTTAAACAGTAGTGATTCGTTTTTTGCTTTTTAAATTTTAAACTTAATTAGCTCTCAGTAATTCCGTACAAAATTTACTGACACTGTTCATATCATCAAACGCCATGGACCTATTATACAACAGTCAAACGCCGAGTTATTAATTAATCTGGCTAGGCCATATATCATGATATGGACAGCGAATATTTTCTATAATTTCATGAAATAGAACCATTTCATAAAATGGTTGGCTACATAATGAAGCGACCCATTCTATGATATGGCCACGATATATATAGATTAGTAGGCTACAATTATGTTGTCAGAAATTTCCTCCAAGAATAACGTCTCGTCAGACTGCGAAAACTTACTACACTATCTTCTCTATGATATAGCATTTACTGGCTCTTGTAGTAGCAGTATGCCTTGTATCTTTTACGATCAGAGAAGACATTCAGATACGTGTGACTGTCACAGTCAGTGGGAACGAAGTCGGTCACGTGCATTCGAGTGCATACGATTTAGTCAACGCTTCTATTTCACTCCGATTACGTTACAGGGCTGTCGCGCCGTTCCGCGTGATGTAACCTGACGTGGTAACCGTTCCGTGAGAACAGCGCTGTGACACAGCCGATGTCACAGCAATAGTGCGCCGACAGCACAAGAAGTGCACAATGCACTGCATACTGTGGGAATATTGGAAGTCACCGTTGTGATTCCCAAACTTATAATATTTCGCTGTTTAAGAGATGTAATAAAACTAATTTTACTAGAAAAAAAATGGCACTAGCTATTATAAAACGCAGTGTTTGATAATTAATCACGTAAACACAGATGTACAGACTTGAATTAAATTTGCTAGATAGATAGTTTATTATCTGGAATAACACATAGTTTTACAGGTTACGAGCCTTTGCCCGCGGCTTGGCCGCAGCCAAATGCTGGTTTTTAGGCTATATCTCAGATTCTCGGTACAGTAACAGAATAAATTAAGAGCTATCAAATAAAAAAAGTTGTATCAAAATCTGTTCAGTAGTTTTTGCATGATGCGCGAACAAACAAACAGATAAACAGACAAAAAATCTAAACAAAATCGTTTTGTGTTTAGACACGCCTATATAGCCTATTACAGTAATTTTTTCTCAAATGTCTTAAATGTACAGACACAGCTCTGTTACAGCTTTATAATAGTATAGATACTTTTTCCCAGAACTAGACTATTTTAGCATATAGATTAATATGCCACAGAGTGATACTTATACATATAATATAGACACAATTCGTGGGACGCAGCTAGTTAAAAGAAAAAAAAAATATTTAGTAATTCTCAGGTAACACGTTGTATCTGTTGGCGAGTAACCACTTAACTTTCTATATGTTATATGTTACTCACAATACTTCTTAGATGAAATGCGTAATGAATTACAATGATCGATGCGAGAAATAACTCTTTAATTTAAATGCATTGGATAATCGAACTAAGCTTAGTGTTAGTGCGCAGTCAGTGGTCAACCCTACAGCGACCGCTGCAGGTACCGTTGTCCCGGGGAATGCGACTCAACACAGCCCACGTGACTAACTGTACAGCGCTGTGCCGCCGACCTGCCTCAATGACGCGTTATCTGCTGCATTGTAGAGACTCTCTCACGTGCATCTCATTGCGTAAAGTACAGTTGCAGTGTTTTATATACCTTTTAGTACATAATTATAATTATTGTGTCATAAACCGAGTGTGTGGACTACTGTGCGAGTTATAATAGCGATCAGACTAATTAACTCAAGACTCATAGATAAATAAATATTCACGGACATTTCACACAACGTCCTCTGGTGCCAAACTAAGCTTAACAATTGTGCTATGGGTACTAGATTACGGATATAATACTTTTATTACTTTTTTTGTAAATACATACATATAATAGATAGAAAACACCCAGACGCAGTACAAGTATCTGTGTTCATCACACATATATTTGCCCTGAGTGGGAATCGAACCCGCGACCTTGAGCACGGAAGTCGATTACACTACCGACTACGCCACGAGGCTCATGACTCACATTTTTTGCTTATCAAGCCGAACGAAGCCCTACAGGAATAGCTAACATTGATTCACGCCAATCTTCTCTGCGAGGGTGACACTTCTCCGGTAAAGCCAGCTATATAGTAAGAAGAGAAGAACTAAGACATCTTTCTTAAGTGCTTATGAGCCTTAGCTTATTGTTATGAATGTGCAAATAACTGTTTATAAATTTCGCACCCTACAGTGTAACGTGCATAGTTTATTATCTTAGATACTGCAATAGAATACACAAACATATTGTAAGCGTGACTCACGCTTGTTTTATTAAAAACATAATTGAAAAGAAGTGTTTATCTTTGGTATAATAGGGCGGTTATTGTCCCCTGTTGTGTTTGTTTGTACATCAGCACTCATTGAATACAGTGCTCTCATTCGCATGACAGTCACAACATAACAGATCCATTACATAACATCTGGTGCCAACATATTATATGGAACTATGGTGTTACTAAACAAAACGATGTTGTATTTAAAACGTCTAAAAACCCTAAATATTTATTGATGTTGTGCAAGACTTAATAAAATTAATTTCAAAAATGTAAATATCTATTTACATATTTTTTACCTATGCTACAAAAATATACTCATATTTTTAAACACAAAGTGTAAAATGTGAAATCGAAAATGTAATGTACATGGCTAAGCATGTCAAATGCTAAAAATATATATATTTTTTTTTAAATATACTCATATAATTTCATGAAAGTTATTTTAGCCACTATCCGATATCTTGATATGAGACTGGGGAAAAACTTGTCTAGTTTCACCTGTTATGACTTGTCACAGCTGTCGCTGCTTGTGCGAGTACGTTTAAAGTAATATAATAGAAGTATTCAGGTGCGTCGCATCTCCAACACTCGCAAAATGGTGTATATGAGGATGTCCAGATAATTATAAAGAATGTACAAAACCGGATCCCCAACGAACACCGCACAGATATCGAAAGCTGAGCGGATATGATCGCTCCAATTAACCCAATATTTGTGAAACTAGGCGAGTGAATCAATCTCACCGTTTACTTAAACCAAATAACTGTACTCCACAATATGTAACACGTTGTATGAAATTGCTCCGGAGCCGAACGATACACGAAAATGCATAAATAATCCTAAGACATCATTCCTTACAATTTTCGAACTTTGTAAAATATTTAATGAATTAATCAGTTTAATCACTGGCCGGCGGCTTAAATCTTATTCTGTCACAGATATTAATTAGAAATTTTTCCTGCATTGGCTTTGTGTTACAATAGAAACTGAGCTTAATTTGTAAATATTCCTGATTACATATATATATAACCACCTGCGCATTACCCGTGGCTTCGCTTGCGTCATAGCTTTTTGTTTAAAAATTATGTATTAAAAACAAAATACACACAGGTTAACAAGTCACACTCAGCGGTTATACACGAGCGCTTATAAAATGTGCCTAATGTACGTGATGGTAGATGTAAAATCCACTTTGAATAGGAATTTTCGTAAAATTATTTCCAAATACTCAGCTGCATTATCAAAGAAACCCGTACCTATGCAAATTTTCACAGTCCTAGTCCCAGGATATTTGGGCTGCGAGTAGATATGTCAGCCACTCAGTTATTCTTTTACATGTATACTAGCCTTTACCCACGGCTCCGCCATAGCCAAAAGCTAGTTTTTAGGCTATATATCAGGTTTCCGAAATAGTAGCGGGATAAAATGTATACCAGTGTTTAAGTCTAATCAAGAGCTATCAAACAAAAAAAGTTGCATCAAAATCCGTTCAGTAGTTGCGTAATGCATGAATGAACAAACAGACAAAAAATATAAAAATATTGTTTTGTGTTTAGACACGCCTATATAGCCTAATACAGTATTTTTTTCTTACATATCTTAAATGTACAGACACAGCTCTGTTACAGCTTTATAATAGTATATATTATATAGATAGATATACATTACTGTATATCAACAGCTTTTGCGTATAATAACAAACGAGCTACAGCCCACCTGGTGGTGATGGTAACAATCGCTCGCAATACTAAGAGCCAGCCACTACCCACCAAATTTCGCTGGTGAGAAGCTAATGAATGGGTACTATACAGTCAAACACACCATACCACCTGGTATCCAACCCTACCACCGGTACTACAATGAGTGATAACTGCTTGCTTTCGTTAGTCGCTTCGTACAACATTGACGAAAATGTGCTGGTGATACTTGAATTCTTAGTCGGCCGCCGCCGAATTACTACCGTTGCTTGCAACTTTTTGTTGTCAGCCGGTAATGCGTACTTCCCTTAGTCCTCTCGTATCGTTCGCGAGGAAGATGTGGTGATGACATTAGGTATATTCTTAGTCCGTTACCACGCGGATTAGTGACACATTCCACAACGCCATGATAAAAAAAATATTTGAAGTATTTCGTTGATGAATTTGAAGGCTCTGACTGTGTGATGTTCTCACGGTGCACAATCAAATCTATGACACTGATAGTAAGGAACGTTTTGTGTGAAAACAATTGAAGTGAGAATTAATTAGAAAAATACTCTAAAAACAATTATTGTTCCCTGTAAATATCCAAACATCGTTATACAATAGTGCTGGTGTCGCCTCTTACCAGACGCAGCATCGCGATCTATAGTTCAGAAGAGTTCGTTTTTTGTTTGTTTGTTTGAACGTAGCGCGTTCAATCTCGGAAAATATATATTAGATTGAAAAGTTGTTGTACACATTTTATGATCCAATTAGTAAAATAAAATTTAAATATTCTAAATTTACACAACTTTATTTAAAAACTAGCCTTTGTCCGCGGCTTCACCGCAGCCAAAAGCTACTTTTTAGCTTATACCTCTGGTTCCCGATATATTAGCGGGATTATATACCAATTGTTAAGTCTAATTAAGAGTTACCAAACAAAAAAGTTGCATCAAAATCCATGCAGTAGGTTTTGCGTGATGCGTGAACAAACAAACAAACAAAAAATCTAAAAAAGGTTGATTTGTGCTCAGACGACGCCTATATAGCCTATTATAGTTATTTTTTCTCAAATATCTTAATTGTACAGACATAGCTCTGTTACAGCTTTATAATTGTTAAAAACTTAGAAATTACTAAACCTTTGCTTGCGGCTCCGCCACAACCAAAAGCTAGTTTTTAGGTTGTATCTCAGGTTCCCGATATAGTAGCGGGATAAAATGTATACCAGTTGTCAAGTCTAATTGAGATCTATCAAATAGAAAAAGTTGCATCAAAATCCGTTCAGTAGTTTTTGCGTGATGCGCGAACAAACAAACAGATAAACAGACAAAAAATCTAAAAAAAAATGTTTTGTGTTCCGACACGTCTATATAGACTAATACGGTAATTTTTTCTCAAAAATCTTAAATGTACAGACACAGCTCTGTTATAGCTTTATAATACTAATAGATATAGCAAATGTGGGTACTACTAACTGTTAAACCGCTGACTGTCGTAAAGCTAACGAAAAAAACGGAACAATCAGTTATTATCGAAAAGCTTAGGTTAAGATGATTGATGTACAGCATCAGAGTTCATCGAGTGCACGCGCTACGTGTACCGCATTGCACAACCGCTCGCGTTTCTTGTCCTAGAAAACTTGTCGGTCAGGTGTGATATTATCCAATATATTTAGTGGCGGTAGTTTCTCTTAATGACTGCAATAACGCGCCCTAAATATGCAGCACAAACATTTAATTACATGCACGTTCTCGTGATAAGTGCTCATAGACTCAACAATGCTAAGAATATGGTCAACTAGGTGCTTACCATTTTATTTCCAATGTGGTATTTAAATTTAATGTTTATACTTCATGGGTGGCAAACAAGCAGTTACCGTAGTCTAGACGCGAGCTACACCAGTAGCATCACTCTCGAGTCGCCATCTCCAAGGAAAGGGATAATAGTTGGATAGGAAGGATAATAAGGAGAGGTGGTTCGGGCCTCCGACGCTCTCACTCACATAAAACAGCAGGAGTAGGTAACAACGGTTGTTACACGCTGATCTTTTGCAAGAGGGTGGTACTTCTCCGATCGAGCCGGCCCATTCATGCTGGGATAATCAAGGCACAATGGAGGAATGAGTAAATAGACGACTATCCTCCACTACAACCAATACACCGAGGTCGGTCACGCGACAGACGGCGGCACCGACTCGCTCGCGATGATAACGAGTTTGTTATGCTTCCACGTCGTAACTACTTAACCGGTCATGAATTTGAACTGCTTTTGTAGAGACTATTTATGTCGAGTAAACTGAAGTATTTACTGACCAATATTTGAAGTATACACATGCAAAAGCTGGTAGACTGATACAAATAAAACATAGACCCAACATTTAAATAAATAAATAAATATTCACGGACATTTCATACAACGTCCTCTGCGGCAAAGGATAGAATAAAAAAAGAGCTACGGGTACCAGATTACGGATATAAATATATTACTTTTTATTTATAAATACATACATATTTATAATAGATAGAAAACATCCAGACGCAGTACAAATAAAAATATTTGTGTACTGTTTGTTGATTGTGTGTTATTTCACATCCGTGTTCATCGCACACAAATAACTATCTTGAGAATCGAACCCACAACGTCGTGCACGGATGTCGGTTACACTCCGACTACGCCACGAGGTCTGTCAATTATCAATTTGGCACCAGCTTGCCTATGCCCAAATGCCTATCGTGTTTCTAAAGTCCATAAGTAGTGGTATCAGGTGGGGAGTTTCTCTGCCACCTTTCGCAATAAATATATACATATTTTGTATTAGAATGGAACCCAGAACACTGTGCAATGGAGGACAGTACTGAAACCACTACTGCTGTATATAATATAGGTATAGCTGTTGACGGATTACCGTCAACAGCTATACCTATATTATAAACAACAAACATTAGTTTAACGTGAGATCTGTTTGAGGAGGTTAACTATCGTGACTGAGGACGTCAACTCCTCGACTCTTACTTTCACGCGCTGCAAATATTTGATACACCTTACTCTCGAAACAAATCACTTTACACGCAATTGACCATGCCGTGGCGTTTGCTGTAGAGCCTCCAGGTGCAGGGCCTACACCCATACGACATTAATAGCGATATCAATATTTAAATTACAAAACAACGTAATACCTTCAATGTAAAGAAATATATGACTTATACTCTTAGATCTTCAACTGAAACAAGTATACCCACCTACTTAAATTCCACAACTTTTAAAAATGATCTCGCTATCAATGTCGCGACTACCAGTCTAGAAACGCTTTGCAACTTAACGTAACATACTCGCAGTTGACCGCAACATTTTCAACTGAATATAATAATTATTAATTATTGTGAAATCTAGTTCGGAATACTTCGCAGTCGGTATCTGGAACTCTGGGTTCTCTTATCAAGTGGTTATGTTATCCATATAGTGACGGACAAAGAATAAAAGTGTCACCATCCCATTACTCTCACGGGTGTCGTACGAGGTAACTAAGGGAAGTAAGCAGTAATCACCCATTGGATTACTAGTGGCAGGGTTGCCAATTACCACGTATCATCAGTTAGGCAGTGACTCGTCTGCTATCATAAGCAATAAAATAATCTCCAAACAAGCCGTTTGTCAATACACATGCGCTGGGAGGATCTGTCTGTGGGACGCGGTCTGACCGCTCCACTAAACTTTTTGCATTCATAACATTTAAATTTCTTGTTTGTTTTGCGTTTGTAGCCGGCGCCGGCGCCAACGTTCCGCGACTAGTTTTGGTAGTTTTGGCAATTCTGGTGTGTGTGACAAGACTGTCCGCGTGTGACCCACTGGCCGACACTCCCAGTGGCTGTGCCGTTACTAACTTTATGTATATTCTCTAAGAAAATAGTGCTAAGAGGACATCGAACGACGCCACATTTGCGTACGACCTACTCACGCACTTAGTCGTTACGTCCGATCAGAGATGAACACCGAACTGAATAGCCGAAGAAAAATTAAAAAGCTAGACTGTAATATTATTCAAATAATTAAAAAACTAAGTTTAAGTACTTATTATTTTTTACAAATAATTTTGAGTTGAATTTGTGTTCAGGAGATTTGATGTTAAATCGCATTTACACACTTAGGTCATGCACACGTTACACCCAACAGTAAACAGTAGTCAAAGTAAAAGTCCACATCATTTGTGACCCCTACTCGTTCGCCCACAGATGAGATGAGATAACGAAACATTCGCTCGTCAGAGTAACGTTACGCAGCCTAGCGGTAATTAGCCTACATTCATGCACCCGATGAAGATTGAGATGAAAGTGCATAGTTGAGTGGTTCTGTGAGAACGGCAAGTACTCACCGATGATGACCAGCACCATCAGACTTAGCGCGGGCGCGGAGCGCATCGCGAAGCCGGGGAGCACTGTCCTGGAGAAATACGTCAGCTACCGGCTGCGTCTTACTGAGCGTTGTGATCGCGGAGCGCACGTGTGTAGCGCGCGGCGGACGGTTGGCCACTGACTGACTGTCGGGTGGTGTGGTGAGTGGTGATAGTGAGATTAGTGAGTGGTGAGTGGATGCTGCGCCCGCGCTGTGCTCGTCTCCCCGCGGTGACGCCAGTGCGGCTGCATTAGTGTTTGTTTTGAGTCCTCGTGCGAATACAATTCTCCCGAACAAAGTAAACAATCTGTCTATTTTACATCGGTCTTCCGCTGCGGAATGACCAACAGTCACGTAGTACAGAGTAAGGATTAATGGTCAAAAGGCCCATGGGCTCATAGAAGATATCTGGCCAATGTCAATAACCTCGAGAAATGCAGTTGTAACGCCACTCTTGCTCGCATGCACAGCAAGACTGCTAAAAATCTCCAAATATTTTTTTAAATCCTACTTGGAGAGCGATGGACTAAAAATACAAGGAACACCATAATATTGTTGTATGAAGCGACTTAGTTGCATTACTTATCGCGCAGAAAGTACTTATATAAGCAGTTATCACCCATTGTGTTAGCAGTAGTAGTGTGTTCCAAGTGGGATTACCCACTTGTTATAGGGCCCGAGTGAGTCGGTATTAACGTCTACCATGTGACTGACCATAAAGCCCCTCGGTCTCTCGATTTGCTTTGATGGTAACGGGATATAGCCGTCCATTTTCATTCGCCATCCGCGAAATGAAATGGTGAGCAGCCGCTTAACAGTATTCTTAGTATTGTTGAGTTCACGAGTCCGCTTGTCATCACCGATACATAATAATAAGTAGATACCTAGAGTTACATTATAGTATAATAAATCTCTGATCTGCACCAGGTCGACTGTTAGACAATTCCTAAGGCACATAAGTCCGCCTTGTACTAATGTTATGTGCAAAGGTATTAAATAAATAAAAATAAATATTTTAATACTACTAAGAGTTATCGACCAGCAGGCGTAAGTATCGACTTACGCCTGCTGGTAAGCCGTATTCTATACCTACCACTGTTGCCGTCGTGCGGTACCAACCTCAGAAAAAGGGATACGCGATGGAGAACAAGAATTGAACTGATGGGATGAACAGGTCAAGAAGAATAGTCCACTGTGTCAGTGCTGGTAGCTGCACACTACTTTTTCCCCACTTCAACAAAAATAGTGTACTCTCCCTGCTCTAACCTTGAGCCCTTTACCCTTTTCAATTCATATAAAACTCTACAGCCTTATAATTTTAAACTTGAGTCAAATTCAACCCACAAACAACTTCATGCGAAATACCAAACTCAGAAGAACTGCCTTAACCAGTGTCGTAACTAGGGCGGTGCCAGCGGTGCCCAGGCACAGGGCGCAAAAATGTCCAGACCACAGAACATTTTTATTCTACGAGGTCCAGACTAAGACCACAAACAGTAGGTACCTACTACCTACCTATTATTTATAACGTAATACGGTACACCCGTATCACACTGCTGTGTTCAAATACTCATATCATAATTAAGTATAGGTACAAAAACGTAGTTCTTAGGTGATAGATTTATTTTTATGAACATTCGATTTTATTGTCAGAATCAGGTAAGATTAGAAATCAGGTAAAACAATTTTTTAAGGACGCAGTAATAGAATCGTGCACATGGCGCAAGGCTAGTTAGAGCTACAGCACCGGCCAACGTAAAAATTAAGACGCCTGTATCTAAAATTATAGCAAAACCTAGTATTTTAGTGATTGTCTTCCTTGTTCACAAATTCCAAAATAAGAATGTTTTTGTTCATAGTTCATACTTATTAGACCTTAAAATTCAATACGTATGATGTTGTCTTTCACAAAACAATTAAAATAACTAAGTAGGTATTACGCTAATATAAGTACATAATTACTTTACTTTTAAAGTTATACTCTTACAAAAACTAAGAATATTAATATAACAGGAAGTGACAGAAATGCTGTGACGTAAACTTTATGTCAAAGCCTTACTTAGAACCTTTAAAACGGAGGCTACATTCAGGAACAGATAAGTGAAAGTTACAATAACGTGATTGGCCAAGTAAATGTCAAAGTGGAAACTGACCAATAGCAATGCGTCCTTGACGTGGTACACTGTAGATAGAAAACTAAAGTGCTTATGATTCGCCAAGTTACCGGAAGTCAGTAGTATGCGAAACAACGAAACATTGGAATTGAAATGTAGTGACCTTTTACGATATTTAGAAAGTTTTTTTTAAATTAGTTTTAAGTGAATAAAGTGACTATAAGATGATTAAAGTATATGTTCTCCTATTAATAGTCGTCGCACAAGGTATAACGTGAATACTAATTGTGAACTGTATACAGCAAGAAACTTTCTTTGGTTTATGTTTCAACATCGTTTTATGTATTTTATTATACGTTCCAGACTGTGAGTCGCAGGACGAAGAGGGCCCATACCTCGGCAAGTTAATCGGCAAACTCAACTCATACCACCATCAGGTCAGTGCATTGTATTACTTAAAACAACTTAGATAGTAACTTCACTTTGAATTTAATATTAGTAAGTAAAAGCTATCTTGCCTAACCTCAGTTAATCATAGATTAGTGTGAATTTAGAAACTGAAATCTTCCTGTTTTCAAAAAACTTTTAAGCTCAAGATCAAAATGTTTAGCTTTAAAATTGTCTTTTATAGGTACTAAGCATGGCGGGTACTAATATACTTAAAAGTTTGTAACATTTACTTATATCTGACTTCGATAGTCATTTTCAAGTACAGTGTCAGAAAGTCCAAGTATAAACCCTTATAATAAATAAAAATTCTTATATAACAAAATTACTTAATGAAGTGATTATTAATAAATTATTGAATTGTAATATTTTCCAGGTATCGGGTGATGTGTATGCTATAGACGATTGGACATTACTATTAGTTAATTTCAACTATGATGGCACCGGGGATGATACATTCTTCTGGGCTGGAGATTCAGGCCGGCCCGGGCCACAGGGTTTCATAGTCCCCAATGAGCATGGCCGGTAAGTTTTCAGTACTTCTAGAATACTTTCTTTGCATTTTCTTTAGATGTGACTCAACATAATGAAATAACACCTATAGGCAACTCATTGGGGCTATTTCATTAGAAGTTTTTTATATAGATATAGTAATCAGGACCAAAAACAACAAAATGGATAGAAATAGCAAACTACCCAACAGAACGGTACCCTTGGAGCGTTTGCCTATTGTCACATGCGGCAGATATCACTTACAGGTGGTTGTTTGGCACCACAGACAATATAGCAATTAATCATTTGTACCTACTCTACTAAAAGTAAATTAAATTCCCAATAGAGGGGCCGGTAGGTAGCACAAATATTTGGGCATGTGCTTTTTCTCACTATGAGATTGGCTAAATCAGAGAGATTGACAGTTTTTGTGCTCTCTTGCAATATTGTCTACATAGCTTTTCTTCCTGTACTTACAATACTTAATACATACAATGAGGGTGGTGATACTACATCACCGCACAGTATTACTTAATATCACTAAACAGATTATTCATACAACATAATTGCAGAACAAACATCCTCGAACGTTACTACAATGCAGAGGTGCGGCTCACACTGCCGGAAGGCAAACGGATCTCACGCATCAAGTGGCTGGCAATATATGACATCGGTTCACAGAATGCCTTTGGTGATGTCTACATACCAGACGAGTTTGAAGCCCCTGCTGTGCAGAGTATTGGCCCTCTCAGCGGAACCAATGCCGTATCTAGTAAACCGGTTCAATTTTTGGATGCTGTAACATTTCTGTAAGTTAATAATAAGTTTTCATTCATGTTCAAACTGCCCTTGGCTATTCTTTTCTGTCATGTTTTTGCGCTGTGTTTTGGTGAATAGCTGAACATGTGCAATGCTTAAAATAAAATATATAGTTTACGCATTTGATAAAAAAAAATTAAGTCACAGAGTTTGTCTACGATGAACTTTTTATCTGATGTTAATATATTTTTTTTTTAATGTGTGATATGTAATTTTATGTTTTTATATATTTTAAGCATTTGACATGGATAGCCTTATAAATTAACAAAAAATGAGAAAACTTGAGATCGAAAATAACAGTCATAAACAGAATTGGAACCTGCATCTGCTAGTATACTGTCCCAGATACTTTGCCATCATCCCGACCAGCCCCTTATTAGAATGAAAAACGAAACGTTAGACGAACTTTCGTTTCCAGTCATTGTGATTGATCGACAGTCCGACGCGTGATTCAGGCGACCAATCACAATGAAGCAAAAGTTCGCCTAACGTTTCGTTTTTCATTCTAAGGGGGCTGGTAAGTCTAATTATTACAATTAAGATTCATAACAAATAATGAACTGCTCGTGACATCTTTTCCAAGTGGAAAGTTACCATCAGAAAAATATTAACGCGTCACTGACACGTGTTCTAGTATTCCCGAGTTCCGGTACGACGGCAGCGGAGAAGAAGTATACTTTTGGACGGGAGTGGGCCCACAGCCTTCCTCGAGGGGCATGAAGATACCTGACGATTATGGATAGTAAGTTATTTATACATTTTATTTTTTGTATTTTTTTTTGTTAAGGCGGGAAAAAATGTACCTAACCGCACTCCCTGTCGTTCGGGGCAACGAACGAACAGGTTAGTGTGGGGACCTCATCCACTAAATAAACCCGCCGTGTGCCGTCTCTCCGCCTGTATTGGCAGGCCACTGCATAGTGTTCAGTTGCATATCTTGTGACGGGCCCTCGATATACTTTCTTTCTTAGACATTGCCGCCACTGGACATATTTTTATTGCCATTACTAATGACGAGTCCTCAGTGCGAACAAGACGATCCATCAGTGTTATTGACGATAACACACACTATTTTACCTCACAACGAGCTTACACGGACGCACTAACTCATACTGCTCATGCTGAGCCAGTACCAGTAGCGCCGTTACATACAAATCTATATTTTTCACCAACTTCTTGGTTACAGGTATAATATTTAAATCACCTGAGTGTGATATTTAGTTTCGCGATAAATCGATGAACGCCGGCAGTACGCACGACAAAGTGTCACGTTCCACCGTTTGTATAAAGTAATTTGACTACGTGGTTCATCTATGGTTCGTGAGATGGCGAGAGTTGTTAAATCATAAAAATAGGTGGTGGTATTTGTAAAGTAATCTGACTATGTGGTTCAGCTGCGGTTCATAAGATGGCGAACGATGCATTGTTTGTGAAACTCTGAGAAAACATATATGAAGTTATCACGTAAAATTGTCGTCCGTAGGTAAACCGACTTTACAGACAACCATATGGTTTTTAACACAGAAAATGTCGTCCCTACTTTCACTTTCATCAAAGGTGAAAGTCGCATAGGTGTCATAACCGGCTGATCCTATGAGAATGACCAACAAGTTAGGCTGAACTTATTAACTAATTTATGAAAGTATAAGCGTGTGGTGACTAACGGTGGTGCGTGTCAGCCTGGAGCCGCTGCGCGCGTACGCGGGCGAGGACGTGCGGCTGCGGCTGCCGGGCGGCACGACCGTGTTCGACGTCAAGTGGCTCAGCGTGTGGGACGTGCGCGCACGTGCCAGCCTCGCCGCCGTCATCGTGCCCGACGCGCTCAACGTGCCGCCCGCCGCCGCGCGCCTGCTCGACTACCGGTCAGTCTCGCCGCAGTAGCAGTCGCCGCTCGACTACTCTCTTATAGCTCAAACTTTGTAGGGTCAAATTGTGATCTGTTCGGTTTTAGCCAATCCACCAGTATTTAGACGGGGCGTCTGCCTATCTGACCTCCACGACCCAACCAAGGGGACAACTGACCGGAATCAGATTTTATATTCAGCACTCTTTTAACTACCAATTTGTTATTTGACCACTGCTTCACGTACCTTCTGAAACATGGAAGTCAGGTGTCTACAAATAGTTACCACTTTTTGGTCACCCATCTGATTGCCGGGCATGTGCACAATTAAGCTTTGACTTGATTCATAATAACTAATAAAAGTTAAATCTTAAACTTGACTTGTTTTATAGGCTATGTAAATTTTGCGATTTAATTAAAGCATTTGATTGGTGTACATCGCAAAAGCCTTGCAAGCAAACTGAAAACTGCTCACTAATAGATATCAAGTCAGGAACAAAACTGCTGTCTGCTATTTGAATAATAGAAATCAAAAGAATAAAGTACGCAGTCTACTGTTTCTGTTGTAAAAATGGGTGTATCACAAGGGTATATTCTGGGCCCAAAGTATTTCCTTATATGTCTAAACTAAATTGTTACACTTATTTATATCCCCTATTGTGTTATGGGTTAGTGAGATTCTTATTCTTCATAATTCAATGACATTTATTATGACGATGTGAACAATTACCTTATATTGTAGTATGTAAATAATTGCTCCTGATATTCCTTGTCAGGTTCTCAACGGAGGCTATGTATAAATTGATAATTTTAAACAATTACAACGTCCATATTGTTATCAGAAGATAACAAAAAGGGACATTGTAATTGTTTAAAATTATCAATTTATACCACATATTATATGCATAAAAAACATATGAGATTGACTTTATCAATATTCATTCAAATCTCAATCAAAAGATTGACTTTATCATTCAAATCTCAATCAATCAAAAATCATATCAAAGAACAAGTAATTGTAGGGATTGGATAGTGGTTATATTTTCTGCATTAATTCACCTTGTACAACATACGTTACAACACACACGATGGTTAGAAAGGCGTGATGATGTAATTTTGTTCTGTACTGTGAAAAAGCCTATTGACTATGAGGTGACGTGTGTGTTGCAGAACAAAGCTTCCCCACTGCAAGCAGTTGCACCGTGACTACCAGGTGTCGTGGGAGGTGTTCGGAAACCAAGTCACCTTTGAGCTAGCTGCACAGGTAAAGTCTTAATCTAGTTTGATTGTTGTAATAAAAGTCGATTAAATAATCAACCAAATTATCATGAATAACCTCTTTTGGTTTTTAAATTTAGTGAAATTTTAGTTAATTGAACACTTAAATTGTTTAATTACTGAATGAAAATTACCAAACCGATCGAATATAGTACCGAATCCGGAGATTTTTAAAAAGGTTAATAATAGGGGTTAAAGTATAAAATTGCCGTTTTATTGTAATAGGCACTTCGAATTGACATAGAATCTTCATGATTTGAGATTTTTGAGTGAAACTTGTTTCAAATGGTATCTATGAGGTTCTTCGTTCTTCTACGATATCCAATCTGGATGATTTAAATCTATTTAAGACATATATTTGTGAGCCAGAAAACTGCATTAATTATATTTGTGATAAAATAGGTGCAACCAAATAATTACTCAGAATATACGAAGCATAGGTCATAATCTTTCGGAATTCCTATGTTTGCTAGTCAGGATTAATACAGAACCAGATATCATTGTGTTGACTGAATGTTGGCTGTCTTGTAATCAATATTTGCCCGAACTTGATAACTACTCATCAACGTACTCGAAAACTAGCTATAATAAAAGCGACGGTATTGTTATCTACATAAAAAATGACCTCTGTCATAAGACTTATGAACCTAACTTTCAAGAGGCAAACTGCCTCGTGTCTACCATACAAAATACACTGACGCTTATATCTATTTATAGGCCTCCTGCTTTCAAAAATACGGTTACATTTATAAAATCTCTAAATACTTTGTTTGATTCATTAGATAAAAATAAAAACATAGTTCTGGTTCGTGACATTAACATAGACATTAAATCCAATAATACGGATTCTCATTCAACACATTACCTAAACTTAACTTTTTAATACGGACTTCTTCCAACCCTCTACATCCCAACAAGGCTAAATAATTGCTTAGACCATGTACTCGTAAAAACTAAATATTCTTGCACAACGTTAATCATTAAAAATAGTATAACAGATCATGACACCATTCTCTTAACCGTTGACACAAAACGTCGCGAAAAATTTATTAGAAAATCCTACACCAAAATTAACTATCAAGGAATTACTAAAGATTTAATTAATTATGATTTTCTGCATATGTGACCCTAATGAAGCCACTGAATTTCTAATTAATATATTAACTCGAGTCATAAGATTAAATAGTTATACCGGTAAACTATTACGACATAAAACCCCTATAAAGCCTTGGATAACCCCGGGCATTTTACGATGCTTGAAAAACCGCGACCGAATGCATACGAGAACAAAAAAGGACCCAAATAATTTTGATTTAAAGGTTACTTATCGACGACACAGAAATTTTTGCTGTGCACTGCTAAAAAAATTAAAATATCAGTATCAAAAATCTGAACTCGAAAAGGCAGGTAAGATAAGTATTAAAAAAACTTGGGAAATAATAAACTCGATTACTAACCTCAGAACAAAACCAAAATGCCACGATAAACTCTTACAATTAGTAAAAAAATCAGATCTATCGTTGAATGGCATAAATGAGTATTATGCAAGTGTAGGTCGGGATCTTACTGATAACTTAAAATCCTATATCAATCATGAGCCAACTTGTGGCCCTGTGGATTCTATGGTCCTTTTGGAGACCGATAAACAGGAAGTTCTGACAGTTATTAACTCACTTAAAAGTACGAATTCTGTGGGCTGGGATGGAATCTCTTCAATGGTACTAAAACAGAACAAAGAAGTTCTTGTTGATGCAATCGTACACATTTGCAATCTTGCTATACGTAAGGGCGTTTTCCCTGATGCTTTTAAAAAATCTGTCATTACTCCTATTTACAAAAGTGGTGACATAGGTCTCATTGGTAACTATAGACCCATTTCAATTCTCTCGTCGCTCTCCAAAATTCTTTAACATATATTAAACAAACAACTTACACGGTATTTAGAAACACAGAAGCTCATATCAGACAACCAGTTCGGTTTTAGAAAAGCAGTCTACTGCTGATGCAGTTTATAAATTTACTGACGTGCTCACTAAAAAGATAGATGCCGGTTACAAATGCATAGCTGTTTTCCTTGATATAGCCAAGGCCTTTGATACCGTCTCGATTCCACTTCTATTAAAAAAGCTTGAGAATGTGGGAGTAAGAGGTACTCAATTGGAAACTTTTTAGAGACTATTTAACTGATAGAACTCAAACTACACGGATTGCGGATAGCGTTAGTTCTTCTCAAAAAATAACCCATGGTGTACCCCAGGGAAGTATCCTTGGCCCATCATTGTTCCTGATCTACATAAACCAGTTATGTGATTTAAACATAAAAAATCGCGATATCATAACTTTCGCAGACGATACTGTTTGTTTATTCTGGGAGAAAAGTTGGGATAAGGTCTTTCAATGTTCGCAACAAGGTCTTGACATAGTCCTCAAGTGGCTACAAAATAATATGTTAACCTTAAATGCCAGTAAGACTAACTACCGTTCATTAACCATGCTAAAATCTACTCAACCACCTGAGCATAATCACAAACTCTATGCTCATTCATGCCAAACATTACCATCTGCTGCGAATGTGCCCTGCTCTTGTCCTTGTATTGCTAGGGTAGATAGCATCAAATACTTAGGAATTATTTTGGACAGTACTTTAACTTTTGTACCACACATTAAAACATTAGCGACGCGGCTACGTAAATTAATAGCCATTTTTAAAAATATTCGTTATATTGCTAATCCGAAGCTCATCAAAATAATACTTTATGTGAATCGCTTATCACTTACTGCATTGATTCTTGGGGAGGAGCTGCAAAGAGTCATCTGCTTTGCCTAGAACGTGCTCAAAGAGCTATTCTAAAAGTAAGCAACTTTCGCTCTTTTACTTACCCCACCACCTCTTTATACCAAGACTGTCAAGTATTAACTGTAAGAAAGTTACTTATACAAAGACTTCTAATACGATACCACAAAAATCTTGATGAGGCTATTATTCGTAGCACTGTAACTAAACGCAGGGATTATAATTTGTTTGTGATACCTAGGTTCAAAACGTTTTATACACACAAATTTTCATGCTTTCTCGGTGGTTATCTTTATAACAAAATAAATAAGAGAATTAAATTATACCCTCTTAATACTTATAACTTCAAACTCTCACTCACGAAATGGTTACACAACTTAAACTATATTGAAACAGAAAACCTTCTAAGTATACTTAAATAGTACAAGTACAACTTCAGTATAATTAATTATATCTAATAAACTTTAACATTGATATAGGTAAACAAACGCACACACACACACGCACACTCTCTCTCACACACACACACACACCACTTTCAGTTAAATATGCCTATATGTACTTATCTTCACTAATAACAACTTTAACAACCACACATGCACACGCCCGCGCACCGTAAAAAGCGTCCGCTTATGTAATTCTATTATTAGGTATGTCTTTCACGCAAATCTTGAGGATAAAAGATTTGTCTCTTTGGTGCTTATATTACAGGCTACGGCCTAGTTTAAGTGCCTGTGATATAATTTTGAAAACCGACACAGTAATTTACATGCTACTAGAAAACACGCGATTTATAGACGCTCTTTTATTATGTAAAACTCATAGTATTAAGCTGCTCATATGTAATAGTTAAGTACTGTATTTTGCTATTAAGTTTTTGAAACAAATAAATATTATTATTATTATTCTTTTAAAAAATGTGTGACATTCGATTATCGACTTTCAGTTGTTTTTTTTATTCAGCTAGAACAAGAAAGTTGGGTACTTCGAAAATTCGAGTGATTTTTGAATACGAGTACCGACGCGGTACTAACGCTGCAGAAACAGCCCGCAATATCAATGTTGCGTTTGGAGAGGGGACTGCTAATAATAATAGTTTATTTAAATAATAATAAATATAAGAATACAAGTGTCACCACCCCATTCTGTCCCACGGGTGTCGTATGGGGCGACTAAGGGGAGTAAGCAATTATCATCCATTGCATGAGTGGTGGTAGGGCTGGGTACCAAGTGGGAGTACTCACTTGGTATCAGGCTCGAGCGGGTTGGTACCACTATCTCCCGTGTGACCGGCCATGAAGCACATCGTTGCGCTTTGGTTATAGCAGGAGATAGCCGTTTATATTTCATTTCATATATATGTGAAGTGTATTGGTGAGCAGCGGCTTGACAATACTCTCGGTAATAGTCTAGTCCATGGGCGACGGTTACCGTTTACCATCAGATGGACCGTGGCGCGTCCGCCACTCCATGCAATAAAAAAAAAGAAGAAGTCACAATCATGTGTCAATTCATTTAGCTTACTAGGAACAATTATAGACACACATATAAACTGGAAACCCCACATAGAATACTTAAAATTAAAAATGTCCAAATTTAATTCAATTCAATTCAATTCATTCAATTCATTTATTGCATTCCATAATATACATTTACAGGTGGTATAGGCTAAGTAGGTAACAATGATGGACCCTGTCGGGCACAGCACTGTTAGGAGAAAGGAGGAGCTGTTTGTATTTGTTTTTGTGATAATAAATAATGGCAAAACAAAAATAATAACAATTATATGAATATTTAACACATCAAGTTAATTAAATCTTATATTTAAATTAAAATTATAGGTTTTATTAGTTGGTGGTAGGCACAATTTATCATAATATTTAGTCTATTTTATTTTTATTACACAATGTTATCACAAAATTGGTTTACTAGATTATATGTAATTACTTATTAATTAAATGGTAATATGAATAAATGGAGGCAAGCAAATCAAGTTTCTTCTACGTTTGTTCTATGATTATTAAAAAGTTAATGTCAAATAACAATAATTATTTTTAAGTCATATTTATTTATGTTGTCTATAAATGTGTGTGTAATTTTTAGTTATTAATTATTATGTATTTAGAACTTAATTTTCGTGTAGGTATTCTTTGACATTGTAGTAGCTTTTACATATTAGAAATTTCTTTAACTTGCTAACAAAGGTATTGAACTTATTTTCGTTTTTGATGTCGTTTGGTAGCTTATTATATAATTTTATTGACATGACGAATGGGCCAGAGGAGTGCATTGCTAATCGTGAATTTGGAAGGTTTAATCTATTTTTGTGTCTTAGAGTCATTTTGGATTGGATGTCTTCGCGCTTAGTGTAGTGTTCTGGATATTTACGGACAAGCTTACATACTTCCAAGATATAAATGCATGGCAATGTTAGGACTTTGAGTTCTTGAAAATGAGGTTTACATGTGTCAGTATTTTGTATATTAACTAAAATTCTTAATAATTTCTTTTGCTGAGTAAAGATTGTGTGTGCGTCTGTACTATTACCCCATAACACATTTACATACGCTCTCTTCCAAATCAAACATAGCACTAACTTAAAAACAGCCTTATCCACTTATTACGCATATGCCTACTCATGGCTAAGATATGGGATTATGTTATGAGGAAATAGTGCCGGTACATATGAACTTTTTTTAATACAAAAAAAATGCATTAGGATCCTTGCTCAAATAGATAATACATGAAGTTGCAGACCATACTTTATTAAATTTAATATATTGACTCTTCCATCAATATATATTCTTGATATATGTACATTTGTCTACAAAAACATTAATATATTCTGTACTAAACAAGACATCCACAACATAAATACGAGACATAAAAATAGATTGCACTTGCCATCTTCCAGAATAAAAATGTTAAGTGAAAGTCCTTATTATATGGCAGTAAAAATGTACAATAAACTACCAAATGTTATTAAAGAATCAAAAAATCAATTTTTATTTAATAAAAGAATAAGAGTGTATTTAATACAACAATGTAATTACTCGGTTACAGAATATCTAGACAGTAGGCAAATTAGTTAAAAATAATAATAATAAATTAATAAAAAGAATAATAATATTAATATAAATATTTATGTGAATACAATAACTATAAAATTTAATTAGGATTATAAATAAACTAGCTGTTTCCCGCGGCTTCGCTCGCGTAAATAAATGAATACGAGTATAGGTTACTGCAAAAAAATTAAAAACTATGTTCCACGTGAATGAAGTCGCGGGTTGCACTTAGTTAACAAAGTTTGTTACTTAAACTTTATATAAGATAGCTGTTACCCGCGACTACGTCCGTGAGTAATTTCATAAAAATAAATAAAGCAACCCTTGAAATTGTCGGTAATACAGTGCAACGGTATTACAGTACTCGGGGTTGGAACTTCATTACTGAAATGCTAGATGGCGTTGAAGTTGCTAGATTTTGAGATTTTGTGACAAACAATTATTTTTTTTTGCGTATTTTTTTTAATAAAAAGTATCCTATGTTACTTCTAATACCTCCGAGAATATGTGTACAAAGTTTCATGATGATCGGTTAAGTAGTTTTCACGTGAAAGCGTAACAAACAAACTTACATTCACATTTATAATATTAGTATGAAGTATGATTCATGATAATTATAAAAAAAATATTAGATTTATAAATTAATTCATATTTAATTATAATAATGTAATAATCATAGTTCCTCTAATCATATAGCCTAAATAATCATAGAGCCCTCAATATTGCAATGCCTGAAAAAGGCACTATGTCATAAGTACTATTATAAGATGTTAAGAACAATATAATATGTACACTTAGTTCGCAATAAATAATTTGATTTGATTTGATGTGTAGCATTTGCTGTAGATTTCCATTTTCTGAAGCCGTATTGCTTATCGGATAGTATCTGATATTTCTCTAAATAATTATTTAGTCTACAATTAATGATTATCTATTATTTTGGACAAGGATAGCAAAATAGAAATCGGTCTGTAATTAGAGACATTTTCTGTATTCTCACCTTTGTGTATCGGTACTATTATAGACTTTTTAAGGGAAACAGTGGTCAAGGCAATTATTTCCGCACGTAGGAAAGTTTATGGGTAGTAAAAAAGCCATGTGAAGCCAAAAGATCTAAGTAATTTGTTGTTTTTTTTTTTTGAATATTGTGTAAGAGTTTTTAGTATTAAACAAGGTCTTGCATAATTCAGGAATATCGACACTGTGCGCATTAAGAACACTGATTGTATCATCAATGTCCTCTGTGAGACTTTCTATGTCATCCATATTCTTTATTAAGAGCAACTAGATATAGAAAAATGTAGCAACAGTGTAGATAAATAGGGTGGTAACTTAATAGTCAAATGATTGCGAGTCGTTGAGTTTGCTTAGTATGTGTATGCTGCGTGTAATATGATATTTGAGTAGTTTGTCATATGTGTGTTGATAGAATGAAATGTAATAAAATGTACTTTTGTAATACTTTACTTGCTAGATTAAATGAATTTGAGACTACAAATATTAAATTAAAGACTATTAAACCAAAGATTAACCTATAATGAACTATAGTAATGATAAATAAAAAGACATATAGTCACTTATCAATACTAGTAGAGGTATTTTTCTTAGTACTACTCAGCTGAGTATACTACTCAGCGAAAATATTATTAATTTGTTCTGCTGATTTAATGTTGATAGCAGGCTGACACTCCATTTTCCTTATAAATATTTTGCCGTACGATATCCAGCAAAATTTGAAGTCTATATTTTTATTAAGCTCTTTTGCCAAATAGTAGTTTCTTAGCAAGGGGTGTCAGAGGCTCTGAAACATAAACTGGAAGTATCTCACCTGATAATTGAAGTGTACTTGTATATAATTTGTTATCCTTATGATCATTATTATTTCTTATAAGGTTATAAAGGCAGTAAGCCTTTATAACCTTATAACGAAGTTGGGTCGAGTGGTACTCGACTATTATAGAATTGATCTTCACTGATTTTTTGCAGTAAGCTTGTCGAATACATTCTTGAGATTCATCTAAATCCAATGCAGCATGAAGCTTGGAGATGCAGTGGTTAACAGTCTCTTGAGTATGTGTAGGGACATTTTTTATCTCTATCATCTTCTCATGTTGTTTTCTTTGTAGCTCCTCTATCTGTTCCTCCAGATTTGTGATTATTGTAAGTGCAGCTCTATTTTCTGTATTTAAAATGGTTATAATTTGACTCCAACTCCTTAAATAAATTATTGCTGTCTTCTAAAAAATTCTGCAATGACGAATTCGTCTCAATAATTTCCTTTTTTTGTTGTTTTAGTTCCTTCGTCATTTAATTTAATTCTAGTAATTTCTTGTTGTCTTCTTTAAAGTTTGTAAACATTCTGACTATCATCACGAATTTGACCTATTTCTTCTGTCTCTGGGCGCATTTTTCTCTTTCTCGAAGTAATATAGTTAGGATCTTCGTGACTATATGCTGTCAGTTCAGGCTGTGATGAGTATTTATCCTCACCCGCAGTTGGTGGAGTTCGCATCATTGTACTTAGTATTAACAATATTTGTTCTAATATTTATGAGTGTACTTCAAATTTTACTATTTTAAAAATATACGTCCGTTCACTGTGGCGTCTTGTTGAACAAGGCTGAAGTGCTAATGAACGCACCGTGCGATTTTGGTTTAAATGCTTTCGTGATGGAAATTTTGATATGATGAACGAACCACGTGGAAGACCGCCCACACATGTGAATAACAATGAATTGAAAGAGATGGTGGAAGCCGGTCAGAGCCAAACTGCCCAAGAATTGCGGTATGGCTTAACGTTACCTTAACAACAATATTGACTCATTTGCGTCAAACAATAAAATAAAAAATATGAAAAATGGGTGCCTCATGATTTGACTGTCTGCAAAAAGAAACGCGTGTTGAAACTTGTGTTACCTTGTTGAATCGATACAGAAATGAAGGAATATTGGATCGAATTGTGACATGTGATAAAAAGTGGATTCTTTACGATAACCGTAAGCGAAAATGCAATGGCTGACCCCAGGTCAAACTCCGCAACAGTGTCCTAAAGCAAAACTTACCATTAAAAAGGTAATGGTAACTGTTCGATGGTCTCAGCATAGTGTTATTCACTATAGCTTTCTCCGATCTGGTCAAGCAATAACAACAGATCTCTACTGTGCTGAACTCCGAACAATGATAGCAAAACTTGCAGTGAAACAGCTCCGACTCATGAATCGATCTTCACCATTATTGCTCCATGATAACGCGAGACCTCATACAGCACGAGAAACCGTTTTAACTCTACAGGAACTGCAATTAGAAACCATTCGTTACCCTCCGTATTCGCCAGACTACCATTTTTTCGTGAATTGGACAATTTTCTACGTGATAAAAAGTATTCTTCCCAGGAGGCAGTACAAAATGTTTTCACACAGTTTGTAGAATCTAGATCATCAGAGTTCTATCGCAAAAGCATAAATGACCTTCATATTAGATGGCAGCAATGCATAGATAATAATGGTAGATATTTTGATTAAATAAATACCTATGTAAAATGAAAAAAAAACTAATTTCAATTTTTCAGCACAAATCGGCAATTTCATACTTTAACCCCTAATAGTTTGCGGTCCGTTTCCACAATCACATCACACTAGCCGAAAATATACTGGTGAAACATCTCGAGGGTGAAGACGATCGCCAGCATCCCCTCTTTTATCTGCGCGTACCTCCTGCGTATTGGAGGGAGTGGTGGACGTGACATGCAGATGTCCGCGTGACCCGGGCGCTCAGCACGCTTCAGCTCGCTCACTACGTGCTCTTCGCACTCACCCCAACACCACGGTACTTTTCTTTACGAAATTCCGTTACGGCGAATGAATGGTCTGAATGATGACGAATAAACTTACGTAATTTGTCATGCCCAGAAATCTCTTCTGTGAATATTATAAAGAGGTAAAGTTTGTGAGGTTGTAGGGGGTAATCTCAAGATCTACGCTACCGATTTTATTTTTTCTTTTACCAATAGAAACCCACGTTATTTGTGAGTGTCATAGGCTATATACTAACCGGAAAAATTATAATACTTTTTTGTGGTAGTCGGATTTGCAAAGTAAGTCGGAGAAAAAATGTTTGAACGAAAACGTTTCTTACGAACACTGCTTTAACGATGAGAGATATGTGATTGAGTTCTAGGGAACAGTTGCAGAGCTTGATAATGTCTACAAAAACTCAGCGACAGCATATGTCTCACTTTAATAAAGTCACAAAAAGTAGTTATAGGCTAGTAAATATGTATATAGGTGAAAATAGGTTAAGCATTGAACCGTACTTATACCACATTTTTGCTCATTCGAGCCTGGCATTTCATCGCCATGATCTTTGACCTTTTCATGATCAAGGAAGCCCAGACTATGACGTCATCGACAAATAAGTCCACCTTGTCCTGATCTTCCAGCAAATGCCTAATTTTGGAAGGAAATACTTCCGGTGCCATTTGATGCCGTAAAGTTAATGTATGAAAAAATGAAGTTCTAAAGGTGCAAAGGTCAGCGCTCGCTTCATCCAATTGTACCATCCAAAGACCAAATGTCGAATCTAATTTTCTAAAATACCGCGCTTCATACATAATAGGTGACTAGTTCAGTGATAGTTGATAACGGGTAATGTTGTCTCTTTATCAAGTGATATCTTGATCAAGTGGTCATGGGTCTAATAAACCCTAAAACTTGTATCGTTTTTCGACAACGGTCTCGTCTACCCACGAGACCGTTGAAATAACATATCAGCTTTGGACGTCTACCATCTAAGTCCACCCGTGATCATGAATGCTGTAAAGTATTCGAAACGTCGGGATAGTAGTAAAATTAAGTAAACGCGATAGATTCCGTAAACGAAGTTTTATTTCAAAATGTGTAACATTCGCGTAAATATCAGAAAGTATTATAATCACAATACTGTTAACCCACAATGTGGGGTAATTGACTTTCCTTAATCACTCCAAACCTTCCATGTGATCCAGTTCAGTCTTAAGTTAAGTTCTCTTAGCTAGTAGACTTAGGTGGTATTTTTCTGATAAGAAAAATGTAATATAAGACGGCTTGCGACGGCTTGAGAGTATCTCAATTGATAAAGTATATATACCAGATAATTTATTGAACCTTTGAAATTTGAAATAATTATTTATATTCAATGAGTAGGTAGGTAGATCCTTTTTATTGTGCAAGGTAGTAGAATGAGATGTGTGTGGTGGAGAGCAGTCGTGTCGGTAGTGACAGGACTAGTGTGCAGGTGGAGGAGGACGAGTACATGGCCTGGGGCATCTCCGGCAACACGACCCGCTCGGCCATGCTGGGCGCCGACGTGGCGGTGGCGCAGTTCTCGCGCGTCGAGCAGCGCGGCCGCGCGCGCGACTTCAACGTGTCGGCCGCCGCGCCCTGCGTGCGCGTGCTCGGCGCCTGGCGCGGCGCGTGCACGGACGAGCGCGTCGGCGGACAGGACAACCACCAGGTGCTGGCCGCCGCGCGCAGCGACGGGCTCACCGTGCTGTCCTACCGCCGCACGCTCCAACCCGGTAAGTAGCGCGCCCATAGCCTATGCGTTAGGGACACGTTGTCGGCGGACAGGACAACCACCAGGTGCTGGCCGCCGCGCGCAGCGACGGGCTCACCGTGCTGTCCTACCGCCGCACGCTCCAACCCGGTAAGTAGCGCGCCCATAGCCTATGCGTTAGGGACACGTTGTCGGCGGACAGGACAACCACCAGGTGCTGGCCGCCGCGCGCAGCGACGGGCTCACCGTGCTGTCCTACCGCCGCACGCTCCAACCCGGTAAGTAGCGCGCCCATAGCCTATGCGTTAGGGACACGTTGTCGGCGGACAGGACAACCACCAGGTGCTGGCCGCCGCGCGCAGCGACGGGCTCACCGTGCTGTCCTACCGCCGCACGCTCCAACCCGGTAAGTAGCGCGCCCATAGCCTATGCGTTAGGGACACGTTGTCGGCGGACAGGACAACCACCAGGTGCTGGCCGCCGCGCGCAGCGACGGGCTCACCGTGCTGTCCTACCGCCGCACGCTCCAACCCGGTAAGTAGCGCGCCCATAGCCTATGCGTTAGGGACACGTTGTCGGCGGACAGGACAACCACCAGGTGCTGGCCGCCGCGCGCAGCGACGGGCTCACCGTGCTGTCCTACCGCCGCACGCTCCAACCCGGTAAGTAGCGCGCCCATAGCCTATGCGTTAGGGACACGTTGTCGGCGGACAGGACAACCACCAGGTGCTGGCCGCCGCGCGCAGCGACGGGCTCACCGTGCTGTCCTACCGCCGCACGCTCCAACCCGGTAAGTAGCGCGCCCATAGCCTATGCGTTAGGGACACGTTGTCGGCGGACAGGACAACCACCAGGTGCTGGCTGCCGCGCGCAGCGACGGGCTCACCGTGCTGTCCTACCGCCGCACGCTCCAACCCGGTAAGTAGCGCGCCTATAGCCTATGCGTTAGGGACACGTTGTCGGCGGACAGGACAACCACCAGGTGCTGGCCGCCGCGCGCAGCGACGGGCTCACCGTGCTGTCCTACCGCCGCACGCTCCAACCCGGTAAGTAGCGCGCCCATAGCCTATGCGTTAGGGACACGTTGTCGGCGGACAGGACAACCACCAGGTGCTGGCCGCCGCGCGCAGCGACGGGCTCACCGTGCTGTCCTACCGCCGCACGCTCCAACCCGGTAAGTAGCGCGCCCATAGCCTATGCGTTAGGGACACGTTGTCGGCGGACAGGACAACCACCAGGTGCTGGCCGCCGCGCGCAGCGACGGGCTCACCGTGCTGTCCTACCGCCGCACGCTCCAACCCGGTAAGTAGCGCGCCCATAGCCTATGCGTTAGGGACACGTTGTCGGCGGACAGGACAACCACCAGGTGCTGGCCGCCGCGCGCAGCGACGGGCTCACCGTGCTGTCCTACCGCCGCACGCTCCAACCCGGTAAGTAGCGCGCCCATAGCCTATGCGTTAGGGACACGTTGTCGGCGGACAGGACAACCACCAGGTGCTGGCCGCCGCGCGCAGCGACGGGCTCACCGTGCTGTCCTACCGCCGCACGCTCCAACCCGGTAAGTAGCGCGCCCATAGCCTATGCGTTAGGGACACGTTGTCGGCGGACAGGACAACCACCAGGTGCTGGCCGCCGCGCGCAGCGACGGGCTCACCGTGCTGTCCTACCGCCGCACGCTCCAACCCGGTAAGTAGCGCGCCCATAGCCTATGCGTTAGGGACACGTTGTCGGCGGACAGGACAACCACCAGGTGCTGGCCGCCGCGCGCAGCGACGGGCTCACCGTGCTGTCCTACCGCCGCACGCTCCAACCCGGTAAGTAGCGCGCCCATAGCCTATGCGTTAGGGACACGTTGTCGGCGGACAGGACAACCACCAGGTGCTGGCTGCCGCGCGCAGCGACGGGCTCACCGTGCTGTCCTACCGCCGCACGCTCCAACCCGGTAAGTAGCGCGCCTATAGCCTATGCGTTAGGGACACGTTGTCGGCGGACAGGACAACCACCAGGTGCTGGCCGCCGCGCGCAGCGACGGGCTCACCGTGCTGTCCTACCGCCGCACGCTCCAACCCGGTAAGTAGCGCGCCCATAGCCTATGCGTTAGGGACACGTTGTCGGCGGACAGGACAACCACCAGGTGCTGGCCGCCGCGCGCAGCGACGGGCTCACCGTGCTGTCCTACCGCCGCACGCTCCAACCCGGTAAGTAGCGCGCCCATAGCCTATGCGTTAGGGACACGTTGTCGGCGGACAGGACAACCACCAGGTGCTGGCCGCCGCGCGCAGCGACGGGCTCACCGTGCTGTCCTACCGCCGCACGCTCCAACCCGGTAAGTAGCGCGCCCATAGCCTATGCGTTAGGGACACGTTGTCGGCGGACAGGACAACCACCAGGTGCTGGCCGCCGCGCGCAGCGACGGGCTCACCGTGCTGTCCTACCGCCGCACGCTCCAACCCGGTAAGTAGCGCGCCCATAGCCTATGCGTTAGGGACACGTTGTCGGCGGACAGGACAACCACCAGGTGCTGGCCGCCGCGCGCAGCGACGGGCTCACCGTGCTGTCCTACCGCCGCACGCTCCAACCCGGTAAGTAGCGCGCCTATAGCCTATGCGTTAGGGACACGTTGTCGGCGGACAGGACAACCACCAGGTGCTGGCCGCCGCGCGCAGCGACGGGCTCACCGTGCTGTCCTACCGCCGCACGCTCCAACCCGGTAAGTAGCGCGCCCATAGCCTATGCGTTAGGGACACGTTGTCGGCGGACAGGACAACCACCAGGTGCTGGCCGCCGCGCGCAGCGACGGGCTCACCGTGCTGTCCTACCGCCGCACGCTCCAACCCGGTAAGTAGCGCGCCCATAGCCTATGCGTTAGGGACACGTTGTCGGCGGACAGGACAACCACCAGGTGCTGGCCGCCGCGCGCAGCGACGGGCTCACCGTGCTGTCCTACCGCCGCACGCTCCAACCCGGTAAGTAGCGCGCCCATAGCCTATGCGTTAGGGACACGTTGTCGGCGGACAGGACAACCACCAGGTGCTGGCCGCCGCGCGCAGCGACGGGCTCACCGTGCTGTCCTACCGCCGCACGCTCCAACCCGGTAAGTAGCGCGCCCATAGCCTATGCGTTAGGGACACGTTGTCGGCGGACAGGACAACCACCAGGTGCTGGCCGCCGCGCGCAGCGACGGGCTCACCGTGCTGTCCTACCGCCGCACGCTCCAACCCGGTAAGTAGCGCGCCCATAGCCTATGCGTTAGGGACACGTTGTCGGCGGACAGGACAACCACCAGGTGCTGGCCGCCGCGCGCAGCGACGGGCTCACCGTGCTGTCCTACCGCCGCACGCTCCAACCCGGTAAGTAGCGCGCCCATAGCCTATGCGTTAGGGACACGTTGTCGGCGGACAGGACAACCACCAGGTGCTGGCCGCCGCGCGCAGCGACGGGCTCACCGTGCTGTCCTACCGCCGCACGCTCCAACCCGGTAAGTAGCGCGCCCATAGCCTATGCGTTAGGGACACGTTGTCGGCGGACAGGACAACCACCAGGTGCTGGCCGCCGCGCGCAGCGACGGGCTCACCGTGCTGTCCTACCGCCGCACGCTCCAACCCGGTAAGTAGCGCGCCCATAGCCTATGCGTTAGGGACACGTTGTCGGCGGACAGGACAACCACCAGGTGCTGGCCGCCGCGCGCAGCGACGGGCTCACCGTGCTGTCCTACCGCCGCACGCTCCAACCCGGTAAGTAGCGCGCCCATAGCCTATGCGTTAGGGACACGTTGTCGGCGGACAGGACAACCACCAGGTGCTGGCCGCCGCGCGCAGCGACGGGCTCACCGTGCTGTCCTACCGCCGCACGCTCCAACCCGGTAAGTAGCGCGCCCATAGCCTATGCGTTAGGGACACGTTGTCGGCGGACAGGACAACCACCAGGTGCTGGCCGCCGCGCGCAGCGACGGGCTCACCGTGCTGTCCTACCGCCGCACGCTCCAACCCGGTAAGTAGCGCGCCCATAGCCTATGCGTTAGGGACACGTTGTCGGCGGACAGGACAACCACCAGGTGCTGGCCGCCGCGCGCAGCGACGGGCTCACCGTGCTGTCCTACCGCCGCACGCTCCAACCCGGTAAGTAGCGCGCCCATAGCCTATGCGTTAGGGACACGTTGTCGGCGGACAGGACAACCACCAGGTGCTGGCCGCCGCGCGCAGCGACGGGCTCACCGTGCTGTCCTACCGCCGCACGCTCCAACCCGGTAAGTAGCGCGCCCATAGCCTATGCGTTAGGGACACGTTGTCGGCGGACAGGACAACCACCAGGTGCTGGCCGCCGCGCGCAGCGACGGGCTCACCGTGCTGTCCTACCGCCGCACGCTCCAACCCGGTAAGTAGCGCGCCCATAGCCTATGCGTTAGGGACACGTTGTCGGCGGACAGGACAACCACCAGGTGCTGGCCGCCGCGCGCAGCGACGGGCTCACCGTGCTGTCCTACCGCCGCACGCTCCAACCCGGTAAGTAGCGCGCCTATAGCCTATGCGTTAGGGACACGTTGTCGGCGGACAGGACAACCACCAGGTGCTGGCCGCCGCGCGCAGCGACGGGCTCACCGTGCTGTCCTACCGCCGCACGCTCCAACCCGGTAAGTAGCGCGCCCATAGCCTATGCGTTAGGGACACGTTGTCGGCGGACAGGACAACCACCAGGTGCTGGCCGCCGCGCGCAGCGACGGGCTCACCGTGCTGTCCTACCGCCGCACGCTCCAACCCGGTAAGTAGCGCGCCCATAGCCTATGCGTTAGGGACACGTTGTCGGCGGACAGGACAACCACCAGGTGCTGGCCGCCGCGCGCAGCGACGGGCTCACCGTGCTGTCCTACCGCCGCACGCTCCAACCCGGTAAGTAGCGCGCCCATAGCCTATGCATTAGGGACACGTTGTCGGCGGACAGGACAACCACCAGGTGCTGGCCGCCGCGCGCAGCGACGGGCTCACCGTGCTGTCCTACCGCCGCACGCTCCAACCCGGTAAGTAGCGCGCCCATAGCCTATGCGTTAGGGACACGTTGTCGGCGGACAGGACAACCACCAGGTGCTGGCCGCCGCGCGCAGCGACGGACTCACCGTGCTGTCCTACCGCCGCACGCTCCAACCCGGTAAGTAGCGCGCCCATAGCCTATGCGTTAGGGACACGTTGTCGGCGGACAGGACAACCACCAGGTGCTGGCCGCCGCGCGCGGCGACGGGCTCACCGAGCTGTCCTACCGCCGCACGCTCCAACCCGGTAAGTAGCGCGCCCATAGCCTATGCGTTAGGGACACGTTGTCGGCGGACAGGACAACCACCAGGTGCTGGCCGCCGCGCGCAGCGACGGGCTCACCGTGCTGTCCTACCGCCGCACGCTCCAACCCGGTAAGTAGCGCGCCCATAGCCTATGCGTTAGGGACACGTTGTCGGCGGACAGGACAACCACCAGGTGCTGGCCGCCGCGCGCAGCGACGGGCTCACCGTGCTGTCCTACCGCCGCACGCTCCAACCCGGTAAGTAGCGCGCCCATAGCCTATGCGTTAGGGACACGTTGTCGGCGGACAGGACAACCACCAGGTGCTGGCCGCCGCGCGCAGCGACGGGCTCACCGTGCTGTCCTACCGCCGCACGCTCCAACCCGGTAAGTAGCGCGCCCATAGCCTATGCGTTAGGGACACGTTGTCGGCGGACAGGACAACCACCAGGTGCTGGCCGCCGCGCGCAGCGACGGGCTCACCGTGCTGTCCTACCGCCGCACGCTCCAACCCGGTAAGTAGCGCGCCCATAGCCTATGCGTTAGGGACACGTTGTCGGCGGACAGGACAACCACCAGGTGCTGGCCGCCGCGCGCAGCGACGGGCTCACCGTGCTGTCCTACCGCCGCACGCTCCAACCCGGTAAGTAGCGCGCCCATAGCCTATGCGTTAGGGACACGTTGTCGGTGGACAGGACAACCACCAGGTGCTGGCCGCCGCGCGCAGCGACGGGCTCACCGTGCTGTCCTACCGCCGCACGCTCCAACCCGGTAAGTAGCGCGCCCATAGCCTATGCGTTAGGGACACGTTGTCGGCGGACAGGACAACCACCAGGTGCTGGCCGCCGCGCGCAGCGACGGGCTCTCCGTGCTGTCCTACCGCCGCACGCTCCAACCCGGTAAGTAGCGCGCCCATAGCCTATGCGTTAGGGACACGTTGTCGGCGGACAGGACAACCACCAGGTGCTGGCCGCCGCGCGCAGCGACGGGCTCACCGTGCTGTCCTACCGCCGCACGCTCCAACCCGGTAAGTAGCGCGCCCATAGCCTATGCGTTAGGGACACGTTGTCGGCGGACAGGACAACCACCAGGTGCTGGCCGCCGCGCGCAGCGACGGGCTCTCCGTGCTGTCCTACCGCCGCACGCTCCAACCCGGTAAGTAGCGCGCCCATAGCCTATGCGTTAGGGACACGTTGTCGGCGGACAGGACAACCACCAGGTGCTGGCCGCCGCGCGCAGCGACGGGCTCACCGTGCTGTCCTACCGCCGCACGCTCCAACCCGGTAAGTAGCGCGCCCATAGCCTATGCGTTAGGGACACGTTGTCGGCGGACAGGACAACCACCAGGTGCTGGCCGCCGCGCGCAGCGACGGGCTCACCGTGCTGTCCTACTGCCGCACGCTCCAACCCGGTAAGTAGCGCGCCCATAGCCTATGCGTTAGGGACACGTTGTCGGCGGACAGGACAACCACCAGGTGCTGGCCGCCGCGCGCAGCGACGGGCTCACCGTGCTGTCCTACCGCCGCACGCTCCAACCCGGTAAGTAGCGCGCCCATAGCCTATGCGTTAGGGACACGTTGTCGGCGGACAGGACAACCACCAGGTGCTGGCCGCCGCGCGCAGCGACGGGCTCACCGTGCTGTCCTACCGCCGCACGCTCCAACCCGGTAAGTAGCGCGCCCATAGCCTATGCGTTAGGGACACGTTGTCGGCGGACAGGACAACCACCAGGTGCTGGCCGCCGCGCGCAGCGACGGGCTCACCGTGCTGTCCTACCGCCGCACGCTCCAACCCGGTAAGTAGCGCGCTCATAGCTCTATGCGTTAGGGACACGTTGTCGGTGGACAGGACAACCACCAGGTGCGTCTACAATGATATCGGAATCTTTACCCTATATCTTTGCAATCTACTCTCTTACATCATCCTCATTAGTGCATTTGTCTAGTCTCCATACATGTAAAAACTTTTAACTACCTTTAAAGATGTAACTGATGTATTGTCTCCTCTTTTAATCATGTTACACCTCTTGCTATTATTGACTTTTATCCAAGTATTGCTATCCATTGCCGCGCAACTAACGTGTCAAGGCGGCGTTAGCGCCACGGGCTTCTCTACTGACAGTTGCCGTCGATATTGCCGCCCGATCATGATTCCCAGCTAATAGTCTTATGCATGGGTGCAGACATTGTCTGCTCTCTGAACGTTGATGTCAATATTACAACTGTGTTTTTCTTTTATAATCTGTCACTGATTAAACATCTTAATTAGCATAGCATCACGCCTGTATTCCCCGAAGGGGTAGTCAGAGGTGTATTACACATCCACGGCTGGCCAGCTATGTCTAAGTCCCAGGGTGAGCCTATTGCTCAGCTAATGCAATTTTTCATGAACAAGCTCTATAACATTGCCCGACCTAATCGACCGGCAAGTCAGCCACTTTCAATTCTTCAATCGTTTTTGATTCACATTCACTTAGTGTGACTGGCAGCAGGTGTACACATCGGCAATGGTAATCCACCTAGCAGCCATTGCATTTAATCATATCCACTATTTTTATATTTTTATGTATATTGTCCCATATGCTTTGCCAATTGCCATCGTGACAATTGCTCGGGACTGCACGACTTTACCGCTTCTTATAATACCTATTATAGTCGTTCTTATGCGCTGGTTTTTATAGCGTGAAATATGTACGAATCTTTAAAGAGTAAATTCTATAATTCAGTAATTATAAACTGGAGTTATTAACAGAAACTGTATTCCTACAGCGGAGCCGATGGACCTTGAGTGGGTGGTGGACCGGCCCATGTACGTGGTGTGGGCCATAGGCAGTCTGGACCACGAAGGTGAACCTACTTTCCATCGGATCTACCCCAAGCAAGATTTACAGATACACCTCGGTACCACCGATACCAACAATGACTGCGTCCAGTTCACCGTGTGAGTATATTCTTTGAGAAATCGACTTAACCAATCGTGGTAAAAATTTTGGATTGAACTCTATTAAAATGAACCCTGAATTCGTTCGTTTTAGATTAAGAACTTTCTTATCGATTTTAAGCACTACCGTTCGAGGTATCCATCATCTCCGAAACTAATATATTATTTGTGCCCGCCGCAGAGAGCAAAGCTTCTCGATCGATTCGCGATTATTTATAATAATAATAATAAACCTTTGTTTCCATGACGATTACATAATCAAATCAACAAATACACTAGAAAAAATATATATATATGCCCATTTCCACTTCAGTCGTTTTGCGTGTTTTAATGCGTCTATTACTTGGGCTTTTTGTCGAATTTTAGAGCTATTTTGTTTATCCATGATTTTAATCCCAAGAATGCTCCTCTCCATAGCCCGTTGATACGAACGTATTTTCGACATGCTTTTATTATAGAAAATCCAGGTTTGGGCACCGCGATTATTTATTCAATAGCAATTCGTGGTTACGTTTGATTTGCCCGCAGAAACTCGCAGGCGGCGCCCGCGGCGTGGGAGGTGGCGGAGCTGTTCGACCCGGCGCTGCGCGTGTTCCAGTTCCGGGTCGGGCCGGGCGCGGGCCGGCGCGGGCTGGCGGGCCGCGGGCGGGCCGGCGCGGCCCTGGCGTGGTACGTCAACGGCCAGCTGGCGCCCGACCTGCAGCTGCGCCGCGGCCTGCTCTACTCCTTCAAGGTGCGCGCCCGCGACCTTCTTCGATTCATTAAGATTCAAAGAGTGGCAGTGACAGTACCGAATCGAATGCTTCATTAATAAGGGCCTTTTGCACGGATTTTAAAACAATTAAAAAACTTCAAGTTTACTAACTTAGGATAGTTATAAAAGCTATTTAACTCAGAATTTATATTGAACGTAAGGAAATTAATTCAGGTTTTACTAATCTTTGGTTTGACTCATTCCGCTTCCATCCATCCATCAGCCTTTCAATCCGCTTACATCCAGCTAAATTGAAGTATATCCTAAATCTATGAGCTATATACAAAGGAAAGAATGATGAACGACACAAATGCGATTTGCATAAGTGAGGCATAAGTATTTGTTTAATGTCAGATTTTAATTGACACCGGATGTTTTTGGTGGCGTATGTTGAAAGGCGATCTGTCAAATCATTTTTTTAATATCTCGAGTGTATTCACTATCAATTCACTATCTCGAGTGTATTTTATGCCAATATATCTGTATTATTTTGTGAAATGTGAAGGAAATCTAATATACGTGGGCCTAATTTCTACAAGTGGTAACAGTTTATATCAGAAACTAAAAAGTAGATACTTTGGTCATGTGGTGTTTGATGAGATCATCAGGGCAATAAATATAGACGATATACTGTATGCTGTTGTTTTTTGTTTTTCTTCAAATACAAACTAGCATGAACTCACAATTTTGACATATTAAACCCAGAGATAGAAATTTAACCCTCCAAATTTAACGGGTTTAATAGTAAATTATTTAAGCGATGGTTCAGTGTTAACTCTTAACAGTGCAAAAAAAAATCGTTATTTAACCCTCTCGACTGAGTTCACGGATGTACACACACAATTGCGATATTGAGTCGAAGTGTGTGTGACAGGTGTACGGCGGCAACGACCCGCACTCGGCGACTGAGTACCACCCGCTGGTGGTGACGGGCGAGCCGCTCGGCGCCCTCGAGCGCATGTCCGAGGCCGCCCAGCGTGCCGCCCGCGTGCTCGCCGGCGCGCACTTCACGCGCCGCGGCCGCCTGGCACCCACCGCCGGTGAGTACACGCACACAACCTGCTACACACACACACGCACACAACCTGCCACACACACACACACGCACACAACCTGCCACACACACACCGCCCGCGTGCTCGCCGGCGCGCACTTCACGCGCCGCGGCCGCCTGGCACCCACCGCCGGTGAGTACACGCACACAACCTGCTACACACACACACGCACACAACCTGCCACACACACACACACGCACACAACCTGCCACACACACACCGCCCGCGTGCTCGCCGGCGCGCACTTCACGCGCCGCGGCCGCCTGGCACCCACCGCCGGTGAGTACACGCACACAACCTGCTACACACACACACGCACACAACCTGCCACACACACACACACGCACACAACCTGCCACACACACACCGCCCGCGTGCTCGCCGGCGCGCACTTCACGCGCCGCGGCCGCCTGGCACCCACCGCCGGTGAGAACACGCACACAACCTGCTACACACACACACGCACACAACCTGCCACACACACACACGCACACAACCTGCCACACACACACCGCCCGCGTGCTCGACGGCGCGCACTTCACGCGCAGCGGCCGCCTGGCACCCACCGCCGGTGAGTACACGCACACAACCTGCTACACACACACACGCACACAACCTGCCCACACACACACGCACACAACCTGCCACACACACACCGCCCGCGTGCTCGCCGGCGCGCACTTCACGCGCCGCGGCCGCCTGGCACCCACCGCCGGTGAGTACACGCACACAACCTGCTACACACACACACGCACACAACCTGCCACACACACACGCACACAACCTGCCACACACACACACACACGCACACAACCCGCCACACACACACACCGCCTGCGTGCTCGCCGGCGCGCACTTCACGCGCCGCGGCCGCCTGGCACCCACCGCCGGTGAGTACACGCACATAACCTGCTACACACACACACGCACACAACCTGCCACACACACACACGCACACAACCTGCCACACACACACCGCCCGCGTGCTCGCCGGCGCGCACTTCACGCGCCGCGGCCGCCTGGCACCCACCGCCGGTGATTACACGCACACGCATACAACCTGTCACACACACGCACACAACCTGCCACACACACATACACCGCCTGCGTGCTCGCCGGCGCGCACTTCACGCGCCGCAGCCGCCTGGCACCCACCGCCGGTGAGGACCCGCACACGCACACAACCTGCCACACACACACACCGCCCGCGTGCTTGCCGGCGCGCACTTCACGCGCTGCGGCCGCCTGGCGCCCACCGCCGGTGAGTACACGCACACAACCTGCCACACACACTGTGTGCAGCCGGCGGGCTGTGCCTGGGCGAGCGCGCGGCGGACGCACACACACAAACACGCACAGACACACACTCACCGCCCGTGTGTGCAGCCGGCGGGCTGTGCCTGGGCGAGCGCACGGCGGACGCACACACACAAACACGCACAGACACACACTCACCGCCCGTGTGTGCAGCCGGCGGGCTGTGCCTGGGCGAGCGCGCGGCGGACGCACACACACAAACACGCACAGACACACACTCACCGCCCGTGTGTGCAGCCGGCGGGCTGTGCCTGGGCGAGCGCGCGGCGGACGCACACACACAAACACACGCACAGACACACACTCACCGTCCGTGTGTGCAGCCGGCGGGCTGTGCCTGGGCGAGCGCGCGGCGGACGCACACACACAAACACGCACAGACACACACTCACCGCCCGTGTGTGCAGCCGTCGGGATGTGCCTGGGCGAGCGCGCGGCGGACGCACACACACTCACCGCCCGTGTGTGCAGCCGGCGGGCTGTGCCTGGGCGAGCGCGCGGCGGACGCACACACAAACACGCACAGACACACACTCACCGCCCGTGTGTGCAGCCGTCGGGCTGTGCCTGGGCGAGCGCGCGGCGGACGCACACACACTCACCGCCCGTGTGTGCAGCCGGCGGGCTGTGCCTGGGCGAGCGCGCGGCGGACGCACACACACAAACACGCACAGACACACACTCACCGCCCGTGTGTGCAGCCGGCGGGCTGTGCCTGGGCGAGCGCGCGGCGGACGCACACGCACAAACACACACTCACCGCCCGTGTGTGCAGCCGGCGGGCTGTGCCTGGGCGAGCGCGCGGCGGACGCACACACACAAACACGCACAGACACACACTCACCGCCCGTGTGTGCAGCCGGCGGGCTGTGCCTGGGCGAGCGCGTGGCGGACGCACACACACAAACACGCACAGACACACACTCACCGCCCGTGTGTGCAGCCGGCGGGCTGTGCCTGGGCGAGCGCGCGGCGGACGCACACACACAAACACGCACAGACACACACTCACCGCCCGTGTGTGCAGCCGGCGGGCTGTGCCTGGGCGAGCGCGCGGCGGACGCACACACACAAACACGCACAGACACACACTCACCGCCCGTGTGTGCAGCCGGCGGGCTGTGCCTGGGCGAGCACGCGGCGGACGCACACACACAAACACGCACAGACACACACTCACCGCCCGTGTGTGCAGCCGTCGGGCTGTGCCTGGGCGAGCGCGCGGCGGACTCACACACACTCACCGCCCGTGTGTGCAGCCGGCGGGCTGTGCCTGGGCGAGCGCGCGGCGGACGCACACACACAAACACGCACAGACACACACTCACCGCCCGTGTGTGCAGCCGGCGGGCTGTGCCTGGGCGAGCGCGCGGCGGACGCACACACACAAACACGCACAGACACACACTCACCGCCCGTGTGTGCAGCCGGCGGGCTGTGCCTGGGCGAGCGCGCGGCGGACGCACACACACAAACACGCACAGACACACACTCACCGCCCGTGTGTGCAGCCGGCGGGCTGTGCCTGGGCGAGCGCGCGGCGGACGCACACACACAAACACGCACAGACACACACTCACCGCCCGTGTGTGCAGCCGGCGGGCTGTGCCTGGGCGAGCGCGCGGCGGACGCACACACACAAACACGCACAGACACACACTCACCGCCCGTGTGTGCAGCCGGCGGGCTGTGCCTGGGCGAGCGCGCGGCGGACGCACACACACAAACACGCACAGACACACACTCACCGCCCGTGTGTGTAGCTGGCGGGCTGTGCCTGAGCGAGCGCGCGGCGGACGCACACACACAAACACGCACAGACACACACTCACCGCCCGTGTGTGCAGCCGGCGGGCTGTGCCTGGGCGAGCGCGCGGCGGACGCACACACACAAACACGCACAGACACACACTCACCGCCCGTGTGTGCAGCCGGCGGGCTGTGCCTGGGCGAGCGCGCGGCGGACGCACACACACAAACACGCACAGACACACACTCACCGCCCGTGTGTGCAGCCGGCGGGCTGTGCCTGGGCGAGCGCGCGGCGGACGCACACACACAAACACGCACAGACACACACTCACCGCCCGTGTGTGCAGCCGGCGGGCTGTGCCTGGGCGAGCGCGCGGCGGACGCACACACACAAACACGCACAGACACACACTCACCGCCCGTGTGTGCAGCCGGCGGGCTGTGCCTGGGCGAGCGCGCGGCGGACGCACACACACAAACACGCACAGACACACACTCACCGCCCGTGTGTGCAGCCGGCGGGCTGTGCCTGGGCGAGCGCGCGGCGGACGCACACACACAAACACGCACAGACACACACTCACCGCCCGTGTGTGTAGCTGGCGGGCTGTGCCTGAGCGAGCGCGCGGCGGACGCACACACACAAACACGCACAGACACACACTCACCGCCCGTGTGTGCAGCCGGCGGGCTGTGCCTGGGCGAGCGCGCGGCGGACGCACACACACAAACACGCACAGACACACACTCACCGCCCGTGTGTGCAGCCGGCGGGCTGTGCCTGGGCGAGCGCGCGGCGGACGCACACACACAAACACGCACAGACACACTCACCGCCCGTGTGTGCAGCCGGCGGGCTGTGCCTGGGCGAGCGCGCGGCGGACGCACACACACAAACACGCACAGACACACACTCACCGCCCGTGTGTGCAGCCGGCGGGCTGTGCCTGGGCGAGCGCGCGGCGGACGCACACACACAAACACGCACAGACACACACTCACCGCCCGTGTGTGTAGCTGGCGGGCTGTGCTTGAGCGAGCGCGCGGCGGACGCACACACACAAACACGCACAGACACACACTCACCGCCCGTGTGTGCAGCCGGCGGGCTGTGCCTGGGCGAGCGCGCGGCGGACGCACACACACAAACACGCACAGACACACACTCACCGCCCGTGTGTGCAGCCGGCGGGCTGTGCCTGGGCGAGCGCGCGGCGGACGCACACACACAAACACGCACAGACACACACTCACCGCCCGTGTGTGCAGCCGGCGGGCTGTGCCTGGGCGAGCGCGCGGCGGACGCACACACACAAACACGCACAGACACACACTCACCGCCCGTGTGTGCAGCCGGCGGGCTGTGCCTGGGCGAGCGCGCGGCGGACGCACACACACAAACACGCACAGACACACACTCACCGCCCGTGTGTGCAGCCGGCGGGCTGTGCCTGGGCGAGCGCGCGGCGGACGCACACACACAAACACGCACAGACACACACTCACCGCCCGTGTGTGCAGCCGGCGGGCTGTGCCTGGGCGAGCGCGCGGCGGACGCACACACACAAACACGCACAGACACACACTCACCGCCCGTGTGTGCAGCCGGCGGGCTGTGCCTGGGCGAGCGCGCGGCGGACGCACACACACAAACACGCACAGACACACACTCACCGCCCGTGTGTGTAGCTGGCGGGCTGTGCCTGAGCGAGCGCGCGGCGGACGCACACACACAAACACGCACAGACACACACTCACCGCCCGTGTGTGCAGCCGGCGGGCTGTGCCTGGGCGAGCGCGCGGCGGACGCACACACACAAACACGCACAGACACACACTCACCGCCCGTGTGTGTAGCTGGCGGGCTGTGCCTGAGCGAGCGCGCGGCGGACGCACACACACAAACACGCACAGACACACACTCACCGCCCGTGTGTGCAGCCGGCGGGCTGTGCCTGGGCGAGCGCGCGGCGGACGCACACACACAAACATGCACAGACACACACTCACCGCCCGTGTGTGTAGCTGGCGGGCTGTGCCTGAGCGAGCGCGCGGCGGACGCACACACACAAACACGCACAGACACACACTCACCGCCCGTGTGTGCAGCCGGCGGGCTGTGCCTGGGCGAGCGCGCGGCGGACGCACACACACAAACACGCACAGACACACACTCACCGCCCGTGTGTGTAGCTGGCGGGCTGTGCCTGAGCGAGCGCGCGGCGGACGCACACACACAAACACGCACAGACACACACTCACCGCCCGTGTGTGCAGCCGGCGGGCTGTGCCTGGGCGAGCGCGCGGCGGACGCACACACACAAACACGCACAGACACACACTCACCGCCCGTGTGTGTAGCTGGCGGGCTGTGCCTGAGCGAGCGCGCGGCGGACGCACACACACAAACACGCACAGACACACACTCACCGCCCGTGTGTGCAGCCGGCGGGCTGTGCCTGGGCGAGCGCGCGGCGGACGCACACACACAAACACGCACAGACACACACTCACCGCCCGTGTGTGTAGCTGGCGGGCTGTGCCTGAGCGAGCGCGCGGCGGACGCACACACACAAACACGCACAGACACACACTCACCGCCCGTGTGTGCAGCCGGCGGGCTGTGCCTGGGCGAGCGCGCGGCGGACGCACACACACAAACACGCACAGACACACACTCACCGCCCGTGTGTGCAGCCGGCGGGCTGTGCCTGGGCGAGCGCGCGGCGGACGCGGACGCGCGGCGCGACGAGGACTACGCGACGTTCCGCGCCTTCAACCGCTCGCTCGTGTGGCGCTGCGCCGCCGACCCGCCCGCCGACCTCAGCGTGGCGCCCAACTCGTCGTGGCCCGACGTCGTCTACTACCACTCCTTCACGCACGCAGGTACGTGGGCCCGCCGACTGGGGTGAGTCTACTGCACAGTATCGACCGCTTACCCCACTGACATGTATCGTGCTGGTCAATTTATAACACATTTTTTGACAATTTGTGGGTTAGATCATACTGGCATAACTGGGTCCATATATAGATTAGCAGTATTTATGGCCAGACCAAATGTATAATATTGTTTTAATTGGTAACTACATATTAATGTTAAATCTACACTAATCAGTAAGGAAAACGCATAAATATTCTTTTAAATATATTATGTCGTAGCCACATCTTAGACTTGGTCACTTCATGTTGTGGCATAAGAAAGATGTAATTATTTCACGGTCGTCACGCGTACCAGTATTGAAACGTCATGAGCTATCGCTCTACTAACCGTAATAAACCATATTTAGATATCTTTAGGTTAATTTTACAACTACTACTGCCGTAGAGTAGAAGAGCCGACTCGCCAGTCATTATTCTGGACCGGAGCCGATTCTCGCGTGATTATTTTGCAATAAGATCGTGCTCAAAATAAAAGGCTACAGGTCCAAAATTAATAATAAAATACCGTGTGGCACACCATATAGCAACGTTTATTGTTGCACTACATAAATATAGTTTAATAATAAATTACACTTAATATACTACTATTCTGTCTTTTAACATTAATATTTTGATATTTTTAATGTATTTTTTGAGTATTTGACATGCTATATAAATTAACATTAATTAATAAACATGAGTAGATTGCAATTCACCGCTAGAATGTTAGTTAAAAGCCAGCGATGTTCCAATGTTCTTTAATTGTAATAATATAGTTATGAATATAATGTTAAAATGTATGTTCGTGTTTTTGATCCTCTTTGGTCGGGTTAAAACTCCGATATCACATAATAAATCAACTCCTGATTTATTGTGTTTTAACCTATTCAAACACAATGTTTTGATGATTAAACTAGTTAGGTATAAAATTATATAACTAAATAATTATGAAGGTAAGCTTCCCTTCGTATAATATGATCATAAATTAATGTAACAATATAATAATATCGAGTCATCCATATATAACATACGAAATTCTAACAAATAACATCCAACTGTCTAATAAGAGAGAGTAATTAGAAATAAACCTAAATATGGAAGTGTAAATGGATTGGATGATAAATAGGTTTTAATCACATATTAGCATACTTTAACATCTTTAAAATTGTAATTATTACAGTAATTCATACGTACATAACAAAACAAATATATTTATGATATTGCCGTTTTAATGCACTGGCAAAGTTTTAGAATTCAGAGTGAAACTTTTTACACGCGAAAACTGTGACGGTTTAAATTTTAAAAAGACGACGTTTGATGATCGGATTTCAATTATTTTTACATTCTGATTTTATTATGAAGATCGATACAGTTAAAATTAGAGCAATATGTATAAATACTAGTTTTGAAGTAGGAATAATGCAGTAGAAACTGCTCGTAATGTCAACGTTGTGTTTGGAGAGGATACGGCTAAAGACTGCATTATTGTTTTGAGCGCTTTCTTCAAACTGTCGTTATAGGTAAATAACTATGAATTAAAGATGATGGTAGAAGCGGGTCCATTTTAAACTACCAAAGAAATAGTGACATAATTTGACGTTAGTATTAAACACAAAGTGGAAAATGTGATATCGAAAATAACAGTCACGAGCAGGATTTGAATCTACATCTCCTGGATACTGTCCAGATGTTTTGTCAATTCACCCATCGTGACAATTGCTCTCTACTGCTAATTTCGATAACACATTCATACTTAACGTCCTGAGTGACGCCTGCGCCATCTGTCGGAAGTATTTACATACATTATACCAACTAGGTAAATTTAATTTTACAATTAAGATATATATTAGAAATATATCACCGGCAATAACTATATATTTCTAATGTGTATCAATCGCAAGTTAAGTTTCAATACGAAAATTAAGATATATCTAATAATGCCCTATAAACATTTAGAAATTTTTATATATTATATTTTTAGGGCATATACATTAAACACAAAGTGGAAAATGTGAAATCGAAAATAACAGTCTTGAGCAGGATTTGAACCTGCATTTCCTGGATACCGTTCAGATGCTTTGCCAATATAGCTACCGTGACAATTGCTCCTGACTGCTAATTTCGGTAACACATTCATATTTAACGTCTTGGGTGACGCCTGCGCCATCTGTTGGAAGTAATTTCATACAAAAATTGGCAAATTATCTGGCCGATATCTAGGACATGCAGGTTCAAATTCTGCTTGTGACAGTTATTTTCGATTTCACAATTTCCACTTTGTGTTTAATGTATATGGCTAAGCATGTCAAATGTTAAAAATATATATAAAAATGACTAAATATTGACGTTAGTATATCCACAATCTTATTTGTAACAAATTGGTAAAATAAAATATTAATGGTTTCAAGTTTTGATTGATATGCAGAGAGCACTGTGCGTTGAAATTTGTTTTATTTGGTTAAACTGGTACAGAAATTAATTTTTGACCGAATTGTGACGAAAATGGGTTTGTTTACGTCAATGCCAAGCGATTAACACAATGGCTGACTTCAGTTGAAACGTTAAAATAATGTTCTAAGGTGAAGTTTAATGAAGTATTTGTCACCATTGAAAGAATGTAACATAGTCTCAGTGGTCCGCTAATAAAGGCGGAAAGATGTCACACGGCAGGTTTCTTTAGTGGGTGAAGGCCCCATACTATCTTGTTCGTTTTTCCGAACGACGGGGTGTTTGTTTTAACAAAAAAATAAAAAGGTATCGTATTTGTGAGATGTCGTTTCGATTGATTAATCATTATTTTGCGGATTGATTGTTTTTCAATGGTGTAAAAAATTGAAAGTATACTATTAGATGGCAGAAATGTATCGATAAGTTAATAGGGGTTAAGGGATTTTTCATTAAATGAATATTATTATGTGTTTGAATATTAATGTAAGAAGGTGGTAATTACTAAACGGCAATTTGATAGTTCTGAAATGTAATACAACGGAGTGCGCGCAGGCATGGGCGGGCGCGTGTTCGTCGTGGACCGCCACCGCCGCAACATCGCCCGCGCCCGCGCCTCCGCCGCGCCCGCGCCGCGCCGCCCGCGCGCGCTGCTGCCCGCCGCGCTGGCCCTGCTCGCGTGCAGTCGCGCGGGGGCGGCCGCCGTCACGCCGCTTGTTATTTATTTATATGTTTACAATTATCGTGTATAACAAATACAAAATGTACGACACTCCGTCGATCACGAGGACGCCGGGGACTCCTACGGTGTAGTTTCGGATGCAGCTTTTGATATATTTACAATTTAAAAATGCTCACTATATACGATAACGTTAATTTCTGATTTTACAAGAATCGTAATTTTGTAAATATCTATTTAGAAGTCGCAAAGTGAATAGTGCGCAGTAGGGGCGACGGTCGCGCCTAGGGCCGGTGCAGGTCGAGCAGGTCGCGCAGCGCGGGCGGCAGGCGCTCGCGCGGCGGCAGGCGGCGCGGGTGGCGCAGCAGCGCGCGCGCGGCGAGGCAGGCGAGCGTGACGTGGCGCAGCACGCGCACGCGCGAGGCGCGGTTGAGCGCCACGAGCTGCGCGGGCGAGTCGCCGAAGCGGTTGGGCTGGTCCAGGTGCGCGCCGGCGCGCAGCAGCGCGTGCACGAGCGCCGAGCTGAAGTTGTAGGGGATGGCGGCGGCGTGCAGCGCCGTGCCGCGCAAGCGGTTGCGTGCGCACGGGTCCGCGCCCGCCGCCAGCAGCGCCTCCGCCACCTCCACCGACGGGAACACCGGCTGCGATACACGCGCAAGAACCACCAACATTAAAATTTTTCTCTATGCTCTCCCGAACCGCGTGCGGGCTATCTGGCTGCCGGTAAACGTTGCGTTTATTAATACACATCATACCGTTACGAATAAAAATAATGATTTCTCGAAAACGTTGCTAGCTCTAAGAAACTGTTACAAAATATACTCTCGAGAGACAAAATTAAAATATTATTCTAAATATACAAATCCAGGGGCAACCACTACTGTACTGATATAAATATACATTTATGTCAAAAGTTGCAAAAGGCTAAACTTTGTGAAGGCTCGCAGTTTTCTGCTTAATTTATAATTTTCGACGGATGACGTTAACAATACAATAGAATTCTAATGATTACAAATTGTTCTATTATCATATGTATAAAATACTATGTTTTGTGATAAATAACAAATCTATACCATAACAAAACTGTAACAGAACTGTGTCTGTACATTCAAGATATTTGAGAAAAAGACTATTATAAAATTATAACAGAGCTGTGTCTGTACATTTAAGATATTTGAAAAAATGACTGTATTAGGCTATATAGACGTGGCTGTTTATTTTTACATTTTTTGTCTATTTATTTGTTCGCGCATCAAACAAAAATTACTGAATATATTTTAATACAACTTTTTTTCATTTGATAGATCTCGATTAAACTTAAAAACTGGTATACATTTTATCCTGCTACTATATCAAGAACCTGAGATACAACCTAAAAAGTAGCTTTTGGTTGCAGCGGAGCCGCAAGCAAATACTAGTCTAGAAATAAATTGAAATGACCATGTCAAAACCCAAATCTAAGTGTGATAGTTTCTCAATAAAGTGTACCACAATATACATAGATTGTGGAATAGTACTAGAGCTCGCTTCGCTCGCCCTAATAATAGTTTTTTATATTAATTTTATTTAAACTGTATTAGATGTAATCATAACAAGCTACTGGGAGAAAGTATAACTACGTTAAATTAATACATTGTTTACCGACGAAAGATGGTAACAAATTATCACTCTAGTGTGCTGTAGAAACACCCTAAAACCGTAATCGTACTTTCTCTCAAGTAACATATAGTACTTAATACTATTTAAAAAAAAGAAGTTACATAAATTTTAAATGCAAAAATAGCAAAGGAACACTGCTCATTTATGATATTCACTTTTTCTAATGCATAAAAAATGCAAAATGTATTCTGTGAACTTAAATATTTAACCGAACAAATTATTTGTTCTTTAAAGTACCTGAGCGTGTCAAGTGCAACCAAAATATATCTAAACGATTTTTCTTGAACATACTTTAAACTAGGCAGTATGCGACAAAATTAAAAGAAAAAAACACATTAATAATAAATGTTCATACACTTTTCTCCCGCATATTCGTATACAGTAATGACGTATTTTCTGCATCACTTTCAAATAAAAAAGAAGGCACATATTTTCCGAAAAGGTGTAGTATATGTAAACCATGATATGGATGATAATAAACAAATATAGACTCATTATTGGTCTATCATTAAAATTTACCTGTTATTCAGGTCATTCATGAAATATTAATAAAAGCTTTTGATCAACTGAAATTTGTTGTTTTTATAATTGTCTGTGGCTAATTAATTCATTTATACACCCAAGGTGTGTGCAACACTTTAATGCAGCTCTTAAAGCGTATTTATGGTCCTTCAAGCTTTCATCATCATCACGATCAAAAGCAAGTGAGGTCCTTCGAAAATGTTAGGTGTTACGCGTTCTTGTTTTGTTAAATCGGGTAGCCCGGCCTCCCATAAGCGGTTCTCATCAGTTTAATTGAGAAGTCGCATTAAGCTGCACAAAGGACACGGAACATACTTCAACCAGCATCAACATATACGGGTCCTTACTAAGATTATTGATAGGTCTCCGCGCGCTCCGACTAGATACCGCCGGTGTACTTGTAAAATGCGGCAACAAATACTACGCCGAAGTCGGCGTACCCGAGCCAGTCTCGTTGCAAGCAACGTGTGAGGTGGGCATGCCGAGCGTTTTATTACATTTTTGTCAAATTACTAAGCAAAATGCCAGTTTGTGTAGTGAAACTGTGTAAAAATAATACTACAAGAAATAAGAAGGACTCTGGGTTCACATACCATCAGTAAGTATCGTATAAAACATAAAATAACACGATTTCCAAATAAGTGACACAATATGAACGAGGCCGCGAGCCGCTGAGTGTTGCCGCGTATACAAAAATAAAGTTCCCCGTGAATGAGATTTATTGAATGAGATTTTTATGTGAAATTACTTTTACTATATTTTTAATATTAGTTCTTTATTATTATTTTAATGTTTATCTTTGTAATATTGTTCAAATGTCCTAATATTATTAATACCGACTGGATGGCGGGGTGGATAGTGTATTTGCCTGCTACGCATATGGCCCCAGTGGGCCTAGCCAAGTTGCATTCTATGATCGCTAACGCTAATAGAAAACTATTTAAATGTATGGGAATTTAACATCTTTAACCTTAGATAAAGAACCATTATTTATCTAAGTCTTTAACAATATCTGTAACGCCAAGTCACGTGACTTAACGTTAAAGATGTCAAATTTCCATACATTTTAACTAGTTTTCTATTAGCGTTAGCGATCATAGAATGCAACTTGGCTAGACCCACAGGTTCGATTGCCACAAAAATTAAACATTTGTGTGCGTGAACATGTGTGTTTCTATGTATAGGTATATATCCTTACATAGTATAAAACAAAGTCACTTTCCGCGTCTCTGTCTGTATATATCCATTAACTCCTATAAAACGCAACGGATTTTAATACGGGTTTCACCAACAGTTAAATTGTCCTTTTTGAAGTGTCTAAATACTTTCGTGTAAAATTCTAAGATAGAGTTTTGTAATGAATATGTTTATGTGTAATGCAGTCTTTATTACCTTTTATAATATTATCTTTGTTTGATACAGATTTCCTGCCGATCCTGTTAGTTTTGACCGTTGGACTGCTATAGTACGACTGAGTCGACAAGAAAGTTGGTGGAAACCGGGGAAACGCAGCGTTATATGTTCCGCTCATTTCAATGAGAGCAACTTTTATTTTACAAAAGGTGGTTTGAAAAGATTGTGCAAGGGAACTGTACCACAAAACGCGTTATTTTTGTTATCAACACCACCAGACAACATTTTTAACAACAGTGCGGTAACTGGAGAACCAATCACATCGGTTCCTGTTTTCCATTCCAAGAACAGTGTGCTAACTGCAGAACCAAGCACATCAGCAACTCAAGTTACTGGTAATGAAAGTCCACCACTAGATGACTTTCCTGACATTGATTATATTTTTGATACACCGAAAAAGATAAAGCTTCAAAAGAAAAAGGTATTACAAATAAAACATGCGAGAATAATTAAAACCTTGCGTGAAAAGACTCGTCGATTAAAAAAAGCTAATTGTAGCTTAAAAATATTATCAAATCTTTAAAGCAAGAGCGATTCATTGATAATGACATATATAACATTCTAAGTAAAAATGTTATCGCAGCAGACTTGTTCAATAATATATATAAGAAGCATAAAAATTTAAAAAAATCTTGCCGAAATATAGTAACGAACTCAAGAAATTTTGTTTAACTTTAAACTTTTATTCACCATCTGCATACAATTACGTGAGGATTAAATTTAGTACATGTTTGCCACATGCCAAAACTTTAAGCAAATGGTATCGTAACATCAATGGCGCTCCAGGTTTTACTGAACAAGCGTTCATCTTATTAAAACTAAAAGCCGATAAAGGCAATGTTATTTGCGCGCTTGTGACAGATGAAATGGCCATACGCAAGTAAAGTATATGGGACCGTAATCAAAATCAAGGTTATGGTGATATGGGTACTGGCGTAAATGACACTTCTGTATTAGCATCAGAGGCATATGTGTTTCTATTGGTGTGTTTAACTGAGCACTGGAAACTGCCTGTAGGGTACTTTTTAGTGGCCTAACAGGATCCCAAAAAGCTAATTTAATATCGCTATGTTTAATTAAATGCCATGAAGTCGGTGTACGTGTCATATCAATTACGTTCGACGGACATCCTGCAAATATATCCGCGATGGAAATATTAGGTTGTCAAATAAAGAATCCCAGACATTTAAAGACTACATTCAAACATCCGTCTTCAAATGACGATGTGGAAATTTTACTCGATCCTGTTCATATGTGTAAATTGATCAGAAATCATTTTGAAAGCAAAAAGATTTTTCTAGATGACAAAGAAAATGAAATTAATTGGAATTTCCTAGAAAAACTAAACCAGTTGAAAGAAAAAGAAGGCCTCCATTTAGCCAATAAAATAACGAGACGACATTTAGAGTTTCACAATAATATAATGAAAGTAAAGCTTCCTTCTCAATTGTTAAGCAGAAGCGTTGCCATCGCGTTGAAGTTCTGCAGAGAAAATTTATATTTACCGAAATTCAAAAGTAGTGAAGCAACAGAGAAATTTATTTTATTATGGAATAATTTATTTGATATATTTTATACCAGAGATTTGAAGCAACATGGATTTAGTCATCCTATATATAAAGGAAATAAAGAGGATATTTTTAATTATTTAGAACATGCGGAACAATATATTAAAAGCTTAAATATAAAAACCTCCAGAAAACGTTCTTATAAAGAACACAATCAACAAAAGAAAATCATTTTTAAAAGTTTTAAACCTGTTTTAAGTACTCAGGTAAATACTGGATTTTTAGGAATGTTAGTGTGTATTGAAAGCCTCAAACACATAACTAACCTCTTAGATGAAGGTTTGTTAAAATTCATTTTAACGTATAAACTGAATCAAGATCACATTGAATTATTGTTTGGTGCAATCAGAATGCATGGCGGCTTAAACGATAATCCCAATGCTAAACAATTTAAAGGAATATATAGGAAACTATTATGCCACTTAGAATCGAAAACAAGCGATATTGGAAATTGTATCCCTTTAGAAAATATTGCCGTTTTAAATTGTTCTTCAGCGCTTAAATGTATAAATACAACTAAGATGAGTGAACGTTTTGAAGAGGAAGATTCAGCCTGGTTGAATGCTATAGAAACAGTTAAAGATGAATTGACGAGATCACAGATTTCTAGGATGTACCATGTATGTCGAATTTTAAAAATCATGTTGTTGGTTAGGTAGGATTTATGGTCAAGTTCTTGGCTAAAAAATTGAAATGTACTCATTGTATTGACAATTTATCTGCAAATAATTGTAGTTGGTTTCTCAAATTTGTGACATTAAAAGATAAAGGTGGATTATCATATGCCTCTGAAGAAGTATTTTTAATATGCATGGTTTCCGAATCTATACTTCAGAATATAGATAAATTGTCCAACATAAAATCTAATCTAATATAAACAAATTGTTATTGATATCATGAAAAAATTTATTGGGGCGGGTTCTAGACAATATTTTGACTTTGACACTAGCCATGTAAATGGTGCTATTCATCAAATTAATTTGATGTGGCTAGTAGTGGAGAAGTATTTACAAATTCGACTTTATTATGTATCGAAAAGAGAAAATTTGCAAAAATGTACAAACTCGAAAAGGCAAATGTATCGTAAACTTGTACAAGTCAGTGGAATGTAATTGATTAATGAAACACTATTTTTGTTATACCTTATACATAACTATATAATTATTTTTTATTTGCAAATATTAGTATAAGACAAGTAAAAAAATAAATAAACAATTAAAAATGAAGCCTAACCATTACCTATAGTTATACCATTTTCCTGAAGCAAATCCATTAATCGGGTACAGTTAGCAGCTGGCAACACAATTTCTTACGCACACTAGCATCCTTGCAAATTGTCTTATACACACTACAATATTAAGTTGGCGCATTCACAGAGCTATTGTTTTCAGGTAGTGCGGTATCTAGTCGGAGCGCGCGGAGAACTATCAATAATATTAGGGTGCTTACGGAGAACTATCAATAATATTAGGGTGCTTACATAAAGAACTATCAATAATATTAGGGTGATCATAGTCCGGAGCGTGCTCGTCGCGATCCCTGCCAGCCTGTAATCCACAGGCTGCAATCCGGCTCGAATGCGTACCGCAGTGCGGGTTAGGGCGTGCCCCAGAGGCGACGCGTACCGAACCGCCCCCGTCGGTACGAACAACGGCAGATGCGGCGATGGGGGCAGCCACACATCACGCCTTGCCCAGTTTGGCGAGTCCAGGGGAGCAGTGTCGAGTAGGCACGTGGAATGTAAGAGGTGGTGTGGAAGATAAGTTACACGAGCTGGTAACCGTCATGTCGGACAGACAGCTTGATGTGCTCTGTGTAACAGAGACCAAGCGAAAGGGTAGCGACGCCTGTGATCTTCCTGGTGGCGGGTTAGCTCTGTGGTCTGGTGTACCGCAAAGCGATCGGGCCAGCATGAGAGTGGGGGTGTTGCTGTCCGCTCGCTTGGCCTAAGGTGTGAAAGACTACGGAATGTTTGATCCCAGACTTCTATGGGTCCGAATAAAACTAGGTGTCACCAGTGTCTTCATGGTCGCAGCTTATGCTCCCGTAGGCTCTTCGGTGGCATCGGATCTAGAGAAATTCTGGGATAATGTTAGGGAAGTTCTGGATTTGGCAGAAGCTAGTGAACGCGTGATCGTATGCGGAGACTTGAATGGATGGGTTGGGACCAAGCGTCCAGACTTCGAGGACTTGCTTGGTTCGTTTGGTGATAAGAGAGTGAATGATGCAGGTAAGCTCATTGCGGATGTATGTATGGAGAGAAACCTTATTGTGTCAAACACATTTTTTCAACATAAGGACATCCATATTTATACATGGAGAAGGAATGAATAGAGAAGTATGATAGATTTAATTCTGGTAGACAGTCGCCTCCGAAGTAGAATTCTGGATACAAGAGCCTACAGGGGTCCCACTGTCGACACGGACCGCTATCTCGTTATTGCGAGATTTAGTGGTCTGTTCAGAAAGTGGAGACACTGGCGAGAGCGTGTCCACTTCGGAGGTCTTGAAAGAATAAAGATTGAAAAGTGAGTGTAAGAGCAAAGTATGCAGAGGGTGTCCGTGAACGGCTGACAATGGCAAGTCAGCCGGGATCTGACATAGAAGAATGCTGGAGAGTATTGAAAGATAGTATGGTAGATACGGCGAAAGAAGTATGTGGATGCTCAAAGAAGCAAAGGAAAGCGAAAGGTGATGCATGGTGGGATACGGAAGTAGCAGCTTCCGTAGACCAAAAGAAGAAAGCGTGGTTGGACTATGTATCTTCTTTGAACCTGAGTGCAAGTATGAAAGAACAGAAGAAAGAAATATACCGGCAACGTAAGAATGACACCAAAGCCTTAGTGAAAGAGAAGCGTGATAGAGCAAATATTATTGCAGAAGAAGGGCTGACTAAAAACTTCGAGAGCAACACCAAACTTTTCTGGAGGGAGGTGAAGAAATCTCGGAGTGGTTGGTCAGCTTTCAGAATGAATAAAATAAGGTCTAAAGGTGGAGACATTCTTACGCAAACACAAGATGTGTTAAGCCGATGGAGTGAATATTTTGGAAATATGTATGCGGATGTTCAGGGTGATGCTGGTGCCACATGTGATCTAACAGATCAGCATTCGGTACCGGCATCCTCTGATGACATTAGTATGCATGAAGTTGAATAGGCGATTAGAAGTTTGAAAAATGGTAAGGCAGCGGGTATTGATATGGTGTCTGCTGAGATGATCAAGCTTGGAGGCTCATGTGTCTGGGAATCCTTCCTGATACTTCTCAATTTATGTTGGAGCTCAGGAATGGTTCCCAAGGACTGGAGAAGCGCAGTCATCGTGCGCTTGTTTAAAAACAAGGGTTCACGTTATGACTGTGCGAACTACAGAGCCATAAACTTGACCAGTTTGGCAGCCAAGTGTATGGTAAGATTGTTGAAAAGAGAATGAGGATGGTGTCTGATGAATTTTTGTGTGAGGCACAAGGAGGTTTCAGGTGTGGACGAGGATGCATGGATCAAGTGTTTTCTCTGCGCAACATTGTGGAGAAACATCTGGCTGTAGGCCAGAGGGTTTTCTGCAGTTTTGTGGATTTGGAGAAAGCATTTCACACTGTTGTACGAAAGGAACTTTGGGACATTTTGCCGGAGTATGGTATTAGCGGTAGACTGCTACAAGCGGTGCAGTCCAACTACATGGACTGCAGAGCTTGTGTGCGGGTGGATGATGGAATGTCAAACTGGTTTGACGTCAATATCGGCGTTTAACAGGGCTGCGTTCTATCAGCCAGACTGTTTATCATATATCTGGATAAATGTCTACAATGGTGTGCTAGTACAAGTGGATGAATTTGTATATCTTGGATGTGGATTCAGTCGGGATGGAAGGTACACCACTGATGTAGAAAGAAGAGTGAATGCCGGAAATAGAGTGAACGGAGCATTGGGACAACTTCTCGGCAGCCATCACCTCAGCCAGAAGGCACGTGTCGCAATACACAACGCAGTGCTTGTCCCAACGTTATTATATGGAAGCGAGAGTTGGGTATGTAAAAAGGAGCATAAGAGCAAAATCAATGCGGTCGAAATGCGATCTCTGCGGAGAATCTGTGGAGTGTGAGTGCTGACTGACCGCATTCGTAACAATGACGTAAGAGAGCGAGTAGGTATGAAAGAGAGTATTGGTGTAAAAATGCGAAAGGGAATGCTCCGATGGTTCAGACATGTGGAAAGAATGCCGGACGAGCGACTGGCTAAGAAGATATACAATGCGAAGGTGGAAGGATGTAGGTACAGGGGGAGACCGATACTTACCTACCTAGACCAAATTGATCATGAATTGAAGGAAGGTGGAGTCAGGAGTCTCCGAAACCGGCGAGCGTGTATAAAGAGAGTTATGAATGTTTAGGAAGCGAGAGATGTATGCAAGAATAGAGCCTCTTGGCACACTGTCCTCTCTGCCTACCCCGCAAGGGAAAAAGTAAGTAAGTAGGTACTTAAAGAAACAGGTTTCCGGTACAGACAAATCTGTGCTGGTCGGTACCGATCGGTGCAGGTATAAAATTTCTATATTATCTTATGCACTCACTTATAAAGAAACAGGTTTAAACTTGTCGGTGCCGACTACCTGGACCGAGCCATACGGGTTTAAGCATTTGCCGGTGCAGGGTGTGTGTGTTTATGAAAATGGATGTGGATAACGAAGTTTTGATAGCCTTGGTATTCGTCGTCGTCCGACGAACTGGAGGCCATTGTTGTCAATAAGGACAGATTTACCTGTTCCTTTATGCAAGTTAACCCTGCACTGATCGGTACCGACCAGCACAGATTTGTCTGTACCGGAAAACTGTTTCTTTATGTAAGCACCCTAAGAGTTCATTGAAGAACATCAGCAACAAAACATTTTGCATTTGACATGCTCCGATACTTTTTAAAGTACAAATTATTTGTGAATAAGGAAAAAGAGATTTTTTGTACTAGCGGGAAAAAAAAATCTAAATCAAATAATTTGTACTTTAAAAAGTATCGAAACGTGTCAAATGCTAAGAAAAATATATAGTCGGAATTATAATTCGATTCCACATTTGACATTATCTACTGTCATTTCGTAAAATAATGATACCACATATTAATAGTGTAGTGATGAACACAAAAATCGATAAACAATCGCGATTTATGTTTATGTAATCATAATATTGGTGTGCCAATTAAAGACTAAATTATTGTTTTTTTTAAATAAATACATTAATTATTCATAATAATTATTTATTAATTAGTAACCGCTGCTTTATTTTATAAAAAGTTAATATTTTTGTTTTTTATATTAAAAACAAAACTTATAATAAAAAAGCCTAGATAGTTTTCTGTATTGGCAACCCGTGCGCGCTCGTGCAGCTATCGCCATTTTGTTTATCTTGTCATTCGGCTTCATTCTCCCAGTCTAACTGCACAAATATCTTGTTTCATTGAATCGATATTTTGTTATTTTGTTGGGTTTTTGTTAAAGTTTTGTTACGTTGTGTTTGTTGTTACGTTTATAGTTTTTTGTGAACTTTGAGTGAATCTATTTGTTTTGGCTTTCCATCAAAATGGATCCTCAGCCAAGTACATCACAAAAAGACGTGGATGTTTTCTTGTCCCCAAGAAAAAAACGTCCACGAAAAGCTTTCACTGTTACTGAAAAAGTAATGATCCGCAACGCCTACAAGTACGTGAAAAATGACACTTCTGCGCAATTGGAGGCCACATATTAGGAATAACCTCACGCTCTGTTTGTAACGTTTTGAAGGAAGTAAATAAAGGCGCCGCCAACTCCTCCTAAAAAAACTGGACCAAAGCGAAGTTTTAAAGATAAAATTGATGAATTTACATTCTCCGCAATACGAAGAATTGTTCATCAGTTCTTTTACCGAAATGAACCTCCAACTATTGCAAAGGTTACTCAATCAGTCAGACAGTATTATTTTATACCTACATCTTTTATATATAACTAATGATTCCAAACTATTATAAAATTTACTATTTTAGATTTTACAAGTGATGAACGATGATCCAGAAATGCCCAAGGTTTCCAAAGACACCCTCAGAAAAATTTTGAAGCATCTTAATTTTAAATTTGTTGCATGGTCACGCAAGAGCACACTTATTGATCGAAATGATATAATAACATGGCGCCAGCCTTACTTGCGATCTATATGTCAGTTTCGACGAGAAGGGAGACATATATATTATCAAGATGAAACTTGGGTTAACGCAGGTAAGGCTAACATGGTGATATTCCCTTCACGGGCGGTGCACACGCCCTCGGTCATGGCTCCGCCAGATGACGACCGGGAGGCCGACGACGGGGAGGTACCGCCCGTGACGACGACGGAAATGGGGGCGGCGGCAGCGCGCATGCGGAGAGGCGCCGCCCCCGGGCCGGACGGGGTTGCCGCCCGAGTGCTGGCCCTGGTCCTCGACCGCCTAGAGCCCCGCCTCAGGGGACTGTCCGGCGACTTCAGGCCCATCGTGTTGCTGGACGAGGTGGGCAAACTTCTCGAGCGGGCGGGGGGCAGCTGCCCCTCGCCAAGCGCAATCTCAGCGTGGCGGGAAGATGCCCGCCGCGCCACCGTCCTAAAGTGGAGGTCTCGGCTGGAGACGCCCCGGGCTGGTGTCTGCACCGTGGGGGCGTTCCAGCCGATCTTGGAAGAATGGGCAGGGCGGCAGCACGGGGTCCTCACCTTTCGGTTGGTGCAGGTTTTGTCGGGGCACGGTTGCTTCGGCAAATACCTGCACACGATCACTAGGAGGGAGACGACCCCAGGCTGTCACCACTGCGACTGCGGCGAGGACTCGGCGCAGCACACGCTCGAGTCGTGCCCGGCCTGGGATGTGCAGCGCCGGGATCTCGCTGCAGTCATAGGCGTGGAGCTGTCGCTGCCGGCCGTTGCGCGAGCGATGGTTGGCAGTGACAGGGCCTGGACCGCGGTCGCCGCCTTCTGCGAGGCTGACATCTCGCGGAAGGAGGCGGCGGAGAGGGCCCGGGAGGAATCCTCCTTCGCGGACCCGATTCGCCGCCGGCGCACGGGGCGGCGTGCGCGCGCTTACCTGCGCCTGATGCCGCCCTAGCCGAGGCTGCGGACGGTGGGGTCGGGGAGTACCCTGCCGACCGCGGAAGCCTACCGCGAAGGTGTGACGCCCAAGTGCGCGGGGCGTCGCACAAGAGAGGGTGCCCGAAGGGGCTGCCACCTGCGGATCGCGGTGAAACGACGCGGTTCCCGTGATCCGCCGTAGCAAGGGCGGGTGAGGGCGTACGGTGGGTTTTAGTGGGTGAGAGCCCCACACTACCCCGTTGTCTCTCCGGGCAGCGGGGTGTGCGGTAGGACATTTTTGCCCACCTAAAATAAAAAAAATAAAAAGTAAGTCTAACATTTTGAATTTATATACATTTCACATTCAATTTAATAGTAATATTGAATGTTCATGTACTATATTTATTTTTAGGTCATACTGTAAAAAAAACTTGGGTGGACAAGAAAGTCACGTCATCTCGGCAAGCGTTTTTGGAGGGACTGACCACTGGATTAAAAAATCCATCTGGAAAAGGCAAACGTCTCATAATTAGCCATATAGGTAGTGAAGAAGGCTTCCTGGAAGAGGGGCTCATGATTTTTGAAGCAAAGAAAAATTGTGAATTTTACCATGATGAGATGAATGCAGTTTGTTTTGAGGAGTGGTTCGCTGGAGTCTTACCAAAATTAAGACTAAACTCAATTGTGGTGATGGATAATGCACCTCCACTCCCGAAAATTGGAAACGGCACCAAAAATGAGCTGGAAAAAAGCTGCAATTCAAGACTGGCTTTTAAATAAAAATATTCATTACGAACCAGTTACGGTTAAAGCTACGCTTTTAGAACTGATTCCACATAACGAGTCTTTTATTAAGTACGCTGTAGACGAAATAGCAGCACAACATGGGATCACGGTTTTAAGACTGCCCCCTTACCATTGTGAGCTGAACCCTATCGAATTGATATGGGCGCAGGTAAAGGGGCATGTAGCTCAAAATAATAAAACCTTCAAATTGACAGACGTGAGAAATTTATTTGAGGAAGGCATTCAAAAAATTACGGCTACCGAATGGTCTAAATGCGTATCCCATGTTGTCAAAGAAGAGGAAAAAATGAGTAGGCTAGATATGTTAATTGACAATATCACAGACACATTTATAATAAATGTTACAGAAAGTGACAGCGATAGCGATAGCAATGACGGCGACGATTTATAAAATAAAATATTACCATAATACATCTATTTGTTTTATTTCTCATGTTCCTTCACGATCACATTTTTTTATTTATTTCACACACAATTATTAAAGAACACTCTCAGATCCTTAATAAAATTAATCGTCATAACTAAATTATCCGTTCAGAAATATTTAATTTCCTGATATACTCAGTTTCTATTAAAGTAGTAGTTGTTTAGATATACTATTATAAACGAGAGGAATCGATCAGGAAATATTCCATTTCCGTATCGAATAAATTCGCAATGTCACTATTTAGTACTTGTCATAACGTTGCAACACTGACATTGTCAAACCTGGAATCGAATTAAAATTCCGACTATAGATCAAAAATGTTAAAAAAATCGCGCCATCAAATAGTATGAATTTTAATTGCAAAATTGAACTTACTATAGTGGATAATTGCATGTAAATGCGTTTCCGATAGATGGCGTTGGTCGTTAAGACAAATGTGATAAGGAAATTTGGATGATCGAAGGATCTGTACTATAGCTCAGTGGCTTAGAGCACTTCCCCGGATTGGAAAAGACGCGGGTTCGTTTCCCGCTAGTACAAAAAATCTCTTTTTCCTTATTCACAAATAATTTGTACTTTAAAAAGAATTTGTATCTCAAAGTTTTTATTACTATTTAATTTGCCATCATAGAGTGAGTTAATAAAACTCAATATCAAAAAATACAGGCGATGAATAAGATTTTAACCAACTTCAAAAGCCTTGTCGTAAAACACCCGACCAGGTCCAGAAGCAACTTCTAAATAAATATTGACAAGATTTGATTAAACTTCTTTGTGAAGTATTTGCAGAAGGAGCAAAAACCGACTTCACCCGGACTGAAGCCAGGCTTTTCAGTTGACTCTGTTTCATCAATTTCAAGATCATCGGATCTGAATTTTAGCCAAGAGTTGGGTATTAGAGAAACTGGGCGTGGCACCCCATCACTCCATTCCATAAAGGTGCCGAAGGTGGCAGGAACTGGCATGAGCATTTCCACGTTGCAATCAAGAACATAAATGCCAAAGGGAAATTAGTTATGAAATAGGTACAATTTATCCATAAAATGCCGCGTCTGCCGTTTACGAAAAATGGGCTGGGGGGTTAGATGGAATCTCATATCGCACAATCGACATCGTATCGATTCGCTTGTGCATGTCGCAATAATCCGTTGGCCAATCACGGTGATCTCTCAACCAATCACAGTGATCACGATACATCGGCGCTCAGATCTTAATTGCGCCCGGGATACCCACTAAAACGATAGTGGTCCCTTCCACGTCTATTAGCGGGGCGCCGGAGGTTCGTCTTATGACATTTTACTCCGACGGCAATGCGTATGTACGAATGCGGTGGGAGCAAGTGAGCGTAGCGGCGCCTCCTGCCTGGTCGCCGCCGACGGAGCGAGTAAGCTGGCTTTTCTCAACAGACAGATCTCTTTCGAACACTTTGGGAGTTTGGTTCCGCTCTAGTCGTGTCGCATATACTTGGGAGATCTGCCTGTTTAGTCGCCTCCGATTGGACCAATTCGTCAACGACTGCACCGTCATTTCTGTCCGACTTGCCATGAGCTTAAGAGTTTGGTCCGAAAGCTTCGAGTCCTATTAACGACCTTAAAGAAGGTCGATCCGACCGCGTGGACAGTTTCCACAAACCTGTTGTTCATATCGCTCACGGATTCGTACTCGTCTAGGCATTGGAAGCGATTTTGTAGTTCGAGCTGAAAGTTATCGAGGTTTAGGTATTGAGCAAGTGTTGGTCCGAGCGTAGCCTTCATAAAGCGTGACCTCTCGACTTTCATGTTTAGATTCAATATATCTCTAATTAAGCAGTGATCACTCCCAGTTTCAATTCTGCTGATCACTGAGATATCATCGATTATGTGTCGTTTGTCCGACAGGATGAAGTCAATCTCATTTTTCACGGAACCATCAGGGTCGATCATACGAAAATATTTTATTCACAAAATGACTATCAATCACCGTTTAACTCGAGCGGTACAAGGTAGCGCAGTTCTCGAGAGCGTACTCACCGCGGCCTCGACCTCGTCGGCGAAGTACGTGGAGCGCACCACGGTGAGGCGCGACACGGCCAGGTGCAGCAGCGTGTCGCCCGTGGTGGCGCTGCGCACGTCGGCCGCCAGCAGCTCGCGCGTGGCGCGCTCGCCCGCCGCGCGCTCCGCCGCCGCGCGCGCCGTGCGCAGCAGCAGGTGCAGCAGGTGCGCGGCGCAGCGCAGCGCGCGGTCCAGCGCGTCCGCCTGCGCGCGGTGCACCGGGCGCGCCGCCAGCGCCGCGCGCGCCGGCGGCAGCGCGGCCGCCAGCACGCGGAAGGCGCGCAGCACGGCGCCGTGCGCCGGCAGCCCGCCCGCGCGCTCCAGGCGGCCCGCCTGCAGGTCCAGCAGCAGCCGCGTCAGCGCGCACGCGCAGTGGCTCGTGTCGGCCGCCAGCAGCGTCTCGCGCTCCACGCACAGCTCCAGCGCCCACGTCCACAGCTCGATGCAGCGCTCGTAGCGGAACGCGTCCGCGTACGCCGCGCCGCGGTACATGAGGCGGAAGGCGGCGTCCTTGTGGTCGGGCCCGAGCACGCGCATGGCCACGAGCAGCGCCTGCGTGCGCAGCGCGTCCGCGTCCCCGGCCAGCCGCTCCAGCTCGGCCGCGCCGCGCCACTCGCGCGCGTCCTCGAGCGCGCGGTGCGGCGCGCGCACGGGCCGCTTGGGCACGTAGGCGCCGCCCGCGTGCCGCACGGCCGTGGCGCGGCGCCACGACGCCAGCGCGGCGGCTGCGTCGTTGAGCTCATCGAGCTGCGTGGCGCCGAGCAGCTCGTAGGCGTCGGCCAGGCGCGCGGGCTCGTAGCGCACGCGCTCGGCCAGCAGGCGCACGAGAGGCGCGGCGCCGCGCAGCGCAGCCGTGCGGAGCGCGTCGTCGCCCGCGCGAGAGGCCAGATGCGGGTCGGCGCCGCGCTCTAGCAGCAGGCGCGCGGTGTCGGCGCGGTGCTCCTGCACGGCGTAGTGCAGCACGGTCTTGTGCTGCGTGTCGCGCGCGTTGACGTCGGCGCCGCGGTCCAGCAGGAAGGCGCACAGGCGCGCCGACTGCACGGAGTTGATGAGACACGTGCCGCCGTTATGATTGGGCCGGTGCACGTCGGCGCCGCGCGCCACTAGCAGACGCACGACGTCAGCGTGCGACATGTAGCAGGCCGAGCGCACGGGCGTGGAGCCGCTGTCGCTGCCCGCGTCCACGTCGGCGCCCGCGTCGGCCAGCGCGCGCACCACGTCGACGCGGCCGGCCACGGCGGCGGCCCACAGCGGGGTGACGGAGTGCGCGGCCCGCTCGCCGGGCGCCGCGTACACGCCGCGCTGCTCGAGCGGCGCGGCACAGACGTGCACGAGGTACTCCACGAGCTCCACGTTGCCGCGCCGACACGCCACGAACAGCGGCGCGCAGCCCTCGCGCTTGCGCGACACCAGCGCACGCCGCTCCGCCGGGCTCATCCTGCGGCACGGACTACACGTTCATTCGACGTCCACGCGTTTCGACGACGCTTCTTCTACGAGCGCAAAGATTGATCTTACAGTGTTTACTAATGAATCTGGAACCTGGACCGGTGGAGACGCAAACTGTTATTGAAGTAAATACTTATTTACGCACACTTGACTTGGGGAGTAAGCTAGTGAATGCGTGACGTGAGCGTTACGAAAACGTAACGCTCACGTCACGCATTCAGTGTAATAGTGAAGATAGAAAGAAAGAAAGTTACATTTCGTATATTACAGTAGGGGCAAGAGAGAGGGGTGCAAGCACACATTTTCTTTCTCTCTTTCTCATTGTTAACCACCTCCACAACGTATTACACACCCACAACTCGCCAGCTATGTTTAAGTCCCACGTAATAGGGGGCGAGCCTATTGACGTTTACCGGGCACATTTCCAAACTCCGGGCTGCTACTGAGTTTTTTTTTTTTTTACGAGAAATCTCAATAACACTGCCCGACCCGGAGATCGAACCTGAGACCTCATGATCAGCAGTCGCTTACACTACCGCTGCACCACAGAGGCAGTTCTCATTATTGAAGTAAATGTGTACTTCTTTACGCACGCTTGACTTGGGCAGTAAGCTGGTGAATGCGTGACGTGAGCGTTACGAAAAGTGTGATCGGGCAGGGCGAACGTTACCTATCGTATATTACTATAGGGGCAAGAGAGAGGTGGGAGCACACATTTTCTTTCTCTTTCTCATTATTAATAGATATTAACATTATTAAAAAAAAAAAAAAGAATCTATTTTTAAGTTTTAATTCAGTGGTGTAGTCTAACGTACACTCGTTTTTTTTTATATATAACATATAATTATGTATTCTTATTCATAAAAAACACAGTATTGTTTAAATTAATACTTCTTTGGCCGCGACTTGAAAGTAACTAAGGGGTTGTAGGTGCTTCCTATAGGGAGATAATGAAACGTCCGGTGTCACTGATATAACGTATATTATTCTGTCTTTGACCGTTATATAGCGCGGTTAGTGAGCGACTACTCGTTACACTAACTTCCTACCTAGGCTCGGCATACATTGTGTATTACGTCATACACCTTAAACAATCCCCACATATACCCACTTCTAAAAAAAATGTTTAACTTAATCATTACAAAACACAACAAAAAACAATTAAAATGCCATTACCTTATTACTACTAAAAACAATTTATAACACAATAATATTATCTGCTAACTGCATGTACCTACGAGTACTTATTTCTTTTAACTAACTTATTACATATCAATAAACCTTACGGGCCTCTTAACAATTGTGCCCCTACGTGTTATTTACAAGGGCGTGCTAACCTTAACATTACTAGTTCAAATCGCTATTATACGTGATAAATCTTCAAGTTTGTATGCTGGTTTAACCCTATCGATGGAAACATTACACTTTTTGCCATTTACCAAAATTGTGAACACTTTTATTTCTACAACTTTGTAAGGACCACTGTAAGGAGGCGTTAAGGGTTTTCACATCACGTCTATTCTCAGCAACACATGTGTTGATATGTTAAGATTGATAATCGTTCGGTAATACTTTTTGCTAAATGAAATACGTGTATCTATTTCTATAGTTTATTGGACACTGATGTAAAGAAAAGAATATATTGCTACAATGCGAATGAATTTAGTCGCGAATACAGCTGATGCATTGATACTATAAATATAGGGAGATACTACAGTACAAACATAAACGTAAAGTTTAAAGGTACAATATTACTTATATGAGTATTTAATCAAACATACCGCCCACCAAAAGGTATTTAAGACCTGCACGGGGCAACCGTACATTATACACATCTTGCGCACTCGGCCATTATTATTCTTGTTTTCCATATAATATGTGTGTAACGTAGCATGCAGTCAGTACACAATCGGTCCGCGACATAGCGACACATGATTACAATGATCTTTTATTCTTAACATTAAGTTCTATCATTAAATGTCCTCTACCCCAAACATTCTATCATTTAAAAAGGTGTGGTAAGCTACAGCCCCTACATCTTTTTTGGTCCTTCGAGGTAATAGCTATCAGTGGCTATTGGTGATACATTCGACTATCAAAATTTTGGTGAATCCAGTGACTAACAGTGGTATAGGTGAACCCAGTGACTATCAGTGACTATTTCACGTGTCCATTAACTATCAGTGGTTAGTGATACACCCAGAGACTATCATTCCAGTGACTATCAGTGGTTGTTGGTAAATACAGTGACTTGGAAACCATCACTAATTCTGTGTGGAGTGCTACTGTAACAGAACAGGTGCACATCGCGTAAAGATACAAGGAGTTGCAGGATTTTCAAGTAAGATCGTTTTGATTTTATTATTCAGTAGCAGCAATATTCTTCAACATGGCAGACATCTCTCAAAATCAGTTGTCAATCTTCGAGGCTATGACTAAAATGCCAGTAAATATAAAAAAAGACAGCACAAGTTGTAAGGTTGGGGATTGTTTTAAGCGTCGTCTTGAGACTGGAAGCTTATTGGTCAGACTTCCATTACAATCACGATCGATTTTGTACAGAGGGTAGTAGAACCTATCAGTATTTTACTACGTAATTGTATGAACGCGCAGCACAATTGTATAAATCCATCAAGGCTTTGATACAGGAACAACAAACCACGATGAAAACTGGTCCTTAAGGTGCTTCCGTTCAACAAGAGCAAGAGCATCAATATCATGAAGGTGAACCATCTTCCGTATATCAGGGTACTGCACACGATGCACAAGCTCCGCAGCAGCGATCCGCGTTACAATTGTCAGTAGGTACTGCTAGTAGAACGCAGGAAATGCTAAGAAAACAATCCAGTCAATTTCGTGCATTCCAAAGAACGAATAATTTCAACCTAGACACAATATCTGATAAATGGGAATTAGAGGATGCCCTAAAGACCTTGCAAGCAAGATGGTCTGTGATCGATACTCTTCATTGGGAGCTAGACAGCGAGTTGGAAAGAGTCGATGAGGAGTATGAGCATATTTACACCAAGCACGAGGCAACTTTCAATGAATTTAAAAAGGCTATTAACACGAAACTATGGTCTGTAGCTCATAAAATAGTCTACACCAAAAATGGACATCCCAATTTTCAGCGGTTCATATCAAAAATGGACAACCTTCAAAGATTTATTCACTGAATCTATCCACAACAACAATTCCCTCTCTAACGCTCAAAAATTGCAGTATCTAAAGAGTAAGTTAAAGGGTGAGGCAAAAGGTCTCATCCAGCATCTATCCATATCGTCCGACAATTACAACATTAGTTGGGATATCCTCAATCATCGCTATAATAATATTAAACTAATTTGCAGTTCCCACATAGATACTTTGCTGAATATACCTGCAGCGCAACAAGCATCTGCAAAACACCTCAAGCGTATTCATGATACAACTGTGGAAAGCTTGAATGCCATTATAAATATAGGTATATATGTCAGTTCATGGGATATCATACTAATTCAACTTTTGTCTCCAAAATTAGACTAGAGACCTATAATGACTACACAAAGTCAATTACGGACCCCAGAGCTCTGCCAAAAATAGAAAACTTTTTATCGTTTATCCTCTATAAACATTACATCAATGGAATTTACCCATCGAAATCAAGAACATGAATCCATCAGAACATATTCTTCAAATAACAATTATTCAATGAAACATAATGCAATTTATAACCAGCGGCAATTAACAAACAGTAGTATCAAATCAAATTTCAAGAAGTTCAAATGCAACATTTGTAAAACTAATGATCACGCGGTTTATTACTGTGAACAATTACAAGAAATGCCGCCACAAACAAAAGTCACAACGTTGGCAAAACTAGACATATGCCAAAACTGCCTTTATTCACATTATGGTAAGGCTTGTACTTCCAATAAACGATGTCGCCATTGTAATCGCAATCATAACACGCTATTACACGATGCGTTTAAATATCAAAGCAAGTCACCGGTTGTGAACAATGCAACCGACAAAAGGAACACGACACACGTTTCGAAACCCGAGACATCAAAGCCGGAGCGCGCGAGTTGTCACGCGTCATTATATAAAAGTACACCAGAAATCGTATTACCAACAGCCATGATCAAAGTACAAGCCCACGATGGAACATTCCACGTGATGAGAGCATTGTTGGATCAGGGATCACAAACATCCCTTATAAGTGAACATGCTGCCCAACTGTTAGGGTTGCCGCGAAAACGATGTTCAGGAACCATATGGGGAATAGGTGAAAAACAAAATAACTGCAAAGGCCTTATGAGTATTCATTGTTCGTCAACAGATGCGAGCAATGAGTTTGAAGTCGAAGTCTTCATTATGAACAAATTAATCAAGAACTTGTCAAGCCAATCTTTCCCAAGGCCATCATGGACATACTTGAATCACATAACACTAGCAGATCCCGATTTCAATATTGGCCACCCCGTGGACCTTCTACTCGGCAGCAGCGTATATTCAAAAATACTTTTGGATGGAGTATGTAGGACTACGGAGGATTCAGCATCAGCACAAAACACACGATTAGGCTAGATTCTTAGCGGAGACATCAATCAATCATTTCAGTGTAACGTAATTTTACATGATCTGGACGAAATCTGCAAATTTTGGGAAATAGAAGACATCCACGACGAACCCTCCTTATCATCGGGAGACCAGAGAACTATCGAATATTATCAAGAGACCACAGAACGGCTAGAGAACGGTCAGTATCAAGTCAGATTGCCGCTCAAACCAAATTACTCGGAAATGTTAGGGTCATCAAAACCAAAAGCAATTGCTCAATTTAAATCATTAGAGCGAAAATTTAAGCAGAAGCCTAACGAACAAGCTAATTATCATACATTTATGCAGGAATATCAAGATCTCGGCCATATGAAGCTCGCGAACAACATGTTACAACCAGGTTGTTTCCTGACGCACCATAGTATTCAGCGTCCCGAATCGATCAGCACTAAGTTCAGGGTTGTATTCAATGCATCAGCAAAATCGTCATCTGGCAACAGCTTAAACGACGTCATGGAAGCTGGACCGAATCTCCAACAGGATCTTCAGTCTCTAATTATCAAGTGGAGGCAGTACAAATATGCTTTCACAGCCGACATAGAAAAGATGTTCAGGCAAATTTTGCTACATGAAGACGACCAATGTCTCCAAAAAATAGTTTGGAGGGCCACCACATCGGAGCCAATTCAAGACTATCAATTAACAACAGTCACATACGAAACGAAAGCAGCCGCTTTTCTTGCCATGATGACCCTGAAACAGTTAGCATGTGATGAGAAACCACAATTCATCAACAGCGTAGCAACTGAAGTCCTTGAACACTCATTTTACGTTGATGATCTCGTTCATGGATCTCATTCGCAGGAATCAGCAAGTGTTTATACAAGACCTGATTAAACTACTAAAATCAGGATGTTTTAATCTTAGAAAGTGAAAATCGAACGACCCTGAGTTGTCAAAACATATACAATCAGATGATTGCACACAAAACAGTTTTAATTTCAAGCAAGTCGATAGTTTTTTTTTTTTTTTTCTTTTTTATTGCGTGTAGTGGCAGACGAGCCGCGGTCCATCTGGTGGTAAATGGTAACCGTCGCCCATGGACTCGACATCTCCTGCTACAGCCAAAACGCAACGATGTGCTTCATGGCCGGTCGCACGGGAGATGTGGTACCAACCCGCTCGGGCCAAGTGAGTACTCGCACTTGGCACCCAGCCCTACCACCAGTCATGCAATGGATGATAATTGCTTACTTCCCTTAGTCGCCTCATACGACACCCGCGGGAAAGAATGGGGTGGTGGACACTTGTATTCTTAGTCCGTCACCACACGGACAAAAATCCTAGGCCTAAATTGGGATCCCAAAGAAGATACTTTCACTTTTCATTCAACCATCGAGACACAGCGCCTGTTATCACAAAACGATCATTATTATCAGACATTTTGAAGTTGTTCGATCCATTAGGATGGTTATCCCCGCTGTCTACGAAACTGAAAATCATTTTTCAAAGCGTGTGGTCGACCAACATCAATTAGGATGATCCTTTGCCGGAAAATATTCTTGCCGATTGGATGAGTGAACAACATTCATATCATAAATGAATTAAAAGTTCCGCGCTGGCTACAAACAAAAGAATGTGACAGTATTGAATTACACGGCTTTTGCGACGCGTCGACAAAGGCGTACGCATGCGTCATATACTGTCGAATCGACAGTAGAGCTACTAGTTGGAAAAACGAGGCTCCTCCCGATCAGCAAAGCAATGTCGTTGCCTAAACTTTAACTCTTAGGGGCACTTTTACTAGCTAAATTAATGCTAAAAGTAAAACAGTGTTTGAACGACTACAACATCAAAATCTTTGGCTGGACAGACTCAATGATCGTCTTAGGATGGTTAACTGGTGACCCATCAAGGTGGAAATCATTTGTAGCTAATCGCGTACGGGAGATAGCAGCAGTTATGCCCGTAGAGTGCTGGCGCCACATCAAGTCATCAGAAAACCCAGCTGACTGTGCAAGCAGAGGGTTAGATGCAGCACATCTCAAAGATCATATTCTATGGTGGAAGGGTCCAGTATGGCTTTCAACGTTCGTCCCGGAAAATGAGCAATATAATTTACTTTCACAGCAGGTGACGGACGCAAACGTTATCGCTCTCGGGAATGCCTGTGTCATCAAGGGTGAGACCTTCATTATTACGTCACATAAACAACATTCCATCGACTTGCGGGTGCAGCCAGATGTTATAGCTGTAGATATCGCGCCCGTTAATAAAATTATCAATTTATCCATGCCTATCATAAAGTATGATGATGAACCATTAAATCATCAGTCGTCTCTGCAAACTATATCGCAACAAATCCGAAACATGCCACTAAATAAGTTTAAGAAAGCCATAAAAATTAGACTTTGTAATCAAGGTTATTACACTGTTTCGGATTATCTTGAGGACAAAACAAAATGGGCTTGAGGTGCTCCTCATTCATTAATTTTCAAAATTGTTTTGTATGATATAATGTCATTTTAGTTATAAAGATTATATTAAATTGTAATAAATTGGCAATTTAAAAAAGTGGCTCATGAGTTTCTTGCCGGGTTCTTCTCATGAAAGGCTTTACTTCGGAATCCGGCCGCTTGTGGCGATTGCAATCGCCACTTTGTTATTGCGGATGCACTCGCCTCAGGCGCTCATGTTGATTATTAGTGTATTCTTGACGATTTTAAGTGCTATTTAATAGGCCTATGAAATAAAGATATTTTTGAATTTGAATTTGAATTTGAATAGAGCTTCTGAGGGCAGGCGGGAAGCCGGTCCTCAAAGCCCTTCAGAGGCTATTCAATTCCGTCGTTCTCGAGAGCGACGTTCCAGAGTCGTGGACCAGGAGCGTGGTGGTGCTGTTCTTCAAGAAAGGTGACAGAACCCTCTTGAAGAATTACAGACCCATCTCGCTCTTGAGCCATGTCTATAAGTTGTTCTCGAGGGTCATTACAAATCGACTCACGCGCAGGCTCGACGACTTCCAGCCTCCCGAACAAGCCGGTTTCCGAAAAGGCTATAGTACCGTAGACCACATACATACGCTGCGCCAGATTATACAGAAGACCGAGGAGTATAATCGACCTCTGTGTCTAGCATTTGTGGACTACGAGAAAGCCTTCGATTCGAACGAAACCTGAGCGATGCTGCAATACCTTCAGCGGTGCCAAATTGACTATCGATACATCGAAGTGTTAGTGTTTGTATAGAAACGCCACTATGTCTGTCCGAGTTCAGGACAAGAGCACGAAACCGATCCAACTGCAGAAAGGTGTTGGACAGGGAGACGTCATGTCCCCGAAACTCTTCACCACTGCATTGGAAGATGTTTTCAAGCTCTTGGATTGGACCGGATTAGGCATCAACATAAATGGCGAATACATCACTCACCTTCGATTTGCAGATGATATCGTGGTCATGGCAGAATCGCTGGAGGACCTTGGTACCATGCTCAACGACCTCAGCCGTGTCTCCCGACTAGTGGGTCTAAAAATGAACATGGACAAGACGAAAGTCATGGCTAATATCCATGTCATTTCAGCACCGGTTCTGGTCGGGAGCTCGCTTCTCGAAGTTGTCGACCACTATGTATACCTGGGACAAACTGTCCAGTTAGGTAGACACAACTTCGAGAAAGAGGTCGATCGACAAATCCAGCTCGGCTGGGCAGCGTTCGGGAAGCTGAGGGAGATCTTCTTGTCCAATATTCCACAGTGTCTGAAGACGAAGGTCTACGACCAGTGTGTGTTACCAGTGATGACTTATGGCACAGAGGCGTGGTCTCTGAATGTTGGCCTTATGTCAAGGCTTAAAGTCGCTCAGCGTGCTATGGAGCGGGCTATGCTTGGGATCTCTCTACGTGATAAGATCCGTAATACGGAAATCCGTAGGAGAACGGGAGTGACCAACATAGCCCGCCGGGTCAGCATGCTGAAGTGGCAATGGGCAGGCCACATCGCTCGACGAACCGACAACCGTTGGGGAAGAAAGGTTCTCGAGTGGTGATCGCGTAACGGACGGCGCAGTGTAGGACGGCCTCCCACCAGGTGGACCGATGACCTAGTCAAAGTCGCAGGCAGCCGTTGGATGCAGGCAGCACAGGACCGTTCGCTGTGGCGTTCTCTTGGGGAGGCCTATTTCCAGCAGTGGACGATGAAAGGCTGATGGATGGATGGATGGATGGATGGATGGATGGACGGGATGGTACGTGCTTTGTGAATACCTAATAGCAGGGGCGTAGCTACCGCCGTATTTGCCGTATCAATTATACGGGGCCCCCGGGCCACGGGGGCCCCCAAAGTGTGTAAGGAAAAAGAATAAAAACTTTCTAATTTATTTTATTTTACAAATGACAAAATTCTATAAAGCAATTCCTTTTTTTCCCGCCTTAAGCGTGCGTTCAAAAGTTGGCAACACTACATCGTTATGGCGGGCTGCGGGACTTCCCCGTTTTACTTACTTCATCTTCAACTCAGCGGGGAATCCCCGGGAATCCTTCATCGATATCGCGATGTACGTGTACGTTGTTGTACTTTGCATTGGATGTTAAACCACGGAGTGCAGTGCACTGTTTATTTACGCGCTTTATATAAATGTGCATTACATTGTAATTCAGTACAAACAATATTGTTCTTCTGGTTTAGCAGTATTAGTAACGATTTGTAAAAGAAATGAGTGAAAGAAAAAGAAATTATCCCAGCGGCGCTGAGAAAAGAAAAATTAAACAGAAAAGGGACGAGGTTATAAAAAAAGTGCCCAAAATTTCTTCATTTTTTCAGAGACAAGATACTGTGAGTGATTTAGATTGGAAAGGTAAGTACTACACTACTACCCAACCCATTTATTAGGGGCCCGTAGTGATAAACAAGGAAATCTTTTAATTTCGGTCTGTCCATCTGTCCGTCACAAAAAGTTGTCTCCCCCCTCGATTTTCACAATTATACTGTTTTTAGGGTTCCGTGCCTTGATTAAAAAAAACAAAATTCTAACTTATCTATAGGATCGATTTGTTTTGTTGTTTGTATGGCCACTACACTACGCGCTGCGTTTAAATAGCACGCAGGTGTATAGTAATGCACGGACGGGCTGCAGGTGATTTTGTATCTACTAATAGGTACGAGCACAATCCGCGTAGAATCTGTGTGCGTCTGAACTGAACACTCTCTAACTGTGACCCTTAGTAACGTTATTTATTTATATATAACTCTTTTTAGTTTAGTATCAAAGCATTCGTATTTATTTTTTAACAATTACTCGTTTATTTTTAGATGCTTCTGAAGCATGTTCTTCGTCACATATCCATCCGGAAATAGAAGAAAGCCAAGCACATACTTTATCGGATGTCCATCCAGAAATCGAGGAACCCCAAGTCAACGATTCTGATATATCTGCAGATAATGCAGATTGTAATATAATTTCATCAGATAGAGGAAATTTTGGTGACAATTTAACTGAATGCGAACGAAAAATAATTTTTAAATTGGGTCCATTTAAACCACAAGGACCATTTCCAAAAGTTTCAGAAAATAACCGACCTTTTTCAGCTTATTATTATTCATATTTCAATCAGGCAGGCATAAAAATTATAAGACCATGGTTATGTTATTCTAACGTTTTAAACAAACCGTACTGTCACTTCTGTTGGTTATTAGCAGATCGTCAAAACAAATCGTACTCCTCTGCTTGGGTTAACGGTGTTTCGGTTAGAAGCAATTTCACACAAACTATTCTTGACCATGAAAAGTCACAGCAGCATATTAGTGCCTCACTCTCTTATAATAATTGGTTGCAAGGAAATACCATCGATACTCTATTGAAAAGTGAAATCGATAGTAAAATTACATTCTGGAGAGATGTACTGCATCGTATAATTAATGTTATAATTACTTTAGTATCTTGTAATCTACCTTTGAGGGGGCATGATTCTGATTCTGGCAATTTTATGGCAATTTCACGTCTGCTATCTAACTATGATGCAACTTTAAAAGAACTTTTTCTAAAACCGAAAGGTGAAATAAATTATTTAAGCCCTACGATTCAAAACGAAATTATTAGTTTGCTTGGTACTAACGTTAGGAACAGTATTATCTCAGAAATTAAAAAAGCTCCATTTCTGACAATAATTCTGGATACAACACAAGACTTGTCAAAAATTGACCAACTATCTGTAGTTTTTCGATATATCTCGGTTACAGAAAATGATGATAATGTGCCTAAAGAAATAAAAATCTGTGGGTCCTTTTTAGGATTCATAGCAGTAACCGATTGCAGTGCTGCAGGTCTGAAAACTGTCATTTTAAATTTGACTAAAGAATATGGAATTGATTTGACTAAATGTAGAGGACAGGGATACGATGGAGCAAATGTTATGTCGGGTGTGTATGGAGGATTACAAACCCTAATAAAAGAGCATGCTCCAAATGCCGATTATGTTCATTGTGCTGCGCACGCTTTAAACTTGGTTTTGAACGATGCTGCGAGACATGTTCGTGAAGTATCGACTTTTTTCGATAATTTAGAAAAAATATATACTTTTTTTGGCAATAGTATAAAACGCTGGGCTATGCTAAGTGACGATTCATCTGAAAAATATTTGATTACCCTTAAAAAGGTATGTCCTACCAGATGGTCTTCTAGGAACGACGCTTTATTAGCAGTAAAGAAAAATTTTTTACTAATCATGAAAACTTTGTACCAACTAAATTTAATTTCAAATAAAAAAGATGAACGTGAAGAATGTAAAAGTATAATTAATATTTTAGAGAGTTTTGATTTCTTAGTGCTCGTTACATTTTTTTCTTCACTATTTGAAATTATTAATCCTGTTTCTAAAGCTCTACAGCATGAAAATAATGACTTACAGAAATCTAGTATTTTATTAAGTAATCTTTTAAATAGACTGTGCCAATTAAGAAATCAGAATTCATTTAATAGTTTGCTAAATGAATCCAAAGATTTAGCAAAAAAGTGGGAGGTAACAACTGTTTTTAAAAACAGTAGGCGAAAGCTAACGAAGCGTTTTTTTGATGAGTTATCACAAGATGAGAGAATTTCCGACCCGGAATCCTATTTCAAAGTCAATGTATACTATTGCTGTTTAGATATATTAATTTCTCAAACTAAAGAAAGATTTCAGAGCCTTTGCAACCTGAGTAGTATATTCGAAATATTACAACCGGAGAAACTCCTATCTTCTTCAAGCGAAGAGATATTAAACGCTTCCGGAAAACTGTCTGCTAAATACAGTAAAGACATCTCACTTAATCTTTGTGACCAATTAAAGGCTCTAAAAACATGCTTAAATTCTGAAATTAAAAAAATTTATTCCATTAAAGAACTCATTGAATTATTGCTAGTAAAATTCAATAGTCTTGCATCCGGTTTTCCCGAGGTAATCACAGCATGCTTTTTATTCTTGACCCTTCCAGTTACAACCGCAACGGCAGAAAGAAGTTTTTCAAAATTAAAACTAATAAAAAATTACTTAAGAACTTCGATGGGACAAGAACGGCTGTCAGACATCTCACTATTGTCCATAGAGGCAGAAACTTTAGAAAAACTAAAATCATCATCAGCCATAAATGATTTAATAAATCAGTTTGCCGATAAAAAGGCAAGGAGAGTGAATATTTAAAATTCGATTTTTATTTGTAAAATGGGTAAATTATGTGATAAATAAATATTACTTCTCACAATATCTTTTTTCTTTTGTGAAAAATCTTTACCTCCATATAAGGGCCTCCAAAAAAATTTTTATACGGGGCCCCGACAAGGCACGCTACGCCACTGCCTAATAGCCTCATGAGGTCTTTGAATAGGTCACTTTCGAATTGTCGCTCTTGATCTGTCGTAATTTTCAAAGGCACTCCCATCCTTGAAATCCACCCCTTGTAAACTGCCCTTGCCACCGTCTCTGCCGTTATATCTTTGACGGGGAAAATTTTTGCCCATCGCGTACGCCGATCTATCATAGTTACGCAATAGCGATACTGTCACCGGTAAAGGTCCTATAATATCTATATGTAAATGCTCTAGACGGTCGCCTACCTCAAAATCGCTAAGCTTACAGACACCGTGTGACCTCCTATTTTACACTTTTGTCAATTAATACATGTCTTTACCCAGTTCCTATATCCCCATTCATTCCCAGTACTCAAGACAAATCATACGAGCCCAAACTCGATGGAGTTATGTCGTTTTATAACGGAGTTCCTATGGCCACCTTCTAGCTCCATCACCAGACCCTAGATACCATCTAAAGACAAACTACACGTCAAGACGAATCAAACGATTCCAAACTCGATGGGGTTCCGTCGATTCATTACAGTTACTGTGGCCACCTTCCAGCTCCATCATCAGACCCTGGATATCATCTAGGACTGCAGTACTAGTGCAGACATATTAAACGAGCCCCAACTCGATGGAGTTGCGCCATTTAATTACAGTGTTTCGCATGGCAACCTTCCAGCTACATTATCAGACCCTGGATACCATCTAAAGACAAATCTCAAGACGAATCAAACGAGTCCAAAGTCGATGACGACGCTAGAACAGCACTATGGTTAGTTAGCGAGACATAATTTGTCTCACTGTAAAACTATACAATCTTTAGTTGTGTTCAAGTGACCGAGCAATACACACATTGTTTCGCAACAAAATTATACAATAATAATGTAATCCAAAGATAAGCATTCAATTACATTTATATTATACAATCTCAAAATTATACATATTTTGTCATAAATATGTTACAATTATTTAACTGATTTTTCGTTTCAAAATTAGTTATTTAGTAATAGTACAGTTTTTGTGATAAAATATCAGTAAGACGGCGATGAACTGTTCTTGGAAAAACTATGTTTCTAAAATTTTTTACTGTAGTCGTTTTTTTTTTTGATGTGATAACGTCTTATAAATCGATGTACGCTCGCTGCAAAAAAGTGACATGTTACGAAAAATGTATGGCAACCGATGCATTGCTTGTGAAACTCTCAGAAAACATTATATAACGCTATCACGTAAAATTATCGTCCGTAAACCGACAGACAACCATATAGTTTTGATGTGAAAAATCTAATGCGGAGGGAGGGTAAAATCGGTTGTTAGCGTGGCGACGCTTTTATTGTACCTACTTGTTCCGTTCAAATCTTGCAAGTTAAATTTGACACACTTCCCGGTTTCCGATTGAGCTGAAATTTTACACGCATGTGTATATCACGTAACAATGCAATATTATGATGACATGGAGCTGATCTGATGATGGAGCTGGAAGGTGGACATTAGAACTCTATAATAAAACGGCGCAACCCCATCGAGTTTGGGCTCGTATGATTCGTCTTGCCGAGTAATTTGTGTCTAGATGGTATCCAGGGGCTGATGATGAAGCTGGAAGGTGGCCATGTAACTCTACAATGAAATGACGCAACCCCATCGAGTTTGGACACGTTTCATTCGTCTTGGTGAGTACTTTGTCTTTAGATGGTATCCAGGGTCTGATGATGGAGCTGGAAGGTGGCCATGCGAAACTCTGTAATTAAATGGCGCAACTCCATCGAGTTAGGGCTCGCTCGAAATGTCCTGACTAGAACTTCAGTCATAGATGATATCCAGGGTCTGATGATGGAGCTGGAAGGTGACCACAGTAACTCTGTAATGAAACGACGCAACACCATTGAGTTTGGAATCATTTGATTCGTCTTCACGAGTACTTTATCTTTAGATGGTATCCAGGATCTGGTGATGGAGCTAGAAGGTGGCCATAGGAACTCCGTTATAAAACGACATAACTCCATCGAGTTTGGGCTCGTATAATTTGTCTTGACGAGTAGTTTGTCTCTAGATCCAGGGTCTGACGATGGAGCTGGAAGGTGAACACAGTAACTCTGTAATGAAACTACACAACCCTTTTTTTTTTTGTTTAGCCGGGAAAAAATGTTCCTAACCGCTCACCTCGTCGCTCGGGGCAACGAACAGGGTAATGTGGGGCCTTCACCCATTAAAGAAACCCGCCGTGTGCCGTCTCTCCGCCTTTGTTGGCGGGCCACTGGAACTATGTTACATTCCTTCGGTGGTGAAACTACGCAACCCTATCGAGTTTATACTCGTTTGATTCGCCTTGAGGAGTACTCTGTCAAGTTATGATAATTTTATTTCTACAAAATAATTTCGATGTTTCACATCTGCTAGACGTCCCGTGACGTCTAGTTTTTTTTTGTGAATTAGTTTTTATTCAAAATTGGATACTTTTAATCATAAATCTGGTGGTGCCAAAAATAGTTAAAATTCGCAAATACATATTTACTTTGCTGTAGTGATCGTACAATAAAGTTGATAGCCGAGTTTTAGTACTGAATTTTTTTTTTTATTGTTATAATTTTTTGCATAAGTATCTATTTAGATTAATTATATGCTGTGCAAATGGTGCAAAGAAGCCAATTTTTAAGAAGCTTGAGAAAACATAAATACCTACTAGCCCACAGAAAGAAATATTAAAAAAATCACCAAGGTCTGGACCAAGATAAAGCCCAGACCACCGTTTCTTTGTTGACAACATCAAAAAAAATAAGACCAGCTAATCTTAATTACAATCAATTTAAAGATTTTATACACTGCAATGATTTGGGACAAAATTACTCCAAAAATACTGAAAATAAAACTGAATATAAATTACATAAAAATCATAAGTTAGGAACTAAAAATTCGTACACTCAAGAAGACTTTAAAATGGTACAGGTTAGACCTGTTTCTTCATAAGCTCTTCGAGACAATTAACTACCCTTTATTTTCACCTTATTTTAATCGAATTTAATAAATTAAATATTCTTATACAAATTAAATAAGCAAGTGTCAAAACTCAAAACAAATAATTTTTTCAATTATTTTTTGGCTATTTTACGTATAACAAAATTAATATATTATTATAACTTATTTAGGAAGCCAGATAATGTAAGTATTAAAATAAATTGTAAATGCGTTTAAAATTTAAAACACTCCTGTAAAATTAGTATATTCTGAGATTGTACGCTTTTAATGTGAAGGAACAATCTAATATATAAAATTCTCGTGTCGCGGTGTTTGTGGTTGAACTCCTCCGAAACGGCTTAACCGATTCTCATGAAATTTTGTGTGCATATTGGGTAGGTCTGAGAATCGGACAACATCTATTTTTCATCCCTCTAAATGTTAAGGGCAGTCCACCCCTAAATTTTTTTTTTATTTTTAGTTAAATTTTTATTTTTTTATGATACAACATTAAAATATACATACAATCCTAAATTTTCAACCCTCTACGATCAACCACTATTTTTTATTCGTTAATTATAAACTTTAATTTTTTGGCAAGATATTTATTTTTGTTTTGTCATGACAGAATAAATAATTATAAATTTTAATTTTTTGGTAAGATATTTATTTTTGTTTTGTCATGACAGAATAAATAATTATAAACTTTAATTTTTTGGCAAGATATTTATTTTTGTTTTGTCATGACAGAATAAATAATTATAAACTTTAATTTTTTGGCAAGATATTTATTTTTGTTTTGTCATGACAGAATAAATAATTATAAACTTTAATTTTTTGGCAAGATATTTATTTTTGTTTTGTCATGACAAAATAAATAATTATAAACTAAATTTTTTGGCAAGATTTTTATTCTTATTTTGTCATGACAGAATTTTTTTTTTATATTACTCTCGATTTTCCACCCCTCTACGATCAACCCCTATTTTTCTTAGAGTATATAAGCTATAGGTAGAGCGCGCCTTACTGAGTATGAACCGCAAGCACAAGTATGAACAGTATCGCGCGTCGTTGAAAGGCTCAATCAGTAGCAAAACAATATGGTTCATATTAAGTCGGAGAGCAATCTTTTATTGATTTTTTGATAAAAATGGTGAAATGTACAGTGGCAGATTGTAAAAACAATTCCCGGCAACAAAATAAAAGGAATAGTAATATTTCTTTTCATCAATAAGTAGAATTTAGTTACTAAATCACTTGTTTTAGCAAAATTCAGAAGGATCTTAGAGGGGTACGCCGGACACGCGGGGCGGGTCGTCCTAGCACGTTATCAACCGTAATTTTTTCTTCACGATGAAATAGTGTTGTACCGCAATTATTTTTATACGATATTTTTTAATATTGTAATTTTATATAAAAACTAGCTAACCCGGCAAACGTTGTTTTGCCATGTATATTATTTCTAGGAAACATTTTGTAGTTATCTACTATAAGTGTGCGGGGATTTACTTTTAATCGAAAGCGTTGTAGATAATGAAAGTATGCTTTATTTAGGATGTACTTTATTCCCAAATAATTTTCTATTGAATGTAAAAAAATATTTATTAAATTGTCTTCAAATAAATTAAATTATTAATAATTAATAAATCCTTCTATCAGTGTAATGGTGAAAAACATTGAATTACTCGTAATATTGTATTTGTCTGCTTATTATTAGACTTGGTTTTCACAATAATAAAACAGGTATATTTATTAAACACGTACCGTTTTCGTTTTGATTTAAAACTATTTCCAAAAAATGTTAAGTACAATATATACAGGTACGGTATCTAATGACCGGTGAAGGCGGAAGATCAAATTGAATTGAGAAAAAAATCATAATTAAAGGATTTTATTAAAACTATTATAGAATGGATTTTAGGAGGAGAGCCCACCACTCACCCACGGATTGTCAATCCCGGTTATCTTTGGACAGAATAACCTAAGATTACCAATCCGCACTCTCACAGATAGAGGAGAATGTGATATTAGCAAAGTAGTAATTTCGGAAATTTATGTTCGGATTTTTGCGGAATATTGCAATATTGTGGTTCTGAGAGTTCTACCGTATCGCATGGTTGTGTCGCGTTGGTGAGTTTTTGTCATTATCGTGCATGCTACTTTGCTAATATCACATTCTCCTCTATCTGTGAGAGTGCGGATTGGTAATCTTAGGTTATTCTGTCCAAAGATAACCGGGATTGACAATCCGTGGGTGAGTGGTGGGCTCTCCTCCTAAAATCCATTCTATAATAGTAACAATGGACTTCCGCCAAGTGTCGCCTCATTCAATTAATTTATTAAAAATAAAAAAAATAAAAATCGCGTTAGATAAATAGGGGTTGATCGTAGAGGGGTGGAAAATCGAGAGTAATATAAACTTTTTGATCTATATTTTAGCACTTGACATGCTCAGCTACTCTTAAAGTACAAATTATAATTTGTGAATAAGGAAAAAGAGTATATGTGATAAAGAGATTGGGTATGTCTAAAAGATAGTACTGTAGCTCAGTGGATTAGAGCACTTCCCCGGATAGGAAGGGACGCAGGTTCGATTCCCGCCTGTACTAAAATACTCTTTTTCCTTATTCACAAATTATAATTTGTACTTTAATATAAACTTTTTTTATTCTGTCATGACAAAATAAGAATAAAACACTAGCCAAAAAAATTAAAGTTTATAATTAGATAACAAATATAAAATAGGGGTTGATCATAGAGGGGTGAAAAATTTATAGTAATACAAAATTTAATATAATATTTTTTATTCTAAGCCATGACAAAATAAAAATAAATATCTTGCTAAAAAATTAAAGTTTATAATTAACGAATAAAAAATAGGGGTTGATCGTAGAGGGTTGAAAATTTAGGGCTGTATGTATTTTTTTATGCTGTAAAATAAAAAAATAAAAATGTCTAAAAATTAAAAAAATATATTTAGGGGTGGACTACCCTTAACCGATTGTTAAGCCGTTTCGGAGTTCAACCACAAACACCGCGACACGAGAATTTTATATATTAGATATTATTTCTGTCTAATAAATAATCTGATGATTAAATAATATAAATATAAGTACATATATATGATATTACATTGCCTTGCTTGCCGTGTGGGGCCGGCACCAAGAATAGCTCCACCCTGTCTCTTCCTATGGGTGTCGTAAAAGCCGACTATGGGATTACCGGGGGACCAGGCAGCAGCGTTCCCCTGTGTACTAAAAACATCCGCTGCGATCGCCAACCCGCCTGCCAAGCGTGGCGATTATGGTAAAAATCCCCATTTTGGGGAGGCTTATGTCCAGCAGTGGACGATGAAAGGCTGATGGATGGATATGCTATTACATTATTAATTTGATACGTGCAGTAGTGGAAAAATATATAGACGTAACAACAAATACTTATACGAGCCCCGATGCAAAATAGTTCGTCTAGTGTGAAATTTTCTCTGTGAGATTTTTTCTAACTTCATTATTTTTGTATATCTATATAAAATATTAAGCTGTTCTACTATCACATGTCGCGTTACTTATGCCATTTTTTAATTATGAACAAATAAACTATTTTAGCTTTTTAAATTTATACATATCCTGTTTTAAATTCGAAGAAGTAATAAGCAAAATAGTTCGTCTAATTGTTAATCGATGCAAAAGAGTTCGTCGATCGGTGAGTTAAATAAGATTATTCTTTCTTTGTACAATTATGTTGCATAATTTAAATTTGTAAAAGTAATTCTGTGTCATTTGTCAAGGGAGACAGTATAAATTCTGAAAATTTCAGTTTTTTTCATTAGTTTTCAAATAACAATGGGTTGTGGCAAACCCGTGTGTGAAGAGCTTTGAAAGCGAATAGTTTGTGGGGTCGATGCTGGCAAATCAAGTTACCAAATATCTAAAGACTTGATACTTCCCAGGTCTACAGTCCAATCTATCATTCAGCACTATAGAAAGAATAGAACGACTTCTTGTTTGAAGAAAACTGGTCCACCACGCATCACAAGTGCAGTAAAAAACAGAATCCTGAAGAAAATTATCAAAAATAATCGTCGTGCTCGAGCTGGAGAACTCACGGTGCAATGAAAGGACATGATTCACAAAGACGTCTCAGTTGATACTTGCAAAAGAGTCCTAAATATGGGTTATGGATTTTACACCGCTAAGGAGAAACCACTGTTGACTGCTGTACAAAAGAAAAAGAGGTTGAAGTTTGCTCGTGATCATTTAAATTGGACTTCCGATCAGTGGCGTAGTATCATTTGGAGTGACGAGTCCAAATTTGAAGTGACAGTCGGCGATGAAAGGAAAAAAGTGATTCGGAACAAAAATGAGGCATTTCATACTGATTGTCTCAAACGCAAAGTGAAGTTTCCGGCGTCTCTTATGATATGGGGCTGCATGTTTGCACAAGGTGTTGGTGGTATGCGGTTTGTGGATGGTTCTATCAATGCTGAAAGGTATCAAAACCTTTTAGAAGAGAATTTACTGCCCTCTATTCCGTCACTTAAGTATCAAGATTCCTTCATTTTTCAACAGGATGGTGCTTCCTGCCATACTACAAGGACAACAAAGACGTGGCTACTGGCGAAAAGCATGCCTACAATCGAATGGCCATCTAACAGCCCGGACTTGTCGCCGATCGAAACCCTATGGTGGAAAATGAAAAATGTTCTCCGTAAAAATCCATCAAGATCAAAGAGCGACTTAAAGGCTAAACTCTTGGCTGTCTGGGAGTCAATTACGCCTGAGGAGTGTGCAGCGTTGGTTGCAACCATGCCTCTTCGCATTAAAGCTGTCATTGAGAGCAAAGGCGACACAACTAAGTGGTAGACGAACTATTTTGCGTGAGTGACAAGGGTAGACAAATACTTTTGCGTTATGATTTTTAGAATATTTTTTTAAATTTTTTATGTTATGTAGTCATGAAATAATTTCAGTTATGTTAAAATAAACTTTCAAATGTCCCTCAAATTGTGGTTTATTTTTTATTAAACATTCTTAATTAAAACTTTCTATATTTTACGCTTTCTATATTTTACGCTACTTTCCATACTAGACGAACTATTTTGCATCGGGGTTCGTATAAATATAATATAATAATTATTATTTAATGAAGTTATGAATACTGAAATTATTCCCGACCAATGGACCCAGTCTATTATTATACTTCTGTTTAAAAAGGGGCACCATTGGGATATTGGAAACTATCGCCCAATCTGCTTAATTTCCAATATATATAAAATCTTTGCAAAGATTATATTAAGACGACTGGAAATAAAAATAGAAGATCAAAAGCCTATAGAACAAGCGGGTTTTCGAAAAAATTACTCCGTTCTTGACCACATTCACACTGTAAGGCAAATTTTAGAAAAATATGTTGAATACCAGCTGACTTACTACATAGCTTTCATTGATTACCGAAAAGCCTTTGATTCTCTAATACACGCAAAGATCTGGGAAGCTCTAAACGCACAGGGGATAGAACATAAATATATTAGAATATTGAGAAATATTTACCAACATAATTCAGCATGTATTCAGTTAGAAAAGAAAGGCAATATATTTAAAATACAAAAAGGTGTTAGACAGGGAGACCCCCTCTCGCCAAAACTGTTCCTAGCCGTACTAGAAATGGTCTTCAGAAACCTTGAATGGGGACACTTAGGCATATCGATTGATGGCCGCCTATTATCACATCTAAGATTCGCGGATGACATTGTGTTATTTGCCAGAACATCTCAGGACCTAAACATGATGATAAATGAGTTAGCATCGGAAAGCGAAAAGACTGGGCTAAAATTAAATACGGATAAAACTAAAGTTATGACAAATGGCAAGCAAGACCCAATACAAGTAGGAGAGACATAAATCGACTATGTGGATGAATACATATATCTAGGACAACTGATGGCAGTAAAAGACAATATAAACAAAGAAATCCAAAGGAGAATATCAAATGGGTGGAAGAGATACTGGACCTTGAAAGAGGTGATGAAGGACAATCACATACAAATCACAACAAAAAGTAAACTGTTTAACACCTGTATTCTACCAGTCCTAACTTATGGGAGCGAAACTTGGGCTCTGACGAGAAACTCGTTAGAAAAACTAGCTGTCTGCCAACACGGAATGGAAAGAAGTATGATGGGAATTAAAAGAAGACAGAAAAAGGACCACCAGTATCATACAAAAATCCAAAGTCCACAATATAACTATTAAGATCAGAAGAAAGAAATGGAAATGGGCTGGCCATATGATCAGAGGGAAAGATAAGTGGAGTAAAATACTGACACAGTGGTACCCAAGACATGGGATGAGAAGGAAAGGTAGGCCGAAGCAAAGGTGGGAGGAGGACATCAGAGAGGTAGCAGGAAAAACATGGAACAGAGTGGCAGCAGAAAGATCAGAATGGAAAAGATTGGAGGAGGCCTTTGCCGCATGGCAAACAGACACACAAAAATGGAAAAAATGTCAAATGTATAAACATAAATAATCAAGTAATGGATAAAGGAAAAGTACTATTAATTATAACTTGTTCATTTAATTTTGAAATTGTAACTACTGTCTGAATAAAAAGGCTATTATTATTATTATTAATTAACGCTCTTTAAGGGTCAATAATGGTCTGCCTATGATCTGAATTTGTTAATTCAGAAAAAAGTCAAGGTTTATAATTTTAAAATTTAATAAATGATACCTACCTTTTTTAAATTATTTGTAAGTATTAATTATACCTATCATAGCAAATCGAGAAATGTATTCTTCCAACCCTATTTACTCAGATTGAGAGCGATTTAAGCCGTAGTTCACCATGCTGGCCCAGTGAGGGTTAGCAGACTTCACAAGCATGTAGCCGTGGAGTAAATCTCAGGCGTGTAGGTCTCCTCACGATGTTTTCCCTCACCGAGCAGTAATAACTTGTAAACAAATACACACATAACTTCAGAAAGTCAGAGGAGTATGCCGTAAAACCTCGGGCTGGAGATTGAACTCGATAAAACTGTCTTTGCAGTCCTTGGTTTTACCACTAAGTACGCTATTTAGAAGAATATTGAACAATTATAATTAATTAATTCCTAACTTAAGTATATTCCCAGCAAACAATCAATATATTTGCAGAGATTACGTCACGCATGGAACGTCACTATAAAAACGCTATACCATAGTTAAGTACCTATAACGTATTTGCTTACGATTGGCAAAACTGGACCGAAGCGATACGCGCGCTCTATAGTTTTTATACTCTAAGCTATATTTCCATTGCGACTTATTTTTTTTATTTTTAATAATTTCCTTTTATTGTGATTTTTTTCTCAATTCAATTTGATCTTCCGCCTTCATCTGTCGATAACTGATCAACTATCAATCGATCAGTTATCCCCGCTAGATGTCTACCGTTGTCACCTCTCATCCAGCATACATCACGGAATAAGGATGAGAACTGTTATGTATTAATACTGGCACTATATATCTTGTCAAATAAAATAATAAATGTACCCACATTGACATTAATATCTGTCAGTTCAATTTTGTCTTGTCTGCTGCCCAGTGCTTATCTAGGAATAAAACAATATTACCTAATCATTGTTTTATTGAACATAACAGTGGCGACGAGTGATAATCAGGTTAAAAATGGAGTATAGAGCAGTGAAATTTAAGGAATTTGATGTTCAAACAGACAATTGGGATAATTACATAGACAGATTAGCATTTTGTTTTGAAGCAAATGGAATTGTTTCAGACCCACACAAAAGAGCAAACTTTTACACAGTATGTGGACCCAAAGTATTTGATACACTCCTGGCTTCAATATCACCTAAAAAAGCGAAGGATGTGTTGTTTAGTGACATCGTGGATATTTTAACAAAACATTATAGCCCGAAGCCAAATGAAATATCAGTGTCATATCAATTCTATAAACGAGATCAAAAAGCGGGTGAAACGGCAGCGGAATATATTGCCCAATTACGGAAGATCAGCACTCATTGTAATTTTTTGGATTTGGAGCGTATGTTACGTGACAGGCTGGTGTGTGGTATGTTGTCGAAGCTATGTTGTCTTCTGAGAGGTCGGTGAGAGACGTGCACATGATGCAAAATAACAATGAGTATACCAACAACGATAGAAGCAATTATGGCCCAACTGCCGCAAGTACGTCAACACACCTAACAGGACCGCAACCTATGGACATAAATGCAGTACAATGGCAAACAAGCTCAAAATTTTGTTACCGTTGCGGAGATCGTCACACAGGGGAATGCCGTTTTGCAAAAGTGACTTGTCGGTACTGTAAGAAGATAGGACATTTAGAAAAGGTCTGCATCGCAAAGAAAAAGGCACTAAACAAGAGAATCAATTATACAGAGGAGGAGTCACATGTTCAATTAAATGGCATATACAATGTCAGTGGCGGTCAACTGCGAATACCCGCCTACGATGTTACAGTTCATCTAAACGGCATACCCGTGACAATGCAAGTGGACTCCGGCGCCGGTTACTCTCTCGTGAACGAGCACACATGGAAGAGGTTACGCGCCACACAGATGCGAGCCGACCTATGCGCTGCGTCCGCCGCCCTGCGCACGTGGACGGCGACACCCGTCGCCGTGTTGGGCCAAACTACGGTGTACGTCAATTTTAGAGACACTAAGTGTGTTTTGCCTATAATTGTTGCTAAGGGTGCAGGCCCCAACTTGATCGGTCGCGATTGGTTTGCGGCTCTTAACATAACGGTTAACATTAATATCCTGTCAAGTACTAGTGTGTCCTTAACTAATGAAATGTTAAAGAAGCATGCTGAGGTTTTCAAAGAGGGTCTCGGTACATACTGCGGCGACCCGGTTACTATACATTTAAGACCAGGTGCTACACCTAAATTTCTCAAGGCTCGACCAGTCCCATTTGCGATTAAAGACAGAGTTGAAAAAGAAATAGATCGGCTAACCACGGAGGGAGTCCTGCGCCCTGTTTCTTTCTCACAGTGGGCGACTCCAGTAGTACCAATAGTAAAGAAATCATGGTTGACGCTCATTCAAGATGGCCTGAAGTATTTATAGTAAATAATATGTCTACAGAAACGGTCATACGACACCTGAGAAATTTATTTGCCACACACGGATTATGTGAGACTTTAGTTTCAGACAATGGAACGCCATTTGTGTCTGGCGAGATGAAACGGTTTCTGATGGCTAACAAGATTAAACATGTCACCACAGCACCATATCATCCGGCTACCAATGGTTTAGCTGAACTAATGGTTCAGACAATCAAAGATAAGTTAAAAAAAATGGACGATATATCATGGGACGTGACTTGTTATTAGGACTATGTGTGACACCATGTGGGGGAACAGGCAAGAGCCCATCAGAACTGCTGATGAATAGACGTTTAAGGACACTATTAGACAGCATACACCCAGTTACTAAAGAACATAATAGAGTAGAACAACAAATTAATGATAATGCACAAAGAAAGCATAGAGAGACAGGCCTGGGTCAAAAGGTGATGTATAGAAACTATGGAAGGGGACCACGCTGGTTACCGGGCATAGTCACAAACAGAGATGGCCCATCTAGTTATCAGGTGACATCAGAGGATGGCAATGTTGTTAATAGACATATCGATCAACTTATAAAAAAGAAGACTGCAGGTGCAGAACAGGAAGAGGAATTTAGTAGAGAGACAGTCCATGGCAATAACACACAAAATGAAAGAAAGGAACAGGATCAAAGTGAAGGGAGTGCTTCTGATCAGGAAAACGAACAAATTATAGAAATACCAAGTTCGGAACAATGGGCAGAGATGTTGGGAATACCTAGTAATGCAGAGACTACATATGCAGGTGGTGGTAAAATTAAAAGTAAAATATGGTCACATGCTAAGTTACCATATGCACAACCTGAATCGGATAACTATATAGTTTAATGTAAAACTTAAGTTCATTAATTTTGAGTTCTAGTGTGTTTCTTTCTGTTTAGACATACTTGGGGGAAAGGTATGTTATGTATTAATACTGGCACTATATATCTTGTCAAATAAAATAATAAATGTACCCACATTGACATTAATATCTGTCAGTTCAATTTTGTCTTGTCTGCTGCCCAGTGCTTATCTAGGAATAAAACAATATTACCTAATCATTGTTTTATTGAACATAACAAGAACGAAGCCGGTCTCCTGTCTTACTCTTTTTTTGGTTTTATATGTGTATCGATCGTAGCAGTCTGTTTATACGTATTATTTTAATTTTTCTGTGCAACTCTCATGTTAATTTTACTCTTATCGTAAATTTATTATTAATTTCCAGTGCAATAATTATTTATTCGCAATTTATTAATAACTGATAAAGACAGTTTTAACTATTAGTTAATTAAGTGATCTCATGTAAATAACACGTGCTCCCGCCAACAACTGCCATTACCGTACCTGTATATATTGTACTTAACATTTTTTGGAAATAGTTTTAAATCAAAACAAAAACGTGTACGTGTTTAATAAATATATCTGTTTTATTATTATGAAAAGTAAGTCAAATAATAAACAAACGAATACAATATTAATTCACTGTTTTTCACCAATACACTGATAGAAGGATTTATTAATTATTAATAATTTAATTTATTTGAAGACAATTTTAATAAATATTTTTTACATTCCATAAAAATTTATTTGGGAATAAAGTACATCCTATATAAAGCATACTTTCATTGTCTACAACGCTTTCGATTATAATTAAGTAAATCCCCGCACACTTATAGTTATTTTTATTGAACTAAAAAAATGTTTCCTAGAAATAATATACATGGCAAAACAACGTTTGCCGGGTCAGCTAGTATAACTATAGTTATCTTATAAGACTTGTGGTCAACTTTTAAACTACCTGTTAGAGAATTGAAAGTCAAGAATTCAGAAGCCTGATCCATTCCAAGACTTCTTACAGGTAAGCTTCTTCTTAGAGACAATAAGCAAACCTAAAGCATACAATAGCTACAATAATAATGTAGTGATAAAACCATGTACTTCAAGATACTGGCTTGATGACTTTCATCCCAATCGGTCAACACCAGTGTCCAACTTCAAAATAGTAGGTATTTGTTTACAAGTTATCACAGCTTAGTGAAGGAAAACATTGTGTTAAAATCTTCAAGCTTACTCCCACTGAACCACTCTGGTGCACTAATGCCTAAATCCCCGCCAATCTGAAAGGAGAGCCATGTCTACTAGTTCAAAAGAAGCAGAACTCGCCACTACGGCTACTTGCACTGAACACGTGCAGGTACCTCTCGAGCTCGGCGCGCAGACGGGCAGACAAGCGCGCCCCGGGCGCGCTGTGGCGACACTCCTGCATCAGCTCGTGGAACAGCGCGTCGTGCCGCGACTGCTCCGAGCCCTTCACGCCGCCGGCGTCATCACCCATCTCTCGCGCGCCTCGCCGGGACCCCGCCACCCTGAGCCCTCGCTCACGGCTCCAAGGAGCCGATCACGGATTTTAAATAATCACGAAGTCAAAACTCCAAAACAAATCCACTTGTTAGTAACTGACGTTAGCCTTTGTGTTTTTCGAATAGGCGATTACAGTGTGAGCTGTGTGAGTGATGTACCTAGCTTAATACGTATAATTCTTTAAATTATAAATAAATAAACTATCAAAAAATCGATATTAATCTTTGAAGTTTCTGTTCTGTTTATGTATAGATAGTCTGTGGAGTGTGGACTCTGTCTGTGGTGACCATGAAGGTAGAGATAAAATGGAGACCACACTTCAAATACCTACTTGAAGCTAAAACGGTGTATCACTATCTCGCTCTCTGTGGGCGGACCGTCTCTTTCTAAGTAGTGTAACCTTTATTTTATTATTCCCAGGATATCGCTATGGTTAGTTCACGTTTAGCGGTTTATTTATATCTAAATTTCTGTTTACTAATAAGACCTAGAGATTGTATACATCCATCACTAGACTTTGCCCGCGGCCCCGTCCAGAAAAAAGCTGTTTATTAGGTTACATATATCGCAGGTTCCTGATATTTTAGCGAAATAATATTCCGGTTTTTAGTCAAAGAATCAATCAAATCAAACAAAAGTTTCATCAAAATCCGTTCAGTGGATTTTACGTGATGCCTGAATTATTTAAAATAAATTGTCTAAATAACCTGATACATTATTTTTTTTCAAATATCTTAAATTTATAGACATAGCTTTATCATTAGGTACCTATAGATAGATTATATATTTATTTATATTGGAACACATCCAAAACGTATGCGTATAATAAATTACGAAAGGAGCTGTTTGTTAGTAGTGTAAAAATTATTTTGCCACGGTAAACATTAAACATACCTTTACAAGACTTAGGTTCTTGCGGCAATACGAAATTAATGTCTGCGATATGTGCGGGTGGGTAGAAGCTGAAGTATTACTCGTAAATCATTGTAGGTATGGGTAATTTTACATCAATCCTGTAATCGCAGAAATCAGACGTTTACTTATTTAAAATTAGATTAAAACACAAGACACAATGAACAGCTAATTTTTTTAAGAACTCTGGGTTAGTTAGTGTTCAGAATTTGCTTAGCCAGCACGCAATTTTTAATAATACCTATTTGTAAATATTATATGGAACTATGACAGGAACATCAAAATGTGTAAAAAAAAAACTCAAAATCGAAACAAACACTTTCCAACAAATCATTTATTAAAGTATTCTATTATGCATGACTTTAATATCTTTGTTCGGTGTAGTTTTTGTATTTTTCCACGTAAATCACTGAACAAATTTTCTATATAACTTTTTAAGTGGGCACGTAAAGGTGAACGCACACTTATCCGAGTCGAACGAGTCGAAAGAAACTAATTTTAGAATTCTGTATATGAAATCTCCTGAAACCTCATCCAGATTCGGATGATTCGACGCGGGGAAGTTTGCGAGGTTTCATGAGATTTCATATACAGAATTCTAAAATTCGTTTCGTTTGACACGTTCGGCTAGGAAAAGTGTGCGTTCCCCTTAAAAAAGAAATATAGACGTCGCGGGATGTCTACCAGATGTGAAAACATCGAAATTATTTTGTTGAAATAATGAGTATAAATAAAATGATCATAACTTTTACAATGTGTACTTGTATAAAATTATTACATGTGTAAAATAATGGAAATGGACATAAATCATCATCATCAGGCCCTGGGTATCATATAGGACCGAAGTACTTGTCGAACCCATGACCACCTTCCAGCTCCATCATCAGACCCTGGATACTATCTGGAGACAAAGTACTCGTGAAGACGAATCGAATGAGTATAAACTCAATGGGGTGTCGTTTCATTATAGAGTTCCTGTGTCCACCTTCCAGCTCCATCATCAGAACAGCTCTATGTCATCATAATATTGCATTGTGTCGCGATATACATATGCGTGTAAAATTTCAGCTCAATCAGAAACCGGGAATTGTGTCAAATTTAGCAAGATTTGAACGGGACAAGTAAGATAAAAGCGTCGCCACGCTGACAGGCGATTTTACCCTCCCTCCGCATTAGATGTTTCACATCAAAAAGGCTTTTGCTATTTGCTTAACAACCACAGTTTCATGCAAATCGTTACAAAAAATTGAGTCCGTTATAGGATGATTAAACATTTCCTTATTTTACTCCTCTGTTGCACAGATGAGTAAAATATTGTGATACCTACGACATTAATCAATTTGTTTTCTATGTTAAGGTGATCCGTTTCCTATAAAATTTTACGACCTTCCCTTTACTCAAATTTTGCGACTGTAGTGGTCAAGTACCAAGCGATCATTGTGTGCGTGTGAAATTTAAATTAGTGTGCGCCACGGTGTTCCACATCACAAAATAATATTTAGGTATTTTGTGAAGACGTTGTCAGCTGGCGTGTTGACTCCATTTGGAACAAGAGACGTTGCCACTATATGGCATTTTGAGTATTACTTGTGTTTGCTGTTATTATGTAGCTTTATTTCACTAGTATCTTTACAAATAAAAAATATCTTGCAAGTTATTTTTTTTATTGCGTATGGTACTATGGCGTATGGACTAGCCACGGCTAGTCTGCCACCATACGCAATAAAAAAACGGACATTTACCACAAGGTGGGCCGTGGCCTACCTAGTGTAAATGGTGTCCGTTGCTCATGGACTCAACTGGTGGTAAGAAGGTACCCGTGGGAAAGAATGGGGTGGTGATACTTGTGTTCTTATTCCTTCACCACACGGACAACAAGTTACAAGTCTTGACACTCTTCCCGGTTTCCGATGAGCTGAAATCTGCAGGCATATGTATATCGCTTGATAATACAATATTATGATGACATGGAGCTGGTCTGATGATGGAGCTGGAAGATGGCCATAGGAACACTGTAATAAAATGCACCACGATAGGATTTCAGGATTATATATTCAATTTATTCTAATCTAAAAGCATATTATGAAAATAATCATGTTTGTGTAAGTACCGGGATGGTTTAGATTCACATTTAGACCCAGTAGGTGGCGCCACGATAGGTTTTTAGGACCTTCCTAACAACAAAACTTTTCACTCTAGTAAATAATCCTTATTAGCTAAAATAAATCCTTTATCCAAACGAAACGTCAATGTTCGGACAGGACAACGTCTGTTGGGTTCACTAGTATAAATATATCTATCCATCCATCCATCCATCCATCAGCCTTTTGACGTCTACTGCTGGACATAGGCCTCCCCAAGAGAACGCCACAAAGAGCAGTCCTGTACGCTCATATGGAGGAATAGTGCCGTAATCGCCACGCTTGGCAGGAGGGTTGGCGATCGCAGTGGATGTTGTTAATACTCGAGGGAGTGCTGCTGTCCACTCCCCCGGTATTCCCTCAGTCGGCTCTTACGACTCCCATGGGTGGAAAGGGGTGGGACAATTCTAAATCCGGCCCCACACGGCACAATATAAATAAATAAAATAAATATTCACGGACATTTTCACACAACGTCCTCTGGTCCCAAACTAAGCTTAACGCTTGTGCTATGGGTACCAGATTACGGATATAATACATATATTACTTCTTTTTTGTAAATACATACATATAATAGATAGAAAACACCCAGACGCAGTACAAATATCTGTGTTCATCACACAAATAATTGACCTGAGTGGGAATCGAACCCACGATCTCATGCTCGGATGTCTGTTACACTACCGACTACACCACGTGGCCCGTCCCCGCCAGCCCCCCCTTCATATTACTATATCAGGTATATACTTTTAAGACATCACTGCACTAAGTAATAATACTTGTATCGCTGGGACTTAACAAACATACAATTTCACGGACACATGATGCGTTTGAGATATACATATAGTACTATCGCAGATATACGCACCGAAAGATTGGACCATGTGATCACGTGGACGCCATGAAAACATGAAGTTTAAGTACCCAACATGATGGGTTTATGATATATTGTATCGCAGATATACGCACTGAAAGATTTGATCACGTGGTTATGCAGACTCCATAAAAACATGAAGTTTAAGTACCCACATGAGGGGTTTGAGATATGTACTATAGCAGATATACGCACTGAAAATTTGATCACATAGATGCCATGAAAACATGAAGTTTAAGTAGGAAGTACCACCCTCTCAAAAGATCAGCGTGAAACAATCGTAGGTACTCCTACAGTTGTTTCGAATGGTGAGTGAGAGTGCCGGAAGCCCAAATAACCCCTCCTCTCTTATCCTCGTAACAATGGTAGTTAATCTTACCATTGTGTTTTGTAGGGTAAGTGAGAGCGCTGGAGGCCCAAACCTCCTTCCCATCCTCTCCTTATCCACCTCCTATCCTTGCCCTTGGAGATGGCGATTTTTTTAAGAATTCTGGGTTAGTCAGTTAAGATTGTTTTTAGCCAGAACACATTTTTTAATAATATTTTTACAAATATTATATGGAACTACGACAAGAAAACTAAAATGTAAAAAAAACTAGACGTCGCGGGACGTCTACCAGATGTGAAAACATCGAAATTATTTTGTAGAAATAAAATGATCATAACTTAACAAAGTACTCCTCAAGACGAATCAAACGATTCCAAACTCGATGGGGTTGCGTCTTTTCATTACAGAGTTACTGTGACCACCTTCCAGCTCCATCATCAGACCCCGGATATCATCTAGGACTGAAATACTAGTCAAGACATTTCAAACGTGCCCTAACTCGATGGGGTTATGTCGTTTCATTATAGAGTTATTGTGGCCACCTTCCAGATTCATCATCAGCTCCTGGATACAATCTAGAGGCAAAGTACTCGTCAAGACAAATCATACGAGCCCAAACTCGATGGGGTTACGCCGTTTCATTATAGAGTTCGTGTCCACCTTCCAGCTCCATCATCAGATCAGCTTCATATCATCATAATATTGCATTGTCACGCGATATACAGATGCGTGTAAAATTTCAGCTCAATCGGAAAATGAGATGTGTGTCAAATCTAACTTGCAAGATTTGTACAGGACAAGTAAAATAAAAGCGTCGCCACGCTAACAGCCGATTTTAACCTCTTTCCGCATTAGATGTTTCACATCAAAAAAAAAACTAGACCTCACCCATCAAATTAGCTCGTTGAAAAAGCTGGCCCATCAAATTAGCTCGTTGAAAAACTTTGTCACAAAATTTTACAATTTCGTAAGCTGCTACCGAAGGAAAATAAAGTTTGCCTCGGTTTACAAATGTTGTAAATGAATTAAATATATTTATAATTATAGAATATGAATGATCTGCTGGTAATTTTTTTAAAGCTACTAACGCATTATAGCAATGTTTACATGAAGTGCGGGTAAGAATCTGCTTTATAATGTAACCAGTTATATAATATAATATATTTTCCTAGAATGGACTAGAATTAATTGAATCTAAATTTTGAAACACATTTTCAATGTCTTGTTGATAGTTGGGTTCTTCCCGAGGTTTAAACAAACTTTCTGGTTTATTGAAATCGAAGACGTGTGAGGTCTCAAAGCCATTTTCAATGCAGTTGGCATTGATGGACGGTTGAATAGAATTTCTGAACAGCATCTTTCTCATTATATACCGAAATTCGAGATGACTCGGGTTATCTTGTGCCCGACCACGAGCCCTAATGCATGAAAAAAATATTTCCAAGTTGTCCTGTGAACACTTAAAAGTCAACAAATAATTCAATGGATTTTGCTCCAATGTACACACATCTTTAACAAGTAATGACAAACTATTAATGTTCATTAAAAAACCTAATGCGAAAGTTTTTCTAGGATGATTTAAAATACTTCTACCATTTATTGTTAAGGATTTTAAATACATTGCAGTATCATTAAATATTGGTTCCCAATAATGTTTGTTTTTCAGCGATAGTGGAGTCTTAGAACCTTTCCCGAAGGGTGACGTTGAATTCATAAGGTCAAAAACTCTATCAATCACGTACAAGAATTCTGAAGTCGCTTCGCTATTTAGAAAGTCAGGATGACCACTAAGCCTTAGAAAATCTATTGCATCAGCAACTGAAAAACTAAGTACTTGCACAGCAAGTCTGACATTCATATTTTTGTTTTTAAAATCGACATGTAAAGCACTTAATTTATTGCCAAATTTTAACCCCTCCTTGGTTTGTATTACGTGCAATTTTTGTATATATTCAAACGAAATATCGCTGGTATTTGAACTAACTACAAAATCGGCCAACACATTTCTAGCGAGTTTTAACATGTGTGAGGCGTCAAGCAAACAATAAATATTACTCTTACCGTTGGGATGTTGAAAGAACTTCTTAAATTATTTTGATCTAATGAACAGCCTAAATATTCATAAGCCTTAATATTGGATGATGCACCATCACAAGTCAGAGATCTTACGGTGACACCAATTTCATCAAGTAGAATTATTGCTGTTTTTATTAATTCGGATAGTAGTTCCCCAGTCAAGTGATTTACAATAAAAAAATATGCAATAGGACACTTTAAGCGTACACCGTATGAAACGATCTGAAAAACGAGCGCTTCAGACGCTAATTTTTCTGGATCACTTACAGAAATAGGTCCTAAGTCTACATATCCAACCACTTTGTCCAATTTTTGATCGTAGGCCAAATTTTCTTTTAATGTCATTCCATCAAATATTAAAGCAACATTTTTAAATGTATTTTTTCGTGTAATTTTACTTGTTCTTTTAAATACTCTAGTACTTCAGATAAGAAACCAACATTACAATTGAATAAAGACAAAGATCTTCGTATTGTTTCTACATGAGGCAAAGTTGTATATTTTCTTAAAAATTCATAAGCCTTAGGTGAATAGAAATTCAAAGTGAGAGCAAAGGCTTTCACGTCTTCACTATATCGAACACCATGTGGATTAAACTGTGTTTTTTTTAATTCCTTACAGATACCAGCAAAACGCCCTTGGATAATATTTTCAATTTCTGAATGACGCGTATACGTTTTAATAGTTCTCATTAAGGAGGACATATCCCGAATTTTTTTAGTTTGTCGCGCCACTTTTTGCTTAAGAATCTTATTTTTCTTTTGCAGTACTTCTTCTTTAGAAGACTTCGTATTAACTTGCACGCTCCTATCCGTCGTCCCCAGAACGTAGTCATCACTGCTTATCTAAGAAAAAAAGAAAACTGTGAAATCAGTAGTTTAGGTTATTAACTCTTCAACTTCATTTATTGTGTACACAGAGATATGTCCTGTATATTTAAGATTATTTAAGGAAAAAATTACCATACTAAGCTTTTAGGTCTTTAGGAACACAAATATTTTTTTTTTTAATTTTTACTTAGAAAATTAACTATTTTCACGTTTTTTGCAATATATATGTTTCATGGATTTTTTTTTAATTTATCAAAGTAACAAAAAAAAAATTTTTTAGTAATTAAAGTGTAAATTTTAATAAATAGCTCAATATTTTACATAAGGATTAACAAAAAGTTATTTTGCTTTTTTGCATTTTCTGAGAAAAATTTCCATAGTAATGTATATTTTTTGTACCATCAAAAAGTAGAGATTTCAACGTATGAAAAGCATACCGATTTTTTCAAAAAGCAGATATTTTGACGTGAGAATTTTTGATTGAAAATTAGGGTGATTTTTCGATATTTAATCAAAATAAGAGGAAAAACTAAATATTTTGTATAAAAAAAAAATACATTGTGTTTGAGATATAAAAAGGCAAGTTTTCACTAAATTTCGCGAAAAAATATTATTTTTTTGTGGAAGTTAAAAGTAAAAAACCAAAAAGTCGGTTTTTTAGATTTTTCACATAAATTTTGAGGTTATGTGAAAAAAGTGTTAATAGAAAAGTTGTAGATCTTTTTATTGCCTACAATTTTGCCATTTAAATTTTTCGATAGAACTTCTTTTTCCAGAAATCGTGATAAACCGATTTTTACCCTTAAAATCTCACCCTTCCCAACCTCAAATCACCCGTAAATTATTTTTCCTTTTATTTTTGTTATATTTTCTTACTTTTCCAATGGGTTTTATAATACAATTATTTTTTTTTACTTTTTACCATTTTCAAAGGCTTCGGCACTGACCTATAAGCCACTCAAAAGAATTAGTCAATTTTTACCATTAGTCAAGTGCCGTATACCCTTACAGGATGCAGGAGTATACAAGCTGGATTGTTATTTGTCTCCGCTATGTCTATATGGACTATGCTATGTACATCCTACATTGGGCAAACAAAGACATCCATAAGACTCGGTTCAAAAAACACATAGCTGATGTGAAGCACTATCGCTATACAAAGTCTGCATTTTGTGAACACACACAGGACCACACCCGCCATTATATTAGGTTTAACATTTAGGTAGTACAAAAAAACATCGATATCGCCCTAGAATGATAATACGTGGCTAATGAAATCAAGAAACATCCCAATTTCAATAGAGAAGACGGCTGGGTCTTACCATCAAGCTGGAATCCTGTGATAGGCCTCACCAAACATATTACAAGAAGGCACACCACAAGATTGCATGACACAGTTAGTGCTTATTGTGTAGATAAAACCTACAGTAGTGGTTAGTAAAAACTTTGCATCTTTAAGAAAAAATTGAAATTAATTAGCTTTCAGTATAGGTTATTATAATATAGTCAGTATAGGGTGTATAGGTTGCAATGCCTTGAACCTAGATAGAAATAATACACCACGTTATTTGAAGGTGTGCGCTTTCATGAGTAAGCAGAACAGATACAAAGTACACCCAGACCCAGAACAATCAATTGTGGATCACTCAAAGAGTTGTCCTATATGGAAATTGAAACCACAACACTCAGACGGGAGACCAGTATTTAACTGCTCTGCCATCTGTGTTCTTGTTTAAAAGTATGTATTTAATATTGAGTAAGGGAAACTTAAAGGTAACATGTTTACATTGCTTATATTTTTAAGAATTTTTCGACATTGTATTCTCTTAGGTTGGTCGTCAACACTACAGCCAGCCCGCTTCATTCGTGTTCCCTTAAGTGGAGGATTATTTTCATAACTGCTAGAACTAGTACTTGGTACAGTCAGAGCAACTATTGGGTCCATAGAGTGTTCATGTAACAAACTTATCTGAAAATTACAAAATATCCTTTAAAATACATGACATATTTAAACTACAATGTTTCTAAATACACTATGTAATATTTTGATATTTTTATATATAACATGCTTAGCACTATACATTAAACACAAAGTGAAAAATGTGAAAGTAATGTTACATTTAATGTGAAAAATATGAAATCGAAAATAACAGTCAGGAGCAGGATTTGAACCTGCATCTCCTGGATACCGTCCAGATGCTTTGCCAATTCAACCATCCCGACAATTGCTCCTGACTGCTAATTTCGATAACACATCATACTTAACGTCTTTGGGTGACGCCTGCGCCATCTGTCGGAAGTATTTTCATACATTATACCGACCAGGTAAACTTAATTTTACAATTAATGTATCCAGGAGATGCAGGTTCAAATCCTGCTCCTGACTGTTATTTTCGATTTCACATTTTTCACTTTGTGTTTAATGTATAGTACTAAGCATGTCAAATGCTAAAAATATATATAAAAATATCTAAATAATGTTACATTTTTACCTTGCTCGTAATACAATTTCTTGATTTATTATTATACTAGGAACTGCTGTTTGTTTTAATCGCCTTGTTGTTGAATCATAGTCCGATTCTTGAAAATGTAAATTACAAATCCTTGCACTTCCATAAAACTTGGTTTTCAATGGTATAATGGATAACCACAATTTTCTCTTGGTACTATTTTTAGGAAATCTAAAAAGTAATTGTTATAAAATATTAGAATGAGACAAAGATTAAATATCAAACACAAAAATATTATAATAAGGCAGACCCCATAGGAGTAGGTACCTATGTGTAAATTATGCCTACGAAACGTAAAATTAATGGTCCCACAGGGAGTCTCAGTTAAATCCTGAATATTGGCCACACTACTTCGATACAACTTGGGATTTTTAAAATCGCATAAAGCAATGAAATCCAATGTAAAACTGCTTGATCTTGCCATAGTTATCATATAATAATTTGTTGGAAGCACTGGTAAGACGTTTTAGGGTGTAATTACGTGAAACTAAAAAGAAATACGTTTCTTATGATTCAATGTCAGAAATCACGATTTAAACACTCACGCGTGAAATTTCATATCACCTCCTGGACGCCACGAACTACCACAACCACGCACAATTTTGCACCATTTTTTGAATTCTAACAATGGATACCGTAATAATAAAAAGAAAGGAGTAAACCACAAAATAAACAACCGCCATTATGGCGAATAGTTCATTCGTGCTTTCATACTACAAAGAGAAGTCTGCCCACAGAGAGCGAGATAGAGATAGGTAGGTATTTGACTCAGGCAAATGTTCTAAGTGGGCCCTCCATTTTATCTCTACCTTCATGGTGGTGACTGACTAATTTTATATGACTGACTTCGACTATGACTTGTTTTATGAACTAAACTTATTGTGATGAGAGAATAACGATGTTTATAAGTTACTGTTAGGCTGATGGTTCTTCCAATGCCTTAAATAAATTATAAAAAAAATATATATCTCTGTCTGTGGTATAGGTATACACCGTATGGAGTTCTGGCGGGAACACGAAGAGGATATTATGTTGTCGCTGTGCATTATTTTCCTAAACTTGTGTTATTTCAAGTATTAATGTGTAAAAGTGGTGGCCTTTCGCTTATCAACTATTTTTGTATCTGCATAAGTGATGTAGTGCGACATAACGTGTTTTTTCCTGTTGTCTCCAAAAATCCATCAGAAGCTTCAGTAAGGTCGCTATCGTCTTACTGCACCTGAAGTGGAACGGGACTTTCTTTCACTTGACTGAATAATTTTATATGACTGACTTCGACTACGACTTGTGTTATGAATTAAACTTACGTGTAATGAGAGAATAACGATGTTTATAAGTTACTGTTAGGCTGATGGTGTTAGGAATCTATTCCTGGACGGTATCTAGAAGATGCAGGTTCAAATCCTGCTCCTGACTGTTATTTTCGATTTCACATTTTTCACTTTGTGTTTAATGTATAGTGCTAAGCATGTCAAATGCTAAAAATATATATAAAAATATCTAAAATATTAATCTTGTATTTAATACGATAAAAAAAATAAAAGTTTATTCCAACATAATATGTACACAGTTTTTATTAAAAGGTTTTGCCATGCTTTAAACAAAAATGCATAAGTTTATATATTACATAAATTTTACATGGTAGCAGAGCGTGGTTCCGATCCACGGACCTCTGGGTTATGGGCTGGAAGAAAAATCACGAAAAAGCCAACGGATATAAACAAGATTTTCATAAAAACCACATTGTTATGCAGTGCCTCCTCACTAACAACACGAAGTCTGGTAATAGCATTTGGGTTTTGGATAGTGGCTGTACATCTCATATGACTCATCAAAAGAACTCTTCAGTACAATTGAAAACATACACAGGAAATAAAATTAAGTACCTACAATCAGACAATGGTACTGAATACGTTAATAAAGAATTAAACTCTTACTTAAAATCTTGCGGCATACAGAGAAGGCTTACCGCACCATACACTCCAAACCAAAATGGCGTAGCTGAAAGAAAGAATCGCACACTACTTGAGAAAGCAAGAGCTATGTTGATAGATGCAAGGGCACCTCTAAAATGCTGGGGTGAAGCAATATTCACTACAAATTATCTTTGTAACAGATCAGTTAATAGCTCCATCCAGAACAGAACACCCTTTGAAATATGGGTTGGTAGGAAGCCATGTTTACATCATCTGTACATATTTGGTTGTAAAACGTATGTTTTAATAAAAGGCGCTAATGGTCACAAGTTTGCTTCAAAAGCAATCCAAGGAATGTTTGTGGGATATTCTGAAACGTCAATTTTCGAATTTACATACCCTCGAAAAATAAAATTGTCATTGCAAAAGATATCAGAGTAATGAAGAAAATGTCTTACGATGAACAAAATAATAGCGAAACCATGATTGACTTAGGGTTGTCACATGAACAAATAACTTCAGAAACAATAAGTCGCCAGCAAGTTGACATTTCAAACGGCGATTGTAGTGATGGTGTCGATGTTCAACAAAATGATATCGATAATGATATAGCGGAAGTTAATGATGAAACGCTACAGGAAAGCGGTATTGAAAATATATATCCAGAACCTGCGGGAATAGACAGCGATTAAAATTATGAATCTCTTTCTGATGCTGAGGCTGATGAAACCACTGTACAAATGAGATCGTTAAGTGACAGATCAACAATTTCTGCTCCAAAACGTTACGATGATTTTATTGTAGATGCCGCAGAAGAAATCGAAATTTTGGAAAAGCCTGTAGAACCTGCAACATATAAAGATGCTCTAAACTCGTCTGAAAAAGAAAAATGGATTGATGCCATGGGTAATGAGATTACTGCCTCAATCGATAATCAAACAACATGGGAACTTGTGGATTTGCCCAAGGGACGTAAAGCTTTGCCTTGTAAATGGGTGTACAAAATTAAATTGAATCCAGACGGTTCAGTTGAAAGATATAAAGCCAGAATGGTTATTAAAGGATATGCTCAAGAACCTGGACTTGATTACGACAAAACATTCAGTCCAGTTGTTCGAATGAGTACTGTTCGTACAATACTTGTTGTGAGTGCTCGAGAAAACTTAAATTTACTGCAGTTCGATGTATTAACCGCATTTCTAAATGGTACTGTAAATGAGGAAATCTATATGAAACAGCCCATTGGATATCAGGACGGTACTAAACGGGTCTGTAAACTTAAACGTAGTTTATATGGGTTAAAGCAAGCACCTCGATGTTGGAATACTTGTATAGCCGAATTCCTAACACTTTCTGGCTTTCAACAGAGTGAAGCTGATCCGTACTTATACACTCGCGTTTGAGGACATTCGAAAGTTTTTATTGGAATTTACGTTGACGACGGTCTTGTAAGGGAGTTAAACGCAACTCCACTAGAGCCGGTGAAGAATTTATTAAAGAGCTTAAAACAAAGTTTAAAATTACTACCAAGCCTGCTTCATATTTACTTGGTATGGAAATTAATGTACGAAAAGATGCGATTACACTATCTCAAAAGACGTATACACAGAAAGTGCTACAAACGTTTAAAATGATTCAATCCAATTCAATCCTTCGAGAAAATGATCAGGCAGAGGAAGAATATGAGCTTTGTCAGATTTTACCTTGGTAAAGCATCTGGACGGTATCCAGAAGATGCAGGTTCAAATCCTGCTACTGACTGTTATTTTCGATTTCACATTTTTCACTTTGTGTTTAATGTATAGTGCTAAGCATGTCAAATTCTAAAAATATATATAAAAATATCTAAATATTTAAAGGGTTTGCGTCATTATTAGGTAAAATCTTAATTGTAAAATTAAGTTTACCTGGTCGGTATAATGTATGAAAATACTTCTGACAGATGGCGCAGGCGTCACCCAAAGACGTTAAGTATGATGTGTTATCGAAATTAGCAGTCAGGAGCAATTGCCAGGATGGCTGAATTGGTAAAGCATCTGGACGGTATCCAGAAGATGCAGGTTCAAATCCTGCTCCTGACTGTTATTTTCGATTTCACATTTTTCACTTTGTGTTTAATGTGTAGTGCTAAGCATGTCAAATGCTAAAAATATATATAAAAATATCTAAATATTCACATGTTTTCTTCCTTATCATAACTATAAAACAAAAACAAGAACAAAGGGGCTATAGCTTATCTGTTACATAAATATTTAATTTTTTTTTAATTTTTTTTTTGCAGCTCATTATTATACATGTGGGAACAAAGTAAACAAAGTAAGTCCAACATTAAAAATCACAGTAGGAGTGACATTCTTTGATGACCTATTCGACTCCGTCAATGGAACAGATCAGTCTAAAGAAAAACCTTTAAGGTAGGCAGTCACAGAAAAGTCGCCTCATCATGAGTTTTAGAAAGATGCAATATGCACTATAAATTTTTAGATGGTCAAGGTACATAAACATTGGTGCCTTGGGTAAAGAACTGGGTCAGTATCCTGAAAATCATGTGGCAATTAGTAAAAGAAAAACACATTAAAATTTTGCATCCCAGGTATCTAAACTCTTTGAAAACTTCTTTGGGCAAGTGAGGGCATATCATAATAGGAACACTGACCCTGACTCTAGAACATATAAAAGCACCTTTAGTTCACTACTAATAATAAGATTTATTACATTATAAGAGCTATAATTTTGAAGATTTATATCAACAGTTACTAAACCTAAAATCATTATTAAATTGTGCAAAATTATAAATATAATAATGAAGACAAAGATGTGTTAGACTACAAAATATGGATTTACTATCAATGCAAATGAAAGTATACCAATTTTTAAGTCTAATCGAGATATATCAAATAAAAAAGTTGCATAAAAATCCTTTCAGTAGTTTTTGCGTGATGCGCGAACAAACAGACAAAAAAAATCTAAAAAAAAATGTTTTGTGTTCAGACACGTCTATATAGCCTCATACAGTAATTTTTTCTCAAATATCTTAAATGTACCTACAGACACAGCTCTGTTACAACTTTATAATAGTATAGAAAACTAGCCTTTGCCCGCGGCTCCGCCGCAACTAAAAGCTAGTTTTTAGGTTGTATCTCAGGTTCCCGATATAGTAACGGGATAAAATGTATACCAGTTTTTAAGTCTAATCGAGAGCTATCAAATAAAAAAGTTGCATCAAAATCCGTTAAGTAGTTTTTGCGTGATGCGCGAACAAACAGCCAAAACTCTAAAAAAAATCGCTTTGTGTTTATACACGCTTATATAGCCTAATACAGTGATTCTATGTTGTTGGGTAACTAATTGATATATACATCCATCCATCCCGTCCATCAGCCTTTTAAAGTCCACTGCTGAACTAGGCCTCCCCAAGAATGGGGGATAGTGCCGTAATCGCCACGCTTGGCAGGCGGGTTGGCGATCGCAGTGGATGTTGTTAATACTCGAAGGAGTGCTGCTGCCCACTCCCCCGGTATTCCCTCAGTCGGCTCTTACGACTCTCATGGGTGGAGAGGGGTGGGACAATTCTAAAGCCGTCCCCGCACGGCTAGATAGACATACAGTTGGTTGGCACCAGAAGATTCTAAGAAAAGGGGCCTACGTGTGAATGTGAACAAAACCCAAATAATGGTTTTTGAAAGAGAAGAAGCCAGAACAGATGTTAGAGTAGCAATAGGTCATGGTGTGCTAGAACATGTGGATGAATTTGTATATCTTGGATGTGGATTTAGTCGGGATGGAAAGTACACCACTGATATCGAGAGAAGAGTGAATGCGGGAAATAGAGTGAACGGAGCATTGGGACAACTTCTCGGCAGTCATCACCTCAGCCAGAGGGCACGTGTCGCAATACACAACGCGGTGCTTGTTCCAACGTTATTATATGGAAGCGAGAGTTGGGTATGCAAAAAGGAGCATGAGAGTAAAATCAATGCGGCCGAAATGCTATCTCTGCGGAGAATCTGTGGAGTGAGGCTGACTGACCGCATTCGTAACGACGACGTAAGAGAGCGTGTAGATATGAAAGAGAGTATTGGTGTAAAGATGCGAAAGGGAATGCTCCGATGGTACGGACATGTGGAAAGAATGCCGGATGAGCGACTGGTTAAGAAAATATATAAAATGCGGAAGTGGAAGGATGTAGGTACTGGGGGAGACCGAGACTCACCTACCTAGACCAAATCGGTCATGTATTGAAGAAAGGTGGAGTCAGGAGTCTCCGAAACCGGCGAGCGTGTATGCAGAGAATTATGAATGTTGAGGAAGCGAGAGATGTATGCAAGAATAGAGCCTCTTGGCACTCTGTTCTCTCTGCCTAACCCGCAAAGGAAATGGTGTGATGATAAGTTAGTTAGTTAGTCTCCTAACCGTTAGGACTTGACATTTTTCATACAACTTAGTTGTAGAAATTCTGTACGGGCTAAAGGTTGGCTCCCTATAACCTTTTCTTTATGCTAACCCAATTTATTCTAAAATAATGGATTGTTTGAGAAGGTGTTTTTATAAACATGATATTAATCCTTATCCAATTATTTACGTTATTCATCACAAGTATTTAATTTAAAACAAAAGTGCCCTTTACATCATTCGATTTCAATCAATATCTTAGGAGATATATCGCAGTTTTAATAATAACATCGCAGCAAAATAATGATCAAGTACTGCGCGCATTTATGATGCGCAAGGCCGGCGGGCAGTCATGAGGAAGAAGGGTGGGGGCCCCAGTTAGTGTTAGCCAAAGTTCCACGCGGACGAAGTCACAGACAGAAGCTAGTCTATTATAAATCCTGCTATTAAATTAGTTGGCTAAACTACTTATTTTTTTTTCAGTATCGCCTGTGGCATCATAGCTCGGTCACCGAGAATATTTCAGAATTTAAAGCGAATATGTGTGTGGATAATGGATTCGTGGTCTGGGACGAGAGAGACAGACCTCTTGCCTTGCTGTCAGGAAGAAGGTGATAAAAAAGAGATCAAGTGCTGTAAAGCTTAGTGTTATTCTTAAAATTATATAAGTACAGACAGTTAACTTCAAAAAGGTGGACTCCATTCTTGAGATTTTTTTGTAGTTATTTGTGGCAAACAAGTATAAGGGCTCTCCGATTTTTAGCGGCTATCGTAACCTAAGTGCGTCAGCAACACCAGAAGGAATGCCACCACAGATACTGGGCAGGGCTGTAACAGAAATACCAATAAAATCCGATTTATGAATTGGTTTAATTACATGGCATCACGAAGGAGTAGTAGGCACAGTTCTGTATTACAAACCCATGGCTTGCCAGTTATGTTTAAAATCCCACATAATAAGGGGACGAGCCTATTGCCGTCTACCGGGCACAATTCCAAACTCGATTTGACATAAGAAGTAGTAAAAATAAGTATCGACGGTCCTCGTGGCGTAGCCGGTAGTGTAACCGACTTCCGTGCGTGTGGTCGTGGGTTCGATTCCCACTCAGGACAAAAAAAAGTTAGCAAGCGTTAAGCTTAGTTTGAGACCAGAGGACGTTGTTTTTTTTATACTGCATGTATTGGCAGACGAGCTACTGTCTATCTGATGGTAAATGGTAACAGTCACCCATGGACTCGACTATACCGAGAGTATTGTCAAGCCGCTGCTCACCAATTACTTTCACAGATATGAAATGAAATATAAACGGCTATCTCCTGCTAAAGCCAAAACGCAACGATGTGTTTCATGGCCGGTCACACGGGAGATGGTGGTAGCAACCCACTCGGGCCCCATGCCAAGTGAGTACTCCCACTTATTACCCTACCACCAGTCATGCAATGGATGATAATTGCTTACTTCCCTAAGTCGCCTCATAAGACACCTGTGGGAAAGAATGAGGTGGTGACACTTGTAGTCTTAGTCCGTCACCACACGCACAAAACGGTTGTGATATAGCAAGATACAATACTTTGTCTCAGTTTTCTTAGGTATTTCGTACATGGCCTTCTCACACTACATCTATAGGTTCTTTATCTAAGCAGTAAACGAAAGTTTGAACCGTTTGAGGTATGCTTATGAAATTTGGACCACAAATGTATCCCGCTAGTCTCAATATATAAGCCAAAATTTGATATGTTTATGTGAAATAGTTTTTGAGTTATGAGGGGGTCAAAAATGGCTCCACATGGTTCGTGTAAATTTACAGAGGATACTGCTCGCCTATTCTTTAGTTTGAACTTGGCTTGATACTAGATTAAGTTTAAAATGTTTTCGTAATAGTTTTAAAACATTCAAAAATTCGTTATATAAAGTAAATATGTATGAAACCGTGATGCAATATAAATCCACAATTTGTATTTTTTACACAAATATTCCAATACCATCAATTTTGTTAACATTATTTAATTTTAAAATTTCTGTGTTTCTAATGAAATCCTAATGTTTAATGTATTATGAATATTGAATTTTACTTGTGTAACGTCTCACTAAAGCTCTGTAATTAATTAATGATGAGTATAGTTATCATTGGACTAAAGATATGATACTTCTAAATAATTAAATAAAAATATATGTAAGTAATATGAGGAGTTTTATTTGCAAATTCATTTACCCCAGCTAGAATTAATAAGAATGTTTATAATATAATAGTATCGATATTGTAGTAGAATCGAGTATAATAATAGGTATCGAGTAAGTTTAATTTTTGGCTGAATAGGAAACTTAGTTGCTGCCATAAAAAAATAAAAATAAAAAATTTATGTGTGTGTATTAGTGTACACACGTAAGAAGTGAAACTTTTTTTATGACATCATTTTTCGAAAAATGATCTACTATTTACAACTTTACAGAAATTGGTTAAATAAAGCTAAATTAGATAAAAATTAGTTTTTTTTTTAGCAAAAGGCTTTTATTGTGATAGACATGGATACAAATAATACAATTATTTCACCTTATTGCTACTAAGATTATTATAGCATTTCATTTTAATTATAATAGAATTATTATGGCGTTTTATAGCAGAGTACCTATTGCCACCTTCCAGCTCCATTATCAGAACCTGGATACTACCTAGAGACAAAGTCCTCGTCAAGAGGAATAAAAGGAGTTGTTGATGGTTGCGTCGTTTCTTTACAGAGTTACTGCGGCCATCTTCCAGCTCCATCATCAGACCCTGGATACCAATTAGATACAAAGTACTCCTCAAGACGAATCATACGAGCCCAAACTCCATGGGGTTATGTCGTTTTATAATGGAGCTCCTTTGGCTACCTTCCAACTCCATCATCAGACCCAAGATACCATCTAAAGACAAAGTACTCGTCAAGACGAATCAAACGAGTCTTAACTCGATGGGGATGCGTCGTTTCTTTACAGAGTTACTGTGGCCATCTTCCAACTCCATCATCAGTCCCGGAAACCATCTAGATACCAAGTACTCGTCAAGACGAATCATAAGAGCCAAAACTCCATGGGTTTATGTCATTTTATATTGGAGTTCCTATGGGCACCTTCTGGCTCCACCATCAGACCCTGGCTACCATCTAGATACAAAGTACTCATCAAGACGAATCATACGAGCCCAAACTCTATGGAGTTATGTCGTTTTATATTGGAGTTCCTATGGCCACCTTCTAGCTCCATCACCAGACCCTGGATACCAACTAGATACAAAGTACTCGTCAAGACGAATTAAACGAGTCCAAACTCGATGGGGTTGCGCCGTTTCATTATAGAGTTCCTATGGCCACCTTCTAGCTCCATCATCAGATCAGCTTTATGTCATCATCATATTACATTATCACGCAATATATATAAAAAACGGTCGAGTAAAGTGGTAGGAGTAAGTCCGTTAAAACGATATGCTATTGGTAAATGGCAATTGCACGACACTACCTAGTGGTCAAAGTCATCACTACTCAAAGCGGGTCATGGGCTCTTATGGAAGTCGATGCAATCGCCACCTGGATTTCAAAAATGTAACTACTCAAAACGGGCCGCAAAATACATTGGAGACATTTACCAATCCCTACTCCGCTGGAGAAAGTATACTTCGAATCACGCGTGGTAGGGATAAGAAAAAGATGGCGCGTAACGAAAAAATGTGACGCGTAACGAAAAAATGTTACACTAAATTTTTTTCCAACCCCCATAAAGAACATTAAACACAAAGTGTAAGCATGTCAAATGCTAAAAATATATATAAATATCCCCATAAAGAAGTTTCACTTCAAAAAACGATTGTTACAGACTGAAATAGGATAGTGACAGTGTGCAGTTGTCATATTCAATAGTTGCGTCTAAAGTAGAATTTTTTGTGGGACACACTAATTTAGTCTGTGATTTTTTGTTAGGGAATAGCATATATAGTTACTCTATGGGGAATAGGGAGTGCCCTGTCAAAGAGCATATAATAGTAGTTACAGTCTGTGTTATTTGCAGTTATTTCTGCCAAAACGAGCCATTAATCAAGAAGATATGATAATATTGTTATTAAATGTCAGCAGAAGCTAAAAGAAAAGAATTGAATTTAAACACTATTTTATAATTAATTTCTTAAAACCTCTCATACTACTAAAGGACGTCACCAGCAAGGTCGTCAGTCACTTGGCAAATGAAACACGACGGATCGGATGCGCTTCGACAATGATGTCTTAGGCAATACCGTTTATAAATATGAGTTAATACTCTTTGCCTTTGGGCAGTACAAGCGATGCGGTATGGAGGCCCATATAGTGATCCGCCCGGCACTGCCTGAAGATCAGTCGGCGCGGGCCCAGCTGATCGAGCGCGGTGTTTCTTCCTACGATCTCGATGCGATTGTATACTTTGTCTTCCATGAGGTACCACTATTTACACTTCTTTGACCATTGATAAAGTAAATGATAAGAATATTCCAAGTAACTGTAGAATGGCCTATTCAACAATAGTGTTCAGCCGCCATCAACTCTCCCGCATTTAACTGCCAAGAAATTACAATTGGCTAAAGACCCTGGTTGGTGCTCATTCGCAGAAACGTCGAGGTTACTCAAAATAATAGTTTTCTGCTAAATATTTGCAAGAGGCAATTCTGATACAACTCAGTCAAAATGTTGAGATCAGTCAAAATAGTATATTATGTATACCTTTTTAGTATAAGGTATACAACCATTCTATATATGGTCCAATATAGCTGTATTATAATCTTATTGTGGTTAAATATATTTAGATTAAACACAAAGTGGAAAATGTGAAATCAAAAATAACAGTCACAAGCAGGATTTTTTTTGATTTCACATTTTCCACTTTGTGTTTTATGTAGGTATGGCTCAGCATGTCAAATGCTAAAAATATATATAAAAAAATCTAAATATATTTAGGCTTGGATTTTCCCTCAACAAGTCTATAACACACATATTATATAATATATGTATAAAATATAAATAATATATAGGTATAAAATATATACATATTATGTATAATATATTATATATTACCATCAAGTCTGGTGCTCTCTCTCACTCTCTGTGTTTATTTAAAACTGAAGGCTCTATTCAAGCACTTACCTATGTTAGACTATTTCATAAGCTTTTATTTCAAGTTAAGTCTTGTTGTAATGTGAAAATATATTTATTAAAACAATATAGGTCTTAACCCATATTTCTGTATGACTTACACATATATTTGTGGAGCCATTTAATTGTTTCATGCAGTTATGAAACATGATAATGTACACTTACATTAAACTATATTCACAATACTTTACTATGCAATATAATATTTCCACAGCCCTTCCCATATAGATGCCATCAAATGAATATATTTATGAGATAAATTACCAAAAAATGCAATATATGAGACAAGACACTGGTTGAATTATGGTATGTAAGTGTTTGTACATATATTTATGTTGTGTGTAGCTGATAACTATATTATTGTATTGTAGAGTATGTAGTGCACAGATATGCTTGGTGGAGAGGCGCGTGTCAGTCATTGTTGTGTTGTCTTGTCCACATTTATTGCTTTTGTAACATGTGTTTGTAATAGTATGGGAGCTTAGGAGGGGATTTAGCGATTAGAGGTTTGCACCGGAGCAGCTAAAACCGGAGAATCACCGGTAATTTACCGGTAAAAGAAATCAATTAAAACTACCGGAGACTAATCGATTAATCTCCGGTGATCGTATCTAATCTTACAACAAATCTTAAATCGTGGAATAAATAATAAAAATACATATATTTGTCAATATTATCTATTATTTTACTACTTTTATTTATTGCAACTAGGTTTTAATCATGATTAGGGATTTGTTTCTTTCGATTGAGACAAATTATTTCTGCCATTAACTCTAAACTGCTTTTGTCCATTTACGTGATTCATTTCAGCAGCTACTAGTTTTCCAAATAATTCATTACATTTTACATGGTTATTTTCTTCATTTTCAGTTTGTGTCCCATTGTCATTTTTCAGTACAGTATGTCTTTTTGTAGAAATATTTGTAGAGTGGGAACTTCTTGTTCTTCATCCGAAAATTGTGGCGACCTCCTTTGCGCATATTCTTTCAATAGATCTTTAAAAAAATTTTGATATTGTCATAAAATAAATTCATACAATCTATAAAATTAAATTCATAAATTTAGCTTACCTTCACTCGCCATCTTGACTTGATCATCTCGCAATTTTTGACGGTTCGATATACGCAATATGCAAAGTTCTGGGATTTCCCCTTCAGTCGTGCAGTCATAGACAAAAATAATATTGACTCTGATGACGGTTATTTTATTTGTCGCTTAATTTGGTCACTAAATCATTAAGTAGTTCACGTAACTTATTTTTATCGTTATTTATATGCGCAACTTTTAGCTTTTAAGTAAATTACAGAATACCTCTACTTACATAACTTATTTGAATTTTGTGTTAGCATTTCAAATAAAATGTACTTACTTATCCCATAATGAGTTACCTACCTATCGTTTATTTATAGGATACTAATATTATATTTATTGCCAACATAAAATGCGACTATTTGTAGGCATTGCATTGGCAATTTGACTAAATATAAACTCAAATTATAATGAAAAGAGAATTCTATTTAATCCCATATTATATTTTTTAGGTTTAAAATGCCACGTACCTTAGAAAAACCTAAAGAGCTACTAGATATTCCCAAAAATTTTTTTGAGATTGTAGTTTAACAGTAAAAAGTAAGCAGCTTACAAATTATGTTACTACAAAAAAATGTTCAATATATACACCACAAACCTTCTACACTGAGCGACCGAGTCCTTGCCAAAAAAGTCTTGAAAAGTGATACTATGGGTAGATCACCTAAGTTACCGATAGAAGCACAAACAAGGCTGGCTAAATGCCTAAGGGCGTTAGAGAAATTGGGCATTAGTTTATCCAGAGAAGTTCGTGATATTGTTACTAAGTTCATAAAAAAAACTAATTTAAGTCTAATCAATAAATAATCTGATTCAAGAATATCACACATTAGTTAATTATATACCGGGGGAGTGGGCAGCAGCACTCCTTCGAGTATTAACAACAACCACTGCGATCGCCAACCCGCCTGCCAAGCGTGGCGATTACGGCACTATCCCCCATTCTTGGGGAGGCCTATGTCCAGCAGTGGACGTTAAAAGGCTGATGGATGGATGGATAATATTGAAAAATAAGGCATAGTTGCTATGGGAAATAGCTTGTACATACAAGACTTGAATTACTATTACCTACTGCTACCGTTGTTTGTTGCCTAAATATCTACTTGAAAAATTTCATTGATTTTACCTACTTATTTTTAAGTTTATGATTTTCACTCCTATAAAGTTTGAGAATCACATTTTCGTTTCATTGTCGAACGGGGCAAGAGCGGACATATTATACTTTTGAAAAAACAAAATTGTCATTGCTGGCCAAGATACGAAACATTCAAGACTGTTGTAAAAGTAAAATTTGACTGGGGTTAGACCGGAATAAAATTATGTATTTTATCAATACGACAAAATTGGCTTTTTCTTTTTTCATAAAAATATTTTAGAATTAAACACAAAGTGAAAAATGTGAAATCGAAAATAACAGTCAGGAGCAGGATTTGAACCTGCATCTTCTGGATACCGTCCAGATGCTTTACCAATTCAGCCATCCTGACAATTGCTCCTGACTGCTAATTTCGATAACACATCATACTTAACGTCTTTGGGTGACGCCTGCGCCATCTGTCGGACGTATTTTCATACATTATACCGACCAGGTAAACTTAATTTTACAATTAAGATTTTACCTAATAATGACGCAAACCCTTTAAATATTTTAGATATTTTTATATATATTTTTAGCATTTGATATGCTTAGCACTATAAATTAAACACAAAGTGAAAAATGTGAAATCGAAAATAACAGTCAGGAGCAGGATTTGAACCTGCATCTTCTGGATACCGTCCAGATGCTTTACCAATTCAGCCATCCTGACAATTGCTCCTGACTGCTAATTTCGATAACACATCATACTTAACGTCTTTGGGTGACGCCTGCGCCATCTGTCGGACGTATTTTCATACATTATACCGACCAGGTAAACTTAATTTTACAATTAAGATTTTACCTAATAATGACGCAAACCCTTTAAATATTTTAGATATTTTTATATATATTTTTAGCATTTGATATGCTTAGCACTATAAATTAAACACAAAGTGAAAAATGTGAAATCGAAAATAACAGTCAGGAGCAGGATTTGAACCTGCATCTTCTGGATACCGTCCAGATGCTTTACCAATTCAGCCATCCTGACAATTGCTCCTGACTGCTAATTTCGATAACACATCATACTTAACGTCTTTGGGTGACGCCTGCGCCATCTGTCGGACGTATTTTCATACATTATATTTTCGATTTCACATTTTTCACTTTGTGTTTAATTTATAGTGCTAAGCATATCAAATGCTAAAAATATATATAAAAATATCTAAAATATTTAAAGGGTTTGCGTCATTATTAGGTAAAATCTTAATTGTAAAATTAAGTTTACCTGGTCGGTATAATGTATGAAAATACGTCCGACAGATGGCGCAGGCGTCACCCAAAGACGTTAAGTATGATGTGTTATCGAAATTAGCAGTCAGGAGCAATTGTCAGGATGGCTGATTTGGTAAAGCATCTGGACGGTATCCAGAAGATGCAGGTTCAAATCCTGCTCCTGACTGTTATTTTCGATTTCACATTTTTCACTTTGTGTTTAATTTATAGTGCTAAGCATATCAAATGCTAAAAATATATATAAAAATATCTAAAATATTTAAAGGGTTTGCGTCATTATTAGGTAAAATCTTAATTGTAAAATTAAGTTTACCTGGTCGGTATAATGTATGAAAATACGTCCGACAGATGGCGCAGGCGTCACCCAAAGACGTTAAGTATGATGTGTTATCGAAATTAGCAGTCAGGAGCAATTGTCAGGATGGCTGATTTGGTAAAGCATCTGGACGGTATCCAGAAGATGCAGGTTCAAATCCTGCTCCTGACTGTTATTTTCGATTTCACATTTTTCACTTTGTGTTTAATTTATAGTGCTAAGCATATCAAATGCTAAAAATATATATAAAAATATCTAAAATATTTAAAGGGTTTGCGTCATTATTAGGTAAAATCTTAATTGTAAAATTAAGTTTACCTGGTCGGTATAATGTATGAAAATACGTCCGACAGATGGCGCAGGCGTCACCCAAAGACGTTAAGTATGATGTGTTATCGAAATTAGCAGTCAGGAGCAATTGTCAGGATGGCTGAATTGGTAAAGCATCTGGACGGTATCCAGAAGATGCAGGTTCAAATCCTGCTCCTGACTGTTATTTTCGATTTCACATTTTTCACTTTGTGTTTAATTTATAGTGCTAAGCATATCAAATGCTAAAAATATATATAAAAATATCTAAAATATTTAAAGGGTTTGCGTCATTATTAGGTAAAATCTTAATTGTAAAATTAAGTTTACCTGGTCGGTATAATGTATGAAAATACGTCCGACAGATGGCGCAGGCGTCACCCAAAGACGTTAAGTATGATGTGTTATCGAAATTAGCAGTCAGGAGCAATTGTCAGGATGGCTGAATTGGTAAAGCATCTGGACGGTATCCAGAAGATGCAGGTTCAAATCCTGCTCCTGACTGTTATTTTTGATTTCACATTTTTCACTTTGTGTTTAATTTATAGTGCTAAGCATATCAAATGCTAAAAATATATATAAAAATATCTAAAATATTTAAAGGGTTTGCGTCATTATTAGGTAAAATCTTAATTGTAAAATTAAGTTTACCTGGTCGGTATAATGTATGAAAATACGTCCGACAGATGGCGCAGGCGTCACCCAAAGACGTTAAGTATGATGTGTTATCGAAATTAGCAGTCAGGAGCAATTGTCAGGATGGCTGAATTGGTAAAGCATCTGGACGGTATCCAGAAGATGCAGGTTCAAATCCTGCTCCTGACTGTTATTTTCGATTTCACATTTTTCACTTTGTGTTTAATTTATAGTGCTAAGCATATCAAATGCTAAAAATATATATAAAAATATCTAAAATATTTAAAGGGTTTGCGTCATTATTAGGTAAAATCTTAATTGTAAAATTAAGTTTACCTGGTCGGTATAATGTATGAAAATACGTCCGACAGATGGCGCAGGCGTCACCCAAAGACGTTAAGTATGATGTGTTATCGAAATTAGCAGTCAGGAGCAATTGTCAGGATGGCTGATTTGGTAAAGCATCTGGACGGTATCCAGAAGATGCAGGTTCAAATCCTGCTCCTGACTGTTATTTTCGATTTCACATTTTTCACTTTGTGTTTAATTTATAGTGCTAAGCATATCAAATGCTAAAAATATATATAAAAATATCTAAAATATTTAAAGGGTTTGCGTCATTATTAGGTAAAATCTTAATTGTAAAATTAAGTTTACCTGGTCGGTATAATGTATGAAAATACGTCCGACAGATGGCGCAGGCGTCACCCAAAGACGTTAAGTATGATGTGTTATCGAAATTAGCAGTCAGGAGCAATTGTCAGGATGGCTGAATTGGTAAAGCATCTGGACGGTATCCAGAAGATGCAGGTTCAAATCCTGCTCCTGACTGTTATTTTCGATTTCACATTTTTCACTTTGTGTTTAATTTATAGTGCTAAGCATATCAAATGCTAAAAATATATATAAAAATATCTAAAATATTTAAAGGGTTTGCGTCATTATTAGGTAAAATCTTAATTGTAAAATTAAGTTTACCTGGTCGGTATAATGTATGAAAATACGTCCGACAGATGGCGCAGGCGTCACCCAAAGACGTTAAGTATGATGTGTTATCGAAATTAGCAGTCAGGAGCAATTGTCAGGATGGCTGAATTGGTAAAGCATCTGGACGGTATCCAGAAGATGCAGGTTCAAATCCTGCTCCTGACTGTTATTTTTGATTTCACATTTTTCACTTTGTGTTTAATTTATAGTGCTAAGCATATCAAATGCTAAAAATATATATAAAAATATCTAAAATATTTAAAGGGTTTGCGTCATTATTAGGTAAAATCTTAATTGTAAAATTAAGTTTACCTGGTCGGTATAATGTATGAAAATACGTCTGACAGATGGCGCAGGCGTCACCCAAAGACGTTAAGTATGATGTGTTATCGAAATTAGCAGTCAGGAGCAATTGTCAGGATGGCTGAATTGGTAAAGCATCTGGACGGTATCCAGAAGATGCAGGTTCAAATCCTGCTCCTGACTGTTATTTTCGATTTCACATTTTTCACTTTGTGTTTAATTTATAGTGCTAAGCATATCAAATGCTAAAAATACATATAAAAATATCTAAAATATTTAAAGGGTTTGCGTCATTATTAGGTAAAATCTTAATTGTAAAATTAAGTTTACCTGGTCGGTATAATGTATGAAAATACGTCCGACAGATGGCGCAGGCGTCACCCAAAGACGTTAAGTATGATGTGTTATCGAAATTAGCAGTCAGGAGCAATTGTCAGGATGGCTGAATTGGTAAAGCATCTGGACGGTATCCAGAAGATGCAGGTTCAAATCCTGCTCCTGACTGTTATTTTCGATTTCACATTTTTCACTTTGTGTTTAATTTATAGTGCTAAGCATATCAAATGCTAAAAATATATATAAAAATATCTAAAATATTTAAAGGGTTTGCGTCATTATTAGGTAAAATCTTAATTGTAAAATTAAGTTTACCTGGTTGGTATAATGTATGAAAATACGTCCGACAGATGGCGCAGGCGTCACCCAAAGACGTTAAGTATGATGTGTTATCGAAATTAGCAGTCAGGAGCAATTGTCAGGATGGCTGAATTGGTAAAGCATCTGGACGGTATCCAGAAGATGCAGGTTCAAATCCTGCTCCTGACTGTTATTTTCGATTTCACATTTTTCACTTTGTGTTTAATTTATAGTGCTAAGCATATCAAATGCTAAAAATATATATAAAAATATCTAAAATATTTAAAGGGTTTGCGTCATTATTAGGTAAAATCTTAATTGTAAAATTAAGTTTACCTGGTCGGTATAATGTATGAAAATACGTCCGACAGATGGCGCAGGCGTCACCCAAAGACGTTAAGTATGATGTGTTATCGAAATTAGCAGTCAGGAGCAATTGTCAGGATGGCTGAATTGGTAAAGCCTCTGGACGGTATCCAGAAGATGCAGGTTCAAATCCTGCTCCTGACTGTTATTTTCGATTTCACATTTTTCACTTTGTGTTTAATTTATAGTGCTAAGCATATCAAATGCTAAAAATATATATAAAAATATCTAAAATATTTTAGAAGTCCGTTAACAAAGCAGACTATTGAAATAAAAATATTCTTTTAAAGTCTTACAAGAACATCAAAAGACCATCCGCTCTTACCCCAACATACCTTATGCTTTATTCTCCGGTGATCACCGGTGAACAACCGGTAGATCGCTAAATAACCGGTGAATTCAATCGGTTGTCAAAATCCCGCTCCGGTGCAAACCTCTATTAGCGATTTACTCAAACAATACTCAAGCAATTTACTAGTAAGGAAGCTTCCCAACTACTATTTAACTTCAATTACAAAAAATACCAGATATCTATACTGCACAATACTGCATGCAAACAGATTATAACATATTATAACAGATTATACACTGATAGTTTTGTTAAAATGTTTTGAAAATTGAGATAAGCATTATATTATGATAAAAACTTACTAAGTCATGTTATTCCAGCAAATAATTTCAAATGTGTGCAGTTGGAGTTTACTCTTTAAGAATGATAATTTCAGAATGTTGTTAGTACCTAAAATATTTTACAAAAATATTAATAACATGAAATTATAGTTATAGTCTGCATACCTGGCCTGGAATAGCGCCACAAAGGTATATGCTTGTGGTTGAAGTGAAAATTGAATGTCGCTTCCAGGTCTACCATGTAGGTTATTGCTAAAGCCCAGGCAAAACATGTTGTCAGTATTGGCAAGCTCATCAAGGCAACTTCTGTCTGATCAATCTCCCACCATGGTAGAGAAAAGATGGGTCACTGTACTCAAGAGAAAACCAAACTTTTGCCTCCAACTCGACTTTGGACAATGGAGTAGCCATACCACTCACCATCCTGCAGTTCAAATGGTCCTTGCTTGAAATCTGCATTGCACACCAATCCACCATATTGTCCGGTGGGAGCTGAGACTTCTGGTTGCCCATATTAATAGTGGTTCTTCATCATCATAAGTATCTCTGGAGTGGTTCTTCAAATCCGCACCCTGCATTAACCAGCACTGTTATGCACCCATATAATTTCCCATACAGTAAGTTCTTAACTTAGAGAAAGGAAGCCCATGTTTAGCCAATTTCCAAAAGGAGTAACCAGTTAAACAAATTACAGGCTGATCAATAATATCCTTGCTTTCCAATGTATTAGAGAAAGCCATAAACCGCCAGTTTCTGCCTTGAGGATTACCAAGCTGATCAGTGATCACCAATATGGTTTCCGTCACGGGCGGCCTGCTGGAGATCTAGTGTATCTGACTTACCGATGGGCAGAGGCTTTAAGAAGCGGGTTGTGGCTGTTGCGTTCAGCCTAAACCTTGCGAAGGCGTTTGACAGGATCTGGCATACGGACTTTCTATTCACGTATGGAATATGTGGAATCCCTGAGATGCTCTGCAATTGGATCATATATGATCATAGCAGATCAAAATCGTCTTTGATAACTGCTGTTCTGAAACCCATGACTGTTAATACTGGCGTAAGTGGCGTATCACAATGCTCGGTGCTCTCTACAACGCTGTTAATCAGGCAGATCAATGACTAGCTCTCTATAGAACGTATAAATTGTTAAGCGAATGAAGAACATGCTAGGGGAGAGATGGCTTTAGCTTTTCTCTGAAGTTGAGAGCTCCCTACGATGGGCCTCGGAATAGGGATATAATTTGAAATACAAATTATTTGTGAATGAGGGAAACAAACCTGCATCCCTTCCAATCCCTCTAAGCCACTGAGTTACTGCACAGACCTTTCGGTCATACCCAATCTTCTCATCACATTTGTCTTTACGACCAACGCCCGCCCGCACTAAAAGTTCTCGTTTTCCTCATTCACAAATAATTTGTACTTTAAAGCTAAGCATGTCAAGTGCTAAAATACAGATCAAAATGTTTAAATAGAACTTGGTTCAGTTAGTCTATATTCAGGAGCCAAGCTGTATTTTACACTGTGGCAATGATTTGTGTGATATAAAACGCAGGTCCGCGCACACGTGGAGTACTGCTTACATCTTTGGGCAAATGCGTCCAAATCTCTCACAGATGATCAGCTTGAAACAACAGTAGGTAAGTACTCCTACTACTCTTTCGTATGGTGAGTTAGGGTGCTGTAGGCCTAAACCCCGTCCTCATCCTGTTCTTATTACTATCCTTTCTCTCCACTTCCTATCCCTTTCCTTGGAATGGTGATACTTAAGTGACATCTCTGGGTTGCTAGCGTCTATAGGCTACAATAACTGCTTACCACAAGGCTTGTGAATACCACTTTACTGACGGAAGACTGCCTCAGCTCGCGAAATGCGTTTGAATATCGGTTCTTAAGGAGTAAACCCCAGAAAGGCACTCTAGGCCCCCGCGGGCCGCCTCCAGCACTGAGCGCGCTCTGTGCAGAGCACGCTACAGGCGGCGCTGCTGCTGTGCGCGGCGCTGTTCATCTTCGTGGGCGCCGCCCCCCCCGCCTGCGGCCTGGCCGCCGCCGCACTCGCTGCGCTCGTCGCCGCCGCTGTGCTCGTCGCGCATCGCGCCGCCGCTGCACGTCTCTCCGCGGTCAGCGCTCACTGTGCTCATTACTTTCTCTTTCTCTCTTCTCGACTCTTCCCGGTCGGCGCGATACAGTGGGCCTAGCCAAGTTGCATTCTATCATCGCTAACGTCTTTGACCATAGATAAAGAACCTATATTTATCTAAGTCTTTAACAATATCTATAACGCTTAGTCACGTGACTTAACGTTAGAGATGTCAAATTCCCATACATTTTAATAGTTTTCTATTAGCGTTAGCGATCATAGAATGCAACTTGGCTAGACCCACAGGTTCTTCCTGAAACAAATGTCCCGCGACCTGTGCACCTAAATCAACTAATAAAAGAGGGCGCCATTTTATGACTTTTCCAGCCACTGTATCATGACGGGATTTACCGCTAGATATAGGAACTTACTGACTAGGCCGTGTGGGGCTGGCTTTAGAATTATCCCACCCCTCTCTACCCGCGGGAGTCGTAAGAGCTGACTGAGGGAATAACGTGGGAGTGGGCAGCAGCACTCCCTCTAGTATTAACAACATCCACTGCGATCGCCAACCCGCCTGCCAAGCGTGGCGATTACGGCATTATCCCCCATGACGGGACCGCTCGTTGTGGCGTTCTCTTGGGGAGGCCAGCAGTGGACGTTGAAAGGCTGATGGATGGATGGATGGATAGATAGGAACTTAAATCATTTTGGTATCTTTGAGGGTCAGTTGTTGGTTAGTATGGTTTCGCCTCACGATTCTATAAATGGAACCTTTGGCAAATATAATACTATTGGTGATGAGTTTTAGTATTAAGGAGTTGTTTTTTTTTCATTGCTTATAGTGCCAGACGAGCCACGGCCCATCTGATGGTAAATGGTAACCGCGGCTCATGGAGTCGACTATACCGAGAGTATTGTCAAGCCGCTGCTCACCATTTCTGAAATGAAATGAAAGAATAAACGGCTATCACCTGCTACAGCCAGAACGTAACGATGTGCTTCATGGCCGGTCACACGGGAGATGGTGGTACCAACCCGCTCGGGCCCGGTACCAAGTGAGTACTCCCACTTGGTACCCAGCCCTACCACCAGTCATGCAATGGATGATAGTTGCTTACTTCCCTTAGTCGCCTCATACGACACCAGTGGGAAAAAATGGGGTGGTGACACTTGTATTCTTAGTCCGTCACCACATGGACAAAACTTAATGTTACTTTTCGGCTTCATATCTCGTTGGGAAATATTGTCGGCGGCACAAAATCAACTACTACTATGCGTACGCAAGTCGCAGACATGCCACCGATATGTCGCTACGAGTCGCCGGAAAGCACGCGCGGGCGCAAGCGCGATTATCTGAAATAATAACGCCGACACGAAGTCGCCGAGCTGTGTCGGCGGGGAGGTGATTTTGGTGTGTGAATGTATCATAATATATAAGGCATGCGCGTGGCGGTGAGTGATGTACGAGCTGTGTGCACCGTGTCGAACAGCGCCTGACCCAGGAGGAGGCGGGCTTTGTGGCTGAGTACCGCGGGCCGCCAGGCGCCTCGCCGCGGGCATTCGCACTGCACGTCGCGCCTGACATACAGACACTGGCGGAAGTGAGCGCGGACGCGGTGCATGCTCGGATCGTAGGCACGCTCAGCGTGTCTGAGTGTCACGGTGCACCTCTCTGCGCTTTTCTGTACGCGATCGCCGTAGAGTCACAGTGAGTTCTCGTTATCATAATATTAGGTCTTTACCTACGAAATTGCCGTTACGATTTTTCGTCGCAAGTTGCGATTCAAAATTCCTTCGTTTGTGCGTCAGTTGAGCAGTGCAAGCAGTGGTGTAACTATACCATCTGGAGTCCGTGGCAAATTCATTGGATGGGGCCCTCCCCGTAAACATAGTCACTTTGTACTTTAATTTTAATAAATCACTTAATTATTTACCCAAGTGTATTATAATAATAATAATAATAATAAGCCTTTATTGTCCTTAACTTTACCATTGAAGATATTAGAAAAAAAAACATTAATAAATGAACATAGTTTTATTTGCAAGCTAAGGCCCCTTTCTGGGTATAGGCCTCCTCCAGTTGTCTCCATGCATTTCTATGCTCTGCTTTTCTTTTCCAGTTCTTTCCAGCTACTTTTTGTATTTCGTCGACCCACCGCTCTGGGGTGCGCGCTCTATTTCTGTAGCTGCTTGGTCCTGGCCATGTAGTGACTCGTTTCATCCATCTATCATCTGGTGCGCGTGCCACATGTCCTGCCCACATCCACTTCAGGTGTTGGGAGTGATGTAGAGCGTCTATAATATTAGTTTTGTTTCTGATATCTATACACTTTTGTCTGTCGCTAATTTTTATATTTAAAAGGCTCCTTCCCATTAAACGTTGACATGTTTGTATTTTACTTTTTATTTTGTTGTTATAAGTCCAGGTCTGTGAGCCGTATGTTAAGCTGGGCAGTATACAAGAGTCCATTACTTTTTTCTTTAGTGTTAATTGTAGTTTAGATTTTAAGATGTCCTTGTGACTCCAAAATTTCTTCCAACTGATATTTATTCTTCTTTCTACCTCATCTATGTGTCTGGAATTCTTAAAGGATATTTGTTTTCCCAGGTATATGTAGCTAGCTATCTACGTATTCCAGCGGAGTTTGATTAACGGATATAGGGAATTGGTGTCTATTTGAAGAGACTTTAGTTTTTGAAGTGTTAAGATGCAGACCAATATTTTCACTTGCGCTACATATTTCTTCTATCATTTTCTCTAGCTGAGATGGTGTTTTTGAAAACAATACTATGTCGTCTGCAAATCTAAGATTAGATAGATATTTTCCATCTATGTAGAGTCCTCTTCGTTCCCAGTTTGTCTTTCATTACGTATTGTAAACACCGATATAAATAACTTTGGAGAGAGCGGGTCGCCCTGTTTTACACCTCTTCTTATATCTATTATGGGACCTGTTCTGTCCAGTTTCACCCGGCATGTGCTTTTTTTATATATGTCTAATTATCTTAATGTACGTACTTGGGATACATTGATGTTTACGCGCTTGCTAAATGTTGTTGTGTGTAATAGAGTCGAATACTTTCGCATAGACAATATATGCTAGGTATAGTGGGCTGTTAAATTCTGGATATTTCTCTATGATTTGTTTCAGGGTATGAATTTTATCTATAGTAGAGTAACCTGGTCTAAAGCCCGATTGCTCACTTGGTTGATTTTCCTCTATTTTCGATTCTAGCCTCTTTTCCAGACACATTGCGAACAGTTTGTACACTGCAGGCAGTAAACTGATTGGCCTGTAGTTGTTGATATCTGCTGGGTCGCCTTTTTTATACAGGGGAATTATACTTGATTCTGTCCAGCTTTTTGGGATTGTTCGTGTTTCGAGTATCTTATTAAATAATATAGTAAAAGGTTTAATCAGTATATCCTTTCCAATTTTAATGCTTCGTTCGCTTTTTATAAAAATCTGAGGCGATCTTTACTAATTCTTTTCGTGTTTGCATCTTTTTCTTACTTTTTGTGAGTTCAATGTTGGTATCCATGTTTTCTCAAAGTTTAGTTGTTTAAAGGCTCTTTTTTTACTTCCTGTTTTAAGCAATTTTTTTTCTATTATTTGTAGTCTATAGTTTTCATAGTCCTTTTTTAGGAGTTTTTTCGTAGCTTTGTAGAGTGATGCTAATTCCTTTTTCTTTTCTTTTTTTTCTTAAAGGCTTATGTAGGAGTGTAGAGCGTCTTGGTTGGTTCTGCTCTTGTTAGCGTATTTAGACTTTGTTGTATAGATAATTTTATTTTTGAATAAAAGGTCTCTGTATCATCGTTGTTAGTCCAGTGGGTCCCATCCACCCTAACTTTTAAGGTGGAGATATACTCCAGTTTGTTTTGCTCATTTAATAGGCTAGTAGGACTTTTGGTAGGATTTTGCTTTGACATATTCTATGCAATCATTCTCACACCGAATTTTTAGAATGTTTCTTATAATTTCGAGTATAGTTTTTTCTAGGCCATGGTAGTTACTTTCATTTTCTTCAACTCCGAAAAATATAAGGTTATTTCTTCTTTTAAATCTTTTCAAGCTATCTATTGCGGATTTTTGTTTTTCAAAATTGTGTTCAAGTTGCTCATGTTTTGTTTCTATTTGTTTAAATTTCTCGTTGATGTTGTTATTTATCGTGTTTTTTGTATCTTCTTTCATATCTTGCATATTCACCTTTTGTTGTCTTATTTCTTCTTGCATACTTAAAAGCATCTTAATTTCCTCCATATTGTAAAAACAACGTCCTCTTGTGTTGACGGATAAAAAAGATAACGACGATCGTTGAAGTGCTCTTTTACATTGAATCAACAGGTTATGCAAGTTAGTCACTTGCTACGTAGGTCTTCATAGGACCGCTAGATGTCATGAATATTTAGTTGACTGTATTACGTAGCGCTACTGCTATTTGTTGTTAGATGGCGCTGTTATGACAATGTAGGATAGTAATGAATATGCTGTAATTATTATTATTTTTGAAGTTACAGATTTTTACTATCACTGAGATTTATCCAAAAAAATAAATAAAAATAATTTCTTTACACTTATTCCGTTTTTATCACTTGTACACTGTCTGATTTTAGTCCTAATTTGTCCGTTATTTAGTAACACTTTGTTGGTCTTTTACTCACTATATTTTACAAGACACCGTACTTAAATTTATTTTTGCGTATATAATTAATGTTTCTGGCAGTTATTACACGGTTCTATAGCAAAAATTTGACATTAATTATTTTTAAAGGGCTCTTCTGTGGAGACCACAGGGAGTCGTCGCGTTCAAGGTCATATGCGGATACAGCACGATGTCAACCGAGGCGGCCTGCGCGTTGGCCGGTACCCCCCGTGGGCCTTGGGAGGAGCTCGCCGAGGTGTATTGGCGGGCATCGCAAGAGAGGGTGAGGGTCGGTCGTACCCTACCCAGCAAGGTCGCCAGGTGGCAGGGCTACGCCCGCCGAGCTGCCATGGTCAGCTGGAAGGCGCGGCTGTAGACGCCACGGGCCATTCTCTGGACCGTAGGGGCGCTCCAGCCTGTGCGGGCGGAGAGGACAGGGCCCGGGCACAGAGTCCTTACCTTGGTTGCTTTGGCAGATATCTGTACATAGTCGCAAGGAGGGGAGCGACTACAGGCTGTCACCACTGCGGCCGCCTTAGCTGAGGCTGCGGGTGGATGGATTGGGGAACGTCCGCCACTCGCAAGGCCTCCCGCGAAGGTGCGACGCTCCATGAGCGGATGCGTTGCTCGGTAGAGGGTACTTGAAAAGGTAAGCCACCGACGGACCACTGAAGTAATGTCACATAGTTCCAGCAGCCCGCCATACAAGCAAAGAGACGGCGGGTTTATTTAGTGGGTGAGGGCCCCACACTATTCTGTTCGCGAAAGCGCGTGTTAAGAAGGGGTTTCCGATAAGCAGCGCCGGCCCGAAGTAAATTTTAGAATGGAGCAAGATCCAATTATGGCGCCTCTCCCGTTTGCTCCTAATAATATATACTTATACCAATTGTGAGTGTAAAGTAAGTATGGAACGCGAAGATCTCAACCATACTCTGGTGTGACCCGCGCACTCTATTCGCGCGCGTCTCGTTCATCTCTTCGCTTAAAATACATATAGACAATCTAAAAAAAAAGAAATTTCTTTTATTTTTCTTTACCATTTAGGCTCCCCCTAGGATTTGGCGCCTGGAGCGACTGCTACGTTCGCCGTATGGACGGGCCGGCCCTGCCGATAAGGTACATTTTTTCCGTCTTAACAAAGAAAAGGTACCATTTTTCAAATTTCTGATCGCTTATTCAACTTCGTCCATACTGATGTCAACAGAGGATGCCGGTACCGAGTGCTGATCTATTAAACCACATGTGACATCGATGTTAAAAGAATCAAAATATTTACTCCATCGGTTCGGTATTAACACATCTTGTGTTTTTGTAAGAATGCCTCCACCTTTAGACCTTATTTTATTTATTGTGACGGCTGACCAACAACTCCGAGATTTCTTCAGGCTGGCTGGCTTCTGGCTGGCTGAAAGGAGGCTCCAGAAGCGTTTGGTATTAAAATTTATTCTAAGTTTGCATCTCGGATTGGGGGCCCCGTCAGGTCGGGGGCCCGTGGCATTTTGCCAGCCCTGCCACCCTGTGCCACTGAGTGCAAGGCAAGTCTCGACGCGTACCTCGTGCTGGCGATCATTGAGTTCGTGGGGCACCCATTTGTTAAGCTTTTTTACCTTGCCAATTTCACGCAAGTGACCAATATTGTTTTGAAGCTAATTTCGAAAGCTACTCTTAATATTTAGCCGTAGATTTGAGTATCATCAGCTTCCACAATCGCCTTTAATTGGTCATTGTCAAGCAAAGTTTTGGGACGATCACGAGGTTCCTTTTTCAGTCCGAAATTTCCAGAACGGAAGTGGGCAAACAATAACAGTCATTGGTTTGTAGTATTAGCTCCAAAAACGTCGTCGATGTTGCGTGCCGTTTGGGCCGCGTTGCTGTCTCGACGGGACCTACTCATATTCCATAATTACTCGAATTTTTAACGTATCCATCTATGATGCTATGATGATGACGAAAAAGATTCAAATGCGATGAAAACATAACACTAATCAATAAAGAAATGGCTACGTTTGGAAAAATAATATACTGTTTTTAAAATAAAATTAATTTGAAAGTAGAATTGTTAGCCAAACAAAAATTATTTTGATTTGAAATGGCAAGTACTGCAGCACGGCAATTTCATAGGTAAAGGAAGATTTATTATCATATCACATCGGCAAAGACGGTTCGGTTCATCGACTGTAGGAATATCGCTCGATATTCGATAGAATTACTCTATACTGCGTAACTTCGATAATAGCTTATAAAATTTAGCTTAATCGCTGCGACAGATGTCAAAGTAACATTCCTAGGGCTGCGACAATGTTGATTGATCATAGTATTTAAGTATCGATACAGTTCGATTCTTTTATTCGATTTTATTTGTTTGTATTTGATTTGAATAATTATCGATTATTGTTATCTGATCATTATTAGGTAAAATCTTAATTGTAAAATTAAGTTTACCTGGTCGGTATAATGTATGAAAATACTTCCGATAGATGGTGCAGGCGTCACCCAAAGATGTTAAGTATGAATGTGTTATCGAGATTAGCAGTCGGGAGCAAGGGTCACGATGGCTGAATTGGCATAGCATCTGGACGGTATCCAGGAGATGCAGGTTCGAATCCTGCTCGTGACTGTTATTTTCGATTTCACATTTTTCACTTTGTGTTTAATGAGGTCTCGGGTTCGATCCTCGGGTCGGGCAGCGTTATTGAGATTTTTCAAAACAAAAAAAAATTCGCAGTAGCAGCCCGGAGTTTGTAAATGTGCCCGATCTACCGGGTTCAATAGGCTCGCCCCCTATTACGTGGGACTTATACATAGCTGGTGAGTTGTGGGTGTGTAATACACCTCTGCCTACCCCTTCGGGTATTCCCCGAGGCGTGATGCTATGTTTTTTGAAGTTACAAAGACTTTAAAAGCTATACTTACATGAATATATTCACTGGCAATGAATTTGCTCCCAACGTTACTATTTTCTTATTATGTATAATGAAACATCAACAAAATGTTGTGGAACATATTTTGGGTATTTCGTTGGTTGTCTCGTTTTCCCGCCGAAATGAGTGTATGCACACCCATTTCGATCTCGCATCTGAATTAAAGGGAAACCTAAAATAGTAAATATTTATCATCATCTCATAAATTACATATAAATTTTAGTAAAGTGAAAACTGGGCAAATTAAATTCGCAATAAGGCAACACCGAAACAATGCTCAGTAATAGAAATTTTGCTATAAAACGTGTTTTGCGAGTGTATCTTGGTAACAATTATTAATTTCGAGTAAAACAAAGCCCATTTTATATCACTTTATAGCATTCAATCATTAAATTATTTCATTTTCGACTACTTACCAATGAAATGTTATACCGGTATTTTTTCGCTCGCTGTAACTTTTGTAGTCTAGTACACTATTTTACAAGCACTATTATCACGTAGTCTTTGTCACGTAATTTTTATACAAATGTTCGATTATGTCAGTTGAATCGTGACAGACAAAGCATTTTGACATCGTGACTTATACCAAAAACTGGCCACGGCAAAGACAAAAATCTATGACTGTCTGTTTTTTTGCACCAGTAAATTGTATCTTACGTTCTCGCTCATACATGTCAAAGAATTTTCTTCGCTCTGTCTAGTTCTTAGTCTGAGGAAAATTATATTATCATAGATGCAAGACATGCTTAAACTACAAAATGTTTCGCAGGTATATAGTAAATTATCTCTTTCTATTTAGTCTCACAATCTTAATATAATTATATATAAAAAATATATACTATATAACCTCTTCTTTAATGATACTACATACTATAACCCACGATACTTATTAATTTAAAAATGTAAACAATCTTCATCATTAAAATAAATAATAATATTACAAATGGTAATATTGTATTTAGATATCATTTGACATGCTTAGCACTACACATTAAACACAAAGTGAAATCGAAAATAACAGTCACGAGCAGGATTTGAACATGCATCTCCTGGGTACCGTCCAGATGCTTTTGCTGAATTGGCAAAGTATCTGGACGGTATCCAGGAGATGCAGGTTCAAATCCTGCTCGTGACTGTTATTTTCGATTTAAAATTTTTCACTTTGTGCTTAATAGTAATATTGTAATTAATTCCGAAAATGACGACTGTGCAGCTTTATGGATCCATTAAAAACGTTAATAATTATGTTAGGTAATGTTTCTATTACTCTCTATCTTTAAAATATCATCAACTTTGCAACATTACGCGGGAAATTTAAGTTCATAAACTGGTATGACATAAAAAAATAGGAACTTAAATTAATTTATTTTCGGAATATGTAAATGACTTATTTAGCCAGTTATTGTATGAAATAATGTTACTAGCCGATGATAAGAGATATCTTTAGTGTTCATTTTCCGATTTTTGTTGTTTTGGCACACTTTAATTACACATATTGACATTTTAAATGACACACTTTTGCTCCTGGATACGACCTTGTCAAGTGACGTCACGATTGACACTAACAGCATTGGGGTGAACGGTTCACCCCAATTTTTTTTGACGTGTTTACAACGCCGAGGGTCCATCTAGATATATCAATAATCTAAGGGTATTATAATATCCAACCAGCTCATGGCGATAAATTGGAGTACCTATACCTCTAATTAATTTTTTTTTTATTTTTGTACGCCAAATAAAAAATCCACCACTTTTGTAATACCAATACCAAGTCACGTTTATAACTCGTGACATCACATCATCTTCAAAATTTTTAATCCTTACCTTTACTAATAATATAAATGTGAAAGTGATTTGTTAGTTTTTTTTGTTACGCTTTCACGACCTAACTACTGAACCCCAGAGTACTGGAGCTCAGAAAAGGACACAGGCTACATTTCATCCCGGAAAAATTTATGATTTCTTCGGGTTAGCTATTTTTGCATAAAGGTAATTAAAGTGCAGTAGTGTGACATATTTATATTCTAAAACTATCCGGACGGAGTTGTAGGTAGAGTCTAGTTTAATATATTTTAGCTTTTATAGACAGTTATACTTTTTTATTTCGGATATCTAACCTATCATACTTTAAGAATTTTGTGGGTAAATTGCTGGGAAAAAAATTTGAAAGCCAACGCTACCTTGTTAATGCGATTTGAGCAGGCCTGTATTATTGGGCCATGCTAGGCATGATGTCGATGACAGCAGCTGTCGCAGCGATCAAGCTAAGTTTTATGAACTATAGTAACGGAGAAGGTACTTTAAAAATTGGCCCGCTGCACTTCTGCAGTGTGACGTCTACTATGAAGATGAGATCGTAGTCAAAAAGCATTAGTCGTCGGTGACAGATGGCGACGGCGCGGCGTGGGGCGCGCCCTGGTGGGTGCGGCGGCGCGGCAGGCGGCGCGGGAGGGGCGGCGAGCGCTGGCGGCGGCGCCGTCGGCGCTGCAGCGGGACGTGCGCGCGCTGCTGGCGGGGGGCGTGGGGGGCGCGGGGGGCGCGGGCTGGGGCGTGGGGGGCACGTACCACCGCCGCGTGCTGGGCGCCGCGCTGACGCTGCCCATGTTGCAGCTGCACTGCGACCTGCCGCCGGCCGAGCCGGCGCTCGTCGCCCGCCCGACGACTTAATGTTTTGAATAAATCGAGATCTATTTGTATGAACTTATTCTTTTATTTACTTACTTACTTATCATCACGCCATTTCCCTGCCGGGGTAGGCAGAGAGAACAGAGTGCCAAGAGGCTCTATTCTTGTATACATCTCTCGCTTCCTAAACATTCATAACTCTAGGTATTGTTATATACTTTTTTCGCATTTGACATGCTTAGGCATACACATTAAACACAAATTGAAAAATGTGAAATCGAAAATAACAGTCACTAGCAGGATTTGAACATGCATCTCCTGGATGGTCCAGATGCTTTTTTTATGAAAATACTTCCGACAGATGGCGCAGGCGTCACCCAAGACGTTAAGAATGAATGTGGTATCGAAATTAGCAGTCAGGGGCAATTGTCACGATGGCTGCATTGGCAAAGCATCTGGACGGTATCCAGGAGATGCAGGTTCAAATCCTGCTCGTGACTGTTATTTTCGATTTCACATTTTTCACTTTGTGTTTAATTCATAACTCTCTTCATACACGCTCGCCGGTTTCGGAGACTCCTGGCTCCACCTTCTTTCAATACATGACCGATTTGGTCTATGTAGGTGAGTCTCGGTCTCCCCCTGTACCTACATCCTTCCACTTTCGCATTGTATATCTTCTTAACCAGTCGCTCGTCCGACATTCTTTCCACATGTCCGAACCATCGGAACATTCCCTTTCGCATCTTTACACCAATACTCTCTTTCATATCTACTCGCTCTCTTACGTCGTCGTTACGAATGCGGTCAGTTAGCCTCACTTCACAGATTCTCCGCAGAGATCGCATTTCGACCGCATTGATTTTACTCTCATGCTCCTTTTTCCATACCCAACTCTCGCTTCCATACAATAAAGTTGGGACAAGCACTGCGTTGTGTATTGCGACACGTGCCCTCTGTCTGAGGTGATGACTGCCGAGAAGTTGTCCCAATGCTCCATTCACTCTATTTCCCGCATTCACTCTTCTCTCTACATCAGTGGGGTACCTTCCATGCCGACTGAATCCACATCCAAGATATACAAATTCATCCACTTGTTCTAGCACACCATTTCCTATTGCTACTCTAACATCTGTTCTAGCTCCTTCTCTTCCAAAAACCATTATTTTGGTTTTGCTCACATTCACACGTAGGCCCCTTTTCTTACAATTTTCTGCCATTACGTCGACTAGGGTTTGCAGGTCAGCCGCGGATTGCGCTAATAAAACCCCATCGTCTGCATATAGCAGAGACCTAACCACTGAGTTGCCCATCTGAACTCCCACATTCATTTAATTCAACCTTTGTAGACATTTATACAGATATATGATAAACAGTCTGGCTGATAGAACACAGCCCTGTTTAACGCCGATATTGACATCAAATCAGGGTGACATTCCATCATCCAGCCGCACACAAGCTCTGCAGTCCATGTAGTTGGACTGCACCGCTTGTAACAGTTTACCGTTAATTAAACACAAAGTGAAAAATGTGAAATCGAAAATAACAGTCAGGAGCAGGATTTGAACCTGCATCTTCTGGATACCGTCCAGATGCTTTACCAATTCAGCCATCCTGACAATTGCTCCTGACTGCTAATTTCGATAACACATCATACTTAACGTCTTTGGGTGACGCCTGCGCCATCTGTCGGACGTATTTTCATACATTATACCGACTAGGTAAACTTAATTTTACAATTAAGATTTTTACCTAATAATGACGCAAACCCTATAAATATTTATATATATTTTTAGCATTTGACATGCTTAGCACTATACATTAAACACAAAGTGAAAAATGTGAAATCGAAAATAACAGTCAGGAGCAGGATTTGAACCTGCATCTTCTGGATACCGTCCAGATGCTTTACCAATTCAGCCATCCTGACAATTGCTCCTGACTGCTAATTTCGATAACACATCATACTTAACGTCTTTGGGTGACGCCTGCGCCATCTGTCGGACGTATTTTCATACATTATACCGACTAGGTAAACTTAATTTTACAATTAAGATTTTTACCTAATAATGACGCAAACCCTATAAATATTTATATATATTTTTAGCATTTGACATGCTTAGCACTATACATTAAACACAAAGTGAAAAATGTGAAATCGAAAATAACAGTCAGGAGCAGGATTTGAACCTGCATCTTCTGGATACCGTCCAGATGCTTTACCAATTCAGCCATCCTGACAATTGCTCCTGACTGCTAATTTCGATAACACATCATACTTAACGTCTTTGGGTGACGCCTGCGCCATCTGTCGGACGTATTTTCATACATTATACCGACTAGGTAAACTTAATTTTACAATTAAGATTTTTACCTAATAATGACGCAAACCCTATAAATATTTATATATATTTTTAGCATTTGACATGCTTAGCACTATACATTAAACACAAAGTGAAAAATGTGAAATCGAAAATAACAGTCAGGAGCAGGATTTGAACCTGCATCTTCTGGATACCGTCCAGATGCTTTACCAATTCAGCCATCCTGACAATTGCTCCTGACTGCTAATTTCGATAACACATCATACTTAACGTCTTTGGGTGACGCCTGCGCCATCTGTCGGACGTATTTTCATACATTATACCGACTAGGTAAACTTAATTTTACAATTAAGATTTTTACCTAATAATGACGCAAACCCTATAAATATTTATATATATTTTTAGCATTTGACATGCTTAGCACTATACATTAAACACAAAGTGAAAAATGTGAAATCGAAAATAACAGTCAGGAGCAGGATTTGAACCTGCATCTTCTGGATACCGTCCAGATGCTTTACCAATTCAGCCATCCTGACAATTGCTCCTGACTGCTAATTTCGATAACACATCATACTTAACGTCTTTGGGTGACGCCTGCGCCATCTGTCGGACGTATTTTCATACATTATACCGACTAGGTAAACTTAATTTTACAATTAAGATTTTTACCTAATAATGACGCAAACCCTATAAATATTTATATATATTTTTAGCATTTGACATGCTTAGCACTATACATTAAACACAAAGTGAAAAATGTGAAATCGAAAATAACAGTCAGGAGCAGGATTTGAACCTGCATCTTCTGGATACCGTCCAGATGCTTTACCAATTCAGCCATCCTGACAATTGCTCCTGACTGCTAATTTCGATAACACATCATACTTAACGTCTTTGGGTGACGCCTGCGCCATCTGTCGGACGTATTTTCATACATTATACCGACTAGGTAAACTTAATTTTACAATTAAGATTTTTACCTAATAATGACGCAAACCCTATAAATATTTATATATATTTTTAGCATTTGACATGCTTAGCACTATACATTAAACACAAAGTGAAAAATGTGAAATCGAAAATAACAGTCAGGAGCAGGATTTGAACCTGCATCTTCTGGATACCGTCCAGATGCTTTACCAATTCAGCCATCCTGACAATTGCTCCTGACTGCTAATTTCGATAACACATCATACTTAACGTCTTTGGGTGACGCCTGCGCCATCTGTCGGACGTATTTTCATACATTATACCGACTAGGTAAACTTAATTTTACAATTAAGATTTTTACCTAATAATGACGCAAACCCTATAAATATTTATATATATTTTTAGCATTTGACATGCTTAGCACTATACATTAAACACAAAGTGAAAAATGTGAAATCGAAAATAACAGTCAGGAGCAGGATTTGAACCTGCATCTTCTGGATACCGTCCAGATGCTTTACCAATTCAGCCATCCTGACAATTGCTCCTGACTGCTAATTTCGATAACACATCATACTTAACGTCTTTGGGTGACGCCTGCGCCATCTGTCGGACGTATTTTCATACATTATACCGACTAGGTAAACTTAATTTTACAATTAAGATTTTTACCTAATAATGACGCAAACCCTATAAATATTTATATATATTTTTAGCATTTGACATGCTTAGCACTATACATTAAACACAAAGTGAAAAATGTGAAATCGAAAATAACAGTCAGGAGCAGGATTTGAACCTGCATCTTCTGGATACCGTCCAGATGCTTTACCAATTCAGCCATCCTGACAATTGCTCCTGACTGCTAATTTCGATAACACATCATACTTAACGTCTTTGGGTGACGCCTGCGCCATCTGTCGGACGTATTTTCATACATTATACCGACTAGGTAAACTTAATTTTACAATTAAGATTTTTACCTAATAATGACGCAAACCCTATAAATATTTATATATATTTTTAGCATTTGACATGCTTAGCACTATACATTAAACACAAAGTGAAAAATGTGAAATCGAAAATAACAGTCAGGAGCAGGATTTGAACCTGCATCTTCTGGATACCGTCCAGATGCTTTACCAATTCAGCCATCCTGACAATTGCTCCTGACTGCTAATTTCGATAACACATCATACTTAACGTCTTTGGGTGACGCCTGCGCCATCTGTCGGACGTATTTTCATACATTATACCGACTAGGTAAACTTAATTTTACAATTAAGATTTTTACCTAATAATGACGCAAACCCTATAAATATTTATATATATTTTTAGCATTTGACATGCTTAGCACTATACATTAAACACAAAGTGAAAAATGTGAAATCGAAAATAACAGTCAGGAGCAGGATTTGAACCTGCATCTTCTGGATACCGTCCAGATGCTTTACCAATTCAGCCATCCTGACAATTGCTCCTGACTGCTAATTTCGATAACACATCATACTTAACGTCTTTGGGTGACGCCTGCGCCATCTGTCGGACGTATTTTCATACATTATACCGACTAGGTAAACTTAATTTTACAATTAAGATTTTTACCTAATAATGACGCAAACCCTATAAATATTTATATATATTTTTAGCATTTGACATGCTTAGCACTATACATTAAACACAAAGTGAAAAATGTGAAATCGAAAATAACAGTCAGGAGCAGGATTTGAACCTGCATCTTCTGGATACCGTCCAGATGCTTTACCAATTCAGCCATCCTGACAATTGCTCCTGACTGCTAATTTCGATAACACATCATACTTAACGTCTTTGGGTGACGCCTGCGCCATCTGTCGGACGTATTTTCATACATTATACCGACTAGGTAAACTTAATTTTACAATTAAGATTTTTACCTAATAATGACGCAAACCCTATAAATATTTATATATATTTTTAGCATTTGACATGCTTAGCACTATACATTAAACACAAAGTGAAAAATGTGAAATCGAAAATAACAGTCAGGAGCAGGATTTGAACCTGCATCTTCTGGATACCGTCCAGATGCTTTACCAATTCAGCCATCCTGACAATTGCTCCTGACTGCTAATTTCGATAACACATCATACTTAACGTCTTTGGGTGACGCCTGCGCCATCTGTCGGACGTATTTTCATACATTATACCGACTAGGTAAACTTAATTTTACAATTAAGATTTTTACCTAATAATGACGCAAACCCTATAAATATTTATATATATTTTTAGCATTTGACATGCTTAGCACTATACATTAAACACAAAGTGAAAAATGTGAAATCGAAAATAACAGTCAGGAGCAGGATTTGAACCTGCATCTTCTGGATACCGTCCAGATGCTTTACCAATTCAGCCATCCTGACAATTGCTCCTGACTGCTAATTTCGATAACACATCATACTTAACGTCTTTGGGTGACGCCTGCGCCATCTGTCGGACGTATTTTCATACATTATACCGACTAGGTAAACTTAATTTTACAATTAAGATTTTTACCTAATAATGACGCAAACCCTATAAATATTTATATATATTTTTAGCATTTGACATGCTTAGCACTATACATTAAACACAAAGTGAAAAATGTGAAATCGAAAATAACAGTCAGGAGCAGGATTTGAACCTGCATCTTCTGGATACCGTCCAGATGCTTTACCAATTCAGCCATCCTGACAATTGCTCCTGACTGCTAATTTCGATAACACATCATACTTAACGTCTTTGGGTGACGCCTGCGCCATCTGTCGGACGTATTTTCATACATTATACCGACTAGGTAAACTTAATTTTACAATTAAGATTTTTACCTAATAATGACGCAAACCCTATAAATATTTATATATATTTTTAGCATTTGACATGCTTAGCACTATACATTAAACACAAAGTGAAAAATGTGAAATCGAAAATAACAGTCAGGAGCAGGATTTGAACCTGCATCTTCTGGATACCGTCCAGATGCTTTACCAATTCAGCCATCCTGACAATTGCTCCTGACTGCTAATTTCGATAACACATCATACTTAACGTCTTTGGGTGACGCCTGCGCCATCTGTCGGACGTATTTTCATACATTATACCGACTAGGTAAACTTAATTTTACAATTAAGATTTTTACCTAATAATGACGCAAACCCTATAAATATTTATATATATTTTTAGCATTTGACATGCTTAGCACTATACATTAAACACAAAGTGAAAAATGTGAAATCGAAAATAACAGTCAGGAGCAGGATTTGAACCTGCATCTTCTGGATACCGTCCAGATGCTTTACCAATTCAGCCATCCTGACAATTGCTCCTGACTGCTAATTTCGATAACACATCATACTTAACGTCTTTGGGTGACGCCTGCGCCATCTGTCGGACGTATTTTCATACATTATACCGACTAGGTAAACTTAATTTTACAATTAAGATTTTTACCTAATAATGACGCAAACCCTATAAATATTTATATATATTTTTAGCATTTGACATGCTTAGCACTATACATTAAACACAAAGTGAAAAATGTGAAATCGAAAATAACAGTCAGGAGCAGGATTTGAACCTGCATCTTCTGGATACCGTCCAGATGCTTTACCAATTCAGCCATCCTGACAATTGCTCCTGACTGCTAATTTCGATAACACATCATACTTAACGTCTTTGGGTGACGCCTGCGCCATCTGTCGGACGTATTTTCATACATTATACCGACTAGGTAAACTTAATTTTACAATTAAGATTTTTACCTAATAATGACGCAAACCCTATAAATATTTATATATATTTTTAGCATTTGACATGCTTAGCACTATACATTAAACACAAAGTGAAAAATGTGAAATCGAAAATAACAGTCAGGAGCAGGATTTGAACCTGCATCTTCTGGATACCGTCCAGATGCTTTACCAATTCAGCCATCCTGACAATTGCTCCTGACTGCTAATTTCGATAACACATCATACTTAACGTCTTTGGGTGACGCCTGCGCCATCTGTCGGACGTATTTTCATACATTATACCGACTAGGTAAACTTAATTTTACAATTAAGATTTTTACCTAATAATGACGCAAACCCTATAAATATTTATATATATTTTTAGCATTTGACATGCTTAGCACTATACATTAAACACAAAGTGAAAAATGTGAAATCGAAAATAACAGTCAGGAGCAGGATTTGAACCTGCATCTTCTGGATACCGTCCAGATGCTTTACCAATTCAGCCATCCTGACAATTGCTCCTGACTGCTAATTTCGATAACACATCATACTTAACGTCTTTGGGTGACGCCTGCGCCATCTGTCGGACGTATTTTCATACATTATACCGACTAGGTAAACTTAATTTTACAATTAAGATTTTTACCTAATAATGACGCAAACCCTATAAATATTTATATATATTTTTAGCATTTGACATGCTTAGCACTATACATTAAACACAAAGTGAAAAATGTGAAATCGAAAATAACAGTCAGGAGCAGGATTTGAACCTGCATCTTCTGGATACCGTCCAGATGCTTTACCAATTCAGCCATCCTGACAATTGCTCCTGACTGCTAATTTCGATAACACATCATACTTAACGTCTTTGGGTGACGCCTGCGCCATCTGTCGGACGTATTTTCATACATTATACCGACTAGGTAAACTTAATTTTACAATTAAGATTTTTACCTAATAATGACGCAAACCCTATAAATATTTATATATATTTTTAGCATTTGACATGCTTAGCACTATACATTAAACACAAAGTGAAAAATGTGAAATCGAAAATAACAGTCAGGAGCAGGATTTGAACCTGCATCTTCTGGATACCGTCCAGATGCTTTACCAATTCAGCCATCCTGACAATTGCTCCTGACTGCTAATTTCGATAACACATCATACTTAACGTCTTTGGGTGACGCCTGCGCCATCTGTCGGACGTATTTTCATACATTATACCGACTAGGTAAACTTAATTTTACAATTAAGATTTTTACCTAATAATGACGCAAACCCTATAAATATTTATATATATTTTTAGCATTTGACATGCTTAGCACTATACATTAAACACAAAGTGAAAAATGTGAAATCGAAAATAACAGTCAGGAGCAGGATTTGAACCTGCATCTTCTGGATACCGTCCAGATGCTTTACCAATTCAGCCATCCTGACAATTGCTCCTGACTGCTAATTTCGATAACACATCATACTTAACGTCTTTGGGTGACGCCTGCGCCATCTGTCGGACGTATTTTCATACATTATACCGACTAGGTAAACTTAATTTTACAATTAAGATTTTTACCTAATAATGACGCAAACCCTATAAATATTTATATATATTTTTAGCATTTGACATGCTTAGCACTATACATTAAACACAAAGTGAAAAATGTGAAATCGAAAATAACAGTCAGGAGCAGGATTTGAACCTGCATCTTCTGGATACCGTCCAGATGCTTTACCAATTCAGCCATCCTGACAATTGCTCCTGACTGCTAATTTCGATAACACATCATACTTAACGTCTTTGGGTGACGCCTGCGCCATCTGTCGGACGTATTTTCATACATTATACCGACTAGGTAAACTTAATTTTACAATTAAGATTTTTACCTAATAATGACGCAAACCCTATAAATATTTATATATATTTTTAGCATTTGACATGCTTAGCACTATACATTAAACACAAAGTGAAAAATGTGAAATCGAAAATAACAGTCAGGAGCAGGATTTGAACCTGCATCTTCTGGATACCGTCCAGATGCTTTACCAATTCAGCCATCCTGACAATTGCTCCTGACTGCTAATTTCGATAACACATCATACTTAACGTCTTTGGGTGACGCCTGCGCCATCTGTCGGACGTATTTTCATACATTATACCGACTAGGTAAACTTAATTTTACAATTAAGATTTTTACCTAATAATGACGCAAACCCTATAAATATTTATATATATTTTTAGCATTTGACATGCTTAGCACTATACATTAAACACAAAGTGAAAAATGTGAAATCGAAAATAACAGTCAGGAGCAGGATTTGAACCTGCATCTTCTGGATACCGTCCAGATGCTTTACCAATTCAGCCATCCTGACAATTGCTCCTGACTGCTAATTTCGATAACACATCATACTTAACGTCTTTGGGTGACGCCTGCGCCATCTGTCGGACGTATTTTCATACATTATACCGACTAGGTAAACTTAATTTTACAATTAAGATTTTTACCTAATAATGACGCAAACCCTATAAATATTTATATATATTTTTAGCATTTGACATGCTTAGCACTATACATTAAACACAAAGTGAAAAATGTGAAATCGAAAATAACAGTCAGTAGCAGGATTTGAACCTGCATCTTCTGGATACCGTCCAGATGCTTTACCAATTCAGCCATCCTGACAATTGCTCCTGACTGCTAATTTCGATAACACATCATACTTAACGTCTTTGGGTGACGCCTGCGCCATCTGTCGGACGTATTTTCATACATTATACCGACTAGGTAAACTTAATTTTACAATTAAGATTTTTACCTAATAATGACGCAAACCCTATAAATATTTATATATATTTTTAGCATTTGACATGCTTAGCACTATACATTAAACACAAAGTGAAAAATGTGAAATCGAAAATAACAGTCAGGAGCAGGATTTGAACCTGCATCTTCTGGATACCGTCCAGATGCTTTACCAATTCAGCCATCCTGACAATTGCTCCTGACTGCTAATTTCGATAACACATCATACTTAACGTCTTTGGGTGACGCCTGCGCCATCTGTCGGACGTATTTTCATACATTATACCGACTAGGTAAACTTAATTTTACAATTAAGATTTTTACCTAATAATGACGCAAACCCTATAAATATTTATATATATTTTTAGCATTTGACATGCTTAGCACTATACATTAAACACAAAGTGAAAAATGTGAAATCGAAAATAACAGTCAGGAGCAGGATTTGAACCTGCATCTTCTGGATACCGTCCAGATGCTTTACCAATTCAGCCATCCTGACAATTGCTCCTGACTGCTAATTTCGATAACACATCATACTTAACGTCTTTGGGTGACGCCTGCGCCATCTGTCGGACGTATTTTCATACATTATACCGACTAGGTAAACTTAATTTTACAATTAAGATTTTTACCTAATAATGACGCAAACCCTATAAATATTTATATATATTTTTAGCATTTGACATGCTTAGCACTATACATTAAACACAAAGTGAAAAATGTGAAATCGAAAATAACAGTCAGGAGCAGGATTTGAACCTGCATCTTCTGGATACCGTCCAGATGCTTTACCAATTCAGCCATCCTGACAATTGCTCCTGACTGCTAATTTCGATAACACATCATACTTAACGTCTTTGGGTGACGCCTGCGCCATCTGTCGGACGTATTTTCATACATTATACCGACTAGGTAAACTTAATTTTACAATTAAGATTTTTACCTAATAATGACGCAAACCCTATAAATATTTATATATATTTTTAGCATTTGACATGCTTAGCACTATACATTAAACACAAAGTGAAAAATGTGAAATCGAAAATAACAGTCAGGAGCAGGATTTGAACCTGCATCTTCTGGATACCGTCCAGATGCTTTACCAATTCAGCCATCCTGACAATTGCTCCTGACTGCTAATTTCGATAACACATCATACTTAACGTCTTTGGGTGACGCCTGCGCCATCTGTCGGACGTATTTTCATACATTATACCGACTAGGTAAACTTAATTTTACAATTAAGATTTTTACCTAATAATGACGCAAACCCTATAAATATTTATATATATTTTTAGCATTTGACATGCTTAGCACTATACATTAAACACAAAGTGAAAAATGTGAAATCGAAAATAACAGTCAGGAGCAGGATTTGAACCTGCATCTTCTGGATACCGTCCAGATGCTTTACCAATTCAGCCATCCTGACAATTGCTCCTGACTGCTAATTTCGATAACACATCATACTTAACGTCTTTGGGTGACGCCTGCGCCATCTGTCGGACGTATTTTCATACATTATACCGACTAGGTAAACTTAATTTTACAATTAAGATTTTTACCTAATAATGACGCAAACCCTATAAATATTTATATATATTTTTAGCATTTGACATGCTTAGCACTATACATTAAACACAAAGTGAAAAATGTGAAATCGAAAATAACAGTCAGGAGCAGGATTTGAACCTGCATCTTCTGGATACCGTCCAGATGCTTTACCAATTCAGCCATCCTGACAATTGCTCCTGACTGCTAATTTCGATAACACATCATACTTAACGTCTTTGGGTGACGCCTGCGCCATCTGTCGGACGTATTTTCATACATTATACCGACTAGGTAAACTTAATTTTACAATTAAGATTTTTACCTAATAATGACGCAAACCCTATAAATATTTATATATATTTTTAGCATTTGACATGCTTAGCACTATACATTAAACACAAAGTGAAAAATGTGAAATCGAAAATAACAGTCAGGAGCAGGATTTGAACCTGCATCTTCTGGATACCGTCCAGATGCTTTACCAATTCAGCCATCCTGACAATTGCTCCTGACTGCTAATTTCGATAACACATCATACTTAACGTCTTTGGGTGACGCCTGCGCCATCTGTCGGACGTATTTTCATACATTATACCGACTAGGTAAACTTAATTTTACAATTAAGATTTTTACCTAATAATGACGCAAACCCTATAAATATTTATATATATTTTTAGCATTTGACATGCTTAGCACTATACATTAAACACAAAGTGAAAAATGTGAAATCGAAAATAACAGTCAGGAGCAGGATTTGAACCTGCATCTTCTGGATACCGTCCAGATGCTTTACCAATTCAGCCATCCTGACAATTGCTCCTGACTGCTAATTTCGATAACACATCATACTTAACGTCTTTGGGTGACGCCTGCGCCATCTGTCGGACGTATTTTCATACATTATACCGACTAGGTAAACTTAATTTTACAATTAAGATTTTTACCTAATAATGACGCAAACCCTATAAATATTTATATATATTTTTAGCATTTGACATGCTTAGCACTATACATTAAACACAAAGTGAAAAATGTGAAATCGAATTTGTGTTTAATGTATAGTGCTAAGCATGTCAAATGCTAAAAATATATATAAATATTTATAGGGTTTGCGTCATTATTAGGTAAAAATCTTAATTGTAAAATTAAGTTTACCTAGTCGGTATAATGTATGAAAATACGTCCGACAGATGGCGCAGGCGTCACCCAAAGACGTTAAGTATGATGTGTTATCGAAATTAGCAGTCAGGAGCAATTGTCAGGATGGCTGAATTGGTAAAGCATCTGGACGGTATCCAGAAGATGCAGGTTCAAATCCTGCTCCTGACTGTTATTTTCGATTTCACATTTTTCACTTTGTGTTTAATGTATAGTGCTAAGCATGTCAAATGCTAAAAATATATATAAATATTTATAGGGTTTGCGTCATTATTAGGTAAAAATCTTAATTGTAAAATTAAGTTTACCTAGTCGGTATAATGTATGAAAATACGTCCGACAGATGGCGCAGGCGTCACCCAAAGACGTTAAGTATGATGTGTTATCGAAATTAGCAGTCAGGAGCAATTGTCAGGATGGCTGAATTGGTAAAGCATCTGGACGGTATCCAGAAGATGCAGGTTCAAATCCTGCTCCTGACTGTTATTTTCGATTTCACATTTTTCACTTTGTGTTTAATGTATAGTGCTAAGCATGTCAAATGCTAAAAATATATATAAATATTTATAGGGTTTGCGTCATTATTAGGTAAAAATCTTAATTGTAAAATTAAGTTTACCTAGTCGGTATAATGTATGAAAATACGTCCGACAGATGGCGCAGGCGTCACCCAAAGACGTTAAGTATGATGTGTTATCGAAATTAGCAGTCAGGAGCAATTGTCAGGATGGCTGAATTGGTAAAGCATCTGGACGGTATCCAGAAGATGCAGGTTCAAATCCTGCTCCTGACTGTTATTTTCGATTTCACATTTTTCACTTTGTGTTTAATGTATAGTGCTAAGCATGTCAAATGCTAAAAATATATATAAATATTTATAGGGTTTGCGTCATTATTAGGTAAAAATCTTAATTGTAAAATTAAGTTTACCTAGTCGGTATAATGTATGAAAATACGTCCGACAGATGGCGCAGGCGTCACCCAAAGACGTTAAGTATGATGTGTTATCGAAATTAGCAGTCAGGAGCAATTGTCAGGATGGCTGAATTGGTAAAGCATCTGGACGGTATCCAGAAGATGCAGGTTCAAATCCTGCTCCTGACTGTTATTTTCGATTTCACATTTTTCACTTTGTGTTTAATGTATAGTGCTAAGCATGTCAAATGCTAAAAATATATATAAATATTTATAGGGTTTGCGTCATTATTAGGTAAAAATCTTAATTGTAAAATTAAGTTTACCTAGTCGGTATAATGTATGAAAATACGTCCGACAGATGGCGCAGGCGTCACCCAAAGACGTTAAGTATGATGTGTTATCGAAATTAGCAGTCAGGAGCAATTGTCAGGATGGCTGAATTGGTAAAGCATCTGGACGGTATCCAGAAGATGCAGGTTCAAATCCTGCTCCTGACTGTTATTTTCGATTTCACATTTTTCACTTTGTGTTTAATGTATAGTGCTAAGCATGTCAAATGCTAAAAATATATATAAATATTTATAGGGTTTGCGTCATTATTAGGTAAAAATCTTAATTGTAAAATTAAGTTTACCTAGTCGGTATAATGTATGAAAATACGTCCGACAGATGGCGCAGGCGTCACCCAAAGACGTTAAGTATGATGTGTTATCGAAATTAGCAGTCAGGAGCAATTGTCAGGATGGCTGAATTGGTAAAGCATCTGGACGGTATCCAGAAGATGCAGGTTCAAATCCTGCTCCTGACTGTTATTTTCGATTTCACATTTTTCACTTTGTGTTTAATGTATAGTGCTAAGCATGTCAAATGCTAAAAATATATATAAATAAGTTTACCGTTAATACCATATTCCGTCAAAATGTCCCAAAGTTCGTTTCGTACAACCGTGTCAAATGATTTCTCCAAATCCACAAAACTGCAGAAAACCCTCTGGCCTACAGCCAGATGCTTCTCCACAATGTTGCGCAGAGAAAACACTTGATCCATGCATCCCCTTCCACACATGAAACCTTGTGCCTCACACAAAAATTCATCAGACACCATCCTCATTTCAATTCTTTAAATTTTTAAAAACGAGTAAGTTTGAAAGAGTGGATCTATTTTTTAAGAAGCCATGTTGTTTTAAAGATATATATGGGTTTAAGTGATAATATAGCGAGCCGTATACAACGGATTCAAAAAGTTTAGCAAAGCAAGACAAAATACTGATTGGCCTATAATTCTCACAGCAGGATCGGTCACCAGATTTATGTATCGGTACTATATGTGCGAGTTTCCACTTAGTTGGAAATACACCCGTACGAAGCGATTTCGAAAAAATAAGTGTTAATGGATAACACATCTCTTTGCTACAAATCTTGACTAAAGATGGCGGTATTCCGTCTGGGCCAGCACCTTTGTTCACGTCAAATTTACGAATCTTCTCGAGAACATCCTGCTGATTGATATTAATGAAGCCTAAGGCATTTGCACTACATGGCAAAGGTGCTACACAGTTATTTAGTGTGTCATGATTTTAGTAATTAATTTAAAAATAAAATTGCAAAATTGTTACTTCCTGTTTTCTACCGGAAATATAATAATTTTAGTAATGAATTTAAAAATAAAATAGCTGTTAAGACTGACTGTTTCTGAAAGTGATTATTCGGCCGGGCCGCTCATTTGAGTGCAGACGTGTGTTAATCTAGCTGTTATAATGTATTAAGGAGACAGTAATTATAGTACATAAGTATAAAGTATAATTATATCTGGTTACCTGGTGAGTTGAAGGAATGATGAAAATATACTAGCGTTACTGTAGGAGTGGTTTTATTTCTTCACATTTCAGAAGCGGAATAAAAAAACCAAGAGGTATGTAAAAGTAGTCGTTTTAAATATTTCATTTGCCGAGTAACTTGGTAAAATGAACGCATAAGTATATGCTTTAAACGCCCACGTAAAGATTATTATGCATCTTTCACGATACTTACCGTAGAGCTGGCACATCACGTCAGGATAACTCTCTGACGATATGGTGTCAATGGTGTGTATGTTAAATGAATGCTCGGGTTGCACACGTACTTGGCCAGGGCAACTCTGTACAATGTCACGCATCGAGTCGTGTCGTTGCTGGATCAGGTTTACTCTGATAGCTACTAACGTGCTTCATGCCCAAGTATTTGTTTATTATGCTGCATAATTATGTCTACCCTAATCATATTTTTACCCTCATTAATTGTACTTTCAAAAAGTGATAATTTATTTTATTTTTTTGAATTGTAAGTTATAATAAAAGTAATGGCAAATAAGGTGTTATAATCACTATGAAATAATGAACAGAATTACACATAGGCTAAATCAATTGTATTAATATTGGACTTATAAGTACATAAAGTAATAAATGTTTATTTTATTAAATTGTACGGTACCTACAGCAATAATGGCAAATAAGGTATTATAATCTTTGTGAAATAATGAACAGATTTACATGGGGTGGAGAGATGTATGCAAAAAAAGTATTTTTGGCACACTGTTCTCTCTGCCTACCCCCAGGTGGATGTGGCTTGATGATATGAAATAATAAAAAAAAAAGACTAAATTTACTATATTTTATGATTCAGACTGAACTGATAATTTATTAGAAATGGAGACTGCATGTGTATACATTAATGGGCGTACTAATTTGTTTACTGGATTATTTGGGTGTATGTCCCTTTGGATACTGTTTATGATTACTAGTCTTCGGATTACTGAGTTGGCTATGTTTGCTATTGAACGAGTTAGGTTCACTGGCTGGATTCATTTGATTTTAAAATGATTATTAATATCCTTTGACTGCCTCGGTGGTGTAGCGGTAGTGTATGCGACTGCTAATCATGAGGTCTCGGGTTCGATCCCCGGGTCGGGCAATGTTATTGACTTTTTCCTAGCAAGAAAAATTCTCAGTAGCAGCCCGGAGTTTGGAAATGTGCCCGGTAGACTTCAATAGGCTCGCCCCCTATTATGTGGGACTTAAACATAGCTGGCGAGTCGTGGGTGTGTAATACACCTCTGCCTACCCCTTCGGGGAATACAGGCGTGATCCTATGTTTTTTTTATTTAATATCCTCCGAATAACATTTTACCATATTTGTTTTGTAAGTATGCCAATAATTTTTCTATAATGGATTTAAGAATGATAAATTGATAAGTTGACTATGTTTGTCAAGTGGATCGGGTGAGTTGGGTATTACGCACTGGATTTATTAAAGTTTTAATATTTAACACCTTCCATCTGACAAAGTCTTACCATATTGGTTTTATTATAACGGACGCTTTTCTCGAATGTATTTTCGGATGCAACTACATTCACATAGTATATATAGTGTAAATTGTATTAAGATAACTTTATGATAATTCTAATGATTATATTGTTAGTTATAGTCTTGGTTGCAACACTATATTTTGCCTACCTACATAAATCTTGTTCCTAAGTTATATTACTACGATGTAATGAAGCTTTTGCCATGTTAATCAAAGTAATTACAGGATTTTAAAGTTTATTTAAATAGCAAGTAAAAATAAATAATTAAATACGATGTATCTACTTACTTATCTGGGTTGATCGGCCTATGTGTGACCGCTGGACGATTATATTTGCTCATTGGATATCTGTTGTGTGTTTTAGATTAGGCATTGGTTTTATGGATTGAGTGGACTATGTATGTCCGCTGGATAATGATTAGTGGACGAGGTATGCATGCTCGCAGGCATATCGAGTGGTTATGTGTGCCACTTGTGTGTCGAGTGAGCTGTATACTTTTGTCGGATTTTTGAGTAAGCTATGTGTGCTTACAGAATATAATTATGTACTTGTTGTTTTGTATAGATATCCACTTTCTGAATGACCTTGGATGCAGCTTTAGAAGTATGGTTTTGTTACAAAAGACAACTAATACTAAAAGGTAGTTGAAAATAAAAAAAAATTGAATCGATATGATAGTAAGACTAAAACAAGGTCAGTTGGAAGTATTGTTAATCTTTCCTCTTTATAATATTAGTTTGTATTGGCGTTACTATTGCATATTTTAATATGGAAAAATAATTAATGTTGATATAACTGTTACAATAGACGTATTGTATTACGGATTTTTTGTGGGTATTGATCTTCTATAAAACTGTAGAACATCACTTTGCTCTATTGTCAATTATTTCCGCAGCGTACTTGATAAAAGGATTCTTTTGGTATTTTTTCACACGTTGAATTACATTATCGATGTTTTAATACGGATCCTTAACTTTTTTTTGAAAATATTCTATCGCCTATGTTAATTAAGGATATTCTAATGGTGAAATATTTTTTCTACACATCGGGTCCAATAGTTTCGGAACCTATTCAATGCAAACAAACAATCAAATCTTTCCTCTTTATAATATTAGTATTGATGTACTCTCACACGTTATATATGATTGTGTATAAGTATTTTAATGTTTTTTCTATAATGAACGCCAGCGTATTGGCAGCCAGATCAGTTGTGGTAGCCTGGTGTGGCTTTATGATTCAAAGAGTGTTTAAATGATGCATGCAAGTAGATTGGTGCTTCACTATTCTCTTGTCACAGTTTTTAATTTTATTGAGTTAGTTATAATCTCAAAGTTGCGTGTTACCAACGCTACAGTGCTCTACTAACGTGTTCTTTACGTGTTTCAAATTTAGAAATATTTAAACTATTCATTTTATATAAATACAATAAAGATAATTGTGTGTTGTTATTATTAAAATGGAATCAGAAGGACAATTTATAATAAAAGTACTAACATAATATTAACTGTACCAATCGTGAGATCAAAAAGCTTTTTTCTTAAATAACATAACCATCTGTTTTTTTCTAGATTTATTATAATATAACTAATAGTATTTAAACCGACCTTGATAATTTCTAAATCAAACTGAAAGTGTAATTCAGATTTAAAAATAACTATAATGTTAAAAAAAATAGATTGATTATACCGACTTTAGGCAAATATGGCTGGCTAATCGGATGTATAATTGTCCCTCCGAATACTTTTTTTATTCATTATGGCAAAAATAATATATTGATTATACCGACTTTAGGCAAACATGGCCGGCTAATCGGATGTATAATTGTCCCTTCGAATACTTTTTTTATTCATTATGGCATGCAACTAGTCCGTGTTAAACAGAAATATGCAACTAATATTAAACAAAAACCAATACTAATAATTATCATAAATGTCCGATGCTATCGACAAAGCGAAAAATGACATTGTGCTTTATTGGTATTATCAGTGGAAAACTACCTATTTTTGGAATTAATAGCATTCGAATGTCACAATTTCTTCATTTGTATAAAATTGTAGTTGACATGAAAGTAAACCTAAACAGGATATTCTCAAAGTTGAAATGCATTTCAATATAAGAGAACGCGTATTACAGATATGCAAAGAAGTGACGTTTCATCTTCAATCGGGTTATAATATATCTGCCATTTTTACTATTGGTAAAATGAGTTCTTTCTATATATTTTCAGTGATTTCATGTTATAGCCATTAACTTTGGTTGTTTATTTTGATGTGTTTAGTTATGTTAAATATTTTTATTGTTACGTTGATATTTTTGTAGTTAACATAAGCGAATTTGGACTTAGGAAACATTGGTTGTTTTGTTTACATGCTGTCCTAATATAAAGTGAATAGGGTAGGTACCTATCTGGGACGCATAGTTCGGATCGGTAGGTGCCTTGAGAAAGGCGATTTGTATTTTCATGAAATGAAATTAAATAAAATGAAATAAGTTTATTCGCAAGAATTTTGGTTACAACATTGCCGAGGTGTAAGTATCTCATATTATATCTTCCGTAAAAATTCTGCCTTAAAAGGCGTACAAAATGTTAGCCGAACTTATAGGTATTAAATTAACATCGATATATGTAAATTGTTTAAATGTCAATAATAGAATAATAATAAGCAATATAGTTGTCTTTGGTTATAAAATAATTACAAAATCAAAATCATAATGTCATTGAGAGAAAACAAAAATTATATATATACATATATATTATTTAAATTATTAGGCTATAATCATATTTTTTTTTCATTTAAATTGTCATGTAAGTAACTGACTGACTAGACTGGTCTAGCGGATAAATTAATTCACGGATCACTGCTCAATCCCTAAGATGTTGTTGATCAGCTGTAGACGTGGGGTCTGGACCGACTTACGAGAGAACTTAGACCTAGACAAAAATGTTAGGAAATAACAGAATTGGAGTCTGTAGTCTTGGCATGACTGTTTGTCACTGGGTTTGAGAAGGAAAATTACATAGACTTATATGAAATAAGTATGAGTATAGTCATAGATTGAACGAAGGGTTGTTAATTATAAATATAACTGAACCTAAAATATGAATAAGAATAGGTACTTACTTTTAAAAGAATAGTACATTGTCTACTCTATTAAATTGTTGTACGTATTACTGTCAGCTGAAGTTATTTATAGGGTGACAATGTGAGTATTTATCTAATCACTGGGTTGGAGATAATTATACTACCTAGGTACTTATGGATCTCATAATATTATGCCTGTGATTATTTAGGTATAATTGATTGATAGACATTTATTGCGGATATTGACTCTTCGTAGCATTTCTGATAACGACATCTTTAATATTCGGTTTCCTCTTCAAAAAGGTATAACGTCCCTAACTCCAATAATGAAAAAATTCTTATTACACTCCAGGAATTTGATAACATAGTTAATATTATGGTTTGACACCTAAAACTGATTTTGTAAGAAGAATTTTGTTTTGTACAGGGTTTGAAGATACAAACATTAAAATGTGTTCTGTAATAGATATACTAGTATAAGTACAGATTTCAGTAGGCGAGTTGATTTTATGTTAGGATTTATTTGTATATATATACTTATATATCTTACAAAACTCAATCTAAATATCTGATTGATTTAACTTTACCTGGTCTGCTAAATCAAAGCCTAAATCCTGAATAGAGATTACTGTAAACATGGATAAATAAATTTGAAGTGTAGGTATACAATAGTGGGGATTAATTTGTTAAAATAACTACCGAATGTCATGATTTCATTTAAGTTGTAGAGAACTTACGACTATAAATTAGATCATTTTACCATAATCAAATGTAATTGGGTTAGAATCTCCTATTTATATGATTGTATGAGTCCAGTCGCATTCATTGGTTTGTTTCGGGAGACAGCATGTGTTATCAGATGGCCGAATGTCATGATTTCGTTTACGGTGTAAATAATGTTACTAACGACTTATAAGCTGATGGCAAGATGCCATAATTAAATTTAATTAAGTTAGAATAAGTCTCTATAATAATTAATATGTATGAATTCAATTGTGTCCATTATAGCGGAGTGGGCGTCAGGAGACAGCACATTATCGGATGGCCGAATATCATGATTTTAGTAATTAATTTAAAAATAAAATTGCAAAATTGTTACTTCCTGTTTTCTACCGGAAATATCATAATTTTAGTAAAGAATTTAAAAATAAAATAGCTGAGACTAAAAAAAGACTGACTGTTTCTGAAAGTGATTAAGCGGCCGGGCCGCCCATTTGAGTGCAGACGTGTGTTAATCTAGCTGTTATAATGTATTAAGGAGACAGTAATTATAGTACATAAGTATAAAGTATAATTATATCTGGTTACCTGGTAAGTTGGAAGGAATGATGAAAATATACTAACGTTACTGTAGGAGTGGTTTTATTTCTTCACAAGTGGCTCAGCCGTTTGAAACACGGAGCTAAAATAAAGAGAAAATAAATTACAAGTGTCTTTAAGATTGGAAGAACAATTGTCACGATACGTCATCGCTACTGGAATAGCATTTGTGTTCTTTTTGCTATTAACATACCTCCAAAAATGTTTAACATCCGATTCTAGACTTGATTCAATAGATGAGACGAACAAACTGTAATCTTCCTTCATTAACTTTTTACATCTGGAATGGAGCATACTAAAAGTATCATAGTCACGCGGATTTTTGTATTTGCGGAACTATCGATGATACTTTAACTTTTCTTTTAAAGTACGTTTCAAAGATAAAGAGAACCAAGTAGGGTAATGTGAGAATCGTCCTTTACCAAAAGTGTATGTCGAGCGATTATTTCCTCCAAAACATTGTAAAATTTCATAACCATCAAAATCAAGTTCAGTGTCATCCAAAATAACCAACCAATCAACTTTGCCCAAGTCCTCCATGACACCAAAGTAGTTGCACTTAAAAAATATTAATTTTCGCCGCCTGCGTGATTTTAATCTCTTTGTTATAGTGTTACTGTAATCAACCACTAAAGAAGGATGGTGAGCATCCATTCTACGCTGATGTAAGCCACATAAGTTGATTATCTCCACTAGTAGAACTGCTTTTCTGTCCAGTGGTAAGCTAGGCAATAAAGAATGTGAATTAGGTAGATGTAACAGACCAAGTAACTAAAGGAGTGTTAAAATCACCTAAAAGAATAAATTCATTATGATTAGAATTTTCTGTAATTGTAGTTTGACAGTTATGATAAAATATGCTAATGAAGCTTAGAGGTAAGTCTGGTGGCAGATAGCAGACACACAAGGTAATAGCTCTGTCAGTCTTAGAGTTAGGCATAATAGTTATCCAAAGATCCTCCACTACACATTACCAAGATGATTGTCTAAAAATATAGTAATTTTTTTTGACGGCAACAAGCACCCCGCCACCCTCACTCTTCATAACATAGGTGTCACATCTATCCCGGAGAAAAATATTATACCGATTTTCGAACAGTTCAAAATCAAAAATACTATGATTCAGATTAGTTTCAGTTAAGCATATCACATCATAAGCACTGTTGAGAACATTTCAATTAAAATCATAAATATTAGACCTTATACAATTTACATTCTGATAGTAAATTATCATAAACAAGGCTTGAACTAAACCTAATAGGTAGGACAAAATATTAAAAAGCACATACCTTTATAAAATAGCAATAATTAAGTTAAAATATTTAATGTTTCTAAATTTTTTATGTGAATGTGTAAAGATCTCTCGGCTTATCTGATGTACACCCTACTAAACTTAACCCATATAAATTTGTAGTCAAGTTCCTTGGCTTTCTTTCTAGCCGCAGAGTATAATGTTTTTACAATCAGATGTTCACAAATATAAATGTTGCAGTTGATTGATGTTATACCTAGATGGCTACAGTTTAATGTTATATTATTTGAAGAAATTCGGAAACAGCGGCATGCAGAAATAATCTGATCCCTCAAAATTGAGTTAGATAAGGTAATGAGAATACTTCGTGGACGGTCAGAGCCAGGATTCATTTTAGCGACTCTTCTGCACGCCGATATATTACTGTCATTAATCTGAACATTTACAGTCTTGCATAAATTCTTGAAGAGGGATAAAAGGTTCTCGCTCTTACTTTCAGGAACTGCCTGCTACTCCAGGTTTTGACTCCGAGACATCTTTTCTAAAGTATCAAAACGGTTATTCAAAGTAGATATTTCTGATTGTAACTGTATGTTTTTATTTTCCAATTCTTTAATTACAAACTTTTGTTTATTTATATCCAATTTCAAATCCCGCTGCTCCGCACAGATATAGTCAGTAGTCTTCGCAAAGTCCTCTTGTAAATTTTGAGAGAGTCTAGTTATTTCAGACCGAACATACTCCTTGACTTCATCGAGAAATATTGTGTGAAATTGATTCATAAAGTTATTTAATGATGCATTGAGTTTTTGGTCTAATAACGCCCACTTGCGCGTTTCAGAGTTATTGTATATAACTCCGAGCGTACTGCTAACGCAGGGCTAAATCATTATTTTTGCTTGCACTGCTAATAGTTAACACTATACCATGCGTAAATAATTAACTATTAAACCCGCTAAAGTTGGAGGGTTAAATGTCTATCTCTGGGTTTATTACGTCAAAATTGTGAGACTATGCTAGTTTTTGTTTTGTATTTAAAAAACAACAACATAATAACATTGCATCGTTTATTTTTATTGTCCTGATGAGTGACTTTTTGGTTTCTGATGATGTGTTCATGTGACCGTCATACGAAGGGATTCTTCAGTAACAGATAAAAGGGCCGGTGATTATGAGACTAACTACCGACATAGCTCTGTTACAGCTTCATAATAGTATAGATATTCAATTTCTTCGTGTCTGTATTCTCCTGTCGTCGTCATCAATCGTCTTAATTTCCAGCGACCGTCTTATTTTTCCTTCTATACCTATATTTCTTTTTCTCAGTCAAATATTCTAAAATGTTTATATGAAAGAGTCTGGACGCCCCGACAGGTCTCATGGTAAGCTGTTACCGTTGCCTATAGTCGCTTGTAATACCAGAAGCATCATTCACGCTTCAACTCGAGGGAAAGGTATAGGAGCTGGTGAGGAAGGATAATGAGAGTATGGAATATAAGGAAGAGGTTTGGGCGTCCGGTGCTCTCACTCACCGTACGAAACACAATTGTAGGAATACCTACCGTTTTTTACGGTGATTTTCTGTGGCGTGGTACGCTCTATAAATACTATGCTATTTCGGTACATGTAATTATCTTCTCCCTGCTATTACCGGGAGGCGCAGTTTTTTTCTGTAGTCAATCATGAGATTGTACGTGTTTCCACAATAATCTGCACATCAACGTACCACCACCATAGAAGATATAGGTTTCAAATAACTTAGATGTATAAAAGCAGTTAAAATTCACAGACAACAAACACAAACACACATTTCCCCGATAACAGTTGACCACCTAGACGTATCCAAGTTACTCAAAGATATCGTGTTATTGCAGTCTGAGATTAAAGATATTAAGTCATCTTATGCGACAACGACACAGTTGGAGGATGTAAAATGCCAGCAGCACAGCATATGATTCTCTTACACCATTTTCCATAGGAAATGTGAACGTTAAGAGGGGTGGTGCATGCCTGGATAGCGGGCCTATGGGATTGTCACACGTTAACGATTCCATAGAGAATGGTCAAGTCGAAGAACAAAGGGCTTCACAATGTGCAGTATCATCCCTTAATGAAAATAGTTTGATATACCGAAGCATAATTGTAAATCATAATGAAGGTAAGACACCGCCGTCAGGCGAATGCAGCGCAGGGGGTGCCGAGGTGTGCGGGCCACCGCCAACGACGAACGAAGCCGCCAACCGGGGCTGTGAGTCATCGCCTGCGGTTGAATACACGATCGTAGATCAGCTGACCGCCTCGAATAAACGCACGTTCGCAAATGCATTGCGGACGAAGTCGAGCGATAAAAACAGTGGAGAATGGATATTAGTACAAAAACAAAAACGTAAATTGTCTATAAACTGTAACGTATGTAAACATAAGTACTGTACTGTATCGCCAGTCCTCAAATAAAGTGCATAAACAATAGACGTGTTTCTCACTGTGTTTAATAGTCTCTAGTGGCGACGAGGACTCAAAAAGAATTACACGCGTACGATATACGGTTTTTTTGAGGTTAGGTGCTTATAAAGTTAACACATAAAAATTGTTTGTCTCTTAATTTTATATGCGTTCTTTGGATTATTTGTAAAAAAATCACTTCTTTTTGCTGTAAGTTAAGCAATTTAGAAACCTACATAAGTGACATTACATGCAATAGCTATTTATAAACTAATCGCCACCCACCAGCTGACTATTGTATATTCATCATTATGTCGCAACTTCATGACATTGAGATGGCCCAGAAGAACCTTGAGGATTGCTTCATGAAAAAAATGGAAGAGCTGCAAGACCAACTACCGAGTAGTAGCACACCTCCAAGGACACTAGCGGTAGGTAGCCAAAGTAGCGGAAGAGTTCCGGGCTTTCAGGGAGCTTGTGTTTAGCATGCTTGGGCTGCTTCGTAAACAAATTAGTGAGTGTGCCAAAACAATTGACGTCATGGAGACCAGACATCGTAGAAAAGCCCTCATTTTTCTTGGTGTACCAGAGACCGACAAGGAGAACTGCACAGATGTAATATTGAATATTCTTCTTGACAAAATGACTTTGAACAACATCCAGGCCAATACTATCAGGGTGTCATCGGTTAGGGAACCCAAAGGGGGATCATCATCGGCCTATTCTTGTCCGCTTCTCATGTGCTGACGTCAGGTCCTCTATTTGGAGAGCTAAGTCATCATTGAAAAAAACTCAAATCTCACTCAGAGAGTTTCTAACGAAGACTCGGCAGTCTGCTTTTGCCAAGGCCCGTATACATTTCGGCATACGTAATTGTTGGACGCAGGAGGGCGTCGTAGTTATCAAGACCTCTGATGGGCATCGGCATAGAGTTACATCAATGACTGAACTTGAGCCACTGCTGCAAAAGTATCCAATTCTACCCAGAGATACATTAAAAAATGCACCCAAACGTAAGAATTAAGCCTCTCATTTCTTTAAACACAAAGTGAAAAATGTGAAATCGAAAATAACAGTCAGGAGCAGGATTTGAACCTGCATCTTCTGGATACCGTCCAGATGCTTTACCAATTCAGCCATCCTGACAATTACTCCTGACTGCTAATTTCGATAACACATCCTACTTAACGTCTTTGGGTGACGCCTCTCTCATTTCTTGTTACTGACTGCTGTTTTAATTTGTGTCGTATCCTTAGGCAGCATTCAGCGTTTGCTTATTTAGTTATATAAAACAAATTTTCTCACAATAATATTAATACATATTTCTAAAATGTCAATAAACATCGATTGTCTTTCTATACATACACATACACCATCACTTTCATATTTCTTTATCAAGTTGTTTGTTTTATCGTCCTTTTATAAAATCTAACACAACTTTTAAAATCATAAAACGATACGGTAGAAACTATGTCTTTATACACTGTAGGTTGCGACAATCTTACTCTTTAGTGTAACATTACGAGCATGTATTTACCTTGTATACTTTATAAATTATAATAGTGTATTTGTATTCTCATAGAATGTTACCTGCAAACTTGCTTACTTATTTGATTTCTCATAAATGTCAAGTTGACAACCTGCTGGTTTCAATCCGCCAGTTTGACTGTTTTGTTGCGTTCGAAAATAGCAGTAGTATTTTTAATTTATGTATAATTTCATTATTTCACCTTTTCTCAAAACTAATGGAGTTTGTAAAATCCACTTCTTTTTGTTCTTATAGTGTTAGAATTGTTTGTAATCTCTGTCAGTTTGGCTGGTGGGTGGTGCAGAAAAGGTATTTGCACCATTGGCTCAAACCTCATCTTCCCTCCACTATGTATCCCCTTCCTGGTTACGTCTTGAACGTAATGATCGTATTGATAGAAGAGGTGGTGGAGTTGCCATTTACCTCCGTAGTGGGTTTCCCTATAAAATTATTGCTTCCTCTCTTGCTCACAACTCCACTTCCGCAGAATTTCTTTTTCTTGAGGTTTGGGTCCAAAACGTGAAAATCGTTATTGGTGTGGTTTATTGTCCTCCTTCTACCGACTACTTCACTGACCTTGAAACAGTTTTAGAATCCTTGGGGTCTGAGTACGCACATCATGTAATAATGGGTGATTTCAATACCAACTTCCTTGCATCCTCTTCCCCACGTTCCGTGAGATTCCTACACATTGTCCAATCTTGTAGTCTCCACGTGTTGCCTCTTCAAGCTACTCATCTCAACAATAAGGGAGAAGACACGTAGATTGACATTATGCTCACATCGTCTCCTTCCCTTGTTACCTCCCATGGCCAGTGTCCAGCTCCGTGTTTCTCTCATCATGACTTCATTTACCTCTCCTACATCCTTAAGCCCCCTAAACCCAAACCCAAGGTCCTGAGTCTGCGGTGTTTCGCTCGTTTAAATATGGACCAATTGCGTACTCAAGCTTCAGTACTCAATTGGCAACCCCTGATGGAAGCGGTAACTATCAATGACAAAATTCAAATCTTCAACAGATCTGTCATCTCCTTATATAATAGCTATGCCCCAGCAAGGAAAGTTAAGCTGAATCATCCTCCTGCGCCATGGATGACAGATACGATACGCAAGGCGATGCGATGTAGGGATGTAGCTTTCCGGAAGTACAGAAGAGAGCGTACAAAAACCAAGTGGGCCCTATATAAGTCTGCTAGAAATCGGTGTAACCAAATGATACGTAACGCTAAACGCCGACACATTCTTAATAATATTTCTTCTTCTTCTCCCTCCGATGTCTGGAAATTCCTCGGTACACTTGGGATTGGTAAGAGCCAACAACTCATTCTACCTGACATCATCAATCTAGATGAATTAAATTCTTTTTTCAGCACTACTGAGTCTGTTGACGATGCCATGAAATGTCAAACTATCAACTACATTAACAGCTTACCACGTCTTGACATTAATTCTTTTAATTTTTCTCCAGTAGCATTAGATGAGATTAAAAAAATTACCCTATCTATTAAAACGAAAGCGGTTGGCTGTGACGAAGTCAGTCGTCGCATGATAACATTAATCCTTGATCATTTGTTACTTCCTATCTCACATATTATAAATTTTTCTCTAACATATGGTGTGTTTCCTTCCCTCTGGCGCAGGGCCTACGTCCGCCCCTTGCCCAAACTCTCTAATCCTTGTCTTCCTAATCATTATCGACCTATTTCTATTCTCCCTTTCCTTTCCAAAGTGCTCGAGACTTGTGTTCACAAACAGCTGTTTAAGTTTATTTATAATAACAATCTCCTGAGTGAATTTCAGTCTGGATTTAGGCCCGGACACAGCACAACTTCTACTCTTTTGAAGGTAACTGCTGACATTAGGGCAGGCATGGAGGACACCTGCATCACAGTGCTAGTTTTGGTGGACTTCAAAAATGCCTTTAATGCCATTAACCATGAAATCCTCCTATCTATCCTTTCCCATCTCATGATCTCATCTAAAGTTCTGGAATGGTTCTCATCTTATCTTCAGGGATGCCAGCAATTGGTACGTGTGGACGACAAAACGTCTAGGTGGTGCCATTTGACAGCTGGTGTCCCACAAGGCGGTATACTTTCTCCTCTTCTCTTTTCTCTTTTTATTAATCTCGTTACTCATGAACTTCGATGTGCGTATCATTTGTATGCTGATGATTTGCAGATTTACACACAAGCTAAGGTATCTGATCTTCAATCGCGAATCGCTGACGTTAACAATGATTTAGCAGCCATCAAAGACTGGGCTGTGAGGTTTGGCCTAAATGTAAATCCCGAAAAGTGTCAGTCTATGTTGGTTGGCAGTTCTCGTTTACTCGGGGGTATTGACGTCTCTGATTTACCACCTATTGTGTATAATGGATTTGTCATACCTTACTGTAAAGACGTCAAGAACCTCGGGCTAATTGTGGACAGCAAGCTCGATTGGAGAGCACAGGTTTCTAGTATCTGCCAGAAAGTCACGGGAACCCTTCGCACTCTGTATCGTCTGAAAAACTTTTTACCAGCTGAATCTAAAGCAAAACTCATGCAGTCCTTGGTTTTCCCTGTTATCGATTATGCTGATGTGTGTTACCTCGACCTGAATGCAGATTTACTCAATAAACTCGACCGGCTTCTCAACAATTGCATTCGATTTGTTTTTAATCTTCGTAAATACGACCATGTATCTAAATTTCGTTCGCAACTAAAATGGCTGCCTGTACGACAAAGGCGCAGTTTACGAGCACTATCACTATTGTTCTCTATTTTAAACTCACCATATGCTCCCGTATATTTAAAGCTTCATTTTCAACTACTTTCCACTACTCATGACCGTCACCTTCGTTCTTCTAATAATCTTCTACTTCACTGTCCACCTCACTCTTCTAGTCTTGTACATTCTTCCTTTCATGTCCAGGCCATTCTTCTTTGGAACGCATTACCTTTGGAGATCAGGATGGCTGCAAATCGTGCAGCGTTTAGAGCTAGAGTGCGTGAACTTTACTTAAGCTTGTTAGCAGAGTCTTCTCGTTAGCTGTTACTCACCTCTTTTGCTATTTTTATTATTATTTATATGTGTAGTATATTTATTTTTATTTATTTTTATTATATATTATTAGTAGTATGTATATGCATTAAGGTATCGCTGTCTTTGTATATATGTATGTATGTATGTCTTCTGCTACTATGCACCTACCACTATCTCTCTGCTCTGCCCCAGGTTGACTGGAAGAGAATGCCCATGGCATTAAGTCCGCCTTGTGCCACTTTTTGTGCTAAAGTAATAAATAAATAAGTACATAGTGAAGTAGTAGGTATATCATATCGTAATTAAATAAGTATAGTGTCAAAAATGTCGATAGGGAAAATAGGAGCGTTTGACCTTACAAAGGACAACTGGGAGACGTATTTCGACCGCCTGGAGCAGTATTTTGTGGCTAACCAAGTGAAGCCAGAGATACAAGTAGCTACATTGATAACCGTGATTGGTAGTGAAACCTACGATCTAATGGTGAATTTGTGCACGCCCGACAAACCGGCCAACAAAAACTACGCTGACTTGGAAGCACTAATGAAAAGCTATCTGAACCCTAAACCAAGTCAGTTAGCAGAGAGATTTAAGTTTCGTCAACGTATACAAAAGAAAGAAGAAAATGTAGCTAGGTATGTGGCCGAGTTAAAGAGGTTGAGTAAAAACTGTGGCTTTCAAAATTTAACCGAAAACCTTCGAGATCAGTTTGTGTGCGGGTTAATAAACGACGACATACGGCAAAAATTGTTTACAGAAGATGACAAGATATCGTTCGATATTCGAGTTCGATTAACAATAGCTATGTCCATGGAAGCAGCGGAGACAAATGCGGCATTGGTGAAAGGCTGTACCAGGGGGAGACCTACGGGCGACAGTATACCAAGTGCTGACATAGCAGTGCATTTCATGGGACAGAACAAGAAGGGAAAAAGTTACGGCCAGAGCGGCATTACACACATTACGCGTGACTCTTTGGCGGTGATACACGCGGCACAAGCAGAGCGGGCAGCGCTAGCGGTAACAGGGTGAATGCCAGTCGTACAAACTTAAATAGCAAAAATCAAAAATGTATCGTCTGCGGGGGTGTGGAACATAGTTGCAAGTTCAAGATGTACGTCTGTAGAGTATGCAACCAAGAAGGGCATTTAAAGAAAATTTGTCCAAAGTTGCGAAATAACACAAATTGTTATCATATACAGGAATTCAAGAATGCGGACGTAGATAATCAGGACACTGGCAGTGTCGAGGTAAAGTGTAATAATTATTCTTTAACCACAAACAGTGCGCCCTCACAGTTACTTGGACCATTCACTATAGATGTTTATGTTGACGGTATAATATTAAACATGGAAGTAGACACCGGCAGTGCTATATCGTGTATAAGTTACGACTGTTATAAGAAGTTCTTTGTTCATTGTAAAGTGAACACAAGTCATTTAGAAGTGCGTTATTATACCGGTGAAATAGTGAGTCCCGTCGGCAAAATAAAAGTCGAAGTAACGTTTAAGACTATAACAAAACGTTTAGATTTATATATCATAAAATATGGACAAGCTAATTTATTAGGTAGATGTTGGCTTAGCGAGTTGTGTATACATATACCAACTTGTAATATAAATAAAATAAATTGTTCGGAAGAGTCGATGGATGTAAAGGAATTTAGTTCCAGGTACTCTGAGGTGTTCAAGGAGGGACTGGGTCGGTTCACCGGTGGGAAGGTGGGATTCCGCCTGCGGGACGGGGCGCGGCCCGTGTTTCTACGCGCGCGACCGCTTGCTTATGCGCTGCGCGAGCCTGTAGAGCGGACGCTTGATCAAATGGTACGAGACGGCATTCTTACACCAGTCTCTACTTCGGACTGGGCTACACCTATTGCACCGGTGATGAAAAAAGATGGCACCATACGGGTATGTGCGGACTTTAAAATGACATTAAATAAATGTTTAGAAGTGGACCACTATCCTTTGCCTAAAGTTGAAGATTTATTTACTAAATTATAAGGGGGAGAAAAATTTACAAAATTAGACTTATCTCAAGCGTATGCTCAATTTGAGTTAAACAATTCAAAAAAATACGCTGTTATAAACACCCATAAGGGGTTATTTATGTACAACAGACTTATTTATGTTTTAGCATCCAGCCCAGGTATTTTTCAACGAAAATTAATAATAATAATAATAATAATAAGTTTATTTCAAATAAAAGAACACGAAAGAATACAAAACTGCTATAAATATGATAATGCTACATGACCTTGTTGCTAACAAAAGATATGTACTTACATAGTTTATGTATTTTATATTTGCACTATCCACCGTACTAGTAAAAACTGTCCTACGGTATGATAGTCCTCTTCTTACAATTAGATACACAACACACAGAAAACATCAGTTTTATAACAGATAATATGTTTAGATATGGCATACAACGCGGGTACATAAACATTACTAAGCATAACATTTTCGCAGCTAGACTGTAGGTAGGATTAAATATGAGTAGTATACATTAACTTCGCAGATAATAGCTAATTGATTGAATAATACAATTTTGTTTATAAATTAGCGTACTAAATGTTTATGCATGTAAATATATGGAGACAACAATTTATAATCGTATGTATTTTATAATGCTGGTCTATAAAAGTGTACAATTTTAAGTTGGTGAGAGTTTCCGAGTCTTTGAGTGTATACTTTTGAGTGATTTATGTGTGTGTGTTGTGTGTGCGCGTGTCTGTATGAGTGTGTATGTATGTGTGTGTGATGTGTGAGTGTGCGCGTGTGTGTGTATGTGTGTGTGTTTGTCTGAATACGTGCACGTGCATTAGTGTGAATAATAATGCCAAATATTGTCAAGTGGCTTTTAGTAATTCTTCGGTAGTGTTATAGTTACATGACTTAAGAAATTTAAAAAGTTCAGATTTGCAAGCGTATAGGTACATTAAGATTACGAATAGAAATGCTTTTTGATATTTTGTTATACATGACCGGGCCTAGGAATTTATGAAATTTGTTTGCAACTGAAGTCTTACATTTAGGTACGCATTAAACGATATCTTGCCTACGTCTATTGGTAAAATCAGGCGCTTTTTTGTGTTGATTTAAAATAAAGATTTTGATAAATAATTGTCTAACTGTAAGAACAGATAATTTTGAGTATAGTAGGGTGGTGGGGTATCTGAAACCTCTAAAACTTTGAGAACTGCACGCTGAGCTCGTTCTAGACTGAGGAGTGTGGTTTTAGATGCACCTCTCCATTAGGTGATGGCATAGGTTAGGATTGATTGGCATAAAGAGAAATAAACCAATAAAATTAGATTAATTGGACAAAATTGACGTATACTTTTGAATATAAAAATTAGTTTTCTGACTCTAGTAGTCAGGGTGGAGATATGTTCTTTCCAATTTAGGTGCTGATCAATAACCACACCAAGATACCGAACAGAATCAGACTTTGAAAGCACATCACAAGAACAGTTTCTAGTAGCAATAGAGCATGAGTGGGCCTTTATACTGATAACATTAGGTAAGGGTTGAGTATTACTTTTTATACTAAAGGTTATGTATTTGGTTTTTGAAGTATTTAACGTTAATAAATTTGCTTCTAGCCACTTTGAAACTGTCGCTAAGCCTTCGTTTCCTACTTCATTAACGTTCTTCCATGTTTGGCCACTAAACAAAAGAACTGTGTCATCCGCAAATGTTACTATCTGCCCTTGTCTTAGTTGTAGATCGCGTAGTTGGTTGATATATATAAGGAATAGCGTGGGTCCCATAACGCTACCCTGAGGAACACCGATTGACACGTCTACCGGGTCACTTACGTAGTCATTAATCCTTACACATTGAGTTCTATTGGACATATAGTCTGTAATTAGTTTTAACGAAGTGCCACGGATACCGAAGTGCTCTAGTTTGTCGACCAGCAGCTCAAGAGACACTGTGTCGAAGGCCTTATTTAAATCCAAGAATATAGCCATAGCCTTCTCTCCTCTATACAATTTATCAACAATTGCTGATGTTAGTTGATTTATAGCCATGTCAGTCGATTTATTTCGTCTGAAACCGAATTGATTATTGGAGAGCAGATTATAGGATTCAAGATAATTGTTAATTCTAACATTTATAACTCTCTCAAGTACTTCAGATAGAGACGGCAACAAAGATATTGGCATATAGTTTGAAACACAGTCTCTGTCCCCAGACTTGTGGATTGGAATAATTATAGACTTCTTCAGAACTTCAGGAAAGGTGCCAGTAGATATACACTGATTACATATATGGTGGTTATTGGGGGCGCTAGAGTATCCACAACTAATTTTAAAATTGATACAGGTATCCCATCGCAGCCTGTGGCATTGGACTTTCATCTGTAGGCAATAGAACAAGAGTTGCAACTGGAATATCGACTATATGGAGCATAAAACGTATTCTTTCTTTTTAGTCTAACATTACTTGCTAGAGTGTGTCCCACACTTGCAAAATAATTGTTTATGTAATTAACGGAGCTCTGCGGGTCTCCTTTCATTGCTAAGAGATTTTCTTGATTGTTATCAGACTTAGAAATATAGCATACTTCCTTAGTTACGGACCATTGTTTCTTAAGATTATTCTTGTGTGTATTAATTTCTGAACTCAAATAGTTGTTTTTTAAATTTTTCAATAGATGGTTACAAGTGTTGCGATATCTCTTATATGTTGTTTGTAGAGTAATATTATCTGGATCACTGCGTAATTTCTTATGGAGCCGATCCCTATTTCTAATGCAGCGGCACAGACCTATTGTAATCCATGGCTTTAATGTACGTTTTTTCCGAGATATTTTATGAACCGCAGTATGTTTTTTCATTGTGTCTTGTAAAATTGACAAAAATATGTTAGTCATATTATTACAGTCATCAGTAGGTAATACAGATAACCATTCAATTTGTTTTAAGTCTTCTATGACAGCACGGTAATCAATTTTTTTTGAAACTGTAGGATTTATTGCTTGGTATAACTTATTAGACAGAGAGATCATAACACTAGAGTGGTCCGTGACAGTAGAATGGCATACAATAGTATTTGATATATATGAGCTTTTGAGGAAACAGTGATCTAGGCATGTCTGGTCTCTTGTTGGTAGTTTATGTGATGGTAATAATCCATGCGAAGCTAATAGGTCCATTCAAGATATTGAAGAATTGGCGGTATTATTCAATATATTAATATTTATATCTCCAATAACAGGAATATTTTTATACTTCCGTAAATTATTCAGTATGTTATCTAAAGCAGTTAAAAAATGATCTATATTTTTAAACGATGGGGACCTAAAATTGATATAACTGCAATCTCATCCCGAATAGTAGACACAAGACAATTAAATTCATCGTGCTCGGACACTGGCTCTATAAACTTAGGTTGCAGGGTCTCATTAACATATATAACTATACCATCATTTTGATTATTTATTTTAGAAGAACTAAATGCTTTATAGAAGTTAAGCTTAGGCAATACTTGAATCTTAGAGAGCCAGCATTCAGTTAATATAATAAAATCAAATTCTATGTCAAGTTGGTTTAGCAATATCTGTAAGTCATCAAAATTGTGTTTTAGACTCCTTATGTTTTGTGTGAAAATTTTATACCTAGTAGAACCACCTAATATTTGTTTACATAGTGCAGGAACATCCACTTCATAAGCATTGCCGACAGATATATATATAGATTTTTCTATGTCTTTAGATAAAAGTGATATATTATCCATAGTGTTTATTACAGTAAAAATAAAAAGTTATGTCAGCAACGCAATGGGGATATGCCTGTTTATAGCACATATATTTTAATTTAAATGCAAGCACATAGAGTAGAATATTAGTAAGTGTAGTTATTATTTGTATGAGTTGTGTAATGTGTATGTAGGTGTTGTAATGAAATGTGTAACTTGAAAAATATGTTGAGGATTAAATATGTGAGACGCAGCAACTAAAACTAAATTAATTATAAAACAAGAGGGATGATATAACAAAAATGAATAATAATATGTTGATGGCTTATCTTTGATTGATAGTCATTTATCCAATGGTTGTGTAAGTATATTGTTCATGATACCTTCAATTTGTCTCGATGACTATATAAATAGCAGGCTGATCTTCCGATTTCTTTAAAAATACTCTACCATTGGAGACCCAGCAGAATTTGAAGCCGTATTTCTTTTTTATTTCTCGAGACTGGTAATGAAGTCTTTTAGCTGTTGGTGTTAATGCTTCAGAGATGTAAACAGGCTGTTTATCTCCTGGTATTCTTAATGACTCAGTGCTGTATTTATTGTTGCTATTATTTTTATTGTATCTTTTGATAGCTTTAATTATGTTACTTCGCATTTCTACAGTTTGGTATTCAACAATAATTATTTTGTTTTGCCCTGACTTTCTCCTAAATACTTGACGAACTTGATTTGGTGTGAAAGGAACAGGGAAATATGTAACTGGTTAATAATTTCAATCAGATTTTCATTGTCAGTAACCGGTATATTTTTTATTTCTATCATAGCTTCACGATGTTTCCATTGTAATTCTTCAACTTGCACTTCAAGTTCTTCAATTTTAGCTGAAGCTGTTTTGTTTGCAATAACTAGATCTTCATACTTATTCTTCAAATCTTTAAAACTTAAAAATAGAAAAGAAAAGCCTCGCGCGTGCTATTGTATGGTGGCCAGGTATTGATAGTGATATAGAAGCTACTTGTAAGCAGTGCATAACGTGTTGTCTAGAAAGTGCTGCACCGCCGAAAGTGCCACCGCAGCCGTGGCCCTATATCACAGAGCCGTGGTCACGCTTAACATGTAGATTTTTTGGGACCGTTTCAAGGTAAAATATTCTTGGTACTTGTAGATTCTACAAGTAAATGGTTAGAAGTATTTTTAATGCCACGAACTACAGCTAGTGCAGTTATTGAGGTGCTTCGTACTAGATTTGCACGTTTTGGGCTACCCAAAGAAGTTGTTTCAGACAACGGTCCACCGTTTAATAGTAAGGATTATCAGACATTCATGGATAATAACGGTATTAAAGTCACTTACACACCAATCTATCATCCATCTTCTAACGGCGCCGCGGAAAATGCAGTCAAACTTTGCAAGCGCGCTATTAAGAAATCGTTAAGGGACGGGATTGAATTAGACGAAGCACTGCAAACTTACCTTATGATGTATAGAAATGTAGAACATAGTTCTACTGGTGTATCTCCAGCTATGTTATTACAGCGAAGAAACTTAAGGACTAGGTTAAATTTACTGGGAGAGGATAGCCAAGTGGAATCTAGTGTTTGCGAAGCACAACGAAGGCAAATATATAATGCAGGAGGTACAGCTAGAAGTTTTGAAGTGGGCGACTCTGTGTGGGCACGTAACTTTACGGGGGATAAATGGCTAGGTGGTAAGATTATTGAAAAAATTGGGTTTTGTAATTATGTTATAGGCAAGGAAGGTGGTCCATTCTTAAAGAGACATGTAGATCAGATTAAAGGTAGGAGTAGTTATGGGATGCCATCTGGAGATCATAGCGATTCATCACCGGATACCGGATTAGACGGGATTAATGCGGTATCGGAATCATTAAGTGATAGGTCGATCGTGGAGAATTCGACATCTGAAACCGTAAGTGATCTAAACATATATAAGGAGTTCGTGGAGTCCAAGGCAAGCGAGTCGCGTTTAGAACTACCGGACCGAGTTGACAGAAAGCCCACAGGTGGACTTACCCGTGAACCGCCCTAAAAGACTTAAGAAACCCGTACGCAGGTATGGTTTTGAAGATATCCATTAAAATACTTTCTGCTTATTTGTCATTCGTTTATTGTTATAATTCAAACTTAGTATGTTCTATGTAGGATAGGTTAAAATGTGTTTTATTATTTTAATATTAAGTAATTATAGTGGTTAAATAAGGGTGGAGGTGTAACGTATGTAAACATAAGTACTGTACTGTATCGCCAGTCCTCAAATAAAGTGCATAAACAATAGACGTGTTTCTCACTGTGTTTAATACTCTCTATAAACATGCGTTTAAGTGGAAGGAAAGGCAATAGTGTAGTCCTCCGTGAACAAAAATTTAGGGCTGCCGACAGAAAATTGCTCATTTTTATTACTAATGTTCATAAGGGCACGTCGGAGTCGGATATAAGTAATTATATTTACAGTAAAACGGGTGAAATCATAAAGTTGGAGAAAATTATTACGAAAAAGCAAAGCGATTACGACGCCTACAAATTCTTTGTGTCCGAATCAAAATTAGAGATGTTCTTAAATGAAAAATTGTGGCCAGAAGGTATTATATTTAGACGCTTTGTACACTTTAAGAAGAAATCGTCAAAAACAGCGAATCTTTCTGATGACGGCCATAAGAAACTAAATGGATAGTGACACATACAAATTAGTGAGCTTTAATTGTAAAAGTGTAAAGCGCTCCGTAGATGGGATACGTGAGCTGTGCAAAACATCACATATAGTATGTCTTCAGGAAACGTGGCTGTTGCCGAGTGACTTGTCCTACTTGAGAAGTATCGATGACGAATTTAGGAGTACCGGGACGACAGCAGTGAATACAGCGGAGGGGATGTTACGTGGTCGCCCTCACGGTGGCGTTGCCATTCTCTGGCGGCAATGCTCGTTTCCAAATGTAACCGTGGTTCAGTGTGATAGCCCCCGCGTGTGTGCGATAAGGATAACGATAAGTGATCGGTCAATTCTTGTCGTGTGTGTCTATATGCCTACTGATGTGGCAGCGAACGTAGTGGAACTTACAGACGTCCTCGGTACGGTAAGCGCGATCATAGACAGTAATAATCTTGATTGTGTTTATATACTTGGCGATATGAATGCTCATCCAACGGAACAGTTCTATAAAGAGCTGTCGCTGTTCTGTGACGAGCAAGAATGGACCTGCATAGATGTAAAAATGTTAAAAGATGTATCTAAGTGCTTCACTTTTGTGAGTGAGGCCGACGGTTCACGGAGGTGGCTTGATTATTGTATCGTGTCTAAGGCGGCTTTGCCTTCTGTGCAAAAAGTGCACATAAAAAATGATCTTCGTTGGTCGGACCACTTCCCGCTGATAGTTGAATTAAAATTTGATGTAGTTTGTACCTAAGATACATGTACCTGTATCGGGATCAAACCCAGTAATATGGGGAGAGAGAAGCGTGGATCAGGTAGAAGTGTACTATAAGGAATGTCATACGCATCTAAAATTTCTTGACGTTCCAAAACACTTTCAAAAATGTGCTGGTCACACAATTGTGTAGATTTAGATCACCAGCAAATGATTGATATGCTGTATACTAATATTGTAAATACATTAAGAGAGGTTGCTACAGTTGGTAAAAGGCACAAATGTAACGGGCGAGTACATAAGAAAAAGACGCCTGTTGTAGGCTGGAACACATATGTCAGTGGTGCTCACAGGATGGCTAAACAAAAATTTAACATATGGTGTTGGCATGGTAAACCTAGTACTGGTATTGTCTACAATGAGATGTGCGACCCCAGAATCTAACCATCAGAAATCTTTATAGTCAACTGAAATGGTGTCAAAACCACCAAGAACAAATAAAAATGGATATTCTGCCTCCCATCACTCAAAAAATTACTTCCGTTCTTGTTGGTAGGCCACGAATAGATTAGGTAATAAACCGGCTATTCCTGTGTGTATAGATGGTGTGAGCGATCCGAGGAAGATAGCTGACCTTTTTAGGGAATATTTTACCGTCAAGTAACCGCTGGGACCCCGCGGGCGGTGCTCAATATTCAGCCTGGACAAAAGGTGGGCATCAGATGTACTGCCAAGGAGGTGAGTCGAATGACTAAGTTAATGACTAGAGGTAAATCTCCAGGCCACGACGGTTTGAGCATTGAGCATTTACAACACGCGGGACCTCACCTACCTAGATTATTGGCTATGTTGTTTAATACTTTTTTTAGTCATTCATACCTGCCCAAAGAAAGGATTAAAACAGTGGTAATACCTATGGTCAAAAATAAGACAGCTGATCTGTCAGACGGAGGCAACTACAGACCTATCTCATTAGCAACTGTTATTTGTAAAGTGTTTGATAGCGTGCTTAATTCACTACTGACGCAGTACATACAGCTTCATGATAACCAGTTCGGCTTTAGGGCTGGACTGTCTACTGAAAGCGCTGTATTGTGTGTTAAGCATGCTATTAGATACTACACGAGGCGTAAAACACCTGTTCACGCATGCTTTCTCGACCTTTCGACCTAGTTTCCTATGACCTACTATGGAAAAAGCTTGAAAAATTCCAATTACCACCAGAAGTTACTAATATCTGTAAATACTGGTACGGGAATCAATTCAACGCCGTTCGATGGTCGGGAACTCTTTCGCAAGAGTATAGGTGGGAAGGTGGTGTTAGGCAGGGGCCTCCTCGCCTGTACTATTTAACCTATATATAAACGACCTAATTGTCGCGCTCAGTGGCACACATGTCGGATGTCACACTGACAGAGTCAATGTAAACAATATAAGCTACGCGGATGACATGGTGTTACTGAGTGCGTCAGTATGTGGCTTAAAAAAGCTTGTCGCCATTTGTGAGGCATCTGAGTGTCATGGTTTGAAATACAACGCCAGCAAAAGTGAAATCATGGTCTTTGAGGTCTAGGGCAAGAGTACAATTAATTATCCTGAGGTTAAACTTAACGGTACGACTCTACATAGGGTAAATAAGTTTAAGTACCTTGGACACATACTCGCATGTGACCTTAGGGATTATAAAGACAGAACGGGAACGAAGGGCGTTGGCAGTAAGCGCTAATATGATAGCGCGCAGGTTTGCACGGTGCTCTAGAGAAGTGAAAACTACTCTATTTAGATCGTATCTACTGTACTTCATTTTACTCGTGCAGCCTGTGGGCTGACTGTACCCAAAGAACCTACAGCGCTCTTCGTGTTCAATAGATATAATAATGCGTTCAGAGTGCTGATGGGGTTGCCGCGATTCTGCAGTGCCTCGGGAATGTTTGCTGAGCATCGCGTGGACTGTTTTTACGCTACGATGCGTAAAAGGTGCGCGTCCTTAGTGCGTAGAGTCAGCGGTAGTACCAACAGCATTCTGAGCATGATAGATAGCAGGTTCGATTGTATGTATGTCGATCGTTATCGCTCAGTCTCCAACGGGATTGATAATAACAATGATTGTCAGTAATATAATTAATTTACTAACACTAGGCTAAGATAACTGTTACTAACAAAGTGGATTTTTTATAGTCTGAAAATAAAATATATTATTATTATTATTAAGCATGTCAAATGCTAAAAATATATATAAATATTTGTTTAAAAATGTTTATTTTTTATCACCTATGGCAAATACGCCGATACATAAAGAAATATAAATATACGAAAACCACCATTGCAGCAAAACTCATACAAAAAGAATTCAATACCTAATAAATAGGTATTGATACCATTCGTTCCTTATTTCCTTAGAGTATATAAAACTATAGAACGCGCCTTACTAAGTATGAACCGTAAGCACAAGTATGAACAGTATCGCGCGTCGTTGAAACGCTTAATCAGTAGCAAAACAATACGGTTCATATTAAGTCGGAGAGCAATCTTTTATTTATTTTTTGATAAAAATGGTGAAATGTACAGTGCCAGGTTGTAAAAACGATTCCCGGCAGCAAAATAAAAGGAATAGTAACAATTATTTTCATCAATAAGTAGAATTTAGTTACTAAATCACTTGTTTTAGCAAAATTCAGAAGGGTCTTAGAGGGGTACGCGGGACACGCGGGGCGGGTCGCCCCGGCACACTATCAACCGTAATTTTTTCTTCACGATGAGATAGTGTTGTACCGTAATTAATTTTATACGATATTTTTTTAATAGTGTAATTTTATATAAAAATATTTTGCTTGTCTAATAAATAATCTGGTGATTAAATTATATAAATATAGGTACATGTATGCTATTATATTATTAATTTGATGCGTGCAGTAGTGCCTATGATCTGAGTTTGTTAGTTCAGAAAAAAGTCAAGGTTTATAAATTAATAATTTAATAATTGATACCTACCTTTTTAAATTATTTGTAAGTATTAAATACCTATCATAGCAAACCGACAAATTTATTCTTCCAACCCTATTTACTCACATTGAGAGCGATTTAGGCCGTAGTTCACCATGCTGGCCCAGTGCGGGTAAGCAAACTTCACAAGCACGTAGCCGTGGAGTAAATCTCATGCGTGCAGGTCTCCTCATCCTCATAGAGCAGTAATAACTTTTAAATAAATACACACAACTTCGGAAAGTCAGAGGAGTATGCCGTACAAAACCTTGGGCTCGAGATTGAACTCGATAAAACTGTCTTTGCAGTCCTTGGTTTTACCGCTTCGCTATTTATTAGAATATTGAACATATAATTAATTAATTCCTAACTTAAGTATATTCCCGGCAAACAATCGATATATTTGCAGAAATTATGTCACGCATGGAACGTCACTATAAAACCGCTATACCATAGTTAAATACCTATAACACATTTGCCTACAATTGGCACAGCTGGACCGAAGCGATACGCGCGCTCTATAGTTTTTATACTCTAAGCTAATTTCCTATAACAATTTTTTTCGTCATAAACTGACAATATCCTATCTGTCACTTTACTGCAGCTAATTATGAATCCGACTATATGGTTAGGGAGCTGAGTGCCATTTTGGTAGGTATATGATTTGTTCGTCTTTCATATTAATAGGGATGAAAGTTTATGCCAATACAAACCGATTTGGTCCTGTAAATGAAAGTCGTATGTCCCTGAGCTTTCAAGTTACAGCGCTTCAAAAATATAAAAAAAAGTGATACTAAATCATTTGTTCGCGTCTGCCTCTTGGACTGATATTTGTTCGTTATTCTCGTTGCGTCCATTAGATTCATTAGGACTCCCAGAATAGTAAAAAAAAGTTGGCAGACGTCTAGGTCGCTGATTTTTTTTATGTACGATTTTTTAAAGTTTTTTCCGGAATTAAGGTAAAGCGGGTATCACGGTTTATTATTGTTATTACTAAAGCTGGAATCAAACTGTCGGACGCGTCCGTAAGCCGCGGCTGACAGCTGCGACTGATAAGTGTGCACATGACAAAAACATCCAGTGGGCCAGATTCCTATCGGACGTCCGAACGCTCAAGGACGGTGTAAGGTTACTTCCGCGACTTACATCTGATAGTTTGCACAATACAGTGTACATTAATTGTCCAGATACATACAAGTCGCGGCTGTCAGTCGCGGCTTACGGACGCGTCCGACAGTTTGTTTCCACCTTAAGAGTTCACGTAATAGTATATTATTTTCTGTCTTTTATGAAAGAAAATAAAATTTTAATCAATTAAAAATTTATAAAGATTTATTTAAAAAACCAGCATCACGCCTGTATTCCTGAAGGGGTAGGCAGAGGTGTATTACACACCCACGACTCGCAAGCTATGTTTAAGTCCCACGTAATAGGGGGCGAGCCTATTGACGTCTACTAGACTATGTAATGTAATTTTATTATTGCTTGAGTCACTTACCTTCAATATCTTATAAATGTCTTCAAATTATAAGTATTTAGTTGTGATGCGATGACAGACGTCAGGCGGTAGGTGACGGCTGACAGATAGCAGTTAGTAAATTTAAAAGAGGACAGACGTCCTACGAGAGATTCGATTGGCAAGAACGTGAACACAGTCGGTCGTGGTCGCCATAAGAATACAAAAAGAAAAAAATCCTAGTGAAACTTGATTTTTATTTCTTGGTTGTAGAGTGAAACAAAAACATTTTTCGTTAATTTATTAGCCTCGATGGCCTGAAATAAAACGGATGATTCAAAGAGAATAAAAAAATTTAAAGAAAAAAAAAGTTGTATTGTTTTGGTCCATTCATCCATCCATCCATCGATCAGCCTTTCAACGTCCACTGCTGGACATAGGCCCAAGAGAACGCCACAACGAGCGGTCCCGTCATGGGGGATAATGCCGTAATCGCCACGCTTGGCAGGCGGGTTGGCGATCGCAGTGGATCTTGTTAATACTCGAGGGAGTGCTGCTGCCCACTCCCCCTGTATCTCCCCTCAGTCAGCTCTTACGACTCCCGTGGGTAGAGAGGGGTGGGACAATTCTAAAGCCGGCCCCGCACGGACGTTTGGTCCATTATCGAACTATTATCTGTGAAAAAAATTCATTAATTTAAAAAAGGCTCCTCTTTATGTTTTTCCTCAAATTAATGTTTTTTTAGCTCTGACAACCCCTAATAAAAATAAAATAAACATTTCTAAACATTTGAAATAATATTTGGAGCCAAACGAAACCCACGATTTATTGGACATCAAAAGGTCAGGCCAATGACAGCGTGATTTGACGCGGAATGCCCCATAGGTAAACGCCAACTACCTGGGGAATTATACCGTTGTCACTCTCTTCTCTCTAAGCAAGAAAGAAAGACAAAACTTTCGAAAAAAATATATATAAAAATACTCTGCCCTTGGAAAATCAGAGGTCTGGACGTCTGCCTCTTCGATGTTTATCGTCTTGAGGATGATTCTGACCATCAGTCCAAAAGGCAAATACGAACAAATGATTTAACAGACTTTTTTCTTTCTACACTTTTAAAGCGCTGTCGATTGAAAACGCAGCGCTATCATGGTGGCAGACTATTTTTCTGTGGTTCTTTATATCGTCATTAATCGAACAATTCAGGTCTGCCAAGCGAAAAATTCAAATACAATTTTTGAAATCATAAAAAAATGTTTAAAAATTAATTACTTAAAAAGTCAGAGGGCTGGGACGTCTGCTGCTTCGATGTGCCTCGTTTTGAAGGTGTTTCTGACCATCAGTTCAAGAGGCAGAGACGAAAAAATGATTTAGCGAACCGTTTTTTTTTTTTTTACATTTTTAAAGTGCTGTCAATTGATAACGCAGACCTGTTATGGTGGCAAACGCGGTCCTTAATGCTTTTTATGGTACAATCATCGATATGAATCATGTTTGCCTCACGAACAGATCATATAGAAATTTTGGCATTCAGCTCCCTAACCAATAGTAATAAAACAAAGCAATACGTGGCAAATTACGTTTAATAATATTGGAGCGCGCCACTTCCGGAGAGGACGGAGGCATCGTCAGTTCAGGGGGAGGCCGTGCTTCAGTCCTCGGCACGGAACAGCAAACGCAGTCTCGATGCCGCCACCGCCAGCTGCCACCACACACGACTCATATTAATACCACTTGCCACATTCATGTTGGGAGTTAGTTACAGTTAAGCCTTTATACTTTCTAATGAAGATTAGGCTCGTATCAACATTAGATGTAAAAAAAATAAAGATAAACCACCGATGCAGTTAAAATAATAAATGGCCTATAGGATAGCTCCTAAAAATCATATCGCACTTTCTGGTGGCCGAAATCACTTCTTTATCTATTTCCTCCCCACATTTTATTCAAGGAGTTTAACGCCAATTCGCTGGTGGGTCGGCCATTTGAATGAGGAAATTTTATAATGACGCGAAGGCGTCGCGGTGCACGTTCAGGTGATTTAAAGACTGTATTATCAGTGTGTATTTTCATAGGAATAAATAATACTATAGAAGCGAACCTATTTCCTCTCTAGTTTGTAATGCCCCGCTTTCGTCCTGCGGAAGTCGTCAGAGGTGTCTCACGTTATCTGCTACTCGTGTTAGACCAGAAGTGCGTAGATAATAATAAATAAACTTGATTTTACAGTAACAAAATTATATTTTATTCAATTTTATAAGAAAAGCAATAACAACCACAACATCCAAATACAGTAGGGTGATGATACCAGAGTCTCATAATAATCGCACAGTTGTTACTTGGGTACTGGTTTGTTGTTTTCTCACTCCTTGTTAATAAAAGATAATTTTATGAACTTAGATTGTTAAATTTAGGCTATAAGTAGGTTATGTTAATATTAAGATAGTAGGCTATAAGGCGCCCGGGAAAGAGATTGGCCTCTTTTAGTATTAATTATTGTGATGGCGTTAGTCAATATTGTGTGCTAAAATTTTATTTTCAACTAGCACTGATATACGAGGCATTCAAACATGAGCCTCAAGAAAATGACCGCGTGTCGGTCAGTCGTGCGAAATGTCAAAAAATGGCCACGAGTGCGGCGCCGAAATGTCAACAAACCTTGAGGAGGTCGGGGCTGTGCGCGTCGCGCGTGTCGGGCGCGCGCAGGGCCCCGAGCGCGGCGCCGAAATGTCAACAAACCTTGAGGAGGTCGGGGCTGTGCGCGTCGCGCGTGTCGGGCGCGCGCAGGGCCCCGAGCGCGGCGCCGAAATGTCAACAAACCTTGAGGAGGTCGGGGCTGTGCGCGTCGCGCGTGTCGGGCGCGCGCAGGGCCCCGAGCGCGGCGCCGAAATGTCAACAAACCTTGAGGAGGTCAGGGCTGTGCGCGTCGCGCGTGTCGGGCGCGCGCAGGGCCCCGAGCGCGTCGCCGAAATGTCAACAAACCTTGAGGAGGTCGGGGCTGTGCGCGTCGCGCGTGTCGGGCGCGCGCAGGGCCCCGAGCGCGGCGCCGAAATGTCAACAAACCTTGAGGAGGTCGGGGCTGTGCGCGTCGCGCGTGTCGGGCGCGCGCAGGGCCCCGAGCGCGTCGCCGAAATGTCAACAAACCTTGAGGAGGTCGGGGCTGTGCGCGTCGCGCGTGTCGGGCGCGCGCAGGGCCCCGAGCGCGGCGCCGAAATGTCAACAAACCTTGAGGAGGTCGGGGCTGTGCGCGTCGCGCGTGTCGGGCGCGCGCAGGGCCCCGAGCGCGGCGCCGAAATGTCAACAAACCTTGAGGAGGTCGGGGCTGTGCGCGTCGCGCGTGTCGGGCGCGCGCAGGGCCCCGAGCGCGGCGCCGAAATGTCAACAAACCTTGAGGAGGTCGGGGCTGTGCGCGTCGCGCGTGTCGGGCGCGCGCAGGGCCCCGAGCGCGGCGCCGAAATGTCAACAAACCTTGAGGAGGTCGGGGCTGTGCGCGTCGCGCGTGTCGGGCGCGCGCAGGGCCCCGAGCGCGGCGCCGAAATGTCAACAAACCTTGAGGAGGTCGGGGCTGTGCGCGTCGCGCGTGTCGGGCGCGCGCAGGGCCCCGAGCGCGGCGCCGAAATGTCAACAAACCTTGAGGAGGTCGGGGCTGTGCGCGTCGCGCGTGTCGGGCGCGCGCAGGGCCCCGAGCGCGGCGCCGAAATGTCAACAAACCTTGAGGAGGTCGGGGCTGTGCGCGTCGCGCGTGTCGGGCGCGCGCAGGGCCCCGAGCGCGGCGCCGAAATGTCAACAAACCTTGAGGAGGTCGGGGCTGTGCGCGTCGCGCGTGTCGGGCGCGCGCAGGGCCCCGAGCGCGGCGCCGAAATGTCAACAAACCTTGAGGAGGTCGGGGCTGTGCGCGTCGCGCGTGTCGGGCGCGCGCAGGGCCCCGAGCGCGGCGCCGAAATGTCAACAAACCTTGAGGAGGTCGGGGCTGTGCGCGTCGCGCGTGTCGGGCGCGCGCAGGGCCCCGAGCGCGGCGCCGAAATGTCAACAAACCTTGAGGAGGTCGGGGCTGTGCGCGTCGCGCGTGTCGGGCGCGCGCAGGGCCCCGAGCGCGGCGCCGAAATGTCAACAAACCTTGAGGAGGTCGGGGCTGTGCGCGTCGCGCGTGTCGGGCGCGCGCAGGGCCCCGAGCGCGGCGCCGCCCCCCCCACGCGCCAGGCGCCGCCCCAGCGCCTGCAGCGCCACGGCGGCGGCGGGCGGGGCCAGCGACGGCACGCGCGCCGCCAGCTCGGCCCAGCGCGCCGCCTGCGCCGCCTTGGTCGCGCACTCCGCACCCTGCGCAGCGCAAGACATGATTGCACAAGCATTCTTATTGCGAATCTAATATTATATTTAGGTTCTATGAAATTGGTGTTTTGTTAAACGGGCCATTTTAATCTCAAATATCTAGCGTTTAGTTTAGGAATTTCAAATTCAAATTAATTCAAATTTAGGTTTGTGTAGGTATTTGTGTTTCCAATTTAGCGATTCATTTGCTTTCGCGCCATTTGAATTTTCTTTCAAATCAAATCAAATCATTTATTGTTCTGTCTTACACAGAAACAGTTACATTACAAATCTTAAACTAGGGTACATGTGGTACTTTTAATATATATATATATATATATTTAAAGTGAAATCTGTGTGAGAGACTGGTATCTGCGCTAGGAGAAACTGTATTACAGATTACCAGCCTCCCCTGACACTACACACTATGGTGCTAAGGTGAAATTAATTTATTTTATTTGAAGTGAATTTATTGTGAGGAGCACAATAACACAATAAATGTGTACAATTGTGTGCTGCTGTAGAGTATGTGCGTGTGTGTGTATGCGCGTGACGTGTGTGGGTATGTGTGTGTGTGTGCGTACGTGTTTATGTTTTTGTGTGTGTAATTTTTGTGGTTAACCTTACGATGGAAACAAGCCAAATAATCTTGGGATCAGAATCTGTTATGAGGGGACATATAGTAATGTTTCCTCATAGCTAAGGTACTTCAACCATAACGTGATAGTCTTCTTACATTGAAATTTTAGGCAAGGAATGAATATGCAATTTTTCATTTATTTTATTATATAAGTACTTCCCTAAAAAGCCAAAGAATCTTCCTGAAATAGCTGTGGACTACTGATTTTCCATCATTGAGGAAACCTTATGTCTCAGTCGCTTGTTGCTACTTGAGGGATCATATGAAAACAGCGAATCTTGTCTCAAAACAACGCTTAAAACATACAGTTGGCGTACTGTTAGAGACTGAGACCTGGTATAGATCCTTTGTTAGGGTATAAGAAAGGCAGGAAGTTACTCACTTTTAGAATCGCCCTTTGAGCTCTTTCCACTTTTATAAGATTAGTTTTACAGGCTCCGCCCCATACACAGTAAGATAATATTGGTTGGTATAGAGATAAGTAAACCATTTTAATAACATCCTTATCGGCAATATGACGTAAGTTTTTAAAGATGAATATTAACTTGCGGGTCCGCAATGAAATAAGGTCTAAATGATAGTTGAAGCTAAGGATACCATCAATCATAACACCAAGATACTTAATGTGAGAGGCGCGTTCTAGATGATTACAAGTAATAAATTACAAGATCGGTTACCTAAACAGGAATGGGCTATGATATTGTAATCGTCAAGTGATTTGGGGGGAATATTTTTGATAGCGAAAGATATATATTTCGTTTTATCAACATTAAGCTTCAGACCACTATTTTTGAGCCACGTTAACACTGCATTGAATTCTTTGAAATCGTTCTTTTCACAATATGGAAAACTTCAAATATCGGGTTATTTATGAATACGAGTTCCACCGTGGCACCAGTGCCGTGAAAACAACTCAAAGAATGATGTGTATGGGAAAGCTACCGTAAAAGAAAACACGGTACATTTTTGGTTCAAACGTTTTCGTTTTGCAAATTTTAACCTACAGAACAAACCTCGTGGACGGCCGGAGACCCTAGTTGTCAATGAAGAATTAAAAGTGATGGTGAAAGCGGATCCAACGCAACCCACGTCGGAGTTAGCGGCAGGCTTCGGTGTCAGTGATTGTTCAAAGCAAAATCGATTAATTTGATTTAGTCAACGCTCGATAGATGGCGTAGGTATCGATTTGAATCGCGGTATGATTTCGTCTACGTTATTTAAATATAAGATCAATCATGTAAGTGCACTTCGAACAATAAATCAGATCAATTAACGAACGTAGTGGGTCGTCGAGGCTTTTGCGCCTTGCGGTCGACGCAACGAGACTGTTTATCGTTAAGATAAGGGTCTACAATTAGGCATGGGTCGTTGACGGTTTTGATGTGAAACATCTAATGCGGAGGGAGGATAAAATCGGCTGTTAGCGTGGCGACGCTTTTATTGTACTTGTCCCGTTCTAATCTTGCAAGTTAAATTTGACACACTTCCCGGTTTCCGATTGAGCTGAAAATTTACACACATGTGTATATCACGTGACAATGCAATATTATGATGACATGGAGCTGATCTGATGATGGAGCTGGAAGGTGGACATAGGAACTCTATAATAAAACGGCACAACCCCATCGAGTTTGGGCTCGTATGATTCGTCTTGCCGAGTACTTTGTGTCTAGATGGTATTCAGGGGCTGATGATGAAGCTTGAAGATGGCCACAGTAACTCTATAATGAAATGACGCAACCCTATCGAGTTTATACTCATTTGATTCATCTTGAGGAGTACTTTGTCAAGTTATGATCATTTTATTTCTACAAAATAATTTCGATGGTTTCACATCTGCTAGACGTCCCGCGACGTCTATTTTAATCGTCAACTCATTGGTCAACAGGTTAAAAAAACTGTTAATAAAAAATAACAGGTTTTGAATGTTCAGTGTCAATTTTATGTCAACGTTTTCAATTTCAATCATTGATAAATGGTCAACAGGTTAAAAAAAGCTGTTAAATTAATAACAGGTTTTGAATTTTCAACGTCAATTTATTCCGTTGATCCGTTGACGTAAATTAACAGTTTATATTTTCAACTGTTTTTTTTTAAACTGAATAAAATAATGATGGTCTTGGGCGTTGACGTAAATTAACAACTAATATTTTCAACCTGTTTTTTCATTGATGTTTAACAGTTAACTCGTTGACGAATGAAAAGCCGTTGAAAAAAACAGTTTATTGATTCAACGACCACCTCTATCTACAATACCTCAGCCTAGGCATGAGACATACTGGGGTGCTAATTCGTCCGGTTTACCTCCTAGTGGTGCACCCCGGGCAACGTCGGCAGTCGCCAGCGGCTAAAATTCCGGACAGGACGGGTCTCTGCGTGTCCCTCTGACTCAGCAAAGGGCACGGCGGATAGACCAGGCGTCGGAGTCGGTGGGGCCAGACTGGCTCACCGGGCTCTGGAGAGGGGGGACAGTGGGGCCACAGCGGCCCCCCCCATCCCAAATCGTAAACCTGAGCGCGTGTCTGTGGTTACGTCTCGCGGGCATACAGGAACGAGGGTCTTGGCTTAATCGCCCGGACCGCGAGGAAGACAACCTCTATCAAAAATTACCCCGAATCTCAAGCTCTGGCGCGCGCCGAAGAGATGCATGGCTGATGGGTAGTTCAGTTTCTAACGTGGCCCCAGCCAGGGTACCTGCGGACTCCCTGTGTTGGGTTAAAAATGTACGCTTACCCGGGTATAGGGAGCTCCGCCCGGGTGGACCTTCCTTCTTCCATACTCGTGGGAATATCATGGAAAATTCAAACTTAAAAACTAAACAGATGGAGTCGGGTGCAACACCTGATGTTTCAGCCGATAGGGGTCCGGCTATAAATACGGCCCCTACTAGTGCAGCCGCACGCAAAATGCGCGGCCCTCGTAAGTCCCGAAAGGGGAAGAAGGCGATGGAAGGGCCCCACACATCCAGGGACGGCTCGGTGACAGATACCTCGGTAGGCACCTCAGCCACCGAGATGTCTGCCGCTGAGGAAGGCGGCCTGAATGAGGCCGCCAGAGTGCAGTTATCGCGGCAAGCTGAGGCTGCGGTGCTGGTCGAACCGCTCCCGTCGAGGTACTGGCGCAAGCGCACCCTGTCTCAGGGGGGCGCTGCGTCGGAGTCTGACGGGGGTTCAGTGGAGATGCCTTCCCCTAAAATCGCAACAGCGGTTAGAGGTAGAGGCACCAACCGGCCGGGGACGCCAATCCCCCGCAATGTCTCAGTTAAAAATCTGAAGCGGACGGAGGCGGAGCAAACCGCAGAGGAACGTTTGACGCTCCTCTCCGAGAAGCTCCGCCTTCCAATAGACTGTGACCAACCCTCAAGTGCCCAAATTGAGACAGCGTGGCCATCATCTCGACGGTGGCCACGGGCTCTAAAAACTTAAAAGGCAACTTTGTCCGTTGCCTTAAAGACGCCGCCACGGAATTGTCCGGCGTGGTGGAGCGGCTGGTGACGCGGAATGAGCGCCTGGAAGCGGAGGTGGCCGAGCTTGGGGCGCGGAATCAGCGCCTCGAGGCTACAGTGGAGGAGATGCGCCTCGGGATGACTAATTTGCGAGCCGAACTTGGGCTTCCTGAAGCCGTCCCGAGAGCATCGGCTGCCACACCGGGTGCTCCCGCGCCCCTAGTGGATGCATCGGATGAGCTGGTCCGACGGGTAGCCGACAGCGTAGCGGCTATCTTCGGTCCGCAAATAAGCGCCCCTAACGCCCGGCTCCCGCCAGAGCCCCGCGTTCGCCCGCCGCTGGCTGCGGACAAGAGGAGAGCCGCGTCATCCTTGGCATCAACGCTACTACCATGCCAGGGTAGCCGCGTGGCCTCTTACTCTGCGGCAGCGGTCGCATCTCAGCCAGAACGCGCCCCAAAGGGGAAAAAGGGCCACCAATGGCCCAGCCAAAGAAGTCTCAGGGTCGGGAAGAGTTCCCGGCCCTACCTAGCGCTGCTGGGCCCATGCGGGCTCTAGCAGCTGCGCCCCGGGGCCCACCTCCTGACCCTTGCACTGCCGTGTCCGCTGACGAGGGCTGGCAGACTGTGGACGGTGGGCGAAAGTCCCGGGGTAAGAAGCGCAAGGGTGCCCCGCAGCCCGAGATGCGGCGCCTACAGCACCCTTAAGGGGAGAGTCTGGCGGCGGTCAGGACAAAAAGAAGAGGACGCGGAAGCCGCGCAAATTGAAAGTGCCGAAGACAACAGCCGTTGTGATCACGCTGCTGCCTGAGGCCAAGGATAGGGGCCTGACGTACGAGGCCGTCCTGAAGCGTGCCCGGCGGGAGATAAATGTCTCCGATCTCGGGGACGTCTCCGCTCGCTCCCGCCAAGCCCGGAAAGGTGCTCGGATTTTTGAGTACCTGGGGCCAGAGGGCGCCAAGACGGCCGACGCGATGGCCGCGAGGCTGCTGGGTCTGTTCCCGGCTGAGAGTGGTGTCCGGGTCGCCAGACCCGTGAAGTGCGCCGAACTGCGCATTTCCGGGCTGGACGATTCCGTGATGGCTGAAGAGATCCGGGAGGCAATCGCCTCGAAAACCGGGTCTCCCAGCAGTGTCGTCTGGGTGGGCACCATCCGCCCAGGTCCAGGTGGTGTGGGTGCCGTCTGGGTATCGTGCCCTATCGCGGCAGCCAAAGATTTGGTCGCCACCGGTAGACTTCTGGTGGGCTGGAGCGCCGCGCCGGTAACCGCGTTGGAGCCCCAGCCTGCCAGGTGCTACAAGTACATGGCGGTCGGTCACACCCGGCCGCTGTGCACCAACTGCTTCGACTGCAGCGGTCTTTGCTTCCGCTGTGGTCAGGCAGGGCACCAGGCGGCGACCTGTACTGCCACTCCACACTGCCCCGCATGCGCGGCGGGCAATCGCCCCGCCAACCACTGCATGGGGCGGGTGGGGTGCAGGCCTCCGGCCAAGTCATGCCCTAAGAGGGGGGTGGGCAGCCAATCGGCCCCGGCAGCCCAACCCGGTGCGGCTGGACCGCCGCAGCGCATGGAGGAGGATGTCGTGGTCTAGTTTATGGACCACGACTCTATACTTCTCCAAGGGAATCTCGGCCGCTCCGCCAGGTCGCAGGACCTCTTCCTGCAATCCATGGCGGAGCGGTCGATCGGTGTTGCCGTAGCCGCGGAGCCCTACATAGTTCCCGATCACCCCAATTGGGCGGGTAGCGGGGATGGCTCCGTGGCGGTCGTCGGGTCAGCGGCGCCGCATTCCCCGCCCTTGTCAGTCAAAGACAAGGGCACGGGATATGTGGCGGCTGAATGGAGAGGGGTCACGCTGTATGGCGTGTACTTCTCCCCCAATCATAGTCTGGCGGCTTTCGAGGTCTTCCTGCACAGCCTGGAGACCTCGATACGGCGTATGGCACCGTGCCCTGTGCTGGTGCTGGGGGACTTTAACGCCAAATCAACGGCGTGGGGGTCCCCCAGGATGGACGCCCAAGGTGCGGCGGTCCAAGAGTGGGCGGAAGCGGCGGACCTCGTGTTGCTAAACCGAGGGTCCGCCCTAATGTGCGTGCGGCGCGGGGGCGGGTCGATAGTGGACCTTTCGTTCGCTAGCCCCGGTGTCGCCGCACGCGCAAGGAGCTGGCGAGTCCTGGAGGAGGTCGAGACCCTATCTGACCACAGATACATTCAGATAAAGGTCTCCCGGACCCTTCAGGGCGCCAGCAGGGGTCACGCGGCGGTCAGAACTCCCGCTTTTCCGCGATGGGCTGTGGGTAGGCTCGACCGGGAGCTGCTGGTGGAGGCGGGCATTTTTCAATCTTGGCTGCCTCCCCCCCTGACGGAATACGTGGGCGCCGAGGCTGGCCGCATTCGCGGCATGCTTACACAGATCTGCAATGCGACCATGCCCCGCGTGCGGCGCCCGCCTTGACGGAAGGGGGTCTACTGGTGGTCCCCGGAGCTGGCGGACCTCCGTGCGGCCTGTATTCGTCCCCGGAGGTCCTACACCCGCAGCCGACGTCGCCGAATCCGCGACGAAGAGCGCCAAAGACGCGAAAAGGCAGGAGATGCTGAAGGGACTCGAGCGTGACCCCTGGGGACGCCCGTACCGCGCGGCGCTAAACAAGCTCCGCGCCCAGGGCTTCCCCCTTACGGAGACCCTCCAGCCGGGCTTCCTCTCTGAGGTGGTTGAGGGGCCTTCACGGGCGGTGCATACGCCCCCGGTCATGGCTCCGCCAGATGACGACCGGGAGGCCGACGACGGGGAGGTACCGCCCGTGACGACGACGGAAATTGGGGCGGCGGCAGCGCGTATGCGGAGAAGCGCCGCCCCCGGGCCGGACGGGGTTCCTGCCCGAGTGCTGGCCCTGATCCTCGACCACCTAGAACCCCGCCTCAGGGGACTGTTCGACGCTTGCCTGGTGTCTGGACGGTTCCCGGACTGCTGGAAAGAGGGGAAGCTCGTGCTCCTGCCGAAGCCGGGACGGTCTCCGAATACAGTCGCGGCCTTCAGGCCCATTATGTTGCTGGACGAGGCGGGCAAACTTCTCGAGCGGGTGGTCGCTGCCCGCATCATCCGGCACCTAGGTGCGGTCGGCCCCGACCTGTCCGATGCCCAGTTCGGATTTCGGGCAGGTCGGTCTACGGTCGACGCCATTCTGAAGGCCGCGGCTGCGGAGGCCGTCACCTCGAGGGAAGTGCTGTTGGCGGTGTCGCTCGACATCGCCAACGCCTTCAATAGTCTGCCATTCGGCTGCATCAAGGAGGCACTCCGGTACCATGGAGTGCCCCTCTAACTAAGGCGGCTGGTGGCAATAAAAAATTTGAAGTATAAAAAAATTTGAAGTAAATATTTTAATTGTTTTTCTAAACGAATATTAGGTGGGTTAAAATAAATAAACCAAAAATTGTGTAAAATCATACATTGTGGGTAGATGAGACCGTTGAAATAACATATCAGCTTTGGACGTCTATCATCCAAGTCAAGTGAGGCCTATGTTCAGTAGTGGACGATGGATGGATGAAAACATGATTTAACTACAAGTCTCGGCCTGCATCAGCCTCTTTTTTCAGATCACCGTGGTCTGTCACTATCTGTAGAAGCAGAGTGAAAAGCACCATGGTCTAACAGTCTCGGGTATGCTCTGAGTAAACTTACGACACTCTAACATACTGGCATGTCTAAATATTCACGATTAGTAAAAATAAGTCATGATGATTTTCGTCTGAACTTCACTAGAACCAAGCGATACGCTACGACTTATCTTGGACAACTGACCTTCACAACAGATATTTAATATATTTTTTTTGTATACCTATTTTGCGACCGATACCGCGGGGCTGTGAACTGGTGCGCATAGTACAGTCAGCTGCCCAGATATTATATAAATTATTGTTTTTAATGAAAGTTCAGTGTATGTTTTTCAATGCTGAGTAAACACAAGTCATATCTAGGGTTAATAAAAGAACACCTTTATATGACACTAGCCTTTGCCCGCGGCTTCGCCGCAGCCAAAAGCTGGTTTTTCGGTCATATCTCAGGTTCCCGGTATAGTAGCGGGATAAAATGTATACCAGTTTTTAAGAAAAATCTAGGCCTTTCAAATAAAAAAGTTGCATCAAAATCCGTCCAGTAATTTTTTTAAATAAGTTTAAAAAAATCGAGTTTAAATAATTTTCTAGTTTTTCGGTTATATCTCAGGTTCCCGATATAGTAGCGGGATAAAATGTGTACTAGTTTTTAAGTCTAATCAAGGCCTTTCAAATAAAGAAGTTGCATCAAAATCCGTCCAGTAGTTTTTGCGTGATGCGCGAACAAACAAACAGACAAAAATTCTTTAAAAAATTATTTTGTTTTTAGACACGCCTATATAGTCTATTAACGTCATTTTTTCTCAAATATCTTGAATGTACAGACACAGCTCTGTTACAGCTTTATAATAGTATAGATTGGTCGCCTGAAACACGCGTCGAAATCTCGACTAATCAGGAATCACGCGTCTGTTGATATATATATAGGCTTAATTTTATGACGTCCGATGTATCTAATTTGGTTATTTATTATTAAAGTAATTATTGTAATGTGTGCTCGTAGCGCTCGTTATTACAGCAGTCAGAGATAGTTAATGTTTTACGTTTTATGATATTGATTGCAATGTGCGAGTCGTGTGTGCTCGTCAGTGGGACATACGAGTATACAGGTATCACTTTTTTATTACGTGACGAAGATACACCTACAAATATAAAGAATCTAAATTTCTATAGCGAATTATATTGGGTGGCCATATTATTAGGGACACTAATCATATTTCTGTAGTTTCAATTTAAGGCCCACTTTTTGAATAAATCGAACAGGAACAATAAACTTGTATTACTGAAAATAACATCATCCATGAAGATGCATTTTTCTGTCTATAGTTAACTGTCAATAAACAAGAACTTTATAGGCACGTTCATGTCAAAAGTAAAATAAGCAGTCGGATGGACTATTAAGTATGTATTGTCCTCACCGAACCTAAATAGGCTCTATATGGGAAAAGTATGGAAAAATGACGCCTGAGCTTGGTCTAATTCACGTCTGGCACGCCGACAGCGCTTATGACGCATGCTAAGTGCGGGCATACCTCCGCGGGCTCGTCGAGCAGGGCGAGCAGCGCGGCGTAGAGCGCGCGGTCGGCGAGCGCGTCCGTCACGGGCCCCGCGCCGCCACGCAGCACGTCGCTCAGCTCCAGGCGCCGGCGCGGCTCCGGCAGCGCGTCCAGCAGCGCGCGCAGCAGCTCGTCCGCCACGCGCCACGTCGCGCGCTCCTCCAGCAGCGCGTGCAGCGTGCGCACCGCGCCCGCCCGCGCCGCGCCCGCGTCCCGCGCCAGCGCCAGCGCCGCCAGCAGCGCGCCCAGCGCCAGCGCGTCGCCGTCCGCCCACGCGCCGCCCGCGCGCACCTGCGCCTCCGCGCCCGCCGCCGCCTGCGCCGCGCGCCGCGCCAGCTCGGCGTGCAGCAGCAGCGGCGCGGCGGCGGGCAGGCGGCGCGCCAGCGCGGCCAGCAGCTCGGCGAGGCGCGGCGCGGGGTCGCGCGGCGGCGGCGCGGCGGCGGCGCCCACGGCGGCTAAGGCCCGCAGCACGTCGTCGTCTGTGGCGGGCGCGGGCGCGGCGCCGCGCAGCTCGCTCAGGGCCCGCTCCAGGCTGTCCTCGTTCGCGCGCATGGCCACCAGCTCCTCCGCCTTCGGCATTTTCAGGCGTCTCTGTCGACGTACGACCCGCTCGCTTAATCCTTTATATTACCACCGACTCGTTTACCATTTTATTTGTTGCTATTTGTGCAAAGCTTTGCCAATTGGCTTTGTATCGTTAATTCCATCATGTAAATGTTTGGAACTAAATCCTTACGGCAGGCTTGGAGGATATAGCGATATTGCTGCGCGACCGAACTGAAAAAAATGTGAGACTAAAACCGTAAGAAAAACATATTAATTCGAGGGGGAGTGTTAGAATATTGAAAGTTATGTTTAATCTATGGTAATACATTGTAGTCTGTAGTCTATAGGATTTCCTCCCTCTCTGCGTCTGTCATGGCTACTGTAAAGTACAAATATAAAGTGCTCAATAAAACAAGTTTAAGATAATAGTATTTTGTTGCTTTAACCGGCGTAAATTACAATAAATATTCAACATTACCGGAAGTGCTATAGTCGTTGACAAGCGAATAGTGTATAATACCTTTCTCTTTCTCCCTCTTTCTTTCTGTCCTCTCATCCCTTCTCTTTCTGATCCCACTCCGCCTCGCCAATACATAGTATATAGATGAAACCGTTGAAATAAAATATCAGCCTTGGACGTCTATCATCTAAGTCCACCCGTGATCATGAATGCTGTAAAGTGTTCGAAACGTCGGGATAGTATAAAAATCAAGTAAACGCGATAGATTCCGTAAACGTAGTTTTATTTCAAAATGTGTAACATTCGCGTAAATATCAGAAAGTATTATAATTTTATATTGTCAAAAAAATAGAGATGTTTTTTTATTTTACTTAATAATTTGAATTACTATTTTTTTTTGTTTGATTTATATTATTTTACGTTATCTGTTATTTTCTAAAATACTAAATTTCCTAAATACTTTTATCAAATAAAAAAGTTAAGATGGGACTTTGCAAACAACGAAGTGAGGCCGGTTTTTTAAACATGTAGTCACGCACTACCGGTGTTGCCATCATAATTCAAATTACCCCAATATTACAAAAAATGTCGTTACAAATTACTTATATTAACGTTATTACACGATAGAGTATAAAGAGTTCTATCAGCTATTCCGACGCGAGGTGTAGGTAAAATTAGTGCGGTAGTGGAAAGGAAATGGTAAGCGTTTCAAAAATAAAACTACTGGGTATTTAATTTTTATATGCGTTTTTATTTATTTAAAAATCTTTGTGCTGAAATAATTTCTTATAATTTGTATAATTACTCACAATACTAGGAGGTTGCCATAGGTCCACATTATCTGATCCTTCAATTATATTTGCTAAAATCTTATGGACAAAACAAGTGTCGAAAATTTTAATCAACAGTAGTTAACCTTTGGATATCCGTTTCTTATTACACGACGTAACCCTTTATTTGTGTAGTAAATACCAATCGTCTCTATTAAAATAAGCTAAACAAATTACGCTGTAGCTAGTTGGTTGCCACGATGGTTCACAATAGATCACGAATGACAACCTATTTCTCTTTTGTGTTTTGATCTCGCTTCGGAAATCTAAAAAAAAGTAAAGCGCTAAGTTAGTATACAATAACTTAGTCCTAGAGATATTTATATTATTTAAAAAAAAACTAGTAGCATAACGTTGCGAGTCACATTACCCAATAATAGGGTAAACTATAACGATTTATAATGGCAACACTTGTTATGTTTCAAGCAATAGACTCAATATTTTTTTGATTTATGGAAAATATTGGTTTACAAGTTTACTTACAAGTGAAATGTGATTCCATCCTGCTTTTTATCTCTTGTAGTTTGGATTTTACACCCTTTCACAACACAATTCGGTATTTTTACTTTGTAAATTATTATATTTTTGATGACATTTTGATCGACGCACCGCGATAGCTCGACTGACAAGTCAAGGCGTAGTTTCATTGTACGTGTGTGCGTGTAATTGTATATGTACACGGCAAGGCGTAGTTTGAACCGGTCTCACTTCTTTGTTCGCAAAGTACCATCTTAACTTTTTATAGTGGTGAAAACTAAAGAACTAATAACCAAAAACGTGTAAATATTGGATTATATACCTAATTATAAATATTGGAGTATATCTACATAGAAGAAATTCGTATGAAGAATTTTGTTTGGATAAAATAAAAAATTAAAATATTAAGTATATTTAATAATATGTCGTATGAGTTATTAACAAAAGCCCATCCATTAAAAGATATATTTTTATTAGAAACTATCTTAAAAATGATTACTAAGAAGAAAACTTCCCTAGCCCTCTAAAGCACAGCTTTTTGCTAGTAATAGTTCATCGGTAAAAGCGACGGTACTTTAACTTTTTAACAAAAAAACCATGGGTTACACTATAGTACATTTCAATCAAAAGTGAAAACATTGTAAACAAACCATCACTCGACATAAATCATCGATAGGTATAAATAAGTATGAACTTATTTCGTTTTCACTACATTAAATTCTGATGTCGGTATTTTCGAAAATATTCATATTAGATACTGAGTGTATTTGAAACTAAAACATGTAGGTAATAAACATCGAATTTATTTAATTTGTATTTGTTTGACGTTCTTATTTGACTTTTCTTTGTTTACTAAGTTTTCATCTTTGATTGATCCACTATAAGTACATGCTAGGGTAAAAGTAACAACAGTGTTCTAAACAATCATAATTAATGTAAAGACAATCACTACACTCCTACAAGATCATGGTTTTTTTTTTACTCAGTATAAACTAGCCCATTTTTAGACATAGAGTAGAGGGCACAGGGTAAATTTAGACGATTGAGGATATTGAAATCACTTGAAATCATTATATTTAATAATTTTACCTTAAAACCCTGAATTTTGGATTTAAATATTGTTTATTTTAAAAAATTTCAGGTAATTATTTATTTAGGTGTTTTTTCGTTGATTTAACTGATTAAGTGTAGTTTTGGCACATAGTATGAATAAAATCAAATCGACCTCAGATGGAAAATCAAACATTATATGCATAATATAATGTTACTCCCCCTCTCTACCCACGGGAGTCGTAAGAGCCGACTGAGGGAATACCGGGGGAGTTGGCAGCAGCACTCCCTCGAGTATTAAAAGCATCCACTGCGATCGCCAACCCGCCTGCCAAGCGTGGCGATTACAGCATTATCCCCCCCATGACGGGGCCACTCGTTGTGGCGTTCTCTTGGGGAGGCCTATGTCCATCAGTGGCCGTTGAAAGTCTGATGGATGGATGGATGGATATGCATAATCTTAAAAGCTACACGTAATGGACTAATCTTTGGAATACCAGTCGAATACCTGTTAATCTGCATATAGTTATTGCAAATAACTCCAACTACGCCAAGGTATAAAAAATCTATAAATAAAAGACACCAAACAAGGAAAATATGGATAACCTTAATAGATGATATATCAAAAGCATATTTGGATGAAGATCGTAAGTTGCAGTTAAATGACTTTTATATAGAGGAAATTTTTGAAAAACCACAGTATGCCGGATCTATACCCAGTAGTTAAAATGAAATGTTTATGTTAATCTGAAAAAATATTACTTGAAGTAAGATAATCAATGATACTGGGACTCTTATAGACCTTAAAGCATTTGGCTTACCAAATTATGTAGCAGATAAAATTAACAAGGGAACATTACAGGAAACACATTAAAAGCAATAAAATTGAAGAAAAAAGACCATACCGAATATGCTTCAATAAAAAAAAGCGATATACCTAGAATGTTTGGCAATAAATTAAGATTTCAAGTATTGGCAACACTGGCCTATGGGAAAAGAATTCATAGTATACTCAGATCATAAGCCACTAGAGAACTTGAACATCAAGACTAGGACTGATAAGGAACTCGGTGATTTAACATGTTATTTATTTTTTTATATAATCCAGAAAAGTCAGACAAAGAAGCAGACTGCTTAAGCAGAAACCCAGTTCTGAATCCTCATGACAATAATGAGGACTTTTTTAAAGTTGTCAATTTAATAAGTCTGGAAGATATAAAAAATGACCAACACATAAATCTGGACCTTAAGAATAAAAAAACCAAAATTATATTAGAGAATAAAAGCTACAAAATTAGTAATAAAAGGAAAAAATCATGCTAACAGAAGACATTAGCAAACTTTTAATAAAAGAGGTCCATAATACTTATTGCCGCATTGGAAGATCTCAGATGATAAATTACACCATTTTACACAGCAAAGAATATCATAGAGAATATCAAACAGATTTGTGATGAATGTGAAATTTGTATAAAAAACAAGTCAAGGGGAAAGGCGTGAATCGTAAAGACAAATGTGATGTGGAGATGAAGATGAGCATGTCGTGCTAAAATACAGATCAAAATGTAAAAAAAATGGTGACGTCTCGAAACTTACTATATTGGATTAATGAATGTAAATGCATTCGATAGGTGGCGTGGGTCGTAAAGACAAATGTGATGTGGAAATTGGGTATGGCCGTTGGTCAGTGCGATAGCTTAGCGGCTTAGAGTACTTCCCCGGATTGGAAGGGATGCAGGTTCGAATCCCGCACGCGCTAAAGTTCTCTTTTTCCACATTCACAAATAATTTGTACTTCAAGGAGAAAGTCATAGTATGGCTTAATGTCATATTTGGGTCCAGCAACATCCATTTGAGATTATATCTATCGATACCATTCGTAGCTTTGGAGGCTCACGGACAACAAAGAAATACTTACATCTTGTTGATCATTTCACAAGATATGCTTTTATCCATAAATCAAGAAATCAAAATGCCACTGATTTTATTAAACCGATAAAAAACATCACAGAAAGCTATGACATTGGCATTGCATCAATAGAAAAATGCCATGGTATAAATTCCATAGAATTTAAAGAATTTGGTAACGCCAGTATATAATATTATAGTTTCTAAACGATCCTACTACTTTTATAAATGTGGCACCATTGTTTACATAACGCAGCCAATGAGAGCGCTTCCCTAGCCGCCATGACACCGTCCATCCTCCAACCTGAAGAGCAGCAGGAAGCAGTTGAAATTCAATACTCGTCACGCGAGGACCGCGCAGGACTTTGTTCTGTGATTCGACTCCCATCGCATACATTTTGTTGCGACACCCGCCCGGGACATAGTGTTGTGTTCTGTGATTATTCTTATTAAACCGCGCGCGAAAGACATTGTCTCTAGCCTAATACCTATCGCCCAGAAATAGATTAACTCTTTTCTGAGACCGCCCGAGAGGAATTTACAACTCCCTTCGTGTATCTCTCAAGCCTTTATTGCTTTTGTAATTCTTTTGTGGAGACGCTAGTAAACCGCCTGATTGGACAGAAGAGGAACATTGTGGGCCCACAGAAGAGAAGAAACTTTCGTCGAGATCGGTGAGTGCCACATTAAACTTTTCTTCCTCATCATCTTTTAAATTTATAAAAATAAATACTGGCGTCACCATAAAATGGTCCTTACGAACCGGATTTATCTATTCCATTATTTATAAATTAGTATAACCGCCCCTATTAACATACTTATATAGGTCTTAATAAGTGAAAAAACAAAATATAATAAATTCATATGTAGTACTTATCAGATGACCGCCATTTAAATTATTGCATCATCTTTTTTCCCGTACGTATCGTAAATGCAACTAAATAAAGCTTACATTTACTTACTTTACAAGTAACTATTCAATATTTAACGGTTAGAAATACTTTAGCAATAACGAATTAGGCAAATTAAATCTACATTAGTTAAATATACCCGCACTTGCCTTTTGTTAAAACTATTACGAAACATTTCTTTCCGTACTATAATATTTCAAATAAACGTATAATAATGTCGTAGAAAAAGGCTACTACCGCACCATCCAAGAGTGGTATTACATATAAGGATGACGTGGAGCCAGAAGATTCATTATTGTGTATTTTGCAGGCTAAACGTGAGGCTATATTTGAGATATTGCAAAAAATTTACGATTTATCTTCCAAAGTTCACTCTGACACTGAGACGAGAGAAAGTTTCCTTGACGAATCAACGAACGTGGATTCCTTACGCGATGAATTTAGAAGGATTTTGGATGATTACAATACTCGTCTACTAGAGATTAATTCTACCGCCAAACCTGACTACCATAGTTTAGTTGCCTTCGAATCATTGTACAGTAGAATAAAACGTATTCGGTCTCAGTACCTAGTAAAGAGTGAGTCGCATTGTGACGTGACTATACGTCGGTCTAAACCCAAATTACCGCCAATAGAATTAATTCCTTTCTCTGGCGATATTCAGTCATTCTCATTATTTTGGGCGAGTTTCGAATCTACGGTTCATAACAATCCCGAACTCACCGATGCCGAGCGACTTTATTATTTACTTGGTAAATTGGTAGGAAAGGCTAAATCTGTAATATCTGGTATATCTCCGTGCGCCGAAAATTATAAATTAATAGTACAATCGCTCAAAGATAAATTTGACGATAAAAGAATGCTAGTTTCCGCATATTTAAATCAAATTTTCGAATTTAAAACAATGCAGTCAGCCTCCGCGACAAATTTTGATATATTTACCGATAAATTTATATGCGCAGTGCGCGCTTTACAAAACTTAAAATTAAATAATCTTACGGACATAATAATAGTTCATATCGCTCTGAAGAAACTCGACTCGGACACAGTTCGTGCTTTCGAAAATAAGTGTGGAAATAATATGCCTACATTTGATGGCTTAGTTGAATTTATTCAGACCCGGACAAAGGTGTTAGAACGTACTCAGCCCATTACGAGCGCTTCAAGTACGATTCGTGCAGGTCCGTATAACAAAAATACAAATCGTCGTAGCACTGTCACAACTATACCTAAGTATCAGGCTTACGTCACAACAGCTGATTCCGCTAGTAAGTGCCTCTGCACTAATATAACGCATCAACATTTATTTAAATGTTCTGATTTTAATAAATTGTCGCCACAGGGACGTTTTAAGTGTGTGAAGGATAACAATGCATGTGTAAATTGCCTTAGCTTAAGTCATCGTGTTTCTAATTGCACATCAAAATCGTATTGTCGCGTATGTAAATTAAAACATCATACATTGTTACACTTTCAACGAGACGTGCAGTCGTCTTTATCGCTACCAAAGCCGCACGCACCGGCAGTCGCTGTCGTACCTCAATTGAATGACGGTGACGTCAGTTACACCGAGCCGCGCGCCTCGACCTGTGACGTCACTCTTTGCGCAAACGCTAGTTTTTGTGCCGCTACCGCTAATAAATTAACTGCGTTAAGCGCGTCCGCGCGTAGTAACTTGACCGTTTTGTTAGGGACTGCGCAAGTTGTAGTATACAATACCAGAGGTGAACGACAAATAATTCGAGCGCTTTTGGATTCCGCAAGCCAAAGTCACTTTATTACTAGTGAATGTTGTGATCTCTTAGGTATTCAGCCTCAACATAGTGAACGTACTATAGTCAAAGGGTTCGGTGGGGCACAAAAATTAATTAATACTAATCCAATTAAATTAAAAATTTATTCACGGTTCGACGATAATATTAACTTCGATATATCACCGCTAGTCGTCGACCGAATTACAGATTTATTACCAACCACTGAGGTTGATACTTCCGTATTCTCGCATTTATCGAGATTACAATTGGCGGATGCCGATTATGGCAAACCCAATAAAATTGACGCGTTAATTGGGGCAGCTCTTTTCCCGTATTTGCTGCTTCCCGACGTGACTTCCGCACATCGCGGTGCGTCGGAGGCGCCCTCTGCACTGCGCACGGTTTTAGGATACGTGGTAATGGGACCTGTAACCCCTACATACCCGCTTAGTATGAAACAGGCGTTGACATGTTGTCATGTTCAAGAGCCTATCGCTATTGACACTATTGTCAGGCGATTTTGGGAGTTCGAGGAGCTACCCAGCACTCCGCCCATTCGACACCCTTCTCATGTTGAATGTGAAGAATTTTATAAGGCGACTACAACTCGTGACCCCACGAGTGGTAGATACGTCGTTGCACTTCCATTTAAGGACGATGTTTACACCCTTGGGCAAACGTTCGAAATTGCTCGTAAACGTTTCATGTATCTTGAAAGAAAATTACAAGCATCGCCAAAACTTCGAATGGCGTATGATGATATTATTAAAGACTATCTCGCCAAGGATTATATCTCACCCGCACCTTCGTACGACCCCACGGACCCCACTCCGATATATGTCATACCGCACCACGGTGTCGTACGCGAGGACAAAACGACTACTCGTCTTCGTATGGTATTAGATGCCAGCACGCCCTCGACCGCCGGACGGCGATCGTTGAATGATATTTTACACTCAGGTCCGAATTTACAGGGCGATTTATTTAACATAATTTTAAAATTCCGCTTGCATGCCTTTGCATTAACTGCTGATGGCCGTCAACAGTTTTTACAAATAGGAGTACGTGAAGCTGATCGTCGCTATCAATGCTTCCTTTACCGATTCACTCCACAGGACCCTCTCGTCTTGTATAGGTTCAACCGAGTTTGTTTCGGTATTAAATCAAGTCCATACCACGCGTTACGTACAGCTAAACAGCTTGTTGACGATGACGGCATAAAATATCCGCTCGCGAGTGGCATTGCGTCCTACGCGCTATATATGGATGATCTTGCCTGAGAAGGCTGAGAAGTTCCCAGCGAACAAGAGGCAGTTGCCGCCTCTCATCAGCTTATAAAACTGTTTAAAGGTGCACAGTGGGAACTTGTCAAATGGAATGGTAATTGCTGGGCCTTGTTGGAGAGTCTACCTGCCTCACACAGACTCCCAATGGAAGTAGAATTTGATAAGGCTGTACAGCACAAAATGTTGGGCTTACATTGGTCGACCGACGAAGACGTATTTTACTTCCAAATTACCGCTCCTACTGATGTCACGTGTACTAAGCGATCTATCTTATCCACTGTCGCCCACCTGTGGGACATAATGGGCTTTGTTGCCCCCACAGTACTCTATGCAAAATTATTAATAAAACAACTATGGCAACTTAATATTGATTGGGATGTGCCTCCGCCACTGCACATCATTAAGATGTGGAAACAATTTTGCGCCGAGTTACCGGCTCTTAATAGTGTACGGATACCGCGGCACATAGGTGTTTGTAACGACTGTGTTCTAACGCTTTTAGCATTCTCGGATGCGTGTGAGCAAGCTTATGGTGCGGTGGTATACGCGCACGTTAGTTCCGCCGCTGGCAACACTGTTCAAATCGTGTGCGCTAAGTCTAGGGTCGCCCCGACAAAACCACTCTCTATAGCTCGTCTTGAGTTGTGTGGGGTACTTCTAATGTCTAATTTACTGCGCATAGTTCACAATAGTTATTCAAGTATTAACGCGTAACGGACGGCGCAGTGTAGGACGGCCTCCCACCAGGTGGACCGATGACCTGGTCAAAGTCGCAGGCAGCCGTTGGATGCAGGCGGCACAGGACCGTTCACTGTGGCGTTCTCTTGGGGAGGCCTATGTCCAGCAGTGGACGATAAAAGGCTGATGGATGGATGGATGATTCAAGTATTTCTATAGTAAAGACTTACGCATTTACCGACTCTAAAGTTGCATTATATTGGGTTAAGAGTTCACCTCATAGGTGGCAGACCTTTGTGGCAAATCGGGTTGTCAAAATTACAGATAATATTCCCGCTAATAACTTTTACCATGTCGCGGGCACAGATAATCCCGCTGATATCCTTTCGCGAGGCGTCACGCCTCAGAAATTAGTATCTCACCCCACGTGGTTACATGGACCGCCGTGGGCATCCCTAGACCCCGCTCGATGGCCTCTTACGAGCCTCGACGGTCAGTATGTGTCTGATATTCCAGAACAAAAGATTTTAACGCACACTGTGTGCAAGCCTATAAAACATTGCGTTTTATATGAGTTATCCTCCCGCGTCTCTTCATGGAATAAACTTCTCAGAATAATTATTTATATTTATAGGTTTCTGAAATTACTACCCCGCCGCAGCACTATTGCAGTGACTGCTGAAGATTTAGATATGGCTGAAAATAAAATACTTCGCGCTCTGCAAAGCAAGCACTTTGGAGAAGAATATTCTAATATTCTCAATAATAAACCCTGTTCACAGGCCTTCAGCCGTCTTAGCCCTTTTGTCAGGGATGGACTGATCCTAGTTGGAGGACGTCTAACCAATTCCGATCTGGAATTTGCTCAAAAACATCCAGTAATTCTACCGCGTCATGATCATATAGTAAATATGATTATTGATCATTATCATGATAAAAATCTTCACGCAGGACCGGAGCTTTTAATGTCACTATTACGACAGAAGTTCTGGATTCTATCCGCACGTCGTATTATAAGACAACGAGTGCATTAAACACAAAGTGAAAAATGTGAAATCGAAAATAACAGTCAGGAGCAGGATCCTGCAGGATCCTGCTCGGATACTGCTCCTGACTGTTATTTTCGATTTCACATTTTTCACTTTGTGTTTAATGTATAGTGCTAAGCATGTCAAATGCTAAAAATATATATAAAAATATCTAAATACAACGAGTGCATCTTTGTAATAAATGTTTTAGAACTAAGCCGCGTTCAACTTATCCACTTATGGCCGATCTGCCTGATAGCCGCACTCGTCAAGTAATAAAGGCGTTCACACACACAGGGTGTGATTACGCAGGCCCTGTCGCATTCACCCCTATACGACGACGTGGTGTACACCGCCAGAAGGCTTACTTGTGCATATTTACTTGTCTTACGACTCGTGCTGTTCATATCGAAGTGGCTACGGATCTTAGTACGTCTAGCTTTCTTGCCGCACTGAAAAGGTTTCTCTCTCGGCGAGGGCCTGTTCAGATTATGTATTCTGATAATGCAACTAATTATAAGGGAGCAGACGCGTACTTACGGGATTTATAGAAGTTTTTAAATAATGAATACCGCTTTAAGTTAGAGCATGAGTTCGCTGAAAGTCGCATAACGTGGAAATTTATATGTCCCAACTCCCCACACTTTGGCGGTGCTTGGGAAAGTATGGTGAAGGTAATTAAAACTCATTTATTTCGTGTTATCGGCCAACAACTTTTATCCTACGAAGAGCTTTGCACAGTGCTGACTCAAATTGAGTGTTTACTCAACTCGAGACCGCTAACGGTTCTGAGCTCCGATCCTAGCGAGCCTTCCGCTTTGACTCCTAGTCATACATACTGCGCCGCTATTTTCATTACCCGCATCGACTGCCGAAGCTGACAACTTCACCTTACTTCATAGACATTCACTACTAGACAAGTTAGTGCAGTCGTTTTGGAACCGCTGGAGGTTAGAATACTTGCATGGATTGCAGGTTAGACAAAAGTGGAATACACCTTCTGTACCTGTCACTTCAGGGACAGTTGTGGTCGTTAGGAATGATAACGCCCCGCCACTGGCTTGGCCACTGGCGGTCATTGAAAGGGTCCACCTTTCAAAGGACGGAGTGGCCCGCGTTTGCACTGTTCGTACCGTCAAGGGAACTTATCTTCGCCCGGTCATCCGCCTGTGTCCTCTACCAACACAATAATCCTAAATAATTAATTTAAGTTTAATATAAAATAGCCAATAGTTTAGCTTATAAATAGATACAATACCGCTTCGCTTCTCAGTAGGATCGCACTTTAGTTTAATTATTATTGGGGTGCATCTTATGTATGTTCTTAAAGGCGACCCATTAAGGGGGGGTGGAAATGGTAACGCCAGTATATAATATTATAGTTTCTAAACGATCCTATTACTTTTATAAATGTGGCACCATTGTTTACATAACGCGGCCAATGAGAGCGCTTCCCTAGCCGCCATGACACCGTCCATCCTCCAACCTGAAGAGCAGCAGGAAGCAGTTGAAATTCAATACTCGTCACGCGAGGACCGCGCAGGACTTTGTTCTGTGATTCGACTCCCATCGCATACATTTTGTTGCGACACCCGCCCGGGACATAGTGTTGTGTTCTGTGATTATTCTTATTAAACCGCGCGCGAAAGACATTGTCTCTAGCCTAATACCTATCGCCCAGAAATAGATTAACTCTTTTCTGAGACCGCCCGAGAGGAATTTACAACTCCCTTCGTGTATCTCTCAAGCCTTTATTGCTTTTGTAATTCTTTTGTGGAGACGCTAGTAAACCGCCTGATTGGACAGAAGAGGAACATTGTGGGCCCACAGAAGAGAAGAAACTTTCGTCGAGATCAGTGAGTGCCACATTAAACTTTTCTTCCTCATCATCTTTTAAATTTATAAAAATAAATACTGGCGTCACCAGAATTTCTGAAAAATAAAAACAGAAATAGTTTTCACTGCTGTTGATGCAACATTTTCAAATGGGCTTAATGAAAGACTAAATCAAACTTTAGTAAATAAGATATGATGCAAAATAAATTAAAATGATAAAAAACAGCATGAACAACTATCACACAGAAATGTGTAGATAAATACAATGAAACGGAACACAGTCACAAAGTTTGCCCCCAAATACCTTTAGGAAGGTGAAAGAAACCACATGGATTGAAATCAAGTTGTGATCTGAAAAGAGATAGATAGCTAGCTTTTAGATCTCTCAATTACAATAATAAATATTTCATATACAAGAATATAAATTGCAAGTTGGAGACAGAGTATATGTGGAAAATGGAATTAAGGAATGTGACCATAAAAAAATATTAGGAAGATCTCTAATTCAATCTATGAAGCGGATACTGGACACAAGAAAGCTGAGTCAAATCTCTACCTCAATACAAATTAACTATCTCTAGTGTTAATTAGTAAATGAATAATTACGTGCATTGCTTTGCATTAAAAATTTATTTTAGCATTAAAAATTTTCAGGTAAATAAGTGTTTTGTTTGTTAATTTAACTGATTAAATTTAATGTAGTTTTAGGGTACATAGTATGAATAAAGTGTTTCAAATTTTTCAGAAACGCAGTTACGCCTTTAATTCAATTTCTAATATTTATAGAAGAGTAAAATATCATTATATGAAAACAAAAACCTAAATGATTTACACGAGAATAAAATGACTAAATGATTTTTAGTCCACTGGGCTTCTTGATTGACCAACACCAGGGGTAGAGAGCTGAAAAAAAGTCTGGGTAGAATAGAATAGAATACACTTTAATGTACACCAAACATAAGATAAAAACAATAATTTACAATAAAACTATCAACAAGTATGTACAATGGGCGGTCTTATTGCTAATAGCAATCTCTGCCAGACATTTCCACGGCGGAGCCAACGAACTGGCCTAGTGATCCGAGTAGGCTTCTAGATGTTATGGACTTCTTCGTTACTAAGGGCCTATCTAGATTATTTCACCATATCCAAACATGTTTGGACGCCGATACTAACCATGTTCCAATAATACTGTTACTTGGTACTACGGTTCTTAAATTTGAAAACCCGAAATTATACAACAAGGGTACTGATTGGAACGATTTTCGGGATCTGATTGAGGAAAGACTTGAACCTCAAATACCTTTGAAAACAGAGACCGATATTGAAGATGCGACCAGAACTATAACAACCCTGATCCAGGAATGTTGTTGGATCTGCACTCCAGAAAACAAAGAACGCCAAGCACAAAGCAAGGTTTATTCGGAATACATACGGAATAGTATACTGAGAAAAAGGAGACTTCGTCGCGTGTGGCATACCAGCAGACTAGCCAGCGACAAAAGAGCCCTCAATAAGGCGACCAAGGAGTTGAAAATCCTAATAACAGAAGCAAACAATGTTGCTCTAGAGACCTATTTAGAGAGCCTGTCACCTACTAAAGCCACAAACTATTCCTTATGGAAAGCGTGTAGGAATTTCAATCGACCACTAATCCACAAGCCTCCACTTAGGTAATGTAATGGAGATTGGGCAAAAACTGCTCAAGATAAGGCTGATATATTTGCGATTCATCTCGGCCGAGTTTTTGAACTAAATTGTGCCAAACCCGACACTGACGAGTCTGAAATATACCCCATTCTCCATCAGGACTTCCAACTTGATCTGCCTCTAAAAAAAGTTTCACCCAGAGAAGTCTCCAGAATGATAAAAACTATAGGCGATAACAAGGCTCCGGGATTCGATCTCATTGATAAAAAAGTACTAGAAGAACTACCGTGCAAAGCCATTAAGTTTCTCAGTACGTATTTAACGCCGTTCTAAGAGTGGGCTACTATCCAAAACTGCGGAGTCTCGCAAATTATAGTGGTACATAAACCAGGCAAACCCATTCACGAAGTTACTTCTTACAGACCCATTAGTCTTCTGACAACTATATCCAAGCTATTCAAGAAAATTCTACTACATAGACTTACCAATATCATGAAAGAAACATCCATAATTCCTGATCACCAATTTAGCTTCCGAGGAGAACATGCCACCACAGAACAAGTCCACAGAGTTTGCAGGGTAATTAGAAAGTTATTTGAAAAAAAAATGAGTATTGTTCAGCAGCCTTTCTTGACATACAGCAAGCTTTCGATAGAGTTTGGCATGAGGGCCTTTTATGTAAAATTCAAACATTTTTACCACACACATTCTACAGAATTCTGAAACCATACCTAACTGACAGAATATTTCAAGTAAAGGAAAACGATTGCACATCAGGATTCTACAAAATTGCAGCAGGAGTGCCTCAGGGGTCTGTACTTGAGCCCGTCCTTTACACCTTATTTACATCTGACCTACCACAAAGTCAAGCGGTTACGGTTGCCACTTTTGCAGATGACACGGCTCTACTTGCATTAAGCCCATGTCTATCTCAAGCTTCGAAACTTCTACAAAATGGTCTACATAAGGTGGAGAAATGGTTATCCAAATGGCGTATTACACCTGGTGAATCCAAATCTGTACATGTAACTTTCACCCTTCGCAAAGAGGATTGTGCTCCAGTTACCCTTAATGGTACCCCAATCCCTCACCAAAACTCTGTTAAATACCTCCAAATGCATTTGGACAGACGACTCACCTGGAAAAAACATGTCAAAGCAAAAAGGGATGAAATCAATCTAAAGTACAGAAGTCTTTACTGGCTCCTGGCCAGGAACTCGAAACTGGCAATTGATAATAAGATTCTGATATACAAAACAATTCTGAGGCCCATTTGGACTTATGGAATCGAGCTATGGGGTGGAACCTGTCACTCCAATATACTAATAGTACAAAGGGCGCAAAATTATATCCTCAAACAAATCTCGAATGCGCCATGGTTTATAAAAACAAAGGAAGTCCGCGAGGCACTTAACCTGCCAGTGATTAAAGATGTAATCAACTGCCGCTCTGTCGGATATAAGTCACGATTACTAAGACACCCGAATCCCCTTGTAGGACAGCTGACCATTCCTGAATCTATTCGCCGATTGAAGAAGCGGCGTGATAAATAGTCACTCTCAAGGTTGACTCGTAATATGCAGAATGGGTTAGCAACCTGAAATTTTCTTGAGACTCCAACACATCTGCTTATAGTTGACATAACTGATCGCAACATATATAAAAAAAATGGTTTTAAAATGATATGTGAAAAGAAATTACGAATGTTTGAAGATGAACAAAATAATAATGTTGACAAAATTTTAAAAAAGTATACCAATAATTAACAAGAAAAGTAAACCCACGCGTAGAGTTCAAAAACTTAACTGATAAAATTGGAGATACACATCAAATTTCAACAATTACGAGTTTAGAATTGTTTTGATTATTATTATTATTATGTATATATTATTGATGTAAACAATATGAATGTAACCACGATTTTGAAAATGATATTATCATTGAAGGCATACAGGAATATACTATACAAGATACTGATAACAATAAAGATGAGCCCCATGTTTTGGAAATTACTCATACAGCACAGATTCATACTAGAGAAACTACAAATATATGCCAAATTGAACTTAACCATTTTGTCCATAAAGGGAATTTACATAAACCAAAGTCATCTGTCATTTAAACGATAAAATCAAAGTAGTTTCCATTACGGAAAACTCCATTTTAATGTCCTAAATTTGAAACCTTAAAACCTATAAACCTTAATGATATAAGTAGGTACTAGTCTTACCGAAAACACCTGAATGAAAAGAAGTCAGGAACACCACGAAAGCGCCGTTTGTACATACGTCAGCAGCTTGGCAAAAGCTAGAAACTAAAAAATTAAGAAAAACAGAAAGGACTTAAAAAAAGAAAAGAACAAAATGGAGCGGGAAAGAATAGAAAGATCTCAAATAAAAAAAAAACAATCCAAAAAAAAGTATACCTACCATAAAAGTAACGATAACACCTATTGGTAAACACAAAGTGAAAAATGTGAAATCGAAAATAACAGTCACGAGCAGGATTCGAACCTGCATCTCCTGGATACCGTCCAGATGCTTTGCCAATTCAGCCATCGTGACCCTTGCTCCTGACTGCTAATTTCGACAGCACATTCATACTTAACGTCTTTGGGTGACGCCTGCACCATCTGTCGGAAGCATTTTCATACATTATACCGACCAGGTAAACTTAATTTTACAATTAAGATTTTACCTAATAATGACGCAAACCCTATAAATATTTAGATATTTTTATATATATTTCACTAAAAATATATAAACAAAACTATCACCTGATGCACATCTTGATAACACTGTTAGTAGATCATTAAAAATGCATGGTTTTATAAACAGTCAGTAAACCCTTTAAAAATATACGTACACTTAGGGCCACTTGCGCGGAAATTTTGAGATAACTAAATAAATACCTTTGCGTTTACTAACTTAGGTTACTTTTGATGATATACGAAGATGTGAGCGCGTGCCTAGCTATAAGTATGTAGTACAGTTCCTTGCTAATCGACATCGTTTATAGATCTATAGCTATGTAAGTAGATAAGATGCGCCCGCGCGCCTGGGATTGATTTTGTTACTTATTTACTAGCTGAACGTTTAAATAAATGCGTGTACGTTATAATATGTTTTGTTTACTTGTCCCTGAAGACCCTATCCTGCCAATAGGATATGGGCCCAGGTAGACACGACGGGAAAGGACTACTATATCGTGAAAAATAATGATTAGAAGTGTTTTTAATCGTAAACAAGTGAAATTACAATAATAAAAACTTTGCGACTGCGTGCACGTGGAATGTACCTACGTATTCATTACGATCGATCGAACATAATCGGAACTTAGTGGTTATTATTGACTGTGTTGGAAAAACTTAGTGATGTCGGCTACGATTCAAATTGATCAGCTTACGGGTGACAACTATGATACCTGGAAGATACATATGCGAGCTATTTTGAAGAAAAATTACTTGTGGGAATATGTTTCCGGTGACTTACCGAAGCCATTTATTTTTGATGTGAAACATCAAATGCGGAGGAACCCTTCCTCAAAGAAATCGGCTGTTAGCGTGGCGACGCTTTTATTTTACTTGTCCCGTTCAAATCTTGTAAGTTAAATTTGACACACTTCCCGGTTTCCGATTAGTCTGTAATTTTACACGCATATGTATATCGCTTGACAATGCAGTATTATGATGACATGGAGCTGATCTGATCCATCATCAGCTGCTAAGGCTGCTTCTGTAAGGTGGACACAGGAACTCTTATAATGAAATGGCGCAACCCCATCGAGTTTGGGCTCGTGTGATTCGTCTTGCCGAGTACTTTGTCTCGATGGTATCCAGGGCCTGATGATGAAGCTGGAAGGTGGCCACAGTAACTCTATAATGAAACGACGCAACCCCATCGAGTTTGGATACGTTTGATTTGTCTTGATGCGTACTTTGTCTTTAGATGGTATGCAGGGTCTGATGATGGAGCTAGAAGGTGACCATAGGAACTCCGTTATAAAACGACATAACTCCATCGAGTTTGGGCTCGTATGATTTGTCTTGACAAGTACTTTGTCTCTAGAAGGTATCCAGGGTCGACGATGGAGCTGGAAGGTGGCCACAGTAACTCTGTAATGAAACGACGCAACCCGATCGAGTGTATACTCGTTTGATTCGTCTTGAAAGTACTCCACTTTGTCAAGTTATGATCATTTTATTACTACAAAATAATTTCGATGTTTTCACATCTACTAGACGTCCCGCAACGTCGTTTTTTTATAATTATAAAGTTTATTGTTTTACGTTCGGGAAGCTAAGGAAGATCTTCTCGTCCAATATTCCGCAGTGTCTGAAAACGAAGGTCTACGACCAGTGTGTGTTACCAGTGATGACATACGGAACAGAGACGTGGTCTCTGAATGTTGACCTCATATCAAGGTTCAAAGTCGCTCAGCGGGCCATGGAGCGGGCTATGCTTGGTATTTCCCTACGTGATCGAATCCGTAATACGGAGATCCGTAGGAGAACGAGAGTGACCGACATAGCCCGCCGGGTTGCCATGCTGAAGTGGCAATGGGCAGGCCACATCGCTCGACGAACCGATAACCGTTGGGGACGAAAGGTTGTCGAGTGGCGGACGGCGCGGCGTAGGACGGCCTCCCACCAGATGGACCGACGATCTGGTCAAAGCTGCGGGGAGCCGTTGGATGCGGTCGGCACAGGACCACTCGTTGTGGCGTTCTCTTGGGGAGGCCTATGTCCAGCAGTGGACGTTGAAAGGCTGATGGATGGATGGATTATTGTTTTCTCTCACATAGACATTACAATAAAGTTAGCATGAAACAATATTAGAATTACATCTTAATAAACAGCTATTTGAGAGACTGGCGGCTGTACTAGGAGACCTGTATTATAGCTTACCAGCCTCTCCCAACTGGATAAAATAAGATTATAACATAAAGAAAATGGATTTATGTAAGTTATGCTAAGCAGGTAGAGAGAGCCTATATTATCATGATTGTGTGTGGTGTGTGTATGTGTGTGTGTGTGTGGTGTGTTTGTATGTGTTTATGTGTGTGTGAGTAGTGTGTGTGTGTAGCGAGTGTGTTTGTATATGTGTGTGTGTAGTGTGTGTGTTTGTGTGTGTAGGCAATTAGGCTGGTATTTGTAGGAGTGCTTCGATTTCATCATAGGAGAGGGATTTGAGCCAAATTGAGACATTTCTTTTACAAACAAACAGTGTATGAGAACAGACATGTGTCACTTTATTTATTTTATTATAAAGGTTTTTCCCAAGAACCCAAAGAACCTGCTAGAGAATTTAGTGTTCCACTTAAAGTCCGTAGTGTCACAGACTTGATGTTTCCGACGTTTGTGAGTTTGAAGACAGGGATCATAAGTGAGTAGGGTATGCTGCTTAAGAACAGTTCTAAGAACAAATAACTGGCGTACGGTCAGAACATCTGATAGTTTGTATAATTCTTTGGTAGGAAAACGGAATGGTAGGGAGTGGCTAACTTTCAGGATAATTCTTTTAGCTCTTTCCAGTTTTATTAGGCTACTCTTAGATGTTCCACCCTACACTGTAATGCAGTAGCTGATGATTGACTGGCATAGAGCTAGATATACTTGTTTTAATACTTGGGCATTAGCAGTGCCACGTAAGTTTTTAAAAATGTAAATAAGTTTACGTGTCCTTGACGATAGTAAGTCTAGGTGGTGATTAAAACTAAGTGTACTGTCAAGTATAACACCCAAATATTTAAGTTGGTGGGCAACCTTCAAGCGAACACAAGAGCAGGACCGATTAGATAAGCAAGTGTGGTAGGTTATGCCAAATCCGTCATGTATAATAAGTGGTGATGGGGACTTTATTGAAAAGGCGATATATTTAGTTTTTTCCGCATTTAGTGTCAACCCATTATCTCTCAGCCAAGAGTAGACAATGTTAAATCCTGCCTGAGCGGAACTGTAGGCTTCATCCCAACTACTCCCATGAAAGATTAGTGCAGTATCGTCAGCAAAAGCCAACCGCCGCCGTTGGCAAGGAAAAGATTGCACAGATCATTTATAAAAATGAGGAAAAGTGTAGGCCCCAGGACGCTGCCTTGGGGCACACCGCAGTCAATCGTTAAGTCATTGCTGACGACGTCACCAATCCTCACTCTTTGTTTCCTACCAGTCAAGTAGCTGGTGAACAGTTTGTGTTGAATATCCCGAATACCCAGCCTCTCGAGTTTGTTTAACAAGAGTGGAACACGGATTGTGTGAAAGGCCTTACCCAAGTCTAAGAAGATGGCAACCACTTTGCTCTTTTGGTCAAGTTTGGTAACAATATGATCTGTTAGTCCGTGAACGGCATCAGATGTTGAGAGACCAGATCTAAAGCCAAATTGTAAGTTTGCCAAAAGGTTCTTAGCTTCAAGGTACTTCAGGAGACGTTAATTTAGCAGATTTTCGGCAATTTTTGAAACTGTTGAGAGTACCGAGATAGGCCTGTAGTTATTGACACTCGCCGTGTCTCCACTCTTGTGGATTGGGACTACTTCAGCAAATTTGAAAGGATTAGGGAATACACCGGTATTGAACATTAGGTTGAAGATATAGGTAAGGGGAGGGACAAGGATTTGGTGATAGCGTTTTAGGAAAGAACCAGAAATATTGTCGTGTCCAACGGAGTTGACCTTTTTTAGGTTTAGTATAAGGTTTTGTACCTCTATTTCATCAGTGGGGATTAGGGCAAAGGAGCTTGATTGGGAATCCAAGTAGAGTGGATTGTGTGGATTTGGATTTGTTAACTTCTCAGCCAGGTTTCTGCCAATCGACAAAAAAAAACTGTTAATATTGTCAGCCGACTTAGTAGGGTCGTTGGGAGAAAGAAGGTCTATAGCTGGTTTAGGTTTTTTGTTTGTGTAAGTAACTTGTTTTATTGCGTCCCAAAGTGCTTTAGTATTGTTTTTGTTGCTGTATCGATTAAATCTCGCTCATAATCCTGTTTTACCTTTTTGAGTAACCAGTTACAATAGTTTCTGTATCTTGAGTAGGTCAATTTAAGTACATCATCATTGGGATTTTTCTTTGACTTAATGTGTAGCTTATCACGATTTTTCATACAGCGTAATAATCCTATAGTTATCCAGGGCTTTTTTATGCGTTTGCGGCTAGAGACTGTGATCATTCGCGTATTTGCTTTTATTTTATCATTTAGGTCTGAAATTAATCGGGAGGTGGCTTCATTAGTGTCTGTTATTGGTAAATTGGGTTACAAGCTTAGGATAGTCTTCTATTGCGCAAAATGATGAATGTGCAACAGTGAATTTATCATGATCATAATTTATAGAATTTATATTATCGAATGTAAAGGTATGTTAATTTGGTAGTGAATTCAAGTAGGTGAATTTTAAGCGAGAGTACACTTGATTTTCTTGGCTATATGATGTTATAAAAAGGATTGTGAAATTATGTGTAAAAACCGTTTTTTTGTAGGATATATTTAAGATTAAACAGTGTAACGGTTTAAACCGAACTACAAGCTTGAATTGGGAGTGTAATTTATTACTTTACCTACTGATCCTAAATATAGTGAATGGATTAAGCTGGATGGTAAAGCGGAGTCGGATATTTTGTTAGCCGTGAGTTCGAGTGAATTAATAGCGTTGGATAACTTGGGAACTTTGAAAGCGGTATGGGACAAGTTGAAGTCTTTGCATGCATCTAGTGAGCCTGCGCGAATTATTGAAAAGGCTTGTGTTAACTCGTATGCAGGAAGAAGATGACCTGTGTAAACACATCGCAGATTTTTTTTATGCCGTCAAGAAGCTCAAAGAAATCGGGTTAGTGGTTTTTGACGAACTACTTGCCGTATTATTATTGTACAGTTTGCCAGAATCTTTCTCAATGTTTCGAACGGCGATTGAATCTCGCGACAATCTACCCTCTACTGAGGTATTGAAGGTCAAGATTTTAGAAAATTATCATCCATCCATCCATCAGCCTTTTAACGTCCACTGCTGGACATAGGCCTCCCCAAGAATGGGGGATAGTGTCGTAATCGCCACGATTGGCAGGCGGGTTGGCGATCGCAGTGGATGTTGTTAATACTCGAAGGAGTGCTGCTGCCCACTCCCCCGTATTCCCTCAGTCGGCTCTTACGACTCCCATGGGTGGAGAGGGGTGGGTCAATTCTAAAGCCGGCCCCACACGGCACACGAAGAAGATTATGAGGGCCGTAAATCAAAGGAAGGAGGTGACTCGCAAGGTGCAATGTTTGTGAAGCGAAATCAAGCCCACAAGAAGGAGTACACATTTAAGAAAAATAAGACTCAGGCATATATAAAATGTTATCGCTGTGAACGGCAGGGGCATATTGCAAGACTGTAAGAGTAAATTCGAAAAGAAGAATGTTTCGGAAGAGAAACAGGCTAGTAGCTATTCAACTATGCTAAGTATTACAGAAGATGTGATGCTGAGCAACTTGGATGGAGGTCCAGTGTGGTGTATTGATAGTGGATGCACAGGGCACATGTGTAATGAGAAGAAAATGATAAAACAATTTACCGACTTAGAAAACGAGCTAAATTTAGCTAATAGTGAGAGCACGCGTATCACTGGAGCTGGTCAAGTAAGCATTTCAGTAGATACAGGTAGCGAAGAGCGCCGAATTGACTTAGAGGTCTATTATGATTAAATGAATGAATGAATGAATGCATACTTTATTGTACATCAAAATACGTGAAAAGAAAGTTAGACTATGGAAATTACAAGTAAATGCACAATGGGCGGTCTTATTGCTAATAGCAATTTCTGCCAGACAACCTTTCTTATTATGTGTCGGATTTACGTTTTAATTTATTATCTGTTGCGAAAATCACAGATCATGGTTTTGAGGTTCATTTTAAGAACGGAGCGATCGTAATTGATGATAAAAATAAAATACACATGCGTGCTGATCGAGTTATCCATTGCTGAAGATACGGTAGGAAATAACTCAGACAGGTGTCATTATTAACACCTAACTGTGGAATTAGGAGATTATTAAGTGGACTTAGTGACAAAACTAAAGAGTTTACAATGCATGATTACTGCATTATAATCATAGGAGAAGAAGATTTTGAAAAGGAAACGGACAACCTTTCTTTGGTCTTCTACATAAGACATTTATTACAAGAAATACGACACACTAATATTATACTTTGTGCACCTACATAAATGTTCTGTTAAAGCAATGACCTTTAATATAGTTGAACACCTCAATAATCTACTCCACCTAGATATTTTATCACTTAAACATTTATATTTTTTTGATTCTAATAAGAAATTGACCAATGATCATTTGATGTTTCACAGAAATTTCGGTACTATAAATAATTATGGTACGCGAACCATTTTTGACAATTCGAGTAAATATGTTAAGACTTCCTGGTTTATGGAAATATATTAAGAAAATACAATATTTTAATGACATAACTATATTCAATGACAGGAGTATATTAAATGACATTACTATATTAAATGAAAATGAATTTTGAAAATTATATGACATAAATGTAAACAATAGACCTAGTATGTTACATCAAACTAAAGAGCAGCAGTTTTTCTTTAATAATTATTTAAATATACTACACCAAAACATAGCAGGATTAATAAATAAATCTGATGCATTAATGATATGTCTGAACGAACTTTTAAAGAGACAAATAAATGTAGATATTATGTGTATTACAGAGCATTTTATAATGGCTGGATATGAGAAATATTTAGTCATGCCAAATTACTCATTAGCAGCATATTTTAGTAGAAATAATACTAAACGTGGAGGGGTATGTATATTAGTAAAGAAAGGCCACCAATGTAGAGAGCTTTATGAAATAAAAAAACTCTCCATTGCTGGTGTATGTGAATTTTGTGTAATAGAGCTTGTTAACTTGAATATTGTAATTGTATGTATTTATAGAGTACCAAAGGCTGAGGAGGAGCTTTCTAAGTTAGAGATAATTTTAAAAGTGTTGACAAACAAAAAGTTTTAAATATTTATTATTAGCTGGTGACTACAACACTGATATGTTAAAACAAAATAATGTGACATTGAATGCTTATTATTAAATTATAATTTGACATTGGCACTAAAGGAACCGACCAGAATGATAAGCAAAACTTGTATAAGTAGATAATTCTGCTCAAAATTGTAAAAAGCCATGCAAGACTGAAGTTTTAGAATTTGCGTTATCTGCTCACACAGCACATATACACAGAAAATATTGTAAAATTTAAAGACTGCTGTGTCCTTTTCTGAAAGAGGAAACGACAACTTTTATGGAATTTTCGACTAAAACCCTCAGGTAAAAATAGGCAAAACCTATAGAAATTATTCTAAATTATTAAAAAATACTATATAACAACAACAAAGACAGCAATGAATAACTACAGAATTCAAATGTCTAACAATCATTCCAAAACCACCTGGCAAATAATTAATAGTTCGAGAATGAATATCCCCCGTGACGATATCGTGCGTATCAATGTTAATGGCGAATTTTTGAGATGACCGGGCTGACCGGGCTGACCGGGCCCTGTAAATAAGTGGCATCATAGATGATGTACTATGTATATATAACAAAGAGTAGTACTGAATAAAATAGAAAAATAGAAGAATTATTCTAATAATCAGTGTATGGGATTGACACAAGATTACGACGACATAATAAACATATCCCGTTGTCTAGGGGGGCTGAACACTCATGAACACATCATCAGAAACCAAAAAGTTACTCATTAGGACAATAAAAATAAACGAAGCAATGTTATTCTGTTGTTGTTTTTTAAATACAAAGCACAAACTAGCATAGTCTCACAATTTTGACGTAATAAACCCAGAGATAGGCATTTCACCCTCCAACTTTAGCGGGTTTAATAGTTAATAATTTACGCATGGTATAGTGTTAACTCTTAGCAGTGCAAGCAAAAATAATGATTTAGCCCTGCGTTAGCAGTACGCTCGGAGTTATATACAATAACTCTGAAACGCGCAAGTGGGCCTTAAAATATTAATTATTTTACCTTCGCAAGGTCAATATTAGATTTTGGACGCATCATATGGAATCCGTCATATAAGCTGCATATTGATAGGTTACAAAAAATCCGGAAAAAAATTCTTAAGCATCTTGAATTACAGGAACGACCACAATTTCCCATCATATCTTTTAAAGTTCGTCAATCATGTTTTGATCTTTGTTATCTTTATAAAATCCTTAATAACTATGTTGATTGTGCGGACATGTTAGGCAAAATAAACTTTATAACAAAAAGTAAATTCCAATCTCGCCCTTCTCGTGTAAAAAAATGATAAGTACCTACACATATTCACACTCGGTAAACAAAAACTACACACAAAATGACTTTCTTATACGAAGTTTAAATATCTATAATGCTAATTTGAGCAATTCGGATAGCCTTAATTCGGAAGTAGACATTTTTAGCAACTCACTAAATAGATTTAAAGCCCTAACATTAAGTAAGCCCAGCAATTGTTTAAACCCTCGGCTAATATTATACCTATGATTCTGGGCATTTTTATCTACTCGCGATTGGCTAAGTTCTCCTTAAGTCCAAAATTTCGTGTCGCAAAAGATAATTCATCAACAGTAGAGTATTTCTGAACAAAGATTTTTTCTAAACATACCTAAATTACTATTTATAAGCAATCTTAACCGGCATTAGGTTAAAGTAATAAAAAAATATATATTTCATCCTTCATCCATCCATCAGCCTTTTAAAGTCCACTGCTGGACATAAGCCTCCCCAAGAATGGGGAAGTGCCGTAATCCCAACGCTTGGCAGGCGGGTCGGCGATCGCAGTGGATGTTGTTAATACGCGAAGGTGTGCTGCTGCCCACTCCCACATGGGTGGAGAGGGGTGGGACAATTCTAAAGCCGGGCCCACACGGCAAAATATTTAAATAAAACCAATTAAATCTCCATTATTTTCCATGTCGCTTTGGGTATTGTCGACTATTTACTCATAGCAAAAATGTGTTATTCAAGTATAGTGAATTTGTTTACTAACTCGGGCCTAATTTTGATATAATGCATCTCTGTGATAATTAAACATTTAGAAAATATAACTACACAAATTAAAAAAGGCTATCAAATATATACATTAAATTTACGTCATTTTCGCTCCCAATCTTTTTAATCATCTGGCATGAAGCTGAAAGTTTTTTTGCCACGTTTCGTGACGTATAAATACTGCCCCCGCCCCTCGCATTCGACCGACAGCCGTCAGACGTGTATCCCACACGTGTTGGAATTGGAGCAGAGGTGAGTATCTAATTGGATTCTCCTAATTTTGTCACTTTAAACGTCATTTGTATTTTGTATTATAAATTGCAAGCCATGATGGTTCTCCGGTCACAATTTAATAGTGAAGTGAACTTTTGTGTATTTATTCATACGAGTGCAGCATATTTTCTTAGCAATCCTTTTTCAACATGTGTTCCGACATGTTTTTTTCTAAATGTATCATTATTGGTAACGTCATTGTCAGCAACAACGATGTGGGAGACAATGACGCATGTTGCCTACAATGATTATGTGTTAGGACAACAATGATCGTTGTTGAGAACAATGATTTTGTGCATTTCGATTGAAGTGTACATGGAATGAGCTAGGCAAAATTAATGAATTGTATATGTTATATAACTTTCGACAGATTATAATTACTTATTTAGTATTCATTTACTTGCAGATTAAGCATAGAATTTAAAAAATGGAAAGATAGAGATGCCATTCTCCTTCAATCCTATCAAGGCGTGTATTTATAATAAAACAAGACCAAATACCTATAAAACAAGACGTTAGGACACAGACTGTTAATGGAAACGTAGTTGACACCCTGATCTATCGCAGAAACTTCAATAAAACTAACATTTCGATTGAAAATGGCATTTTGCACAAAATAGACTTCCACAATCAACAATCTTCAAAACAGTTCAATTAATAGCCAGCCCCAGTAACCCAGATGAAATTTTACTAAGATAAAAAGAGGATCCCTTAGATCAGATTGCAGCTGTGAGAAATGCAGGAAACAAAAAGCTCATTACAGACAAATCTAACGACTTAATAAGAAACTCCGTGACTACGAGTATTCACGGAGTAGTCGTCACGAGACGCAAATCGATCCTTCAGATACCGTGGCGGAAGATGATTCTCACCAAAACAGCTTGCCTTCAAAAACCAGTACCAAAGAACGTAAAGCACCTTTGACCGAACGCGTAAGATACTTTTTCTTGGACGATGCGAACAGCACCGTGGGTGCTGGAAAAAAAGAATTTATTAGAAGAAATCAAGTCCGTATGCAAAAAAGATACTTGTGTTTACCTCTACAGGATTTGTACAAAAAATTCCGAATACAAACAAACCTCAAAATTAACTACTCCATCTTTTGTAAACTTCGGCCTTAGTAGTTTTTTCGGGTAGTTTTCCGAAAAAAAACAAAGAGCTGTAATATTTACAAACGTTTTTATAGAGAGAAACGAAACGCAATTATTGTGAAGTTGGCAACCTTGCCAAATGCGGTGACGAGACGCCATTTTGTTTAGTGTCAGAGCGTAATTTGTGAGTAAGTAATAATATTCATATGTTAATTACTTTAATTATCGCTATATAAGTTTATTGTTTTATTATTTATGTCTAAATTGTTTGGTAGGTTCTTACTAAACTATTTTACATCAGTTTTGTAAATATTTTGAAATCTAACCTAAATACAGTCCCCTGGCAATAGTCCTCTGCCTGAAAATGTAGCAGGGGACAGTTTTACACAACAGGGGACTGTGTATTTTGCGTATTGGTTATTGTTTTTATGTAGGCATTGTTTGTGTAAATTTCGCTAGTCTGTTTTATTAATGTAAGAATCCTTAAAGTATCATTGCCTCGCATTATTTTCCTTTATAAACTTATATTATTTTACACAGGCCTATCGAACACACATGATATGGCTCCTAAAAAGAAAAAGTTATCCCGAGAGGAATTACTACAGAAAAAGAGAGAAGCAGAGCGATTACGATACGAAAGAAAAAAAAATGACCCTGAAAAGAGAGAACAAATGAGAGAAAAGGAGAAGTTGAAGTACCAAAAGAAGAAAGAAAAAGGTTTGCGAAAATTAGTAAAGGACATGACACCTCGTGAGCACAGAGCTACCTTAAAGAAGTGGAAAGAACATTGTACTGTATACCGGGCCAAAAGACTAAGACTGAAAAGCGTCACTAATATATTTGTACGAGAAAATACTCCGTTATCAGATCCAGAAGCAGATACTCTGCCTACAAGGCCCATCACTCCAGTTCCACTTCAAATATCTCCAGCTCCAAGCCCAGCAGTCTCCAGTACTAGTCTACTGCAAAGAAAAAAAGAAGCCATCAAGCGACGAAAGAAGTTTAACAGAGAAAGAAATGAAAGGATCGCACGTTTAGAGAAAAAACTTGAGAAGTACAAAAAAAGATTAGCGAGACTTAATAGTAAAAACAAACAGATCGTTGAAGACACACCTAAGACAAAGATTCTGAAAATGTTAGAAGAGCCTAATCAAAGAAAAGAAGTAGTCAAGAAACCGTTGTTTGGCGACGTCATTAGTAAGCAGTTGAAAGAAAATTATTCCACATTGAAACGTATTAAAGATAAATAAATCTTTAAAAAAGTTGTCACTGGCAGTACTGTACAAAAATACAGGCACTGGATACCTAAAGAAATGAAGTCGATGTCTAGACCTGGAAAAAAATCTAATCTCAACGGCTTAGATGTACCTGTAGCTAAACGATGTAAAATACCTGATAGTCTTAGAAGAGCTGTTCAAAATTTCTTCGAAGATGATAGTAATAGCCGTATGGGAGCCGGTAAAAAAGAATTTATCACTAGAAAAACTGTGAAGAAACAGAAGAGATATCTTCTTGACACAGTTTTTAATCTTCATAAAAAGTTTATTATGGGCACTTAAAAATTAGCTACCAAACGTTTTGCCGACTACGTCCATTTTGAGTTGTAAAAACAAACCCTCAAAACCGTGATACGTGTCTTTGCATAGTTCATAGCAACATAGACATGAAGCTCAGCGCACTTCATACTGCTAACATATTGACTTACAACAATCACCAGAAGTTGCTGGAAGATCTATGTTGCGACCGGTATAATGTGAATTGTTTAACGAGAGAGTTTACTCGTGACCAAGGCTGGTGCACCTCAGCCGAAACGTAGAGGTTAGTCAAAATAATAGTATTTTGATAAGTTTAATGCGCATATAGACCCGTTAAATGTGTTATAATGAATATAAAACGCTATCTCGTTATTGCGAGATTTAGTGGTCTGTTCAGAAAGTGGAGACACTGGCGAGAGCGTGTCCACTTCGGAGGGCTTGATAGAATAAAGATTGAAAAGTTGCAAGAAGAGAATGTAAGAGCAAAGTATGCAGAGGGTGTCCGTGAACGGCTGACAATGGCAAGTCAGCCGGGATCTGAAATAGAAGAATGCTGGAGAGTATTGAAAGATAGTGATAGTGTGGATGCTCAAAGAAGCATAGGAAAGTGAAAGGTGATGCATGGTGGGAGCTTCCGTAGACCAAAAGAGAAAAGCGTGGCTGGACTATGTATCTTCTTTGAACCTGAGTGCAAGTATGAAAGAACAGAAGAAAGAAATATACAGGCAACGTAAGAATGACACCAAAGCCTTAGTGAAAGAGAAGCGTGATAGAGCAAATATGATTGCAGAAGAAAGGCTGACCAAAAATTTCGAGAGCAACACCAAACTTTTCTGGAGGGAGGTGAAGAAATCTCGAAGTAGTTGGTCAGCTTTCAGAATGAATAAAATAAGGTCTAAAGGTGGAGACATTCTTACGCAGACAAGATGTGTTAAGCCGATGGAGTGAATATTTTGGATATGTATGCGGATGTTCAGGGTGATGCTGGTGCCACATGTGATCTAACAGATCAGCATTCGGTACCGGCATCCTCTGATGACATTAGTATGGATGAAGTTGAATGGGCGATTAGAAGTTTGAAAAATGGTAAGGCAGCGGGTATTGATATGGTGTCTGCTGAGATGATCAAGCTTGGAGGCTCATGTGTCTGGGAATCCTTCCTGATGCTTCTCAATTTATGTTGGAGCTCAGGAATGGTTCCCAAGGACTGGAGAAGCGCAGTCATCGTGCCCTTGTTTAAAAACAAGGGTTCACGTTATGACTGTGCGAACTACAGAGCCATAAGCTTGACCAGTTTGGCAGCCAAAGTGTATGGTAAGATTGTTGAAAGGAGAATGAGGATGGTGTCTGATGAATTTTTGTGAGGCACAAGGAGGTTTCAGGTGTGGACGAGGATGCATGGATCAAGTGTTTTTTCTGCGCAACATCGTGGAGAAACATCTGGCTGTAGGCCAGAGGGTTTTCTGCAGTTTTGTGGATTAGGAGAAAGCATTTGACACTGTTGTACGAAAGGAACTTTGGGACATTTTGCCGGAGTATGGTATTAGCGGCAGACTGCTACAAGCGGTGCAGTCCAACTACATGGACTGCAGAGCTTGTGTGCGGCTAGATTATGGAATGTCACCCTGGTTTGACGTCAATATCGGCGTTAAACAGGGCGTTCTATCAGCCAGACTTTTTATCATATATCTGGATAAATGTCTACAAAGGTTGAATGAAATGAATGTGGGAGTTCAGATGGGCGACTCAGTGGTTAACTCGCTGCTATATGCAGACGATGCGGTCCTATTAGCGCAGTCTGCGACTGACCTGCAAACCCTAGTCGACGTAATGGCAGAAGATTGTTAGAAAAGGGGCCTACGTGTGAATGTGAGCAAAACCAAAGTAATGGTTTTTGAAAGAGAAGAAGCCAGAACAGATGTTAGAGTAGCAATAGGAAATGGTGTGCTAGAACAAGTGGATGAATTTGTATATCTTGGATGTGGATTCAGTCGGGATGGAAGGTATAGAGTGGAAATAGGAAATAGAGTGAACGGAGCATTGGAACAACTTCTCGGCAGCCATCACCTCAGCCAAAAGGCACGTGTCGCAATACACAACGCAGTGCTTGTCCCAACGTTATAATATGGAAGCGAGAGTTGGGTATGTAAAAAGGAGCATGAGAGCAAAATAAATGCGATCTCTGCGGAGAATCTGTGGAGTGAGGCTGACTGACCGCATTCGTAACAATGACGTAAGAGAGCGAGTAGGTATGAAAGAGAGTATTGGTGTAAAGATGCGAAAGGGAATGCTCCGATGGTTCGGACATGTGGAAAGAATGCCGGACGAGCGACTGGCTAAGAAGATATACAATGCGAAAGTGGAAGGATGTAGGTACTGGGGGAGACCGAGACTTACCTACCTAGACCAATTTGGTCATGTATTGAAGGAAGGCGGAGTCAGGAGTCTCCGAAACCGGCGAGCGTGTATGAAGAGAGTTATGAATGTTGAAGAAGCGAGAGTTGTATGCAAGAATAGAGCCTCTTGGCACTCTGTTCTCTCTGCCTGCCCCGCAAGGGAAATGGCGTGATGATAAGTAAGTAAGTAAGTATATTGTTTAAATTGTTTGATTCTATTGATCCTTGATACTAGACGTATAGGTACCTAAACATTTATTAGGTAATAATAACATATTACACACTACACAGATCAATGTATGGGAGACAAAAATAGAATTATAATTATGTGTTCATTATATTTATGTCTAGCATACCTACTTAAATATTTTATAGGTATTCATTTTGATAAATATTATCTGATTTTTCTTGATGTGATTGTGATTTTCAGTGATATTGGTTAATAGTTAAAATTAATAACTCAAGTGATGTATGTGTAGAAACAAATAAAAGTTCGTCAAAAGTACCATCCATCGTTTCAAGTTTTTATTCAGCTTTGATATTACAATTAAGTGTTTGTTGATGCAAGTTCCTAATGAAGATTCTTAAAAAGCTATATTCCAAAGATATGGCTTTCTACGAAATTGTTAATTTTCCAAGATTTTTCTATTTTACTAAATTTTGATTATTTTCAGAATGTTAAGTCAATTTTTGTTAGTGCAAGTCAATTTATATGTTATTGCAAGTACGAAAGTCTTACAAGAAAACATATTAATGACTTAATTTTTATTTGTGATATAGCAAGAATAGTAATATATATATATATATATATATATAATAATATTATATATATAATAATATTTTACTTTTAAGTTGAATAAATAAAATTATTCTTGAAGTAGTCATTATTTGTAACATGGTGTCATTTTCCTCTTCATAAATGTCATTATGGTCACAAATTGTCATTGTCGGTGACAGCGTCATTTTTATAATTTTATTTCGTCTAAGAACTACGGCTTTGATAAGAATGCCAAATTAATAAAGTGATCCAAGTTAACAAAAGAATAAACTTAATACATAATTTCATGTATTCACCCAGGTTTTTGTACAGTACTCAATTTTTTTGCAAAAAATAACATTTTGAGGAGGACCATCCGATTGTCGTTTCAATGTTAATTGCGTTATCGGTTTTGGCACTTGATCGCCGCTGACATTATTTTATTTATATGAGAAGTAGATAGAAATAATATAAAGTAATAATACCTACTGATAATATCAGTGGTTAATTAATTTTTAGGGGCGTTTCTCCCAGTACAAATGTTTGTTATTATTTTTTTGTTGATTATTGTTTTATTTCTTCTTTTTATACTATGTTTGATTTGGCCCATGAAAAAGTAGGGCCTCCGACTTGTTGAGGGCCACCCTAAGCCCCAGCCTTTCGATACGTCTGACCACCTCCGCGGTACCCGAGGTGGCCAGTAACGCCGCCTTATCGAAGTTCCCGCCCCGGGCTGTGACGAGAATATCGTCAGCGTAAAAGATTACGCCCAGCCCGGAGGGGAGTCGGCCACGCAGGACCCAGTCGTACCCGATGTCCCCCAGGAGCGGCCCTAGGACAGATCCCTGTGGAACCCCGCACGACATGGGCCTCCTCACACCGTCCCCTTCCCGGCTTATGAAGAGGACGCTGCGGCCTTCGAATGATGCACCTACCTAATGCAAGTACTATCTAAAAAAACTACAAGATGGCGCTATATTATCGTAATATAAAAATATATATTTTATTTTTTGATGTGAAAAATCTAATGCGGATGGAGGCTAAAATCGGCTGTTAGCGTGGCGACGCTTTTATTTTACTTGTCCTGTTCAAATCTTCCAAGTTAAATTTGACACACTTCCCGGTTTCTGATTGAGCTGAAATTTTACACCCATTATGTATATCACGTGAAAATGCAATATTATGATGACATGGAGCTGATCTGATGATGGAGCTGGAAGGTGGACATAGGAGCTCTATAATGAAACGGTGCAACCCCATTGAGTTTAGGCTCGTATGATTTATCTTGATGAGTACTTTATCTCTGGATGGTATCCAGGGTCTTATGATGGAGCTGGAAGGTGGCAATGCGAAACTCTGTAAATAAATGGCGCAACTCCATCGAGTTAGGGCTCGCTTGAAATGTCTTGACTAGTACTCCAGACCTAAATGATATTCAGGGTCTGATGATGGAGCTAGAAGATGGCCACAGGAACTCCGTTATAAAACGACATACCTCCATCGAGTTTGGGCTCGTATGATTCGTCTTGACGAGTACTTTGTTTCTAGATGGTATCCAGAGTCTGATGATGGAGCTGGAAGGAGGCCACAGTAACTCTGTAATGAAATGACCCAAACCCATCGAGTTTATACTCGTTTGATTTGTCTTAAGGAGTACTTTGTCAAGTTATGATCATTTTATTTCTACAAAACATCGAAATTATTTATTTCGATGTTTTCACATCTGGTAGACGTCCCGCAACGTCTAGTTATTTTTTATGGAAAATTGCGTTTTCTCAGGAAAAATGCTTATACAGATAAACTTAGAAAGCAAATCCTTATCGAAGTAGAAAATTTTATCCTAATCGTTAATGGTTGCCGAGATACACGAAATAAATAAATAAACATATATACCTACAATAAATTGCTCGTTTAAAATTTTAAATACATTAAATTGTTTTTTTTTTGCTTTTGTAAAGTACACCCTGCACTAAGAAATAATCCATGTATAGCGGGGGACTTTACAAACATTTGCCGTGTGGGGCCGGCTTTAGAATTCTCCCACCCCTCTCCACCCATGGGAGTAGTAAGAGCCGACTGAGGGAATACCAGGGGAGTGGGCAGCAGCACTCCCTCGAGTATTAACAACATCCACTGCGATCGCCAACCCGCCTGCCAAGCGTGGCGATTACGGCACTATCCCCCATATGAGCGAAACACATGTTGTGGCGTTCTCTTGGGGAGGCCTATGTCCAGCAGTGGACTTCGAAAGGCTGATGGATTACAAACATAAAACACAAAACGCATAGTACACCCAGACTCAGAGCGTAAGTAAGGTCAGTATGGGAATCAAACCCACAACACTGGGGCGGGAGACCGGTATCAAAACCACTCCACTTTAGAATTATGCGCTTTACTTACCTTTTTTATAGTAGGTATGTGGATAGCAAAGAACCATCTGGCCCACCTGGTAAGAGGTTACTGTAGCTTATAGAGGATAGGACAGATAATTAGGAGACAGTAAATTCCTATGGGCATCCTGCACTATCACTTACTACACGAGACACAACAGTAAGAATAGTACCCTTGCTTCATGCTTATTTTCTGTGAGAGTGTGGTTTTTCCCCGATCGAGCCAGCCCATTCATGCAATAAGCTAGCTAACCTCTTATCAAATTTTAACAACAATATGATCACAGGTAACCAGAGACAGAAACCAATTACTTTAACCCATTCCCTGTCAGCTTAGAGATTAATTGTTATGTATCATAAGTAGGTAGGTATATGATTCATAGGGCAACTGTTAGGATTTATAAAAGATTTAAGAAATAATCATCCAGTATTATTACTACAATATCCCTTTGTATTGGGAAACAAGTGTTGGGCTATTCTGTGGACACATCTTTCTTCCTCCTTCCTCTTAGGTAAATAAAAAATGACCATCTAACGCCTTGCTTTATGTTAAATCACCAATTTTTATATCAGGCTAGTAACAGTGAGCTATAACAGTTGATACAAAGGGGAATATTCCAACATTTGGTTGTCTAACCTTCAATAATAATGATGGTATTTCTAAGAATAAAGGTCAGAGCCAGTTGTTTGGGAAATTGATATTCTGACAAATGTTTTATGTAGCCAACACAGATACTACAGGAGGAGGAGCAGGCCCCAAATAGGCTCGAATGGAGGACTTCCACCAATAGGAAAGTCCATGTTTTTGAGGAGCAACGGCGCATTGACCTTGATGCCAAGGGCGATGAGTTGAAAGCCCGACCACCTGCGTATATCAATTATAAATATGTGGATGGTCATATGCCCGCATTGTGCGAGGATCTTTTCGACGAAAGATTGGCTACATAAGTCATATGCGAGCGCACACACAACAAATTTCACAGAGTTAAAGTTGTTGCCATGACCGAAATCGGTTGGACGACATCATCATCATCAGTAGTACTTAATGACACTGACACATTACATTTCACAGCACCAAACTATTAGTAACTATACTGGAATTGTAAGACTTCTCAATGAGCAATTATTTGAGGTTTTTATTCCTAAAATAACATACAAGTAATTGCATAATTATGGTAGCAGACAAGCCGCTGTCCATCAAATAGTAAGTGGTAACTGCCTCTGAAGGACTGGGCCTGCGTGGTGGCTCCCTTCCCCCAGAGACCCGTGCCCAATAGTGGGACAGAAAAATGGTTGAATAACAATAAACCCATATGTGTGCAATTCATACATGGCAGAAGTAAAACTTTTGAAAAGTAGCCTACGAGAGATTGAGATGGATATAGAGTATCAGGAGTATTAGGTTAGATGTAAGGTTTATTATTTTTTACCAAGCTTAAAATGACCTGAGAGGTTAATTAAAATTTTGTTTTCTGCAACAATATAATGGATCCCGTAGGAATTCATGGGAAACTTTGGTAAAAGATCTTGTAAACCTCACCATAACAACATAAATAACAAAAGTAGGTATATGATTCACTTCGGGGTAAGGTGAGAAAAATACTTTATAACTGGCATGGGAATACCAAGGGAAAATAGCAAAACAGAGATATTAGTTTATTATTTGAATAAATATCACTTTATCAAGCTTAATATTATGTACATTGTAGTCATATGGTTTAAGTATTGATCACGCAAGCTGGAGACTGAGGTTTCAAATCATTGTGATATAAATTATTTCAATATAAGTATAATAACTTTAGACTTTTCTGCTACTGACTGTTAATCCTAGAAAAGACACAAACTATGAGTTTGTTTCTTTATCGTGACGCATTTTCATTTCATCGAGTTTCAAATCACAACGACACTAAAGAAATGTTCACTTCAAGAAAATATTTACCTTATTATGAAACCAGTCATTGGAGTTATCTTCTTGTTTAATGGCTCTTTTGGAGTTGTCATAGTCTTCCATTGTGTGTGATTTATATCCTTGACTAATGACTTCAAATTCAAAAGACGAGGCACAACTACGCAACTACTCTTTGCTGCGCACGTAGGCATGTGGATTTGAAATCGATTAATCGAAAAATCGATTATTTAGATTAATATAATCGATTTTTCAGATCAATTTGGACACTACATCGATTCAATGAATCGATCTATAAACCTACCGAATCGGACTGATCAATTCAAGGAACTAGCGAGATAATATTCCTAAACTGGCTGCGGTATATTTTTGCTGTTGTCGGGCGTAAAAGCAACTGGTAGTACTTGGTTGATAATTTGAACGCATCATAGACTCATATAGTAAATTAGAGCATCCAATGGTGGCGTTACTTGCGTTAAAAAAAATATTTTGCGTCAAACAAAGATCATATAAAAATTTTAAAACATAGAGTAAATTAATACTTTCTAACATTTACGTGAATTTTACATTGAAATAAAACCTTAGAATAATAACGCTTAGAACTCGAATAGGTCCAAACGGAGTGAAGCACTTTCAAGTTAGCCTTAAAAGGTTAACTGCGTTGCGATGGATACAACAAATCCGACTTAATCGAAGAGGAGAATGTTGGAAACCAACAAGATACCTACACAAAAATATGTTCCAAGCATTTCGGTGACAGAAAAGTATACTACCTTATGATGGTACTACTTGGTATTACTATGGTATATACTTACTATGGTATTACTTGCTTATGATTACAGACGAGCCACGGCCCACCTGATGGTAAGTGGTAACCGTCGCTCATATACTAAACTATACCGAGGGATTTTCAAGCCGCTGCGCACCCTTTCATTTCTCAGATATGAAATGAAAGATTTATTCTTTACAGCTATCTTCTGCTACAGCCAAAACACACTAACTTGCTTCATTCTTCGCTTAATTCACAGGAGACGGTTGTACCGACCCGTTTGGGCTTGATAGCAAGTAAGTACTTTCACTTGGTACCCAGCCCTACCACCAGTAGTGCAATGGGTGATAATTGCTTACTTCCCTTAGTCACCTTGTACGAAACCCGCGAGAAAGGAGGGGATGGTAACACTTGTATTCTTAGTCCATCACCACACGGAAAAATGGTAATTTAAGTTCCATTACCTACAGTTGCATTATTAAAAAATTACAAATTTTGTCTAAGTTCCGTGTTTCTACTTACATATCCCGTCCTTTTTCCATACAAATCTACTATTTATTAAAATTTTCTATCAGAAAACTAGTATTATACTATGAGTATCTTGGTTTGGCAAAACTAGAATAGTGTGCAGTTTTCCTCACTTTTTGGGGAAAATGTTTTTACTTGTATCATTATTTGATCGTGTATGTGGGTACTGTTGAATGTAATTACGTGACGTTTAGGCACACATTAATCGTTATGTTGCTTCAAATTTGAGCGGAATTATAAATTAAACTATTGTTCTAAGCGTTATTATTCTAAGAATAAAACTACGTTTACGGAATCTATCGCGTTTACTTGATTTTTATACTATCCCGAGGTTTCCAATACTTTACAGCATTAATGACCATGTGTGGACGTAGATGGTAGACGTCCAAAGCTGATATGTTGTTTGAACGGTTTTATCTGCCCACAGTAATATGATTTTAGAAATTTTAGCGGAATTATAAATTAAACTATCGTTCTAAGCGTTATTATTTTAAGAATAAAACTACGTTTACGGAATCTATCGCGTTTACTTGATTTTTATACTATCCCGAGGTTTCCAATACTTTACAGCATTAATGACCACGTGTGGACGTAGATGGTAGACGTCCAAAGCTGATATGTTGTTTGAACGGTTTTATCTGCCCACAGTAATATGATTTTACAAATTTTAGTGGAATTATAAATTAAACTATCGTTCTAAGCGTTATTATTCTAAGAATAAAACTAAATTTACGGAATCTATCGCGTTTACTTGATTTTTATACTGTCCCGAGGTTTCCAATACTTTACAGCATTAATGACCACGTGTGGACGTAGATGGTAGACGTCCAAAGCTGATATGTTGTTTGAACGGTTTTATCTGCCCACAGTAATATGATATTACAAATTTTTTGGTTTAGTTTATTTCAACCCACATAATATTCGTTGAGTAATACAATTAAAAATATATCTACTTTAAGTTTTATGCTTACAATGTATGAGATTTTATGCTAGCATATAGAGATAGATATAGAGATAGACATAAGATTTTATGCTAGCATAAAATCTCAACACTACTGCTGAGCAAAAGATCCTGGGTTCGATCTCCACCTCTAACCACCATATCCACCTCTCCTCTGATATTATGTTTATTAATGTTAGTATTATAACGTCGTCTGTTATATACGATATAACTAACTATAAGCGTGCGCGCTGCGTCTCGCACTTGAACTTGAAGGCAGTCAATATACGGGCTTGTCATTGTACACATGTGTTTTGTTTCTCTCTCCTATACTCCGCTAGTACAGAACAATTAATTTAGTAATACTTCTATCCAATAACTGGTATTTGCGGTAAATGGTCACCAATAATTTCCTGTATCTATATTATGCAATTAGTTAGGTATATTTGATATAGGCGCGATTAATCGAAATCGATCTTTTAATGCTCGATTTAAACAAGAATCGATTCTAGTATGTTCAATTTGAATCGAATCGGAGATCGATATTTTTTAAAGTGAATCGACTTGCCTACTGCGCAGTATGATCTCTTGAGTAAAAATGTTCTGTGAGTATGATACTGTCAACTGTCAGTCTGGCATGTATCAATGTCAGGCGAGCAAAATAAACATCTTAGATACTCAGACTAAATTAGACGGAGCCACGGCATGGCCGCACTTGAAACAGCAATTTTTTTTTAAATGTTGCCAGGTTGACAAATATTTAACCATATTTGGGCAAATTAAACGATAGTTAGAATTAGGTCTGTAATTAGGTCGTAAATAAGAAACTTTTTTAAAGTAGCATAAACGGATCTTTTTTCGCGTATAAAATAGGTGAAATTATTAACTATCTTTTACCCGACGTTTCAACTGCGTTGCAGCAGCCTTGGTCACGGGACAACTGCAGAGGCGAGCTACTTTATTTTTCCTCGACAGTTTGTAGGGTAGATTGATCTACACCGATGTTTGTCCGACACACAACACTCACTATATCGCGAGATGAATGTGAAGATATATTAGGTAGTTTGCACTTATTAATCACTGGATTCCACGCTGATGATAGATTAAATCCGTCTCCTCTATTGAAATATCTGTGCTTTTTGATTTCATTAGCTTCGCGCACTAACCGTTTGTAGTAGTGGCGGTCCTGAGATAGGATTATAGGTTGGTGAAGCTCAATCCAGTAATTAGTACCTGCTTCTAGGAGATGTTCAGCGATGGCAGATTTGTTTATCTGGCCTAATTTAGAGGGACTCGATCCGGTGGAGAGGACTCGCATATTTCATGAGTCGATGAATCTCATCACAAAGGTTGCCACGAGATCCTCGAATCTAAAGGGGATCTTTGTGAAGAGGATAAAGGATTCCACGGCGATCGCTACCTCACTGTTCGACGAGCAGTGCAAACTGTCCGTCACAGAAGAGGTGGCGCTATTGGCTGAGGCCAACAAGAAGCAGATGGCCGAATCTGAAAAGAAGGAGGCCGAGATTGCACGATTGCGCAAAGAGAATGCCGAGCTCAACGCCTCCAAAGCGCTCCTTGCTAAACAAATTACGGATGATGTAACGCGGGCATTATCATCGCAATTTGGAGCGATGTTAGATGCCCGCTTCGATAACATCGAGTCGCGTCTGCTGCCAGAACAGCGACTGAGGCCGCCTCTGGCGACGGACATGCGCCGTGCCGCGGCTGCTGAAGCAACTGCGAAAAAGTCCCAGAAGGGGCTTCCGAAGGTGAAGGGAAATGCTGCCACCACTAAAGCTGCTCCGGCTTTGAAGAGCCCTGCCCTATCAACGGCTACGGCTTCACAGCCAGCACTACTGCTGGAGCAGTGGAGCACAGGGGCGAGGCGGGGCCTGAAAAAGAGGTCGGAGGGGGCTGGCAGGCCCCACCATACACAGGCTCAGAAGTCGCCTTCTTCCGCTACAACTAAGAAGCCGAAGAAGGCGGCTAAAAAGAAAAAAAAGAAGAAGGACAAGCTCCGCTCGCCCCGAACTGCGGCTGTGGTTATTACACTGCAGCCGGGGTCAGCGGAGAAAGGCCTTAGTTACGCTAAGGTGCTGGCGGACGCCAGGGAGAAGATCGATCTTCAGGCCCTGGGCGTTCCGCCAATAAAGATGAGGACCGCTGCCACGGGTGCGCGCGTCCTCGAGGTCCCTGGAGTGGATAAAGCCGAGAAGGCTGACTCCCTGGCTGCAAAGCTCAGGGAGGTCTTCCAGGGAGTAGAGGATGTGCGCATCGCGAGACCTGTCATTACGGTGGACCTCCGTGTGGGTGGCCTTGATGACAGCGTGGACGGCGGTGAGCTAAAACACGCCCTGGTCAGGGCAGGTGGAGGGTCCCCGGATGACTACAAAGTCGGGGACATCCGAAGGGGATGGGGCGGAATGGGCACAGCCTTTATCCGTTGCCCAATCGCGGCAGCCAAGAGAGTGACCTCCAACGGCGGCCGTCTCTATGTCGGCTGGGTGGCGGCCCAGGTAAAAATCCTGGACGCCAGGCCTCGCCGCTGCTTCAGGTGTCTGACGCCGGGCCACATCAAGGCCCAGTGCACGTCTGACACCGATCGCAGCGACGAGTGCTTTCGTTGTGGCTGCGTTGGCCATAAAGTCAATGCTTGCACCGCGGATCCCCGTTGCAGCCTATGTGCGGCGGCGGGGAAACCTGTGGGCCACCTTTCCGGGGGTAAGGATTGCGCCAAGCCCCCGAGTAAGAAAGGAGCGCACCGTAAGTCGGTGGTGACTGAGGCCAAGGCCAAGTCGCAGCCGACTGCCCCGGCAGGGAAGCAGATGGCGAGCATGGAGGTGGTTTAGGATGGGCCTGACATTCCTCCAAGCGAACGTCAACCACTCTGCCGGGGCTCAGGATCTCTTGCTCCAGAGTTTGGCGGAGAGGTCGGTGCAAGTGGCAGTTGTCACGGAGCCCTACACGGTCCCGTCGAGACCCGATTGGGTCGGTGACGTTGATGGGTTGGTGGCCATCACCACGCAATCGCCGCTTTACTCGCCGGCTCTGGACGGAGTGGTTAGGGGTAGGGGGTTCGTTGCTGCCTGGGTGGGTCATGCTGTGGTCATTGGGATGTACCACTCTCCTAATAGGCCACTCCACGAGCTCGAGGGTCTCCTTGACGAGGTAGGGACCTTGGTGAGCAGGAGCCGCCCTCGTCCCGTTCTCGTCGCCGGGGACCTCAACGCCAAGTCCGTGGCGTGGGGGTCTCCGGTGACGGACGCTCGGGGGAGAGCGGTTACCGAGTGGCTCACCGAGATAGGATTGTGCGTCCTCAACCGCGGTACCGAGCAGACGTGCGTGCGGTGATGGGGTGGCTCGGTCATCGACGTAACGTTTTCGACTCCTGAGCTTGCTCAGCGAGTCGGAGACTGGAAGGTGACTGATGACGAGACGCTCTCTGACCACCGGTATATTCGGTTTAGCGTTTCGTTGTCGCGATCGGATCCGATTGTCCATCCAACATCTGCGACCGGTCCGCGGTGGGCCTTGAAGCGAATGAACGTTGAGCTGCTGCAAGAGGCGGCTATCGTTCAGGCGTGGAACGCTCAACCGGCGGAACCGGTAGATCCGGACGTGGAAGCCGACGGTCTGTGCGGGGCTATGGCTCGCGTTTGTGACGCGGCCATGCCTCGTGTGGGTACGCCGCCGACCAAGCGCCAGGTCTACTGGTGGTTTGACGAGATCGCTGAGCTGCGCCGTCGTTGCATAGCGGAGCGTCGACGGTACCAACGGTACCGGAGGAGGAGACGTCAGGAGCCCGAAGAGCTCGACTCCTTGTACGGCACATATAGGGGGGCGTCCAAAGAGCTCCGCGCAGCCATACGCGAGGCAAAGACGCGGTCGTGGCAACAGCTGTTGGAGACACTGGACCTCGATCCGTGGGGGCGGCCGTACAGGTTGGTGAGGCAAAAGCTTCGCCCCTGGGCTCCTCCAGTCACCAGCACTCTGCAGCCCGTGATCCTACAGAGAGTGGTCGAGGGACTGTTCCCCGGTGCCCCGGGGACGGACTTTGTTCCTCCCACCATGGGGGTCTCGCGGTTGCGCGGCAGTGTTGAGGATGATTTCCCACCAGCCATAGCAGCCAACGAACTGGCGGTGGCCGTTGCCAAAATGAGGGCAAAGAACACGGCGCCGGGGCCTGACGGCATTCCCGGTCGGGCGTGGGCCCTCGCACAGGAAGTCCTCAGATGCCGTCTGACGGACCTGTTCGACCGTTGTTTGCGGGAGGGCAGGTTCCCTAGGCGGTGGAAGAGAGGCAGACTCGTGCTACTGCGCAAGGAGGGGCGTCCGGCGGACGAGCCGGCGGGATATCGCAAGATTGTGCTCCTCGACGAGGCGGGGAAGCTCTTTGAGCGTGTTCTCGCCGCTCGCATCGTTGGGCATCTGGAGGGGCCTGGCCCGGACTTGGCCGACAGGCAGTACGGGTTCCGTAGGGGTCGGTCGACGATGCACGCCATCTCGTGCCTTCGCGACTTGTCGGAGGCGGCGTGTGCCGGGGGAGGCGTCATGGTGGCGGTATCCTTGGACATTGCCAACGCCTTTAACTCTTTGCCGTGGATCACGATTTTGGAGGGATTGAGGTACCATGGTGTGCCTCGGTACCTCCGACGTCTGATCGGGGACTACCTCTCGGAAAGGGAGGTGGTCTACCCCACGGCGGAGGGAGATCGGCGTAGTGCTGTAACCCGGGGCGTTCCGCAGGGGTCCGTTTTAGGACCTCTGTTATGGAACGTGGGGTACGATTGGGTCCTCCGGTGCGCGAACCTTCGTGGCGTTGACGTGGTTTGCTACGCTGACGACACGTTTGTGACTGCACGGGGGAACAATTACAGGGAGGCCGCAATACTTGTGACGGCCGGGGTGGTGGTCATCGTCGACCGGATCAGATCGCTGGGCCTGAGCGTGGCATTGCACAAGTCCGAGGCCATTTGTTTCCATGGTCCTCGGAAGGCGCCGCCCTCAGGCTCAGAAATCGTTGTGGGGGGTACCTCCATTGCTGTTGGGTCGACTCTGAAATACCTCGGTGTCGTGCTCTACAGTAGGTGGGGGTACGGTACTCATATGAGGCAGTTGTCTCCGAATCTCACAAGGGCTGCGGGGGCATTATCTAGGCTGCTGCCTAATATTGGAGGAGGGAATGGGAGCTGTCGCCGCCTTTACATGGCGGTGGTGCGCTCAATGGCCCTTTATGGGGCCCCTATATGGGCGGGTTGCTTAAAACCTCTGGAGACTGCCATTCTCCGGCAGGCTCAGAGGGTGATGGCAGTGAGAGTGTGCAGGGGGTATCGCACACTCTCACACGAGGTAGCCTGTGCTCTCGCCGGTTCTCTGCCTTGGGACCTAGAGGCAGAAGTCCTGTCCTCGATCTTCTGGCGGAAGGAGCGAGCGAAGGTGCGAGGGGAACTTCCGCCTGCAGCGGAAGTAGTTCGTTGGCGGGATGAGGAGAGGTCGCTTGCCCTGGAGACCTGGCGCGGGAGGCTCCTAGAGCACTCGCAGGTCCTCTCGGGACATGGATGTTTCGGGAGGTACTTGTGCAACGTGGCCCGCAGGGAAGCAACCCCGGTCTGTCACCGGTGCGGCTGTGTGGAAGATACCGCGCAGCACGCTCTGGAGGCATGTCCGGGAGAAGAAGAAAGGCGGCAAGAGTTGGTCGCGGTTGTAGGTGGCGATCTCTCTCTACCCATCATCATCAGAAAGATGGTGGGAGATGAGAGGGCTTGGAGGGCGGTGACCGCGTTCAGTGAGGCGGTGCTCTCGCGGCGAGAGGCTGATGAGCGACAGAGGGAGGCTGATCCTCTCTCGTTGCCGCTAAGAAGGGGCAGGGTGCGGGGTCGGGCCCGTAGGGCTCGCACTCCGTCTCCATTGGGGGGGCCTGGGGCGTCGGCTGCAGGGGAAGCTGGCGTCCTGCAATAGGGCCTTGAGGAGTCTTGCCGTAGTTCCTGGGGGAATGGCTCCGAGGGGGTCTGCGTTAAGCGGACACATCGGCCGGCAGAGTCGCGATGCGTGTTCCCACGATCACGTAACTCTGCCGTACCGTAACCGAGAGGTGGGATCTCCGTGGTGTTTTTAGCTGGTAGTGGCGCCACTGGGTGTTATCCCCGGTGGTTGCTGAGCCCGGCACGCCCCGCATTGCTTTCCCCGAAGCATGCGGGACTTAATGTGCGTAAAGAATGCATTTTCCCATGGTCCACAAAAAAAAAAAAAGGTTAGGTTAGGTTAGGTTTTTTTTTTTTTTTTTTTTTTTTTTTTTTATCCTGTCCGGGCGCTGTGGCTCGGCCCGCGAGCTAATCCTTGGACAGAGTCCAAAAGAAAGAAGAAGTTCTTTCGCCTATCCTTTACTGCAACTATGACCCTAGTCCTCCAATATGGGAGGTAACTCCTATTCTAGTTAATATAATTTCTTTTATTTATATTCTCTTACTGTTATTTTACATTTTTGATTTAACATTTGTACATCATTATTTCTAAAGCTATTTATACACATACCAAATTATATACTATACTATATTCAATTACATTATACTAAATAACATTTCATTAAATTATTAACATGGTCATTGATAATTTGTCTACACAAATGTCTGACCAAATACATACATTTATATATATATATATATATATTTATCATTAATTTTACTGGTCTTGTCACTTTGACCACAAAGTGGAAGACCATATTTATATTACATAAATTTATTCATACTATATCACAATCTATTATACTATAAGCTATTATATTTTATTACAATATTATCATGTTTAATTTATCATATGATTTATTTTTATTACATATTACCTTATAATTATTATACATAACTAGACATAACATTATTTGACATAAGTAGATATTACACATTAGAATAGGTCACAAAGGTTAATATTAGACACTAGTAGTTATAGTTTGTTATCGCTCCGTCACCAGCTCTTTATTGTTAAAGGGCTGAGATTTTGCGATAAACCTTTACATATTTTTTGATCTACCGCACTTTATTTGATAAAGTGCGTGACCTCCAAGACAAGAAAGGAGGTGTTAGTGATAGTTTAGATGCAGATTAAGTAAGACAACACAATACGACACAGCAAAATGAAAATTATAACACATTATACAATTCATAAATATTAAATTTTACAATATAATTAATAATAATTCATAAAACTTATTATACAATTCATAATAATTACATTTTACAATATTACAATCAATAATCAAATAATCAACAATAGCTCCACAATAATAATTTACGCAATTATAATAATAATAACAGTTTACGTGCACAATATTCATAAATTTCAAAATTAAGATTTTCATTTTAGTTAGGAATTTCTACAATTGCAATTGCTATCTCATAATATTCTCAATAATTTTTAGGTTTTATTTCTTATTACAACCTTTTGGGCAATATTTATACAAAAACGAAGAAAGGGCTCTCGTTTGTCCGGGTCTTTTAATATTTCATTTAAACTTCCCAGTGTTAGTTTCCCACCGATTCTTTGTTCTAAATTAAACCTTGAAATATGGTGTATTGGGCAGTCCAAAATAATATGTAGTATAGTTTCTTGGGAATCGGGATTACAAATGCACGATGGGTTATCCTTGCACCTGAATCTATACAGGTACTCGGAGAACCCACCGTGCCCCGTCAACACTTGCGTGAGTATGTTGTGTTTTGGAATGTTGATGATAACGCGGTAAGCCTGTTTCGCATCCGGAAAGAATGTCTTCGTTGTTGCCGCTACCGTTCCCTCCTTATATCTCCGGTTCCATTCGTCAATAGAGTCCTCACGGATCGTCTTCTTGACGAATGAAACCGGGCATTTGTCATAGTGTGGCCTCACTTTACTATTTGTTGCGGCCTGCTTGGCAAGGTAGTCTGCCCTCTCGTTTCCGGCAATACCAACATGTGCCTTGATCCAATATAGGGAAATTTCCCTCCCGCTCATCAGGCAGTTGCTCATCTGATTTCGAGCTTCATTTGCAAGCATATGCAGGGAATCGTTATTGACCACAGTTTCCAGAGCAGCCCTAGAGTCACTGATTATAGCGGATCTGTTATATCTTCTTTTATTGGCCTCTGTTGCCGCCTCCTTTATGGCCAACAATTCAGCCTGGTAGACGGTGCAATAAGACGGCAGTTTGAATTTGCGGGCTGACGTTTCAGCCTCTGCCTCCCATATAGAGATTGAAGCTCCAACCCCTCCCCGAATCTTGCTGCCGTCCGTGAAGATTTTTGCTGCACCGCCCACCAGTGCCGCTATGTCCTCCTCACTGCCCAGATGAGTGATCCTGTGGTGCAGGCTCGTCGCAGGATGTGGCTTTGCCGTGGATGGTATCGGCCTCTCAATTTCCCTATCCGCTGGCAAGAACCGAGATAACCCCCTTCTGGCCTCGTAAAGAGCAGCATTCTCCCTTATACGTATATCTAGGGGGAGTATCCCGGCTAACATCAAAGCCGCGTTGAGGTAGACTGTTCTATATGCTTTACATATACGCTGTGCGACCAGCCGCTGCACTGCGTTAAGTTGTTTGCGCACATAGATCTTATTTGTGGCTGGCGCCCAAGCAGCCGCAGCATAGGTCACCACAGGTTCTATGGCTGCTGTATAAATGGTCTTTATTACTTCAGAATGGAGGCCCCAGCTGACCCTGGCGGCTCTCGACAGCTGCTTGTAGACACCCAGCGCCTTCCTGCAAACATTGGCAGTGTGAGCGCCGAATGTCAACCCACAGTCTATCGTTAGCCCCAGAATCTTGACCTCCTTTACCAAGGCAATGTCGGTCCCGCCCATGCTCAGGCGTGGAGTGTCATATTTAAGCTTCTTAGTTATCACCATAGCGCTTGTTTTATGTGGTGCAAATTTCAGCTTATTTCTGACCCCCTAGTCCCAAACATGCTCGAGCGCGGCATTGCCTCGGTCCTCAATCTCCGCCGCTGTGTCCCCGGAGAAGGCGAGAACCACGTCGTCAGCAAATGCCTGACAATAGTCTCCCCTCCTCGTGAGACCTTTCAGCAGTGGGTCGAGTAGGAGGTTCCATAAGATGGGGCCCCCTATAGATCCTTGGATGCATCCTTTTGACGTAGATTTTGTACATTGCTTGCCTGCATATCGCACAGTGACTCTCCTGTCCTGGAGATAGCTTACTAATGTCTTCAGTAACTGCAAGGGCATACTTCTTCTGCTAACCTCATTTTAATGGCAGGCCACCATGCACCATCAAAGGCCCCCTCTATGTCCAGCGACACCAGCGTGACTATCTTTTTCTGGTCAATCTGACTCTTCACATGTGTCACCAGATCATAGAGGGAATCCTCTGTCCCGCGCTGTGGCAGAAAGCCATATTGATTGGTACTTAGTCGAGGTAGTAAGTGCCAAGTTAGCCGTCGGACTAACATCTTTTCAAAGATTTTTCCCATAACTGGCAATAGACCAATGGGCCTATATGCTTTGGGGTCAGTATAATCCGATTTTCCCGGTTTCCTAATTGCCAAAACAACTGCAGACTTCCATCTTTTGGGAAAGGGGCCTAACCGGAAGCACTTATTAATCATTTCCAAGTTTAAGTCCATGTCTCCCAATATAGTTTGGGCACATATGTCCGCCGTAAAGCCATCATCACCTGGAGCTTTTTTAGGGTTAAAGCTGAAGGCAGCTGACCTTAACTCACAGTTTGTAAAATCCGGCTCCATATTGCCACTGGCTAGTTCAGGTTGCCAGGTTAGGTTAGGTTAGGTTAGGTTCCCCCCGGGCTGGGCGTAATTTGCTACGCAGACGATACGCTCGTCACAGCCCGGGGCGGGACCCTCGAGGAGGCGGCAACGCTGGCCACCTCAGGAACCGCGGAGGTGGTCAGGCGGATCGAGGCGCTGGGGCTTAGGGTGGCCCTTGAAAAGTCGGAGGCCCTACTGTTCCATGGGCCCCGACGCGGCCCACCCGCCGGCGCCTCGATAACGGTCAACGGTGTGGGCTTTCCAATCCAGGCCCACATCAAATATCTGGGCCTGGTATTGGATGGACGGTGGCACTTTGACAAGCACTTCCGCCGTCTTGCGCCAAAGCTCGTCGGCACGGCGTCCGCCCTCGGGCGACTGATGCCGAATTTGGGCGGACCGAGTCTCGCGTGTCGACGACTCTACGCGGGGGTAGTACGGTCAATGGCACTGTACGGCGCGTCCGTGTGGGCGGAGTCCCTGGCCGCTCGCAATAGGGCCCTTCTGTGGCGTCCACAGAGGGCCGTAGCGGTCAGGGCAATACGCGGGTACCGCACGGTCTCGTGCGATGCAGCCTGCGCGTTGGCCGGAACCCCCCCGTGGGATCTGGAGGCGGAAGTGCTCGCCGACGTTTATCGGCGGGCGTCGACGGCGCGGACGGGGGGCAGCCGCCCCTCGCCAAGCGCAATCTCAGCGTGGCGGGAAGATGCCCGCCGCGCCACCGTCCTAAAGTGGAGGTCTCGGCTGGAGACGCCCCGGGCTGGTCTCTGGACCGTAGGGGCGCTCCAACCGATATTGGGAGAATGGGCAGGGCGGCAGCACGGGGTCCTCACCTTCCGGTTGGTGCAGGTTTTGTCGGGGCACGGTTGCTTCGGCAAATACCTGCACACGATCGCTAGGAGGGAGACGACCCCAGGCTGTCATCACTGCGACTGCGGCGAGGACTCGGCGCAGCACACGCTCGAGTCGTGCCCGGCCTGGGATGTGCAGCGCCGGGAACTCGCTGCAGTCATAGGCGTGGACCTGTCGCTGCCGGCCGTTGCGCGAGCGATGGTTGGCAGTGACAGGGCCTGGACCGCGGTCGCCGCCTTCTGCGAGGCTGTCATCTCGCGGAAGGAGGCGGCGGAGAGGGCCCGGGAGGAATCCTCCTTTGCGGACCCGATTCGCCGCAGGCGCGCGGGGCGGCGTGCGCGCGCTTACCTGCGCCTGATGCCGCCCTAGCCGAGGCTGCGGATGGTGGGGTCGGGGAGTACCCTGCCGTCCGCGGAAGCCTACCGCGAAGGTGTGACGCCCAAGTGCGCGGGGCGTCGCACAAGAGAGGGTGCCCGAAGGTGCTGCCGCCTGCGGATCGCGGAGAAACGACGCGGTTCCCGTGATCCGCCGTAGCAAGGGCGGGTGAGGGCGCACGGTGGGTTTTTAGTGGGTGAGAGCCCCACACTACCCCGTTGTCTCCCCGGGCAGCGGGGTGTGCGGCAGGACATTTTTGCCCACCTAAAATAAAAAAAAATAAAAAAGGTTAGGTTAGGTTGGGGTGCTAATTTGTCCAGTTTACCTCCTAGTGGTGCACCCCGGGCAACGTCGGCAGTCGCCGGCGGCTAAAATTCCGGACAGGATGGGTCTCCGCGTGTCCCTCTGACTCAGCAGAGGGCACAGTGGATAGACCAGGCGTCGGAGTCGGTGGGTCCAGACTGGCTCACCGGGCTCTGGAGAGGGGGGACAGTGGGGCCACAGCGGCCCCCCCCGTCCTAAATCGTAAACCTGAGCGCGTGTCTGTGGTTACGTCTCGCGGGCATACAGGAACGAGGGTCTTGGCTTAATCGCCCGGACCGCGAGGAAGACAACCTCTATAAAAAATTACCCCGAATCTCAAGTTCTGGCGCGCGGCGAGGAGATGCAAGGCTGATGGGTAGTTCAGTCTCGAGCGCGGCCCCAGCCAGGGTACCTGCGGACCCCCTGTGTTGGGTTACAAATGTACGCTTACCCGGATATTGGGAGCTCTGCCCGGGTGGACCTCTTTTCTCGCACACTCGTGGGAATCGTATGGACACTGAAAATATAAAAATATCTTCGCGGAGTCGGGTAATACACCTGACGCCTCAGCCGAAAGGGGTCCGGCTGTAAATACGGCCCCCACAACATCAGCAACACCATTGGTCGCGTCACAACCACCATTGCGTGACGCTAAGGGAAAGTTTCGGTCCCGCAAGGGACGTGGAAAGAAAAAGGAGGGAGCTTCGGCGACGGACAGCTCGGCAGCTAATTCGGCTTCCGATATGTCCGCCGCTGAGGAAGGTGATTGTGCCCTTAGGGTAAATACCAGAAGAGCGGGCAGCTCAACATCTTTGGCTGCTGCGGACAGGTGTGCGGGGCAGATGGAGGTAGATCACCCATCTCACAAACGCACCATGTCCCAGGGTGGCGGGGTGCCGGAATCGGAGAGCTGCTCTGTCGAGATGCCTCCCCCGAAAGCGCAGTACAGCGCTAGGGGTCGAGGCGTCAGTCGACCAGTGGCACCTCCACTACGTGCCCTGTCTGCCAACAGGGCAGAGGCCTTAGGCCTAAAAAGACTGGAAGCGGAGCAGAATGCCGAGGAACGCTTGGCGCGTCTCGCGGAAAAGCTCCGCCTACCAGATGAGGGCCATATAGGGATGGCCCAAGTAGAAGAGAGGGCTCTGAATAGCGTAGCTATTGTGGAGAAAGTGGCCGCAGGATCGCGGAACTTAAAAGGGAATTTTGTGCGCAGCCTCAAAGATGCTGCGCACGAACTTACACTATCGGTTCGGCGCATGGCTGAACAAAATAAGCGCCTCGAGGCGCAAAACGCTCGTCTTGAGGCGCAAAATCAGCGCCTCGACGAGGCTGACCGCTGTCTCGAGGCGCGGATGGCGGAATTAGAGCAGGGACACAGCCCGGGGCGGGACCCTCGAGGAGGCGGCAACGCTGGCCACCTCAGGAACCGCGGAGGTGGTCAGGCGGATCGAGGCGCTGGGGCTTAGGGTGGCCCTTGAAAAGTCGGAGGCCCTACTCTTCCATGGGCCCCGACGCGGCCCACCCGCCGGCGCCTCGATAACGGTCAACGGTGTGGGCTTTCCAATCCAGGCCCACATCAAGTACCTGGGCCTGGTATTGGATGGACGGTGGCACTTTGACGAGCACTTCCGCCGTCGAGTCTCGCGTGTCGACGACTCTACGCGGGGGTAGTACGGTCAATGGCACTGTACGGCGCGCCCGTGTGGGCGGAGTCCCTGGCCGCTCGCAATAGGGCCCTTCTGTGGCGTCCACAGAGGGTCGTAGCGGTCAGGGCAATACGCGGGTACCGCACGGTCTCGTGCGATGCAGCCTGCGCGTTGGCCGGAACCCCCCCGTGGGATCTGGAGGCGGAAGTGCTCGCCGACGTTTATCGGCGGGCGTCGACGGCGCGGGCGGGGGGCAGCCGCCCCTCGCCAAGCGCAATCTCAGCGTGGCGGGAAGATGCCCGCCGCGCCACCGTCCTAAAGTGGAGGTCTCGGCTGGAGGCGCCCCGGGCTGGTCTCTGGACCGTGGGGGCGCTCCAGCCGATCTTGGAAGAATGGGCAGGGCGGCAGCACGGGGTCCTCACCTTCCGGTTGGTGCAGGTTTTGTCGGGGCACGGTTGCTTCGGCAAATACCTGCACACGATCGCTAGGAGGGAGACGACCCCAGGCTGTCACCACTGCGACTGCGGCGAGGACTCGGCGCAGCACACGCTCGAGTCGTGCCCGGCCTGGAATGTGCGGCGCCGGGAACTCGTTGCAGTCATAGGCGTGGACCTGTCGCTGCCGGCCGTTGCGCGAGCGATGGTTGGCAGTGACAGGGCCTGGACCGCGGTCGCCGCCTTCTGCGAGGCTGTCATCTCGCGGAAGGAGGCGGCGGAGAGGGCCCGGGAGGAATCCTCCTTCGCGGACCCGATTCGCCGCCGGCGCGCGGGGCGGCGTGCGCGCGCTTACCTGCGCCTGATGCCGCCCTAGCCGAGGCTGCGGACGGTGGGGTCGGGGAGTACCCTGCCGTCCGCGGAAGCCTACCGCGAAGGTGTGACGCCCAAGTGCGCGGGGCGTCGCACAAGAGAGGGTGCCCGAAGGGGCTGCCGCCTGCGGATCGCGGAGAAACGACGCGGTTCCCGTGATCCACCGTAGCAAGGGCGGGTGAGGGCGCACGGTGGGTTTTTAGTGGGTGAGAGCCCCACACTACCCCGTTGTCTCCCCGGGCAGCGGGGTGTGCGGTAGGACATTTTTGCCCACCTAAAATAAAAAAAAAAAAAAGGTTAGGTTAGGTTAGGTTGGGGTACGGTGCCGGTTTACCTCCTCGTGGTGTACCTCGGGCAACGTCGGCTTAACCGGCGGCTGAATTTCCGGAGGCCTAGTGGTATTGTGGTAACTGGTAGGTTCTAGGGTCTCAGTAGGGCTGGAAGGGAAGGTTAGGTGTGTCATGGTTTCGGAAACTTGCTGCTCATAGACTTATGCTAAGTAAGAGACCCCTTAGGGGCCGCAAGGCCATTAGGTCGGCCGATGGCCGATAGGAGGGGCCTCATGGTCGTTAGGTGTATAAAGATCAGGAGGCCAGGCGCTATAGCGCTAGAAGTAGGGGCCACGAGGCCGTAGGCCAAGGCCGAAAGGCTGGTAGGCAGGGGTCTCGTGACCAGATGTAGGGCCTTAGGGCAGGCAACTGAGCGGTTGCGGAGGAGGGTCGGCGTCTCAGCCTTATGCTGAGTAGCGGCGACGAGGTGGATGTGTGTGGCAGCCACTTGTGGTTGCGGGGCTTGGTCGGCGTGTCGACAGTATGTCGAGTAACGGCGGCGCAAGCGGGGGCGACGGACCGGTCTGGTACAGACCACCGATCGGCCCAACCCGTAATCCTGCTTTTCAGGACCGGGGGTCTTCGGGCCGCGGGGAAGAAAACCCCTATAAAAAATCACCCTAATCCCAAGCCCGCCACCCGGTGACGGGACGAATGGCTGAGGGGTCCTCAGTCTGGGGTGGCACGTCGAAGGACGTTAAACTAAACAACATAGCAGATGCGAAAAAGACTATTCCCCGGGGTGGGTCCCGGACGTGTTGCGTCCGGGGAATCCCTCAAAGAGTCGCGTTTAAACACCGACTCTGTCTGTCCCTTGTATACGGGGGGGACAACAGATGCCTTTAGAAAGAAGATGAAGGGAGCAGAGGGTTTTAAAAGCCCTATAAATGTGGAGGTCGTGATAGGGTCAGATGCGGATATCGCGGATGATGCATCCGACACGAGTGTGCGCACAGTGGCGTCCCGGGTTTCTAGGGCGTCATCTTCTGGAATGTGGCGGAAGCGCCGCAGAGGAGGACTGGACTCGGATGACATTGAGTCAGACGATTCTGATAAACCGAAGGCTAAGGTAGCCCCAGCCCGGCGTGGACGGGGGTGGCCACCAACGACTGGCCAATACGTCGGCCTAGCGAAAGCTAAGGCAGAGTATCTCAAGGCCAAGGAGGCCGAAATGAAATTAAATGCTGAGATGGAGCTGGCGGAGGACATAAGACTGCATCGAGAAGAAACTCTGACGAGGCTCGCGAAAATGTCTGAACCTGCTTCTGCAGCTCATGGAGAAGGATTAGATGCAGCTGAGAGGCAGCGCATTTTCCATCAGTCCATGGAGCTAATTACAAAGGTGGCCACAAGGTCCTCTAATTTAAAGGGGATCTTTGTTAAACGGCTGAAGGAGTCGGTGGCAATCGCCGCCTCACTCTTTGACGAGCAGCTGAAACTGTCTGTTTCAGAGGAGGTGGCCTTGCTGACCGAAGTCAAAAAGAGACAGACGGCTGAATTTAAGAAAATTGAGGAGGAAAATGCAAAGCTGCGCATGGAGAATGCCAAACTGAAGGCCTCCAAAGCGCACTCTTCTGCTGAGGGTCCAAATACAGGAGCTGGAAATAACATGGAGGAGATAACGCGGGCATTAACATCGCAATTTGGAGCTATGTTAGATGCCCGCTTTGAAAACATAGAATCTCGCTTGCTGCCGGAGCAGCGGTTGCGGCTGCCTCTAGCGGCGGACAGGCGAAACGCTGCCACGGATAATGGCAGTGCACGTGTGGCAAGGTCTCAAAAAGGGCCTTCGAAGGCGAAAGGTAACGCTGCCGCTTCCAAGGCTGCTCCTGCCTCGAAGAGCTCTGCTTCGTCAACGGCTGCGGCTTCACAGCCAGCACCACTGCTGGAGCAGTGGAGCACAGTGGCCAGGCGAGGTCTGAAAAAGAGCAACCGCCCCGCCAACCACTGCATGGGGCGGGTGGGGTGCAGGCCTCCGGCCAAGTCAGGCCCTAAGAGGGGGGTGGGCAGCCAATCGGCCCCGGCTGCTCAACCCAGCGCGGCTGGACCGCCGCAGCGCATGGAGGAGGATGTCGTGGTCTAGTTTATGGACCACGATTCTATCCTCCTCCAAGGGAATCTCGGCCGTTCCGCCAGGGCGCAGGACCTCTTCCTGCAATCCATGGCGGAGCGGTCGATCGGTGTTGCCGTAGCTGCGGAGCCCTACATAGTCCCCGATCGCCCCAATTGGGCGGGTAGCGGGGATGGCTCCGTGGCGGTCGTCGGGTCGGCGGCGCCGCATTCCCTGCCCTTGTCAGTCAAAGACAAGGGCACAGGATATGTGGCGGCTGAATGGGGAGGGGTCACGCTGTATGGCGTGTACTTCTCCCCCAATCGTAGTCTGGCGGCTTTCGAGGTCTTCCTGCACAACCTGGAGACCTCGATACGGCGGATGGCACCGAGCCCTGTGCTGGTGCTGGGGGACTTCAGGGAGCCAGCAGGGGTCACGCGGCGGACAGAACTCCCGCTTTTCCGCGATGGGCTGTGGGTAGGCTCGACCGGGAGCTGCTGGTGGAGGCGGCCATTTTTCAATCTTGGCTGCCTCCCCCCCTGACGGAAGGCGTGGGCGCCGAGGCTGGCCGCATTCGCGACATGCTTACGCAGATCTGCGATGCGGCCATGCCCCGCGTGCGGCGCCCGCCCCGACGGAAGGGGGTCTACTGGTGGTCCCCGGAGCTGGCGGACCTCCGTGCGGCCTGTATTCGTGCCCGGAGGTCCTACACCCGCAGCCGACGTCGCCGAATCCGCGACGAAGAGCGGGAGGGCCGGCTGTATGCGGCGTACAGCAGTGCGCGCGCCGCATTTAAGCTGGCCATCTGTCGCGCCAAGGACGCGAAAAGGCAGGAGATGCTGGAGGGTCTCGAGCGTGACCCCTGGGGACGCCCGTACCGCGTGGCGCTTAACAAGCTCCGCGCCCAGGGCCCCCCCCTTACGGAGACCCTCCAGCCGGGCTTCCTCTCTGAGGTGGTTGAGGGACTATTCCCTTCACGGGCGGTGCACACGCCCCCGGTCATGGCTCCGCCAGATGACGACCGGGAGGCCGACGACGGGGAGGTACCGCCCGTGACGACGACGGAAATGGGGGCGGCGGCAGCGCGTATGCGGAGAAGCGCCGCCCCAGGGCCGGACGGGGTTCCCGCCCGAGTGCTGGCCCTGGTCCTCGACCACCTAGAGCCCCGCCTCAGGGGACTGTTCGACGCTTGCCTGGTGTCCGGACGGTTCCCTGACTGCTGGAAGGAGGGGAAGCTCGTGCTCCTGCCGAAGCCGGGACGGTCTCCGAATACAGTCGCGGCCTTCAGGCCCATCGTGTTGCTGGACGAGGCGGGCAAACTGCTCGAGCGGGTAGTCGCTGCCCGCATCGTCCGGCACCTAAGTGCGGTCGGCCCCGACCTGTCCGATGCCCAGTTCAGATTTCGGCCGGGTCGGTCTACGGTCGACGCCATCCTGCGCTTGAAGGCCGCGGCTGCGGAGGCCGTCACCTCGAGGGAAGTGCTGTTGGCGGTGTCGCTCGACATCGCCAACGCCTTCAATAGTCTGCCATTCGGCTGCATCAAGGAGGCACTCCGGTACCATGGAGTGCCCCTCTACCTAAGGCGGCTGGTGGCGGACTACCTCGACGGCCGCAGCGTCCTTTTCGTGGACCGGGAAGGGGACGTTGTAAGGAGGGCTATGTCGTGCGGCGTCCCGCAGGGTTCGGTTCTAGGGCCGCTCCTGTGGGACATCGGCTACGACTGGGTCCTCCGTGGCCGGCTCCCCCCCGGGCTGGGCGTAATTTGCTACGCAGACGATACGCTCGTCACAGCCCGGGGCGGGACCCTCGAGGAGGCGGCAACGCTGGCCACCTCAGGAACCGCGGAGGTGGTCAGGCGGATCGAGGCGCTGGGGCTTAGGGTGGCCCTTGAAAAGTCGGAGGCCCTACTCTTCCATGGGCCCCGACGCGGCCCACCCGCCGGCGCCTCGATAACGGTCAACGGTGTGGGCTTTCCAATCCAGGCCCACATCAAGTACCTGGGCCTGGTATTGGATGGACGGTGGCACTTTGACGAGCACTTCCGCCGTCTTGCGCCAAAGCTCGTCGGCACGGCGTCCGCCCTCGGGCGACTGATGCCGAATTTGGGCGGACCGAGTCTCGCGTGTCGACGACTCTACGCGGGGGTAGTACGGTCAATGGCACTGTACGGCGCGCCCGTGTGGGCGGAGTCCCTGGCCGCTCGCAATAGGGCCCTTCTGTGGCGTCCACAGAGGGTCGTAGCGGTCAGGGCAATACGCGGGTACCGCACGGTCTCGTGCGATGCAGCCTGCGCGTTGGCCGGAACCCCCCCGTGGGATCTGGAGGCGGAAGTGCTCGCTGACGTTTATCGGCGGGCGTCGACGGCGCGGGCGGGGGGCAGCCGCCCCTCGCCAAGCGCAATCTCAGCGTGGCGGGAAGATGCCCGCCGCGCCACCGTCCTAAAGTGGAGGTCTCGGCTGGAGGCGCCCCGGGCTGGTCTCTGGACCGTGGGGGCGCTCCAGCCGATCTTGGAAGAATGGGCAGGGCGGCAGCACGGGGTCCTCACCTTCCGGTTGGTGCAGGTTTTGTCGGGGCACGGTTGCTTCGGCAAATACCTGCACACGATCGCTAGGAGGGAGACGACCCCAGGCTGTCACCACTGCGGGTGCGACGAGGACTCGGCGCAGCACACGCTCGAGTCGTGCCCGGCCTGGGATGTGCAGCGTCGGGAACTCGCTGCAGTCATAGGCGTGGACCTGTCGCTGCCGGCCGTTGCGCGAGCGATGGTTGGCAGTGACAGGGCCTGGACCGCGGTCGCCGCCTTCTGCGAGGCTGTCATCTCGCGGAAGGAGGCGGCGGAGAGGGCCCGGGAGGAATTCTCCTTCGCGGACCCGATTCGCCGCCGGCGCGCGGGGCGGCGTGCGCGCGCTTACCTGCGCCTGATGCCGCCCTAGCCGAGGCTGCGGACGGTGGGGTCGGGGAGTACCCTGCCGTCCGCGGAAGCCTACCGCGAAGGTGTGACGCCCAAGTGCGCGGGGCGTCGCACAAGAGAGGGTGCCCGAAGGGGCTGCCGCCTGCGGATCGCGGAGAAACGACGCGGTTCCCGTGATCCGCCGTAGCAAGGGCGGGTGAGGGCGCACGGTGGGTTTTTAGTGGGTGAGAGCCCCACACTACCCCGTTGTCTCCCCGGGCAGCGGGGTGTGCGGTAGGACATTTTTGCCCACCTAAAATAAAAAAAAAAAAAAAAAAGGTTAGGTTAGGTTCGGCTGGGTGGCGGCCCAGGTAAAAATCCTGGACGCCAGGCCTCGCCGCTGCTTCAGGTGTCTGACACCGGGCCACATCAAGGCCCAGTGCACGTCTGACACTGATCGCAGCGACGAGTGCTATCGTTGTGGCCGCGTTGGCCATAAAGCCAACGCTTGCACCGCGGATCCCCGTTGCAGCCTATGTGCGGCTGCGGGGAAACCTGCGGGCCACCTTTCCGGGGGCAAAGCTTGTGCCAAGCCCCCGAGTAAGAAAGGCGTGTCACGTAAATCGGTGGCGACTGAGGCCAAGGCCAAGTCGCAGCCGACTGCCCGTGGTACCGAGCAGACGTGCGTGCGGCGATGGGGTGGCTCGGTCATCGACGTGACATTTTCTACTCCTGAGCTTGCTCAGCGAGTCAGAGACTGGGAGGTGACTGATGACGAGACGCTCTCTGACCACCGGTATATTCGGTTTAGCGTTTCGTTGTCGCGATCGGATCCGATTGGCCAATCAACATCTGCGACCGGTCCGCGGTGGGCCTTGAAGCGAATGAACGTTGAGCTGCTGCAAGAGGCGGCTCTCGTTCAGGCGTGGAACGCTCCACCGGCGGAACCGGTAGATCTGGACGTGGAAGCCGACGGTCTGTGCGGGGCTATGGTTCGCGTTTGTGATGCGGCCATACCTCGTGTGGGTACGCCGCCGACTAAGCGCCAGGTTTACTGGTGGTCGGACGAGATCGCTGAGCTGCGCCGTCGTTGCATAGCAGAGCGTCGACGGTATCAACGGTACCGGAGGAGAAGACGTCAGGAGCCCGAAGAGCTCGACTCCTTGTACGGCACATATAGGGGGGCGTCCAAAGCGCTCCGCGCAGCCATACGCGAGGCAAAGACGCGGTCGTGGCAGCAGCTGCTGGAGACATTGGACCTCGATCCGTGGGGGCGGCCGTACAGGTTGGTGAGGCAAAAGCTTCGCCCCTGGGCTCCTCCAGTCACCAGCACTCTGCAGCCCGTGATCCTACAGAGAGTGGTCGAGGGACTGTTCCCCGGTGCCCCGGGGACGGACTTTGTCCCTCCCACCATGGGGGTCTCGCGGGTGCGTGGCAGTGTCGAGGATGATTCCCCACCAGCCATCGTAGCCAACGAACTGGCGGTGGCTGTTGCTAAAATGAGGTCAAGGAACACGGCGCCGGGGCCAGACGGCATTCCCGGTCGGGCGTGGGCCCTTGCACAGGAAGCCCTCGGATGCCGTCTGACGGACCTGTTCGACCGCTGTCTGCGGGAGGGCAGGTTCCCCAGGCGGTGGAAGATAGGCAGACTAGTGCTACTGCGCAAGGAGGGGCGTCCGGCGGACGAGCCGGCGGGATATCGCCCGATTGTGCTCCTCGACGAGGCGGGGAAGCTCTTTGAGCGTGTTCTCGCCGCTCGCATCGTTGGGCATCTGGAGGGGCCTGGCCCGGACTTGGCCGACAGGCAGTACGGGTTCCGTAGGGGTTGGTCGACGATGCACGCCATCTCGTGTCTTCGCGACTTGTCGGAGGCGGCGTGTGCCAGGGGTGGCGTCATGGTGGCAGTATCCTTGGACATTGCCAACGCCTTCAACTCTTTGCCGTGGATCACGATTTTGGAGGGATTGAGGTACCATGGTGTGCCTCGGTACCTCCGACGTCTGATCGGGGACTACCTCTCGGATAGGGAGGTAGTCTACCCCACGGCGGAGGGAGATCGGCGTAGTGCTGTAACCCGGGGCGTTCCGCAGGGGTCCGTTTTAGGACCTCTGTTATGGAACGTGGGGTACGATTGGGTCCTCCGGTGCGCGAACCTTCGTGGCGTCGACGTGGTTTGCTACGCTGACGACACGTTAGGTTAGGTTGGGGTGCTAATTTGTCCGGTTTACCTCCTAGTGGTGCACCCCGGGCAACGCCGGCAGTCGCCGGCGGCTAAAATTCCGGACAGGACGGGTCTCCGCGTGTCCCTCTGACTCAGCAGAGGGCACGGCGGATAGACCAGGCGTCGGAGTCGGTGGGGCCAGACTGGCTCACCGGGCTCTGGAGAGGGGGGACAGTGGGGCCACAGCGGCCCCCCCTGTTCCAAATCGTAAACCTGAGCGCGTGTCTGTGGTTACGTCTCGCGGGCATACAGGAACGAGGGTCTTGGCTTAATCGCCCGGACCGCGAGGAAGACAACCTCTATAAAAAATTACCCCGAATCTCAAGTTATGGCGCGCGGCGAGGAGATGCATGGCTGATGGGTAGTTCAGTCTCGAGCGCGCCCCCAGCCAGGGTACCTGCGGTCCCCCTGTGTTGGGTTACAAATGTACGCTTACCCGGGTACTGGGAGCTCTGCCCGGGTGGACCTCCTTTCTCCCACACTCGTGGGAACAAAATGGTAAATGGTTCTAATAAAAATAATTTTAATTCGACGGAATCGGGTGCTACACCCGATGCCTCAGCCGATGGAGGTCTGGCTTTAAACACGGCCTCCACATCAACATCAGTCGCGCCAGAAGCGTTTTTACGTGACGCGAAAGGCAAGTTTCGGTCCCGTAAGGGACGCGGAAAGAGAAAAGGAGGAGCTTCGGCAACGGACAGCTCGGCCGCTAATTCGGCTTCCGAGATGTCCGCTGCTGAAGAAAGTGATTTCGCCCTAAGGGCAAATATCAGAAGGGCGGGCAGCACAATAGCCGCGGCGGACGTAAGTGCGGGGCAGATGGATGTTGATCATCCGTCGCGGAAGCGCACCATATCACAGGGTGGTGGGGCGCCCGAATCAGAGGACTGCCCTACTGAGACGCCTCCCCCGAAAGCGCAGTATAGCGTTAGGGGTCGAGGCATGAGCCGTCCTGTGGCACCTGCGCCTCGGGCCACATCTGCCAGTAGGGCAGAAACCCTAAGCCTGAAAAGGCTGGAGGCGGAGCAGAACGCCGAGGAGCGCTTGGCGTTTTTAACGGAAAAGCTCCGCCTCCCAGATGAGGGCCATATTGGGACGGCCCAGGTCGAGGAAAGGGCCCTCAACAGTGTGGCAATAGTGGAGACGGTGGCTGCAGGCTCGAGAAACCTGAAGGGGAACTTCGTGCGCGGCCTCAAAGACGCTGCACATGAACTCTCGTTGTCGGTCCGGCGCTTGGCGGAGCAGAACAAGCGCCTCGAGGCTCAGAACGCTCGTCTGGAGGCGCAGAATCAGCGCCTCGACGAAGCTAACCGCTGCCTCGAGGCACGGATGGCAGAGTTGGAGCAGGGACAGGCCGGACTGCGGGTTGAGCTTGGGCTCCCTGCGGCTGCCCCGAGTCCGTCCACCGCCCAGCCAAGCGTCGGACCGGAGCTAGAGGACGAGGCGGTCCGCGTGATCATTGACCGCGTTGCTGCGGTCTTTGGTCCGCGGTTCGACGCTTTAGCCGCGAGGCTGTCACCAGAGCCACGACTGCGGCCACCGCTAGCGGCAGACAAGAGGAACGGCACAATGGCCTCGGCACCAACAGCCCTGCCGTGCCAAGGGGGCCATGTGTCTTTCGCTGCAGCAGCGGCAAAGCCACCAGCACCAGGAGCACCGACTCCTGCAGCCCAAAAAAAACGGGACAGAAAGAAAGGCAAGGCGGGACAAGCCTCGAGGGGTCAGCCCCGAGAGGAGTTCCCACCTTTAACAGGCGCCGCTGCGCCTCCGCGCGCTTCTGTGCCACGACAGGCTGCCGCACCCTCGCGGGCTGCGGTGATCACACCCCGGGCTTCTGCCCCCGGGCCTGCCGCTGCTACGTCCTCAGTCGGGGACTGGCAGGTGGTGGAGCCCCGTCGATCCCGGGCTAAACGTCGTGGGGTTGCCGCGGAGCGTGAGGCGGCGCCAGTATCTCAGAGGGGGGAGGCCCCGAAGGCGCCGCAAAACAAGCGGAAGAACTCGCGCAAATTAAAGGTGCCCAAGGCAGCAGCGGTGGTGATCACCGTGCTGCCTGAGGGAAAGGAAAAGGGCCTGACGTACGAGGCCGTCTTGAAGCGTGCCCGGCGGGAGATAAACGTCTCCGATCTCGGGGACGTCTCCGCTCGCTCCCGCCAAGCCCGGACAGGTGCTCGAATTTTCGAGTACCTGGGGCCAGAGGGCGCCAAGACGGCCGACGCGATGGCCGCGAGGCTGCTGGGCCTGTTCCCGGCTGAGAGTGGTGTCCGGGTCGCCAGACCCGTGAAGTGCGCCGAACTGCGCATTTCCGGGCTGGACGATTCCATGACGGCGGAAGAGATCCGGGAGGCAATCGCCTCGAAAACCGGGTCTCCCAGCAGCGCCGTCCGGGTGGGCACCATTCGCCCAGGTCCAGGTGGTGTGGGTGCCGTCTGGGTATCGTGCCCTGTCGCGGCGGCCAAAGATTTGGTCGCCGCCGGTAGACTTCTGGTGGGCTGGAGCGCCGCGCGGGTAACCGCGTTGGAGCCCCGGCCTGCCAGGTGCTACAAGTGCATGGCGGTCGGTCACACCCGGCCGCTGTGCACCAACTGCTTCGACTGCAGCGGGCTTTGCTTCCGCTGCGGTCAGGCAGGGCACCAGGCGGCGACCTGTACTGCCACCCCACACTGCCCCGCATGTGCGGCGGGCAACCGCCCCGCCAACCACTGCATGGGGCGGATGGGGTGCAGGCCTCCGGCCAAGTCAGGCCCTAAGAGGGGGGTGGGCAGCCAATCGGCCCCGGCTGCCCAACCCAGCGCGGCTGGACCGCCGCAGCGCATGGAGGAGGATATCGTGGTCTAGTTTATGGAGCACGACTCTATCCTCCTCCAAGGGAATCTCGGCCGCTCCGCCAGGGCGCAGGACCTCTTTTTGCAATCCATGGCGGAGCGGTCGATCGGTGTTGCCGTAGCCGCGGAGCCCTACGTAGTCCCCGATCGCCCCAATTGGGCGGGTAGCGGGGATGGCTCCGTGGCGGTCGTCGGGTCGGCGGCGCCGCATTCCCCGCCCTTGTCAGTCAAGGACAAGGGCACGGGATATGTGGCAGCTGAATGGGGAGGAGTTCTAGGGCCGCTCCTGTGGGACATCGGCTACGACTGGGTCCTCCGTGGCCGGCTCCCCCCCGGGCTGGGCGTAATTTGCTACGCAGACGATACGCTCGTCACGGCCCGGGGCGGGACCCTCGAGGAGGCGGCAACGCTGGCCACCTCAGGAACCGCGGAGGTGGTCAGGCGGATCGAGGCGCTGGGGCTTAGGGTGGCCCTTGAAAAGTCGGAGGCCCTACTCTTCCATGGGCCCCGACGCGGCCCACCCGCCGGCGCCTCGATAACGGTCAACGGTGTGGGTGTACCTGCACCGAATTGGTAGAGAAGAGGCCCCCGGATGCCACGAGTGTGGCGCGCCAATTGATAATGCGCGCCACACCTTAGAAGAATGCCCCGCCTGGGGGCCTCAGCGCCACGACCTGTCGGCGGTAATCGGGAGTGATCTGTCGCTGCCAGCTGTAGTATCACAAATGCTGAGCGGCGGCAGGTTCTGGTCAGCCGTTGCCTCTTTCTGTGAGGCCGTGATGATCCAGAAGGAGGCCGCGGAGCGGGAACGCGAGGCACTCGCACATGCGAACTCGCTCCGCAGGCGGCGGCCAGGGAGGTGGAGGCTGCGCTACGCCCGCCTCCTCCCACCGCCAGGAGTGACGACGGGTCGTGGCCAGTAGCTGGCCATACGCCGGGGGTGCTGGAGTAGAATGTCGTAAGATGACCCTCCAGTACCCCCCACAAAAGGCGTGGTAGGGGCCGCAGTGGTTTTAGTCGGTAGGGCTGCCATGCAAAATTGGTGGCGAGCCCGACATACCCCCCGGTGCACCCGGCTGGGGGGATGCGTAACAGCATTTCCACTGCGTCAACAAAAAAAAAAAAAAAAAAGGTTAGGTTAGGTTGGGGTGCTAATTTGTCTGGTTTACCTCCTAGTGGTGCACCCCGGGCAACGTCGGCAGTCGCCGGCGGCTAAAATTCCGGACAGGACGGGTCTCCGCGTGTCCCTCTGACTCAGCAGAGGGCATGGCGGATAGACCAGGCGTCGGAGTCGGTGGGACCAGACTGGCTCACCGGGCTCTGGAGAGGGGGGACAGTGGGGCCACAGCGGCCCCCCCCGTCCCAAATCGTAAACCTGAGCGCGTGTCTGTGGTTACGTCTCGCGGGCATACAGGAACGAGGGTCTTGGCTTAATCGCCCGGACCGCGAGGAAGACAACCTCTATAAAAAATTACCCCGAATCTCAAGTTCTGGCGCACGGCGAGGAGATGCATGGCTGATGGGTAGTTCAGTCCCCAGCCAGGGTACCTGCGGTCCCCCTGTGTTGGGTTACAAATGTACGCTTACCCGGGTACTGGGAGCTCTGCCCGGGTGGACCTCCTTTCTCCCACACTCGTGGGAACAACATGGACAATTGTTTAGAAAATATAAAACTGACAGAGTTGGGTGAAAATCCCGACGCCTCAGCCGATAGGGGTCCGGCTGTAAATGCGGCCCCTACTAGTGCAGCTGCGCGTAAAACGCGCGGCGGCAAAAAGTCCCGCAAGGGCAAGAAGACTGGGTCCCAGTCATCCAGGGACGACTTGGCGACGGGCAGCTCGGCTGGCACGTCAGCCGCCGAGATGTCTGCCGCCGAGGAGGGTGGCCTAAATGAAGGTGCCACAACTTTGACACCGCGGCTGGTAGAGGCCGCGGTTGTGGTGGAGCCGCTCCCATCGCGGTTCTGGCGCAAGCGCACCCTGTCTCAGGGGGGCGCTGCGTCGGAGTCCGATGGGAGCTCGACGGAGATGCCTCCCCCGAAGATAACATCTTCACTAAGGGGTCGAGGCAAAAACAGACCGGTTACGCCGGTCCCTCGTGCTGTCTCGGCAAACAGAGCCGAGACGCTGAATTTAAGAAGGACAGAGGCGGAGCAAACGGCTGAGGAACGTTTAGCGGTTCTCTCGGACAAGCTCCGCCTCCCAATTGACCAGAATGGGCCACCATCAGCGGCCCAAATCGCTGAGAGAGCCACGGACAGCGTGGCCATCATAACCACGGTGGCCACGGGCTCTAGAAATTTAAAAGGCACCTTCATAAGGTGCCTAAAGAATGCCGCCACGGAGCTGTCCGACGTGGTGGAGCGGCTGGTGGCGCGAAATGAGCGCCTGGAGGCGGAGGTGGCTGAGCTCGGGGCGCGGAATCTGCGCCTCGAGGCAACTGTGGAGGAAATGCGCCTTGGGATGGCCAGTATGAGAGCCGAGTTGGGGCTCCCTGAGGCTGTCCCGAGGGCCTCGGCTGCCACTTCAGGCGCTGTCTCGCCACCAGACGAAGCGTCAGAGGAGCTGTTCCGCCGGGTGATTGACCGCGTTGCAGCCGTCTATGACCCGCGGTTCAGCGCCCTCAACGCCCGGCTGCCACCGGAGCCGCGTGTTCGTCCGCCGCTCGCCGCAGATAAGAGGAGAGCTGCGGCACCCTCGGCGCCAGCGCCGCTTCCATGTCAGGGTGGGCGCGTGGCCTCATACTCTGCGGCAGCGGCGGCGCCGCCACTGGAACGCACCCCGAAACTAAAAAAGGGCGCCAAGGCTGGGCAGCCAACTAACGCCAAGCCTAAGAAGTCTCAGGGTCGGGAAGAATTCCCGGCCCTGCCCGGTACTGCTGGGCCCTCACAGGCTCAAGCAGCTGCATCCCGGGATGCACCTTCTGCCCCCCGCACCGCTGTGCCCTCTGACGAGGGCTGGCAGACTGTGGGCGGCGGGCGAAATTCCCGGGGTAAGAAGCGCAAGGGTGCCGCAGCCCGAGATGCGGCGCCTAATGCTCCTTCTAGGGGTGAGTCCGGTGGCGGACAAAATAAGAAAAAGAGGTCGCGCAGGTCGCGGAAATTGAAAGTGCCGAAGACAGCAGCGGTTGTTATCACGCTGCTGCCTGAGGCCAAGGAAAAGGGCCTGACATATGAGGCCGTCTTGAAACGTGCCCGGCGGGAGATAAACGTCTCCGACCTCGGGGACGTTTCCGCTCGCTCCCGGCAAGCCCGGACAGGTGCTCGGATATTCGAGTACCCGGGGCCAGAGGGCGCCAAGACGGCCGATGCAATGGCCGCGAGGCTGCTGGGCCTGTTCCCGGCTGAGAGTGGTGTCCGGGTCGCCAGACCCGTGAAGTGCGCCGAACTGCGCATTTCCGGGCTGGACGATTCCGTGACGGCGGAAGAGATCCGGGAGGCAATCGCCTCGAAAACCGGGTCTCCCAGCAGCGCCGTCCGGGTGGGCACCATTCGCCCAGGTCCAGGTGGTGTGGGTGCCGTCTGGGTATCGTGCCCTGTCGCGGCGGCCAAAGATTTGGTCGTCGCCGGTAGACTTCTGGTGGGCTGGAGCGCCGCGCGGGTAACCGCGTTGGAGCCCCGGCCTGCCAGGTGCTACAAGTGCATGGCGGTCGGTCACACCCGGCCGCTGTGCACCAACTGCTTTGACTGCAGCGGGCTTTGCTTCCGCTGCGGTCAGGCAGGGCACCAGGCGGCGACCTGTACTGCCACTCCACACTGCCCCGCATGTGCGGCGGGCAACCGCCCCGCCAACCACTGCATGGGGCGGGTGGGGTGCAGGCCTCCGGCCAAGTCAGGCCCTAAGAGGGGGGTGGGCAGCCAATCGGCCCCGGCTGCCCAACCCAGCGTGGCTGGACCGCCGCAGCGCATGGAGGAGGATGTCGTGGTCTAGTTTATGGACCACGACTCTATCCTCCTCCAAGGGAATCTCGGCCGCTCCGCCAGGGCGCAGGACCTCTTCCTGCAATCCATGGCGGAGCGGTCGATCGGTGTTGCCGTAGCCGCGGAGCCCTACATAGTCCCCGATCGCCCCAATTGGGCGGGTAGCGGGGATGGCTCCGTGGCGGTCGTCGGGTCGGCGGCGCCGCATTCCCCGCCCTTGTCAGTCAAAGACAAGGGCACGGGATATGTGGCGGCCGAATGGGGAGGAGTCACGTTGTACGGCGTGTACTTCTCCCCCAATCGTAGTCTGGCGGCTTTCGAGGTCTTCCTGCACAACCTGGAGACCTCGATACGGCGTATGGCACCGAGCCCTGTGCTCGTGCTGGGGGACTTTAACGCCAAATCAACGGCGTGGGGGTCTCCCAGGACGGACGCCCGAGGTGCGGCGGTCCAAGAGTGGGCCGAAGCGGCGGACCTCGTGTTGCTAAACCGAGGGTCCGCCCTAACGTGCGTGCGGCGCGGGGGCGGGTCGATAGTGGACCTTTCGTTCGCTAGCCCCGGTGTCGCCGCACGTGTAAGGAGCTGGCGAGTCCTGGAGGAGGTCGAGACCCTATCTGACCACAGATACATTCAGATAGAGGTCTCCCGGACCCTTCAGGGCGCCAGCAGGGGTCACGCGGCGGACAGAACTCCCGCTTTTCCGCGATGGGCTGTGGGTAGGCTCGACCGGGAGCTGCTGGTGGAGGCGGCCATTTTTCAATCTTGGCTGCCTCCCCCCCTGACGGAAGACGTGGGCGCCGAGGCTGGCCGCATTCGCGGCATGCTTACGCAGATCTGCGATGCGGCCATGCCCCGCGTGCGGCGCCCGCCCCGACGGAAGGGGGTCTACTGGTGGTCCCCGGAGCTGGCGGACCTCCGTGCGGCCTGTATTCGTGCCCGGAGGTCCTACACCCGCAGCCGGCGTCGCCGAATCCGCGATGAAGAGCGGGAGGGCCGGCTGTATGCGGCGTACAACAGTGCGCGCGCCGCGTTTAAGCTGGCCATCTGTCGCGCCAAAGAAGCGAAAAGGCAGGAGATGCTGGAGGGTCTCGAGCGTGACCCCTGGGGACGCCCGTACCGCGCGGCGCTCAACAAGCTCCGCGCCCAGGGCCCCCCCCTTACGGAGACCCTCCAGCCGGGCTTCCTCTCTGAGGTGGTTGAGGGACTATTCCCTTCACGGGCGGTGCACACGCCCCCGGTCATGGCTCCGCCAGATGACGACCGGGAGGCCGACGACGGGGAGGTACCGCCCGTGACGACGACGGAAATGGGGGCGGCGGCAGCGCGTATGCGGAGAAGCGCCGCCCCCGGGCCGGACGGGGTTCCCGCCCGAGTGCTGGCCCTGGTCCTCGACCACCTAGAGCCCCGCCTCAGGGGACTGTTCGACGCTTGCCTGGTGTCCGGACGGTTCCCTGACTGCTGGAAGGAGGGGAAGCTCGTGCTCCTGCCGAAGCCGGGACGGTCTCCGAATACAGTCGCGGCCTTCAGGCCCATCGTGTTGCTGGACGAGGCGGGCAAACTTCTCGAGCGGGTAGTCGCTGCCCGCATCGTCCGGCACCTAGGTGCGGTCGGCCCCGACCTGTCCGATGCCCAGTTCGGATTTCGGGCGGGTCGGTCTACGGTCGACGCCATCCTGCGCTTGAGGGCCGCGGCTGCGGAGGCCGTCACCTCGAGGGAAGTGCTGTTGGCGGTGTCGCTCGACATCGCCAACGCCTTCAATAGTCTGCCATTCGGCTGCATCAAGGAGGCACTCCGGTACCATGGAGTGCCCCTCTACCTAAGGCGGCTGGTGGCGGACTACCTCGACGGCCGCAACGTCCTCTTCGTGGACCGGGAAGGGGACGTTGTAAGGAGGGCTATGTCGTGCGGCGTCCCGCAGGGTTCGGTTCTAGGGCCGCTCCTGTGGGACATCGGCTACGACTGGGTCCTCCGTGGCCGGCTCCCCCCCGGGCTGGGCGTAATTTGCTACGCAGACGATACGCTCGTCACAGCCCGGGGTGGGACCCTCGAGGAGGCGGCAACGCTGGCCACCTCAGGAACCGCGGAGGTGGTCAGGCGGATCGAGGCGCTGGGGCTTAGGGTGGCCCTTGAAAAGTCGTCGTGCGATGCAGCCTGCGCGTTGGCCGGAACCCCCCCTTGGGATCTGGAGGCGGAAGTGCTCGCCGACGTATATCGGCGGGCGTCGACGGCGCGGGCGGGGGGCAGCCGCCCCTCGCCAAGCGCAATCTCTGCGTGGCGGGAAGATGCCCGCCGCGCCACCGTCCTAAAGTGGAGGTCTCGGCTGGAGACGCCCCGGGCTGGTCTCTGGACCGTGGGGGCGCTCCAGCCGATCTTGGAAGAATGGGCAGGGCGGCAGCACGGGGTCCTCACCTTCCGGTTGGTGCAGGTTTTGTCGGGGCACGGTTGCTTCGGCAAATACCTGCACACGATCGCTAGGAGGGAGACGACCCCAGGCTGTCACCACTGCGACTGCGGCGAGGACTCGGCGCAGCACACGCTCGAGTCGTGCCCGGCCTGGGATGTGCAGCGCCGGGAACTCGCTGCAGTCATAGGCGCGGACCTGTCGCTGCCGGCCGTTGCGCGAGCGATGGTTGGCAGTGACAGGGCCTGGACCGCGGTCGCCGCCTTCTGCGAGGCTGTCATCTCGCGGAAGGAGGCGGCGGAGAGGGCCCGGGAGGAATCCTCCTTCGCGGACCCGATTCGCCGCCGGCGCGCGGGGCGGCGTGCGCGCATTTACCTGCGCCTGATGCCGCCCTAGCCGAGGCTGCGGACGGTGGGGTCGGGGAGTACCCTGCCGTCCGCGGAAGCCTACCGCGAAGGTGTGACGCCCAAGTGCGCGGGGCGTCGCACAAGAGAGGGTGCCCGAAGGGGCTGCCGCCTGCGGATCGCGGAGAAACGACGCGGTTCCCGTGATCCGCCGTAGCAAGGGCGGGTGAGGGCGCACGGTGGGTTTTTAGTGGGTGAGAGCCCCACACTACCCCGTTGTCTCCCCGGGCAGCGGGGTGTGCGGTAGGACATTTTTGCCCACCTAAAATAAAAAAAAATAAAAAAAAAAAAAGGTTAGGTTGGGGTACGGTGCCGGTTTACCTCCTCGTGGTGTACCTCGGGCAACGTCGGCTTATCCGGCGGCTGAATTTCCGGAGGCCTAGTGGTATTGTGGTAACAGGTAGGTTCAAGGGTCTCAGTAGGGCTGGTAGGGTAGGTTTTTTTTTTTTTTTTTTTTTTTTAAAATCCAGGCTCAGTGTGAGACCCGGCTCATGAGCTCCCTTGACAGGGTCAAAGACTTTCATTGGCATATGATTTTATAACTTTATCTTTATCAGATAATTTCAGCACATTCTAGGTATGTACTTTAATTTTATTTCCAATTTGTTTATTATGGTTTAATACGTCTTTTTTATATATTGTGTATACCACTTATTTATTTACCATTCTGTTTTAAAATCTTCTTTTTGCTTTCATTCTAGTTTCAAATACTCAGTACTGTTTTAATATTGCATAGCATGTTATTATGTTTCTATTTTTATTTAGGTTTTTGTATTTATTTTGATATGCAAAGGTATATTCTAAGTTGTCATTTAAGGTTTTAGTTTATTATTTATTATAATTTATCTATTGTCTGTATTGTATTTGTTTTGTTTATATGCTATTTGTATATGGTTTAAAACTGAACGATAATTTATTCAGACGTTTTTAATTATTATTAGTTTCATTCAAATGAAATGTTTACTTCTATTCTTTATTTATTACATAATTTATACTGTAATATAATTATTTTATATCTGTATTTTTAATATCTCCAATATTTTATTTTATTCAATTTTTATTCTAATTAACGGGTTTTGCCATTTTGTTTTACTAATTTCGGGCTTCAATATTGTTCTATTCAGGTATGTAAGTGCATTTGTATGTTGTATGTATGTTTAGGTGCATGTATATATGTATGTTATATGATTTTTTATATCTACATTGTAATATTTCCATTAATTTGTTTTATTTGGTTTTATTCTATTTAACAAGAAAGTTACTGTTTCATTTTACTGGATTGATTATTTTTATTTATACGAGTATATATTTATTTATTTATATTATATGTATGTATTTGTTTATATATATTGTACGTTTATAATTCGATAGTGAAATTTTATTTTCTCGTGTTTTAATTTTTTATTGTTTTCATCGGGGTTATTGTATGTTGTTTATTCGTTAAGTTGTATATTTTCCTCTTGATGTAATTTTGTATTTGCATATTATTATTTCAACAGATTGTTTTATTTAATCTTGTTTTATTTGATAAGGATATTAATATTTCATTTTATTAATTTTAGACTATAATTGTTCTATACGGGTTTGTATTTATGTTTGTTTATGTGTATGCATGTATGTATGTATGTTACAGCGTCATTAAAATCTATGTGTATTGTATGTATCATGTGCATATTCATATGTTAACCATATGTTTATATGTATACATGTTTGTGGGTGTGTATATATATATATATATTTCAGTGTTAGTATATTATATTATGTCTATATGTATTGTGTATATTATGTGCATATTCATATGTTAAACATATGTTATGTACCAATGGGTATAAGTATACAAGTATTAGTGTGTATATATGCCTATATGTGTATAAATAATATACAAATATACGCATTTCGATGACTGAAAGTGAATTTGTGTTTCGTGAGTTATTTATCTGTGAATGTGTCTTATTTTATCGTTCTGTATTGTATGTGCATGTATGTATGTATATATATTGGACTATTTTATGTATAGGTGTATCTAATATACACGTTATACATCTATCCGTGTGATATAGTTTACGTGTTGTGTATGTTGCGGTAATATTGTATGTATGATGCAGTTTGTGTTTATGTATGTACGTTTGTATTCCGTCTGTGCAAGTATATTTGTGCAGTGTTTATTTGTTTCGTGTTTGCATTTTTTATTGTTGTTACTTCGTGTATGTGTTTGTGTATAGTGTGCACCAGCATTGCATTAGTATTTGTTGATTTATTATGTACTATTTCGAAAGTGAGGGTGCGCTATTTATATTAGGGTACGCTGGTATCGCTCTTTTGTAGTTCTAGTGGAATATCCTAGCCATAGGCTACGGCAGCTCTTGCCAATTCGTCCCATTTTCTGCGCACGGGGCAAGCATCGCTATATGCAGTGTGATTTGTCGACGTATTTTTGGCCCTGGCACAGTTTTTACACGAGGGATCCTGCCCCTCGGCCACCCGCGGGCACTCGGCCTTGTGATGCGGGCCACCACAGTAATTGCATAGGTCCGCATCCTCGGTACATAGCTTCCGCCCGTGTCCGAGGCCCAGGCACCTCGTGCACTGCACCAGAGGGGACTGATCCTGCACCAGCACGTGCTGAAGGTCGATGTAGACTTTGCCGGCCGACGTGAGCCTCCGCCATAAAATAGGCGAAACCTGGAGGACTACGTGGCACTCTGCGGTATTCCTCGCCTTCCTCCTGTATTTTACCTCGACAGCGGCGTCGTCGGCCGACAAATCCTCCAACAGGCACTTATTCTGCGTAATCAGGGCCATTTTAATGTCTTCGTCTGTATTATAGCTTTGTACATTTTTGAAAATAACAAGCGGTTTTCTAAATTTGGCCTCCTCTACTATCAATTTTGCGGTCCTCAGTCGCACCGTAGCTTCTTCCAACTCTCTTTTGCTGGCGCAACTGATGACCACCTTTTTGTCCTTGATCTTGGTAAGTTTCTCTACCTGCAATCCACTTTTCTTCGCGTCCAGCGCCCCGCGCATCTTCTCAATCACTTCCGCGCCCGAATCTCTTTCGTCATTTGAACCCACAATAACGGAGAACTTCTGTGAGGTATTTATTGGAGGTTTCTTAAGGACTTCAGCGTAAGTTGATGCATCTAACACCGAACTCTGGCCCTTCAGTCCTTCCATTGTCGCTCTGAGGTTCTTAACTTCTTTCAGAAGCTCCCCGTCACTGCGGTCGATAGTTTCACTAGTGGCAAAGTCTTTTGATAATCTCTTTTGATATTTCCCTAAATTGTGCTGAACTTCTCCAATTTTAGAGCTATTCTCTTTTATGACCTCTATATTTTGTTTCAAGCCATTTATTTCTCTTAATATTCTAGGGCTACTTCCTCCCTCCTGTCCCAATTTATCAGTTCGGTTCCTGAGGTCCCTGAATTCCTCACGCAAAGCTCTCATATTTGTCGCATCTTTTAATATATGTCCCTTCAGAGTCGCAGTTATAGTGTCCAGCTTCTCAAACAATTCTTCCTGGTGAAGGATGCCGCCGCTAGGTTGTTTTCGCAGTAAAGTATTTTCCAACTCGGCTTCCTTCACCAGGTGAGCCATTCTATCCAGTATTAGGCACACCCCAGTCTTAACCTCTGTTTTGATGTTCCTGGAGGTGTTCATTAAGTCCTTTGCCTCTCTTAAGCATTCCTTTGCTTCAGCTGTTCGGTTTTGCACCTTTGTTTCTCCCTCTCCCGCACTTTTTCTCACAGTGATTGTGCGGTCAAGTGCAGAAGAAGGACCAGCTTTGGTCTCTTTGTCTAGAGGGGGCTGTGTTTTTGGGGCCTCTTTCTTGGGTGTGCGGATCATTCTTGCAATGTGGGAGCTCACGGAGTAAAATTACAAGCACGGGTGTATAGGGTCCGGCTGTATATTAATATAGTAAATAATAATTATAATTTACTGTAATTATAAAATCGTCCTTTATATTTATTGATATTTATGATTATTAAATTATTATTATGGTAAATAAGTAGATATGTATATGTATATTATTGTAAATAGGTCAAAAAACAAGGGATGGAAATCTCCAAACACCCCCAAATGGGGTATCGGCGTACAGGGCTTGACGAGCCCTACACGATGGTGTGATAAACCACTAGGGTCTCTATAGAAAAAAGTAAAATTATCCTAATAAAACTGATGAAATTTTGCCAAAAACTATGTTTTTTCACAGAAACTACGAAATAACTAAAAAACTATATGAGATATTGATGCAAATGTGGTGTTGAAATAAAGGGCTGTTAACAGCGGACAATCTAAGGTAAGAACCACCACCGTGCAAGCAGAATTACCGGTAGTGGATAGGTGCAAAGTTCGAAAATTTTAATAAAATTTTTGTATAGAAATATTTATATAAAAAGTCAAAAATTTAGGGGATGCGATAAACCACCCTTGTTTATTTAGTCAAATCTAAGCTAGTTTAGGTCAATAGAACACAAAACAATCGCTATACCAACGAGAAAACCAAAAAATATCAGATGTTATTTCTTCGTATAAGCACCCCTTATGTGGAATTTGGTACTTAGATGATGTATGTATATAGTTATTAAACTCACTATTAAATGTTTTTCAGATGTTAGGGTGTTGGCAGAGGGGCGAATGCGGTGTCTATGGATTCGTCTATTGGTAAGCTACAATGTAAAAATAAAAACAAATGTGAAAGTTGCAACTGTGAGAAGTTATTGATGTGAAACTGCAAAAATATACTAAATTTTCAATAAAAAATAGGAGTTCGGCGAGCAAAAACAGGGGATGGAAGTCTCTAAACCCCCCAAATGGGGTATCGGCGTACAGGGCTTGACGAGCCCTACACGATGGTGTGATAAACCACTAGGGTCTCTATAGAAAAAAGTAAAATTATCCTAATAAAACTGATGAAATTTTGCCAAAAACTATGTTTTTTCACAGAAACTACGAAATAACTAAAAAACTATATGAGATATTGATGCAAATGTGGTGTTGAAATAAAGGGCTGTTAACAGCGGACAATCTAAGGTAAGAACCACCACCGTGCAAGCAGAATTACCGGTAGTGGATAGGTGCAAAGTTCGAAAATTTTAATAAAATTTTTGTATAGAAATATTTATATAAAAAGTCAAAAATTTAGGGGATGCGATAAACCACCCTTGTTTATTTAGTCAAATCTAAGCTAGTTTAGGTCAATAGAACACAAAACAATCGCTATACCAACGAGAAAACCAAAAAATATCAGATGTTATTTCTTCGTATAAGCACCCCTTATGTAGAATTTGGTACTTAGATGATGTATGTATATAGTTATTAAACTCACTATTAAATGTTTTTCAGATGTTAGGGTGTTGGCAGAGGGGCGAATGCGGTGTCTATGGATTCGTCTATTGGTAAGCTACAATGTAAAAATAAAAACAAATGTGAAAGTTGCAACTGTGAGAAGTTATTGATGTGAAACTGCAAAAATATACTAAATTTTCAATAAAAAATAGGAGTTCGGCGAGCAAAAACAGGGGATGGAAGTCTCTAAACCCCCCAAATGGGGTATCGGCGTACAGGGCTTGACGAGCCCTACACGATGGTGTGATAAACCACTAGGGTCTCTATAGAAAAAAGTAAAATTATCCTAATAAAACTGATGAAATTTTGCCAAAAACTATGTTTTTTCACAGAAACTACGAAATAACTAAAAAACTATATGAGATATTGATGCAAATGTGGTGTTGAAATAAAGGGCTGTTAACAGCGGACAATCTAAGGTAAGAACCACCACCGTGCAAGCAGAATTACCGGTAGTGGATAAGTGCAAAGTTCGAAAATTTTAATAAAATTTTTGTATAGAAATATTTATATAAAAAGTCAAATTTTTAGGGGTTGTAATTAACCACCCTTGTTTATTTAGTCAAATTTAAGCTAGTTTAGGTCAATAGAACACGAAACAATCGCTATACCAACAAGAAAACCAAAAAATGTTAGATGTTAATTCTTCGTATATGCACCCCCTATGTAAGTTTTGCTACTTATGTGACGTAGGTATATAGTTATTATAAGTCACTATGAAGGTTTTTTACGGTGTTAGGGTGCTGGCAGAGAGGCGAATGCGGTGTCTATAGATTCCTCTATTGATAAGCTACAGTGTAAAAATAAAATGAAAAGTGAATGTTGCAACTGTGGGAAGTTATTAATGTGAAACTGCAAAAATATACTAAATTTTCGTTAAAAAATAGGCGTTCGGCGGGAAAAAACAAGGGATGGAAGTCTCCAAACACCCCCAAATGGGGTATCGGCGTACAGGGCTTGACGAGCCCTACACGATGGTGTGATAAAACACTAGGGTCTCTATAGAAAAAAAGTAAAATTATCCTAATAAAACTGATGAAATTTTGCCAAAAACTATGTTTTTTTCACAGAAACTACGAAATAACTAAAAAACTATATGAGATATTGATGCAAATGTGGTGTTGAAATAAAGGGCTGTTAACAGCGGACAATCTTAGGTAAGAACCACCACCGTGCAAGCAGAATTACCGGTAGTGGATAGGTGCAAAGTTCGAAAATTTTAATAAAATTTTTGTATAGAAATATTTATATAAAAAGTCAAAAATTTAGGGGATGCGATAAACCACCCTTGTTTATTTAGTCAAATCTAAGCTAGTTTAGGTCAATAGAACACAAAACAATCGCTATACCAACGAGAAAACCAAAAAATATCAGATCGGTTAGGTTAGGTTTTTTTTTTTTTTTTTTTTTTTTTTTTTTTATTGTAACCGGTTCCTATGGTCCGGTTGTCACTTCACCCCTAACAGTATTAGGGACTTCATTATGCCAGTTTATTTATTTTAACCAAGCCATTTTTCTATGTTATTCCTGTTTGTCCATTTATTCATTATTATTGTATAATTGTGTAAATCTATATATAATTGTGTAAATAATTGGTCATAGCTTTCTTAGCTATCCGTCATCCTTAGTTTCCTTTTTTTTTTTTTTTGTTTTTTGTTAACTGGCTTATATATTTTGAATTTCACTGTTGTTATACATAGTTTATTTAACGTCGTCTATTCCCTTTTGTATGCATTCGAACAGCAAAAACATTTCAATTGCAAATATGTATATATTTTCAGTCACAATTATGTACTTGCATGAGCTGGTGTGTAGTGTAATACATGTATTGTTCAGTAGTACTATACATTTCATAGAAAGTATTATATATTTATACATATATATACATTTTTTTTTTTTTTTTTTTTTTTTTTTTATTATATATATACTTGTACACCCGTAGTCAATTACATTTTACCTAAATAAAATGCATGACCACCCATATATATGTATATATTACGATTTTAATATATTTTATATGATTATTTTTGTCAACTGCCATTTTACTACATAAAATGAGTGACTTAATTATATAATTGTAATACAATAGAAGAGCGAATTATCATTATTTTATTTTTCAATAGTTTGTATATATTATAGTAAAAATATTAATTATTAAGAATTAAGAATACTCTTTTTTTTTTTTTTTTTTTTTTTTTTTTAATTATTAATTTTATGTTATAAATATTTGTACACATAGTCAATTACATTTTACCCAACTAAAATGCATGACCAATATATATATTGTTTACAATATTATTATATTATATTATAATTTATTATATAGTTCAAAATATCCAATATAACAATAGAAAATCAAGATTAGATTAGAGTTCATAGTATAGTATTAGATCCTAGCATTAATTAGAATAGATAATTATTTATAAAATAATAGATGCGAATAGTTTACATCATTAATTATTATAATATATTAATTTTTATTTTATTTTATTTATTTATGTGTGTGTGCGTGTGTTTGTGTGTGTGTGTACGTGTGTGCGTACGTGTGTGTGTGTGTGTGTATTGTGTTTTGTGTTCCTACTATTCGAATGCATTGAATTAATTTTATTTAATATTCTACTTTACTTTTACGTTTTTTTTTTTTTTTTTTTCAGGTTTTGTTCCTTGCTATAACTATTCTTGCAACTTTTTTACTATATTCTAAGAATAGTTTCCTTTCCCTATCGTCTTTCATTATCACATGCATGTTATTTATACATAACTCCGTGTGGTTAGGTTAGGTTAGGTTAGGTTTTTTTTTTTTTTTTTTTTTTTTTTTCCGGGTACTTAGACCCGGCCTGCAGACTCCCCTGACAAGATCAGAGACTTACTGTACCTAAACTATACTTATTCTATTTCTTAGACAATTTTTTGCCCTTGGCCCTTGTTGGGCCTCACATTTTCTATTTTGTTTCTTATCTTACTTGTTTAATACTACTGCCATTACTTACATTCTTATATTCTATTTCTTATTACTTATTGTTAGTATAACATTCTTTTACTAAACTAGGGAGTACATTCTTTATATTTGTATTACAAATTCCTTCTGTTCATATACTACATTATTATGTGCTATTTCTGCCGACATTGGTTTCTTGTTTATAATAGTACAGCTATTCTAGTTACTTGTTTAATACTACTGCCATTGCTTACATTCTTATATTCTATTTCTTGTTACTTATTGTTGGTATAATTCTTTTACTAAACTAGGGGATACATTCTTTATATTTGTGTTACAATTTCCTTCTGTTCATATATTACATTATTATGTGCTATTTCTGCCGACATTGGTTTCTTGTTTATAATAGAACAGCTATTCTAGTTACATTTATTTTTATCTTATTTTCTGTTTTATCTTATATTATTTTATGCCTTTTTATCAATACGGTTTATTTATTACATATAGTTTATTTGTATACAATTCTACTAATGTCTTATTCCTATTGATTGTACATTTGTATGCTTACACTATGGGTATCATTGTTCTACTTATATTTACTTTTATTTACATTCCTTTATCGTTCCAGCAATTGTCTTTTAACCTTAGTATTTATTCCTATATATGTTCTTAATAGCTAATTGCATATATCGCAATATATGGTTAACTTTTCTTTATTAACTCTTGTTTCTCTTTATTACCACCTCTACCACTCTTTTGCTGAATTTTAAAAACAACTCTCTACTATTATCATCCGCCATTAGTTTACTCACATTTTCGGTGTTTAGTTTGACACGCAACTCGGCCTCCAAATTGTACCTCCACTGTGTGAATTGGGGACATTCGAATAGTAGGTGAGTTACGGATTCACTCTGTTCAGGATCGCAAATGCACGATGGGTTCTCCTTACACCTGAATCTTGCCAGGTATTCTGAGAACCCACCGTGACCAGTCATGACTTGCGTTGTTATGTAACTTTTCTCTATTTTCCTTATGACTTTATAGGCTTCTTTAGCGTCGGGAAAGAAGATTTTTGTAACCCCGGCTACTTCTCCATTCCGATATCTCCGGTTCCATTCATCAAGCGACTCCGCTCGGATTTGTCGCTTTATGAATGAAACCGGGCATTTATCGTAGTGGGGCTTTATTTTGCTAAGAAGCGCCGCCCTCTTTGCCAATACGTCCGCACGCTCGTTGCCTTCCATCCCCGCATGTGCCTTGATCCAATATAGATCTATTGTTTTTCCTTGGGATACACACTTTCCCAGATTTTCTCTTGCTTTCATAGCAAGTGGATGGAGAGAATGGATATTAACGATCGTGTCAAGGGCTGATCGAGAGTCACTTATTATCGCTATATGCCTATTTTTACTTTGCATCGCATATCCGGCTGCACAGCATATCGCCAGCAGTTCGGCTTGGTAAACAGTGCAGTACGACGATAAACCAAACTTACTTGCCTTTGTCTCTTCGCCGTTTTCCCATACTGAAAACGCCGCGCCCACTTTGTCTGCTATTTTACTTCCGTCTGTGAATATCTGCACTGCACTGTTCACCCGCTCCGTTACATCATTCCGATTAATGAGATTACCAAACTGCCAGCTAATATGTCCCGCCGGATGATGTTTTTCGGCAAATGGAACCGCTTTTTCGACTTCCCTATCTCGCAGTATCATCTGTTTTACGCCCCTCCTAGCCTCATACAGGGAAGCAGATTCCCTTATGCGGATGTCAAGTGGGAGCATCCCCGTGAGCAGCAGGGCAGCGTTTAACGACACTGTTCGATATGATCTGCACACTTTTTGGGCGAACGGGCGCTGTGTAGCATTCAATTTCTTTTGGATACCTAATTTTTTGGTCTCAGAGGCCCATGCAGCAGCGGCATAAGAGATTATAGGAACCACCGTTGCTTCGTATATAGTTTTTATGATGTCAGAATGGAGACCCCAGCTCGCCCTAGCCGCCGCTGAAAGCTTTTTATAGACATTTATAGCTTTGGCACAAACGTTGGTCGTGTGGGATCCAAATGTCAAATTATTGTCTATGGTTAGCCCTAGGACCTTTATTTCTTTTGACATGGCAATGCCAACCCCGCCCATGGTCAGGCGTGGCGTGTCATATTTGAGTTTTTTAGTTATGACCATGGCACAAGTCTTGTGTGGTGCAAATTTCAATTTGTTACTTATGCCCCACGCCCGAACATACTCGAGGGTGGCATTACCGCGTCCCTGAATCTCCGCTGCTGTGTCCCCCGAGAAGATGAGGACTATGTCATCGGCGAAGGCCTGACAGTAGTCCCCCCTCCCCGTGAGACCTTTCAGCAGCGGGTCCAGTAGAAGGTTCCATAGTATCGGCCCGCCTATAGATCCCTGTACGCACCCCTTGTTGGTTTCCTTCATGTACTCATGGCCAGCGTATCTCAGTTTGATGGTACGATTCTCCAGGTAACTGCTTATGATTTTCCTCAACGCCTTCGGACACTGTTCCTCCGCCAGTCTGGCTCTAATTGCCGGCCACCATGCACTATCAAAGGCCCCCTCTATATCCAGCGACACCATTGTGATGAGTTTCTTCTTACGAAGTTCCCCTCTCACATGTGCCACCAGATCATAGAGGGCGTCCTCGGTACCCCGCTGCGGCATAAAGCCATACTGGCGTGGGCTTATCCTAGGCGCCAAGTGCCACATAAGCCGCCTGACCATCATTTTTTCCAATACCTTCCCTAAGACCGGTAGTAGACCAATTGGTCTGTACGATTTCGGGTTGGTAAGGTCGTCTTTATTATGTTTTCTGAGCACTATGACGATAGCCGCTTTCCATTGAGTAGGGAAGTGCGCCAATTCCCAACACTTATTGTACAGGGCGAGAAACAGCTTCGGATCCTGTGATATCATCTGCGAGCAGATGTCCGCTGTGAAACCCTCCTCCCCAGGTGCCTTCTTTGGGTTAAAACCATCCATCGCCGACTTCAATTCGCTTAAAGTAAACTCCGGTTCATTATCATTAGCATGGTCCTGGTAGTTTTCTGCTTGCTCTCTTATCTGGCGATGGATGGAGTTCTCGCCCTCCTCCGTATCCTCCGGAAAGAAAGTCTCCGCTAGTTCTTTGGCGGATTCTGCCTCGCTTAGCGTTCTGCCATCTTTCTCCAATGGCATGTCCTCCTGTCTCTTTGCTGTATTCTTCAGAACCCTGTATATGCCTTCCCAGACACTCTCTCTATCCTGTTTTTGGCAAAATAGCTTCCAACTTTCTACTTGGGCTTTCTTAGCTTCCGCTTCATAATGTTCTTTGGCCCTCAGGTACTCGTCAACTACCCTTGCCCTCCTATTTGGCGCAGCGCATCTAACTCTGCGTTTCCTAGTGGCTACTCCTTTTTTCAGCCTCTGCAGCTCTTTGGACCACCATGGTACGGTAAGTTTTTGCTCGTTTTTCTTACTAGGTATTGACTCTATACATGATCTTGTTGCAATTTGTGTAAGTATTTCAATTTGTCTGTCTAGATCCTCTTTATTACTAATATTCTCTATAGTTTCTACATTGATGCCTTTTTCCGATTTTGTTTGGTCCCATTTTGCGTTGAACTGATTCCAATTAGCTTTTTTAGTATTAAATTTCCGCGTAGTCCTACTTATTATTATACCTCTAGCTTTCTGCATTTTGATTCTAAACACCATACCATTGTGGTCCGAGCTGGTGAGGTCTTCCACAACCCTCCATTCATCTACCTGATTGTGAAGATCCCCGCTACATGATGTGATATCTACATAGCTCACTAGTCTGCGCTCTCCCCTTATAGTGTCGAATGTAGGGAGGTTGCCGTTGTTAAGCACCTGAAGGCCCATTTCAGTGAACGCATTCATCACTTCTGTTCCCCTTTTATCCGTAATAGGGCTACCCCACCACGCGCTCTTTGCATTGGCATCTCCTCCGACAATGATTTTTGTTGTCCCAGCCTCTCTAATCACCCTAGTCAGGTGCCGCAAATAGGGCTCCACTGGTTGATCCGGCTCGAAATAGTATGAGATGGCGAGGATCTCCCATGCGCTGGTTTGTAGCTTCACCACCGCGATGTTGTTGGTAGTAAATTGGGGGCACTGTCTCACAGTAATATTATTATCAAAGGCTACAATGGCCGCTTTAACTGTGCCTTCTCCTTTCTTCGCGTTTTGGTAGATCCTCGCCCCTGCATACGTCTTCATTGCCTTTATCCCTCCTACGTACGGCTCCTGAACCAAGGCTACTGAGATATTACGTTTCTTTGCCTCCATCATAATTTCCAAAGTGGCCAATTCCTTCCTTTGGAGGTTCGCCTGTGCAAATAGATGCGACATGGTGTGATTTATCCGTGTGTCGCCCGGGGTGCCCTTAACAATAGCTAATGGCAGCTCTCGCTAATTTGTCCCATTTTATTCTTATGGGGCATTCCTGGCTATACACTCCGTGTGCCACCTCAGGGCATCTGGCCTTCAAACAATTTTTGCACGTCGGTGGCTCTTCTTTGTTTGGACACTCTGACTTCATATGTGGTCCTCCACAGTGGTTACAGAGGTCCACCGTTTCGGTGCATATCTTTCTGCCGTGTCCAAATGCCAAGCACCTGGTGCACTGCACTAGCGGGGACTGATCCTCCACCCTAATTTGTTGGAGGTCGACGTACATCTTTCCAACTGAGGTAAGCCTTTGCCACAGTTTCGATGTAACCCGGAGGACTACATGGCATTCCTTGTCATTCCGCGCCTTTCTCCGGTATCTCACTGTGGCAATTGCCTCCTCATCTGTCAACCCTTTTGTCAAGTGTTTATTTTGTTTTTTAAGCGACAAAATAATGTCCTCGTCCGAGTTGTACGCCAGGACATTCCTCAGGACAACCAATGGGTCTTTATTTTTGGCCTCCTCTACATTTAGTTTTTTGTCTTTCTTTAATTGTGCCGTTGTCTTTTCCAGTTCCTCCTTACTTGCGCAGCTTAATGCCACCTTCTGGTCTCTTATCCTACGAAGCCTTTCTATCCTAATACCACTCTCCTTTGCATTTAATGCTCCTCTAACTCTGTCAATTACTTCGAGACTTGAGGAGGCCTCGGACGACACAATGACGGTATGCTTCGCCGTCCCAGAGAATTTGGGCTGCGACAGCACTTTTGCATACGAGGGTTTTCCTTCGATGCTAGCCATCTGCCTGCCCATCTCCTCGGTGGTTTGTTTTAGCTCTTGGATCTCAGTGAGCAATTTTGTGTTGACATTCGTCGTCATTACCTTTTCCCTCATAGTCTCTCTATACTCCTCCAATTCTTTAATATGGGTTTTTAGGAGTTGCTTAAGTTCCCCTACCTCTTCTTTTATACCAACAGTACAATCCTTCATACATTCCGTCTCTGTGTCTCTCTTATTCATCTCCTTCCTTTCATCTCCGCTTGTCTCGCACGCCTTACATACTCTCATCAAATTCTCTTCTTCTCTCAGTCTCTGCGATACTTTCAATAAATCATACATGCACTCCATTGATCCTATCACTCCTGTTTTAATTTCGCTTTTCGTGTTGCGAGTAGCGTTTATATGTGCCAGTCCCTCGGTAAGTTTGTTCTTGCACTCAGTATCAAGATCTCGATGTGCATTTGTTTTGTAGAAATTACTACTCACTTTAGAGGAAGGGTTAACTCCCTTCACATCAATTTTGGCAGGAGAAGAAGAAGATGAGGGCCGAGTTGTTACTGCTTTTTTGGGGCTGTTCTGCACCTCTTTTGTAGGCGGTTTTGGTTTATTTTGGGCCGCCAGTGGAGCACGCTGAACTTGTTTCTCCTTAGCCCTCTCTGTTATGGTCTTATTTTCTCCTGTGACAAGAGTTCTTGTCCGGTTTAAGTCGCATTTGGAACCACTGGGTATTGGTTGTGGTTGGCTTTTGTCGGTCAGTTGCTGATCGCTATCACTGCCTTCCATACTCTTCCTCTTTGGGTCAGGTGTGCGAATCATTATGAAGGTGTCAGTGGAGTCGCAGTGTCAACACTACAACCTAGGTTTGTAAAAGTTATAAAGGTGGTTGCAGATTGTAATTATTAAAGAGTTAAAACGTATATGCAATTGCAAAAGTCAAACAAGAAAAGAAGCAATGTTATAGCTATGCAGCTCAACTTCTATGTGGTCAATAAAACCACAAACGTCAGTCTATTTATTGCTATAAGCCAATTGCTGGAAATAGTGCAATATCACACTGTCAACTTACAACTAAAATAATAAAGCCCAACAGGGTTTGTTATGTTAAATTTAGGCCAATAAGCCTAAGTCTTTTATTATAAGCCTGGAATCGCTTATAGTCAATTTATTTCAGCCTATATAGGAGAAGGTACACCGGAGGTATCCCAGCAGTAGAAGAGGGACAGACTGACGTGCCCTGCACAAAAGAAGAAAAAAGAAGAAAAAAGAAGGAAGAAAGAAGATTGAAGAAGATAAAATGGAGCGTTCTTACGCTTGCTTTATAGCCCTCTCGATGCCGATGGTTACCGTGAAAACCGCAGTTCTCCACGACCAGTACTTTCGGAGATATCGACGCCAGAAATTCGGCCAGAAACCCGCCTGAGCGCCAGAAGTGGCGGTAAACTCAATTATCTCACGAACTACCAGTCGTAGAACACTCAAGTTTGGGTTCTCCGTTAAGGGCTCAGCACCACCGACACGATAGTGACGTCAGTTCGCTCGAAAAAATTGAGATCTCCGAACACCACAAAACGCTGGCAGTCTATCCCTCTAACCCCGCAAAAGACCCCCCCGAAAGTCCTGTCCCTCTAGCTCCAATAATGACGAAGTTACGGCCAGTTGAAAACTTTCAAGATGGCCTCCCTGCTGTCAAACTGGATTTTCAAATTGGAATATCTCCGGATCTATCTACCGCAGACTAGGCGAGTTTGGGTTTATTTTGGTGGAAATTCTGTGTTCTTTATGATTCTTATGAAATTCGTGCGCCAAAAAACTACTGACCCCAATTTAGAAAAAATGATAATAAACAGATTCCCCTATCTCCCCCCTTAATACCAAAAGAAATCCGGTCGTTCTACGATAGATATCCTCGGAGATATGGCTTCCCGAAAATTCCCAAAATGGCCGCGCACCTGTCAAACACAATTTTAAAATAACGATTTCTCGGGCCCCAGTGGTCGCAGAGAGGTCGGGTTTGGACCAATGTTGATGAAATACAGTCCTCTAACAAGTTATTTAAAAATTTGCGCGAAAAAATTTTTTACGTCCAATTCGAGATTTCTCACTTTCAAAATGACCGTGAGGAAAACCCCCACTAAACACAAAAAACCGCGACTCTCTACGACTTCCCGTTTCGAAGTTATACAGGCCAGAAGAAAACCAATATGGCCGTCGTTTCGCCAGAAAAAAGGCAAATCGGGCGTTTTTAGGCCTAGGGCCCCCGAGTTTCGGGTCAATGTATGCCAAATATGATGTGGAAACAGCCCACAGTCTTAAAATAATTTTTTAACTAATATATTTCCATTAATTTGCAAAAAACATAAAAAATTAAGTAACTTAAAAACTATCCAACCGAAAATTACAAACGAGGTGTCAAAATTTTTGTAAAATCAAGTTCTTTAAGGGTGTTTGAACACTTAAATAAATTTCTAATTATTTGATATATTTATTATATGATTATTGAAATTTTAGGTTTTTGTATTATATATAAAAAAGTATCGCTTGAAAAATTCTGATTGTTTGTAGATGTCTTCGTAGCAGCAGCGCGCAACCAACGATAGCAAAAAATGCAATGGTCGTCGCGACGGTTTGCGAGTTATTCACGTTCAAACTTTCGTGACTTTAGTATTTTTCATTAAAAAAGTATGTAACATAAAAATATTTTCTAAACTGTTTTATAAAGTACATACACAGGTCCACAGCTGATAAAAATTTGGTGATCCTGGGATGCCTGGAACTGGTACCTCGTGCCACGTGGTAACTTGTTTTTTTGCGTTTAACTCGGCCGTTGTGTACGTGCGGCAATTTGCGCCGTAGCCCTCAGATGCGGCCCCCCGAAGGCTTCCAGGGGACACCTCTCGCACTATTCCACTATTTGTAACGCCGGAGTTATTCACGATTTAACTTTTTAAAATCCACTCATAACCTTAAAAAACAGGTTTTTTCACTAAAACTTTTTGTTTCAGGCTTTGCGGATGGTGCACTATACTTCACCAGATGCGCCTCAAAAAGACGCGTCTTCTGACACCAAAAACACCACAATCGGGTAAGAAAAACCCACTTTTCTGAATTTTTTAGTACGGAGCACTATGAATTCGCTGCTTACGGTAGCGCTGACCAAGCGAGACTGGGTTAGGTTAGGTTAGGTTAGGTTAGGTTAGGTTAGGTTAGGTTAGGTTAGGTTAGGTTAGGTTAGGTTAGGTTAGGTTAGGTTAGGTTAGGTTAGGTTAGGTTAGGTTAGGTTAGGTTCAGTGGAGGCGGGGTGCTAATTTGTCTGGTTTACCTCCTAGTGGTGCACCCCGGGCAACGTCGGCAGTCGCCGGCGGCTAAAATTCCGGACAGGACGGGTCTCCGCGTGTCCCTCTGACTCAGCAGAGGGCACGGCGGATAGACCAGGCGTCGGAGTCGGTGGGGCCAGACTGGCTCACCGGGCTCTGGAGAGGGGGGACAGTGGGGCCACAGCGGCCCCCCCCGTCCCAAATCGTAAACCTGAGCGCGTGTCTGTGGTTACGTCTCGCGGGCATACAGGAACGAGGGTCTTGGCTTAATCGCCCGGACCGCGAGGAAGACAACCTCTATAAAAAATTACCCCGAATCTCAAGTTCTGGCGCGCGGCGAGGAGATGCATGGCTGATGGGTAGTTCAGTCTCGAGCGCGCCCCCAGCCAGGGTACCTGCGGTCCCCCTGTGTTGGGTTACAAATGTACGCTTACCCGGGTACTGGGAGCTCTGCCCGGGTGGACCTCTTTTCTCCCACACTCGTGGGAATCTTATGGATTTTGAAAATTTAAAAAAGAAAACTTCGACGGAGTCGGGTGCGACACCTGACACCTCAGCCGATAGGGGTCCGGCAAAAACTACTGCCCCTACCAATGCATCCGCGCGTAAATCGCGCGGCGGCAGAAAGGCCCGCAAGGGCAAGAAGATGGGAGAGTCCCAATCTTCAAGGGATGGCTCGGCGACGGGCAGCTCGGTTTGTACTTCAGCTGCCGAGATGTCCGCTGCCGAGGAGAGCGGCCATATCGAGGCTGCTCGAGTACAGTCACCGCGGCCGGCAGAGGTTGCGGTGCTATTGGAGCCGCTCCCGTCGCGGTTTTGGCGCAAGCGCACCCTGTCTCAGGGTGGCGCTGCGTCGGAGTCAGACGGCAGCTCGGCGGAGATGCCTCCCCCTAAAATACCGACTGCGGTTAGGGGTCGAGGAGTCAGCCGGCCTGGGACACCGATCCCACGCAACATCTCGGCCAACAAGGCCGAGACAATAAATTTAAAGAGGATGGAGGCGGAGCAAACAGCGGAGGAACGCTTGGCGGACCTCTCTAATAAGCTCCGCCTCCCGATAGACCAGAATGGGCCGCCCACGGCGGCCCAGATTGCCGAGAGAGCCTCGGACAGTGTGGCCATCATAACCACGGTGGCCACGGGCTCTCGAAATTTAAAAGGCACCTTTATTAGGTGTCTAAAGAACGCCGCCACGGAGCTGTCCGACGTGGTGGAGCGGCTGGTGGCGCGCAATGAGCGCCTAGAGGTGGAGGTGGCCGAGCTTGGGGCGCGAAATCAGCGCCTCGAGGCAAATGTAGAAGAAATGCGCCTCGGGATGGCCAATATGAGAGCCGAATTGGGGCTCCCTGAGGCGGTCCCGAGGGCCTCGGCTGCCACTCCGAGCGCTTCTGCGCCACCGGTCGATGCATCGGAGGAGCTGTTCCGCCGGGTAATCGACCGCGTCGCAGCGGTCTACGACCCGCGGATCAGCGCTCTCAGCGCCCGGCTCCCACCTGAGCCCCGCGTTCGTCCGCCGCTCGCCGCAGATAAGAGGAGAGCTGCAGCACCCTCGGTGCCGGCACCGCTCCCTTGTCAGGGTGGTCGCGTGGCATCATACTCTGCGGCAGTGGCGGTGCCGCCGCCAGAGCACCCCACGAGGGGGAGAAAGGGCGCCAAGGTTGGGCCACCAATGGCCCAGCCTAAGAAGTCTCAGGGTCGGGAAGAGTTCCCGGCCCTACCTGGCGCTGCTGGGCCCTTGCGGGCTCAAGCTGCTGCGCCCCGGGGCCCACCTCCTGCCCCCCGCACTGCTGGTTCTGCTGACGAGGGCTGGCAGACTGTGGATGGTGGGCGAAAGTCCCGGGGTAGGAGGCGCAAGGGTGCCGCAGCCCGAGATGCGGCCCCTACTGCACCCTTAAAGGGTGATTCTGGCGGCGGTCAGAACAAAAAGAAGAGGACGCGGAAGCCGCGAAAACTAAAAGTGCCGAAGACAGCAGCCGTTGTAATCACGCTGCTGCCTGAGGCCAAGGATAGGGGTCTGACGTACGAGGCCGTCCTGAAGCGTGCCCGGCGGGAGATAAACGTCTCCGATCTCGGGGACGTCTCCGCTCGCTCCCGCCAAGCCCGGACAGGTGCTCGAATTTTCGAGTACCTGGGGCCAGAGGGCGCCAAGACGGCCGACGCGATGGCCGCGAGGCTGCTGGGCCTGTTCCCGGCTGAGAGTGGTGTCCGGGTCGCCAGACCCGTGAAGTGCGCCGAACTGCGCATTTCCGGGCTGGACGATTCTGTGACGGTGGAAGAGATCCGGGAGGCAATCGCCTCGAAAACCGGGTCTCCCAGCAGCGCCGTCCGGGTGGGCACCATCCGCCCAGGCCCAGGTGGTGTGGGTGCCGTCTGGGCATCGTGCCCTGTCGCGGCGGCCAAAGATTTGGTCGCCGCCGGTAGACTTCTGGTGGGCTGGAGCGCCGCGCGGGTAACCGCGTTGGAGCCCCGGCCTGCCAGGTGTTACAAGTGCATGGCGGTCGGTCACACCCGGCCGCTGTGCACCAACTGCTTCGACTGCAGCGGGCTTTGCTTCCGCTGCGGTCAGGCAGGGCACCAGGCGGCGACCTGTACTGCCACTCCACACTGCCCCGCATGCGCGGCGGGCAACCGCCCCGCCAACCACTGCATGGGGCGGGTGGGGTGCAGGCCTCCGGCCAAGTCAGGCCCCAAGAGGGGGGTGGGCAGCCAATCGGCCCCGGCTGCTCAACCCAGCGCGGCTGGACCGCCGCAGCGCATGGAGGAGGATGTCGTGGTCTAGTTTATGGACCACGACTCTATCCTCCTCCAAGGGAATCTCGGCCGTTCCGCCAGGGCGCAGGACCTCTTCCTGCAATCCATGGCGGAGCGGTCGATCGGTGTTGCCGTAGCTGCGGAGCCCTACATAGTCCCCGATCGCCCCAATTGGGCGGGTAGCGGGGATGGCTCCGTGGCGGTCGTCGGGTCGGCGGCGCCGCATTCCCCGCCCTTGTCAGTCAAAGACAAGGGCACGGGATATGTGGCGGCTGAATGGGGAGGGGTCACGCTGTATGGCGTGTACTTCTCCCCCAATCGTAGTCTGGCGGCTTTCGAGGTCTTCCTGCACAACCTGGAGACCTCGATACGGCGGATGGCACCGAGCCCTGTGCTGGTGCTGGGGGACTTCAACGCCAAATCAACGGCGTGGGGGTCCCCCAGGACGGACGCCCGAGGTGCGGCGGTCCAAGAGTGGGCGGAAGCGGCGGACCTCGTGTTGCTAAACCGAGGGTCCGCCCTAACGTGCGTGCGGCGCGGGGGCGGGTCGATAGTGGACCTTTCGTTCGCTAGCCCCGGTGTCGCCGCACGTGTGGGGAGCTGGCGAGTCCTGGAGGAGGTCGAGACCCTATCTGACCACAGATACATTCAGATAGAGGTCTCCCGGACCCTTCAGAGCGCCAGCAGGGGTCACGCGGCGGACGGAACTCCCGCTTTTCCGCGATGGGCTGTGGGTAGGCTCGACCGGGAGCTGCTGGTGGAGGCGGCCATTTTTCAATCTTGGCTGCCTCCCCTCCTGACGGAAGACGTGGGCGCCGAGGCTGGCCGCATTCGCGGCATGCTTACGCAGATCTGCGATGCGGCCATGCCCCGCGTGCGGCGCCCGCCCCGACGGAAGGGGGTCTACTGGTGGTCCCCGGAGCTGGCGGACCTCCGTGCGGCCTGTATTCGTGCCCGGAGGTCCTACACCCGCAGCCGACGTCGCCGAATCCGCGACGAAGAGCGGGAGGGCCGGCTGTATGCGGCGTACAGCAGTGCGCGCGCCGCATTTAAGCTGGCCATCTGTCGCGCCAAGGACGCGAAAAGGCAGGAGATGCTGGAGGGTCTCGAGCGTGACCCCTGGGGACGCCCGTACCGCGCGGCGCTTAACAAGCTCCGCGCCCAGGGCC